>CM060912.1:310749730-313249730 GCA_030737875.1 Allium sativum
AACTGAAGGAGATAATGAAAAAAATACTTTATCTTGGAAATACATTAAACCAAGGAACCGCAAGAGGTGACTATAGAAGTAGTTTTCCATGCAGTAGTAATTTGCACTCTAAGAAATTTTTGTTCAACAACTTTTTTTGCTTACACAGGTTCTGCTGTTGGTTTTAGGCTGGATAGTCTGCTGAAATTAACGGATACCCGTGCTACTAACAATAAGATGACACTCATGCACTATCTCTGTAAAGTATGTATTTATCGCTGAAATCTTCATGTATCCGTTTGCATTTCCTGGACATTGGTTTTGCTTACACATGCACGTAACTAATGAATCTTTTAAACAAGCCGTTGGCATATGAATCCTAGATGAATGCCGTCATTTATTCAGCGATGAAACACACTCTTATGATAGGGCCATATGTAATAGAAACAATAGATCAAAGACTTATGTCCCAAAAAAAAAAAAAAAAAAAAAAAAAAAAAAAACCGGAAGAAAAAAGCTCCACATCCCCAAATATATTTCACCGAACTAATAACCAAGGTGCATAAATGGCCAACCTAACTTTTTTCTTTTTCTTCATGAATTAATTAAACAAATAACTGGGGCATAAATGGCCAACCTAGCTTTGTTATTTTTCATGAATTAATTAAACGAGTAACTAAGTTGCTTAAATGGCCAATCCAACTTTGTTATTTTTCATGATTAATTAAACGAGGTATACATTTCAATTTTTTAATATTGTTTTGTTTTGCAAATTGCACCATGACTCTAACATTTTCCTATTAATAGAATGTCTGTTGATACAGTGGTTTTTGTTGCTGAATCTAATACTTGGTATATATTTAAATAGGTTCTTGCCTCAAAGTCACCTGAGCTCCTTGACTTTTATGAAGACCTCGTAAATCTGGAAGCAGCTTCAAAGGTTATAAATATGCATATCACGTCAAATTTGTTGATAAATAGTACAGCATCATTTACCTGATATATTTTGCCTATTTACAGATACAATTGAAGGCTTTAGCTGAAGAGCAGCAAGCTCTTGTTAAAGGACTAGAGAAGGTTGAGCTTGAACTGTCTGCATCAGAAAGAGATGGTCCAGTATCAGAAGTTTTCCGTAAGGTATTATCAATTATTATTGTTTTGCAATTTATTTGTCTTATGTGTTACTATCTTTTTAGTTCTATTTTATTATCACAATTATTCCAATATGCATTTGACTACAGACGTTGAAAGAGTTTACTGCTGTTGCTGGGGCTGATGTGCAATCAGTAACTTCACTCTATACAGAAGTGGTATGATAACCAAATTTCTGTTCACTGTATTCTGTTAATTCTCTATTCCATCTCAATTTTGATGAATCTGATAAGATATTTGTACATAGCCGTCTAGGCACTATACATTAAGAATCCTTTTTTCTTTTTCTTTTTTCTTTTTTAATATCTTAATACGTTGTAGGGTAAAAGTTCAGATGCTCTAGCCCTATATTTTGGAGAAGATCCTACCAAATGTCCCTTTGAACAAGGTAATACTTACACTATTCCCGTTTTACAAAAAAAAAATATGATAACGTTTAAGAGATCAATGCTAGTGTAGACTTTGTTATTTAATATAGCATCTGTTATGGTATTATATCAATGCATGGTCTTTACCTCTTTTGCTCATGATATATAAATACAACATTGGTAAGAAACTCCAAATAAGAAGAAATCATGTACTAGTAGTACCTTTTTAAAAATGTTACTTATAACTGGTGGCAAATGACTGCAGTGGTGACCACAATCCTAAATTTTGTTCGCTTGTATCGCAAAGCACACGAAGAGAATTGCAAGGAGGCAGAACTTGAGAAGAAAAAAGCGCAGAAAGAAGCTGAAGCAGAGAAGGTTAAAGCGAAAAGTCCAATGAAGAAAAAAAGCGTAGAAGGAAGCTGAAGCAGAGATTATATTGAAGCAAAGGAAAAATATGCCCAATTAAGAGAAGTGCTAGTTGACCTCTAATCAGCTGCTAACCTGCTAACATTAATACAATAGTTTGGCAATACCAACACAAACGTCCTGGTGGTAACAAATCTCAGTATCTGAAGCCCCACATTCGGTGCCTGCAGAATGTCGGTCCAGAGAGAAATGAATTTACATAGAGTTAACCAGATGACATAAACAGATGGTAAAAGTTTAGAAATGCATGGTTATACTGCTAAAATCAACAGTTTTCTTCGTCATCGGACCCAATCTGATTTTTGTTTTGTATCTGCATCTACAGTCGCTTTGGAGAGCTGTTGATCCTGTGAATCGTTGCGTACAGTCTAACACATACCATCATCTTGTATATTTGAAACTGTTTATAGGATAGACGTTTACAAATCAGGAATAGGATTTTGTATGTAGATGTAAAATTTGTAATTTTCACGGCAAGATCTTCAAAATTAGTCAGTACTTTTGTACTTATTTTCAGCTTTCCATTGTATCTAGTTTGATGTAAAGTTACTTTAGTACAACACTATTCCAATATCCCTTTTTGTGGGTCTTCGGCTTCAGCAATAATACTGTTGAATGTGAATATACTCATCCTATCTGTCTCGTACTTTATATCTTTTGGAGCATTGATGTTCACCTTGTCTGCACTACTTTCAAATGTATTTTTGGGAATTTAGCTTTATAGTTCTCATGAATAATCTTGTGCGCGTGCTGCTTATCCATTTGCTAGGTATCATATCTTTTACATAAACGTTTTCCCCAATACTATACAAAAAGAAATTGCAATCTTGTAATTACTAAGATGATAAATACTATCACTGGTGTACGTTATAAACGCTATACATCTCTGCAGTGTCCTTGAAAGAAAAAGAAAAAGGAAAAAACCATGGAAATTCATAGACGTGGAGACACTTATATGGCTGTATATCGTAAAAAAAAAATAAAGCTTCAAACTTGTCCCTTCTCTTCTGGTTCATACTCTACCCGAAACTCCGATTTACAGCTCTTGTAAAACAAGCATCCGGTTATAATCTCAATGGCTACCATAACCGCATGAATATAAGCTATAGTAAACGCCTCGGAAAACATAGTAATGTTCAAGCTCTTGGAAGCATTGTATACCCTCATCACTCTATGCTGAAACAGTGCTTCTGCAGCAATCATACCCAAATTGCAAGGCAAAGCAATCTGAATTGCAACTGCAAATTTACCTCTCATAAGATTCCAAGCTTTGATTAATGCAGAAACATATCCATCACATGTCTCCATAGCAGACACAATAATTGCCATGTTGCATATTACGACAGCGTTTGCAATCGCAATAGAGTAAAGTATTATGCTAATCAAATACATCAAATTAGTAGAAAAGCCTATGAAAGTTAAAGTGTTGAAGACCAAGAAAACAAAAGCAAAAATCGTAGCATTGATGGAGAGGATTAGACATAAGTTGAAAATATGAGTTGTTAAGATAGGAAAGAAGAAAGTAAGAGAAGAAAAGGATAGTCGGGTTCTCTTACAAGAAGGATATTCGCGAGTAATATCAGCAATGGATGCTTTGGCAAGAGTTAGGAAAGTTAGAGTGAATGGAAGAGTAAAGATAAGCGAAAACAGTGTTTGAGAAAGCATGCTGTTGAAAATTGTGAAGGCATGAGAATTTACAGGGAAGGATGAAGCTTGAAACAGAGAGCGAAAACGCAGAGAGATGAGATGAAGGGAGGAAGGAGAAGAAGAAATGAGTGCTTGAGAGAGGAGAGTTGAGGCAGAGAAAGGAAAAATGAGAAGAATGGTTACTGACATGAAAGTATGGTAGCCATAGAAAAATGTGTTGATTGAGCTTCTTACGATTTTTGTTGATTCCCCCATTATTAGTATTTTTTTGAAGTTGGAAATGAATGGAAAGAATGGGGAGTTGATGTATGTATATAAGAATATGAGTGGGAAAATTGACTTTTTTTTTTTCTTTCTTTTTTCTCAGCTAACAAAAAGTAAAAAAAAAAAAACAGAAAAGAAAAAAGGATTTGAGTTTGGCAAGAAGTGGAATGGGTGTGCAATGATAGGCCAACTACTTAAACTACCTATTTACAAAATCGAAGGGTATTTTGTATTTTACTTCAGTGGACGTATTTATATACGACTAAGTAGTTATTTTAACTAAAACCTTCCAATGTCCTTTTCATGTCCTGACATAACATTTTTTTTTTTTTTTTTTTAAATAACTGCCGTTAATTTTATTTTGTAAATAGCGTTGTTGGATTTTTATTGTGAAAATAGTCAGGGGAAGCATCAAAGAATTTGTGAATACCAAGGACTGATGTGGTAAGGTAGAAGATACAGATTTTACAAATGATACTAAAGCGTACTTCAAAGAGTAAGAAACTTAATAGCAAAAGAAAACTCAGTCAGTTCATTTTTTCCCCCACTATCCACATTGGTAAAAACAACATGGTTTTTTCAATCATTGTGAGAACATGGTTATTTACAAAATACAAAAAAGTTATGAAGGTGCTGTTCTCCAATTTTCCACACCGGTAAATTTTTACTGGCATAGGTAAATAGATGAATATTCTCCCAGTAAAGGGTAAGATTTACTTAGATGTTAAGAAACATGATTTATTATTATACATCAACGTTATTATATATTAGGCATGATGGCGGCTTTCTTTGTAAACTCATTATTTTCATAAACATATGAGAATTATATTTTTCAAGTTTCTTATGCAATAAACTTAATAGTAAAAGGTTGTTGCTTACGACTAGGATAAACTTAATAATAAAACTGCTTATGATGTAAGCTTTGTGAACTGTTTATCGCCTTCACATTAAGTAGTAGAAGGTTTAATTAGTCGGCTTTCGACTGTTTTATCATAGTATTATTTATTTCTATTTTAATTCATTAACTTCTTTAAGTGACATAATAAATTTTCAAACTCTTCTAGTTTATAAGATATTGTCTGATGTGTGCAATCACTTTTTTTTTTTTTTTTTAATTTGAAGTATAAATAGATCAGATCTGAAACTGTATGTAAACTTATGATCAAAACACATATTCAAGTAATTATGTAAAAGCATAAGTTTCTACATAAGGTCATCTGCCCTCAGTTTTTGTATGCTGTTATGCATTCACAAATCCCTCCCATTTACTTTGTATTTATTACTCATGTAACAAATTCAATTCATCTTTTGTATGTTTGAGGGCACTGTAACTCATTTCAGCTCGGCTACCATCAACACAAATATGAAGAGTTTCTGTTTTAAGTTCAGATTTCTTTGTCCTTGTTCTTTTAACTTCAATTATTGCACGCCTTTACACACGTTTATTCTTTACACTGTATGATTACGTGAGTTGTTCTTTTGGTTTATCTTTATGTCCTCACATGAATCGTTCTTTTTGTGCACCTTTCTACCTCTACGTGAGTTGTTCTTTTTAATTTTATATTTTAGATGAATTTGAGTTCTTCCAGCCCCAAGGATTCCATATAACATGAATGCTAAAAATAGGCCATTAAGACAAAGACATGACAATATCATTAGCCATAGTGGAGTTTGAAATCAATATTCTTTGCATAGTGGAATCAAATTTGAAATGGTGTGGATAAGACATGCATTTATTTGAAAATTAACATATATTCGGTATGTTATAATTTGTGGCATTGGAATTCTTCAGGTCCACCATTATGCTCTACCTAACATGTGTTGATTCCACGTACCTTGCATAACCATTCACCGATGTTTAGAAGAAGAAAAAACATCTGGTATATTTGCTCTTTTGATAAGCCTCCTTTACGCAAGGAGCACAAATGTTGTTTTCTACTAAACATATTTATCTTTATTCTTCTAATAATATCGATATTTTTTTGTATCCACTTGGCTGCTAATATTTGTTATAAATAATGCCCTGGAGTAAAGGTAAAGATGGTAGAAAGAAGTTATCAACTTTGACATCATGCGCTATTCTATTTTATTATCTCACTATAAGAACAAGTTAATTGTTTAAAAGTTAGGTAGTCAATATATAAAGCCACTTCCAGTCACAATCTATTTAGCTTTTGAAGGGGTATTGCTTCTTAATTGCTAGTGGGTTTCGTAATGTTTAATTAACAATAATTAGACTATTAAGACTATGCCTAATCCACATTAGTAATAGTGCTTCGTCTTATGTTTTCACTTTCATTGCAGTGGTGGCATGAAAGTGGCATCTGTGTATAACAAAAGGATGTTCATATAATCAATATGAAACTGAAGTCCACTTTGAGCTTTGTGGCCCTGGCATAATTATGTTGGGTAAACCAGTCATATAAATCATCATATTTGTTAGCAGAACAAAATAATAATAATAATACAAAATAAAAAAGATAAAGAGTTATCCAAACATACAACACAAACTTTTTTGTGCTGCACAAATTGTATGTGAGAAATATCCATACTGGAATTCTAGGCCACTGAATCTGACAAATCATTTCTGCTTACTCTGTGCATGATCTGTGCATCACAAGATATTGCAAAAAAAGTGAATGGTCCTTACCAAATCGACTATGTAAGCCACTGAAACAACAGTTTGATAGTCATATATTGAAAAAGAAAGGAAGCTCAAATTAACACAATAATGATTCATAGATAATTGGATCAGAAATGATATATATGGATAGAAATTTCGTTCCTTTTGTTGGCAGGCAACACTAGTTGAGCTTCCAACGCTGGCATGGTCCTTGTGTTCTGTCAATATATGCAATGGATATTAATCAAGGGTCCTGTGGTAGGCAGTCAATATGCTTTAGTTGGCGCATACGCTTCTTATCTTGATCATCACACGTCTTTATCCAACTTATCAACCTTATATTTATCAGTACCGTAATTAACGATAACGACATATGTAACAGATTGATAATGCTTGATTAAAACTGGGTAACCAACTACTAACCTTTGCCTTCTTGATATCCCAAATACATATTATGACAAACAATTACTGTAATCCGATGAAAAGCAAACTTTTGTGAATCTCTTAAATTCTACGTTTAAGGCAAAAAAGAAAAAAGAAAAAAAATTGTGTGATAATTAGCTGAAGTGAACTTTATGGTGATTAGCATATGCAAGCAACAATACGAAAAAGATAAACTAATCCATGTTGATATGATGGGTATTATTAGGACATGAGGCATGCTTCGGTTAGGATGTCAATTTTTCATTCTTGAATATTACGTTAAGAGCTTGCCTTTGTTTGTCTCTTAGCTCTATACTTCTATAGTATATTTGCTTAATTATTACATAACATTATATAGAGGCTACATTATTTTCATTAAATTTAGTGAAATCTTAGATGCTTTGCTCAAAAGTGAATCAAATTATCACACGGGTTCATGCCTTGAGATTTTCAGCAACATCTCCATTTTCAAATGCCTACTATATATATCAACAAAGAGAGAGTATCTGTATCCTACGGGAATCATGCATAAAAGTTCATATACACAGTACATTAGTAATCTAATTTCTTTAATGATGAAAATCATTTCTAGATGTACGTTGGCCTTGTAGCTTACAAATTAACGGGAACTATTAATATCATTGAATAGTCTATAGTGCTGAGTTCAATACCGAAAGCTATAATTTCAACAACTTGTATTATTAATATGACTTGATGCACGAACAATATCTGAATGGATACTTCTGACTTGTCCAAAGCTGGTCCAAACGATATTTAATTTAATATGGTTCAATTAATTTGAATCACTGTCGACAACAAAAGGATTAGGAATTAATGCTTAAATCTTGTTATTTTCATAGGCTAATTAATATTCTACTAAGCTAAAGTTTCTAGCTAGTACCATGAGAGATAATGACATATTTGGTTTTATATCTACGGTCATTTTTTTTAAATGGCTATAAGTTCATGCTTAGATGGCGACCTTCAAATTAGAGGACTATAAGTCCATATCAGTCAGCGCATTCAGTACACGTTATTCTTTTTCAGAACAACAGTATATACAGCCTCGTTTTGCTTACTGGATAAGAAATAATAAGTAAAACAGATTAAAAATGCACATAGCAACCAAAAGAGAGGACGACGGATCAGTATGCATCCTACAGGAGTAAATTGCATGTCCTCGCTATGCCATAGATGAAGTATCGCAACGAAAATTCATGGTGTTGCTAGCTACAATACTGCCATTGATATGCTATTTTTTATCTGTGCAACGGACGTTTCAATGTGTTAGCATAGATATCAACATGTGTTGCAGTAGCCGTATGAATAAAATTATCAATTCGTACATCAAAACGATCCAACGGTTCAGGTTAGCGATCCGCATGAAATAATGTTTAGTCCAGATTAGCAATCTGCGTGAAATAATGTTTACAGCGGGAAGCAGAAAACAAAGAGACAAAACTAACAAAATATCGAAAATTTCAATCAAAATTTAACAAAATACTCCGCCACTCAACCTCTCAAACACTCACTCTCAGGTTCAATTAGGGCTAAAAGTTCAAGTTTACAAGCTTAATTGGGGTTCAATTAGGGCAAGTTCGAGTTCAAGTTCAAGTTCAATTAGGGCTTCGGTATTTCAATTAGGTCTACAATTGGAGTTCGTTTGAGTTTTAGATTTCAGTTAGAGCTTCGATTTAATCTGCTGCTTAAGGTATCACTTAATGTATATTTCAATTTTTTCTGATTTGATTGTTATGTTGCCTAATTTACTGCTTTACTTGTGCCTAATTTACTGCTTTAAGGTATCACTCAATGAACGACGAGGAAAAACTATGGGCATAACTTCCTAAGTTCAGTGAAGGGTACATCAGTGGAGTGAAATTTTTTATTCGAAATACTTTTTCTAAATTTGCGGTAGGTGATAAAATTACATGCCCTTGCAAAAAGTGTCATAATCGCAAGTAGCATTGTCAAGAAGTAGTTTACAGCCATCTGATTTGGAATGGTCCATCTGAATTGTACATGAAATGAATTTGTTAGGTTTCCTGTTTAGATCCTGAAAGGAGCGATAACGATATGAATTGTGAAGCAGAAATAAATTTTGGAGCTAATCTCGATGAGATGTTGCAACGTACTTGTGGAAATATACAGAACAATGAAGATGGATCTTCTGTGGATCAAATGGAATAGATGTCGATGCTAGAAAATTTCATCAACATGTTGAAGAGGGAAAACAACCATTATATCCTGGGTGTACTAAATTTATGCGATTAAGTTTCATTGTTAGGCTTTATTCTTTAAAATACCTACATAGAATTACTGATTCTGCATTCAGCGATTTATTAGAGTTGATAAAAGAAGCTTTTCCACAACCCCGCATCCCTTTATCTTTCAATGCTACCAAAAATATCATTAAAGATTTAGGCCTCGATTACCAAAGAATACATGCATGTCCAAATGACTACATGCTATATTCGATAGAAAATGAAAAGGAAAATAACTGCAAAAGTTGTGGTTTTTCAAAATGGGTTATACCGGAAGAGAAAGTGGCTATTGACAAAGATTCGGAGAAGCGGATTCACAAAGTATCAGCAAAAGTGATGCGTTATTTTCCACAAAAACCAAGGTTGCCAAGGATGTTCATGTCCAAGGAGTACGCAGAACTTGTGTTATGGCATGCAGTGGAATGAAAAAATGATGGCAGATTTCGACATCCAGTTGATGACAAGGTATGGAAGACGATGGATGCCAATTATCCAAATTTTTCATCAGAAAACAGAAATATCAGGTTAGGAGTAGCATCTGATGGATTCAGTTCTTTTCGTACAATGACTACACAGCACAACACAGCACATGGCCGATCGTATTGGTAAATTATAACCTTCCACCTTGATTATGCATGAAGACAGAAAATTTGATATTTTCAACCCTTATCCTTGGTCCAGAGTCTCTTAACAATTACATTGATGTCTACATGCAGCCTCTTATCATAGAACTGAAAGAATTATGGGATCTTGGCATACAAACTTATGATGCCTTCACTGGTGATAATTTCACATTACGTGCAAGCGTGTTATGGACGATCAACGACTTTCCGGGCTATGCAATGTTATCCGACTGGAGCACGAAGGGTTATTTAACTTGTCCCGTATGCCATTTCGAGACTTCTTCAACTTACTTGAAACATAGTAAAAAAAAAAGTGCTACATGAATCATAGGAAATTTTTAGATTTGAGACACAAGTGGAGGTTTGATAAGAAAAGGTTCAATGGTGAAATTGAAATACGAACACCTCCCGATATTTTATTGGGTACTGACACTGAAGAATTGTTTGCCGGTTAAGAAAATATTTTTGGGAAGAAAGAGGTCAAGAAGCATAAAAATGAATCTCATTTTTTTAAAAAAGGCAATATTTTTTAATTTACCATATGGAGTTAAAATGTATGTCGACATAACCTTAATGTTATGCACATAGAGAAAAACATTTGTGATAACATACTTGACTAAATATTGATGGGAAGTCGAAAGACCATTTAAATGCTCGGTATGATTTACAAGAGATAGGCATTAGGGAGGTCATTCATCCGGTTCTATCAACTGATGAGAATTACCTTGAGATGAGGGTTGCCGTATTTGAAATGACGAACAAGGAGAAAGAAATATTTTGCTCGGTGTTAGAGAATGCGAAACTGCCTTATGGTTGTGCAGCTAATATCAGCCAGTTTGTAAACAAGAAAGAGAGGAAAATTATAGGGTATAAGAGCCACGTTGCTCATTTTCTTCTCCACTACTTGCTGTAGTTTACCGTGAAGAAATCTGTAAAACCTGAAGTTGCAATACCTATGATAAGATTAGGTGCATTTCTAAGAAGTCATTGGAGTAAAAGTATCGATTTAGCTGATCTCAAGAGACTACAAAAGGAAATTATGGAAATTCTTTGTCAATTTGAGATGATATTCCCAAATGCTTCTTCGATACAATGGTGCACTTGCTAGTTCATTTATGCAAGGAACTTGAATATGGTGGACCTGCACATGTTCGTTGTATGTTTCCTATTGACTGTTATCTTTGTAAACCGAAATCATATGTTCGCAACAAAAGTAAATCCGAGGCGTCCATTGCTGAAAGTTATCTTGCAGAAGAATGTTTGATATTCTGTTCAAGATTCTTAGGTGGCGATGGAGTAGGAAAAATACAATTTGAAACATGTCCACAGAAATATCCTATTGGCACAAGAAGAAACAAAGATGGAAAAACTATTCATCTTAAAAATTCTCAATGGAAGGAATGTCATCTTTACATTCTATTCAATTGTGGTAACAAGGAAATAGAGAGTTTACTTGGGTAAGTTTTTAAGTTCTATTTTTATTTTAGTAAGTATTGAAGAATTAGAAAATTTGTTGGCTAAGTCTATTACCACCCCACAAGTTTCTTTCCTCACCCCGGTATTTTTAGAAAAAATTCTACACCCCATGAATTTCTTTTCCCACCCCATTTTGTGCCAGTGTTATCTCTATCTTTATGAATCCTTTATTAGTTATTTTGTTCCTTGCAGTTTTTTCTTCGCTTCACCTTTTTCATAATAAATAATGTTTTCCTTTTTGAACCTGGTAGATGGAATTTTATGCAATTAAAGTTTACAATGGTTTATTTAATTAGAAAAGTGGACAAGTTCGGTTAACATCTGTAATAATATTTTTCGCGTAGCTTGTGAAATGATGTCAACTAGATTTTTTTTTAAAAAAAAAACTATTTTTGATGTCATGCTTTTGCCAGCAAAATTAGTTCTTTTAAACAATCTACAAACATATTATTGATTCTAGCCTCACGTAGTGATAGTTGTAAATTCCAAGTTTCAACACTTGTAGGGATTTCAGGCATGATTTGTACTTAAGCTATGTTCTCATTTCATACAGATTTGTTTTTGGTATGGTCAGTTTCAGCTTTACTAAGAGTAAAGTAGGGATTATAATTTTAATGGTTTAAGCGGGGGTGGAAAGAAAATATCAGGGTACTAATAGATCCATCCAAATTTGCTTCTATCTTTTATTAACCAGGTATTTATTCTAGGGAACATCGAGCTTTAATTGATGATCATGCATCATCAAAAAAAAAAAAAAAAAAAAAAAAAAAGAGAGAGAGAGAGAGAGAGAGAGAGAGAATACAGTGAAGAATTTTGGAAGTGGTTAAAGGAAGAGGCTGGGAAAAAGGAGGACATTTCAAAAGTAGTACAACTGCTTGTAATGGGCCTCTTATAACAACTAAGCGGTTTACTGGATATGTTATCAATGGATACAAATTTTATACAAGGTTCAAAGATGTCAAATGTACAACACAAAACAGTGGTGTATTTTTGACAGCCTTGACTACTAGCTTTGCAAGTTCAAAAGATCAAAATCCATTGGTTGTGAAATTAATTACTATGGATCAATTGAAGAAATATTAGAACTAGATTATTGGAGAGAATTTAATGTGGTTTTATTTAAGTGTTGTTGGTACCAAGAAGAGAAAGATTTATATGGGCTGACTCGTGTCAATTTTAATCGATTATGCCAAAAATCCGATCCTTATGTTATGGCTTCACAAGTAAAACAAGTGTTTTATATAGAAGATCCAATTGATAAGATGTGCCACAATGTTATCAAGAAATTGCCGAAAGACTGGTGTGAACTCGAAAGAGTATGAAAATGAAGATTTGAATGATATCCAGCCTACTTATGGAATGAGAGATCAAGATTTTGATGTTCGTTGGTGTAGAGATGATGTCCCAATAAGACGAATCTGCCTTCCACCTAGTAAAGTGAAAGCAAGGAGTCTTAATTTCATGTTTTTGTAGTCCAAGGCCCTTACAAATTGTGCGAATCGGAGATTGTATACAGACACACACTACTGGTATGTATATTTGCTTATTTTTATGGTTGGCTGGAGGTATGCTTCAGTAATGAACTATAGTAATGAATTATAAATTCTTACAATTTCCGCTAGCTGAAGCATCAGTCTAATTCTTACAATTCTGTAGTTCAATGCTAGTATGTAACTGATCATGTACAAGACTAATGCTTCAGTAATGAACTACAGAATTTTAAGAATTTTATTTTCTCTTCAATCAGTAATGATCGTGTCAGTTCGTAATTGATGCAATGATTGAGTTTGTACTTAAACGAGTCGTGGCATGTCTAAATTTTTACTGAAGCAAAAAGATGCATTTCTTCATATTGTATCACACTGAAGCAGTGCCTCAGGCATACTATTGCATTCCTTGATATTGTTCATGCTTTGAACAAACTGAATCATTGTATCAATTTGCAACTCAGCCATAGATTGTGCTGAAATGCAACTCTGTACTGAAAAGTAACTCTGTGCTGAAATGCAACTCAGTTATGCAACTGAAATGCAACTGAGGTATGTAGGCCATAGATTGTGCTGAAACGTCTTTGTTTTAATTGCAAGTCAGATTTACTATGGCCGTAGTTTGCGCTGAAATGCAACTGAGGCATGCATGTCTTTCATTTGTGTTGCAATGTAAACGAGGCATTGCATTAATTTGTAATCGAGGCATGCATAACTTTGGTTGTGCTGAAATGCATTAGTTGTACTAAAAGCTTTTGTTGAAATGCATGACTTTTGAAACTGCTTTATTTTGCAGGTGAAAGAGGCAATGATGAAGTTGTTTAAGAACTTATTACTGAAGGCACTAGAGGTACTAGAGGCAGTAGAGGCACCGAATGCACTGGAGGGTCACGCTATATTAATTTGAAAATGTTTTAGTTTAATGTAAACATGAATTTAGTACTGGCTATGTTTGTAAGTACTTTGTAAAACTAAATTTATTGGCTATATTTTGTTATTCTGTAGTTGACTAAGAAGTACTTGTGTTACTGGTTAATTTGAAATGAAAAGTTCATTATTAATTTCAGTATGTGATGTTAATTGCTGTTATGTTGCAGTATATTATATAATGTTGCAATAGCTATGATATAATGTTGCACCATTTAATGTTAAATGTGCAGCAATGATATAGTGTTGCAATGAATTAATGCATGTGGGCCCTACAGCAGGATTCCATGAACCCGGCTACGGATTTTAGTGGCACAACAGGATTCCGTGAATCCGTGATTCAGATTTTAGTAGGCCACACATTTTTGTAAATTTAGTACCTGTAGCAACACCTGTAGCGATGTTATCTTAGGATAGCAAAGATGTTGCCTCTGATCTAAAGCAACGCGGTAAAAGGCAACCCCAAGAAAGTGTTGCCACAGATCATTTTTGGCTTATAACAGCATTTTTTTGCACTTCCTGCATCACTTCTCTGAGGTTGCCATATGCAATCTATGGCATAGTGCCTACTCTCAAATGATAGATAAAATGTATTAGATCACTACAAGAATAATGGCTATTTCTAACAGTTCAAAACGGTCGGCAGCCGTCGGCGGCTGTCGGAAGTTGTCGAAAATAGCCGTCGCTTTTCAAGGCATCAGGGAACATAGTTTTCGACGGATCTCGACACAGCATGTCAATTCTATTTTCTATGGCTAGTGACGATTGGTGTCGGTTTCCGACTGGTGGCGTCGGCGGTTAGAAGTCGTTATTTATACAACTGCCAATAAGCCATCGGAAATCGTTCGGAAACCTGCATATTCTTTTTTTGTCACTACACCAAAAAAATGGATTCCCAACAAGTATATGTGTTACAAATAATTTTTGTAACACTTTTATGTGTCACTAACGTCGTGTGAGGAATTTCCTGTAACACTTATAAGTGTTACGAACAGAGTAACTGCTAACACTTAAAAGTGTTACAAACAGAGTAACTGCTAACACTTATAAGTGTTACAACATATTCATTGCTAACACTTATAAATGTTGGAACTATAATATATGGTAACACTTATAAGAGTTACAAACATATTTATTGCTAACACTTATAAATGTTGGAACCATAAGATATGGTAACACTTATAAATGTCAGTATCATAATCCTACTAACTCTTATAAATGTTGGCATACATAAATTGCTAACATTTATATAACATGTTTTTATGATTACATATATAATTGAACATATCAATTGAAATAAAAGTATTTGATACACTTTCATATTTCAAATTCAATAATGTCACTTTTGCATAATGCTTCCAATTTCAAAATACCATAATATCAAGTTCAAATTACAAAAAACAATATAAAGTTTTACTAAAGATACATAGAATTTTAGATATTATGAAGGCGAAACATGGACCATATCACAAAGCCTCCATCCGAAAATTCACAAAGCTTGCAATGTCTGTAGCACCCCACGTCCATTAATGTCACTCACAAAGGGAATGCATTAACTTCCATGGAGGTTTTAAGTGAATATAGAACAGTAAAATTACAACAAGACAGATATAAAATAGTACTTGGAAATTCAAAAACTTTAGTTCATTGTAGCAGAAGTCAAAACATGTTTGATTACATCATAACACCATATTCAATGTCAAGTACAATATCTATCTTGATAAAACAAGTACATAATCCCATTACATGAATAACCATTAAAAAGAAAGATAACAAGCTGGACTTTACTTCAGCAGTCCAAGCTTTCCAGAAGATAAGCGATCCAACTAGACTCCACTAGAACTTGGCCCAACCTGCGGACCTGAAGGGAGAGAAAGGATGGAAAAGAGGGGGTCAGACATAAAGTCTGGTGAATATGATAATTCTACAATACTATTACCAAAATAACTGGACTAAGGCATAAGCTGGAAAACAAGAAAATGTCTATGAAGAGCAGATTAAGGACATAGACAATCGCTAAAGGCAACGTTATAGGCGCTCCTAAATACTAAAGGATAAACACTATACTGCACCACACCAGTCACCCTAAAGATTCATCCCACTTAGCTTCACTTAGAAACTTTCCCAATGGCTTTACGTACCCCTAGCTGACTACATAGGTGCCGCCTTCCCCTATCTCCACTAGGTGTACCCTACTTCCCATTATTCGATCGGCTCCCTAACTCGTAGATACCCGTGCTGGCCCCACAGTGGGGTGTATCACTCCCCTAAAGTGGCAACCTGATACAACGGACATGCACGACTTATACCTACACGATGCAACAACGTCTTACCTAGCAGCCCGGGTCCACACACGTATATGAAACCCGTTGGACTTGCGTTGCCACCGCTCCCTGTTTTGGCCTCTTATAGTCAAAACCAGTATGCGTGTCCCGTCCTCGACTTGGGTCGAGCCCACAAAGATACGTTTTGGGATACTGGTTGAAATGGGCCCCCACTATTTACCACAAGCATTCCACCTAAGCTTGTCCCCATTAGTCCATCCCACTTAACCCACTTAGTCATGTTCATTTACATGTGTGTTTGGTTAAGTCTAATCGTATTTCAAATGCCTCTAAAGGCAACCACCAGATTCCTCATGCCACCCAAGGCACCTACTTAACCCCCATGTCCCACCTTACATGATCATCTGGTTAAGTATTTCTTAGTTCATTAAGGCCATAACCTCATAAAGACCTCTCACATTAGACTGGCATTTATGGCAGCTGGATTTGCCGGGCGGGTCCGGGCAGTCTTACACCATAAAAGAGTCTAACCTCGTGTCTTTACAACTGTTATGCTTTAGTTTGGGCCTAGGACCTCTCACATTGGGCCGACATTTGTGACTACTGGATTTGCCGGGCGGGTCCGGGCAGGTTTACATCACAAACGGGTCCAACCTCGTGTCCTAAGCATTGATTATTAATAATAATCCACTTTCCCCCAATTTTAATAATTCCCTGCTTGAATTATTAATTACTTCCAATTTTTAACAATGTCCATAATTGACTCAATTATGGATATTCATTCATGGTATGCAACATCTTACAAAATTGCACCCAATTTATTAATTCCTAATATTACCACTACCCCACGTTTGAACGTTTATTCGCAAAATATATGTTAGACTCGAATAGCCTAACTCATAGCATAAAAGAGATTATCATAATAACAACATGTATATGTGACCAAATGAATCATAATAAGGGGTGAAACTTGCATATGTCCAACTTGCATAGATTATACATGTCATGGATCTAAAGGTGTCAACTTGTTCAAAATTCACCTAATATGATCTCAATCAATTTTCATAAACTTACATATGAACATGTGTGAATCATCATCATCTAATTTTTTTACAACATGGTTTTATATGGGTACACCTAACTCAATAGGCAAATTCCCATAATCAAGTTTTATTTAATTATAGTTTCAAGTTTATGGGTACACCTAACCTAATAGGCAAATTCCCATAAACAAGATCCATTTAAATTAAGAAAAAAAAACATAACTTTAAGCATGATCCAACAACATGATTTTTCAACATAATATAGCATGATTTATAACATGGCATAGTATGATAGTATAACATAGCTTGACATGATTCTCAACATAGCACGACATAGCATAAGAGAATTTACAACATAGCATGACATAGCATATATAATTTACATCATACGACAACATAATAACATAATAAGAGATCCACAATATATAGAATTTACAATTACAAATCACATCACTTTCTTGTGATCCATTCATAACTGAGTCAAATTAGTTTGTAATAGTCTTGTGAGAATCATCATACTCACAGTTTAAAGAAGAGGATTAGAGAAAGAATCTTTTGATTTGTTTTGTTGAGAAGAATTTAGTTGTAGATGATTAGGCTTCCTCTTCTTAGTTTGTGACGGCTATGCTGAACTCCATGGCAGCAGCATGACGGTAGCTTCTCTAATTTTACAAGTGATTTAGGTCTAGGGTCTACCCACTTATTTATAGATTTTAGAATTCATTTAGGCCATTAGATTTAACCTAGAAATAACCGCAGCCGTTCAGACAAGATGGGGTTTATCTTGTTGACTCAGCAATGAGTCAGAAGTGACTCAGCAAACACTCAGCATATTAATAAACTTCTATTCATGTCATAAATATATATATATTTTCTACAATGTACATATTAGATACATCCCCCTTTACTTATTATCGTTTTTATATACATATTAGATACATCCCCTCTCTTACACACTTATTAATATTTTTATATTCATATTAGATACATCCCCTCTCTTACACACTTATTAATATTTTTATATTCATATTAGATACATCCCCTCTCTTACACACTTATTAATATTTTAGCAACTTTAGTGTTAATAGAAAATTCGGGGTGTTACATTCTCCCCTCCTTTTAGGATTTCGTCCCCGAAATCTTCAAGTCTGGAAGAATGTATATCCTACCATCCAAACGTCCATCTACTCATCCATCATACACAGGCATCCATTGTCCTTAAAAGACTTCTAATGCTTTATGATCATATGCAAGTGTGTGTACATGTCCTTACCTAATGCGAAATCAGGCGGTCTACTGATTCAGTTGACCTCCTTAATGCAAATTACGTAAGTGTCATGAATCCATTATGTATGCAAAAGATCCTAATTGCTTACATACTACTTCTATATGAGTGCACACCCATTCAACCGAATGCAGCATCCATATGATGGTACAACCATTATACATCCATTATACTAAATACATCCATATATATGCAATATGCAATATGAAGTGACTGAGCCGATCTAGTGCCTAAAGTGTGTGTATATATGCATCCACGAGCAACCACTAGCAAACACTTGCATCCATTTTGCATCCATCATACATAACATGTCTCAAACACATGTTTCAACCATAGGATTATCCTAACTAAAGGTCAAAGATACTAATGAGAGGACATACTAAAGATAAGATAAGATAAGCTAAGCGATAAAGGAGAAATTAAAAGACATACCCTCAAAAAGAAAAGGGTACAACGAACGCATCTTCTCTTCTGTCTCCCAAGTTGCATTGCTCTCATCATTTCCCCATTGCACTTTAACCAGTCTGACCTCTCGATTCCTCAACTTTTTGATCTCCGACCCAAGAATGCATGTAGGAGCTCGTCTAATTGTTGCATCACGCTCTATTTCCACCTCTTTAAGCAAGCTCGGCTCTACCACCTCCGCGTTCTTGTACAAACACTTCCTCAAATGTGATACATGGAATACGTCGTGTACTCCACTAAGTTTCTCAGGCAACTCCACCCTATATGCCATCTTCCCAATCCTGTTTTTTACAGGAAACGGCCCTACAAACCTTGGTGCTAATTTCCCCACGGACCCAAAGCGAACAACATTCTGTAACGGAGATACTTTGATAAAAACCATGTCCCCAATGTCAAACTCAAGATCTGTCCTCCTCTTATCAGCATACGATTTTTGCCTATCTTGTGCTGCTTTCATCCTCCTTCGAATCAACTCAATCTTCTCCGAGGTTTCCCTAACCATATCGGGCCCAAGTAGGATTTTATCGGTAGATTCCCACCAACATGTAGGCGAACGGCAAGGCCTTCCATAAAGAGCTTAGAAAGGTGCCATGCCAATACTAGACTGAAAGCTATTATTATATGCGAATTCTACTAACGGAAGGTGCTCTTCCCATGTACCCCCAAAGTCTAGGATACAAAGCCTTAAAAGATCCTCTAGAATGCGATTCACCCTCTCGGTCTGGCCGTCTGTCTGAGGATGATATGCGGTGCTCAAACATAGCTGAGTCCCTACCGCCTCTTGTAAACTCTTCCAAAATTCGCTAGTAAAGATGGGGTCACGGTCGCTTACTATACTAGAAGGAATACCGTGCAAACGAACTATCTCCTTAATGTATACAGAAGCCAACCACGGAGCAGTTCTCTTACTTTTCACGGGAATAAAATGGGCGCTTTTAGTAAGTCTATCTACTATAACCCAAATCCCCGTGTTACCCTTCCTTGATCTTGGTAATCCATCCACAAAATCCATTGAGATGCTTTCCCATTTCCATAGTGGAACTTCTAATGGGTGAAGCAACCCACCGGGTTTCTTTTGTTCTGCTTTAACTCGTTGGCACACCAAGCATCTAGCGACGTACTCGGCCACATCCTTTTTCATACCGGCCCAAAAGAAAACCCGCTTCATATCTTTGTACATCTTATCCCCGCCGGGATGAATGGTCATTTTTGAGCGATGAGCATCATCAAGAATGGCCTTCCTTAAGTCTTCGTCTTGTGGTACACAAAGTCTATTATCCCTTCGTAACCAACCATTATCGTCTAGGGTATACCTACGAAGATGGCTTGACGACTCCCCCCCTTTGAGCTTTTCTACTATCTCAACCAACTGTGGGTCGTCTCGCTGTGCCTCACCAACCCGTCCTAGAAGTGTAGGTCTAACCTCCAAGGATGCTAACAGACCGGGTACTAAGTCAACGGAGGGTCTAAAGTCAAACATAGAGATGAATTCTAAGCTTTGTCGTTCAACAAACAACGGACTCAAGGACAACCTTTTCCTACTTAAGGCGTCTGCCACCACGTTACCCTTGCCCGGGGTATATGCTATTTCAAAATCGTAGGAGGCTAAGAATTCCATCCACCGTTGCTGCCTTAAATTCAAATCCTTCTGAGAGAATAAGTATTTTAATGATTTGTGGTCAGTGAACAGTTCGAATTTCTCACCAAGAAGATAGTGACGCCAAGACTTAAGCGTGAAAACAATTGCGGCTAGCTCTAAGTCATGCGTGGGGTAATTCTTTTCATGAACCCTCAACTGCCTTCCACCATAGGCTATTACTCTTCCCTCTTGCATGAGGACCGCGCCAAGTCCCGTCCCACAAGCATCAGTATAGATGGTAAACGGTTTATTCCCGTCTGGCAGCACTAAGACTGGGGCTGAAGTTAAGGCTCTCTTTAAACGTTGGAACGCATCATCACAATCTTTGTCCCACGTAAAAACCAGGTTCTTCTTAGTTAACCGTGTTAATGGAGCTGATATTTTTGCGAAGTCTTTGATAAACTTCCTATAATAGCCAGCCAACCCCAAGAAACTTCTTACTTCGGTTGCATTTTTAGGGACCTTCCAATCTTGGATGGCCACCACTTTTGCGGGATCCACTGTTATCCCTTCTTTGGAAACCACGTGCCCTAAGAACCGTACTTCCTTCCTCCAGAAGTGACACTTAGAAAATTTTGCCTTAAGGTTATGCGCTCGAAGGGTTTCCAACACTTCCCTAAGATGTAGGGAGTGCTCTTCTTTATTCTTAGAAAAGACTAAGATGTCATCCACAAAGACTACCACGAATTTGTTAAGGTATTCCCTAAACACCCTACTCATCAAATCAACAAAATATGCAGGGGCGTTTGTCAAACCAAAGGGCATCACTAGCCATTCATAGAATCCGTCAGGAGTCCTAAAAGCAGTCTTATCTATACTATCCTCAGCCACTCTCAGTTGATGAAAGCCAGTGGCTAAGTCCAACTGCGAAAACACTGAGGCGCCAACTAACTGATCAAAGAGATCGTCAATCCTCGGCAGTGGGTGTCGGTTCTTTTTAGTAAGCTTGTTTAGTTCTCTATAGTCCATACAAAGTCTAAGAGACCCATCCGCCTTTGTGGCAAAAACTACTGGAGCACCCACTCTGATATACTACGTCTTATGAACCCCTTCTCAAGCAACTCCTTTTGTAACACCCCGTATGTTAAATAACTTGTTATAACATAAATCAGAGCAGAATTAAATTTAATATTCTGAATCAGGGGAAACGGGCTGTGCCATTGCGTTCGTCTCGGAAAAATACGCGAAATAGAGTCCGAGTTTTCGTAAATCGGAGTCCGTATGACCAAGTTATGGCCCGTCAAAGTTTCACGAAAAATCAAAAACGAAAACTGCTCATGTTTTGAGGCCCGGGATGAGTTTTGGGCTGTTTTTTTTGGGCCCTAAATGGTTCCTACACTTGACTTCTTCCCCAAGACATGCTTTAAAGGCTAGGATTGGTTCTAGGGTATATCCTATGGTCCTAAAACATCTAACTAATCTATATATACACCCTAATACCCCCCTTATCCTTACCAAAAATAGATCTAAGGCCATTATGCCACCACTTAGAAAATTGGAGAGCCTCCACTAAAAATCCTAAGAGAGTTTGCAAGCTAATCTACATCTTCTTCTACTTAATCATTGGGATTTTCTTCATAAAACTTGCTAATCTTGTTTTGGTGAGCTTCTATCCCCTTAATAATCAATTATTGAATTGATTATGATAAGATGTGATAAAGTATGGCTATGTTTCTGGATCCATATATTTATGCAAGCTTGATGTAGTGAATATTATGTGTTTTGCAAGTTATATGCCTTATGAAATGCAAGTTTAACATAATATGCAAGCCTATGCAAGTATGTGAATGTTTATGCAAGTTATGTATATGTTGAAATGCAAGTTTAACATAATATGCAAGCCTATGCAAGTATGTGAATGTTTATGCAAGTTATGTATATGTTGAAATGCAAGTTTAACATAATATGCAAGCCTATGCAAGTATGTGAATGTTTATGCAAGTTATGTATATGTTGAAATGCAAGTTTAACATAATATGCAAGCCTATGCAAGTATATGAATGTTTACGCAAGTTATGTATATGTTGAAATGCAAGTTTAACATGATATGCAAGCTTATGCAAGTATATGAATGCTTATGCAAGTATGTGAGTGCTTATGCAAGTTAAGTATATGCTAAAATGCAAGTTCTACATGTTATGCAAATCACATGTATGATGATATGTAAGTTCATATGCAACATGTTATGCAAATCACATGTTTGATGATATGTAAGTTCATATGCAACATGTTATGTAAGACACATGTTTGATAATATGCAAGTTTGGGTTGAATATAGTTGGGTTAATATATGCTCATATATGCAAGTTGACATCCTCTTAACCCATGACAAAGTTGTATGCTAAACCCATGATAGTTGTGATGGATCTTCCCCTTTATTATGTCATGAAATGAGAACGATTTACGTAGGGAAACGATGGGGTTGGTAAATATGTTAATTAAAGCATGGTTGGGTATGATTAAGCATACCATAAAAATAAATTACCATAAGTGGGAATTTACCTATTGAGTTAGGTCTACCCCATGGGAATTTACCTATTGAGTTAGGTCTACCCATGTTATGGAAAACTTGATATTAATTAGGAATAATTAATATGGGGGTGATTAATTAGGTGTAATTAATCGACTAAGACACGAGGTTGGACTCATTTGTAGTGTAAAACTGCCCGGACCCGACCGGCTTAACCAGTTGCTACAAATGTCAGCCCAATGTGAGAGGTCTTAGCCATAAATTAAATACGTGATTAAGGTAAAGACACGAGGTTAGACTCTGTTATGACGTAAGACTGCCCGGACTCTACCGGCTTAACCAGGCGGTCATAACAGCCAGTCTAATGTGGGAGGTCTTTATGGGAGATCACGGTCTTAATTAATTAAGAAACACTTAACCATATTAGCATGTAGTGGGACATGAGGGGTTAAGTGGGTGCCTTGGGTGGCATATAGTAACTAGTGGGAGTGCCTTGGGTGGCATGGGGAAATCAAGTAAGTGCCTTGGGTGGCATGTGGGAATCAAGTAAGTGCCTTGGGTGGCATGTGGGAATCAAGTAAGTGCCTTGGGTGGCATGCGAAAATCTAGTGGGTGCCTTAAGGGGCAATTGTAATATAATTGGATGACTTAACCAAACCTTAACATGTAAGGGGGCATGATTATAAAAAGGGGTTAAGTGGGATGCACTAGATAAAATGACAAGCTTAAGTAGTAGCTTGTGGGGGGCCCATTTCAACCAATATCCCAAACGTATCTTTGTGGGCTCGACCCATGTCGAGTGACGGGACACGCATATTGGGCTTGATTATAAGAGGCCAAAACGGGGTAGCGGTGGCAACGCAAGTCCAACGGGTTTCATATGCGTGTGTGGGCCTGGGCTGGTAGATAAGCCGTTGTTGCATCGTGTAGATATAAAGCCGTGCACCGTTGATAGTATTGGGGAGCCACTTTAGGGGAGTGATACACCCCACTGTGGGACCAGCACGGGTATCTACGTTAGGGAGCCGATCGCTTAGGGTAGTGGGGTACACCTAGTAGAGATAGGGGAAGACGGCACCTATGTAGTCAACTAGGGTACAGGAAACTACTGGTTATATCTATCTTTGATATCCTTGGGTGGGATCAACCTTTGAGTAACTGGTGTGGTGCAGTTAGTAATTATCCTTGGGTGGGTAGATGTGTCTTTACGGTTATCTTAGTTCGTCCTGTGTTCGTGGGCAACTTAGTGTAGTCATTATCCCCAAAGATACCATACCGAGTTCATATCATACCCTAATTACTTTAATAATTGTATTATTAAGGAGATAGGGTTCACTCAGGCTTATGTCTGACCCCCGTTGCTTTTATCTTTTTCCTTCAGGTCCTCAGGTTGGGCCTAGTGCTAGTGGGCTTTGATCAGTTTGCTTTATCTATCTCTTGGAGCTTGGACCGTAGATGTAGAGCTCAGCTTATCTTATCTTTTCTGTTATGGCTATTTGTTATGAGTAGTGGGATTATGTACTTATTTTATTCAGGATGGATATTTTGTACTTGACTCTTGTTATGGTTTTATGATGTAACCAAACATGTTTTACTTTCCGCTGCTATGAGATGATGTTTTAAATTTTCAAGTATTACATTATATCTGTCTTGTTGTAATTTTACTGTTCTATACTCACTAAAAATACTCCACCGATGCTATGGCATTCCCTTAGTGAGTGACTATAGCGGGTGTGGGGTGTTACACGTGGTATCAGAGCTTAAGGTTACCAGAACAGATAAATTTTTTAGAAAAACTATTTTCTAAGAATATTTTTGAAAGGAGTATTTTCGAAAACATGTCTTTTAAGAGAAAAGTTTTTGAAAGAAAAGCATAATCCCCAATAGCCATATCTATATCTTTCGAATTCTCCATTTTGAATCTCTTCCTCTCTCTCATTTTGAGTTTCCCCTCCGCGTATAGATGATCTTTCTAAGATGGATAAGGATGAAAACCACTTCAAGGGACTTAGACGTTGGTTCAAGAAGAGAGGAAGGCTCAAATAGTTGTTTGGTTTATGAAGGATGGGAGGTTACGAGTGGAGAATAGGGAAGAAGAAGGCTAGTAGTTATCCTTTTGGGAGGAGTAGGACACCTTATTAGGATTGTCCAAAGGAGCAAGGGCAAGGTATGGAATCTTCTGGAGGGTAATTGTATTCCCTCACGACTAGGGTACCAGATGGGGATAAGACCGTCTAGGTTGGAATTTGGATTTCTTTATTATCCGATTCAAACTTTATTTGATCCCGATATATCGAGTTCGTTTATCTCACCATTGATAGTTGAGTCACTGCACTTAGACACCAGTTTGGTTGATGATCCCTTAGTTGTTTCAAACCCAATTGGGGCTCCATGAGGTGTTTGGGTTTGAAAGTCTCTATACTTAGCGTTGAGTTTAGATGTGATGCTTGTTGGACTTCACGGGCTATGGGTTAGTTTTGGGCATGGACTGGGTATCCAGTAGGGGTGCCGTTTTTGATTTTGAAGGGAGAGTTGTTAGGCTTATGACCCGTTTGGGTAACACTCTCGAGATCTCTTGTAATCCCATAGAATCTGTTATGCTAAGTTATCTAGAATCGCTTGACATGTCGGTCTAGAGTTTGTGATCTGTTAGAGCGGTCCGGGAATACCCGGATGTGTATAAGGAGGTGAAGGGCTTACCTCCGGAGCAGGAAATTGACTTCCAAATATATCTGGTGAGTAAGGCTAAACCAGTACCTTGGCCAGTGTGCCACGTGGCTCCTCGTGAGAGGAGGGAACTCCATAAGTAAGTAGGCGATTTTCTTGAGAAGGGGTTCATAAGATGAAGTATATCGGAGTGGGGTGCTCCGGTAGTATTTGCTACAAAGGCAGATGGGTCCCTCAAACTTTGTGTAGATTATAGAGAACTCAACAAGCTCACAAAGAAGAATAGACACCCATTGCCGAGGATTGATGATATTTTCGATCAGTTGGTTGGCGCTTCAGTATTTTCTCAGTTGGACTTAGCCACGGGGTTTCATCAGTTGGGGGTGGCTGAGGATAGCATAGACAAGACTGCCTTTAGGACTCCGGATGATTTTTTTTATGAGTGGCTGGTGATGCCATTGGGTTTGACGAACGCCCCCGTATACTTTGATGATTTGATAAGAAGGGTGTTCAAGGAGTACCTAAATAAGTTGTGATGGTCTTTGTGGATGACATCTTGGTCTTTTCTAGGAGCAAAGCCAGTTAGGGAAAAACGGTGGTTTTGGAGTAAGACTGGCGGGGACATCCAGGGTTGGACAAGGGGCTTAATTATTTAGCCGTTTTTACTAGTATCATCTCACGAAGGTCGTCTGAATTCGAAGGAGGTATCCCTTGGGTGTTTGTCTGATATTGGTTTAGGCCTTTGGGGCTTGCATTTGGGGGAATGCCGAGTTCGATTAGGGTGGTCTGCGTGAGGGATGGATAGCTGTGATGATTTTGGATGATATCCTGGTGGAGAAGAGCATGCCCTACATCTTAGGGAAGTGCTGGAGGCTCTTCAAGCGCATAATCTTAGGACAGTAAAAGTGGATGGGATTTTTAGCATCCTATGGGTTTGAGATAGCGTATACCCCTGGCAAGGGTAACATGGTAGCGGACACCTTAAGTAGAAAAAAGGATTGTCCTCGAGTTTGTGGTTCGTTGAACGAAGGAGCCTAGAGTTTATTTCTATGATGGATTTCAGACCTTCCGTTAATTGTGTACTCGGTTTGCTAGCTTCCTTGGAAGTTAGACCTACTCTTTTGGGGCAAATTGTAGAAGCACAGAGGGACGACCCACAGTTGGTTGAGTTAGTAGAAAAGCTCATAAGGGGGGGAGTCGTCCAGCCATTTGAGTAGGTACACCCTAGATGATAGGGGGTGCTTGTGTAGAGATGGTAGACTTTGTGTACCGCAAGATGAGGGTTTGAGGAAGGTTATTCCTGATAATGCACACCGTTTTAGGATGACCATTCATCCCGGTGGGGACGAGATGTACCAAGACATGAAAAGGACTTTCTTCTGGGCCGGTATGAAGAAAGATGTGGCCGAGTATGTTGCTAGATGCTTGGTGTGCCAACAAGTAAAAGCAGAGCAAAAGAAGCCAGGTGGGTTGCTTCATCCTTTGGAAGTTCCGATATGGAAGTGGGATAGTGTCTCGATGGACTTCGTTGATGGTTTACCGAGATCGAGGAAGGGCAATACAGGAATTTGGGTCGTGGTTGATAGACTTACTAAGAGCGCCCATTTCATACCCGTAAAGAGTAAGAGGACTGCTCCATGGCTTGCTTCAGTCTATGTTCGAGAGATAGTTCGATTGCATGGGGTACCTTCCAGCATAGTGAGTGATCGAGATCCTATCTTCACTAGTGAGTTTTGGAAGAGTTTACAGGAGGCGGTGGGGACTCAGTTGTGTTTGAGCACCGCATATCATCCTCAGACAGACGGCCAGACCGAGAGGGTGAACCGTGTTTTGGAAGACCTTTTGAGGCTTTGTATCTTGGATTTTGGAGGTACATGGGAAGAGCATCTTCCTTTGGTGGAGTTTGCATATAACAACAGCTTCCAGTCTAGTATTGGCATGACACCTTTTGAAGCTCTTTATGGAAGGCCTTGTCGATCACCTACATGTTGGTGGGAATCTACGGATAAGATCTTGCTAGGGCCCGATATGGTTAGAGAGACTTCAGAGAAGGTTGATTTGATTCGAAGAAGGATGAAAGCAGCGCAAGACAGACAGAAATCTTATGCAGATAAGAGGAGGACTGATCTTGAGTTTGAAGTTGGGGACATGGTTTTTGTCAAAGTGTCTCCATTACGGAATGTTGTTCACTTTGGATCCGCTGGGAAGTTAGCACCGAGGTTTGTAGGACCGTTTCCTGTCAAGGAAAGAATTGGACGGATGGCATATAGGGTGGAGTTGCCAGACAGACTTAGTGGTATACATGATGTTTTCCATGTGTCACATTTGAGGAAGTGCCTACATGAGACCGCAGAGGTGGTAGAGCCGAGCTTGCTTAGAGAAGTGGAAGTAGAGCGTGATGCGACGATTCGACGAGCTCCTACTCGCATCCTTGGGTCAGAGATTAAGAAGTTGAGAAACAGAGAGGTTCAGCTAGTCAAAGTGCAATGGGGAGATGACGAGAGCAATGCTACTTGGGAGACGGAAGCGAAGATGCGTTCTTTGTACCCTTTTCTTTTCGAGAGTATGTTCTTTAACTTCTCCTTTATTGCCTATCTTGTACTTATCTTGTCCTTAGTATGTCCTCTCGTTCGCACCTTTGGCCTTTTAGATAGGGTAAACCTATGGTTGAAACATGTGTTTGAGACATGTTATGATTGATGGATGCAAGTGGATGCAAGTGTTTGCTAGTGGTTGCTCGTGGATGCATATACACACACTTTAGGCACTAGATCGGCTCAATCACTTCATATTGCATATTGCATATAAATGTGTGTAGGTAGCTATATTAATGGATGTATGATGGTTGTGCTATCATATGGATGATGCATTTATTCGGTGAATGATTGTGCACGCATGTAGAAATAGTATGTGTCGATAGGGTTCTTTCGCATACATATTGGATGCATGGCACTATCATGGTTTGCATTAAGGAGGTCAACTGAATCAGTAGACCGCCTGATTTTGCATTAGATAGGGAACATATACACACACTTTTTGCATATGTTCATACAACATTAGAAACTTTAAGGACAATGGATGCCAGTGTTTGATGGTTGAGTAGATGGTTGTTTGGTTGGTAGGATACGTTCTTCTTGACTTAGAGATTTCAGGGACGAAATCCTTTAAGTAGGGGAGAATGTAACACCCCGTATGTTAAATAACTTGTTATAACATAAATCAGAGCAGAATTAAATTTAATATTCTGAATCAGGGGAAACGGGCTGTGCCATTGCGTTCATCTCGGAAAAATACGCGAAATAGAGTCCGAG
The DNA here is from genome assembly GCA_030737875.1 of Allium sativum. Lineage (NCBI taxonomy): Eukaryota > Viridiplantae > Streptophyta > Magnoliopsida > Asparagales > Amaryllidaceae > Allium > Allium sativum. Next base: position 310,778,558 of record CM060912.1, read on the forward strand.
TTTTCGTAAATCGGAGTCCGTATGACCAAGTTATGGCCCGTCAAAGTTTCACGAAAAATCAAAAACGAAAACTGCTCATGTTTTGAGGCCCGGGATGAGTTTTGGGCTGTTTTTTTTGGGCCCTAAATGGTTCCTACACTTGACTTCTTCCCCAAGACATGCTTTAAAGGTTAGGATTGGTTCTAGGGTATATCCTATGGTCCTAAAACATCTAACTAATCTATATATACACCCTAATACCCCCCTTATCCTTACCAAAAATAGATCTAAGGCCATTATGCCACCACTTAGAAAATTGGAGAGCCTCCACTAAAAATCCTAAGAGGGTTTGCAAGCTAATCTACATCTTCTTCTACTTAATCATTGGGATTTGCTTCATTTAACTTGCTAATCTTGTTTTGGTGAGCTTCTATCCCCTTAATAATCAATTATTGAATTGATTATGATAAGATGTGATAAAGTATGGCTATGTTTTTGGATCCATATATTTATGCAAGCTTGATGTAGTGAATATTATGTGTTTTGCAAGTTATATGCCTTATGAAATGCAAGTTTAACATAATATTCAAGCCTATGCAAGTATGTGAATGTTTATGCAAGTTATGTATATGTTGAAATGCAAGTTTAACATAATATGCAAGCCTATGCAAGTATGTGAATGTTTATGCAAGTTATGTATATGTTGAAATGCAAGTTTAACATAATATGCAAGCCTATGCAAGTATGTGAATGTTTATGCAAGTTATGTATATGTTGAAATGCAAGTTTAACATAATATGCAAGCCTATGCAAGTATGTGAATGTTTATGCAAGTTATGTATATGTTGAAATGCAAGTTTAACATAATATGCAAGCCTATGCAAGTATGTGAATGTTTATGCAAGTTATGTATATGTTGAAATGCAAGTTTAACATGATATGCAAGCTTATGCAAGTATATGAATACTTATGCAAGTATGTGAGTGCTTATGCAAGTTAAGTATATGCTAAAATGCAAGTTCTACATGTTATGCAAATCACATGTATGATGATATGTAAGTTCATATGCAACATGTTATGCAAATCACATGTTTGATGATATGTAAGTTCATATGCAACATGTTATGTAAGACACATGTTTGATAATATGCAAGTTTGGGTTGAATATAGTTGGGTTAATATATGCTCATATATGCAAGTTGACATCCTCTTAACCCATGACAAAGTTGTATGCTAAACCCATGATAGTTGTGATGGATCTTCCCCTTTATTATGTCATGAAATGAGAACGATTTACGTGGGGAAACGATGGGGTTGGTAAATATGTTAATTAAAGCATGGTTGGGTATGATTAAGCATACCATAAAAATAAATTACCATAAGTGGGAATTTACCTATTGAGTTAGGTCTACCCCATGGGAATTTACCTATTGAGTTAGGTATACCCATGTTATGGAAAACTTGATATTAATTAGGAATAATTAATATGGGGGTGATTAATTAGGTGTAATTAATCGACTAAGACACGAGGTTGGACTCATTTGTAGTGTAAAACTGCCCGGACCCGACCGGCTTAACCAGTTGCTACAAATGTCAGCCTAATGTGAGAGGTCTTAGCCATAAATTAAATACGTGATTAAGGTAAAGACACGAGGTTAGACTCTGTTATGACGTAAGACTGCCCGGACTCTACCGGCTTAACCAGGCGGTCATAACAGCCAGTCTAATGTGGGAGGTCTTTATGGGAGATCACGGTCTTAATTAATTAAGAAACACTTAACCATATTAGCATGTAGTGGGACATGAGGGGTTAAGTGGGTGCCTTGGGTGGCATATAGTAACTAGTGGGAGTGCCTTGGGTGGCATGGGGAAATCAAGTAAGTGCCTTGGGTGGCATGTGGGAATCAAGTAAGTGCCTTGGGTGGCATGTGGGAATCAAGTAAGTGCCTTGGGTGGCATGCGAAAATCTAGTGGGTACCTTAAGGGGCAATTGTAATATAATTGGATGACTTAACCAAACCTTAACATGTAAGGGGGCATGATTATAAAAAGGGGTTAAGTGGGATGCACTAGATAAAATGACAAGCTTAAGTAGTAGCTTGTGGGGGGCCCATTTCAACCAATATCTCAAACGTATCTTTGTGGGCTCGACCCATGTCGAGTGACGGGACACGCATATTGGGCTTGATTATAAGAGGCCAAAACGGGGTAGCGGTGGCAACGCAAGTCCAACGGGTTTCATATGCGTGTGTGGGCCCGGGCTGGTAGATAAGCCGTTGTTGCATCGTGTAGATATAAAGCCATGCACCGTTGATAGTATTGGGTAGCCACTTTAGGGGAGTGATACACCCCACTGTGGGACCAGCACGGGTATCTACGTTAGGGAGCCGATCGCTTGGGGTAGTGGGGTACACCTAGTAGAGATAGGGGCAGACGGCACCTATGTAGTCAACTAGGGTACAGGAAACTACTGGTTATATCTATCTTTGATATCCTTGGGTGGGATCAACCTTTGAGTAACTGGTGTGGTGCAGTTAGTAATTATCCTTGGGTGGGTAGATGTGTCTTTACGGTTATCTTAGTTCGTCCTGTGTTCGTGGGCAACTTAGTGTAGTCATTATCCCCAAAGATACCATACCGAGTTCATATCATACCCTAATTACTTTAATAATTGTATTATTAAGGAGATAGGGTTCACTCAGGCTTATGTCTGACCCCCGTTGCTTTTATCTTTTTCCTTCAGGTCCTCAGGTTGGGCCTAGTGCTAGTGGGCTTTGATCAGTTTGCTTTATCTATCTCTTGGAGCTTGGACTGTAGATGTAGAGCTCAGCTTATCTTATCTTTTCTGTTATGGCTATTTGTTATGAGTAGTGGGATTATGTACTTATTTTATTCAGGATGGATATTTTGTACTTGACTCTTGTTATGGTTTTATGATGTAACCAAACATGTTTTACTTTCCGTTGCTATGAGATGATGTTTTAAATTTTCAAGTATTACATTATATCTGTCTTGTTGTAATTTTACTGTTCTATACTCACTAAAAATACTCCACCGATGCTATGGCATTCCCTTAGTGAGTGACTATAGCGGGTGTGGGGTGTTACACCTTTACTTGCTTATTGAGTTCCCTCCTTTCACGAGGAGCCATGTGGCGCACTGGCAAAGATACGGGTTTAGCATTATCCACAAGATAAATTCGAAAGTCTATCTCCCTCTTTTGAGGTAAGCCCTTCACCTCCTCAAACACATCCGGATATTCCCGGACCACTTCTACCGATCGCAGGTTCTCTACAGACGCGTCAAGCGATTCAAGATAACTTAGCATAACGGAATTTATGGGATTACAAAAGATGTCGAGAGCATTACCAAGGCGAGTCACAAGCCTAACTACTCTCCTTTCACAATCAAGAATGGCCCTATTTCTAGACAACCAATCCATTCCTAAAATTAGCCCATAGCCCGTGAAGTCCAATACATAAGCATCACATCTAAATTCAACGCTAAGTATAGAGATTTTCAAATCCAAACATATCATGGTCAAATGAGCCGAACCCCCAATTGGATTTGAAACGACCAAGGGATCCTCTACTAAATTGGTGTTCAAGTGCAGTGATTCAACTAATGATGCAGAGATAAACGAATGAGATGCGCCAGAATCGAATAAGGTACGGACAGGATGATCAAACAGAAAAACTAAGCTTTCAACAGAAATTGTTCTACCTCTTTCTTGTAGCGGTGGGGCCGCAATAGCCTGAACTTGCCCCCTTGCCTGCCCTGGTGCCATAAGAGCCTGCACCTGTCCTCCCGAGGTAGACCCTGCCCTCTGCCCCTTCTTTGGACAGTCCTTCACTAAATGTCCCACATCTCCACAATGAAAACAACCAGTCTTCTTTTTCTTTCTACAATCTTTGCTGAGATGGCCAGGCGTCCCACAATTGAAGCATTTCTTCTTCCCTTTGCCATTATTGTTTTTACCACCCTTCTTATTTTGCTGTTGGGGTTTCTTCTGATCCCCTTTCTTTTCAACTGCCTTATCCTCATGCATAAGTGCCATTTCTACTAGCTTTTCAAAGGTGGCTCCCATAGGGATGTGGGTCATAGCCAACCCTTGCAACGGTTCATTCAAGCCTCTAACGAACCTCAAAGCTTTCTTCTCTGGCGTGTTCACCTACTCCAAGCCAAACCTTGCTAACTGATTAAATTTATTGACATATTCCTTTACTGATGAGCTCCCTTGCTTTAGTGCCAGGAATTTTTCCATTTTTAAGTTCTCCTATGCCCTTGAAAGAAACTTTGCCTCAAACCTTCGTCTGAAATCCGCCCATGAATCAATTGGACGTTCCCCGTTAGTGACCTCCCACCAAAACGAGGCCTCTCCCTTCATTAACCAAGCAGCTAAACGGACTTTCCTCCCATCTTCCACTTCAAAGATATCCAAAAATTCCTCAGTCTCCTTAAGCCAATCTCTGGCCTCCACAAACGTCTCAGTCCCTTGAAAAGTTTTTCCTCCCATAGCCTTGAATTCCTTGCACGTCTTTGCAAAAGTGTCAACACGAGGAGGAGGAGGAGGAATGGGTGCAACTAGGGGTGGAGGAGTATCCGCTGGGCCTGCAGTGGTGGCCCTAGCCTTCAAGTATCTCCTAAACCACCCTGGAATCGTCACACCTTCTGGGAGATTAAGATCTTCAGCCATGCTGAAACGAAAAAGGAAAGATTCAAAATGGAGAATTCGAAAGATAAAGATAAGGATGTGGCTATTTGGGATTATGTTTTTCATAAAAACTCTCTTTAAATAACATGTTTTTTTTTTGAAAGCACTTCTTCCAAAAATACTTTAGAAAAAAAAAATATTTTTCTAAAAAAAAAAATTTGTATCTGTTCTGGTAACCTTATGCTCTGATACCACGTGTAACACCCCACGTCCATTAATGTCACTCACAAAGGGAATGCATTAACTTCCATGGAGGTTTTAAGTGAATATAGAACAGTAAAATTACAACAAGACAGATATAAAATAGTACTTGGAAATTCAAAAACTTTATTTCATTGTAGCAGAAGTCAAAACATGTTTGATTACATCATAACACCATATTCAATGTCAAGTACAATATCTATCTTGATAAAACAAGTACATAATCCCATTACATGAATAGCCATTAAAAAGAAAGATAACAAGCTGGACTTTACTTCAGCAGTCCAAGCTTTCCAGAAGATAAGCGATCCAACTAGACTCCACTAGAACTTGGCCCAACCTGCGGACCTGAAGGGAGAAAAAGGATGGAAAAGAGGGGGTCAGACATAAAGTCTGGTGAATATGATAATTCTACAATACTATTACCAAAATAACTGGACTAAGGCATAAGTTGGAAAACAAGAAAATGTCTATGAAGAGCAGATTAAGGACATAGACAATCGCTAAAGGCAACGTTATAGGCGCTCCTAAATACTAAAGGATAAACACTATACTGCACCACACCAGTCACCCTAAAGATTCATCCCACTTAGCTTCACTTAGAAACTTTCCCAATGGCTTTACGTACCCCTAGCTGACTACATAGGTGCCGCCTTCCCCTATCTCCACTAGGTGTACCCTACTTCCCATTATTCGATCGGCTCCCTAACTCGTAGATACCCGTGCTGGCCCCACAGTGGGGTGTATCACTCCCCTAAAGTGGCAACCTGATACAACGGACATGCACGGCTTATACCTACACGATGCAACAACGTCTTACCTACCAGCCCGGGTCCACACACGCATATGAAACCCGTTGGACTTGCGTTGCCACCGCTCCCTGTTTTGGCCTCTTATAGTCAAACCCAGTATGCGTGTCCCGTCCTCGACTTGGGTCGAGCCCACAAAGATACGTTTTGGGATACTGGTTGAAATGGGCCCCCACTATTTACCACAAGCATTCCACCTAAGCTTGTCCCCATTAGTCCATCCCACTTAACCCACTTAGTCATGTTCATTTACATGTGTGTTTGGTTAAGTCTAATCGTATTTCAAATGCCTCTAAAGGCAACCACCAGATTCCTCATGCCACCCAAGGCACCTACTTAACCCCCATGTCCCACCTTACATGATCATCTGGTTAAGTATTTCTTAGTTCATTAAGGCCATAACCTCATAAAGACCTCTCACATTAGACTGGCATTTATGGCAGCTGGATTTGCCGGGCGGGTCCGGGCAGTCTTACACCATAAAAGAGTCTAACCTCGTGTCTTTACAGCTGTTATGCTTTAGTTTGGGCCTAGGACCTCTCACATTGGGCCGACATTTGTGACTACTGGATTTGCCGGGCGGGTCCGGGCAGGTTTACATCACAAACGGGTCCAACCTCGTGTCCTAAGCATTGATTATTAATAATAATCCACTTTCCCCCAATTTTAATAATTCCCTACTTGAATTATTAATTACTTCCAATTTTTAACAATGTCCATAATTGACTCAATTATGGACATTCATTCATGGTATGCAACATCTTACAAAATTGCACCCAATTTATTAATTCCTAATATTACCCCTACCCCACGTTTGAACGTTTATTCGCAAAATATATGTTAGACTCGAATAGCCTAACTCATAGCATAAAAGAGATTATCATAATAACAACATGTATATGTGACCAAATGAATCATAATAAGGGGTGAAACTTGCATATGTCCAACTTGCATAGATTATACATGTCATGGATCTAAAGGTGTCAACTTGTTCAAAATTCACCTAATATGATCTCAATCAATTTTCATAAACTTACATATGAACATGTGTGAATCATCATCATCTAATTTTTTTACAACATGGTTTTATATGGGTACACCTAACTCAATAGGCAAATTCCCATAATCAAGTTTTATTTAATTATAGTTTCAAGTTTATGGGTACACCTAACCTAATAGGCAAATTCCCATAAACAAGATCCATTTAAATTAAGAAAAAAAAACATAACTTTAAGCATGATCCAACAACATGATTTTTCAACATAATATAGTATGATTTATAACATGGCATAGTATGATAGTATAACATTGCTTGACATGATTCTCAACATAGCACGACATAGCATAAGAGAATTTACAACATAGCATGACATAACATATATAATTTACATCATACGACAACATAATAACATAATAAGAGATCCACAATATATAGAATTTACAATTACAAATCACATCACTTTCTTGTGATCCATTCATAACTGAGTCAAATTAGTTTGTAATAGTCTTGTGAGAATCATCATACTCACAGTTTAAAGAAGAGGATTAGAGAAAGAATCTTTTGATTTGTTTTGTTGAGAAGAATTTAGTTGTAGATGATTAGGCTTCCTCTTCTTAGTTTGTGACGGCTATGCTGAACTCCATGGCAGCAGCATGACGGTAGCTTCTCTAATTTTACAAGTGATTTAGGTCTAGGGTCTACCACTTATTTATAGATTTTAGAATTCATTTAGGCCATTAGATTTAACCTAGAAATAACCGCAGCCGTTCAGACAAGATGGGGTTTATCTTGTTGACTCAGCAATGAGTCAGAAGTGACTCAGCAAACACTCAGCGTATTAATAAACTTCTATTCATGTCATAAATATATATATTTTTTCTACAATGTACATATTAGATACATCCCCCTTTACTTATTATTGTTTTTATATACATATTAGATACATCCCCTCTCTTACACACTTATTAATATTTTTATATTCATATTAGATACATCCCCTCTCTTACACACTTATTAATATTTTTATATTCATATTAGATACATCCCCTCTCTTACACACTTATTAGTATTTTTATATTCATATTAGATACATCCCCTCTCTTACACACTTATTAATATTTTAGCAACTTTAGTGTTAATAGAAAATTCGGGGTGTTACAATGTCCGTTTTAAGGACGATCGTAAATCGGTGCTTCCGGATCAAAAACTTCTGTTATCCAAACAACTTTCTCAACATATATTTTCTTTCTCGTTGCCATTACATTTCAAATTTCGTTTTTTCCCTCTTCCTCCACAAGTGCCTAAAAAATATAAATGCACTCATTTTTACAAAAAAATAACAAATAATTAGTAACTTATCCCAGGATTGTTCCAATAGTTACTATATAACCAATTGTCACGATTAAAAAAATTCCCATGTAAAAAAATTCGCAAACTGAGCCTCGGCTCAGTTTTAAAATCGACTCATTTTACGCAACTGAATTAGAAACTCAGTTTGCGCGCAAACTGAGTTTTGCAACTCAGCTACGCACAAACTGAGTTATGCAGCTCAAGTGCGCGCAAACTGCTTTTTGCAACTCAGTTTGCGCGCAACTGAGTTGCAAACACAGTGTGCACGCAACTGAGTTGCAAACTCAGTTTGAGTGCAACTGAGTTGCAGGAATAATTAAGATGCTTGCGCTTCACATCAGCCTAGCTCTGCTTTAACTTTGCTCCTGGTTGTCTAAAAGTATTTAAAACAACACACCTACAAGCTAGCAAACTGATAAAGCTATAGTTAACTGCCAACGGCAGCGGATGATTGTACTTTGAGCACATATTTGAGATTTGACATAACAAAAGCAAGAATCCATTACAATCGAGTATTAAATTTGTAGCAGAATATTTTAGTTACCATTAGACTCGTATCAATAAAAGTTTCCAGCTCTTTAGATCATATAAGTATATATCTTCCTAGTAGTTATACATATGAGTTGCTATTTTGAGCTAACCTGCAAGTATTGCAATGAGTCAAAACAGAGATGCAATTTGAATTCTTTTGGAGAGATCGAAGTATGCTTGCTCCATGTAACCCTATAGCTTTGTTAGTAGTAACATCTTCAATAAGCATGGCTTCAGCAGCATGATCTACAAATGCCTGATGAAACATATAACCGAATCAATAATCATTTCACATGACGATCACTGGTCATACTAGCTGGCATCCATATCAATTTGCATATTCGAAAGAACAAGCTTAAGCAACAAGTTTGAAAGCTTGTACAAACATCTTGAGCTCAAAAAGATATAGCTCAATTTATTCATGACACCACTTAGAGTTATAAGTAGCAAAAAATAAAATGTGAACTAGTATATGGTAAAAATGTCATTGTCTAATCATAAACTAGAAAGGTATTACAGATCACTATCTCAGAATTACACTATCACCTAGTACAAAGAATTACGGTTTGGGTGGCAAATAAAATATATTACAGTCAAAGATCCATCCAACTTTTTTGTTTTTTCATTGGAAATCAGGTAATCTGTTACTGAAGGATTTGAACCCAAGACCTCACGACTCCATAGAAACTAAAGACCTCTAAATCCATACTCACTATGCTATTATTCCGCCATAAATCATAAATAGACATATAAATAGACATACTAGGACGTCGTCAGCATAGGGGGGTAAGTTCATGCTAATTATCTAATTTCCAGCTCAATCACTTGAGGTCACAACTTGTAACAATTCTCAGGACGTAGATGGTTACAATGAATCCGTGATCATGGAGTAATGATACAGTTATGGTGCATACAACAAGGATAAAAATTCTGGTTTTCGATTTCACTACGCTTATTAGACAATTTTAAAATTTCAGATCCACATTCTATAAGTTCTTTCCTTACCTGTTTAGGTTGTTATTTATTCTGCTATTATATTTGGAAGTTTGATGACTTCTTTACTAAATTTTATTATTAGTTGGGCTGCAGTTTGTGAGCAACAGTCTTCATATATAGCATGTTTCCCAGCGTTGTACCCTTTAATCCAACTATTAGAAGTTTTAGTACGCATGCAGCAACTATACCCAAACCAAAGCAATATAATATAAAAGCCAAAAACAAAACTATGCAGAGTGTACATGGAACATACCATGTAAAAGTAATCTGTTATTTAATTACAAATCACACTAATAGTATTTCCATATAAGATTCAAAAGTGAAACATGTGGAGAATTAAACAGTGGAATTTATATCATGTACAGTTAGCACTTGTCAATATCCATTCATACAACTATCCTAGTGGGTCTTTGTTCACAAATTATATCATGTACAGTTAGCACTTGTGATTATAGGTACAGTTAGCACTTGTGATATAAATAAACAATCCTACTTGAGTATCAGTAAACAATAGTGGGTCAAGACCCACTAGTGTATCAGTAAATGACTTCAATATATTTGTTTTCCTCACAAATTATAGGGACTTGAGTGTTATATTACCTAATGGAAAACCACTTCAATAGTGATTCCACATATTTCAATATGCTAAATTAGTATCAACTTATATATTTATTTAAAAAAAATTGCTTAGCCAGTTTACGGTAAACAATACAATAACTAATTAGCTTTATGAAAACAAATAACAAACCTTTTCTACAAGACAAGGCAAATATATTGCAGCCTCAGCATCAGTTAAAACGTAGCCGCCTTCTTTCAGAACACCAAAAGATTCAGGAAGGAAATCCAGAACCTAATACCAGTTTATTGGATGTCAACACTTAGAAGCTCATCTATTTGCTGAGTTAACTGCTTGCAAGTAATAAGTGAAGACTGCAGTAAACTGAAAATGTACAACATACCTTCAATAAACATGTGGTGTTCAACTCACAAAACCGTAAGACAAACCACCTTAGAAGTATATCAATAAGTTCGATGATATTTTTCAAACTTGATGGAAGAGCCTGTAACCATGACCATACATTGAAATTTTGCACAATTATGAAACATGACCAAGATTATAATGACAATGAAAATAAGAAAGCTAACTTTTGCAACATGTCAAGGCCATCAACATGTTTTCTAAAATCAGAACTCAAAAGACGCCAATGCAAGTCTTCTCTGAAATGTTTAATGAAACCACACTGCAAAATATACCAACATTTTAAGATATTAATCAAAGGAACAATATTCGATTATACCTAACGCTAAATACTACTACGTATTTCACTATTATGAATACTAGCATGCCAGAAGATCACAATGTTGAATTTTATCCCAAAATAGCTGCATGGAGGATCTGAAAACCGAAACAAGGACCTATCACATTAAATGTGATCATAAATAGTACAATTCACAACCATGAGGTTAAGCCATAGCCATAAACTTGAATCTACGTATAACAACAAGGTTCAGTATATGCAATTATAATGTGATCATAAACAGACCTCAAGATCCTGAATCTGCTCCGATCGTGGATCTTCAAACTTGAATCTACGTATAACATGTCTCTCCCTATCTTCCTATAAGGACATATAGGAGCTAGAAGCTTTAAACTTCATTAAAAAAGTTGAAAAATAATTTTATCATGCAATTATACCTTGTTTGAATCCTTGATATTGAATAAAGCTTGTGAATGAATTGCAAGATCTTGAACTGACAAACTTGATATTGATTTTGATGCTCTCATAGTAGCCCCTCTCTGTTCAGGCATTCAGTGACGTGTGATTATGAAGTAAAAAGTTAAAGGAATAAAACTTTCCAAAGTAGATCATATATGAGATGAATGTACCGAAGATGTAGACTTGCTTCCATGCTTAGGCGTGCGATCAGTAATGCCAGTACTTTTACCCTTAGGATCATATTTTAATGGCAAGGAAATTGATTTTGTCAACTCAGAAACTCCATGTACTGGTATACCAGAAGGTTTTAAACGCTCAAGCACAAGAGCAAGTTTCAGCTCAGCAAGGAATAAGACAGAAATAACAAGTATTTAAGGTTAGCTAAACATGTTGAGCAGTAATTCAAATACATAGTATTTAAGTTTAAGCGCAGTTTAATAAGATCAACCACAGAAATGTAAGAGAATAAACCATTAGCTTCATTTAACAAACATCATAACCCGGAAATTTTTTAATATGTTAAGACGAACTTTAGCCTTTCACTGGCTTTTACCGCCTAGTCACCCTAAAATTGTCTTTCATCCTAATTGGTTTATGCTAATTTTTCTTATTAGAATTCCAAGTTATACTTAGCTAATGACAGGAATCTCTCAATCCAAATAGCAAAGCCAAAAGCTGCTGAAGATTTTGATAAATGTTCCATGTACATACCCTGCACACCTATAACTTGATATTCTCAAGTAATTCTTGTTTGCTATTGTGCTGCTAATGAATATAAATATAATGCAGGCAAATAAACGATTCATTTTAATTGTTCTTATGTTTTTCTAACTATAATTGATGTTTTCCTATTAATGTATTTCATAATTATTGTTTCTCTTGATGCTATATATGTTGCTTGGTATTATTCTTCAATGAACTTTGGCTAATAATAGTTATTACCGATGAAAATGCCATTATTTTACCGATGATTTAGTCCGGGTTTTATTCTTGAAACTTTTTCTCAGTTAGGCACATATGAATTGGGATCGTATGAATTGGGATCATACCGCGGCGCTTATCATTGGAATCTGAAACTTGTCCTGGAACCGGTATTGTTTTTCAATCCCAAAACCCCACTACCACTGGTTAATTTTTTGAGCTAATTCTTGGTGTTCTCCTGCTCATATAATTAGAATATGAATTACACATGCATTAAGTAATGTATTCCTTATTCAAGTTATGTTTTCCATTATCCCAATTCCTATTGAAGGCACTTGACTTTGTTAACGCATCAAATTTCTGACAGCTGCATTTACCAGAGGGATACTCATGTTTTTTTTTCCTACCTGCAGATTATTCATAGCCTATCCTATAAGTTGTTTCCAAGTTTCCTACTTCCTAATATAGACGTTTATCAACACATGGATTTTTTTTACATAATTACGTTATTATACTATTTTATAGTTTGTTTATCCATATAAAGGTTATCCATAAGTTTACTTGATAGCATGAACAAACATTGTAAATGTTGTTATAGATTTTGGTATTAGATGTAAGAATTACATGTTTTTGATCTGTTCAAGCCTAAGATTATATGACCAAACCTGGTGGTCTCTTATGACATGTATAAATTACAAACACATACAAATTAAGCTATATCAAATTCAGTCTAAATGAGGTCTTCCCAAATCACATTAAAATAAAACATTAAGGAAGAATACAATCTCCTTTAATTTTGCAATTCAACAAGCAGATCTGCTACTAAATTAAGCAATAGAATGAAACCGAATCAGCATCTAGCAAACACATTGAGCAGCAACCGTATTAAAACAAAATTAAAAACCACTGCTAAAATATGAAGCAAAATCAAGATATGCAGTTAAACCATACCAATAAGAGTTGCAATCAACGTCGATAAGGGCATAAGTAACGATCCTTAGCAGAAGAAGTGAAAATTAAAGACCTAAATTACTAGCGGTGGAATGAAATTGAACCTTGAATTACTAAATCGAACCATACCTTGAATTACTAAATCGAACCTTGAATCAAAAAGCCCCAATTCGAAGTCCATTCTTTTAATCTCAGATTTCAATTCTTCGAGTTCCGCCGTGTCTCTGATGTTGATGAGTTAATCGCTGATTTCAATCTTCCAAGTCCATTCTGTTTATTTGCATTTGTTGCGGCCTGGAAGGAATAAGTGTTGAGGACTAAGCGTTGAGCATCCGATTAGGGTTATGTTTGACAACTTACCCTTTTGCCCTTTGAAAAGAAGAGTTGACCAAGTATAACAACACATAAAAGTGTTGGCACATTTTTGGTGACACATTTTTGCTACCGCAACACATATTAGTGTCACTAGACTACAACACATATAAGTGTTGGCAGTTGAAAAAAATAAGATTTGCCAATTGGCCATTATGGTGTAGTGTGTATTTCAACCGCTATTTAGCCTTCCAACTGTCTCACACAATGCACTAACTCGGCAACAATAGATAACTCCAACATACCATATATCAACCAAATACTAAAATAAAACCAATTCTAACTCAATAAATCAACAAAAATAACATAAATTTCACCACAAACTCAAACCACTAATTGTACAATACATAAATTTGTACATACCACATAGTCTACCATCACAATAACAATAAATATATCAAGTTTACCATTATAATATGTACAAAATGTCAACCCACGGTCTAACTAGTCAAGCACAAGTCATACGTACACAACCAAAAAAACAACAACCTTACACTCAGTCACTGATAATCTCCGGAACTTACAAAGCCAGCTGAAGATGGAAAATGACCACGCTGCTGCACGAACTTGACCATACGCTGGTCCAGAATCTGTGTCATCTCAATGTCCTGGCGGCGATTCTGATCCTCAAGCTGCGCCATCCTAGACCTCAACTTCTCAATCTTTGCTATGCTAATATCAGCTCTGTTTTGCCTGCTCCGTCTCTGAGTGCTAGCCTGTAACAATTATTTAAAAATCTTTTAATCATGTGCAATTATATTAATTACCTATAACTCGTAAATGTTATTTTATATCTAAACTAAAAATTAAATTAAGGAAAAAAAATCGATTACCACTTGATTTCCAAACCCATAATGCCTGTTCTACGTCGTTGGATCCATCACTAACTTGAATATAACGTCTTCCTCAACTTTCGTGAGTTGCTCTTGCCCCCTATAAGATAAAAGCTATTGGCACTGCCCCATAAACTTTATCTGCAAGACCAAATAGAAATATAGATAAAATTAATATCATGATATCTTATTTTATTATAATTTAACAATTACTATAAATACTACTACATAAAATGAACTATTCTTACATGGCTCTTCCTAAATATATCATCGTGCCATGTATATGAGACGGTCCCATCTGGATTACATGCTCTTGGGAATGCGTACGAGTGAACGCGTCCATATATGAGACTGGACCATGCCCCTCTGCCTCCTGAATTTGATTATTACATACAATTATTGTACATTCAAAATTATACAGCATATTAACTTTTTATACTTCGCATTTATAAAATTTACCAACTCCTACCGATACTGTTCAAATGATTTAGATCCTCCTCGACGAGTGACTGGATTTACATTCCTATTTAGATCCTCCTCGATGAGTGACTAGATTTACATTCCTATTTGCAGAGTTTCTTTCCAATACATTATTTATTGATAACATATTTTTGATAGTTAAAAAAAATAGTACACTTACCTTCGCCTCAACAGTATCCTAGTATCTGACAAATCCTTCCCACACAGCTGCCTCCGTCCAGTTAGGCTTTTTCATGTTTTTCTTTATTGTTTGTATGCTATCCTTATATTTCTTTCTTATTTTTTTTGCATCAAATAGTTCGGGCCAGTTGTAAGTATGTATATCCACCTTGGCCTGTATTTCACAGTAAACAAACATTAAGCAAAAAAATACGTACAATATATCAGCAAAAAAGTGGGAAAATATATAGAAGAATATACTTACAAGGATGTCCTACCAAATTCACTCTATGATGTGAGGTGGGATGGTATCCCACTTCAGCCAACATGCCGACATCCTAGCCCTGTACGTTGCTTTCGACACATCTAGAATAACCTTTGAAGGTTGTAGGTCGAAACCCCTGTGTTAAATATGATATACATAAGTGTATAGTTGGTAAACAAAATTAACATGCTGAATAAAGTTTATTTTTTACCCCTCGGCTCTAGGCACCAAGGAAACGACGGGGCACTGTGATTGCTGCGATGGACCAGAACCATCTCCTGAAGAATGAGTAGAACTCCAGTTAAATGAGCATATATCATTTCAACTCATTTTGGATTTCCAGTTCTAGTACGATATATAACCATTCAAAGCTAACATCATTTCAATAATCATTGATATAGTGAAATGAATATATCCTAATAACAACCATAGTAACAAACACCATAACAAACGATCAATTCAAGTATACAATCAAGATACGAGGCAACATACGACATAACAATTATATGTCAATGTGTTCGACTATTAATACTATTTAAATTTAATATTAAATTAAATTTTAATTCAACGGATCTCAAATTCGTGGAGTTTAATATATTCCCATTCAATATTGTACGTCGATAGACTCAATTTAAAACCAAATTCAGCATTTGATTAATATAACCAAAATATTCATTTAATTCATTTTAAAGTCAATACGATAAATAAAATTCAATTCAATTTAATTAACAAATATAAACCAACCAATTCAATTCAATTTTAATGTCGGGTGTCAACTAGCAGTAAATCTCAATTGTCCAGATTTGTTTAAATCACCAAACGGTAGTTCAATCAACTAACTAGCATAGCAACATATCTATCGTGAATTAAAGTAAGTTTACTTAGCATAACAATATATAAGTTGTGATTTAAACACTCATCCTTCTCTCTTGGACCCAGCTGAACTTAAATAGACGCATATTTTTGTGTTGATGCTTCAAGATTACTCAGTATTGCCATTGGCCGTGACTTGTAGCTTTTCTGTTAATTATTGTTTCTCGCATCTTAGGCCAAAATCTCGCTTCAGCAAGCACTAAAATAAGAGTTGAAAACCAATGCCGTAGCGGTAAAGGACAGCCGCATTATGTAGATTCAAAGAGCATGACCTTTGGAAGAACGTGTTGAAGCTTGCAAGACAACTAAAATTGGCAAGACGAATCAGAATTTGCAGGGAAGATAGATTTTGTATTATTGCAATAGAAAGTATTCTTGGACAAATGTAATAGCAAAAGTTATGTTACATGACAGTGGGCTAATATATTTATAATCGAACTGTAAACAACTGTAAACGAAAGTGATGTAATAATAAACACATGGGCCAAGCCCAGCCCATACATAGTTAGGAGATAAGTGACAGTGAACCGATGTCTTCATTACGCACCCTCAAATACAACTAGGGTTTTCCATTTTCCTCTTTCACTCCGCCGCCATTGAATACACATAATTCTTCTCTCAATCTCTGGAAATTCTCGGCGGAGAGCGCTTTTGTCAATACATCAGCTCTTTGATAGTAAGCGGGTACGTGATTCACCTCCAGTTTTCCAGCGAGTGTTTGTTCACGCACGAAGTAAAGATCGATCTCGATGTGCTTCGTGCGTGCGTGCTGAACAGGATTTGCTGAAAGAGACACGGTGCTCATGTTATCGCACCAAATTGTGGGTTTTTCTGGATTGAAACCCTAGCTCTCTAGTCAACGAATTAATCCATATGATTTCGGCTGCCGTGCTTGCCACAGATCGATATTCAGCTTCAGTACTAGAACGTGAAATTGTCGCTTGCCTCTTTAAACACCAGGAAATCAGATTCGAGCCCATGTAAATGCAATAACCTGATGTTGGTCGTCTATCGTCTGGATCTGAAGCCCAGTCAGCATCACTTTAAGCTTGTAGGTTAATTTCTTTGCTCTTTATCAGTCTTAAACCATGATCTAAAGTGCCTTTTTAATAACGTAGAATTCTTTTGACTGCACACCAATGTTCATCTAAGGGATTGTGCATAAATTGTGAAACCTTATTTACGCTGTAACATATCTCTGGCCTCGTGACAGTAACATATTGCAAGGCCCGACTATGCTTCTGTAGAATTTTGCATCATTAATCGCTTCACCTCTGTGTTTAGATAACCTCAAGTTTGTAATCATGGGTGTAGGTAGAGGATTCGCTTTATCCATTTTAACACGAGCCAGAATCTCTAAAACATATTTCTTTTGAGATAGAAAAATTTCGTCCTTAGATTTTTGTAAAACCTAAATACCCAGAAAGTAGTTTATATTCCCCATATCTTTTATGGAGAATGTGTCACTGATGTGCTTTATGATAATGCTGATCTCTTTGTCATTATTTCCAGTTATGAGAATATCATCAACGTACACCAGTATAAATATCATATTATCACCTCTTTTTCTAATGTGCAATGAATTGTCTGACTTGGCTGTAGTGAATCCTAGACTTGCAAATGTATCTTTGAGTTTCTCGTACCATACTCTGGATACTTGTTTAAGACCATAGATAGCCTTATGTAGTCTGCATACAAATTTCTCTTTACTCTCAATCTCATATCCTTCAGGTTGCATCATAAAAACTTCTTCATATAGGTCTGCATTTAGGAATGCATTATGTACATCCAGCTATTTTATATTCCATTGTTTATGTAAGGCAATGGTTAGCATAATTCTGGTGGTAGTAGGTTTAACCACTGGAGAGAAAGTCTCTGTAAAATCAAATCCAAACTCTTGTGAATATCCTTTCGCAACAAGTCTGGCTTTGTATAATTCAATGCTTCTATCAGGCTTTCTTTTCAGTTTATAGGTTCATTTGCATCTAATGATGTTCTTGTGCTTGGGCCTTTCAACTAAACTCCAAGTCTTGTTCTTCAATAATGCATTATATTCTTCTTTCATAGCCATTTTCCAGTTTTCATTGCTGACTGATTCTTTGACATTGGCAGGTTCTCTCTCATTCAAACTAACATTATATAATTTTGGCTTAAATATCCCACATTTAGCTCTAGTTAGCATGTGATGTCTGTTCACCCCATTTTGCTGTGCATGGTCTTCTGGATTGTCACTGTTTGTACTGCATGAATTTTCTATGCTTGAATTTTCTGTTTTTGCACTATTTGTACTGTTGTCATTCCTTGTTTGTCTGCCACTAGACATAGCACCACCTTCATTATGACACTCACCAATATTTGCATTTCCTTGAGTAGCAATATCATCCTGAAACATACTTTTTAGTGAATCTGATGAGCTGAAGCTTGTTCTGGTACTGGGTACAGTGCAATTATCATCTGTACTCTCCTTTGCTTCCTGATCAGGTTCACTAGCTTTACACTCAGTTAACTCTGGTGGTGAAATAATCATTTTCTCTGCCCCAGTTATTTTTTTGACTATTTTGATGTTGTTGTCTGTAAAAGGAAATACATATTCATTAAACTTCACATATCTAGAAACATAAATCCTGCCTCTGCCATCTAAGCATTTAAAACCTTTTTGATCACTTGCATAGCCTAGAAAAGTGCATGCCGTGGACCTTAGGCTTAATTTATGCTTATTGTAGGGTCTGAGATGTGGAAAGCATAAGCATCCAAAAGTTTTTAACTCTAAGTAGTTTGGTTTAGTTTTATGTAGCATTTCATAGGGAATTTTTCCATTGAGTATGACAGTGGTTAACCTGTTTATTAAGTACACTGATGTTGCAAATGCTTCTGTCCAAAATTTTATTGGCAGAGATGCTTGTGACATCAGTGTCAACCCTGTCTCTACAATGTGCCTATGTTTTCGCTGAACTAAACCATTTTGCTCAGAAGTGTATGGACATGTAGTCCTGTGTTGAATGCCTTTGCTTTCTAAATAATTTTTTAAGGGCTTAAATTCAGACCCCCCATCAATTTGAAACACTTTGACCATGCAATCAGTTTGCTTTTCTATGTATGTAATAAATTGCATGGTTACTTTACAAGTTTCTGACTTGTTTTTGAGAAAGAAAATCCAAGTGTACCTTGTAAAGGCATCTACAAAAGAAAGGTAATACCTGTGTCCATGATCTGAATTCATGGGTGCTGGACCCCAAAGATCTGCTGCAATCAATTCAAGAGGTGCAGTATATATAGTATTGGAGTCATTAAAAGGCAATTTATGAATCTTGCCAATTTGACAATGTGTACAAATATATGAATCAGGTATGCATTCAGAACTGATATTATTTTCATTCAGCACATGTTTTACAATTTTCAAATTTGGATGTCCCAATCTATTATGCCAACATTCAAATTTAGCATCACTGTCAACATGATAAACTTCAACATTATTACAGTATTTTTTCTGAACTAGTTCTGTAACCAGATTTCACATTGCTGAACTTGTATAAACCCTTGTCCATTTTACCCTGTAATAAGATGTCTCTATTTAGAATGTCTCTAATAAGATAGTATTTTGGGTGAAACTCAAAGTATACTTTGTTGTCATTAGCAAATTGTGATACGCTAATTAGATTTTTTGTAATACTAGGTACTCTTAGTAAATTATTGAGATAGAGTTGCCTCTTACCTCTGATGTACCCACGACCAACATGAGATATACTTGTCGTCTCACCATTTCCCATACAAACAGTATGCGTACATGTGTAGTTTTTATTGCCAAGATTCAGGTTTTGTAGATTGTTGGTCACATGATTCGTAGCACCACTGTCTAGGTACCAATCTTCCAAACTTGTGTCGTCAATTCTACTATTGTCATCATTGCTGCATCCTTGAGTTCTTGAACCTTCAGAATTGCTCCTAGCTTGATTAACTTGAGCCATATTCACATTAGGACCCCTTTGATTATTTAGACTTTGTTGGCTAGTATTGAACTCAGTATTAAACCTAAAATAGCATTTATTCGCCATATGTCCAAATTTTTCACAAATCTGACATTTAGGCCTGTTTTTGTTGTTCCACCCTCTACCTCTACCTCTTCCCCTCTGATTAGCAGTTCCCTTTGTGGTTGAATATCTTTTTGATTAGTATTTGCTTTTTTTTGCATCTTGTTTCTTGAAGTAGAGGCATAGTTAAGTGAAAATTCTGTCTGACATGCTCTCCTCTGTTCAATCCTACCCTCGTGTGCCAATAATGTTGAGTGAACATACTCTAGATCTGGAACAACCTTTTGTGATGCAATAAATGTGACAATAGATTCATATTCCTCATCTAGACCCCCAGTAATGTACAACACATGCTCACTTTCTGATATCTTGTGTCCTGTAGCTGCCAGTCGATCACACAATGTTTTAATCTTGGTAAGATACTCACTCATAGTTATATTTTCCTTTTGCATGCTATGCTATTGACTTCTGTAGTGCATAACTCTCGCTGCAGATTGCGAATAAAAGATTTGTTCTATAGCATTCCATATTTCATAAGAGGTTGTCTTACCAATAATTTGTGATAAGATATTTGCACTTATAGAGGAGATTAACCAAGATGCCAATAGGCTGTCTTGTTTTTGGTGCATGATATAATCTTGGTTGCTTACAAGATTTCCATCTTTGTCTTTGATTGTTGCAGGTGGGACTGGCTTGGTGCCTTGTACGTATTCTTGCAATCCATATCCTCTTATTGTAGTTTCCACTTGATATCTCCATAACATGTAGTTATCTTCATCGAGGAGAATACTAATAACATGACTTTTTGGTTTTACGAGGTTAAAGGGTAGTGTTGACGAAGAGATTTTAGATGACACTCTGCCAGCGGTGGCTGAGTTGATACTTTCATTATCTCTTGCCATAATAGGAGAAAACTGATCGGTAAATAATTCTTGAATAATTCTAGTTCAGAAATCGTGTTTCTTGGATGGCAAATTTGCTGTTGCCAATGAGTTTTGCAACCAGAATTTCACTGCGGTGATTCTTGGATGGCAATCTTATTGGATACAGTGATCTAAGCAACTAGAAACTGATCCCAGATGATGATCTGCGACGATCAGATGGGTGAACTGCAGCCACTGGTGATAAATGATGAAGTTTCTCTGATATCGCTGGTTGGCGAGGCAGTTGAAAGAATGGATCTACACACAAGAACGATATCTACTCCAATGATGAAGTAAAAAAAACTGAGGAGAGATTGTTATGCTAACCCCTCTAGTGTGTGCAGATGCTTTCAGATCTTGATATTGTAGGAATTCTTTGATGCGGTGGTGGAGAATCTTGTTGATGCCGTTAGGCTTGAGGCTCTGATACCAAATCAGAATTGATTTTGTATTATTGCAACAGAAATTATTCTTGGACAAATGTAATAGCAAAAGTTATGTTACATGACAGTGGGCTAATATATTTATAGCCGAACTGTAAACAACTATAAATGAAAGCGATGTAATAATAAACACATGGGCCAAGCCCAGCCCATACATTGTTAAGAGATAAGTGACAGTGAACCGATGTCTTCATTAAGACGCTGCCATGACAAATCAGAAATATGCATAAACCGATGTAGTCTAGCTAGTACCATGAGAGATAATGACATATTTGGTTTTATATCTACGGTCATTTTTTTATATGGCTATAAGTTCATGCTTAGATGGCGACCTTCAAATTAGAGGACTATAAGTCCATATCAGTCAGTGCGTTCAGTACAAATTATTCTTTTTTAGAACAACTGTATATACAGCTTCTTTTGCTTACTGGATAAGAAATAATAAGTAAAACAGATTAAAAATGCACCTAGCAACCAAAAGAGAAGATGACGGATCAGTATGCATTCCACGGTAGTAAACTGCATATGCTTACTCCAAAATGATAGATCAAATGTATTTGATCATATCTCAGCCCAATGAATTCAATCAAATTTAGAAGAGACAGAATAATTACTAAAGAAAATCAACACTATAGGAGAGTTGAGGTTCATTACTTTATTACAATGTTACCATAACCGAACCGTCAGTTAAGCTGTGACGATCTAAGGTTTAAAGTTCCGAGGATCTGACTGATCAGGCAATTCGAATTGTGTTTCATCAAAATTTATATAATAAACGACTCATGTATATATTAATATTGCACAAAAATACCACAAATCACAACATATCATGTTAATTCATAACCTATACACACATGCTAATTTAAGCAACATACACTGTTGGGAGGCATGCTATGCAATGTAAATAGTTACACAAATATCATTTGCAGTTTTAATGCATACTAATTCATAGTTTAATATTTGAAATAACGGTTTAGAGGCATTCATCTCCAGCTTTATAATACATCACTGGCCCAACTCATAACGGGCCTTAAGCCTACTTACATTTCTGTTTATTAAAAATATGTACTATTGTCGAGTTGCAAACTATCAATTACATTTTCTCTCCTGTTTACAAACTTTGATCAAATAAAGTCTTCTTCAAATAAGGTATCAGAGCCTTCACGCCTAACGGCCTAAAGAAGTTGTGTAGATCCCGATCAGAGAAAATTGATATTTCTTCTCTTCTCATATTAATCATCATCACCGAAGAGCATACCTCTCTCAGATCAAGATTGCATTATCCTTTCTTATTCAAGAACGAGTTTTTCCCACTAGCAAAACCGTGCCACTCTCGAGATGATTGGTTCTACAACCAAACCTAGTTTCGTCGGCCTTTGTAACCATCAAATTTCATCATCCACATTTGGCCTTAACCCTTTCTTACTTCAGTTTTTCCACTTCTTGATTTCTGAATTTTGCTACGTTTCATTCTTTCCTCGCCTAAGACTATTTCACCCATTTTTTCCCTCGACAGTTTCCTATTGCTCCAAGCCTTTCAGCTTTCAGGAATCATGGCCAAAACAGATGATGATGCCGAAATGACACCAGTGATCTCTCTTTCACCATTGGTTCGCTCGTCAAGCCGAAAAGTCAAGTTATAACCATACCTCTTGATGAAGATAACTTCATATTGTGGAAACTCTAAGTTGAAACCGCTCTAAAGGGATATGGGCTTCAAGATTACGTAAAAGGGACTAAGCCAGTGCCACCTGCCATGATCACAGACAAGAATATATCATTAGTAACTCAGAATACATGAAGCATCAAAAACAAGATAATCTACTCTCATCATGGTTACCTTCTTCAATTAGTGCAAGTTTATTGTAACAGATTGTTGGGTGCATCGCATCTTTTGAGATTTGCTCTACTGTTGAACAAATTTTCAATTTCCAATCCTCAGCAAGAATCATGCATTACATAAGAGAATTACAGACAATTAGGAAAGGGGACATGCCTATTAGAGAGTACATTACAAAGATAAAGACATAGTGTGACAAGTTAAGTGCTATTGGACATAAAATATCTGAGAGTGAACATGTCATAATCCTAACAAGTGGACTAGATGAAGATTATGAGCCACTTGTCACATACATTGCCACACAACACAACCTGCCGGATCTGCAATTTGTACACTCTACATTACTTGCTCATGAAAGGAGAATATATAGAGCAAAGAAAGGCAATACATAATGAGTTCAATATCAATTATGCAACTTGTTCAAGAAACAAGAATCAACAACAGAACACTACTAATCGAAACAGTCAAGAACAACAGAGAGGATACCAACCTCAAAAAGGAAGGGGGTAGAGGAAGACGAAGCAATGGTCCTAGAATGAAGTATCAAATTTATGGCAAAATTGGGCACATGACAAATAAGTGATGTTTTAGATTCAGTTCTGTGTATAACATTGGATAGTCCAGCCAGTCTACCCAGAGAAACCCAAACATCAACATGGCACAAATTAACAATCAGGGAAGAACCAATGGCACCCAAGCAGGAAGTAATGATGACACAACCAAGACCAATGATCTGAACATGGAAGAATGGTTCTTAGACTTAGGTGTCACTAACCACATAACCTTGCAGAATCTCAATTTAGGTAATAAAAACTACACAGGTATGCATGTTGTTCATATGGGTAATGGTGAAGCCATAAATATCACACATGTTGGAACTAGCACATTTGAAGGTAAAAGAGAACCTTAATTGCACAATTTACTTAGAGTACCCAACATCAAGAAAATACTAATAAGTGTATCATAATTTGTTAATGACAACAATGTATATTTTGAGTTTCACTTACAAATATGTATGGTTACAACTTAGTAAATAAGAATGTGTTATTATAGGGTAATTTGCATAATGAGTTATACAAATTTAGCAATATGAAGACAAATCATGACACTGATAATGACACATGGTGCAACAATGTTAACATGAATAACTGTAACCCGACTAATGATCCAAATGTTTGGCATTATAAGCTGGGTCACCCCAGTATTAAAACTGTAAATAAAATATTAAGTGATAATAAAATTGGTTTTAAGGAATCACATGTTTGCATACACTGTCAACTTGGCAAAAGCCATAAACTGCCCTTTGGGAATTCTGAAATCATTCACAGTAAGCCACTTGAATTAGTAAATAATGATATGTGGGGACCAACAAAGGTTAATTCTACTCAAGGACACAGGTACTACTTATCCTTTGTTGATTCCCGTACAAGGTACACACGGATTTATTTTTTAAAACTCAAATCTGATGCATATGGTGTTGTTATTCATTTCATCACACAAGCTAAAAAACAATTTAACAGTAATATGAAAACTACTCAGACTGATAGGGGGTTAGTTTAAGTCACTAAAGAATCATTTTAATACGAAATGCACCATTCACAGAATGACATGTCCATATACTTCAGAACAGAATGGTCTAGTACAAAGAAAACATAGACACATTGTGGAGACAGGTTTAACACTGTTATCATAGGGGTCACTACCACTGAGATACTAAAATGAAGCATTTTCCACCTCTATGTATCTCGCAAATAGACTGCCCACTTAAGTGTTAAACTATGTTAGCCCTCATGAGAAACTGATTAGGTTAAACCCGGTTATAATTACTTGAGATGTTTTGGTTGCCTATACTTCCCTTGTCTTCGACCATACAATCAACATAAACTCAATCTAAGTTCTACCCTTGTACATTTCTAGGGTATGCCAGCAATCAAAAAAGATACAAATGCCTAGATAAAAGGCGCATACTGTATATTTCCAAACATGTTGTCTTTAATGAAAATATCTTTCCTTTTGTAGAAAAGGAAAGCAACAAACAAGGCATTAAAGATATCAGGGTTAACATCCCTCACATTCCTACCCTAGATGAATGGAAAATTAATGACAGTAGGGTGATGAAAAACACTCAATCACCATAAGAATCAGATAATTCTCAAACTGTTGAAAGCATCAGATCAGGATACAACACAGATGGATCACATATTGAGTCTGTACAACAATATGAGGGGACACAACTACATGAATGGTCAAGTGAGAATAATGGGACTAACACTTCCACAAATGAACCAACTGGTGATCAAGTAAGGGACCATCCTCAATAATTGGCTCAGACTGGTCATCACATGATCACCAGGGCAAAAAGTGGCATTTTCAAGCCAAAGACTATACTGCATCACTGAATAACATAGAGCTAATTACATATGATCAAGCTATTAAAGACAAATGTTGGAAACATGCAATGGACGAGGAATACAATGCACTTATGAAAAACAAGACATAAAGTATAGTAATTCCTCCCAAACACAAAAACATAGTTAGATACAAATGGACCTTCAAGGTTAAAAGAGACGCAGATGGAAACATATGCAAACACAAAGCCAGACTAGTTGCAAAAGGTTACTCACAACAATATGGGTTCAATTTCAATAAGACCTTCTCCCCAGTTGTAAAGTCATCTACAATACGTATTATACTCACACTGACCTTACATAAGAACTAGAAAAATCAGGCAATTAGATGTGCATAATGCATTTCTAAATGGGGACTTATAAGAAGAAGCCTACATGAAGCAACAAAAAGTGTATGCCACTAGCAATAACAATGAGTATGTTTGCAGACTTCACAAAGCCATATATGAGTTAAAACAGGCCTCTATGGCATGGCATGAAAAGCTAAAGGTTAATCTTACAAAATTGGGTTTCAATGCAGTCAAGTAAGACAATTCCTTATATGCTAGAATCAGCAAAGAAAGTGCTACATACATACTTGTATAGTGGACGACATTCTCATCATAGAATGAAATTAAACAGGTGATACATCTCCTACACAAAGCCTTTGCCATTAAAGATCTAGGAAACTTGAATTTTTTCCTAAGTATGCACATCAACAGAAAATCAGATTCATAAATTTTCATGTCACAAAAGCAATACATTAATGAAATTCTTATAAGAGCAAGGGTGGACAAGGCTAAGCCATTACCTACGCCGATTATTAGTAATCTACAACTGTCTAAGCACAACAGGGAGCCCATTGACAATGTGAGACAGTACAAAAGCATATTAGAGGCATTGCAGTATGTCATAATTACTAGGCCAATTCTAAGTTTTAATGTGAATAGAGTGTGTTAACACATGCAGAATCTCCTAACAGACACTGGAAAGACGTAAAATGTATTTTGAGATATCTAAAAGAACATAAAACTACGGACTGACCTTGAAAGCTAGCAAAAACATTAATGTACAAGCCTACAACTATGCTGACTGGGAAAAATGACCCATATTTGAAGTCAATCTCTGGCTACTATATATATCTCGGTCCCAATCATGTGTCCTGGTGCAGCAAATAACAGTCAACAATCTCGAGATCCAGCAGGGAAGCTGAGTATCGATCAATTGCCAGCACTACTGCCGAAGTCATCTGGATCGAAACTTAATTGATGAACTTGGGTTCAAAACGACAAGAAAGCCTACGATTTGGTGTGAGAATTATCGTACAATTTATGTATCAGTCAATCCAGTCCAACACTCATGCACAAAACAAATAGAGGTCGATTTATATTTTGTACGAGAAATGATCGGTTTTGGAAAATTGGTGGCCAACCATATCCCATCGCTCTACCATAGAGCAGATGTGCCCACAAGGCTTTAAGCGCAAGGAATTTCATTCGATTAAGAGATGAGCTGAGGATTGGAGGTGAGTCGAAGAAGAAAGAGGAAGGAGCAGGTGAACCCTAGCTCGAATTGTGGCTGGGTATTGGAAATAAGGGTTTAGAGGCATTCATCTCCAGTTTTATATTACATCATAGGACCGACTCATAGCGGGCCTTAAGCCCATTTACATTTTCATTTGTTATAAATATGTACTATAATCGAGTTGTAAACTATCAATTACAATTTCTCCTATTTACAAACTTTGATCAAATAAAGTCTTCTTCCAATATTTAGGACACACCAATACATATATCCAATGTGCACAACAACACATTTAAAGCTGTCCAAATAATGTCAATGTGCTAACTTGCAACACTATCGAAATAAGCACATCTAGAAGGAATAATATCAGTTTTTATTAAGTGATGTGCATGAACAATAATAGTTAATAAGTTAATAAACATACACATGCACTTAAACTTCAGCTACAATAAACTAGACCGCAAATTTGTTGGAAAGGTTTTGAATGGTGCAACCAATGATTTTGAGGTTAATCCCCTGGCTCTTGCAGATAGACGGTTTAATCAGGTTCTGGGCTAAAATGACTTGCGTTCGCGGTTTTTCGAGGTTCGACCGCGGTTCGACCTGGTCCTTACAACTATGCTTCATTACATTGAAGATATCAATCCTTTACGAGGTGGGATTAAGAGGTAAAAAAGAATATAATGTTGCACTCTACCATTAAAATGCGTCTGCCATAACGAAAGTGTGTACTTAACCAGGGTATTTTAACAGGTATTTAAACGGAGTAGAAAATTAAATGGGGTATGCGTTTACGACTTTAAATTTAACATTTAATTGTGCATCTAAGCGAACTAAGTTGATTTTGTAATTTAATTGATTCATGGTTAATTAATTATTTATCTTGCTGCATAATATATGTTTAATAGTTGCAAATAAAACACATACCAAATTAAAATTGATATTTCATTCAATCACAACAATATTTTTAGTTCAAAAACAAACAAACTAAAAAAAACTATTAGGGATTGCGAAATGGATCGTTAAGGTAAAACAAACACTAGAGGAGGGTAAATAGTGTTTTTGAGGATTTAAAAAAAAATCTAAAACTTATGTGAACTACTATATAAATCAAACACCACAGAAACAATCACAGACACAGAATCAAACACAAACACAAAGATAAACAAAATTAAAGTGCAGAAAAGGAAAAAACACACCGGATTTTACACTGTTCGGAATTACCCCTACGTCCAGTCCCATGCAACGCTGGATTGCATAGAGTTTTATTACTATATCAATATCCAATTATAACCCTCCTTGATTTCACGGTTATAAGGGTTACCACCGATTCCACACACACTTGATCGAGTATATCCTCCTTGATTTCATGGCTACAAGGGATACCACCGATTACCCGTCCTTGATTTCACGGCTACAAGGAATACCACCGATTACTTACACAACCCAAATAATTACAAACATCCCTGTAACTCTTCAATAGCAGTTGATTCAGAGAGTACTGAGTAGAGAGTGAGAAGAGAAGAAGTTTAATGAAAACAGAATTGAATTCGGCAAAGTATAAGTGTAGAAATCATAAAAATGAGAAGATATAACGGTGTAATGAAAGGGAGTGAAGATGGAGAAGAAGAATGATAATAAAATTCGAAATCATCCCCTATTTATAACATTTGAAAGGTTGCAACATTTCTGAATCGTCACAAATATTGAAAAGACACTTCCTTGAAAAAATGACAGTTATATGCTGACATGGGCATAAATGCATGTCTAAATATACATGTGTAAAACTAAAATTTGAGCATTTTTCAAGTGTTTTGATATATATGTATGTATGTATATATATATATATATATAATTCTGGAAATTCTTGAATTAAAACATAGTGTTATCAATGAATATTATAAAGTAGGAAATCATATGAACACATAAATATAAACTATATAAATATATTTATAAAATTATAGAGTTAAAACTATATAAATATAAAGTATATAAAAGTATGAATATATAAAACTTATAAAACTTGAGTTTCAAAAGTAAAGTAAAGAAAATAAAATAGAGAAGATAGAGATTAAAGATAGAATTTGAAAATAGAATTTGAAATCAGAAATTGAAAAATAGAATTTGAATTTGAACCTGGAGTGCTATTCAGAGTCTTACATAATCTAGACTCTATTACTATATTTGCCTTGAACTCTTGAATCTTGAATACCCATGAGTCTTGAATCATCTCTGAATTATGGATCTCTGATATCTTTAAACTGTACAGTCTTCAACAATAATCCCTGTATATAAATCCTGCATATGTATATATATATTCTAGATAAAGGTGTTAATATATATTTTATAATAAATGAATATTGAAATAAGGTTGTTGTTATCAAAACTCCATTCTTCAACAATCTCCCCCTTTTTAATGATGACAACCTTAGTTTATAAAATATCATACCTGTATATACCTATTAATGATGATCCTACAAATACTCCCCCTGCCTATATGAATCCTATAAACTATGTCTATATTTTATAATTTCTCCCCCTTTGTCATTATCAAAAAGAAAATTTAAAACTACTCCCCCTAAATCACATAACTATCTAAATAAAACATATAAGTAACTAAATAATTCCTAAATCAAAGTAAAATACTCCTCCTAAGTAAAATATTTTAATTTATAATTCTTATATACTCCTCCTTAATTCTTGCCTATATAACAAGGTGATCAGCATAGAAATATGTTAATTTATGCACCTATATTTTATCTTTTTGTATATAAATAATTATTACGTTGGGTATTATTTTGTTGTTTTTACAGATATGTTGTCCAGACCTCATTCAGCCTTAAAAGTGAAGAATATATGCCATTTACTTGAAGAAAGAGCTTTCATTAGAGGCTAGATGTGTTCACATTGGTCACATTAGAAGAAGATTGGTAGAAAAGATCTCTAAAGATATCATTGGAGGCTGTTTGCGTTCACATTAGTCAGTTTGGAAGGAGATTGGTGGAAAATATCATTTGAGATATGCAATTGGACCACAATCTTTGATGGGAAGGCCCATTAGAGGATTAGGGTTTCCAATTCACCTATAAAAGCACATGTATACCCATTGTAACAATTATCCCATTTTCTATCTTCTTCCCCATTAACAAAGTTCTTCTTCTTTTTATTTTCTGCATTTTTCTATTTCTTAGCAACTAGTGCCATCTACACAATTAGATTTGGTAGAGTACTAGTTGCATTTTACATTTATTTTCATTAGTGATTAATCGTTTGATTAGTTTCAACGATAATCCTAATTTTATTTTTGTTGTTATTTATGTTCTGCACTTTTATTTTCTGCATTTTTATTCTTGTTTTGCAATTTACTTTCATTAGTGATTAATCGTTTGATTAGTTTCAACGATAATCCTAATTGTTCCAATTTCAATTGTTCTATTTTCAACCAAATCTCAAAAGTCGTCTAACTCGCCCACGAAATTCTATAAATAATATTTTTAATTTGCCTCCCTGTGATTCGACCTGCATATTACTCGATCTGTGCGCTTGCAGTATTTATTTCAAAATTCACGCTTTTCTAGTTCATAGGAAAGTAGCGATCAAGTTTTTGGCGCCGTTGCCGGGAAGGTAAACATTGAATTTTATTGTTTATTTAATTTCTGATTCGTATTTGTTTTTATTTTATTTTCTCTTTTGTTTTTTTGTATATATATATATATATAAAATCTTGATTAATAATGTGGTGTATCAATTACATTGGTACTCTCATGAATTAAGCAAGAGAAAAAAATACTAGTCAGTTTTCCAAATTTTTTTCCTAATTGTTTTCATTGATTCCTTTTTTTTTAATTTAATTCTTTCCCCTTTTCAATTTTTTTTCCTTTTGCATTTCTTTCTACTTTTTACAACAAAAAAAAACAATTTTTTTTATTTCTTTCCTTTTAACTTCTTTCCTCCCCTCTTACAAATTTCCCTTTTTCCTCTTCTCAGTACATAATCTTTTCGTTCTTCTTTTTATAAATTTCAAAAAAAGTTCCTCTTTTGCAAAAAAAAAAAATCCCCATTTTCCTTTCTGCCGACTTCTTCACCTTTTCTTTTCATTTGTTTCCCCTTTCTTCTTTTGTCTTTCCTATTCTCAACACAAATTTCCTTTCTTACCTTCTTTTACAAATTTCCTTTTTTTTTTTTAAAAAAAACCTAAATATTTCCTTCTATCATCTTTCTTTCTATTCTTCACCGCAACATCTCCTGCCAAGCACTCCACAAAAATCACTTTCACGCAAGCAACTCCATCCTCATCCCTACTACATCAAACACCACGCTGCTCCACAATCTAATCCAAATTCTCCTTGTTCAACCATACATCCCCATACCATCTTGAATACCCATCTTCCCCTGTACGAGATCCCCATCATATCTTCAATTCACGTTCAAAAACAAAAACCTTTCAAACCACCAGCGCTCATCAACCCAGTGTTTGAAAACCCCACAGCAATCATCCCACTACACGCACAGCCTCAACACCTCCATCACGCAAGTCTGAAGCCCACCATACCAGTACACTGATCATCCATAACCATTCATCACCGAAACCATTCCACCAAGCCAAACCGTACTCCAATCTATCCCCAAAAGCCTCTTCGCGATAGCCACCGTATGCAAATCAAGCCAAATCGGATTTCGAACTTCCATCACCATCGCACTGCGCCACAACCCTCAATTTATCTCATCCAACATCATGCATAACAAGTTTCATTGTACTGAAGCTTACAAACTAGAACCCCAACAGCAAATTCATAACCAAATCCATACACTTCTCCACACCCAGCCAACTTCCGATTCAAACCCAAGCCGCAAGCAGAAAAATCATCTTCACCACAACCACGTCAACTTCATCACAATCCACAAATCGGGAAGTCAAATTCGAACCAAGCCCTGTAAAAAAAAATCAAATTGACAATCGCAAGACCTCAAACCCGATTTGCAAGCCGATACAGAAATCTCAATCAATTTCAAAAAAAAAAAAACAAAAAACAAAAAACAAAAAAAAACGCAATATTTGAGCGTATTCGAATTAGTCTTTCTGTGATTGAAGAGTTTTTTTTTAGACAAAAGGAAAGAAACGAAGGAAAACTACAAGCAAGATTTGCTTCCAGAATTTATCTGAGCCACTATGAGAAATAATATGTGACGGCCCGCCCCGCACCAACCGACATTTACTCCAAAAGTGCGTTGTATACATGTCCAGTTAGCACATGACGACCGTCAGAAGGAAAGGAAAGAAGGAAATGAACTAACAAAGAACCTGTAGAATGTCTCACAGCGCATGGAACGAAATATAATAACAACGTACTTGACATAAAACAGGTGAGACAGTGCATAAGCTGAAAACAAACTAACATAGCAGCGGAAAATCCAAATACAACTTATGATCCAAAGCCAACATTATTACAACTTTTCAAACTGTCTCAAAAAGTAAAAGCAAGATAAAGGAGGTACACTACTAATGCCCAAGTAGCGACCACCAACGACACAGGGAGAATATCTATATATCATACGTGGAAGCCTCCTGCTCGCCTCCGAATCAGCTACTCGCGCATCACCAGCTAACCTGTCTCTAGTCTTCTCGTGTGAGCACCCAGAGTAATAAGAAGAGACATAAAACTCTGGGTTAGACAAAAGTCTGGTATAAGCGATAAGCAACAAAACAAAACAATAACAGGTATAATCCAATCATACCTGAACCTGGACCTGCAGCCAAAGAGTTGGCACTACATACTGTACAACACTTTAAGGTGCCATTTCAAATGGTGTAAAGATAACGGGGGTGGGGGTATGCATGTTATAGTGATGTCAAACAATCAAGCATAGCAATCATCCTCACATCCCTCACTCAGTGTGTAAAGCATATGATATCCACTACTTTGGTCACCTAATACTTTGGGCCATGACGGAATCCAATCCCGTGTAACTATCACTACAAGCCCACTATCCATCTCTCAGTGGTGAACCAAAGTTATGAATACCGACAACCCCTTTGCACACGCCCCGCAGCAAAGCC
This sequence comes from Allium sativum, assembly GCA_030737875.1. Classification (NCBI taxonomy): domain Eukaryota; kingdom Viridiplantae; phylum Streptophyta; class Magnoliopsida; order Asparagales; family Amaryllidaceae; genus Allium; species Allium sativum. Next base: position 310,811,913 of record CM060912.1, read on the forward strand.
CCATCATGAAGTGAACTCATTGGTTCCCATCTGGATTCTGAGCTCTAACTTCTCATTTGGACTACCTTTGCATCTCGGGTTATTGGTCATCACCGGGTCGGTCTTCTCCTCCTTCCTTGGTTCGGTTCGATTGCTTCATCATCTCGGATCGGATCGAGTTCCTCAAGTCCCTCCATGATGCACCGGATCGGGTCGGGTTGAAACGACCCGAACTTCCCCGGTCTCCGAAGAGTAGAGAAAGAACGAATTGTTTTGAGAACACGACAAAATAGAACGCAGACGGAAGAACATTTCATTGTATTTTACAACAATACATCAGATTACAAGAATATACAGAGTATAAATGAATATTACACAGAAATATCAGAGATTTAAATTACATTTAAATACATCGCCGCGGAAAATAATACAATACACAACTAGAAGAGATATACGGATACAAAGCTTTCCGGATATCGTTCCAACTGTAAACCAGGATCCTGTGAATATAAATCTGCAAAACCAAAACTACTAGCTGCCCGTGTCAAAATAGGGGCACCCAGAGTTTAGGTCAAAACAATAAACTCCAGGTCAGTCATGTGACTGGTGTGAGAACTAAAACAGTTGTAAATCTTTATTTTTAAAGTTAGGTAAATCAAGGGACCACGCCGTATAACACGGAACGGGTTTCCTCCCAAGAATACCAGTGCATAAAACAACAGCGCAATGCTAAATAAGGAAAATGAAGCTGTTATAAGACCCAGGTCCTATCACACAATGCAACGCAAGCCGGGGGATAGGGTTTTCCCTTATAACAGCCAAAGAATGCTTGATACGTTTAAAACAAATCATTTGATACTACTATAAGTGCATAGTGTATAAAACAACTTCAAATCATAAGTATCAATCATAGATGGCATGGGTACCATATATCATGTCGCCATAATAGTTCTACAATTAAAACCGCAAATGTCACGTATTTGGAAATTGGATTTCCATCTATGAACCGAGGCAAAAGATAGTCCTCAACCGATTTGAGACTCTCTAGCCCGAGCCTCAGGACCCAGACACAGGTGGGCCCTTGGATCCTCAGGGCCAGTCCACCGATGTGGATTAAACTTAAACCCTGAACATGCGTTTCCCCGCCCTATGGGGCGTAGGTGAGCCAACTAAATGACTTCATCGGACCCGGATCGTCCGATCAAACTGAAGCGCCTCGCAATAGCAACAACCACATAAGTCAAACTCGTCAGGGCGTGTAAAACCACTGACGCCACTTCTAGCTAGAAAGAAACGCATGCCCTCCCTGACGTCCTCTCCCGTTTTTGGTTCATAATGGGTGTGAAACTCGCGAAGTAAACGTTACACAAAGCTACGCCACAAAGGCCGTGCTTCGATCATCAACCACAAGACTTTTCTTTTCAACAGAAGCCTTGATCACTCACTACTTAGGCATGCCACACAGGCAATTCACTCTATGCGTTTGATATCCATCAGTATATAACCCCTGAGCTCGTACGTCTCAGAGAAGGGCGTTAAGCAAAAGAATAAATTCTCCGCCGCTAAACAGATATATATTTAATAGAAATCAATCACACAGACTGAAATCCAATGTCAGACACACAGTCCATTAACAAGTCCGTTCTGGGTCTGAACGAAACCGGAGGCACCTAGTACCTCGCATATCCATCGATCTCCAAATACGTCTGGACGATCACCAACTGTTTCCATCTTCTTGGGTGTACATCCCAATCAAGATCATCAGTAATTATCCAAACGACGTGAAGACCTCCGGTGTTCGACCACCGTCTTCATCTTCGACTTATCGTCGTAACAGTTATTCAGAATGGGATAAACCCGGTCTTTCCGAATAACTCGCGTATATTTTAAATAAGTGTTACACGAACACAACATACGCCTCATTCCAATCATTAGTCATTAATCGTAAATTAATCAAGAGAATAATTCCCCAAATATTAACCCCGAAGGCCAAAACCAACATCAGATCAATATCCAGAAAACCATCCTGCTTAGCTAACCGACAGTTAGTTTCTAAATTTCACATTCATAGGGAAAGGTTCCCATTAATTTTATCCAAGATAAATTCCTTGAATTTATTCTCTAATCTTCTTTTGAATATCAATTCAAACTAGTCGGGATTAGCGAACCTTACCGAAGTAATCATTTATTTTATTTCCCAATCCCAACCTATTCATCCCATGAAGTAAAACTGGTAATACTTCATATCTAACACTACGGTGTTATCGGTAAATTCAATTACCATTTCACGTTCAAATCTGATTAAAGATTTAACTATCGCCTGGAGCAAAACTGGTGATACTCCATTCTCGATCATTTCAATCTAATTAAAGATTCATTAAAACTCCACTTAGTTTTAATCGCTACTGGGTTAAAGAATCTGTGTCATTTAAAACACAGTTCACGATAAACCCAAAGTCACATTCCATTAATTATCGGGTTAAAGAACGAGTGTTATTTAAAACACTGTCCACAATAAACCCAAAAATCAATATCAATTCAATTTCAATTAAATATTATTTAATTGGTACGCTTCATTAAATCTAAATAAAAAGATTTAATCTTTTCTCAACTGGGTTCAAGAACAGTGTTAGTGAAGACACCATTCACGACAAACCCAAATCACATTTGATATTCAATACAAGGCTATGAATAGAAAATATATCGGCTTATATTCAATATCAAATTCTACGATTAACAAATGTCGTATTGGAAATAACGATATAAATATATATCTTTCAAATTTCCATAACAACATCTGTATAATCACGAAATCCAACATCGAAATATTCCGAAGACAATTTCGATTCAAATCCATTCCAATGCAATCATTGGAAATTTTGGTTATTTTTAGAACCCTTTTCAAATTCAATTTATTTATTTAAAAATAAATAGAATTATAATTCTAGTTCAAAACTAGTTCATTTCGATAAAAATCTATTTTTATCTTTTCAAATATGGAGTTTTTCGTCCCAATTCTTTCTAAATCATTTCTTATGATTTTACATAAATTATTACTATTTTTAATAATTTTTTCAAGGCCCGTACAGTCGATTTCCATCAACAGCCATCGAACTGCACTTACAACGACCTTTTCCAAATTTGATTTGGACATAATTCCAAATCCAACCGTTAGATTTCTAATTTCTAATATTCGTTAGAAAGCTCTTTTCGATACGAACCCAACGGTTCTGGTTTTAGGAGAATCCGACGGTCGGATCTCCCGTAATATCCGTTCGAAGTCAATGGTCGAAATTCGCGAACTGCCGCGGCGCGGCGCGTTCTATTCAGGCCATTATATTATATATATAATATATACTTCGTCGATTTCAATTCAAAACGTGCTTTATAAATCGTTTTAAATTCATTTTCAAAACGGTTTCAACTTCATGTTCAATTTCAAATCAAAATTGAATATTCCAATTTAAATTCATTTTAAATTCATTTCAATTCAAATTGATTTCCAATTCCATTTCAGTTCGATTTCAATTCAATTCAATTTCAATTCGAATTCATTTCTATTCCATTTCAATTCGAATTTATTTATATTCAATTTCAATTCGAATTCATTTCTATTCCATTTCAATTCGAATTTATTTATATTCAATTTCAATTCGAATTCATTTCTATTCCATTTCAATTCGAATTTATTTATATTCAATTTCAATTCGAATTCATTTATATTCAAAAAATCAGATTTTGAAATCACTTTCGATATTCATTATAAAATGAATAAAATCGATATGAATATCGTTCACGTCAAAATGGCGTCAATCTAACCAACACGGCTTCATATGTTTCTATTTTTAAATATTCTATTTCGAATATTTCTATCTCAAATATTTCTTTTCAAATATTCTATTTTCAAATATTCTATTTCAAATATTTTTATTTCAAATATTTCTTTTTCGAAACTGGAATGAGGCCCAATCAATTACCATATAATGTTAATTATATGGATTTTCTACAACACATGTATATATCAACAACGATGAATAATCAACCATCATCCAAAGTGCATTCTACACTGTATAAGCATCAAATATAAATATTCATTGCTTATAACAGTTTGTCAATCAATCGATCGACATACAACTAAACAATCGGGATTAGTGTACGTCAAATATCATCCCAATACCCGTGTGGGGTTTCAAACAATCAAACACAGATTTTATTTGTGCAGTTGGGCGATGTGTAAAATTTATCGTCCCAATCAATGTCCCTCAAATAGGTGTACATAAACAAACCGTCCGGTTTGTAAATGAATATTTATTTATTCACATTCACGTTAAAATTTATATTTTTAACGATCAAACTATTTTATTCAACCTATGAATTTTCTATTCGGTTCATTTACAAAATAAAAATGATATTTTTATTTTTCTAACTTATTTTAGAAAATTTCGGCGGCATAACGGCACGATACTAGAAACGGGACGAGGCCTAGCCTTATCCCCGGTCTAGTGAAGGCCCACGCCATTCACACATCAATCAAATCAATTTCAATTCACCCAACAGTCAAATTCAGCTCAAATAATCTAACTAATCTATGCAACCAAACAAACAAGTCCATGGTCTGTGGACGATTGTGTCGGGTGCTACTAAACACCGTCTGCATCCTAGTATATATTTATAACTAGAAAAAGAAATTGAAAGGTGAGAAATTCTCACCGAAAGCTATCCAATACCACGGCACTTCTTTTATAGAAATATTCATCGTTATCGCATTTTTGTCATCTTCGTTGCTGTAGCCACTACATATGTAAAAATCAATTTTTACTTCGCTATTCAATATATAAAAATCATATTTTTCTATGCTATTCAATATATAAAAATCAAATTTTTCTATGCTATTCAATATATAAAAATCGAATTTTTCTATGCTATTCAATATATAAAAATTGAATTTTTCTATGCTATTCAATATATAAAAATCGAATTTTTACTTTGCTATTCAATATATAAAAATCAAATTTTTACTTTGCTATTCAATATATAAAAATCAAATTTTTACTTTGCTATTCAATATATAAAAATCGAATTTTTACTTCGATATTCAATATATAAAAATCTCGCCTTTTCAACTATAAAGATTTCACCTTTCTTATGTAAACAAAGATCACCACTTTTCTATTAATTTAAAACATATTTTATATAAATTGAAATCAGATTTTAGACTGATTAAATTAAGCTAAATCTTTAAAATAAATTAAAGCAAAACAAAAGAAATGAAAATAAAATTAAAAAGGACTTACAGCGGATGGGGGGGCTAGTAGCGTTCGCAGGCCAAGGGGGAGGTGGAGGTGGGCTTCACGGCTCACGATGGCGCCAGGGGGAGGGGTGCATCGCGGCGGCGCCGCCTGAGAGGGGGGGTATCGCGAGGCTTCAGGAGGAGGAGGGGGGGGGGGGGTTGATCTTCGAACGGCAATCGCGGGAGGGGGGCTTCGGTCGGCGCGCCGCCTGGGAAGGAGGATCGGCGGTGGGGGATCGATCGGAGGAGCGACGAGCTCCTCCCCCCTTTTTCTCTTTTTTTTTTCTTTTTTTTGTTCTGAAATGCGAAATGAATCGGGGGGAGGGGGGGGGCTGAGGTATAGAGAGGGTGAGGAGAGAGATTTAATTTTTTTTATTATTATTTTTTCAAAAAGTTGACTTTTACATACAACCTCTAAACGAGGCCTACCGCCTGTCGTCCATAGCTAATTACCCCCATTCCGAACACAATGGGATATGTATCGTAGGCTGATTCGATCGTTACAATCAGTTTCCGTTGAATTTACATATAACTCTATATATTGAATTTGAACGCGCATTTCAATTCACTGGGGTCACATACTAACTCTATAAATCCCAGAAAAATATTTTCTAACTTCGTATTTATGATACGGTCCTAACAAAACTAGTTTCGTCGAATTCTGAGACCGTTGGAAAAATGGTCATTTTCCAATCGATTAAAATCAACTGAAACTGGTCAAACGCGTTTTCCTTTGCCATGCTCACATATTGATTCGAAAAATTATGAAATTTGAAATCTAGCAATAACTTTACATCCCGGATCCAACAAAAGTGGTTTCGTCGAAATCCGAGATCGTTTGCAAAATGTCCATTTTTAAGGGCCTGAATTCCATAGCGACTATTCAGAATTTTCAACTGGACATATCTTTTGATCCCCGCTATTAAATTTTGATTTTTCAGATTCATTGGAAAGATAGTCACAATTAGATCCCAATGTTTTTGGTTTCACTAAAATCCGGATTGTTTTGCACCCGGTACATTCAATTGAAGTTTGAAATCGAATTATCGAACTACCGCGCCATTTTCAATTCTATTTATAATTATATATAATTATTTATATTCTAACGACGACGTATATAATATACACGTTCTAAATAGATTCAAAATAAATTTCTCGTCGATATTATTTAAAATAATCTATTTTAAATGTTCAAAATTCGCTAAAATTACCAAAATAAAAATTTTAAACTGGCCCAGATTTTCGGGTTGTTACAATCTCCCCCACTTAAAAACTTTTCGTCCCCGAAAAAGAACAAAGTCGAAAGTGGTTTGATCATTCAACTCTATGCTCGATCTGGCTTCCGTTCTCCAACTTTTTAGTTTTTGAGAAATTTCAAATTCTTCAAAATTTTGGCTAACACCCTAAATTTTCGAAAAATTTCGCCATAACCTCCCCTGCACCGGGAGCCACGGGAAAATCCCGAAATTGCCATATAGGCCTTCTGATCTCAAAAAGAAAAAGAAAAAGCCAAGCGACTAGCCAATAGGCTCATAAAATCATCATCACCCAAACAAAACAGTAAATTATGTAGTAAACATGTACCTATTTGTCGGGCAAACAAATTTTATTCTTCGGCTCTAGCCTCCTTGCTATGACCTGTTCAATGTAAGTACATGGATATGCAAGCAAATGCAACTAATTTTCAATACAGTTCAATATTTGATTCAATTAGGCTAAATGGCTAAAAATTAGCAAACAAATAAACAAACAACACAAACATCAATCAATTAGTGAATTAGAGTTTCAAATTCATAATTTTGATACATATACACAAATCACATTTTTGATGCCAAATCACAACAATAGGCCCTATCTAATTTTGGTTCTCACACCAGTCAATAGGAAATATATAAATATCACATCTTCAAAACACGAACATAAATTCTGATGATGATCGATCAATCATCAGAACCATCTCCGGGTGTCTAGAATGTGATTCTATATCTATCCAGTATATTAAAATTTCAAATACACGTTTGCAAGGCGTATATGCAAAATCTTTATATACTGGACTGTCCAAATCTATATAAACTAAATAATCAAATACGAATAATTGATTTTAAATTTTCAAAACAAAATTGGTTTTCATTTTAAAAATATACTCTTCACACTCGTTCTAGGATACTACTGATCTCATCTCTAACGAGTCATTCTAATTGGATATTACTAATCCAATATTTGATGAATCCTTTCGTATGGTTCTAATGTGCCTTGTTCTCTGAGCTTGGTAAACCAAAGCTCTAATACCACGATGAAACGACCCGAACTTCCCCGGTCTCCGAAGAGAAGAGAAAGAACGAATTGTTTTGAGAACACAATAAAATAGAACGCAGACGGAAGAACATTTCATTGTATTTTACAACAATACATCAAATTACAAGAATATACAGAGTATAAATGAATATTACACAGAAATATCAGAGATTTAAATTACATTTAAATACATCGCAGCGGAAAATAATACAATACACAACTAGAAGAGATATACGGATACAAAGCTTTCCGGATATCGTTCCAACTGTAAACCAGGATCCTGTGAATATAAATCTGCAAAACCAAAACTACTAGCTGCCCGTGTCAAAATAGGGGCACCCAGAGTTTAGGTCAAAACAATAAACTCCAGGTCAGTCATGTGACTGGTGTGAGAACTAAAACAGTTGTAAATCTTTATTTTTAAAGTTAGGTAAATCAAGGGACCACGCCGTATAACACGGAACGGGTTTCCTCCCAAGAATACCAGTGCATAAAACAACAACGCAATGCTAAATAAGGAAAATGAAGCTGTTATAAGACCCAGGTCCTATCACACAATGCAACGCAAACCGGGGGATAGGGTTTTCCCTTATAACAACCAAAGAATGCTTGATACGTTTAAAACAAATTATTTGATACTACTATAAGTGCATAGTGTATAAAACAACTTCAAATCATAAGTATCAATCATAGACGGCATGGGTACCATATATCATGTTGCCATAATAGTTCTACAATTAAAACCGCAAATGTCACGTATTTGGAAATTGGATTTCCATCTATGAACCAAGGCAAAAGATAGTCCTCAACCGATTTGAGACTCTCTAGCCCGAGCCTCAGGACCCAGACACAGGTGGGCCCTTGGATCCTCAGGGCCAGTCCACCGATGTGGATTAAACTTAAACCCTGAACATGCGTTTCCCCGCCCTATGGGGCGTAGGTGAGCCAACTAAATGACTCCATCGGACCCGGATCGTCCGATCAAACCGAGGCGCCTCGCAACAGCAACAACCACATAAGTCAAACTCGTCAGGGCGTGTAAAACCACTGACGCCACTTCTAGCTAGAAAGAAACGCATGCCCTCCCTGATGTCCTCTCCCATTTTTGGTTCATACCGGGTGTGAAACTCGCGAAGTAAACGTTACAAAAAGCTACGCCACAAAGGCCGTGCTTCGATCATCAACCACAAGACTTTGCTTTTCAATAGAAGCCTTGATCACTCGCCACTTAGGCATGCCACACAGGCAATTCACTCTATGCGTTTGATATCCATCAGTATATAACCCCTGAGCTCGTACGTCTCAGAGAAGGGCGTTAAGCAAAAGAATAAATTCTCCGCTGCCAAACAGATATATATTTAATAGAAATCAATCACACAGACTGAAATCCAATGTCAGACACACAGTCCATTAACAAGTCCGTTCTGGGTCTGAACGAAACCGGAGGCACCTAGTACCTCGCATATCCATCGATCTCCAAATACGTCTGGACGATCACCAACTGTTTCCATCTTCTTGGGTGTACATCCCAATCAAGATCATCAGTAATTATCCAAACGACGTGAAGACCTCCAGTCTTCGACCACCGTCTTCATCTTCGACTAATCGTCGTAACAGTTATTCAGAATGGGATAAACCCGGTCTTTCCGAATAACTCGCGTATATTTTAAATAAGTGTTACACGAACACAACATACGCCTCATTCCAATCATTAGTCATTAACCATAAATTAATCAAGAGAATAATTCCCCAAATATTAACCCCGAAGGCCGAAACCAACATCAGATCAATATCCAGAAAACCATCCTGCTTAGCTAACCGACAGTTAGTTTCTAAATTTCACATTCATAGGGAAAGGTTCCCATTAATTTTATCCAAGATAAATTCCTTGAATTTATTCTCTAATCTTCTTTTGAATATCAATTCAAACTAGTCGGGATTAGCGAACCTTATCGAAGTAATCATTTATTTTATTTCCCAATCCCAACCTATTCATCCCATGAAGTAAAACTGATAATACTTCATATCTAACACTACGGTGTTATCGGTAAATTCAATTACCATTTCACGTTCAAATCTGATAAAGATTTAACTATCGCCTGGAGCAAAACTGGTGATACTCCATTCTCGATCATTTCAATCTAATTAAAGATTCATTAAAACTCCACTTAGTTTTATTCGCTACTGGGTTAAAGAATCTGTGTCATTTAAAACACAGTTCACGATAAACCCAAAGTCACATTCCATTAATTATCGGGTTAAAGAACGAGTGTTATTTAAAACACTGTCCACGATAAACCAAAAAATCAATATCAATTCAATTTCAATTAAATATTATTTAATTGGTACGCTTCATTAAATCTAAATAAAAAGATTTAATCTTTTCTCAACTGGGTTCAAGAACAGTGTTAGTGAAGACACCATTCACGACAAACCCAAATTACATTTGATATTCAATACAAGGCTATGAATAGAAAATATATCGGCTTATATTCAATATCAAATTCTACGATTAACAAATGTCGTATTGGAAATAACGATATAAATACATATCTTTCAAATTTCCATAACAACATCTGTATAATCACGAAATCCAACATCGAAATATTCCGAAGACAATTTCGATTCAAATCCATTCCAATGCAATCATTGGAAATTTTGGTTATTTTTAGAACCCTTTTCAAATTCAATTTATTTATTTAAAAATAAATAGAATTATAATTCTAGTTCAAAACTAGTACATTTCGATAAAAATCTATTTTTATCTTTTCAAATATGGAGTTTTTCATCCCAATTCTTTCTAAATCATTTCTTATGATTTTACATAAATTATTACTATTTTTAATAATTTTATCAAGGCCCGTACAGTCAATTTCCATCAACAGCCATCGAACTGCACTTACAACGACCTTTTCCAAATTTGATTTGGACATAATTCCAAATCCAACCGTTAGATTTCTAATTTTAATATTCGTTAGAAAGCTCTTTTCGATACGAACCCAATGGTTCCGGTTTTAGGAGAATCCGACGGTCGGATCTCCCGTAATATCCGTTCGAAGTCAATGGTCGAAATTCGCGAACTGCCGCGGCGCGGCGCGTTCTATTCAGGCCATTATATTATATATATAATATATACTTCGTCGATTTCAATTCAAAACGTGCTTTATAAATCATTTTAAATTCATTTTCAGAACGGTTTCAACTTCATGTTCAATTTCAAATCAAAATTGAATATTCCAATTTAAATTCATTTTAAATTCATTTCAATTCAAATTGATTTCCAATTCCATTTCAGTTCGATTTCAATTCAATTCAATTTCAATTCGAATTCATTTCTATTCCATTTCAATTTGAATTTATTTATATTCAATTTCAATTCGAATTCATTTCTATTACATTTCAATTCGAATTTATTTATATTCAATTTCAATTCGAATTCATTTCTATTCCATTTCAATTCGAATTTATTTATATTCAATTTCAATTCGAATTCATTTCTATTCGAATTCATTTCTATTCAAAAAATCAGATTTTGAAATCACTTTCGATATTCATTATAAAATGAATAAAATCGATATGAATATCGTTCACGTCAAAATGGCGTCAATCTAACCAACACGGCTTCATATGTTTCTATTTTCAAATATTCTATTTCGAATATTTCTATCTCAAATATTTCTTTTCAAAAATTCTATTTTCAAATATTCTATTTTCAAATATTCTATTTTCAAATATTTCTATTTCAAATATTTTTATTTCAAATATTTCTTTTTCGAAACCGGAATGAGGCCCAATCAATTACCATATAATGTTAATTATATGGATTTTCTACAACACATGTATATATCAACAACGATGAATAATCAACCATCATCCAAAGTGCATTCTACACTGTATAAGCATCAAATATAAATATTCATTGCTTATAACAGTCTGTCAATCAATCGACCGACATACAACTAAACAATCGGGATTAGTGTACGTCAAATATCATCCCAATACCCGTGTAGGGTTTCAAACAATCAAACACAGATTTTATTTGTGCAGTTGGGCGATGTGTAAAATTTATCGTCCCAATCTATGTCCCTCAAATAGGTGTACATAAACAAACCGTCCGGTTTGTAAATGAATATTTATTTATTCACATTCACGTTAAAATTTATATTTTTAACGATCAAACTATTTTATTCAACCTATGAATTTTCTATTCGGTTCATTTACAAAATAAAAATGATATTTTTATTTTTCTAACTTATTTTAGAAAATTTCGGCGGCATAACGACACGATACTAGAAACGGGACGAGGCCTAGCCTTATCCCTGGTCTAGTGAAGGCCCACGCCATTCACACATCAATCAAATCAATTTCAATTCACCCAACAGTCAAATTCAGCTCAAATAATCTAACTAATCTATGCAACCAAACAAACAAGTCCATGGTCTGTGGACGATTGTGTCGGGTGCTACTAAACACCGTCTGCATCCTAGTATATATTTATAACTAGAAAAAGAAATTGAAAGGTGAGAAATTCTCACCGAAAGCTATCCAATACCACGGCACTTCTTTTATAGAAATCTTCGTCGTTATCGCATTTTTGTCATCTTCGTTGCTGTAGCCACTACATATGTAAAAATCAATTTTTACTTCGCTATTCAATATATAAAAATCATATTTTTCTATGCTATTCAATATATAAAAATCAAATTTTTCTATGCTATTCAATATATAAAAATCGAATTTTTCTATGCTATTCAATATATAAAAATTGAATTTTTCTATGCTATTCAATATATAAAAATCGAATTTTTACTTTGCTATTCAATATATAAAAATCAAATTTTTACTTTGCTATTCAATATATAAAAATAAAATTTTTACTTTGCTATTCAATATATAAAAATCAAATTTTTACTTTGCTATTCAATATATAAAAATAAAAATTTTACTTCGCTATTCAATATATAAAAATCTCGCCTTTTCAACTATAAAGATTTCACCTTTCTTATGTAAACAAAGATCACCACTTTTCTATTAATTTAAAACATGTTTTATATAAATTGAAATCAGATTTTAGACTGACTTAATTAAGCTAAATCTTTAAAATAAATTAAAGCAAAACAAAAGAAATGAAAATAAAATTAAAAAGGACTTACAGCGGATGGGGGGGCTAGTAGCGTTCGCAGGCCAAGGGGGAGGTGGAGGTGGGCTTCGCGGCTCACGGTGGCGCCAGGGGGAGAAGTGCATCGCGGCGGCGCCGCCTGAGAGGGGGGGGGGGGTATCGCGAGGCTTCAGGAGGAGGGGGGGTTGATCTTCGAACGGCAATCGCGGGAGGGGGGCTTCGGTCGGCGCGCCGCCTGGGAAGGAGGATCGGCGGTGGGGGATCGATCGGAGGAGCGACGAGCTCCTCCCCCCTTTTTCTCTTTTTTTTTTCTTTTTTTTTGTTCTGAAATGGGAAATGAATCGGGGGGGGGGGCTGAGGTATAGAGAGGGTGAGGAGAGAGATTTAATTTTTATTATTATTATTTTTTCAAAAAGTTGACTTTTACATACGACCTCTAAACGAGGCCTACCGCCTGTCGTCCATAGCTAATTACCCCCATTCCGAACACAATGGGATATGTATCGTAGGCTGATTCGATCGTTACAATCAGTTTCCGTTGAATTTACATATAACTCTATATATTGAATTTGAACGCGCATTTCAATTCACTGGGGTCACATACTAACTCTATAAATCCCAGAAAAATATTTTCTAACTTCGTATTTATGATACGGTCCTAACAAAACTAGTTTCGTCGAATTCTGAGACCGTTGGAAAAATGGTCATTTTCCAGTCGATTAAAATCAACTGAAACTGGTCAAACGCGTTTTCCTTTGCCACGCTCACATATTGATTCGAAAAATTATGAAATTTGAAATCTAGCAATAACTTTACACCCCGGATCCAACAAAAGTGGTTTCGTCGAAATCCGAGATCGTTTGCAAAATATCCATTTTTAAGGGCCTGAATTCCATAGCGACTATTCAGAATTTTCAACTGGACATATCTTTTGATCCCCGCTATTAAATTTTGATTTTTCGGATTCATTGGAAAGATAGTCACAATTAGATCCCAATGTTTTTGGTTTCACTAAAATCCGGATTGTTTTGCACCCGGTACATTCAATTGAAGTTTGAAATCGAATTATCGAACTACCGCGCCATTTTCAATTCTATTTATAATTATATATAATTATTTATATTCTAACGACGACGTATATAATATACACGTTCTAAATAGATTCAAAATAAATTTCTCGTCGATATTATTTAAAATAATCTATTTTAAATGTTCAAAATTCGCTAAAATTACCAAAATAAAAATTTTAAACTGGCCCAGATTTTCGGGTTGTTACAATCTCCCCCACTTAAAACTTTTCGTCCCCGAAAAAGAACAAAGTCGAAAGTGGTTTGATCATTCAACTCTATGCTCGATCTGGCTTCCGTTCTCCAACTTTTTAGTTTTTGAGAAATTTCAAATTCTTCAAAAATTTGGCTAACACCCTAAATTTTCGAAAAATTTCGCCATAACCTCCCCTGCACCGGGAGCCACGGGAAAATCCCGAAATTGCCATACAGGCCTTCTGATCTTAAAAAGAAAAAGAAAAAGCCAAGCGACTAGCCAATAGGCTCATAAAATCATCATCACCCAAACAAAACAGTAAATTATGTAGTAAACATGTACCTATTTGTCGGGCAAACAAATTTTATTCTTCGGCTCTAGCCTCCTTGCTATGACCTGTTCAATGTAAGTACATGGATATGCAAGCAAATGCAACTAATTTTCAATACAGTTCAATATTTGATTCAATTAGGCTAAATGGCTAAAAATTAGCAAACAAATAAACAAACAACACAAACATCAATCAATTAGTGAATTAGAGTTTCAAATTCATAATTTTGATACATATACACAAATCACATTTTTGATGCCAAATCACAACAATAGGCCCTATCTAATTTTGGTTCTCACACCAGTCAATAGGAAATATATAAATATCACATCTTCAAAACACGAACATAAATTCTGATGATGATCGATCAATCATCAGAACCATCTCCGGGTGTCTAGAATGTGATTCTATATCTATCCAGTATATTAAAATTTCAAATACACGTTTGCAAGGCGTATATGCAAAATCTTTATATACTGGACTGTCCAAATCTATATAAACTAAATAATCAAATACGAATAATTGATTTTAAATTTTCAAAACAAAATTGGTTTTCATTTTAAAAATATACTCTTCACACTCGTTCTAGGATACTACTGATCTCATCTCTAACGAGTCATTCTAATTGGATATTACTAATCCAATATTTGATGAATCCTTTCGTATGGTTCTAATGTGCCTTGTTCTCTGAGTTTGGTAAACCAAAGCTCTGATACCATGATGAAACGACCCGAACTTCCCCGGTCTCCGAAGAGAAGAGTAAGAACGAATTGTTTTGAGAACACGACAAAATAGATCGTAGACGGAAGAACATTTCATTGTATTTTACAACAATACATCAAATTACAAGAATATACAGAGTATAAATGAATATTACACAGAAATATCAGAGATTTAAATTACATTTAAATACATCGCAGCGGAAAATAATACAATACACAACTAGAAGAGATATACGGATACAAAGCTTTCCGGATATCGTTCCAACTGTAAACCAGGATCCTGTGAATATAAATCTGCAAAACCAAAACTACTAGCTGCCCGTGTCAAAATAGGGGCACCCAGAGTTTAGGTCAAAACAATAAACTCCAGGTCAGTCATGTGACTGGTGTGAGAACTAAAACAGTTGTAAATCTTTATTTTTAAAGTTAGGTAAATCAAGGGACCACGCCGTATAACACGGAACGGGTTTCCTCCCAAGAATACCAGTGCATAAAACAACAGCGCAATGCTAAATAAGGAAAATGAAGCTGTTATAAGATCCAGGTCCTATCACACAATGCAACGCAAGCCGGGGGATAGGGGTTTCCCTTATAACAGCCAAAGAATGCTTGATACGTTTAAAACAAATCATTTGATACTACTATAAGTGCATAGTGTATAAAACAACTTCAAATCATAAGTATCAATCATAGACGGCATGGGTACCATATATCATGTCGCCATAATAGTTCTACAATTAAAACCGCAAATGTCACGTATTTGGAAATTGGATTTCCATCTATGAACCGAGGCAAAAGATAGTCCTCAACCGATTTGAGACTCTCTAGGCCGAGCCTCAGGACCCAGACACAGGTGGGCCCTTGGATCCTCAGGGCCAGTCCACCGATGTGGATTAAACTTAAACCCTGAACATGCGTTTCCCCGCCCTATGGGGCGTAGGTGAGCCAACTAAATGACTCCATCGGACCCGGATCGTCCGATCAAACCGAGGCGCCTCGCAACAACAACAACCACATAAGTCAAACTCGTCAGGGCGTGTAAACCCACTGACGCCACTTCTAGCTAGAAAGAAACGCATGCCCTCCCTGATGTCCTCTCCCGTTTTTGGTTCATACCGGGTGTGAAACTCGCGAAGTAAACGTTACACAAAGCTACGCCACAAAGGCCGTGCTTCGATCATCAACCACAAGACTTTGATTTTCAATAGAAGCCTTGATCACTCGCCACTTAGGCATGCCACACAGGCAATTCACTCTATGCGTTTGATATCCATCAGTATATAACCCCTGAGCTCGTACGTCTCAGAGAAGGGCGTTAAGCAAAAGAATAAATTCGCCGCCGCCAAACAGATATATATTTAATAGAAATCAATCACACAGACTGAAATCCAATGTCAGACACACAGTCCATTAACAAGTCCGTTCTGGGTCTGAACGAAACCGGAGGCACCTAGTACCTCGCATATCCATCGATCTCCAAATACGTCTGGACGATCACCAACTGTTTCCATCTTCTTGGGTGTACATCCCAATCAAGATCATCAGTAATTATCCAAACGACGTGAAGACCTCCGGTCTTCGACCACCGTCTTCATCTTCGACTTATCGTCGTAACAGTTATTCAGAATGGGATAAACCCGGTCTTTCCGAATAACTCGCGTATATTTTAAATAAGTGTTACACGAACACAACATACGCCTCATTCCAATCATTAGTCATTAACCGTAAATTAATCAAGAGAATAATTCCCCAAATATTAACCCCGAAGGCCGAAACCAACATCAGATCAATATCCAGAAAACCATCCTGCTTAGCTAACTGACAGTTAGTTTCTAAATTTCACATTCATAGGGAAAGGTTCCCATTAATTTTATCCAAGATAAATTCCTTGAATTTATTCTCTAATCTTCTTTTGAATATCAATTCAAACTAGTCGGGATTAACGAACCTTACCGAAGTAATCATTTATTTTATTTCCCAATCCCATGAAGTAAAACTGGTAATACTTCATATCTAACACTACGGTGTTATCGGTAAATTCAATTACCATTTCACGTTCAAATCTGATAAAGATTTAACTATCGCCTGGAGCAAAACTGGTGATACTCCATTCTCGATCATTTCAATCTAATTAAAGATTCATTAAAACTCCACTTAGTTTTATTCGCTACTGGGTTAAAGAATCTGTGTCATTTAAAACACAGTTCACGATAAACCCAAAGTCACATTCCATTAATTATCGGGTTAAAGAACGAGTGTTATTTAAAACACTGTCCACGATAAACCCAAAAATCAATATCAATTCAATTTCAATTAAATATTATTTAATTGGTACGCTTCATTAAATCTAAATAAAAAGATTTAATCTTTTCTCAACTGGGTTCAAGAACAGTGTTAGTGAAGACACCATTCACGACAAACCCAAATCAAATTTGATATTCAATACAAGGCTATGAATAGAAATTATATCGGCTTATATTCAATATCAAATTCTACGATTAACAAATGTCGTATTGGAAATAACGATATAAATACATATCTTTCAAATTTCCATAACAACATCTGTATAATCACGAAATCCAACATCGAAATATTCCGAAGACAATTTCGATTCAAATCCATTCCAATGCAATCATTGGAAATTTTGGTTATTTTTAGAACCCTTTTCAAATTCAATTTATTTATTTAAAATAAATAGAATTATAATTCTAGTTCAAAACTAGTTCATTTCGATAAAAATCTATTTTTATCTTTTCAAATATGGAGTTTTTCATCCCAATTCTTTCTAAATCATTTCTTATGATTTTACATAAATTATTACTATTTTTAATAATTTTATCAAGGCCCGTACAGTCGATTTCCATCAACAGCCATCGAACTGCACTTACAACGACCTTTTCCAAATTTGATTTGGACATAATTCCAAATCCAACCGTTAGATTTCTAATTTTAATATTCGTTAGAAAGCTCTTTTCGATACGAACCCAACGGTTCCGGTTTTAGGAGAATCCGACGGTCGGATCTCCCGTAATATCCGTTCGAAGTCAATGGTCGAAATTCGCGAACTGCCGCGGCGCGTTCTATTCAGGCCATTATATTATATATATAATATATACTTCGTCGATTTCAATTCAAAACGTGCTTTATAAATCATTTTAAATTCATTTTCAAAACGGTTTCAACTTCATGTTCAATTTCAAATCAAAATTGAATATTCCAATTTAAATTCATTTTAAATTCATTTCAATTCAAATTGATTTCCAATTCCATTTCAGTTCGATTTCAATTCAATTCAATTTCAATTCGAATTCATTTTTATTCCATTTCAATTCGAATTTATTTATATTCAATTTCAATTCGAATTCATTTCTATTCCATTTCAATTCGAATTTATTTATATTCAATTTCAATTCGAATTCATTTCTATTCCATTTCAATTCGAATTTATTTATATTCAATTTCAATTCGAATTCATTTCTATTCAAAAAATCAGATTTTGAAATCACTTTCGATATTCATTATAAAATGAATAAAATCGATATGAATATCGTTCACGTCAAAATGGCGTCAATCTAACCAACACGGCTTCATATGTTTCTATTTTCAAATATTCTATTTCGAATATTTCTATCTCAAATATTTCTTTTCAAAAATTCTATTTTCAAATATTCTATTTTCAAATATTTCTATTTCAAATATTTTTATTTCAAATATTTCTTTTTCGAAACTGGAATGAGGCCCAATCAATTACCATATAATGTTAATTATATGGATTTTCTACAACACATGTATATATCAACAACGATGAATAATCAACCATCATCCAAAGTGCATTCTACACTGCATAAGCATCAAATATAAATATTCATTGCTTATAACAGTCTGTCAATCAATCGATCGACATACAACTAAACAATCGGGATTAGTGTACGTCAAATATCATCCCAATACCCGTGTGGGGTTTCAAACAATCAAACACAGATTTTATTTGTGCAGTTGGGCGATGTGTAAAATTTATCGTCCCAATCTATGTCCCTCAAATAGGTGTACATAAACAAACCGTCCGGTTTGTAAATGAATATTTATTTATTCACATTCACGTTAAAATTTATATTTTTAACGATCAAACTATTTTATTCAACCTATGAATTTTCTATTCGGTTCATTTACAAAATAAAAATGATAATTTTATTTTTCTAACTTATTTTAGAAAATTTCGGCGGCATAACGGCACGATACTAGAAACGGGACGAGGCCTAGCCTTATCCCCGGTCTAGTGAAGGCCCACGCCATTCACACATCAATCAAATCAATTTCAATTCACCCAACAGTCAAATTCAGCTCAAATAATCTAACTAATCTATGCAACCAAACAAACAAGTCCATGGTCTGTGGACGATTGTGTCGGGTGCTACTAAACACCGTCTGCATCCTAGTATATATTTATAACTAGAAAAAGAAATTGAAAGGTGAGAAATTCTCACCGAAAGCTATCCAATACCACGGCACTTCTTTTATAGAAATCTTCGTCGTTATCGCATTTTTGTCATCTTCGTTGCTGTAGCCACTACATATGTAAAAATCAATTTTTACTTCGCTATTCAATATATAAAAATCATATTTTTCTATGCTATTCAATATATAAAAATCAAATTTTTCTATGCTATTCAATATATAAAAATCGAATTTTTCTATGCTATTCAATATATAAAAATTGAATTTTTCTATGCTATTCAATATATAAAAATCAAATTTTTACTTTGCTATTCAATATATAAAAATCAAATTTTTACTTTGCTATTCAATATATAAAAATCAAATTTTTACTTTGCTATTCAATATATAAAAATCGAATTTTTACTTCGATATTCAATATATAAAAATCTCGCCTTTTCAACTATAAAGATTTCACCTTTCTTATGTAAACAAAGATCACCACTTTTCTATTAATTTAAAACATGTTTTATATAAATTGAAATCAGATTTTAGACTGATTAAATTAAGCTAAATCTTTAAAATAAATTAAAGCAAAACAAAAGAAATGAAAATAAAAATAAAAAGGACTTACAGCGGATGGGGGGGCTAGTAGCGTTCGCAGGCCAAGGGGGAGGTGGAGGTGGGCTTCGCGGCTCACGGTGGCGCCAGGGGGAGGGGTGCATCGCGGCGGCGCCGCCTGAGAGGGGGGGGGGGTATCGCGAGGCTTCAGGAGGAGGGGGGTTGATCTTCGAACGGCAATCGCGGGAGGGGGGCTTCGGTCGGTGCGCTGCCGGGGAAGGAGGATCGGCGGTGGGGGATCGATCGGAGGAGCGACGAGTTCCTCCCCCCTTTTTCTCTTTTTTTTTTCTTTTTTTTTTGTTTTGAAATGGGAAATGAATCGGGGGGGGGGGGCTGAGGTATAGAGAGGGTGAGGAGAGAGATTTAATTTTTTTTTTATTATTTTTTCAAAAAGTTGACTTTTACATACGACCTCTAAACGAGGCCTACCACCTGTCGTCCATAGCTAATTACCCCCATTCCGAACACAATGGGATATGTATCGTAGGCTGATTCGATCGTTACAATCAGTTTCCGTTGAATTTACATATAACTCTATATATTGAATTTGAACGCGCATTTCAATTCACCGGGGTCACATACTAACTCTATAAATCCCAGAAAAATATTTTCTAACTTCGTATTTATGATACGGTCCTAACAAAACTAGTTTCGTTGAATTCTGAGACCGTTGGAAAACTGGTCAAACGCGTTTTCCTTTGCCACGCTCACATATTGATTCGAAAAATTATGAAATTTGAAATCTAGCAATAACTTTACATCCCGGATCCAACAAAAGTGGTTTCATCGAAATTCGAGATCGTTTGCAAAATGTCCATTTTTAAGGGCCTGAATTCCATAGCGACTATTCAGAATTTTCAACTGGACATATCTTTTGATCCCCGCTATGAAATTTTGATTTTTCGGATTCATTGGAAAGATAGTCACAATTAGATCCCAATGTTTTTGGTTTCACTAAAATCCGGATTGTTTTGCACCCGGTACATTCAATTGAAGTTTGAAATCGAATTATCGAACTACCGCGCCATTTTCAATTCTATTTATAATTATATATAATTATTTATATTCTAACGACGACGTATATAATATACACGTTCTAAATAGATTCAAAATAAATTTCTCGTCGATATTATTTAAAATAATCTATTTTAAATGTTCAAAATTCGCTAAAATTGCCAAAATAAAAATTTTAAACTGGCCCAGATTTTCGGGTTGTTACACGGGTCGTGCTCCATGCTCCAACTCATGGTGGTTTGGATCGTAGCCAAGCTCCGGATCGGTTCGGATACCACCCAGGTCGTGCTTAACATCTCGGTTCGTGACAAGTTCCTTCGGGTCGGATCGGAGGATGCCATCGGGTTCGGGTCGGAGAAGAGTACTCCACGGGCGGTTCGGTTCGCGAGTTGCACCTCCTTGGCCAACTGTTCACGAGCTTCCAGGCGGATCGGGTCGGTCTCCATCACCATAAGCGGATCGGGTCGGATCGTGGAAAGTGGTTCGGTTCGGATAAAGGGGATCCGATTCGGTCCCTGTCTGCAGTTCCTGCACTTTGTCCAGCGAGTTGTTTACGCCATTCGACGGCGTTTTTGACCATTCTAACTATTCTAATCAATCACAAAGCATACCATACAGTCATAGCAACATGTATAATCATCCACAAACAGCAAAACAACAATATGGTATGTTAAAACGGATCAAACATAGCCAAAAACCCCATGTTTTCCCTTAATCCCCCTTAATCATGTTTAAGCATATAATTAGCAAAACTTATTCAAATTAGCAAAATTTTCTAACAGAGGTCTAAAACAATATTTCAGAATTTCTGAATATTTTTCCAGATTTTAATCATGCATAAATTCGCTAATTTCACTAATCACCCCTTAATCCCCCTAAATTCCGGGATTTGCAAAATTAGTCGAAATTAACCCAAATTCATATCAGAGACATAAAATGATGTTTTAGAATTTTAGGAAATTTTCTAGATTTTTCTGAGCCATAATTTCACTAATCTTCGCTAATTACCATAATTAGCCGTAATTAGTGAAAAACAATGCAAATCACTCACCTTTGCCACAAAGTAAACTATAGATCTGAAATGATTCTCTGTTTGGGTCAAACACCAATGCTTAGCAGCAGCTCCTATCTTGATTTGATGCCAATCCGCCTTGATTTGGTGTAGATCTTGCTAATATGTGATTAGGAAAGCAAAAAAGATGTTTTGAAGAGATTTAGAGAGTGGAGGCCATTACTAGGGTTTCAAGAATGGAAGTGGCAGCTCAAAAACTGAAATGAAATGATTTCCCAAACCCTATCAGCCTCCCCATAACCCTAATCCCGAAATGGGTTATGGGCCAAGCTGTTAACTACCCGGTTTAGCCCAATTAAGCTGTTTTTCACCTTCTAAACCTTAATTTAGCCATATCTCCCAAACGATAAGTCCGTTTTTCACATGTGACAACTCTATGGAAAGGTAAACCATCATTCGAAGCCAATGGAAGTGGTTTCAGGTCAAAACTCCTTTCCAGTCAAAAGTTATGCTCAAAACAAGATCAGCTAGGGGCAAAACGGTCATTTAAAAATCGACAAAAATCATGAACATGGGAAATGACCATAATAGTCGTCTCCCAAACTTACATGACCATACGACTTCATATGTGAAAGAAATAAATACTCTACGATCCTCCGATGCGTAGAATGCGGGTTGTTACATAATATAATACAGAGCGTCTGATTTTGGTTAATACAAGACCCTGTTTTGATTTTAATATTTGGTGTGCCTCTTTTACCTTGAGTGTGATATTGTATGGCTTCCTTGGCTTTAATTTGAGAAAGTGACAAGGACTGTTTTAATTGTTTGAGTGACTCTGAGTTGATGTCAAGCCACAATTGTTAGTTAATTTTTTTTCTTTAAGGTGAACTAGTTTTTTTTTAGTTGGGTTTTATTTTTTTATTTTTCTTGTCTAGTTAGGTTGTTAGTTTAGTTTTTTTTCCTTCTTTCTAGTCTAGTTTTGTTTTAGTTCCATTTTTTTTATCTTTTGCTGTTTTTCATTTTCAAAAAAAAGCAAAAGTGAAATCTCAAAGAAAATAAATCAAGGGCCAAAATGAAGGAAAGAGTAAAGCAACAATTCAAGTATTCAGAAGTCAACTGAAGTGCAAACAACGGGATTTCAATCATTGGTGCAACTCAATTTTTCTGGATGGACTGGCATACCCCATTGTAAAATTTTCTAAACTCTACAGATGTTGCAGTTGCTCAAAAATATAGAAATTTCTTTTAAAAATCTTCTGCAGGGGCAACGGCTTGCTTATACAATTTTTTTAATTTCCACAATTATTTTTATCTAATTGTTGTATTGTTGAAATTTCTAAATTAATTGGGTGAGGAACGAATCCATAACTTATCACTCTCATCGATTTTCAATTGTAAAACTTGAATAGACATTGCAAAATAATATAATTGAAAAGTGGTGCTTTGTGAAGTTGATTGTCACGTATAATTGGATCACAGATATATAGTAGTTCAATTTATTGAACTATTAGCAAAAGAGGTTGCATACTACCCGTAAAATATTGGTCGTATCCCTTAGTATTTTACTATACGTGAACGACCATAAGACCCGCTTCCCCCTTCCAATTGAGTGGTTAATTAATAGAGCACAACTAATTATTTTATATTGTTTTGAACTAAGAATAATTTCTGTCTTCTGTTGACTTCTTTAAAATGTCTGATTCAAAAAAATCATTGAGAGAAATGTGGGATAATAATCGGAGTAGACGTCCTGTTGAAGAGTATGAGTATGAATTACAACTCATGAGACATGATTTTCCGAAATTTCATGAGCCCAATGTTGACAATTTTCAAAATTTTCCAAATGACCAA
The DNA here is from genome assembly GCA_030737875.1 of Allium sativum. Classification (NCBI taxonomy): domain Eukaryota; kingdom Viridiplantae; phylum Streptophyta; class Magnoliopsida; order Asparagales; family Amaryllidaceae; genus Allium; species Allium sativum. The sequence continues at coordinate 310,835,847 of CM060912.1, forward strand.
CATTTTCAAAATCATAGATATGATTGAAATTGCGATTTCAATTCAAACTTCAATAATTTCGATTATGAGCCACGGCCACATCAAAATATCTTTGAATCTCAATATGGCTTTGACCCACATCAATATGGGGTTGTAAACCAAAATTTTCAAAATTATACCCCATATCAACATCTTGAAAATAACCAAAATTGCAATTTTCCATCAAATTTCAACAGTTTTGGTTATGAACATAATTTTTATAATCAAAATGATTTCCAATATCATTGTCATTTTTCTGAAAATTCATACAACCACCACATTGGAAATAATTTTGATCATGAAATTGATGTGGACTATAATTTTGAAAATCAAGAAATCCAAAATGAGAGCTCTCAAATTAACGATTCTAAAGAATATCATCTTATCATTCTAAGAGAGAGGGAAAAAGGCTAAATAAAAGGATGGATGAACTTGTTTGTTTAATGGCATCTTTGAAAGAACAACGAGAGCAACAAAATCAAATTCAAACAAGTGATATATCAGAAAATAATCCATTCTTTACTGATAGTGAAAATTTTCAAATAACAACTTTGGAAATTGAGAATAACCATCTAATGAAGTTGTTCACAATTCAGTAAATGATTTGGACTTCAACCCTTTTCAGGAAAAAGATTTAAGCTCAGATTTTGATCTTCCTCTTTCAGGCTGTGAGAAACTTGAAATTCTAAAAATTGAACAGAATAAAAATGTTGAATTTTTTAATTCAAATTTGGAGAAAAAATTTAATGAACATGAATTTTTGGATTGTATGAGGATGAGTTGCCAAATGAGGAAACTTCCAACGAATTTGAAGTTGTCAGTGTCAAAAATACATTGTCAATGAATGAAATTAAGAAATGTGATCACATAGTCTTGAACAGTCAGAATTTAAATTTCACGATTGCAACTGAGTTTACATACGATCACAAATTTTTGAATAATTATACTGATAAATTTGTTGAACACATGAATTATTTTTGGAATGCTGGCTTGCTTGAAAAACTTCATGTTAGGATGACCCTGGACATTTATCTACTGGACTATAAATCTAGGTATAAAGATGAAATGGTTTTCAAAAACCTTTGCTTATTAGAAAACATGCCTAGACATAGTGCGAATGAGATTCGTCGGGCTAGAACCAAGTGTGGGGGAAAAAGTTGGTGGCACTCTTTACATCGCATGCATCGCAAACACATATATCATTGTACATATGATCCATTCTTACATATAGTTAGATTGCATTTCATTCTACAAATAATTTTGCAACTCATTAACCTTTGTGTACGATCTTTCAAATTTAGGAAACGTGTTTACAGTGTGGACACTGTTTAGTTCTAGTGTCTAGGGGAGTCTGCATTACATCCTTTTATTTTTCTTTAATTTTTTTTCTTTTCATATAAAACCATCATGCATTTTAGATCGTAGTAACATGCCATTTTTTTTAAACATGACTCATTTTAGATTGATAAAATAAAATAAGTTAACAATTATTAGCCAGTTGATAGTATTTTTTTCTCTCAACTAAGATCGAATAAGAAATATGATGGAAGGTTGAATTTTGAGGGATAATAGTTAACCGGTACATAGGGAGATTCTTAGGTGATGGCCATGAAATCTATTCTATATTGTAGTCTTTGTTTAAATGAGTGAAGGACTTGAAAATACTTATATTGGCTTTTCGAATGTTTAAAACTAAGTTGTGTTAAGCTGAATTCGCGTAACTCTCTCTTGTTCTTATATTTTCAATAATAATAATAGCAATCCAAGGGTATCCAACATTGCTTGTATATCTAGCGTTGGTGAGCAAACCCGCCAAGCTCTATCTGACATGTTGTTGACAAAGTCAGCGTCGGAATATCTTGGTCTCATTTTATGAGTTGGACACCTAAGGATTACCGACATGTTGTTGACAAAGTCAGCGTCAGTCTGCACAATCTTCCAAGCTCTGTCCTAACTCTCCGTCAGTCCGCAAGGCAGTGTATGGGTGGTATACCTTGGTCTTCAAGTTAGGTGTATGTAATTAATCATAAATTTCAATTTTTATAGAGATGGAGAACAAACGATGATGCCCAAACACTTCTTGACCTTATTGATTTGACTAGCCATACACGAGGAAATTAGAATACCACTTCACAAATTGTGACAAGTAAACTAAGAATTTATTGCATGGCTGCACTATGTTATCGACCGAACTAACTGGCCAAACTGGAATTTAACATTTGAAAACTTGATTTATGTTGAAAATTTGTGATAAGTTGAGGTATCCAAAATAAAATCAATTGATTAGAAATTGTTAATTTAAATTGTTGTACCACTTTCCTAAGACAAGTCGTGTTTTCATTTTTCGTTTTTATTTGCATATGTCCATTGCATTCATGTAGTTGCATCAAAACCATATCATACTGCATTTGGATTTTGTGGGTAGTATCCGCTGAAAACCCTCACGAGACACCACTCGTCCTACTAGGGACACCTAGAGGTTTAACGGCTTGTTGCATACGCTCAATGCAATCGTGTTTCCTACGAAAGTGTGACCTACCTAGTTTAATTTTTCATTTTTTTGTTTTACTCGAGGACAAGTAAAAGATAAGTGTGGGGGTATTTGATATGCATACAAATATGTTAATTTATGCACCTATATTTTATCTTTTTGTATATAAATAATTATTACGTTGCGTATTATTTTGTTGTTTTTATAGATATGTTGCCCAGACCTCATTCAGCCTTAAAAGTGAAGAATAGGTGCCATTTACTTGAAGAATTGCATAAGATCTTTCATTGGAGGCTAGATGTGTTCACATTGGTCACATTAGAAGAAGATTGGTAGAAAAGATCTCTAAAGATGTTATTGGAGGCTGTTTGTGTTCACATTAGTCAGTTTGGAAGGAGATTGGTGGAAAATATCTTTTGAGATATGCTATTGGACCACATTCTTTGATGAGAAGGCCCATTAGAGGATTAGGGTTTCCAATTCACCTATAAAAGCACATGTAAACCCATTGTAACAATTATCCCATTTTCTATCTTCTTCCCCATTAACAAAGTTCTTCTTCTTTTTATTTTCTGCAATTTTCTATTTCTTAGCAACTAGTGCCATCTACACAATTAGATTTGGTAGAATACTAGTTGCATTTTACATTTATTTTCATTAGTGATTAGTCGTTTGATTAGTTTCAACGATAATCCTAATTTTATTTTTGTTGTTATTTCTGTTCTGCACTTTTATTCTTGTTTTGCAATTTACTTTCATTAGTGATTAGTCGTTTGATTAGTTTCAATGATAATCCTAGTTGTTGCAATTTCAATTGTTCTATTTTCAACCAAATCTCAAAAGTCGTCTAACTCGCCCACGAAATTCTATAAATAATATTTTTAATTTGCCTCCCTATGATTCGACCTGCATATTAGACGATCTATGTGCTTGCAGTATTTATTTCAAAGTTCGCGCTTTTCTAGTTCATAGGAAAGTAGCGATCATAAGGTAATAGAACACTTATGTTATACAAAACAAGATACAGTGTTTTGCTTTTACTAAGCCACGAAACTAGTGAATGTCCTATGAAGTGACATGTTCTACTAGTACTTTTAAGATCGAAGCGTCACAGTAAGAAACTAAGTCGAATGAATCATCTTTAGGGTAAAATAATCCAAAGTCTAATGTATGCATTACATACCTTAGAATACGTTTTACGGCTTTTAAATGTGTTTCTTTTGGTTGCGTTTGATATCTTGCACAGAGACATACACTATGCATTATATCCAGTCTACTAACTGTTATATATGATAATGATCCTATCATTCCTCTATATAGTTTTTGATCAACGTCTTTAGATGTATCATCTTTACTTAATGCTATATTAGTTTCCATAGGTGTTGGTATCCCATTTTTTGTTGTTAGATTATATTTGTTAATTAGATCTCGTGCGTATTTTTCTTGATTAATAAATATTCCATTCTTTAATTGACGAATTTGTAATCCTAAAAATAATGCTAATTCTCCCATATGACTCATTTTGAATTATTGGGTCATAATATCTGAAATTTCTTTATTCATCTTATCGTTTGTTGATCCGAAAATTATATCATCAACATATATTTATACTAAATGAATATCCTTATTATTTTTCTTAATGAACAAAGTATTATCTAATTTTCCTATTTCAAAATTTGATTGTAACAAATAATTTCTTAATCTGTCATACAAAGGCCTAAGAGCTTGTTTTAATCCATATAATGCTTTCTTAAACTTTTATACATGATCTAGTAGTTTTTCGTCTTCAAATAGAGGTGGTTGCTCTACATATACGTTTTCTTTAACAAATCCATTTGGAAAAGCACTTTTGACATCCATTTGATATAATTTGAAATTATTGTGGTTTGCGAAGGCTAGTAAAATCATAATAGCTTCTAATCTTGCTACGGAGGCAAAAGTTTCATCGTAATCTATTCCTTCTTCTTGAGTATATTCTTGTGCTACTAGTCGTGCCTTATTTCTTACGACCTCACCATGTTCATTTATTTTATTTTTATAAACCCATTTGGTTCCTATTATAGTCTTATCGTCTAGTCTAGGAACAAGTTCCTACACATCATTCCCAGTGAACTGATTCAGTTCTTCTTGCATAGCAAGTATCCATGAATCATCGAAGGATGCTTCCTTTGGATTCTTAGGTTCAATAGTTGAAATAAATGCACTACTACCCATATTATTTAATTGATTACAAGTTCTAACAACGGAATTAATATCTCCTAAGATGTTTTCTACAGGATGGTCTCTAAGTAATCTAATTCTTTTGTTTGGTTGATTATCTTCCTGGTTTATTTCATTAATTTCATTAATTTCATTTTCACATTCATCTTCATTGTTTTGAGTTATACTTTATAGTTTTCGTCGAAAGATACATTTAAGGTTTCTTCTATGGTATTGGTTTGAGTACTGAAAAATCTATATGCTTTACTCCTTTCCGAATATCCAATAAATATTCCTTTATCGGATTTCGAATCAAACTTGTATAAATTATCTTTAGTATCAAGTATAAAATATTTTGAACTATGACACTTTTGGTTTCTTATTGTACAAAAATTCATAAGAAGTATTATGAGTTAAAGGTCTAACTGAAATTCTATTTATAATATAGCAAGCTGTTGCAACTGCCCCAGCCCAAAAATTTCTTGGTAAATTACTATTAGATAACATTGTGTTCATTTTAAACATCTAATACACTCTTGGTGCCTCGAGCAATTTGTTCCAATCTCTCCATAGACATTTTAGATTGTCCAATTTGCTCTTTATCCATGTCTCAGTCCAATTATCACTAAATCGTTAGTTGAAATCCACATCTATATCCAATAAAAACAAATTGAAGCTTCCTTTTAGGTCTAAGTGACTGACGCATATATCAGTGAACAGTTAGCGAGTTCATGCGTCTAATTTGTGATTAGTGATGAAGAAGCAACAATACAGAAGGTAAAAAACACCAAACGCTGAAAATTTGAAATTTCGACATTGATCAAAAATTGTAAACATACATATGTGATACATACAATAAAAATAAGAAAATTAATGGAGAAAATACATGAAGAAAGCATGTCAATGTCGAGAAAATGAGAAAACAAGGAAGGAGAAGGAGGTATTTGCTGGTTGGAGTGAGGAGGAAGGGGTACAAACGTGTTTATATAGTAGTGGAGAAAATAAAACCGCTGGCGTTCGACGTGCTAAGAGCAAATAGTTCACTATAACCATTTTGAATGCATCAGATGCTTTAGACACGTCCAAAATGGCAATGATCCAAATTATTACCACAGACACCTAAATGTTGGATGACACATTCAACAACAGGCCGTGATAACCGGGAAAACTGTAATATATATCATGTCAGTGTTGGTTTGATATATTTGATTTTACTTGTATTAATTTTGTTATGGGGACCATATATTCTTTCCATCTATTATATATATTTTCAATATGTTTTTGGCACAAATTTCCGCTTCTTATCTAATCCTAAACAACCATAGTATGCTTCATCGAAAAACACTAATTCTATTTTTGACGAACACAAAAAAGTCAAATATACTTTTTATTTTCTGAAGGCTATTTTTCATCTACATATAAATATCATAAAGTTTTTTAGTACGTGTGACGGCCGCCCCGCACCATCGGACATTTCCTACGAAATGCGCTGTGCCAATGTCCAACTAGCATGGGACGATCGTCAAAAGAAAGGGACTTGAAACTATGAATCATCAAAAAACTGTAGTATATCTCATAGCGCATGAAATAAAATAAAATAATAACATAACTTGATATAAAACAGGCGAGACAATGCATAAGCCGAAAACTAAACTGTAACGACCCGTATTTTACGGTAATATAATTAATCTATTTAATTATATAAATAGTAATTTAGAGAATTAAATGGTCATTTAATTAAATTATATAGATTATTTAATTAATTTAATAATAGAATAATATATTTAATGCAGAAATAATCAGAAATAGTGGAATTCACAATACAGTGTGAATTGGATTATTTATAATATATAATTCAGTTTAGTGTTGAATTATATTCACGAATATATTTAAATAACGATCGTTGAACGTATAATTATATTATAAATATAATCAAGCTCGAAACGGCGCTGTAGTTCGCTATTTGGCGATTCGAACTTCAACTGAATGTAGAGGGTCCGTTTTAAATCGGATTTCTGTGAAACAAGAAACGTTCGGAGCTGGTGAAGTATATTTTTCTAATGGAAGAGAAAAATCGGGATTTCATTGTGTAGATTTTGAGTTATGTCCAAATCAAATTTCAAAATAGTCGTTATGAAATCGTTTATAAACCATAACGATATATTTAATTATAATTAAATATTGGCTTCAAATTTAGACAGGACCTTTGAGGCGTAGGTATAATTTAATTTTTAGAATTTTACTGTAATTTTTAATTAATTAAATCAACAACTTTCTATTTGGAGTATTTTGCACCTTTAATCAGCGATTTTGGGGTTTCACAATATGAGTTAATCTATCAGTATTATTATATTTTTGGGATCGTGACACCTTGCTCGTCACAACGGTATGTTTATTTCTCTCTATGGCGGTTCTTAAAATTTCACTTTAAAATAAAGCATATCCATACCATAGCAACTCATAAATATATATATATATATATATATATATATATATATACACACACTAAAAGATGATAGTTTACTTAGCAAGCGAGCAAATTCGAAAGGACTGCATACAAACAAGGCTTTGGTCACGTCCCCTCCATGTTTAAATGTTGCGCACCATTTATTCTCTACTATTAAGAATTTACAATTATAAATATATGCATCCTCCATTGTATTTCGTCCTTCTTCTTTTGCAAATAAAAACCGAGAGCTGTTCTGTTTAATCTTCTTCCCTTTAAAATAAAAATATATAATAATATGAAACAACCCGGAAATTCTAAGCCAGTTTAAAATTTTTATTTTGGCAATTTTAGTGAATTTTGAACATTTAAAATAGATTATTTTAAATAATATTGACGAGAAATTTATTTTGAATGTAATATAACGTATATATTTATACGCGTCATCGTTAGAATATAAATAATTATATATAATTATAAATAGAATTGAAAATGGCGCGGTAGTTCGATAATTCGATTTCAAACTTCAATTGAATGTACCGGGTGCAAAACAATCCGGATTTTAGTGAAACCAAAAACATTAGGATCTAATTGGGAATATCTTTCCAACGAATCCGGGAAATCAAAATTTCATAGCGGGAATCAAAAGATATGTCCAGTTGAAAATTCTAAATAGTCGCTATGGAATTCAGGCCCTTAAAAATGGAGATTTTGCAAATGGCCTCGGATTTCGACGAAACCACTTTTGTTGGATCCGCGGTGTCAAATTATTGCTAGATTCCAAATTTCATAATTTTTCGAATCAATACGTGAGCGTGGCAAAGGAAAACGCATTTGACCAGTTTCAGTTGATTTTAATCGACTGGAAAATGACCATTTTTCCAACGGTCTCAGAATTCGACGAAACTAGTTTTGTTAGGACCGTATCGTCAATACGAAGCTAGAAAATATTTGTATGGGATTTATAGAGTTCGTATGTGACCCTGGTAAATTGAAATGCGCGTTTAAATTCAATTTATAGAGTTATATGTTGATTTTGACGAAAACTGATCGAAATAGTCGAATCAGCTTATGGTACATATCCCATTGTGTTCGGAATAGGGGTAATACGCTATGGACGACAGGCGGTGGGCCTCGTTTAGAGGTCGTATGAAAAAATCAACTTTTTGAAATAATAATAATAATAATAACTCTTCCTCTCTTCCCCTTAATTCCCTCAGCCCCCCCTTTCAAAATCGTAACAGAGAAAAAAAAAACCCAAATCGCCGCTCCTCCCCCTTCAGCCACCGCCCGCCGTTCGCCGCTTCCACCCCCTCTCCTTCCTCCGCTCCTCCTCTACCCCCTTCTTCTCTCTCCTCTCTCGCGCCTTCTCCTTCTTCCCCGCCTCCAGGCGCCTCCGCCCACACACCCACCGCCCAGGACCGCCGCCCCCCCTTTACTCCACCTGCGACGACCCTTCCGCCTCCCTGACCAACCCCGCAACCCCCTGCCGCGCCCTGGTGGCGCCGACCACCACCAAACCCCCCTTTCTCTTCAACATAAAGACCCAACTGCCTCTGGCCCCGGTGCCGCTTCTACCTCCTCCTTTTCTTCATTCAAAGCCCGAAAACCCCGTTTCTTCAAATCGATGTAAGTAAATCCCAATTCGATTTTCATTTTCTGTTGTTAATTTAGATAATGATAAATAAAAATATTATTTTTAGTGATAAAAACTGATTTCACCTAGTTATAAAAGCATATAAAGTATTTAGAGAAAAGTATGAAGTTAGGATTTTTAAAGTAAATAAAAATATAATTTTTATATAAGTAGTGAAGTAAAAATATGATTTTTACTTCGATAAAAATAGGATTTTCTTTGATGTAGGATAATAAAAATATGATTTTTTTATTAAAGTAGAGTTATAAAAATATGATTTTTATATACTAGATAATATAAAAATACGATTTTTATATTATAGAAGGAGTAAAAATATAATCTTTATATTTGAAAAGGCGAAATTTTTATATAGAGAGTAGCGATATAAAAATAGATTTTTTATCTATATAGTATCGATTTAAAAATAGAATTTTTATCTATATAGTATCGATGTAAAAATAGAATTTTTATCTATATAGTATCGATGTAAAAATATAATTTTTATCTATAAAGTAGCGGTGTAAAAATTCGATTTTTATATATTGAATAGCGAAGTAAAAATTCGATTTTTATATATTGAATAGCGAAGTAAAAATTCGATTTTTATATATTGAATAGCGAAGTAAAAATTCGATTCTTAAGTATTGAATAGTAAAGTAAAAATTCGATTTTTACATATGTAGAGAATACGGGCAACGAAGGTGACAAAAAGACGAGAACAACGAAGACTTCTACTTTTGAAGTGTCGTGGTATTGGATTAGCTATCGGTGAGAATTTCTCACCTTTCAATTTCTTTTTCTAGTTATATATATATTTATACTAGGATGCAGACGGTGCTTAGTAGCACCCGACACCCGTCATCCACAGGCCATGGGTGGCTTGTTTGTTTAATTGATGTGTTGTGAAATTTGTTTGTGAAATTGATGTGAAATAGATAATGAAATATATTCATGTGTTGAAATAAATTAATTATCGTTAAAAATATAATTTTTAACGTGAATGTGAATAATAAATAATTATAAACAAATCGGCCGATTTGTTTATATACATTGATTTGACTGATATTGATTGGGTCGATAAATTTTACACATCGCCCAACTGCACAATTAAAATCTGTGTCTGATTGTTTGAAACCCCACACGGGTATTGGGATAATATATGACATACACCATTCCCAATAATCAGTTGTATGTCGATCGATGGATTGACAGGCTGTTATAAGCGTTAGATATCTATATTTGATGCTTATACAGTGTAGTGCACTTTGGATGATGGTTGATTATTTATCGTTGCTATTATATACATGTGTTGTATGGAATCCATATAGTTAACGCTATATGGTAATTGATTGGGCCTCATTCCAATTTAGAAAATAAAGAATATTATAAAGTAAAGGTTCATGTGTTGACTGTACTCATCCGTTGAGATTAGTCATGTATTGAACGAAATATTTTAACAATAAAATTTATATCTTTATCATTATAAAGTAAAGGTTCATGTGTTGACTGTACTCATCCGTTGAGATTGGTCATGTGTTGAACGAAATATTTTAACAATAAAATTTACATCTTTATCATATAAAATTAGAAACTAACTGGAAAATAGATAAGATGAGTGGTCTCCTGGATATTGATCTGATGTTGGTTTCGGCCTTCGGGATTAATATTCAGGGAATCTTTCTCTTACTAATTTACAGTTGGAGTCTGATTTGAAATCAAACGATAGATACCATAATTTTTATAAAATATATTGAATAACAAAAATAGTCACACGTGGACAATACTCATTCGTTGAGATTAGTCATGTGTTGACAGAAGTATAGACTCACGTGCTGAATAAAATAAATATTCATTTGTTGAATAGAATAACGGAACTATTGAAATATATAAAGCCGTATTAATTAGAGATGCGCTATTTTGACGCGAACGATATTTATATCGATTATATTCGTTTTTATAATTTGATTTCAATTGAATAGAAAACAAATTTGAGTTCAATTGAATATATAACGAATTGAATTTGAATTGATTAGAAAACGAATTGAATTTGAATTGATTAGAAAACGATTTGAATTTGAATTTGAATTGATTAGAAAACGAATTGAATTTGAATTTGATTTTAATAGAAAACGAATTTGATTTGATTAGAAAACGAATTGAATTTGATTTGAATTGAATAGAAAACAAAACAAATTGAATTTGATTTGAATTGAATAGAAAACGAATTTGATTTCAATTGAATATATAACGAATTGAATTTGAATTGAATAGAAAACGAAATGAATTCGAATCGAATAGAAAACAAAACGAATTGAAATGAATTCGAATTGAATAGAAAACAAAACGAATTGAATTTGATTTGAATAGAAAACGAATTTGATTTGATTAGATAACGAATTGAATTGAATAGAAAACGAATTTTATTTGAATTGAGTAGAAAACGAATTTGAATTGAATTGTAAGGAAAATGAATTCGAATCGAATTAAAATCGATTTGAATTGAAATCAAATAGAAATGAAAGTAAAAAGGATTTATAATAGAAAATTGAATTTTGATTTGAATTTAAAATAAAGGTTGAAATTGTTTTTGAAACGAATTCAAAACTATTTATAAAATTCGTTTCAAATAGAAATCGACGAAATATATATTATATATATAATATAATGGCCTGAATAGAACGCGCCGCGCCGCGGCAGTTCGTAAATTTCGACCATTGACTTCGAACGGACATTACGGGTGATCCGACCGTCAGATTCTCCTAAAACCGGAACCGTTGGGTTCGTATCGAAAAGAGCTTTCCAATAAATATTAGAAATTTGAAATCTAATGGTTGGATTTGGAGTTATGTCCAAATCAAATTTGAAAAAGGTCACTGTAAGTGCAGTTCGATGGCCGTCGATGGAAATCGATTGTATGGGCCTTGATAAAATTATTAAAAATAGTAATAATTTGTGTAAAATCATAAGAAATGATTTGGGAAAAATTGGGATGAAAAACTCCATATTTGAAAGGATAAAAATAGATTTTTATCGAAATGAACTAGTTTTGAACTAAAATTAAACCCATTTATTTTTAAATAAATAAATTGGATTTGGATTGGGTTGTAAATAGAATTGATTTGTGGGTTTATCGTGAACAGTGTATTTAACAACATTTGTTCTTTAACCCGATAATAAATAGAATGTGATTTGGGTTTATCGTGAACTGTGTTTTAAATAACACTAGTTCTTTAACCCAGTGAAAGGAGTTTTAATGAATCCGCAATTAGATTGAAATGTGAATTGATAATTTAAATTATCAAATTTAGAAAATGAGCGAGAATGGAGTATCACCAGTTTTGCTCCAAAGCAATAGTTAAATCTTTAATTAGATTTGAACGTGAAATGGTAATTAATTTTACCGATAACACCACAGTGTTAGATATGGAGTATTACCAGTTTTTCTTCATGGGATGAATAGGTTGGGATTGGGAAATAAAATAAATAATTACTTCGGTGTGGTTCACTAATCTCGACTAGTTTGGAAAACCATAATTTGGTTTGAAATGACATCCAAAGGAAGATTAAAGAATAAATTTTAAAGAATTTATCTTGGATAAAATTTATGGGAACCTTTCCCTAAGAATATGAAATTTAGAAACTAGCAATAGGTTAGTTAAGGAGAATAGTTTCCTGGATATTGATCTGATGTTGGTTTCGGCCTTCGGGGTTAATATATGGGGGATTGCTCTCTTACTGATTTACGGTTAGTGACTAATGAATTGGAATGAGGTGTATGTTGTGTTTGCGTAACATTTGTTTTTAAAATACGCGGGTTGTTCGGAAAGGCCAGTTTTACACCCATTCTGAATAACCGATTCGACGATAAGTCGAAGATGAAGACGGTGGTTGAAGACCGGAAGTCTTCACATCGTTTGGGTGATTACTGATGATCTTGATTGGGTTGTACACCCAAGATGAGGGAATCAGTTAGTGGTCGTCCAGAGGTACTTGGAGATCGATGGATATGCGAGGAAAGTGCCTCCGGTTTCGTTCAGACCCAGAACGAGCTTGTAAATGGATTGTGTGTCTGGCATTGGATTTTATTCCGTGTTGATTGATTTTTGTTAAATATATATCTGTTTGGCGGCGGAGAATTTATTCTTTTGCTTAATGCCCTTCTCTGAGACGTACGAGCTTAGAGGTTATATATCGATAGATATCAATCGCATGGCATGAATTGCCTGTGTGGCATGCTGAGTTACATGGATCATGGCTTCTGTTGAAAAGCAAAGTCTTGTGGTTGATGATCAAAGCACGGCCTACGTGGCAGCTTTGTGTGTAACGTGAATTCGCGAGCCTCACACCTCGGTATGAGTTAAAAATGGGATACGGACCGTTGGGAGAACACGACGTTTCTTTCTAGCTTTGGTGGTGTCAGTGACTTACCAGCCCTGACATTTATATAATTTTCACCTTTGTGGTTGTTGGAATGAGGCGCCTCGATTTTAGGTCTGTAAGGACCGGGAAACGTGTGTTCAGGAATAATTAATCCTCAAACGTAAGAGATGACCGGCCCAACCGATCCAAGTGGCTGCCCAGAGTGCGTTGTCCTGAGCATTTGCTAGAGTGTCTCGAAGCGGAGAGGAGCTTGCCCCTTGCCTCGACTCATGACGAAAATCCAATTTCCAATACGAGATACTTCGGTTTTATTTGTAGAGCCTAGTATGGCGACATGATAGATGGTACCCATGCCGCCTAGGATTGATATTTATGATTGAAATTGTTTTGACACTATACACTTATTATAGTATCAAATGATTTGTTTTAAAACGTATCAAGCATGTTTGGCTATTATAAGGGAAAACCCTATCCTCCGGCTTGCGTTGCATTGTGTGATGGGACCTGAGTCTTATAATAGCTTCATTTTTCGAAAAAGCATCGCGTTGTTTATTCTAAGCACTGGTATTCTTGGGAGGAAACCCGTTCCGTGTTATACGACGTGGTCCCTTGAATTACTCTCTTTTAAAGTAAAGTTTTAAATAACTGTTTTAGTTCTCACACCAGTCACATGACTGACCTGGAGTTTATTGTTTTAACCTAAACTCTGGGTGCCCTTATTTTCGACACGGGCAGCTAGTAGTTTTGGTTTTGCAGATTTATATTCATAGGATCCTGGTTTACAGCTGGAATGATATCTGGAAAGCTCTGTGTCCGTATATCACCTTCAGTTGTGCTTTGTATTATTTTCCGCTGCTATGTAATTTATTGTAATCTCTGATATTTATCGAATGTAATTTATTCATTTATACTCTGTATATTCTTGTATTCTGATGGAATTGTTGTAATAACAATGAAATGTTATTCCGTCTGTGTTCATTTGTGTGTTGTTCTCAAGGTAATCCGGGCTTTCCTTCACGGGGAAGTAACGGGTTCTTACATAATATATATAGTTCACGCCCCTTTAAATCGTGAAGTTTATATTTCTGAGATCCTTACACTAGTAGCTTCAAGTTGACGTATTCTTTGTTAGGTACGGACGGTGTTTACTGTATGCGAAATCTTATAGCAACCTAGTGTTCGGGTTATTCAAAACTGGATAATAATTTTGCAAGAAAACTGAGTAAATGTTAGTATCATATGACGGTGACGGGGAGGGAGATGGAGCAAGAGGTTGTTGGTAGGGAGTTTGAGAGAGCCAGGCGCACCTATTGCCGAAGTTGGGTGGAGTTCTGAGCAAGAAAGTGTTAATGTCTGTAGCTATGCTACAGGGAGAGGCTAAAGGTCGAAATTCGCCAGACAACGCCGGGGGGGGGGGGGGGGTGAGAAGGTGACGGGATGGTGCAGATTCAGGTGGCGATTGGACTGGTGGTAGTCGCGGTGGTCCTTGATGGCCGAAGTGATGTGAAGTGGTGGTCAACGATGAGGTCAAAGGGTTATTGGGTTTACTGGAAATGGCAGATGAAGTGTACAGGAAGGTGACGTTTTGTTTGTGGGTTCATGAAGAAGAATGAAGATGGGGAGATGGAACGTTCAAAATATGTTGTAGTGTAGTACTGCGAGTTGTTAATGAGCGTGGGTTTTCTGGTGAGATGCGTGAGTTTCATTGGGAGAAGATGAATCACTGTGTTGGAGCGGATAACATAATTTGTGGAAGGAGACACACTGATTCCTTTGTTGTATTTTGAGCGGGCTAGATACATATTGGGCCTGTACTCAAAAAGAAAACAAAAAGGGTATAAAGAGAAAAGAAAGGAAACATTAAGTTTAGGGTCCGCTGAAAGATTTGAAATGGGAGGGGCTTTTGGTTCATTGCCTGTAGAAGGACGGGAGCGGAAAAGAAGTGGTGTTGTGTGGGTTTGATTGGAGTAATGGGCTGTGTTTAACCGGTAAGGCCCAAGATTTTAAAAAATAGTTTAATTTTTAATAAAATAACCTGTTAACTTGTAAATTAAATATCTAATTCGTGCATGATCAGAATTACGAACGGCCTGATCCGTTGGGATCGTATGGACGGGGGCTACACAATGGAACTGACTGGGAATGAATTCGAGCTCGTTACAATTTATAGCGAAATAAATTGTCTGTCTGAATCAATAGACAGTTTCGTTATTAGCGATGATCGTCCAATGTGAGTAAAACTCACCAACTCTGAACAGCTCTATTTTTATAACGTATTCTTAGAACTGATAATTATCTGTTGATTGATGTGTGTTAATTGTTTGGTTGAATTGCTTATGTATTGGTTGAAATTATAGATAACGATATATATATAAATCGTTAATCGGATATTGATTCTGTTCAGCAGAATATTTCATATCGAAATGAAATCGATGTTAATTATATTTTTTAACATCTGTGATGCAGGTGAATAGGTTGGAGGGATTCAACTGGATTCCTCAACATTTATTTTACTGTTGTTTTCATATATTGTGATATATGATGTGATATATAATCTGTTGTTGATTATGTGTGTTTGAATGATCTCGATCACTGTTGTTTGGTATTTTAAATACCGTAAGAAATCCCTGGGATGAAAAAGGAAAATTTCAATAACTATATTGAAATAAAATATTTTATAAAATCGAAAGATTTTATATAGAGGAAGATTTCAAACTGTATATTGGAATAAAATATTTATAAAATCAAAGGATTTTATATAAAGGAATATTTATAAAATCAAGCGATTTTATAAAGGAAATATTTGTAAAACAAATACAAAAGAGAAATATTTGTAAAATATTTACAAATAATATAGAAAGAGAAATATTTGTAAAACATTTACAAATAATATAGAAAACGAAATATTTGTAAAACATTTACAAATAAAATAGAAAGAGAAATATTTGTAAAACATTTACAAATAAAACAAAAAGAGAAATATTGGTAAAAACATTTATAAATAGAGTTATAAAAAGGAAATAAATAGAGATAAAAGGGATTTATTGGGTAATGAAAAGAATGTCATATAAGGAAATATTTGGCAAATGAAGAGAATTTTACACTAGGAAAGTTTAAACCCGTGCTTCGCACACGGGTATAACATGATATGGATTTGAAGCAAAGATTTTGAATAGAATCTGTTGTAACCAATAGATTGAGAAGATTAATTTATAAATAATATTATTATAAATTAAATAAAATATTTATCATTGGATAAATAGAATATATAAGTCAGGGCTTATATAGAGAAGTAAGAATCGATTTCAACATCGATATTTGAAACTGAATATGGACGTAGAGTTAGTCAAAGGAGTTAATCAAAATGTGTTAATCAAAATGAGTTAGAGGAGTTAATCGATTAGAGTTAGAGTTAATCGATTAGAGTTAGAGTTAATCGATTAGAGTTAGAGTTAACCAGTTAGAGTTAATCGATTAGAGTTAGAGTTAATCGATTAGAGTCAGAGTTATCCAGTTAGAGTTAATCGATTAGAGTTAGAGTTAATCGATTAGAGTTAGAGTTAACCAGTTAGAGTTAAGCGATTAAAGTTAGAGTTAATTAGTTAGAGTTAACCAGTTAGAGTTAATCAGTTAGAGTTAATCGATTAAAGTTAAATCGAACTAGAGTTATTCGAATAGAGTTAATCGAACAAGAGTTAGTCGAATATTTGTTATTCGAATAGAGTTAATTGAATTAGAGTTAGTTGGATTTGAGTTATTCGAATGTAGTTTATTCGAAGAAAGAGTTATCGAATAAGGTTATTCGAAGAAGAGAATTAATCAAATATAGTTTATTCGAATAGAGAAAGAAATAATCGAATATTAGTTATTCAAAAAGAGTTATCGAATATTAGTTATTCGAAAGGAGTTAATCGAATATTAGTTATTCGAAAGGAGTTAATCGAATATAGTTTATTCGAAAGGAGTTAATTAATAAGAGTAAATTAGTTAGAGCTAATTGAATAGAGTTAATCTAGTAGGGTAAATCAAATAAAGTTAATAGAATTGAGTTAATCAAATAGAGCTAACTGATAAGAGTAAATCGATTAGAGTTAATCGAATAGTGTTAATTGAATAGAGTTATTCGAATATAGGTTATTCGAAGAAGAGAGATTATCGAATATAGTTTATTCGAAGGAAAGAGTTATTGAATAGAGATTTATTCGAAAGAGAGTTACGTAAGGAAGTTTGTTAAAGATTTAAAAGATAAACTTTGACTATTTCGAAGTTAAAACGTTGTTCAGTTAAGGTCTGAGAGGTAATTATACCCCATTGACTTCCTTCTTAACTAAGGAATGGTAAGGTTTGATAGTGAAGGTTGGTTAAGTGAATATAGTTAATGAAGGTAATGGTGAATTGGCACAGCGATGTTTTATTTAAACATCTGTTTAAATCCAAGGAATGAGTTTTGGAAACATTTTCCAAATATAATCAGAGATATTTTCTAATCATAGAAAATGAAATGTTGGATGGTAAAGAATACTGGAATGACAGTGATACATGGGAAGGAGATGGAAATGTTTTCCAATGATTTATAACGTATATTTTCTAAATTTAGAAAATAAGAATTTCTGTATATATATACAGAATCAGGAAATGGAGAATGAATAAATTAATGATAAATTAATTCAAGAGATAAATGTTGAATGATGATTGATCGATAAAATTTCCATCTGGAAATAATATCGTTGTTTGCACACGTGTTTTTCTTTGATAGTTAAATCACAGACTATCAAAGTTTTGACCATTTTTCCATCGTCAATATGGAGAGACCGGTTGGATTATTATCCGAGAACCACTCCGTATGGGCGTTAGCATTTCGAATCAAATAGATCGAAGACAAATTGAAGACGAAGTAAAGCGCAAGGGCTGTTGTATAAGTCCTAGGTAGAGATTGCCTAGGATGGATGTACAGAATAGTGCCTTCGGTTTGTCCAGTCCTAGGATAACTTGAATGGATGAATGTATGACAGAGTATATCTGGTAGATCGCGTAAGTTGATCGTTTCAAACGTATTTACATTGGTGGTAGAGGAATTCGTTTCTCTTAGCTTATACCCGTGGTATTTTTGGGGAAATCAATTTGTGATTTGACGGGTATGATGATGTGGCATTCAAAGTAAATGAAGACGTGATCTGTATAAAGATACGTTATGACCTCCAGCCTCATCAACTGGGAAATAACAGAAATCGGTCAGGCAGCATGGCTAAGTAGTTCGCAACCAATTAGGGTATATTGTCACCATCTAGAGAATATTCATATTTGTTAATTCTTTCAATTCTGTATCTCCCAGGAACGGTTATGATGGAATACTAACCGAGGGGTGGCAATATATTCGATACACTGAAGCGAAATGAGTGGTCGGTCATGTATGGCTGAGTTGCAAGATGTTCTTGTTGAACTCCAGTGTATCGCTTCTAGAGTACACTGATCGGAAGGTGGATCCATACCTTGTCATAGTTGGAAATCCATTACCCAATAAGAGCCCACGGTTTTGATTGTATATTATATATGTAGAACGTTAGATGCAAGCGTTTTTACTAGATTGATATTACTTGTGTTAGACATTATTATAATATCAGAATAATATTGTTTTACAAATGACTATCCTTTGTTTCAAAAGGATTTTTGAAAGTTAAATCAAATAATTTGAGTTTACTCACACCAGTCACATGACTGATCTGGAGTTTATTTTGTTTTGTTTTCCCTAAACTCTTGGGTGCCCCATTTTGTACGGGTAGTCAAGTAGTCGGGATTTACAGATACTTGAAGAGCTGGAGCAGGAGGCTTCAAAATTATATAGCTATGGTTTTTCCGCTGTGTTGTAAGTGTTGTACTTTGGAAATGATATGTATATTCAAGTACAGATTTATATTTCAAAGTTATGTTATGAAATATATTTATTCGTTCCGCTGTGAGATTCGTGTTTATTCTGATGTTGTATGTTCGTCTTCTTCTATTCTATGTTTCTATCTTATCTATCCTCACCCTCTAATTTCTTTCATTAACTACCGGTTATTTTCGATCCTTGGATGTTCGATATGTGTTGTATATCGGATAACCAAGATCGACTTTTTCCGGGGAGTTACATAATCCATATCCATTAGAGTAGCAGATTCCAAAATACAGCTTATGATCCAAACTATTTATTACAACTTCAAAATACTGTCTCTAAAGAAAAATAGAAAAGGTACACTACTAATGCCCAAAGTAGTGACCAACAACAACACATGGAGAATATGTAATTAGTACGTGGAAGCCTCCTGCTCGTCTTCGGACAGCTACTCGTGCATAACCACCTAACCTATCTCTAGTCTGCTCGTTTAGGAGCACCCAAAGTAATAAGAAGAGACATAAAACTCTAGGTCATACAGAAGTCTGGTATGAGATATAGCAGTAAAATAGAATAATAACAGGTATAAATAATCATACCTGACCAGGACCTGCAACCAAAGAGTTAGCACAAAAAGATATACAATACTCTAAGGTAACACTAACATATGGTGTAAAAATGGGAGTGTGCGTGTCATGGTGATAACATACATCAAACATAGCAATCATCCTCGCATCTCTCAATCAGTGCGTAAAGCATACGATATCCATTGCTTTGATCACCAGACCATTGGGGCCATGATGGAGTCCAACTCCGTACACTTATCACTACGGCCACTTTGCCTTTTGGGACCCTGATGGAGTCCAACTCGATACAACCTCTGACCCTACTGCATTGGTCCATAGTCAATAACCTTACCCCCTCACTCAATGGTGAATCAAAGTTATAGATATCGATAATCCTTTTGCACACGTTCCGCAACAAAGCCCAACTCTAGAAGTTAACTCGTTGGCTCCCATCTAGATCCTGAGAAATTACTTCCCATTTGGACTTCCTTTGCATCTCAGGTTCTGGGTTGAATTGGAGTTGGTCTTCAGAAAAGTTCACGATTGTCACTGTGTAGGAATAACACTAACTCATTCTCACCAATTTCGATTCGGCTCGATCTCCTTTTCCTGGGTTCAGTTCGGTCTATGGTGTTCAAATCCTCCGGTTTAGTTCGGTGCTTCCTCCTCGGTTCGGTTCAGGTCCCTCGGCTCAACTCGCCATCTCCTATTTGGTTTGGTGCTTCCTCCTCGGTTCAGTTTGGATATGTCGATTCGATCCCATCCTCCACTATTTCTATGCCAGCTCGGTCCAGCTCCAACTCAACTCGCACTGAACTTCCTTTTTTCCATGCTGCTGAATATACCACCACTCCGGTTCGGCTCGTACACTCCGGTCCGGTTCAAGACATACACCCCGATCAGACCCGCTCGCCCTATCCGGATCTCTACAGCATTTCCAACAAGCTTGTATCGTCCATTCTCGCCATACGATAGCGTTTTCAACCATTCTAGCTTTACTAAATAATCATAAACCATCCCAAAAAGTAGTAATAACATGTGTAATCAATCAGAAACATTAAAACATCAATCACCTGTGTTATTAGGATCAAACATACCCAACTCCATGGTTTTCCCCTTAATCCCCTTAACCATGTTTAACTATAGGATTAGCAAACTTTATCCAAATTAACCCAAATTTGTACCAGTGACATAAAATAATATTTTAGAATTTTTTACATATTTTCCCATATTTTTCTGAGTCATAATTTCGCTAATTATCACTAATCACCCCTAATTAGCCGTAATTAGTGTAAAAACATGCAAATCACTCACCTTAGCCATAAATAAATGATAGATATGAAGCTCTAACTGATTTGGGTCGGATTCCTATGTAGTGCAGCAGCTCTACCTCAATTTGATGCTAATCCGACTTGATTTGATGTAGAATTGCTTAATATGTGATTAAAGGGCGATTTGAGAGATGGAAGCCATTACTAGGGTTAGAGCAAGGTATGTGGCGGCTGAGGAAATGAAAAGGAACCATTCTCTTACTCCTTTCATCCCTCTCATATAACCTTAATCCAGAAATGGGATTTGGGCCTAGCTGCTAATCATCCTGTTAAGCCCGATTAGGCTGTTTTTTCAACTTCAAATCTTATTTCAGCCATATCTCCCAAATAGTAAGTCCATTTGATTAATGTGACCACTCCACGGAATGGAAAACCATCATCCGAATCCAATGAAGGTGGTTTCAGGTCAAAACTCCTTAGCAATCAAAAGTTATAGGCAAAACAAGATTCACTAGGGGTAAAATAGTCATTTATAATTCGGCAAAAATCGTGAACATAGGAAATGACCCCAATAGTCGTTCCCCAAAGTTACACGACCATACAGCTTCGTATGAAAATAAAATAAATATTATATGATCCTCTGATACGTAGAATGCATATCGTTATAATATGGTTTGGTTAAGGTCCTGTTTAAGTTTCAAAATATAAAAAAACTTTATGTCTTAAAATTTTATAAATTAGGTCCTTATTTTTCGAAAGTCATCAAAATTCAACATGTAAAATTATTATACTTCAAAACTAAATTCAATACATAATCATCTTCATATTTATGTAGATAAAATAAAAAATAAAAATGCTTAAATAAAAACAAAAACTATTTACATTTCACCGAAATCCTGCAATTTTTTGAAATATTGTAGACAACGCAGCAATTATATCAAAATATTGCATGCTTTCTTGGAATTTTTGCTGAATTGCTTTGAACTTTCAAATTCATTGCTTACACTTATTTAAATGTCACATTATTGCAAAAAAACCGTAAAAAAATTATGAAAATTGCATAGAAATGAAAAATATTTTATTTTTTTATAAAATTGCAGAAACGGAAGTCACTATTTGCAAAAATCACAAACATTGAAATTTTTTCATATATTAATACATGTCTGCAATACACTGTAAAATAGTTGCAAATATGTCTACAATTATTTATAATAAGTGCAAACATTGTTGCATTTTTTTTCCACTTTTCAATACCTGCAATGCACTATGTGAATGATTGCAAAAATGTCTGCACATATTCACAAAAAATTCATAAATTTCTGTAATTTTTTTAAAGAAATGATCCGTTAATATTTACCCTTTTTTTGTACATTAGCGCAAAAAAATCATGAAACAATGTTGCTACAGTAAAATATGGACCTTCTTTGAATGGAAACTTGGAGAGGGATCCACTTTACAATATCTTTCATTTTAAGGATGCTCCCTAATTTCCACCTTTTTTTAAAAAAGGTACTTCGTTGATGCAAAAGAATTCATATATTTCAGTAATTTGCTTCATCAAAAGTGTACAATCTCACTAATTTAACTGGATACTTTTCAAGGAAAAGTAATACTGACAAATGAAATAAACGAACAGATGCGGCTGCTCATTGGATAAAAGAAGATTCATATATTGACATGCGTCTATTAAACTTAGGCTTAAAAACCGACTCGTATATTACAAATACATATTACAAATAGAATCAGAAAGCATTGTATCATGTATCTAAGTTGTATCAATTTGTATAAGAATATATCACCAAACAAAATCATCCTTCTACAATTCTATTTTAATCATATATCAAAACATTAATTTGGTGTGAAAGCTAATTTTCTTGATAGCAATTTTAGAGAAAGCTGAGCATCATCAGAAACAAATCATCAATTGATACATAGAACTTGTAAGATTAGTATTATCATCATCAGGGTTTTCGAATCTACTTGAATGACCATAAGAAAAAACAGTGTCACTCATCAATTTTGGCTGCATCAAGTTCCTCCATGGCAAAGCAAGCAAACTCATTGTAGGATTTAAAAAAAAAATCAAAACTCAAAAAGTAAGAAAAGCATATTATGTTTTAAAGAAAGTTAGGTAATGTTTGATTTATTTTGTGTTTTGAGTTTTGAACGTTAATTTCAATAGATGCAAAGATTTAAAGGGTAATAGAGGCGACGAACTAAATACGAAGGGGATGATGGAGGGTATGGAGGATGGTAGACGGATGAATTTGACGTCGTTCATCCGTTGTTTCTTAAAATGCGGAAAATGATAAAAATTTGTTTTTTTTGTTTTGTGTGTTAACTTCGTTTTGTAAAATGATTGTTTTCCACGATATGTGTGCATTGTTCGTACTTTTATACGTACAAAAACTAAAAATTAGAAAGACAACGCACCATTAGTTCTTTGCCTAGAATTCATCATCATCATGCTTTAAATTTTTGGCTGCAACGATCCCTATTTACTTCATCGGAATTATTGTTTTTCTTTAGAGTTCTGTCGCCTTGTAATACATTTGTTCTTCCAATCTTTCTGCTTTATAAAATCTCATCATCATGACCAGTGATACTTCAACAACATCTAGAAATGAAAGAAACACCCAACAACAAAATGCAATGGAGTAAGGTTAAGACAATCAGGCCTCATAGCTAATTCATCAATGTTCATTTAGATAAAGATAACTGTCTTCTTTGGAAATTTCAAATCGGAACAACATTTAGAGGCTACAACCAGAAGGGATTTATTCTTAGAACTATTTCTTCTCTATCATAGTTCATCACTGATCTAAAAAATAAACAAACCATTAACATAAATCATAAAAAGAATCAAAGATAAGATAGTTTATGTAACGCGTTGGCCCGAGACCCGCATAATAAAGAGATTTAATGAGTTATGTCATCTACTAAAGAGGAGAATAAGGCTTGTTAGGAGCGACCATCCATTAGTTTTATATTAAATAAGTATTAAGTACATCGATATGGTGTTTTTTTTCTTATCTCAAGTGGATCAACTTGTTTAATCCGGTATCTAATACAATACTATTGTGGCTATAAAATATATTCAAAACAAAATGCAATTATAACAAGTAAACACATGTCACAAAGTAACAAACATAGCTATGTATATACAGATACTATCAACAACACCGTACACAGTGTTACAAAATAGTGGTTATACAAACCATAATATATATATATATATATATATATATGAGTTGAAAATGAATACAATACAGAGATCAAAGTATATGGGTCATCATTACATAACTACTCAACATGCTAATTATCGCGTCCAAAAAGATGACATGATCTATAAGCAGATGCTAGATAACTGATATTTATGTCAAGTGCTAACTTGTAAAATCTTGGTCCGACTCGAGCAGTTAAATACGCAGGTCAGTTTAGTTTAAACAGTGAGTAGATAGGATAATAAGCGATGAATAACTTCATTAGGAATAACCCTTTTCTCGAGGAGAGAACAAGTAATTATACAACATACTGATTATAATATAAATTACAATTATCAACAAATAAGGTCTCATGAACATCATAAATGACAATAAACGGAAGTTTACTTCCAACAAAGAGTGCTAAGCATCAAAGCTTAACACGAAATAAAATCTATAAACATCAATGAACTACAAACGAACTCCATCAAATGTCAACATATCAAACTCATGTAAGAGTTTATTCAATTTGCAAGTGATCACTAGATATAATGAGCATCAAAATAGCACTTGGCCTATATAAGGAGCAACATCAACAAATCAACATAAATGGAAAGCATTTATTATTAGCAAAATCAACAAATGCATCAAAATTGATCCAAAATAGCAGACTGCACATGCACCAACAAAGAGAGTATCAAAATAAATGGGAGAAGCCTACCAAGTATGTATGTGTGTGTATATATTGAGAGAGACCCGTCAACCCACATTTGTGACTCGTCAACCTGATAATATCCATTGAGAGACCCAACTACCCTCAGTCGTTACTCACGTTCGGACCATATCCTTTGAGAGACCCGACAACCCTCTATCAAAACTCAATAACTCGATAATTGAATAAGAGACCCAATAAATCTTATTATGATCCAACATCCTTCATCAAAGCTCTAATCATCTTTATATCTATATAAATACCTATAGGACTCGACAACCCTAAGTACTGGCACAATAAAGAATGCGTCATAGACTTCCAAACAGTAACTCGAAAAGTGAAAACAATACATCTCAAACCGCATGTTTTTCACTAATCGATTCACTATAAGTCGGCCTACGTCACACCGAAAGACGAAAATAACCTCAATCAATGAGTCTGGAATTAACCGATATAATTACCCTATGTGTCCCATACTACATGATTGATTATATCATTTAAATATATTCCTCATCTTCTCGAAGGAGAAAAAACGTGTGATTTTATATATTGAAAATAATGGATTTGAGAAAATGAGTTTTATAAAACAATTTTTAAATCGTTTGAATATTTTATTTGAAAATCTCTATACATTAAAAATATTGTATACTATATAGCTTTGAGACAATTTAATTTTCAGAACAAATCTAAGAAATTATTTTTGTCCCAAAGCAATAAGGAAATTTATATACATAAGTTAGTTACATAAATCATTTCATAAAATGTGCATGGTGTCATAAATACACGAATTTCTTCACAAAAAAAACCTTTAAAATCAATATGAAAACTACAAATTAGAAGTACAGATTGAGTGTAATGTAGTCTTGCCTTAACAAGATCAAAGCTATAGGAAAACATCACTAAAAACATCTCTAAATCATAAAAAGAAATGGCTTAACATCACTAACCAAAGCCTGAAATAAGGCACAGTAATAAGCAAAGTTTCTTGAATAACTTCTAGTGCTAAGGTCAACACTAGGTCAACCTTGATAGGAAATCCTAGGGTCGACCTTGCTTGGTCATGGGTCGACATTATTATTGACACTAGGGATCTTGGCTATGGGAAATTTTTCCTAGGTGTATTTCTTCTTCGAACTGAAGTTCGGTGACAAGTTTCAAGTATCAACTGAGCTTAAAATGACCCAAAAAAACTGAAATGTACAAAGACTAACATCACTACTACTATTAAAAAAAAATGTCATGATTTTGACATGAAAAGAAGAAGATACCACCGTCCAAAGATGGACTCAGAGTTGTTTTTAACTGAATTAAAAGTTTGAAACTTTGTTAATAGTTTTTTTAGCAAATTCAACCAAACAAAATCAGATTTCAATGATTTCACAGATAAACTAGAATGTGTGAGGAATAATCACATTATTCAGTGAATTATAGCAGTTTTACAACAAGATTGAAGAAAATTAGAAGCTTTTAAGCTTTAAGAAGAAGCTAATATACTTGAAAATCAAATTATAGTAACATGGAGGACAAATTTCTTAGCACACAATAACAATTCACAAACCTGAGATTATAATGGAATAAAATTGTAGTTTTGAGCTACCTGTTGTTGAATTTAGTTAGCAACTTAACTTCTGTATTTTGTTGGGTTCAAGAGCTTTGATTTGAATCCAGTAGGATTTTTTTTAATTTCTTCTTCACTGTAGTTTTTAAGATAGAGAAGAAATGTGATTTAAGAAGAAAGGATACATACCGGAACAATTTCCTAACATTTCTGCCTCTAATCTACTTAGTTAGTGGGCTTAATTAAGTGCTTGGTAGGATAATAAAAGTTAAATTAAGCTCATGTTAGCTTAAATAACTTATTCATAAGGTTTGAAGCCTTTTTTCCACTAATTACATTGTTTAGGCTTAGGATTTGTTAATTTAACCTTGTACAACTTCACAAAATTTTCTACAACACACTAAAAATATATTTAAACCTTTTTTACACAAATCTGAACATATTTTACTTAAAATTTTCTTTTCTATTAAAACACACATTTTACACTTCTTTGGTCAAAACTTACAAATTTAATTATTAGAATTGTTCAAATGGTTTTGTTTTGATTTGAATAAGCATACAACTACTCAAAAATTATTTTTACATATAAATATTTATTTCATAAGTAATATTTATATTTTTTTCATTTTATTTATACTCAATTGATTTTAGAAACAGCGTTTTACAACAAAATCCAACATTTGATTACAAATATGAAATGTATTTCGATTAATCACATATAAATATTGTTAACACATATTTCATAAATATTTCACTTTACAAAGATTTTACAACTTTATTTTTCATATCTAAATTTATTTATTTTATAAGTATTGAATTTGAAATTTAGTCCACCCTCAATATTATATTAATTCAGTTTTACCTTCAAAGCTTATGAATTACTTCTTATTATTCCAAAATCATTATATAACTATTACCAATGATTAAATAAACTTTTTCCCTAAAATTTCTCTTAATTAAGTGATTATATAACTATTCATTTTAAATTTTCCGCTTAGCAATTATTTCAGAAATACACATTCATTTTTACCATATACATTTTATTTAATGGCGATTCCTCGCCATTAAGCAATTTCAAACTATTAGCCAAACAACTACAAATTTTGACCATAAAATCAAAATTGCCTCACCCGTTTTTTCTTTATTTTTAATAACCCGATAGCTATAGACACCTTTTAAACTTAACATGAGAGTGTATTTTTAAAAAATTTATTATATTTAGATATTTACCTTTTAAACATTTCAATAATTTTCATAAAATTAATATTAAGCCGTCGAATTCTTAAGATTTTATTTCTTCATTAGGCTGTAAAATGATATGATATAGACACTTCCTTGCCATACACTAATACTCTTCACAATTTATCCAATATCCCAATATAATCTTGACGTGTGAAGTTCTCTTTTTAGTTAATTATAATATATTACCACAAATATTATGTTCAAGTGTGTCATATCCGTATTTAACAAATTCTTATCAACAGCGTTGATCAAACACACCAACCAATTTTTTTAAAGTACTTAACGGACAATTCAATACCACACATCATCATAATTTCATAGTTGCGTTTATCTTTTTTTATCTACACATATCAAATACATCATTAACTAAATATTACCAAGTATTCAATTCTCTCATCGATTATCTTGTATATATGTATATATCATCCCATAGCCATATCTATTAAATTAAAAACCTTCGAACTAAACCAGAATAATAACTCGTTTCCGCTGCGTACTCTGATTTTGTTTTAATTATTTACCGCCATTTCAATACTCGACCTGTCCTCATGGTTATTACCTCGTTACTAGAGGACTTAATTCCATAAAGTTAAATACGAAGAGAAAGATTTGATCTAGCCTTTAAAATTAGATATAGGATTGGGATGAACCTTAACATTAAATAATAGGGGGGCGACTCAAATATGAAAACAATTATGACTATCATCAGAAAATAATGCTTCTAATTACCAGTCCTCCTTGATAGTATAAGACAACACGAAACTAAGTTGCCCACGAAAGTGGAAATCCCTAATAGATTCAAACATAAAAGAAAATTTTCCCCAACCCGTGATGTTGAGATGTGTCATTATCATTATGAGATTCAAAGGTACTTCAAGGAACTTCAAAATTGCAATCAATTTCTTGAAATACCACGACACCCAATTAAACAAATAAGGATACTCAAGCAACAAGGGTCCATTATAATATGGGATTCAACTTCATATATATCAATTAAGCCAGTGCCATTCTTTAAATTTATATCGAAGTCAAGCTAGTGTATTACATCCTAATTTTCATTAAAGGAAAAATCACAAGAAAGGCCTCAATATTCACAAAGGGTACACCATGTTGCGGATCCTTTAAAAGGAATCACAATTTATAAAGACATCAAAATACAAGATACAAACAAAAGGTATTACCTACTAGTAACTTTAACATGGATATAAGAGAACACTTGCATCGAGATGGATCTCAAATAGAATAATTAGGAAATAAATGAAATTATCATGAATAAAGAAGTGGGTACCATTGATGTAACAACCCAAATTCCGACAGACATAATTTTTTTCAAAAATCCTATTCTATCAAAACTCGAGTTGGCTTGTATGGTATCCTGCAAATAAGACAGAGATATAAAATATATCAGAGCTTAGAAAACATCTCACAGTAGAATGGAATAAAATATAATATAATCAAATATAGCCTTACCGAAGTAATAATACTGCCTAACCAGTATCCAAAGCTATCATGTCTCTGCCAAAAGCCTATCCTACGGGTATGTTATGAAGAGAGGATGAGAACACAAGTTCTGGTGACTGGACTAAATTATACAACCTGAAATAACTCTAAATATACAGTTTAGTTATGTTACTCATTTATTAGGTGTTTCGGGTTAATAGCACTCAAGCCTTTACACACAAGTTATACCCATATACTCCCTGGTAGATTAACCTAATATAGTATATACAACTACCCCCAATATCAAGGTACTTCCCATGATACCCTCCTCGCACGGTCTCTGCCGTCATGCCATGGAGTCTGCAACTCTCGTCCTACGCAGGAGCGACATACGGATCTCTATGAAACTACGCCATGTTTCGCACAAAACTACTATCACCATGCTATGTAAGCGTACAGATTGCCATATCCAAACTCCTCAGCCAAGCTCAGTCTCAACTTGGAGTAATGCCCTAGCATCTACGATACACCACCCGGTGCGGCGTGCATGCCTTACACGTATGTAATGTCTAATGTACCCCGAGTTCCGTAATAGAGCTGCATGCGAATGCAAGAAACTCGGTCGAGAGCTTTTCCATATCTGTATAGGTCTGCTAAAGAGGCCTAAAGTACATATATCTAAACTATGGTCTTCATTTCTACGGTGGCTATGGTCCCACCTCGACCCCTCCCTTGACTAGTGAAAGACTACATCAAGAGCTAAGTGGCGCGCCCCTAGCAAGAATCTACATCCAAATTGGTGTGTCCCGCAACCAAAGTCTCGATAGTGAAAGATCGATGGTCTATAGGTTTAGCTCTAGTCTTTCCGCGTCATACTGACTGTCGATGACAGGTACCCGAAGATAACTATCCTTTATTTAGTCCTTACCATCCTATCTGTAGACAAATCGTTGAATCACCCCAATGCCATACCGCCATAGCCTTTTGACTGCCAAAGTATCGTTGCAATCAAGGTATACTCACAAGGTGGTAACGCGCAGACCCAACCCCTGCGAGTACAGCCTGATCTTGCACTGCAACAGAGGACCACCACAGAGTACTCTACCACGTCGCTCAGAAGCTGCGTGCTTCCTTCGAGTCCCGCAAAGCCAACAAGCAAAATATCAGTAGAATAATTATTAACTCATGATATTTTCGATTCATGACAACAAAATAGAGATTAATGAAGATCGTATCAAAGAGCTAAGTTCATGTATATATGATTATCTAGTTGTATTAGAAATATGTTTAAATCTATCCGCATAGTATAACACAAATGCATGTATTTATATATATATATATATATATATATATATATATATATATATATATATATATATATGAATATACAGTTAGAAAATAGCATTACTGAACTGGTTTCACCTAACCAGTCGACTGGTGGAAAACTGATTAATCGATTGGTCAAGGATCCAGAGTCCAGTAACGACTAATTTCTTTTCATATTTAAATATATATACGATTTTCTTAGTTGACCAGTCGACTAGTGATTTTCCTACCAGTCGATTGATCAGGAAAAATAGTCATATTTGTGAAGAGTTGCTTTCTTTCATGAAGAGATTCCTCTTCATTTATGAATAGAAATGGATGCAATTCTTTCCTGAAACTCTTTGTGAAATATTACTACTCTTCTACAATTATAAACACACTTAAAACATGATTTTCAAATCACCGATTCTCAATTATTCTACACTAATTTATGATTTACATCTCTATACTCACTGCATTCTAAAATCTCTTTATAATTCAAGTTACTTGTTGAATCTTTGAAGTTATTTCATATATCTTGATTCAACAATCAACATACTTCCTTTAAGCTTCACATACACATCAAATATTTGAGGATAAGATTATAGGAAGGGTGTACCTAATCTTTGGATATTCAGTGTTGATACAAGAACACATTCAGAAGTCAAAACTCTTTTGTAATCTGTGAAGTCCTGTATAGGTGCTCAGACGGGGACATCCTTGTTGGTGCTCGGGTGTATTGTGACCTATTCCTCCGGGTTAAGAGAGGGCGTATTAGTGAATTCCGAAGAGGAGCTTCGGGACTGAACGTAGGATAGGAAGTCTGAACCAATATAAAATTCCTGGTGTCTTTACTTACTACTTTTACTTGCTTGTGATATATCTATAGTTCTTAGATTTACCTGCATAACTATTGTAGCTTACAAGTTAGTTTGTCACATATACAATTCTGCTATACCCATATAAAGATCCTACTTAAGTCACACACCGACTTTTCATTTTGTATCAGAGCAAGGCCATCGTTTAACCATAAAACCGTTATTTGATACTTAGTTAATATGGATAATAACACTAGTACTAGCGCTAATACTGGATATACCAAAGGCCAATCTACTGCAAGACCACCCTTTTCCAATGACATGAATTATATTTATTGGGCTACACATATGAGAATATATATGCAAGCCAATAGTTTTGAACTTGGAATATTACACAGAAAGAATATACACAATCCACCACATTATATACTGAATGGTCTGCATCTGAAAAGCAAAGGCTACTGCAAATGCTACCGGGTTTGTAGTGCAACACAACATATGTAATCTGGCGAACACTCAACGTAACTCATGAAGGAACTAGCAAGGTCAAACAAAGCAAGACATCCATGCTTAAAAATCAGTTTCAAAATTTTAGAATGAACAAGAATGAGCCTATAAATGACATGTACTCACGATTTCAAAATATTTATCATTCTCTATTAGGATTAGGAGGAAAATACTCTGATTTTGATATAGTTCAAAAAATATTAAACTCTTTGACGGATGAGTGGGAAAGAAAGGTTTTAGCTATTGAAGAAGCTAATGATCTTTCTGCCATGAAACCCGAAGAGTTAATCGGTAATCTCATTTCCTATGAAGTAAATTTGCAGGCAAAGAAAGCACATGTCCAAGACAAGAAAAAATTAGCTTTCCGTGCTGAGAAAGATGAGTCAGATTCGGACGAAGAAGATATTGCATTTGTAGCAAAGAATTTCAGAAAATTTCCGAAATATAGAAAAGGCCAAAGTAAGAATATGAAAAAGAACTCAACAAAAGAACCTGACCCAGCCTTGGTGGAATGTTTCAACTGCCACAAGGCCGGACATTATCAAAAGAATTATCTAGAATTAAAGGAGAATCGCAACAAAAAGGAGAAATCAAAAAGACGATCTTTCTCAGTCACTTGGGATAATTCAGATTCATCATCTTCTGATAGTGACAACGAACAAGCAAACGTATGCTTCATGGCAAAAGATATAGAGGTCAGTGATTTTACTTACGATGAATTAATGGAAATTAATAAGGAAGTTTTAGAATCTAGAAATAATTTTAAAAGAAAGTATAAACAAGCAAATGAATATAGAAAAAGAGCAGAATTTGAAAGAGACTTATTAAAAGATGAAAAAGAGATTTTAAAAGATGAGATTAGAAAATTACAAGAATCTTTATCAGTTTTAAATTCTCAGATTTCTATGTTGAGTCAAGAAATTGAGAATCAAAAGGGTAAAAATGATATACTAGTTTATGAGATTCATGACTTGAATACTAAAGTTAAAATTATATAATTTGAAAATTCTTGTCTAAAAGTTAAATTAGATAATATTTCTAAGAATGTTAATAACTTTAATAAAGGTAGAGAAAATTTGTCTAAGATATTAGAAAATTCTCAACCAGTTTCTAGTAAAAAAGGACTAGGACATGTTCAAAAAGTTAATACTAAGAAAAAAAATCTAGTTCAAATAAATCTAACATTAAACTGGTAATTCCTAGTATTAAAAAACTAGATAATACTACTAAGAAAAATTGCTCAAGAAATATTAGTATATGGGTTCCAAAAACTAATAATATTCTGATTAGAAATAAATATATTAGGAATTTCTTAGATATTTTTCACAACAATATTAATTATATTTCCAAAAAGGACTCTGAACCCTCTTGGGTTTAGTTTCCTAAGATTTAACCCTTAGGACCCTAACGGAGGAAGTAGGTACAAATAAAATGTTACATGTTATGCAGGTACCACTAATATATGACTAGCTCAATACAAGGAGATAAAGGAGTTATTAATTGATGTTTACCTTCTTCATTTTTGTAAGTTATTTAATTTTTCATTACATATGTATTGATTTAGAATAATATAATTTATACAAATAATATAGTTCTATTTAGTTGTTTATCATAAATGTTACTTGAATACTGTATTAAAGATATGTTATCATACTTTTCTATCATTAAAAAAAGTATATTAATAATCTTTTTAGTTTAAGGACAAAATTTCTTTAGTTTATATTTTTATTATTAGCAAACTAACCTTGTTTTAATGAATGGACACAAGTAATCCTACTAGTCATTTGTAAATGCTATGTTTAGCATTCTCTTTCTTAAAAATACATAAGAAAAACATCCTGCCTTCTAAAAAACAAAGGCATCTTCCTTCGGTAAACTAAAAAGTTTTTTTTACTACATGTTGAAAAAAATTAAGTTCTTTAAAATCCTCTCCATCCACCCCTACTAAATCCTCAGAAAACACGTCATCGAATTCCATCAATATTATTACTTCTCCTATGCCAAATGAAGAGCCAGCTTTGCGGTGGAAAGAATACCATACCGGGTATACTCCGGATGCTAAGAAGAAATGGCAGCTTTCTATATCTCCATCAACAAAATACAAAACAGATGAGATACATCATTACCAGCATGAACAGATGAAGCTGCAACGTGAAATATATTTTGAACAAAAACAAACCTCGGATAGATTAACCTTTCTTGAAACAATCGCACTTCGTATTTGCGGAAGGTTAGCTGTTCTTGAACCGAGACATCACCCACTTTCTATGACTCTAGAAACACCAAAGAGGTCGTCTACTTCTTGGAATCTGTGGAAAAGATCTCCCAAGAGTACTAAGTTAAGTCTATACATGGGAGAAAAATTATAAAGAAAATGAAGGAGCCAGTTCTAAAGCAACCAGGAAATCAACGTCTTCAGAAGAAGAATAGTGCGTTGACCATAATTATTTTTATCTTTCAGCTGTGTTTTTATCAATAAGTCTTGTATTGATCAATAATGCAAGAATAAGAAAGATTTATTTTTCTTGTTTAATGATTAAATAAAATTTTCTTGTTGGGTTAAATACTTTGTTATAAATATGTTTTATTCTGAAAATAAATTTCTTTTAATATATAATAATATATATAAAACATGCTTAAAATAAAAATCGGAGAACAGTTTTTTATTGCCACCAATCGACTGGTGGACTGCATACCAGTCGATTGGTAAACCATCCAAGAAAAAAACCTGCTACCCTATTTTTGGTCCTTATAACCACTAACACCATTATTTCCTTCGTTTCTAAAAACCGCTTTTCACTAAGTAAAACCCTAAACTTCAGAAAATTTCGATTTTTCTTCAAATTACCAAAACAAATGGAACCTCCAAAGAAGCAAAGAGAAATTGGAGCATCATCATCATCTAGGGCAAAGAAGAAAGTTGATCCATCCATCGATAAATGGCTATGGAATGATCTTGCTAGAAAAAGATGGAAACTTATGTCAAATTTAAAGTTCATTGAAGGATCATTTGTCAAATTTTCGGATTTCGAATCTTACGGACTTCAACGA
Source organism: Allium sativum (assembly GCA_030737875.1). Taxonomy (NCBI): domain Eukaryota; kingdom Viridiplantae; phylum Streptophyta; class Magnoliopsida; order Asparagales; family Amaryllidaceae; genus Allium; species Allium sativum. The sequence continues at coordinate 310,870,562 of CM060912.1, forward strand.
TTGGTTCAAAGAGGTAGAATTGAATCTCTCATGAACTACACTCAAAATCATAGGCAAATCAATGTTACGATGATAAAATTATTCTTAGCAAATCTTAACATGGACCATCAAACTCCTAACAATACTGAAAATTGTGTTTGGAGTATGGTTTGCGGGCATCCAATATTTCTTTCAGTTGAGAGGCTAGGGAATATCTTGAAGTGTCCGACAGATGGTATACATTATCGGAAGTGGAATGTGAATTTGGAGTTAGGAATGACATAAGTCATCTTTTTATTGATGATAATTTCGACGGTTCTCGAACTTAAGTATTGCGACCAAGTGCAGGACTTCTTCATCATGCTTTAACACATACGATATTACCTCGATACGGAACATTCGATCTTGTTTACATGGATATATTCCGAGCTCTCTACGAAATCTATATCAATACCAAGGTGAATTGGATGCAAATGATAATGGATCATTTCTTTCTTTACACACAAGGTATGACTAATTATTTCTACTACGGGGAATATCTTACGAGAGTATTCACGGATGCAAATATACTCAAGCCAATTTCCGACAAAATTGATGTAAAGGCTTTAGATAGCAAAAACTTGAAATTAATTAAAATGCCTCCTCTAACTCTTAGAATTATGAGCATAGAAGAATTGAAAAAGAGGGATTCAGATCGACCATCCTCTAATTCACTCGAGCCAATCCAGAAGATGTTTGACTAACGGAGGCTTTACAATCACCTAGGCAAGCTATCGATGTCATTGCTCATAACCAACTTCTATTGGAAGCACGTCTTAAAAGGATGTATAAGAAGATGGACAAAAAGTTTGTGTTAGATCAAAATTTGGACCTAACACCCAAATTGTTCTGAATGTTATAGAGTTTCAAATAAAGAACGAAGAAAAAGAAAATAACACACAGAATTTATAGTGGTTCGGCGTTAACGAGCCTACGTCCACTTTATATATTATTGATTATGCTTTGAAAGCTAATACAACAAGGATTTCTCTCTGTACTCTCGTACTTTGACAATAATGGCGAATTCTGTACTCAATATTGCCAAAAAGATCCCAAAAAATGCCAAGCTCTGGGCTATTTATAGCTGATTTTGTCAGGCGGGTCGTGATAACACGTGGCACAGATCCCGAGAACATCGGATCGCATCGCCTCCGCTGAAGAAATAGTCAAATTAGCCGTTGTGGACAGGTGTCGCGATCTGCTTGAAAATCGGATCGTACAGATGGGGAGAATCGGTCCAAGTGACGGTTAGGGACACGTGTCGCCAGATCCGTACGATTCGGATCGCTGAAGACTAGCTCGCGCTTGAACGGGTCAGAGGGTTCGCCATGCACTAGGGGATCGGATCGGTTCGCTCTGGGCAACAATATAAGTTTGGATCGGATCGCCTGGATGCGTCGTTCGCTGATGAGATCGGGGCGATCCGTAGAGACGCGATCCTCCGTGGGCGATCCGTCGAGACGCGATCCTCCGTGGGCGAGTCGATAGAGTGCGATCCGACGGTGGGCGAGACGATGGTGCGATCCATTCTTTCATATCCTGAGAGATCGTGGTTTCATGCTTTCTTCTTATGAATGATCCTGGGTGGCTTAGTCAAAAAGCTGGCCAACATTTTTCCCCCTCGAAGTATGTTTTATCGATGATGGAACATGCTTCAAAACTATAGAATCGTCTTTTCATAGCGAGTCGCGAATCAGTGATCAATTCTCTTTCCAAGATTTTTCAGTCTTCATTCCTGAATTTATCGATTCGTATCGCAGGCTCGAGTCGCGGTTCGTTAGGGAGATATTCGTTCCGCTCTTGTGCGTGCACTTGGGCCTCGGAACGAAACAGGCTCCTCCTCGAGCCGTGGTGGGCTTTTGGTTCGTGGCCCGCCGTTTTTTCGTGGATCGAATAGGACAAAGAAAGGAAGACAAACGGTCGCCCTCTTTGCCTATATAAGCCGACCCTCCCCTCTTCACTTTCCTTCTTCTTTCTTTTTGCCGTATCGTTTCGCCTGCTCCTTCGAGGAACGAACCCCAGTATTTCGAACCTTCAAATATCCGATCACTTTCCCAAATTTTTAGAAAGGTAATTCCACAGAAAACATCCTTACTCGTAAACGCTGCTGTTTCACGAACTTTTTCGAATAATTTGTGGAAAAAAACGATAGAAATTTGCGATTTTTGGGGAATCCATCGAGACGCCATGGCTGACGGGCGTAGAGATCGGAGTTCGAGGGTGAGAAGAAGAGATGGAAAACGAAGGAGGAAGAAGAAGAGAGGAGGCCGGTTCGGATCGTGGGCAAGGAGAGGAGAAGATGAAGGCGAGTGGCGAGACGAAAGATCGTGGTGGCAGCAAAGGCGCGTATCGTGGGGGTTGCAACGATTCGTGAAGGAGCGATCCCTTTGCCCTGCGATTCGGTGGGGGGCGATCCCTCTGCGTTGCGATCCAAAAGGGGGCGGTCCCCGTGCCTTGCGATTCGAAAGGGGGGCGATCCGAAGAAATTTCAGACTTTAATCAACGCCTTGTCACCATAAAACTCTGAACAGTTAGGCTAGAGCCTTGACGTTGGACTTTCTGGACTAAATGACCACATAATTTGACTGCATATGACGACTAATGTTTTGATGATCTTGATTGCTTTCACACTTTATTTTTAATGCACACACAAGCACACACACCAGCACTTGCACACACGGGGGACGGGTAGTGTTAATCTTATTGTTCATATTTTCTCGTCCTAGCAGCAATGTCGAATGATCACTCTTCTTAAAGATCCGCAACAGAGGCGGAATCCGAGGTTCCTGAACAGTACAATCCTGAAATTCCTCCAATTTATCCGGGAGGTGAAGATTCTGGATCTGAGTATGAGGCCACAGAATCAGATCCGTCCAGAAGTACTTCATCTAGCGATGATTCTGAGATAGATGGGCGAGCTCCTGACGAGATTCCTGGCGCGCTCGGGATAGACAAATTTTCGGATTCTTTAGCATCCAAGCTTGACGAAATAAAGCTTAAAAGAATCTGCTTAAGACACGGGATTCCTTGGGATAATGTCTTGACACCCGGAAGCGAAGATAGACCCCACCTAGCTCCGGAAGGATACATGGCAATCAGTCGAACTATGTGCTTGGTAGGAGCTATTCCTCCGTTTCCTCCGATCGCCATCGAAACTTTAAGTCGACTGGGTATTGCTCCGATGCAGCTTCATCCTAACGCCTACGCGTGCCTATACTCTCTATATGTTGCATATGCGGAGATTCTACACGCCGAACTTAAATTCAGAGATCTGGTGTTCTTCTTTCTTTTCAAGCACCGTTCTTCGGCAACTCCAAATTTCTCTTTCTTTGAATCGGTGGCGAATAGGAAAGTTCTGTACGACGGATACAACAACATTGGGGATCCTAAGTCCGATTGGTTTTATATAAGGAAATAAGCTGGATGCTCACGAAGATGGCTCAAATCAAGTAAACTTTGATCACCTAATCGAATATCTTGCTCAAGGAGTCTAAGTATTAACATTCTTCTGCCTTTTCCTTTGTCTTAAACAGATCACATCTTCCCGAAAATGGAGGGCCCGTTATACAACCATCGGTTATCTATTCTTCATCAAAGCAGGTCTGACTTTCTAAGGATCAAAAAATGCATTACTGACGACAATCTTCATAAGCATCGTCTTCTAGATAGAAGATTTGGACTTGGCACTGGCGGCAGACCTTATAAGTATGTGCCCCCAACGGAAGGAGAGGGAACTTCGCAAGCGGCAGAAACAACTAAGTTTCGCAAGAGTCCTTCTTCGATAGTCATCCGAGACGATGAGGATCTGAACATATACAGAGGGGATGAGGTCCACGATGACGTGTCCAAGGAAATTCCTATCTCTGCTCCAATCGAAACCGTTGCTCCCGATGACTTGACAGAAGAGCAGTTATTTGATGAGCTGAATAAAATCCCTCTGCCCGATGATGTATATACAGAGAAAGACTTTGAAGGGGGGCCTTTCTTTCTTGCTTCTGAAGAGACCATTGCTCCAATTAGGGAACAAGAGATTGGTCAGATGAGCCTGTCTTCAGGCCCGGGTCTGTTAGGGGGAATTACATGGGATGCACATATCACACACACTATCTGATCCTGCACTCTTATAGCGTGGGTATTCCAAGTTTTAATATGCTCTTCTCTTTTTTGCAGGAACGATGTCCCGTAGGAAATCTTATTCATATCGTTCTCTTCGTGAGGGCACACCTAGCCTTCGTCCAGATACAGAGCGCTCTCGTGGTCCTTCTCACAGGCCGACTTCCTTACAACCTCGGTCTCCACCAAAACCGACCTCTACCAAGTCTTCCAGCTACCCGGCAGTTCCTACGGGGGGGAAGAAACTTCCTAAAGAGCTAAATCCCCCAAAGAGTGCACCTTCCCACAGCCGGTCGTCCAAAAGGCACCAGGAATCTAAAGATAAGGGCAAGGATGCATCCAAAGAATCTGAAAAGGAGAGGAGTGACACCGTCCCTTCCAGCCAGACAGAGTTGGCTGCCCCCGCGTCACGGGATTACAAGCACGGTCCCGAGATTCAAGGCAGGCTGGAACAGCTGCGGGAACAGTTCCCAGACATATTCTTCGACCGAATGACATTTGTTCCAGCCTTGGAACCGGTCCCCAAGAACTGGGACAGCGAAGTTGTCGGACATATCCGCCATGTCGCCAGGCAATATGAGATGATGAAAAAACATGCGGTCAACCCTTCAGAAGTCATCCGATCGCTTGAAATAGAAGCACACAGATCTAAGGCGAAGCTTGAAAACAATGAAAGGGCCAGGACAAAAATGGAGAAGGACCTTGAAGATGCTCAATCCCAGCTTGCTTTAGCACAGAGGGACGCTGAAAATTATAAAATTGAATTAGAAAATGCTAAGCAACGCTTCCATTCGGAACCGGACTCCAATAGCCAAGAGAAAATGGCCCTAAAGAAGGAAGTTGAAGATCTCAAAGTGGCCAACATCGAGTTGAAAACAGCACAGGGCCATTTTGAAGCTGAGAAAGCTGCTTGGGAGGCAGAAAAAGCTAGCTTAAAAGAAAGTTTGGCTTTGGCTAAAGCTGAAAAAGTGATTTTAAATGATCAAGTTGCGGACGCGGAGAGACGGGCAGCTCTTGCCGAAAAGAACGTTGAAAGTGCCATCGAATTGGCCACTGCTTCTAATAACAAGCTTCTCGAAAGAGAGAAGGAGATAGAGGGGTTTGAAGAGATGATTTTTGACTTCCTTGGCCAGGTTCTCAAAACTCGCAATATCTCGTGGATCCCGGATTACCATGTTACTTTGGCCAACTTATGGGATGCCATCGTTGAGGGTGAAAAACATAGATTGGGAGTCGAAGAAATCGATGAGGATGAACTGATGAAGAGCATCCTAAGAGACAATGAACCTGAGGAGCTGGTAGAGGGTCGTCGCTTGATTCTGGCGGAGATGGAAAAGGAGAGAACCTTGGCTAAAGGTAAGAGCAAAATTGACGAAGGCTCAAGTTCAGTCGTGGAGCCCAAAACCTCTGGAGTTGAGGAGTACCATCCTGATGATCCGCTAATCCCTTTGGGCCTAACTCCGGTAGTTGTTGGAGCTCCTGTGACTATTCAAGAAGGAGGGTCTGTGGAAGGTATCTCCTTTTTTTCCCCGCAATTTGTCAAAGCAATTGTGAATTGTCGTCGTTTGGTAGAACAACCAATTGAGTTAGTAACATGTGTTCCTCCTGGTACAGGTGGCGAGCCCGTTGACAAGGGTGTTGACAAAGAAAAAGAAGCGGAGAAGGAAGTTGTCTCACAAGGTGCTGGTGCTGATATATCAATACAGGCTGGGGTCACAACAGCAGAGAAAAGTATCCCGGTACCCAGCTCTGACTTTCCCAAAGATGCTGAGACCATCGAAGCCTTAAGAGACATGGATGGGCGCCATGTAGATGATGAAGAAGACATTACCGGCGCCAAAAAAGCCGCCGCCGATGACGACGAGACATTGGCCAGCCGAAAAGCCAGGCAGGAAACAGAGATGGCTTCGAAAAAGGTGGGAGATGAGGCTTTGGACGTAATTCCCCTTGCAGAATTCGATCCCAAAACTGGGATGATTGTGAAAATCCAGCCCAAATCTATCAGCTGACAGCTCCATTTTGCAAATCCCGATGACTTCCCGGCTTCCCTTTCTGATAGAAGGAAGAGAAAAGAGGTGGGAGAGGAATCTTCAGAAGAATCGGATGTTCCTCTTATTGACAAAAGGAAGAGGAAGAAAGGGGATCCATCTGATGCCGACAAGGAGAGGCTGGAGAGGCAGAAGCAAGAGAAGAGGCCAAAGCGTAAATAGGATGTTTGTGGATATTTTGTATTTAGGTTTTCCACTGGCCAGGAAGTGTAATTGTGAGACTGGCCCTCACCTTCTTTTCTAGGTTGTTTTTCACCTTGTTGGTTCGCAGTATATGAATGAAAGTTTATCTCTTTTTGCATCCTTATGTACCTGTATTCAGATAAACTTTCTATGTTTAGTCATTAGCTAACTAATAATAATTACAAATCAGTCAAACAACAGAAAGAAGAATTTTCATGCTATGTTGCACCGCTGTATCAAAGTTCAGTGTATGTATACGAGTGCATGTGCCCCCCAATCAGTTGTTACTGTAGCATCTGACTGGGGTTTACTAAGGATTGATTAGTACTGTCGGAAAGTTGCCCCCTATTTTTGAATATGGGGACATAGGAGATTTCATGGGATAACAGTAGTTCAGTCAGCCCTTGTTCCTTTAGCAGGGAATAAGTTCTTTCTCAGCGCTCAATCGGAGGCGCTTTTATACTCTCTCTCTCTCTGGAGAGTTAGAGTTTGTGCTCGGCGATTCATTCGCTCCCCGATCCTTCAGCGGGGAAGGAGCTATTTCTCAGCGCTCAATCGGAGACGCTTTTATACTCTCTCCCTCTTTGGAGAGTTAGAGTTTGCGCTCAGCGATTCATTCGCTCCCCGATCCTTCAGCGGGGAAGGAGCTATTTCTCAGCGCTCAATCGGAGACGCTTTTATACTCTCTCTCTCTGGAGAGTTAGAGGTGGGACTCAGCCGTTCCATCGCTCCCCGATCCTTCAACGGGGTAAGAGTCCTTTCTCAGCGCCAAGTTATGGACGCTTTTATATTCCCCTGGCAGTCGCCAAGGTTAGACTTTTGCTCAGGCGGCTCCGATCATGGTATACCGCCCTACCTTGTCATCTTCGCGTCCTTTATATTCTCTCTCAGCTCTGGAGAGTTAGAGTCACGGATCAAGCGGTCTGCAATCATGCATGCTCATCAAACTCGTTCTAGATTTACATTTTAACCTAAGCTCCAAGGATTAAAACCAGTTGGACAAGCAGTTGGGGCATTTGCCAAGGCTTTGAGTTCCTCCGAACAGTCTACGGGAGGAATGGTTGGCAATAGACTTCGGGTGCCTGCATCATTCTATCGATTTTCACAAAAACAAATAGGCAGATAAGTAAAGATGCAATAAAGGTAAACGACACACAATATTTTATAGTGGTTCGGTCGAATCATGACCTATGTCCACTTTATAATCTCTTGCTTTAAGGAATCAGACTATTCTAGGCAAGTCATGCCCTGTACATAGTTTCTTAACAAAGCAAAAGAATAAATTTGAAACTTTCATGTTAAATATGACCGTAAATGTTGGGCATTCCACAATCTGGGGATTTCCTTTCCATCTACGGTTGCTAGCTTGAAGGTTCCATTATCAAGCTTGCTCAGAATGGAGTACGGTCCTTCCCACTTTGCTCCCATATGAGTTGGGGGTGGGAAGACACGTTTCAGAACCAAGTCTCCGGGTTCCCATGTTCGGGCTCGAACCTTTTTGTTGTAATATCGGGCGACCTGTTGTTTGCATCTCAAGGCACGCAGGTCTGCTTCATCCCTCTTTTCTTCGATCATATCCAGGGACTCAAGAAGCAATTCATTATTGGTCATTGGATCATAATAAGTCACCCGATGAGAAGGTACCTTTATCTCAACCGGGATGACTGCTTCCGTTCCAAAAGCAAGGGAGAATGGGGTGTGTCCTGTTGCCGATTTATATGTTGTCCTGTAGGCCCATAGTGCCAAGGGCAATTCATCAGCCCACATGGCTCTAGCCCGCTTCATTCTTCTTTTCAGAATGGACTTAATTACTTTATTTGCCGCTTCGACTTGTCCGTTCGATTGTGGGTGCGCCACAGAGGTGTATCGATTCTCGATGTGGTATTTTTGGCAGAAGTTTCTGAACTCAGCACTATCGAACTGAGTTCCGTTGTCTGTTATTACAATTTTTGGAATCCCAAATCAACAGATGATGTTTCTCACGATAAAGTTGATCACTTGTTTGGTTGTGATTGTAGTTAGTGGTTCGGCCTCGACCCACTTAGTGAAATAATCTACGGCCACAATAGCGAACTTTGCTCCGCCCCTCGCTATGGGGAGACTTCCAATGATATCAATTCCCCACATAGCGAAAGGCCATGCACTCATCATTGTTTTCAACTGACTAGGAGGCGCTCTAGGTATCTTTGAAAATCTTTGGCACACATCACACCGTCGTGCATATCTTGCTGCATCCTTGTTTATGGTAGGCCAGAAATAACCATGCCGCAACACCTTTTTTGCCGAAGTTTTCCCTCCAGTGTGGTCGCCACATTCGCCTTCGTGGACTTCTTGCAGCACACGTTTGATGTCATCGTGGGCTACACACCGAAGGAGGGGCATTGAAAACCCTTGTCTGTAAAGAACTCCGCCTTGCATAACGTATCGGGCGGCTTTACGAATTACTTTACGCCTCTCGCTTTTCTTGGTCGGAAGCGTTCCATCTATCAGGAAATTCTTTAGAGGGGTCATCCAGGACTCCCTTTCTGGTTCCGTCTCTAGTACCAGGTCGATTTCCATTTGATCTATGCTAGGGGACCGAAGTATTTCAACGGGGGCTAGTCCAGTTACTTCAGGATCGTCGGAACTAGCCATCTTTGTCAACTTGTCTGCCTGTTGATTCTCTGACCGCGGAATATGAGATATGTTGTAGTGATCAAAATCGTTCAGCAATTCTTTCACTTTCTTTAAGTATAAAATCAATCTTGCACTTTTAGCTTGGAATTTTCCAGTGACTTGGTTCACAACTAATTTGGAATCGCAGAAGATGTTCAGCTTCGTGACTTCTAGTTCCTTTGCAATCTTTAATCCGGCTATCAGAGCTTCATATTCGGAATCGTTGTTAGTGGCATGAAACTCCATTCGGATTGCATAGGTTATCAATCGTTTTTCGGGAGTTTCAAGCACTATTCCAGCGCCAGATCTTTCGTCGTTCCTAGCGCCATCAGTATAAAATCTCCAGGCATTGGGATCGAAAAGTAACTTTGAAGGATCAACTTCCTCGTTTGCTATATCTTCCTCAGGGACAGTGAACTCTGCTATGAAGTCGGCTATCACTTGCCCCCGAATTGACCGTCTGGGCTGAAAGTTCAAATCAAATTGACTTAACTCAATATTCTATTTGAGTAACCTTCCAGATGCCTCCGGTCTCTGTAGAACTTGCTTGAGTGGATGATCGGTGTATATGGTGATAGGATGTGCCTGAAAATAATGCCGAAGTTTACTAGAGGCGATCAGTAAACTATACGCCAACTTTTCTATCCGTGGATAATTACGCTCTGCTGCTGTCAATTTTTTGCTCACATAATACACAAGTCTTTGGACCTTTTCCTCTTCCCTTACCAATGCTGAGCTGATCGCATGGGATGACACTGCCAAATACACGAATAAATCCTCGTGATCTATTGGCTTAGATAAAATCGGAGGTTTCTCCAAGTGCCTGAGCAAATTATGAAACGCTTCTACGCAGTCAGGTGTCCATTTGAAGTGGCGTTTTCCTCGCTTTATTAATTCGAAGAATGGGATGCACTTATCCGTAGCCCTGGAGATAAATCTGCTTAGTGCGGCCACTTTTCCGGCAAGGCTTTGCACATCCCTAATTTGCCTAGGTTCCTGAATGTCTCTGATTGCCGCGATCTGGTCTGGATTAATCTCAATACCACGGGAACTGACGATGAATCCCAAGAATTTTCCAGAGGCAACACCGAATGAACATTTGGTTGGATTGAGTTTCATTCCGTACTTTCGAAGAATGCCGAACATCTCTGCCAAGTCGGTAGTGTGTTGAGAAGATTGCTTGGACTTAACCAACATATCGTCGACGTATACTTCCATTGTTCTCCCGATCTGGTTATAAAACATTCTGTTGACTAAGCGTTGATATGTAGCGCCCGCATTCTTCAAGCCAAAGGGCATCACCACATAACAATATAATCCCAGATCAGTGATGAAACTAGTGTGCTCTTGATCTGGAACATGCATCGGAATCTGGTTATATCCTGAATAAGCATCCATAAATGAGAGAAGCTCATGACCTGCCGTTGAGTCTACCAGCTGGTCAATCCGGGGCAACGGGAAACTATCCTTTGGACATGCTTTGTTCAAATCTGAGAAGTCGATACACGTTCGCCACTTCCCGTTGGCCTTCTTTACCAGGACTGGATTCGAAATTCAGTCTGGGTAGGTCGAGTCTCTGATAAATCCATTACTCTTTAGCTTTCCAACTTCTTCTTTCAAGGCAGCGGACCTCTCTGGGCCCAGCATTCGCCTTTTTTGCTTTACTGGAGGATATTTAGGGTCAATGCTCAAGGAATGGCTCATGATTGATGGGGATATCCCACACATGTCCGCGTGGGTCCAAGCAAATACATCCAAATTGTTTTTTAAGAAATCCATTAATTCTTTAGCAAGATTCGGACTTAACTGGGATCCAATCTTAAGGACCTTCTCCGGGTCACTGTCATCGATCGGTACATCCACAGTTGTCTCGTTGGGAGTCGCCATTCTGCCCCCGGGTTCTTGATCCTCTCTGGGATCTATATCCTCGGGCATCTCTCTGGGCAACTCTCCAACGACTATCCTCTTTGGTTGCTATAAGGTCTCCGCCCCCGAAGGGGGAGAGGTGCCTTTAGTTTCGATATCCCCTCCATTACGAAGTAACTTTAGTTCGGCAACATAACACGCTCGCGCAGCAACTTGATCCCCTCTGACGATACCAATGCCAGCTTCTGTGGGGAATTTCAATAACAAGCACCAGGGGGCTATACAGGCTCTGAACTTTGCGAGGGCCGGTCGGCCCAAGAAGGCATTGTAGGGCGATTCAACATCCAAAACCACAAAGGGAAGGATTCTCACTCTCTGGCGTTCTCCTTCCCCAAGTGTAACTGGTAACTCTACATAACCCATTGGGGCGGTGGATGCTCCTTGAATCCACGGATCCATCCTTGGCAGGGCTTCAAGTCTTTTATTTCGAGATTCATCTGGTCAAAGGTCTTTTTGAAAAGAATATTGATGGAACTCCCGTTGTCCACTAGAACCTTATGAATAGTGGCTGGTCCAATGGGTATTGTAATTACAAGTGGATCTTCAGTTGGAGCATGGACTCCAATGCTTTCTCGTTCTCGGAAGACGACATCGTCGGTCATCATCTTTTGCTGCTTCTCCGGGATACTGTTCTCAGGGTTGCTACACTCCCCTACCTCGAGGTGTTGTTTGGCTGCATTGACGTATTGATCCAATGCTTTGGAACTGTGCCCAGCGAGATAAAGTCCTCCGATCACGGTATTGATAACAATATTCTTTCCTTTTTGCTGAGCAGTCGGCCTAGCAGCAAGTTGATTTTGGTTCTGATTCGGGGCCTGCACTGCTTGCCCCCTGTCCCTGGGCGTTACTCTATATTCATCTAACTTTCCTTCTCGAAGCAGCCTTTCGACTACATCCCTTAGGTGACGACATTCATTCGTCGAATGGCCGTGAATCTGATGAAAGAGACAAAACTTCCCTGTTTCACGCTCTTTCTCTGTCGACTCTCTGGGAGGTGGCCTCTTATTCTGGAGGACTTCGTACGCATCCATGAAGATATTTTCCAGAGTATCACTTATTGGTGTATAACTTTCAAAGGCCCTGGGACGAGTCCTTCTCTGGGAGTCGTTCCCTCGGTTCCTCTTCCGGTTGTTGTCGTTACCATTATTATTGTTGTTACCTGGCTGACGACCACCCTGATTCTGATTTCCGACGTTAACTTCAACTTTCCCCGAGCTGTCTCCCGTCTGTTTGATGGCGACATTGCTCTGAATTTCCTCCTTATCAGTTGTTTTAGCCTTTCGGTTAGCATATACCTCTTCCCGGCGTAAATGTACGTTGGCTTTCACGTAGAATAACTCTCTAGTGTGGGGCGGTTTGCCTGCCAGGTACCTCCCGAATTCAGTGTCCTTATCTACTCCGTCAATCAGTTCTGCGACAATGGTCGGTTCATGGGGATCTTTAACCTCAGTAGCGGCCAAATTGAAACGATCCAGGTATACCTTTAAACTCTCGCCTGGTCGCTGCTTGACAAGGAACAAATCGATCACACTTTTTGTCTTCTGTGCGTAGATACGGAATTGTTCTACGAACTTCTCACTCAGCTCCCAGAAGCTAGAAATCGATCTCGCCGGCAAGCGAGTAAACCATAACAAAGCCACGTCCTCCAGGAATATGGGAAACGCTTTGCACTTAACAGCATCAGAGGCTACGGCAGCGGTCATTGACCAAGAGTATCTCATCAGATGCTGGACAGGATCAGATCTTCCCGCATATCGATTCATTTGTGGCATATTGAAACGCCTTGGAAAAGTCGCATCCAAAATATCATCAGTGAAAGGGGTGTGACTGCGGTCGATCCCCCAATCTTCATTCCGCTGTCCACGGCTATCTGCCAGAATCTGGTGGACCATGGCTTCAACATTTGCACTGGTCAAAGGAGGTTCAGGGTCAGTGCCTCTGGCTCGGCGGGGTTCTCTGATCTCTCTTCGGGGAGCAGTCACAAAATCCGGGGCTCGGATAGGGCTTCGTTGCCCCCTATTATCATGAGCATGTGTGCGGCGATGGGGCTGAGGTGGTCTGTTATGCATAGGACTGTTCACATCTCGAGTCCTGAGAGTTGCGGCTTGATCGTTCACATTACGGTTTGAGGGCCCCGCCCCCAGCGCTTCTTCTTCCTGTGATGGCAGGGTTCCAAACCGAAGTTGCTCTATGTTCTCGGCTCTCTCATACGGTCGTCGCGGAGGTCTCGGCGATTCTTCAGACGAAGAAGAATATACTGGGGTGAGTGGACGAACCGGCGATGTTCTTTGCCTTGCTAGCTCATCAAGTCTTCTATCCATAGCCGTCAAATTTTGCCGCAGGATGGAACTTTCCTGCCTTTGGGCAGCCAACTCATCAAAAAATCTATCCCACATTTCGGCGAAGCGAGAGAGATCCCCCTCAGTGACAGGAGCAGTAGGATCACATTGGTCATCATCACTCTCTCTTATGCGCAAAGAGGTCGAACCGGGTCGAGCAGAGGTGCCAGGACGATAGGAGCGGGTCATAGGTTCCTTTCCAGGTCGATTTGTAGTCTGATCATCAATTCGGATAGCTGCGGTTCGTGGATGGCGACTCGCTGCGCCCCCCTGAGGTCGACTCGTGGTCGTGGTACGCGGAGGCTGCGAGGTGTTACCTCGGGATCGAGTAACAACCCCTTCAGCGGCCCGGATCGTCTCGTTCTCATCGACTCTGAGCGTAGTGTCTTCGTTGGATCGGTTCGCCCCCTGCGCTCCGCGATCTTGAGTTTCTTCATTGCCCAGCTCGTGCACACTCTCTTCAATCGTTTCGTTGGTCTGTGAAGCTTTAGATCTTTTTCCAGCCATGATATCCGAATCGCTGGAATCTTCAAAGAAGTGAATAGTGAAACTTTAGGATCGTTTTCTCAGTGAAAGCACCAAAATGTTAGATCAAAATTTGGACCTAACACCCAAATTGTTTTGAATGTTATAGAGTTTCAAATGAAGAACGAGGAAAAAGAAAATAACACACAGAATTTATAGTGGTTCGGCGTTAACGAGCCTACGTCCACTTTATATATTATTGATTATGCTTTGAAAGCTAATACAACAAGGATTTCTCTCTGTACTCTCGTACTTTGACAATAATGGCGAATTCTGTACTCAATATTGCCAAAAAGATCCCAAAAAATGCCAAGCTCTGGGCTATTTATAGCTGATTTTGTCAGGTGGGTCGTGATAACACGTGGCACAGATCCCGAGAACATCGGATCGCATCACCTCCGTTGAAGAAATAGTCAAACTAGCCGTTGTGGACAGGTGTCGCGATCTGCTTGAAAATCGGATCGTACAGATGGGGAGAATCGGTCCAAGTGACGGTTAGGGACACGTGTCGCCAGATCCGTACGATTCGGATCGCTGAAGACTAGCTCGCGCTTGAACGGGTCAGAGGGTTCGCCATGCACCAGGGGATCGGATCGGTTCGCTCTGGGCAACAATATAAGTTTGGATCGGATCGCCTGGATGCGTCGTTCGCTGATGAGATCAGGGCGATCCGTCGAGACGCGATCCTCTGTGGGCGATCCGTCGAGACGTGTCCTCCGTGGGCGAGTCGATAGAGTGCGATCCGACGGTGGGCGAGACGATGGTGCGATCCATTCTTTCATATCCTGAGAGATCGTGGTTTCATGCTTTCTTCTTATGAATGATCCTGGGTGACTTGGTCAAAAAGCTAGCCAACAGATAAAATGAAGGATTTTCTAGGAAGAATGTGGACAGTAATATTATGCTCACTTGCATCTTCTGGACATGCTACGGATCCGAAGAAAAGGCCTATATCTCCATTTAATTGGACATCTTCGGAAAGCACGGAATCGATGAAATCTAGTTCACTTGCTTATGTTTAAGTAGTATGTTTTATAATTAGTTTTCTTTGCTTGCTCGTACGTTTAAACATTTGTGGGATTTTTATTAAACAATCATGGGTTATTTTGTTGAGTACTTTTGGTTTGTAGAACTTCTAAAAGGCTTGTACTAAATATCTTTATCTTTTGTTTGGTTATGTTAAAACCGTTTACTTGTTAAATAATATCTATTATTATCTATACATGATTGTCTCCTCATTATGTAAATCTATGTTTGTCTCATAGCATGTATTCTTTTTTATCGATGACAAAGGGGGAGAATAGTGTATCAATTAAATTGGTTATATGCTTATATATCCAATATATATGTTGTATGCTAACATTTTATTACAGGAAGTCACACGGTAAGTATATGCTATATTATGAGATAACAAAATGTTGTAGAGTTCTGGGGGAGCAAAATATATATACAAGCATACATTTAGGGGGAGCAAGTTTAATATTTCAACGGAATGCGAGATGTTGTCATCAATCGAAAAAGGGGGAGAATGTTGATTCACGATATTTTCGATTCATGACAACAAAATAGAGATTAATGAAGATCGTATCAGCTAAGTTCATGTATATATGATTATCTAGTTGTGTTAGATATATGTTAAATTCTATCCTCATAGTATAACAAAAATGCATGTATTATATATATATATATATGGTTAGAAAATAACATTACTAGACTGGTTTCACCTAACCAGTCGACTGGTAGAAAATTACTAGTCGACTGGTCAGGGATCCAGAGTCCAGTAACTTCTAGTTTCTTTTCATATTTAAATATATATACAATTTTCTCAGTTGACCAGTCGACTAGTTATTTTCCTACCAGTCGACTGATCAGGAAATAACAGTCATATTTGTGAAGAGTTGCTTTCTTTCATGAAGAGATTCCTCTTCATCTATGAACAGAAATGGATGCAATTCTTTGCTGAAACACTTCATGAAAGATTACTACTCTTCTACAATTATAAATACACTTCAAACATGATTTCAAAACCACCGATTCTCAATTATTCTACACTAATTTCTGATTTACATCTCTATGCTCACCACATACTAAACGATCTTTATAATTCAAGTTACTTGTTGAATCTTTGAAGTTATTTCATATCTCTTGATTCAACAAGCAACATACTTCCTTCAATCTTCACATACACATCAAATAGTTGAGGATAAGATTGTAGGAAGTGTGTACTTAATCGTTGGCTATTTAGTGTTGATACAAGAACACATTCAGAAGTCAAAACTCTTTTGTAATCTGTGAAGTCCTGTATAGGTGCTCAGGAAGGGACATCCTTGTTGGTGCTCGGGTGTATTGTGACCTATTCCTCTGGGTTAAGAGAGGGCATATTAGTGAATTCCGAAGAGGAGCTTCGGGACTGAACGTAGGACGGGAAGTCCGAACCAGTATAAAGTTCCTAATGTCTTTACTTACTACTTTTACTTGCTTGTGATATATCTATATTTCAGAGATTTAAACGCATAACTATTGCAGCTTACAAGTTAGCTTGTCACATATACAATTCTGCTATATCCATATAAAGATCCTACTTAAATCACACACTGACTTTTCAATAATCAGATCGACGTGCTCCCTTCGTGCTTCAAGATACCACAATGATCTACCCCATTGGGTTCTTCACCTTCAGACGTGCAGACTGGTCTAAATGCGTCGGGTTAACGTACTATTAGACCCTATGTCTAAACGTTTAATTACGCGCTTGCCCTACCTCATTAGATTTCCAATTAACTTGGTTATTTTCAATCATATTAACTTCTTATTCAAGTTACCAAGTTCTCTTCGAACCCCTTATATCTCTAAGGAATGGACCCATATCGCTTATTAATTTCAGTTATATAACTTAACCCATTTAAGTTCATTAGTAATCCCCTAACATGTTATTCTTTAGATTGTAATTCAACGTTTGTAATCTACAATTTTCTTGCATTATTACCCTTTCATTCATCATCCAATTTCACGTTACAATAACATGTTCTACTTAATGTGTCATTAAGTAAATCCTATCACAATCAGCAGGTTTCCATTTAACATATTACTTAATTTATAATTAAGTATAACTTATTTCATTCCATAAGTCTTCTTACTTCATTCAGTCTTATGCCGCCTGAGCGGGCTTCCACTTATAATTAATTTATTTTATTAGACTTCACAATTCTCTTTTATAAGTCTACTAATAATAAGCCTACTTCATTCTTTTTCATTAGCCATAGTTTGGTTTAGTACGACCTCTTATTGTTATTCACTTTTTTACTTAGTTCTTTTAACTAAGGTTTATTAATAGGTTTCCTTTCCATTTTATCATAACATATGTTATAATCTCCCTAGGACAAGCCTACATATTATATTCCACTCTTTCATTCATACCAAATCATAACAGGTTATTATCATTCCTCGTTCATTCCAATTCTTATACTGCTGTAACATTCACTCATTTCCATTAATTACCATTAGTGCCATTTATTTCTTTCCTGTCATATACATATATTCATATGTTAATGCCCCAGACCTCTCACATTAAGCTGACCATTTGCGGATGCTGGATTTGCCGGGATGTTCTGGGCAGATTTCTAGCATAAGTTGAACTTAACCTCATGTCTTAGTGTAGTTATTTACAATTTCCTAATTACTATAATTTTTTCATATAATTTAGGCATATGTATTCTTCCAAATTTTTCTGTAATTCTATTTGCAACCTTTTGTCATAATAATATTCTTAAGAAAATGTTCGGGATTTTCATAAATTCCATAATTATAACATTTGCAGTAATTTCTCATTCAAATAGATGTTTAATGGAAATGGGCTTATATGACAGAAATGTTCTTAGCAGATTTAACCCCAATTTATCACAACGATTCGCAATTTAATTGTAACTTGATTTACAATATCTAATTAACAAGTTCTTACAACTTTAATCTTCTAAACATGTCCTAAACAGTTTTAATACCCAATTTCCGTACTTATCAACTGTTTAGCAGATTAAATATAATGGGGAATGCAAACGATAAATATACCATTATTTAAAATGGTATAATTTAGATCCACTCACCTAACAACTTTCCAGTCCATGAATCTGATCCAAATTTGTTGTTCCATGGCATCCCTAACTGAATCTATTACCAAATATATCCATAGATTCACAAATCTGTCGCTAAAGAAGAGGGAAAAGAGAAAGAAACTTATATAAACCAGATTCAAGGACTTACCTTACTCTAACCAGAATTCTGAATGCTTATTTGTAGATCTGTACTCTTTTATCTTCAAATCTTGAATCAGAATTACCTAAAACTAATATTCTAATTTTGTTAAAAGATTTGAGGATAGATGAGAATGGCAGAGCCTGGGCAGCATCTCAGAAAATATGAGGTGTAAGCTAGGCCCTGCTAGTCTATTTATGGGCATACGAGAAAGTATGAACCATTGGATTTAATTCATAAAAATTCGGGCCGCACACATTACCAAAATACACATCAAAAAGCAGATCTAGATTACTCCTCGGTCGACCCCTAGGTCGACCCCTAGGTCGAGCTGTCTGCCTGTTGATCGACCCCTAGGTCGAGCTGTCTACTTGTGGGTCGACCTATGAAAGATGGGGTCGACCCATCTGGGTCTAGTCCTGCTATTTGACGTTAATTTGCCATGCTAACGTTTTTCCATTCGATTACTTGCCCCTTTTTACTTCCTTTGATTTATTTTATACCTTTTTATACATCATTACTGAGTTTATATTTTACTTATATATGTATATATATGCACATCTTTTCAATTATTTAATTTATTGTTATCCTTTGCATATGTTCTCTGTTTTGGTGATGCCATATACCAAATTGAATCATAAAATCACCAAGCACAAATCAGTAAATGTCTCAGGATCAAATTATGAAAAATATAATCTTTTATATTTTCTTTTAGCATAAAAATACGGGGTGTTACATTCTCCCCTCCTTTGGAAATTTCGTTCCTGAAATTTGCTAAGGATTAAATAATGTAATTCCTCGTATATAGCAACCAGTTGGTGTTTATCCAATTTTCAACCATCTGTGCATTTGTGCAAAGTGTTGCATGTACAAAAATATGAATGCAATGGATGCCTAAATGGTACCTCCTATATGAATGCAAACTTCTTTCTTTAAAAAAATCTTGAAAATATGTTGGACCATCCTAAATGTACTGGCAATTTCTATATGAATGTAGTATCTTTTTGAAAAATAATAGCATTTTTCAATCAATTTTTCCCATACCCTTGCAAAGCAAAGGCATACTTCACTAAATTTTTGCATCCAAAATCCTACCATTTAACTTTCGAATTATTTATTTGGGAAAAATCAATTTTTCCTAAATCTTTTCTCCTTGCAATGCTTTTGAGGAGACATGTTTTTACAGTTTATAATCTTATGTTGTTAGTTTTTTTGCTTGTCATTACTTTACAATATACAATGATTACAACAGAAATTTTCTTACTAGTAAAAAGAGTTTTAATCATAACAACACTCTACTATAACGAAGTCAAATCTAAACATTAGTTCTGCTACAACAAGTCGGGCTAAGATAGCCAAGTCCTACGACACGTGGTCCAACAAACATTACCATAACTATCCATCACTGAAATGGAGGTCTGGGCCCCGACCCAAAAATACCGTGGATAAATGAATCTAACCCTCCTAGGGTATCCTCTACTCTACCTATACGCTCCTCTTGTCGCCTAGTACCCGCTCTAACCTCTAGTTGTATGACTCGCATCTCTGCTTGCATCTAGTCAAACTGCTATTGAGCAGTGTATATCTGCTGCAAGCTCTTCTATTGTGTCTGTGCAGCCTCTATCTGTGCTCGAGCCATCTTCTGTTGTCCAAGCAAGATGTCCTGATGCTCTCTATATAGTTGAGTCTATCTATTTGAGATGGTCATAATCTCATATCCCAAGGCTCTCTGGATGACCATGTGTCCTACCCAGAAAACTAGGAAGAACCGGCGCCTCCCCAAGGCTGCTCTGCACCTGCATACTGATAATCCTTTGGTGGGTAGAAATATGAATACTGTTGTGGTTCCTCTGCCAGTGCAAACTGAGGTTCAACCCTTGCTATGGGTTGATATCCAACCATAGTCCTATATGGCACCCCTGCTGGGGGAATCGGCTGCACTCGTTGGACCTACTGGCCTCGCTCGTCCTGATGATCTATATCTGCAACATCCTCACCTGGAAACTCTACTCCTCCATTGCCTCCACCAACCCCATCACCTCTATCGCCCCCATCGTCACCATCATGATCCATCGGCTATGGGTCCATTGCCAGCAAATCCTGAAACTCAATCTTCATCCTAGTCAGCATGGCTAGGTCTATAAGATGGTCGGGGTGCGAAATGGCGCACTCTCTTACTTAGGGGACCCTCGCATGTATAAAAATTGTCGCCAGAGGTGTCCAAACAGGATGTTGGTCTGCCTAGAATCCATGGAGGAGCGATAATACTGTAAAATCAAGCAGGCCCGATTCACCTCGAGTCCTGCAAAAACTGCATAGGTAGCCAACCTAATCATGGGAGAAACCCTATCGAAGCTGCCCGTCTTTGTTGCTAGGTTATACTGCAGAATGTGTATAACCACTCTAGCAAATGGGTGCAAATGTACTATATCCCAAATCCTCTCATTCTCATTAACAAAAATCCTATGTATCACTGCTAGTTCTGTCATCTCTATATCTTCTAATTATTGGCCCCAACCTCGTATACCAAGTATGGCCCAATTGTGCCTTAGTAAATAAAATAGGTACTCCCTTAACTTTAGACTCAAAAACTACCATCTCATTCTCTTCCCTACTTACTAGATTATCCTCAAAAAGACCTACTAACCTTGGATAATCTCTCTTTTCCACTATGTTGTGGTCCAAGATGTGGTCTAGCCCTACCGCATTAAACAATGGCTCCAAAGCGGTGCCTAAAAAGTCCGCAAGCTTGACCGGTCTCCCGAGCAAAATACTATACCTTCAGTCCTCACGTATGATTCCACTATATCCCTCCAATTGTTGCACCAAGCGATTTCTCGATCGGGGGTATAATTGGGGAAAAGAGGCGGCGAGAGAGGGTTACGATTGCACGGCTATTTTTCTCCGAATCTGAAAGAAATTTGTACGGATCTTGGTAGAGAACGTCAAGGGCTTTGATTTGACACCAAATTTAGGCGAAAACGTTGGAGATTTGAGGTGGTGGTAGCCTTGGGAAGTTGGGGGAAAATGGGTTTTTGGGTGATTTTAGGGGGAAGAACGAAATGAACGATGAAGCTAATCAACTTCGTCTTTTATTTTTTTAGGGCCTGCGGCAGTGGGTCGACCCATTGTAGCGAGTGTCTCAACCCATAGGTTGACCTACTCGTTGTGTGTCGACCCATTTGTTGATCCACCCTGAAACTAGGTCAACCTGACCCAATTTTTTTTCTCGTTCGTTTCACCTACCAACTTTTAACTGCGGTTAACCCAAAAGAAGAAACAGAAGGGTCGGTCGTTTCCGTTTGCATGTCCTAAAGTGTCTATTCCTGCTACTCCTTCGTTTTTCTTTCATTTTTAAAATCCATAAATTTTGCGATGGTTCCCTTAGGACTAATTTTTCCATTATTTACTTTTCCAATATCTTTTTCACCCTCTGAACCATTTTATCAAATTATCCAATATCTTAGATTTCCCTTTTTTATCAATTTCATATAGTGCACAAGTCTTAATTGTTGAACTTCTCACTTGTACATATACATATATATATATATATATATATATATATTGAAAATTGATTCACTTTATTTCTAGGTTAGCATTCTAACCTTTGCAACAACAAAACATAAAAGAAAAACTGAAATTACGAGTAATTAAATCCTAAATTATGATAACCGGCCCATGAAAAGCCATCTTCCCGTTTCGTGCACTTTCTGCACCGCTCCAACGTGCAAACCCTCAGCACCACGCATGCCAAAGGCTCCACTTATTCAAGATCACTTAACATCAGAATATCATCGAAGACTAGCATTTTGTTCTTCAAACCATGAGACTGAAAGCCAATCTGCAGATTCTCTTTACCACGTTTGTGATGAACTGAGCAAGCTTGAAAGCCCATGACATGATTTCTATAACCACCGAATATGAACTAGTAATTCCATTCATCCATATCCTCTTATATATTTACTTACTGCTCAAAACTTTCTGCAGAAAACAAAGCACGGAGGAAATAATAACCTCTCGAACAAATTAGTAGTCATATGGAATCCCAAAAATAATATACAAATCCAAAACAATAGGTCTGGTTGATGATTCACAGACTCCTGTGAATCAATCCTCTTGCCGGGATTAACACATTAGTATATGGATTTCAAAACTAGAAGACAAGAGGCCAACTTAACTGTTAACAACCTATCTCTGCCCATTAAATTAACTGTGAATCATCAGGTTATTGTGACTAGACTATGGATAAACATTATCTTTAAAAATCACTCATCCATGTGATAGAACAGATCATCAAATCATCTTAAGCTTCAACTCAAAACTGTTTACGATAACTCCAGAATTCCCTTTTCTATAATAGATCCACTGATTGAATCTTCAATGAGTAATCCGAAACCAGTATTATGAAAAACAAGCTACTTCATAAGAAATCATACAACTGATCTCTTCCTAAACTAAATATCCCGTTATAACTTCAAATCGAAGACAAATCAAACCCAAAATCCAAAGCAAATATTATAAATATCAGATCCAAACACATACCAGATCACGAGAATGTTGAAAATAACTGCAGAAACGGTTATGAAGAATCGGAAGTGATTTAACACTTGCGCCGACTATGTCAAATCCCAATTCTCTGAGTGTCTTGTTCTCCGTCTTTTCTTCAAATTCGAATCAGATATGGATCATCTTTTAGGCGAAGATGCGTTGAGATCTTGGGTTGACCATCGGCGATTGTTAGGAGGAGACCAGATCTGAAAAATGAAACTGGCTAAAGTAGGAGATCGAAACCCAAATTAGGGTTTAGAAGTGAAATATAAATTTGCGGATTTGATTATAAGTGCGAAAACACAAAGGAAATCAAATAGAAATTTAGCTATGGAAAACCGATGAAATATGAGATCTAGGTTTTGCTGAAAAATTGAAAATATGGCTTATAAACGAAAACAAGTTTTGTTGATGGTTATCAAAGTGGAAATCAGAAAGAAAACAGATGGAAGTCAGATGGAAAACAGACGGAAATCAAATAGAAATCAGATAGGACAAGGAGAAAGGAGAAACTCACGCATGAACGAAAGCAGGCGATAAGCCTGTCACCATGGACGAGTTTTCCTCACCTCTTATATATATATATATATATATATATACACACACACACACATACATACACACACATAACTATATATATTATTCTTATTATATGAGAATATACAAGTATGTGCTCTCACTATTTAAACAGGAATCCTAAACGTTGGCTCTAATACCAGATGTAACAACCCAAATTCCGACAGACTGATTTTTTTTTCCAAAAATCCCATTTTACCGAAATGTAAAGACCCGCAACTTCCCCGTAAAGGAAAGTGACGGATAGTTCGAGAACAACCCACAACAGAACGCATACAGAAGAACATTTCATTGTATATTACAACAATGCATCAGATTACAAGAATATACAGAGTATAAATGAATATTACACAGAAATATCAGAGATTTAAATTACATTTAAATACATTGCAGCGGAAAATAATACAATACACAACTAGAAGGGATATACGGATACAAAGCTTTCCGGATATCATTCCAGCTGTAAACCAGGATCCTGTGGATATAAATCTGCAAAACCAAAACTACTAGCTGCCCGTGTCGAAAATAAGGGCACCCAGAGTTTAGGTTAAAACAATAAACTCCAGGTCAGTCATGTGACTGGTGTGAGAACTAAAACAGTTATTAATCTTTATTTTAAATCATTAGGTAAATCAAGGGACCACGCCGTATAACACGGAACGGGTTTCCTCCCAAGAATACCAGTGCATAAAACAAACAGCGCAATGCTAAATAAAGAAAAATGAAGCTGTTATAAGACCCAGGTCCCATCACACAATGCAACGCAGTCGAGGATAGGGTTTTCCCTTATAACAACCAAAGAATGCTTGATACGTTTAAAACAAATCATTTGATACTAATATAAGTGCATAGTGTATAAAACACTTCAAATCATAAGTATCAATCATAGGCGGCATGAGCGCCCCATCCCACTATGTCGCCATATATAGGATTACAACTAAAACCGCGATCACGTATTTGGAAATTGGATTTCCTTCTATGAACCGAGGCAAAAGATAGTCCTCAACCGATTCGAGACTGCCTAGCCCGAGTCTCAGGATCAGAGCTCGAGTGACCCTTGGATCCTCAGGGCCGGTCCACACGGAGTGGCTTAAAATGCCTGAACATGCGTTTCTCCGCCCTATGGGGCGTAAACGAGCCAACTAAATGACTCCATCGGTTCGAGAACGACCGATCAATCCGAGGCGCCTCGCAACAGCAACAACCACATAAGTCAAACTCGTCAGGGCGTGTAAAACCACTGACGCCACTTCTAGCTAGGAAGAAACGCATGCCCTCCCTGACGTCCTCTCCCGTTTTTGGTTCATACCGGGTGTGAAACACGCGAGGTAAACGTTACACAAAGCTACGCCACAAAGGCCGTGCTTTGATCATCACCACAAGACTTTGCTTTTCAACAGAAGCCTCGATCAATAGCCACTTAGGCATGCCACACAGACAATTCACTCCATGCGTTTGATATCCATCATTATATAACCCCTGAGCTCGTACGTCTCAGAGAAGGGCGTTAAGCAAGAGAATAAATTCTCCGCCGCCAAACAGATATATATTTAATAGAGATCAATCACACGGACTAAAATCCAATGTCAGACACACAGTCCATTTACAAGTCCGTTCTGGGTCTGAACGAAACCGGAGGCACCTAGTACCCCGCATATCCATCGATCTCCAAGTACGTCTGGACGATCACCAACTGTTTCCATCTTCTTGGGTGTACAGCCCAATCAAGATCATCAGTTATCACCCAAACGACGTGAAAACTTCTGGTCTTCGACCACCGTCTTCATCTTCGACACCACGTCGAATCAGTTATTCAGAATGGGCTAAACCCGGTCTTTCTGAATAACTCGCGTATATATTAAATAAGTGTTACACAAACACAACATACGCCTCATTCCAATTCATTAGTCACTAACCGTAAATTAATCAAGAGAATAATTCCCCAAATATTAACCCCGAAGGCCGAAACCAACATCAGATCAATATCCAGAAAACCATTCTACTTAGCTAACCGACAGTTAGTTTCTAATTTTACATTCATAGGGAAAGGTTCCCATTAATTTTATCAAAGATAAATTCTTGAATTTATTCTTTAATCAACTTTTGAATATCAATTCAAACTAGTCGGGATTAGCGAACCTTACCGAAGTAATCATTTGTTTTAATTTCCCAATCCCAACCTATTCATCCCATGAAGTAAAACTGGTTATACTTCATATCTAACACCACGGTGTTATTGGTAAATTCAATTACCATTTCACGTTCAAATCTAATTAAAGATTTAACTATCGCCTGGAGCAAAACTGGTGATACTCCACTTCGATTATTTCAATCTAATTAAAGATTCATTAAAACTCCACTTAGTTTTAATCGTTAACTGGGTTAAAGAATCAGTGTCCTTTAAAACACGGTTCACGATAAACCCAAAATCACATTCATTAATTATCGGGTTAAAGAACGAGTGTTATTTAAAACACGGTTCACGATAAACCCAAAAATCAATATCGATTCAATACCAATTAAATATTATTAAATTGGTACACTTCATTAAATCTAAATAAAAAGATTTAATCTTTTCTCAACTAGGTTCAAGAACAGTGTTAGTGAAGACACTATTCACGACAAACCCGAATCATATTTGATATTCAATACAAGGCCCTGAATAGAAAATATCCCGGCTTATATTCAATATCAAATTCTACGACCAACAAATATCGTATTGGAAATAACGATATATATCTATCTTTCAAATTTCCATAACAACATCTGTATAGTCACGAAATCCAACATCGAAATATTCCGAAGACAATTTCGATTCAAATCCATTCCAATGCAATCATTGGAAATTTTGGTTATTTTTAAAACCCTTTTCGAATTCAAATTATTTATTTAAAAATAAATAGAATTATAATTCTAGTTCAAAGCTAGTTCATTTCGATAAAAATCTATTTTTATCTTTTCAAATATGGAGTTTTTCATCCCAATTCTTCACAAATCATTTCTTATGATTTTGCACAAATTATTACTATTTTTAATAATTTTATCAAGGCCCGTACAGTCGATTTCCATCAACGGCCATCGAACTGCACTTACAGCGACCTTTTTCGAATTTGATTTGGACGTATCTCCAAATCCAACCGTTAGATTTCAAATTTCTAACATTCGTTAGAAAGCTCTTTTCAATACGAACCCAACGGTTCCGGTTTTAGGAGAATCCGACGGTCGGATCTCCCGTAATGTCCGTTTGAAATAAGTGGTCGAAATTCGCGAACTGCCGCGGCGCGGCGCGTTCTATTCAGGCCCTTATATTATATATAATATATATAATATATATTTCGTCGATTTCTATTTAAAACGAATTATATAAACAGTTTTAAATTCGTTTCAAAAGCAATTTCAACTTCCATTTCAATTCAAATCAAAATTGAATTCATCTTTATAAATTCGTTTTAAAATTCATTTCTATTCAATTCAAATTTCAATCCAATTTGAATTCATTTCAATTCGCTTTCAATTCAATTTGAATTCGTTTTCAATTCATTTCGAAATCGTTTTCAATTCAATTCATTTCGAAATCGTTTTCAATTCAATTCATTTCGAAATCGTTTTCAATTCAATTCATTTCGAAATCGTTTTCAATTCAATTCATTTCGAAATCGTTTTCAATTCAATTCATTTCGAAATCGCTTTCAATTCAATTCATTTCGAAATCGCTTTCACTTCAATTCATTTCGAAATCGCTTTCAATTCAATTCATTTCGAAATCGCTTTTCAATATTCATTTTAAAATATTTCAATTCAATTCATTTCGAAATCGTTTTCAATTCAATTTATTTCGAAATCGTTTTCAATTCAATTTATTTCGAAATCGTTTTCAATTCAATTCATTTCGAAATCGCTTTTCAATATTCATTTTAAAATGAATAAAATCGATATAAATATCGTTCACGTCAAAATGGCGTCAATCTAATCAACACGGCTTCATATATTGATATTTTCAAATATTCCATTTCGAATATTTCTATTTCAAATATTTCTATTTTAAAACTGGAATGAGGCCCAAACAATTACCATACAAAGTTAATTATATGGATTTTCATACAACACATGTATAATAGCATTGAAAAATAATCAGCCATCAACCAAAGTGCACTACACTGTATAAGCATCAAATATAGATATCTAACGCTTATAACAGCCTGTCAATCAATCGATCGACATATTTAATCAATCAGGATGAGTGAACTTCAAATTTCATCCCAACACCCGTGTGGGGTTTCAAACAATCAAACACAGATTTTATTTGTGCAGTTGGGCGATGTGCGAAATTTATCGACCCAATCAATGTCCTTCAAATAAGTGTACATAAACAAACCGTTCGGTTTGTAAATGAATATTTATTTATTCACATTCACGTTAAAAATTATATTTTTAACGACTAAACATTTTATTCCAACATATGAATTTCTATTCAGTTCATTCTTAAAATAAAATGATATTTTTATTTTTCTAACATATTTTTAGAAAATTTCGGCGGCATAACGGCACGATACTAGAAACGGGACGAGGCCTAGCCTTATCCCCGGTCTAGTGAAGGCCCACGCCATTCACACATCAATCAAATCAATCTCATCTCACCAAACAATTCAATTCAAACAAATAATTCAACTAATCTATGCAACCAAACAAACAAGTCCATGGTCTGTGGACGATTGTGTCGGGTGCTACTAAGCACCGTCTGCATCCTAGTATATATATATAACTAGAAAAATAAATTGATAGGTGAGAAATTCTCACATATTGCTATCCTAGCTCCACGGCACTTCTTTTGCAGGAAATCTTCACTGTTCCCGTCGATATCACTTTCTTCGCCCGTATTCTCTACATATGCAAAAATCGAATTTTTACTTCGCTATTCCATATATAAAAATCATATTTTTCTTTCGATGTTCTATATATAAAAATCATATTTTTATATCGAAGTTCAATATATAAAAATTCTATTTTTCTATCGAAGTTCAATATATAAAAATTCTATTTTTCTATCGAAGTTCAATATATAAAAATTCTATTTTTCTATCGAAGTTCAATATATAAAAATTATATTTTTATTTCAATTTATAAAAATCACTATTTTTAACCGGTTGTTTATATAAAAATTATATTTTTATATAATTAAAAATTACTTCATTGCTGGATTAAAAATCAAATATTTTTCTTATTAAAAATCCAATCTTTCTACTTAATAAAAATTTGACCTTTTTCTTATATTAAAGTTAAAAAAATTCAGTTTTTCTATACCTTTAAAAATTCAGTTTTTTCTATACTTTAAAAATTCAGTTTTTCTATACTTTAAAAATTCAGTTTTTAAAATCTTTTCTAAAAATTTCAGTTTTAAAATCTTTTTTAAAATCAGTTTAAAACCCTTTTAAAAATCAGTTTAAAACCCTTTTAAAAATCAGTTTAAAACCCTTTTAAAATCAGTTTAAAACCAATTTAAAAATTCAGTTTTAAATCAATTTAAAATTCAGTTTTGAATCAATTTAAAATTCAGTTTTAAATCAATTTAAAATTCAGTTTTAAATCAATTTAAAATTCAGTTTTTAAATGTTTTTTTTTTTATAAAATCAGTTTACTCTATTTAAATACATAAAAATAAATTAATAAAACCAAAAAAAAAACTTACAGAGGGGGGGGGGGGTTTCTGCAGATCGGCGGAGGGCTTCTCGAACTGGGCGGCGGCGCTAGGGTTTCGAGCGAGGGAGGCTGATGCGTCGCGAGCTTCGAGGTGGGCGGACGCTTCGCGAGCTTCGAGGTGGGCGGACGCTGGATCGGCGCGCGGTGGGGGGCATCGTCGTTGATGACGAGGGGGGGTGGCTGCGCGATTCCGCCATCGTCTCCCCCTTTTTTTTTTTTATTTATTTTTGTTTTGATTCTGTCGATTTGAACGGGGGAGGGGCCAGAGGGAAATAAGGGGGAGAAAGGAAATATTTTTTTTTATTTTTTTATTTATTAATTTATTTATTTTATCCTAAAGAGTTGACTTTCACATACGACCTCGAAACGAGGCCCACCGCCTGTCGTCCATAGCGTTTTACCCCCATTCTGAACACAATGGGATATGTATCGTCAGCTGATTCGGCTGTTACAATCAGTTTCCGTTAAATTTACATTTAAATCACTATATTGAATTTAAACGCGCATTTCAAATTACCGGGGTCGCATACTAACTCTAAAAATTGCAGAAAAATATTTTCTAGCTTCGTATTGACGATACGGTCCTAACAAAACAAGTTTCGTCGAATTCTGAGACCGTTTGAAAAATGGCCAATTTCCAGTCGATTAAAATCAACTGAAACTGGTCAAACGCGTTTTCCTTTGCCACGCTCACATATTGATTCAAAAAATTATGAAATTTGGAATCTAGCAATAATTTGACACTGCGGATCCAACAAAACTGGTTTCGTCGAAATCCGAGGTCATTTGCAAAATGTCCATTTTTAAGGGCCTGAATTCCATAGCGACTATTCAGAATTTTCAACTGGACATATCTTTTGATTCCCGATATGAAATCTTGATTTTTTCGGATTCGTTGGAAAGATATTCACTATTAGATTCCATTATTTTTGGTTTCACTAAAATCCGGATTGTTTTGCACCCGGTACATTCAATTGAAGTTTGAAATCGAATTATCGAACTACCGCGCCATTTTCAATTCTATTTATAATTATAAATAATTATTTATATTCTAACGACGACGCGTATAATATATACGTTCGAATTATATTCAAAACAAATTTCTCATCGATATTATTTAAAATAATCCATTTTAAATATTCAAAATTCGCTAAAATGGCCAAAATAAAAATTTTAAACTGGCCCAGATTTTACGGGTTGTTACAATCTCCCCCACTTAAAACTTTTCGTCCCCGAAAAGGAACAAAGTCGAAAGTGGTTTGATTAATCAACTCTACGCTCGATCTGGCTTCCATTCTCCAACTTTTCAGTTTCTGAGAATTTTCAAAATTTCAAAAATTTGGCTAACACCCTAAATTTTCGAAAAATTTCGCCATAACCTCCCCTGCACCGGGAGCATCGGGGAATTTCAAATAGCTTCCCCGGTCCTTCAGATCTCAAAAAGAAAAAGAAAAAGCCAAGCGGCTAGCCAATAGGCTCACAAAATCATCATCACCCAAACAAAACAGGAAATTATGTAGTAAACATGTACCTATTTGTCGGGCAAACAAATTTTATTCTCTGGCTCTAGCCTCCTTGCTATGACCTGCTCAATATAAGTATATGTATATGCAAGCAAATGCGACCAATTTTCAATATAATCCAATATTTGATTCAATTAGGCTAAATGGTTCAAAATTATCAAACAATGAACAAACAACACAGACATCAATCAATTAGTGAATTAGAGTTTCAAATTCATAATTTTGATACATATACAAAAATCAGATTTTTGATGCCAAATCACAACAATAAGCCCTATCAAATTGGTTCTCACACCAGTCTAATGGAAATATATAGAAATCTCCCTTTCGTCACTCGAACATAAATTCTGATGACGATGCATCAATCATCAGAGTTCTCTCCGGGCGACTAGAAGGTGATTCTATATCTATCCAGTATATTAAAATTTCGAATACACGCGGATCAGACGTATACGCAAAATCTATATATACTGGATTGTCCACATCAATATAAATAAATAATCAAATACGAATAATTGATTTATATTCCAAAACAAGATTTATTTTCATTTTAAAAATATACTCTTCACACTCGTTCTAGGATACTACTGATCCTATCTCTAACGAGTCATTCTAATTGGATATTACTAATCCAATATCTGATGAATTCTTTCGTATGGTTCTAATGTGCCTTGTTCTCTAAGCTTTGTAAACCAAAGCTCTGATACCACGTGTAAAGACCCGCAACTTCCCCGTAAAGGAAAGTGACGGATAGTTCGAGAACAACCCACAACAGAACGCATATAGAAGAACATTTCATTGTATATTACAACAATGCATCAGATTACAAGAATATACAGAGTATAAATGAATATTACACAGAAATATCAGAGATTTAAATTACATTTAAATACATTGCAGCGGAAAATAATACAATACACAACTAGAAGGGATATACGGATACAAAGCTTTCCGGATATCATTCCAGCTGTAAACCAGGATCCTGTGGATATAAATCTGCAAAACCAAAACTACTAGCTGCCCGTGTCGAAAATAAGGGCACCCAGAGTTTAGGTTAAAACAATAAACTCCAGGTCAGTCATGTGACTGGTGTGAGAACTAAAACAGTTATTAATCTTTATTTTAAATCATTAGGTAAATCAAGGGACCACGCCGTATAACACGGAACGGGTTTCCTCCCAAGAATACCAGTGCATAAAACAAACAGCGCAATGCTAAATAAAGAAAAATGAAGCTGTTATAAGACCCAGGTCCCATCACACAATGCAACGCAGTCGAGGATAGGGTTTTCCCTTATAACAACCAAAGAATGCTTGATACGTTTAAAACAAATCATTTGATACTAATATAAGTGCATAGTGTATAAAACACTTCAAATCATAAGTATCAATCATAGGCGGCATGAGCGCCCCATCCCACTATGTCGCCATATATAGGATTACAACTAAAACCGCGATCACGTATTTGGAAATTGGATTTCCGTCTATGAACCGAGGAAAAAGATAGTCCTCAACCGATTCGAGACTGCCTAGCCCGAGTCTCAGGATCAGAGCTCGAGTGACCCTTGGATCCTCAGGGCCGGTCCACACGGAGTGGATTAAAATGCCTGAACATGCGTTTCTCCGCCCTATGGGGCGTAAACGAGCCAACTAAATGACTCCATCGGTTCGAGAACGACCGATCAATCCGAGGCGCCTCGCAACAGCAACAACCACATAAGTCAAACTCGTCAGGGCGTGTAAAACCACTGACGCCACTTCTAGCTAGGAAGAAACGCATGCCCTCCCTGACGTCCTCTCCCGTTTTTGGTTCATACCGGGTGTGAAACACGCGAGGTAAACGTTACACAAAGCTACGCCACAAAGGCCGTGCTTTGATCATCACCACAAGACTTTGCTTTTCAACAGAAGCCTCGATCAATAGCCACTTAGGCATGCCACACAGACAATTCACTCCATGCGTTTGATATCCATCATTATATAACCCCTGAGCTCGTACGTCTCAGAGAAGGGCGTTAAGCAAGAGAATAAATTCTCCGCCGCCAAACAGATATATATTTAATAGAGATCAATCACACGGACTAAAATCCAATGTCAGACACACAGTCCATTTACAAGTCCGTTCTGGGTCTGAACGAAACCGGAGGCACCTAGTACCCCGCATATCCATCGATCTCCAAGTACGTCTGGACGATCACCAACTGTTTCCATCTTCTTGGGTGTACAGCCCAATCAAGATCATCAGTTATCACCCAAACGACGTGAAAACTTCTGGTCTTCGACCACCGTCTTCATCTTCGACACCACGTCGAATCAGTTATTCAGAATGGGCTAAACCCGGTCTTTCTGAATAACTCGCGTATATATTAAATAAGTGTTACACAAACACAACATACGCCTCATTCCAATTCATTAGTCACTAACCGTAAATTAATCAAGAGAATAATTCCCCAAATATTAACCCCGAAGGCCGAAACCAACATCAGATCAATATCCAGAAAACCATTCTACTTAGCTAACCGACAGTTAGTTTCTAATTTTACATTCATAGGGAAAGGTTCCCATTAATTTTATCAAAGATAAATTCTTGAATTTATTCTTTAATCAACTTTTGAATATCAATTCAAACTAGTCGGGATTAGCGAACCTTACCGAAGTAATCATTTGTTTTAATTTCCCAATCCCAACCTATTCATCCCATGAAGTAAAACTGGTTATACTTCATATCTAACACCACGGTGTTATTGGTAAATTCAATTACCATTTCACGTTCAAATCTAATTAAAGATTTAACTATCGCCTGGAGCAAAACTGGTGATACTCCACTTCGATTATTTCAATCTAATTAAAGATTCATTAAAACTCCACTTAGTTTTAATCGTTAACTGGGTTAAAGAATCAGTGTCCTTTAAAACACGGTTCACGATAAACCCAAAATCACATTCATTAATTATCGGGTTAAAGAACGAGTGTTATTTAAAACACGGTTCACGATAAACCCAAAAATCAATATCGATTCAATACCAATTAAATATTATTAAATTGGTACACTTCATTAAATCTAAATAAAAAGATTTAATCTTTTCTCAACTAGGTTCAAGAACAGTGTTAGTGAAGACACTATTCACGACAAACCCGAATCATATTTGATATTCAATACAAGGCCCTGAATAGAAAATATCCCGGCTTATATTCAATATCAAATTCTACGACCAACAAATATCGTATTGGAAATAACGATATATATCTATCTTTCAAATTTCCATAACAACATCTGTATAGTCACGAAATCCAACATCGAAATATTCCGAAGACAATTTCGATTCAAATCCATTCCAATGCAATCATTGGAAATTTTGGTTATTTTTAAAACCCTTTTCGAATTCAAATTATTTATTTAAAAATAAATAGAATTATAATTCTAGTTCAAAACTAGTTCATTTCGATAAAAATCTATTTTTATCTTTTCAAATATGGAGTTTTTCATCCCAATTCTTCACAAATCATTTCTTATGATTTTGCACAAATTATTACTATTTTTAATAATTTTATCAAGGCCCGTACAGTCGATTTCCATCAACGGCCATCGAACTGCACTTACAGCGACCTTTTTCGAATTTGATTTGGACGTATCTCCAAATCCAACCGTTAGATTTCAAATTTCTAACATTCGTTAGAAAGCTCTTTTCAATACGAACCCAACGGTTCCGGTTTTAGGAGAATCCGACGGTCGGATCTCCCGTAATGTCCGTTTGAAATAAGTGGTCGAAATTCGCGAACTGCCGCGGCGCGGCGCGTTCTATTCAGGCCCTTATATTATATATAATATATATAATATATATTTCGTCGATTTCTATTTAAAACGAATTATATAAACAGTTTTAAATTCGTTTCAAAAGCAATTTCAACTTCCATTTCAATTCAAATCAAAATTGAATTCATCTTTATAAATTCGTTTTAAAATTCATTTCTATTCAATTCAAATTTCAATCCAATTTGAATTCATTTCAATTCGCTTTCAATTCAATTTGAATTCGTTTTCAATTCATTTCGAAATCGTTTTCAATTCAATTCATTTCGAAATCGTTTTCAATTCAATTCATTTCGAAATCGTTTTCAATTCAATTCATTTCGAAATCGTTTTCAATTCAATTCATTTCGAAATCGTTTTCAATTCAATTCATTTTGAAATCGCTTTCAATTCAATTCATTTCGAAATCGCTTTCACTTCAATTCATTTCGAAATCGCTTTCAATTCAATTCATTTCGAAATCGCTTTTCAATATTCATTTTAAAATATTTCAATTCAATTCATTTCGAAATCGTTTTCAATTCAATTTATTTCGAAATCGTTTTCAATTCAATTTATTTCGAAATCGTTTTCAATTCAATTCATTTCGAAATCGCTTTTCAATATTCATTTTAAAATGAATAAAATCGATATAAATATCGTTCACGTCAAAATGGCGTCAATCTAATCAACACGGCTTCATATATTGATATTTTCAAATATTCCATTTCGAATATTTCTATTTCAAATATTTCTATTTTAAAACTGGAATGAGGCCCAAACAATTACCATACAAAGTTAATTATATGGATTTTCATACAACACATGTATAATAGCATTGAAAAATAATCAGCCATCAACCAAAGTGCACTACACTGTATAAGCATCAAATATAGATATCTAACGCTTATAACAGCCTGTCAATCAATCGATCGACATATTTAATCAATCAGGATGAGTGAACTTCAAATTTCATCCCAACACCCGTGTGGGGTTTCAAACAATCAAACACAGATTTTATTTGTGCAGTTGGGCGATGTGCGAAATTTATCGACCCAATCAATGTCCTTCAAATAAGTGTACATAAACAAACCGTTCGGTTTGTAAATGAATATTTATTTATTCACATTCACGTTAAAAATTATATTTTTAACGACTAAACATTTTATTCCAACATATGAATTTCTATTCAGTTCATTCTTAAAATAAAATGATATTTTTATTTTTCTAACATATTTTTAGAAAATTTCGGCGGCATAACGGCACGATACTAGAAACGGGACGAGGCCTAGCCTTATCCCCGGTCTAATGAAGGCCCACGCCATTCACACATCAATCAAATCAATCTCATCTCACCAAACAATTCAATTCAAACAAATAATTCAACTAATCTATGCAACCAAACAAACAAGTCCATGGTCTGTGGACGATTGTGTCGGGTGCTACTAAGCACCGTCTGCATCCTAGTATATATATATAACTAGAAAAATAAATTGAAAGGTGAGAAATTCTCACATATTGCTATCCTAGCTCCACGGCACTTCTTTTGCAGGAAATCTTCACTGTTCCCGTCGATATCACTTTCTTCGCCCGTATTCTCTACATATGCAAAAATCGAATTTTTACTTCGCTATTCCATATATAAAAATCATATTTTTCTTTCGATGTTCTATATATAAAAATCATATTTTTATATCGAAGTTCAATATATAAAAATTCTATTTTTCTATCGAAGTTCAATATATAAAAATTCTATTTTTCTATCGAAGTTCAATATATAAAAATTCTATTTTTCTATCGAAGTTCAATATATAAAAATTATATTTTTATTTCAATTTATAAAAATCACTATTTTTAACCGGTTGTTTATATAAAAATTATATTTTTATATAATTAAAAATTACTTCATTGCTGGATTAAAAATCAAATATTTTTCTTATTAAAAATCCAATCTTTCTACTTAATAAAAATTTGACCTTTTTCTTATATTAAAGTTAAAAAAATTCAGTTTTTCTATACCTTTAAAAATTCAGTTTTTTCTATACTTTAAAAATTCAGTTTTTCTATACTTTAAAAATTCAGTTTTTAAAATCTTTTCTAAAAATTTCAGTTTTAAAATCTTTTTTAAAATCAGTTTAAAACCCTTTTAAAAATCAGTTTAAAACCCTTTTAAAATCAGTTTAAAACCAATTTAAAAATTCAGTTTTAAATCAATTTAAAATTCAGTTTTGAATCAATTTAAAATTCAGTTTTAAATCAATTTAAAATTCAGTTTTAAATCAATTTAAAATTCAGTTTTTAAATGTTTTTTTTTTATAAAATCAGTTTACTCTATTTAAATACATAAAAATAAATTAATAAAACCAAAAAAAAAACTTACAGAGGGGGGGGGGGGGTTTCTGCGGATCGGCGGAGGGCTTCTCGAACTGGGCGGCGGCGCTAGGGTTTCGAGCGAGGGAGGCTGATGCGTCGCGAGCTTCGAGGTGGGCGGACGCTTCGCGAGCTTCGAGGTGGGCGGACGCTGGATCGGCGCGCGGTGGGGGGCATCGTCGTTGATGACGAGGGGGGGTGGCTGCGCGATTCCGCCATCGTCTCCCCCTTTTTTTTTATTTTTTTTTTAATTTTTGTTTTGATTCTGTCGATTTGAACGGGGGAGGGGCCAGAGGGAAATAAGGGGGAGAAAGGAAATATTTTTTTTATTTTTTTATTTATTAATTTATTTATTTTATCCTAAAGAGTTGACTTTCACATACGACCTCGAAACGAGGCCCACCGCCTGTCGTCCATAGCGTTTTACCCCCATTCTGAACACAATGGGATATGTATCGTCAGCTGATTCGGCTGTTACAATCAGTTTCCGTTAAATTTACATTTAAATCACTATATTGAATTTAAACGCGCATTTCAAATTACCGGGGTCGCATACTAACTCTAAAAATTGCAGAAAAATATTTTCTAGCTTCGTATTGACGATACGGTCCTAACAAAACAAGTTTCGTCGAATTCTGAGACCGTTTGAAAAATGGCCAATTTCCAGTCGATTAAAATCAACTGAAACTGGTCAAACGCGTTTTCCTTTGCCACGCTCACATATTGATTCGAAAAATTATGAAATTTGGAATCTAGCAATAATTTGACACTGCGGATCCAACAAAACTGGTTTCGTCGAAATCCGAGGTCATTTGCAAAATGTCCATTTTTAAGGGCCTGAATTCCATAGCGACTATTCAGAATTTTCAACTGGACATATCTTTTGATTCCCGATATGAAATCTTGATTTTTTCGGATTCGTTGGAAAGATATTCACTATTAGATTCCATTATTTTTGGTTTCACTAAAATCCGGATTGTTTTGCACCCGGTACATTCAATTGAAGTTTGAAATCGAATTATCGAACTACCGCGCCATTTTCAATTCTATTTATAATTATAAATAATTATTTATATTCTAACGACGACGCGTATAATATATACGTTCGAATTATATTCAAAACAAATTTCTCGTCGATATTATTTAAAATAATCCATTTTAAATATTCAAAATTCGCTAAAATGGCCAAAATAAAAATTTTAAACTGGCCCAGATTTTACGGGTTGTTACACGAAACCAGCGTTGGCTCATCTGTATCCTGTAGAAAAGACAGAGATATAAAATATATCAGAGCTCACAAAAAATCTCATAGTGGAATGGAATAAAATATAATATAATCAAATATAACCTTACCGAAGTAATAATACTGCCTAACCAATATCCAAAGCTATCATATCTCTGCCAAAAGCCTATCCTGCGAGTATGTTATGAGGAGGGGGTCAGAACCCAAGCTCTGGTGACTAGAATCAACTACACAATCTGAAATAACCCTACATATACCCTTCAGTTATGTTACTTATTTATTAGGTGTTTCGGGTCAATAGCACTCAAGGCTTTACACACGTCATACCCATATACTCCCCAGTAGATTAACCTATATAGTATATGTAGCTATTCCCAATATCAAATTACTTCCCATGGTACCCTCCTCTCACGGTCTCCGCCGTTACGCCAAGGAGGCGTCTTCAACTCTCGTCCTACGCCGGACCGATGTACGTATCTCTATAAAACTACGCCACGTTCCACACAGAATTATTATCACCAGTCTATGTAAGCCTATGGACTGCCATATCCAAACTCCTCGGCCAAGCTCAGTCTCAACACGGAGTAATGCCCAAGCAGCTTCGGTACACTACCCGGTGCAGCGTGCATGTATCCTCATACGTACTTACTTTCAACTGTACCCCGTGTTCCATAATAGGACTGCATATGAATGCACGGAACTCGATCAGGAGCTTTTTCATACCTTTATAGGTCTGCTAAAGAGGCCTAAAGTACAAATATCAAAACTACGGTTTGCATTTCTACGGTGGCTATGGTCCCACCTTGACCCCTCCCTCAACTGGTGGAAGACTACATCAACAGCTAAGTGACGTACCCCTAACAAACAATCTATATCCAAATTGGTGTGTCCCGAACCAAAGTATTGATAGTGAAAGATCGATGGTCGGTAGGCTTAGCTCTAGTCTTTCCGCATCATACTGATTGCCGATGACAGGTACCCGACAAATATTATCCTTTATTTGGTCCTGACCAGCCTATATGTAGGAAAATTGTCAAACCATTCAAATGTCATACCATCACAGCCTTCTGACTGCCAAACTATCGTTGCATTCAAGGTATGCTCACCGAGTGGTAACATGCTGACCCAACCCCTACAAGTACAGCCTGAGCATGCACCGCAACATAGGACCACCAAGGAGTACCCTAACACGTCCCTTAGAAGTCGCGTGCTTCCTTCCAGTCCCACAGAGCCAGTAAGCAAAATATTAGTAGAATAATCAAATGGACGTGCTCCCTTCGTGCCTCAAGACACCATGATGATCTAACCCATTGGGTTCTTCACCTTCAGACTTGTAGACTACTCTAAGCGAATTGTGCTAACGTGTTATTAGACCTTATATCTAAATGTTTAATTACGTGCTTTCCCTACCTCATCAGATTTCCAATTAACTTGGTTATTTTCAATCATATTAACTTCTTATTCAAGTTATCAAGTTCTCTCTGAGTCCCTTATATCTCTAAGGAATGGACCCCTTTCGCTTATTAATTTCAGTTATACAACTTAACCTATTTAAGTCCATTAATAATCACCTAACATGTTATTCTCTAGATTGTAATTCAACGTTTGTAATCTACAATCTTCTTGCATTATTACCCTTGCATTCATCATCCAATTTCAGGTTACAATAACATGTTCTACTTAATGTGTCATTAAGTAAATCCTATCACAATCAGCAGGTTTCCATTTAACATATTACTTAATTTATAATTAAATATAACTTATTTCATTCCATAAGTCTTCTTACTTCATTCAGTCTTATGCCGCCTAAGCGAGCTTCCACTTATAATTAATTTCTTTTATTAGACTTCATAATAAGTCTACTAATAATAAGCCTACTTCATTCTTTTTCATTAGCCACGACTTGGTTTAGTACAACCTCTTATTGTTATTTACTTAGTTCTTTTAACTAAGGTTTATTAATAAGTTTCCTTTCCATTTTATTATAACCTATGTTATAATCTCCACTTGTCCCCAGGACAAGCTTACCTATTATATTCCACTCTTTCATTCATACCAAATCATAGTAGGTTATTATCATTCCCCATTCATTCCAATTCTTATACTGTTGTAACATTCACTCATTTCCATTAATGTCATTTATTTCTTTCCTGTCATGTACATATATTTGTATGTTAATGCCCAGACCTGTCACATTAAGCTGACCGCTTGTGGATGCTGGATTTGCCAGGCAGACTTCTACCACAAGTTGAACGTAACCTCGTGTCTTAGTGTAGTTATTTACAATTTCCCAATTACTATAAATTTCCCATCTAATTTAGGCATATGTATTCTTCCAAATTTTTTGTAATTCTATTTGCAATCTTTTGGCTTGATAATATTCTTAAGCAAATGTTCAGGCTTTTCATAAATTCCATAATTATAACATTTATAGCAATTTCTCATTCAGACAGATGTTTAATGGAAACAATCTTATATGACATAAATGTTCTCAGCAGATTTAACCCCCATTTATCACAATTGTTCGCAATTTCATTATAGCTTGATTTATAATATCCAATTAATAGGTTCTTACAATAATAATCTTTTACACATGCCCTAAACAGTTTTAATACCAGTTTCCATACTTAACAACTATTTAGCAGATTAAATATAACGGGGAATGCAAACGATAAATATACTGTTATTTAAAATGGTATAATTTAGATTCGCTCACCTAACCACTTTCCAATCCATGAATCTAATCCAGATATGTTATTCTGTGGCATCCCTAACAAAACCAATTATCAAAAATATTCACGTATTCATAAATCTATTGCTAAAGAAGAGGGAAAAGAGAAAGAAACATATATAAACTCGATTCAAGGACTTACCTCACTCTAATCAGAATTCCGAACACCTATTTGTAGATCTATACTCTTTTATCTTCAAATCTTGAATCAGAATTACCTAAAACTAATATTCTAATTTTCTGAAAAGAATTACCTAAATTTGATATTTTGGAAATATTATCATTTTAATATTATAATGATATGGAGAATTCAATTTTGATTTAAAATCGAAAATGAAGTTGAAATCGTTTTAAACCAAATTTATAAATATTTTGAAACACGTTTTAAAAAAAAGGAAATCGACGATATATATATTATATATATTTAATGGCCTGCATAGAATGTGCCGCACAGTGACCGTTCTCAAATTTCGACCATTAACTTCAAATTGATGTAACGGGTGATCCGACCATCGGATTCTCCTAAAACTAGAACCGTTGGGTATGTATCGAAAAGAGCTTTCCAAGGATATAAGAGATTTAAATTTGAATGGTCGGATCTTAAGATATATCCAAATCGATTTCAGAAAAGGTTGCTATGAATGTAGTTCGGTGGTCATTTTTGGAAACCGACTGTAAGGGCCTTAATAAAATTATTAAACATATGGAAAAATTGTGTAAAATCATAATAAATGATTTGGAAAGATTTTGGATGAAAAAATACAGTTTTGAAAAGATAAATGATATTTTTATCGAAATGAACTAGTTATTAACTAGTATAAAAATTCAATGTTTTTAAATAAACAAATTTGATCTGTAAATGGTTTTGAAATAACTAGGAATTCGAATGTTTGAGTTGGAATGGATTTAAATGGAAATAATATTCTGAATATTTCGATATTGGATTCCGTGATTATACAGATATTGTTGTGGGAATTTGGAAGATACAGATATCGTTATTCCCAATACGATATCCGTTAGTTTCAGAATTTGATATTGAATATAAGCCGATATAATTTCTATTTAGAGCCTTGTATTTAATATCAAATTGTATTTTGGGTTTCTCGTAAATGGCGTCTTAAATAACACTATTCTTAAACCCAGTTGAGAAAAGAATAAATCTTTTAAATAAGATTTAGAGAAGTTTACCAATTAATTAATATTTAATTGGAGTTATATTGAAATTGGATTTTTGGGTTTATCGTGAACGGTGTTTTAAATAACACTTGTTCTTTAACCCAATTAACAGTAAAGAGATGATTTGGAATTTATAAATCTTTTTATTAAGATTTAATGGAAATTTTCTGTAACACCCCACCTCCGCTAGGGTCACTCACAAAGGGAATGCACTAGTTTTGGTGGAGTATTATCTAGGTAAACATACACAGAGATATCACAAGGCAGAACATAAGTAAAGCAGCGGTAGAAATTGAAAACCAAATTTCATTACTTTCTAGAAAAGAGTCAAAACCTCATATATCCAAAGTACAAATTATTCCATTACATCAAGTTCTAAATAAAGAAGCATAAACTTAAGATAACAAAAGTAAATTATTCCCCAAAATAGCAGAAGTGCAGCCATATCATAGCTCAAGACCAAACCGTACATGAGCTGACAGAAAGCAAGCTAAGAGCTAGCGTTTCCTCCCTGAGAACTTGGGGGGGGGGGACGAAAGAAAAAGAGGCAAAAGAAAAAGGGTCAGTCATAAAGACTGGTAAACCCTAGTGACTTTCAGTATAAAAACTAGTAAAGTTAACAAGACATGAGTAAACAGAAAGTAAACATAGGGATGATAATAAGTCTGGCAAGATAACTAAGATAAATCAAGTCTAGCATCGCATATTCAAGATTCACTGCACCAACTGTACTAGTATTCTAACCCATGTCAAGTATTAACCATGACATGATCCCTTGGCCTAATATCATGAAATGACCCATTACGGGGTCCTATGGTACGATCTACTAATCGATCGGCTCCCTACAAGTTCTAGCTCGTCATGTGTCTGTGTCATACGACCCAATCACGAAATGTAGTCACCTGTGCTAGGTCCACCCTAGGGTGTATCATGCCCTAGGGTGCCAACCACCGACATGAATCAAGCACGCACAGTGTAAACCTACTGGTGCCCAATGCCTGCTTTTTCAAATCCGGACTACGTGCACAACCATAGTCCTCCTGATCCTACAATGGCGCACCAACTCAGCCGTCGTTCTGGTCGCTTACAATCAGCCCAGTAATCGTGCCCCACCCTGCCTAGTCCTAGGGTATCGTGATATATCCAAGTGGGTTACTGCTGAAAAGGACCGCGTAACTAGGGTTTCTAATGGGTTAAGTGTTGTCATTCAAATTCGTGACTTAACCCTATCCAAATCATGTATCAAGTTGGTTAAGTTTATTCAAGTGGTTCATGACTTAACCTTACCAAATCATCGTGTCGAATTGGTTAAGTATATTCAAGTGGTTCATGACTTAACCCTATCCTGTA
This sequence comes from Allium sativum, assembly GCA_030737875.1. NCBI lineage: Eukaryota > Viridiplantae > Streptophyta > Magnoliopsida > Asparagales > Amaryllidaceae > Allium > Allium sativum. The sequence continues at coordinate 310,913,620 of CM060912.1, forward strand.
GCATAAATTCATTAATGCACCCCAACCTCTCACATTAGACTAGTTGCTGTGGTCACTGGATTTGCCGGGCGGTTCCGGGCAGATTTACACCACAACATAGTGTAACCTCGGGTTGTAGGTGCGATATGACCAACTACCCACATTGGATCCTATTGTTTGCAGTCACTGGATTCGCCGGGCGGTTTCGGGCAGATTTACACTGCAAACTCAACCCAACCTCGAGTTGGCCATTTTCAAGTTTATTCTAAGTGTCATGTCCAAGTTCAAGTTTCAAGTCTAAAATTCATGTCAAGTTTTCATGTCATGTTTCATGTCAAATCGTGTCAAGTTCATGTCCATATCCAGGTTCAAGTTATAACAATGTTCACGTTTCAAGTTTATAGTAAATTCAGGTTTGCCTAAACTACCCAAATTGTATTCCCATCGCACGTGAATTCGAATCGATACAATCAAATCTAATTAGGGAATAACATAGAAAGAACGGGCATAAGGTGGCAAAAGTGATTATAAGTCAAGCATGGTATAACTTGAGATAAATGGCTACAACAATACTGGCATATGGAATAGTGGTCACAAATATCTAATCTAGCAAAATAGGGTGATAATCATGGTAACAATTGACATAAGATAATAACCCCAAACTTGTGAATAACAATTAATTCAACATCACAGGCATGTTAACATCATGGACATGAGGGGTTTAGGTTTACAACATGTTTAGGCCCCAAATCAATTTCATATAAATATTCCCACAAGTCAAGATTCAAGATGAACAGATCCAAGGTGAATAATAATAGATTCAAAATAATAGATCCGAAAGAAACAATAATAGACCCAAGATATACAATGATAGATCCAAGATATTTATCATACTTAGGTTCAATTTTTCAATTTACAACATGTCCATATTAAGTTTAAAGTTTAGATCTAAAAGTAACTGGGGCTTACAGATCGTGGTTTGAGAATTAGATAACAAAGAGGCGATATTGAATATCGAGTCTAACAGAAATCCCCCAAACCGTAAAACTCTACACGTAGTCTTGTTGGAGAAGAAGCAATCCCTTTTCTTTAACTTTTCAACCAGAGTTTTAGCAGCATAATACCAGATAGAATTTGTGTAAAGAGACTATAGTTAGGGGCTGTTTATATAGGGTCAGGCAAATGAATTTAGATAGAAAACGAGACCAGGAACATCAAAGTGAATCCAGCTTCAAAAGTGGGCTCGGCCACCAGGTCGACACCCAGGTCGACACTATGGTCGACCTGGTCCTGGGCAGGTCGACACTATGGTCGACCCCTTGGTCGACCTGGTCCTGGGCGGGAAATTTCCCGCCCAGTCCGTTCTGGGGTTTGAAATTCGAAATTTGAATTCGAATTCTGAGCTGTTTTGAACTTGAAAACTCCTGAAACTTCGAAGGGTCATAACTTGGTCATACAGACTCCGATTTTCGAAAACTCGGACTCGTCTCCAAGCAGAATTTCGAGACGAACGTAATGGCGTAACCCGTTGCCCTTGATTCTTATTTTAAAAATTAATTCTGCCTTGATTTATGGTTATAACACGTTATTAAAATACTGGTTGTTACATTCTCCCCTCCTTAAAGGATTTCATCCCCTAAATCTCTAAGTTAGAAAGAATATATCCTACCATCCAATCATCCATCTACTCAAAACATCATCCACAGGCAACCATTGTCCTTAAAAGATTTCTAGTGCTGTATGAACATATGCAGAAAGTGTGTGTATATGTACTTATCTAATGCAAAAGATCAGGCGGTTAATGATTCAGTGGACCTCCTTAATGCAAATATGTTAGTGTAATGAATCCAACATGCATGCAAATTCCTAACATAATTTATAATCTCTACATGAGTGCACATAACATTCATTCATATGCAACATCCAAGTGATAGCATAACAAGTTCCATCCATGTACAAGTATAAGCACTCATGCATATGCAGCAAGAAAATGTGGCTGAGCCGATCTAGTGCCTAATGTGTGTCATGCATCCACTAGCAATCACTTGCAAACACTTGCAACCATTTGCAAACATCAACCATAACATGTTTCAATCACATGTTTACATCCATATGGTTCTACCTAAGGTTCTCAAGATAAGATCGAGAAGATAACCACTACTACAAAAGTGGGCATATTCGACACTAATTTGTGTGCGTTGCATGAAAAGTGTGGCGAAAGCTATGATTTCTTCGAGCTTCTGCAACAGCATTCATATGTTGTTGCATTATACGTGGATGCACTGTGGCGGTGGGAATTTTAGTGTTCTGATGTGCAACACCAGTTAAAAGCGTAGCATTACGTATATATAATCCAGCTCAGCTATCCGCGTTATCAACATATAAAAACCCCAACCGTAGATGAAAGATTAATCCAATGGTTCAAACCATCTATGGATCTGATGATCTTAATGTTAGCCATCATCCAATCATTGACAGCCACGTCATTTCATTCTTTTGACGAAATTTTGGCGCGATCTTCTCCCTTCATGAAATCGTTTTCTTCTCTATCATCTAATCGTTTTTCCCCCTTTTTACTATTGACAAAAATTTAAACCTAAATTCACGTCAGTATCGATCCTCTCCTCGACAGCAAATTCTATTTCGAAAAGGATGAAGCTTTGAAATGCTTTCTAGTTTTGATTGCTCAGGGCGCTGACATCGCCAGTTTTTTCCCTCAGGTTCAGTTTGTATTGCACTGTGAATTAGTTGCGCTTATTATAGATTGGATTATGAGTAATTAGTTCATTTGTTACATTTTGGAAAACCCATTCGCTTATGAGTAATTAGTTGCGCTTATTATTGATTTGGGATTTGGGATTATGCTGAGGTTTATTCGAAAATTATACCCAGCCATAAACCATGAGAACCGGGCTACTGGCATGAAAAAGACATTGGTTTATTATAGAGGTCGAGCTAGTTAAGGAATGGGGACTGCGGTTAATTTGCACTGCTTGAGGTTCATACCTTACACTGCGGTTAATTTGTATGCTTGAGGTTAATTTGCACTGCGGTGTGTATGCACTGCGGTGACATCCGAATTTTAAGCCTCTTACCGCAAATTTTGACAAAATCTGAAGCGGGCACTCAAGAATTTTCGTTTTATTACAATACACATCATACACGCAGTGCATATATACACTCACAAGTATACACGCACGCACAAGTATACACGCACAAGTATCATAAGTATACACGCACAAGTATCACAAGTATACAAGCTCAAGTATCATAAGTATACACGCACAAGTACACACGCTCAAGTATCATAAGTATACACGCACAAGTATACACGCACAAGTATCACAAGTATACAAGCTCAAGTATCATAAGTATACACGCACAAGCACACACGCTCAAGTAGACACACACAACTATACACGCGCGCACAAGTATACATGCACGCACAAGTATCATAAGGCAGCCATCTGAAGGCACGCACAAGTATACACGCATAAGTATCATAAGTATACACCAGAGACGTACGCAGAGATTTTAAAAAATCACCAGCATTCACAAACAAAACAACGTACCATTCACAAACATTCAAAAACATTCACCAGCATCCATCATCAGTCATCACCAGTCATCACAAACTTCCACAACCACACAAAGTTTCACAAATATTCACAAAATTTCAAGCCAAAAATCATTACCAGCAGAATAAAACCAACATCCACAAACATCACCATTCATCACCAGCATCATCACCAACATCCACACCAGCATCAGCACCAGCATCCATGTCAGAGTCATTGTCCATGTCAGAATCATTGTCTATGTCAGAGTGGCTGTTAAGGATAGAGCATAGTCAGCGACCAAACCAGAATTTCTTGTTGTGGAGGGCAAAGTGATCTTTGGATGATCAAACTTCAATAGGTATGTTAATTCTATTTCTGTAAACATTTTGTGATCCACCTAATATATTATATGATCAAACTTCTATTTCTGTAAACATTTTGTGATCCACCTAATATATTATATGATTCAATTCTCAAATAATGTGATCCACCTACGAGTTTATATGCCTTAATTATCAAACAATTTAACATGTAACACACATTAATTATCAAACAATTTGACATGTAACCACATCTGAAGGAAATTCAAGCCATACAATAACAGTGTCTCAAATTCAAGCCACACAACCACATCTATGTACAACTAACAGAGCACCAGTTTGCATTATTATTTCAGAATCTTGGGTGGGGCACTATAACCTTGTATGTATGTGAGTGTGTGCATGTGTGGTTGTGTCTCACTATAAGAAACTGTGGATGGAAGTAAAATTCACCTATGATCACAAAAAAATGGTACCACCGGTTCCTCCCTATTGCTCACAAACAGAATTTCAGACCTCGTCAAAGGATGAGTATGTGTGGTGCGCTCAACCCTAATGATGTATTTCTTGTTGTCGAATCGAGCAGCAAAAACATTCTCCAAGCCAATGCCTTCATAAAATTCCATTTTCAGGTATAATGATCTATGGTCAATTCGAGACCAATGACAGTCGTCAATTTCACACACATTTCCCATTGGCGTCATTAATTCTTTTATTGCAGAAACATTTGTCTTCAGGAACTCGGGAAAGCCAACAACTCTGGCCCATGATTCTGCCTCGAACGCTGGTTTAGGCTCAAATTCTTCAGCAGACCATTGTTGCACATAAAAAGCACCTCCAATTTTTGTAAAAAGTTTCAACATTAGCGCATGATCACGCGTACTGTAAGATGGGCATGTTATTAGAAAAGAGTTTTTGGGTATAACCCGTATAGTCCACTCCTCATTAAGCTTCAGCGTATGCCTAAGCGTGAGATGCACAAATTCGTAAGTCCAATGTCCTGAAAGAACAGTGGCAGTGATGCATAGTGAAGAGTCCTCCATTGTTTTTTTTTTAACTTTTGACGATGGAGTTTTGTTTAGGAGTTGAAGATGTAGATGACGATATGCTTCTGAAGCTTGACAGGATATGAAGTGACACACTGTACGTGGCAGTAATATGGGAACTGAAAACTTTTTGCTCAGAAGACGAATGGCCATATGAAATTGCTTATTTGTTGGCTGGCATGAGTGACCAATCGCCAATGGTCAGTAAGTCAATTGTAATAATTGTGTTCATAACATTTTACTAAGAAGGCCAATGGCCATTCGATGCCACCACTTATCAAATAACTTGTTATCATTTGATCAGGTGCATATTTAATTCTGGAAGGCAGAGGGATACATTTTGCAGATCGGATTGCTGCATATATATGATTCACATATAGGTACATACTAACATACATATATATTTCCTATTGCAATCGGATTGCTGCATATATATGATGCATATATATATATGAGTAATACATTTTGCAGGTATGGACACATGTGTACATGTTCAGAATTCGCTAAAGAATTGGCCAGGAATGGATCAGGATAATGTCCCTTATGCCGTGCACCTATTCTTGAAGTAGTTCGAGCTTACTGTATACAATGAACAAAACGGTGTAGCTGATTTTTGAGTTTTAATATTTGGATAATTAAAACAATTGCTTTGGATGAGTTTCTTGTACAAAACCTATATTGCAAAATATTTAATTAAAGCATTGTATTTCTATCAAATTAGTGTTGCATTTTCCTTCTTCTACTGTTGCGTTAGCTTTTATTGATATTGCATTTCATTGTAATGGTGTTGCATTACATATTGTAGTGGTATTGCATTACATTAAATATAATTGCTTACCCGTTGCACGTGGACCCCACAGCTGACGTGGATAGCTGGTGTGGCATGTGACACGTGGAGTACTGACATGGAGAGATGATGTGTCGTGTGACACGTAGACAGCTGACGTGGCGGCACTGGAAGCCGGGCCCTAACTAATGCTTAAGGCAACGCTGAATAGTGTTGCATTACGTGCAAATAGTGTTGCATTATGGCTATAATGCAACACTTTCTTTCCGTGGCCGTAGATGGGCAAAAGTGTTGCCTTAGGTGGCTAATGCAACGGCCGCGGATGCCACGCCCCCCTGGTGTTGCCTATTTGAAAAAATGGCCTACGGCAACGCTTTTTTGATCTACGGCCACATAAAAATAGTGTCAAATATGCCCACTTTTGTAGTAGTGAACAAGGCAAACATAGGTAGTAAAAGCATGATACGAAAGGTTCTCAAGTTTATAGGAAAAGAGATCGAGAATGTACCCTCAAAAAGAAATGGGTAAAGCGCGCGTATCTTCTCTTCGGTTTCCCAAGTTGCGTCTTCTTGGGCTTCACTCCACTGTACTTTAACTAGCTTGACTTCTCGATTCCTTAGCTTCTTGATCTCCGTTCCTAAGATACGAATCGGAACTCGCCTCAATGTTGCTTCTTTTTCCACTTTTACATCTTCAAGGATACTTGGCTCAACCACTTCGGCCGACTCATGTAAGCACTTTTGGAGATGTGAGACGTGAAAGACATTATGTACTCTGGTCAGCTTCTCGGGTAAGTCTACCTTATAGGCCATCTGCCCAATTCTCTCAGTGATAGGGAATGGTCCTATGAACCTTGGTGCTAGCTTTCCAACCTCTCTAAAACGAACCACATTGCGTAAAGGAGAAACTTTTATAAAGACCATATCTCCGACTTCGAACTCTAGGTCTGTCCTTCTCTTGTCCGCATAAGATTTCTGTCTGTCTTGGGCCGTTTTCATCCGTCTTCGTATCAACTCAACCTTCTCAGAAGTGTCTCTTATCATGTTGGGCCCTAGTATATTCCTGTCTGTCGTCTCCCACTAACAAGTTGGCGACTTTCACAGTCTTCCATACAGGGCTTCAAACGGTGCCATTCCGATGCTAGCTTGGTAACTATTATTACAAGTGCGAACCCGTGCTATGCACATGGGCTTCGCCAAAATTTTGTTTAGGGGTATGTTTTAAAAATTTAGTTATATAAACATGAGAAAGTATGTTTGTATATTGAATTCATTGCGTTTAGTTTATTTGCGGAACACCAAAGATTTTTTGTATCAATTAATTAGCTTAGATAATCTTGAATTGAGAAGTGAACCATCAAATGTAATGTCGCAACTCTATATTAGAATGGAGAAGTTCTTAATTTTTAGCAAAGGTTATCTTATCGTGTGCAGGTTGGAAAGCGTTAAGTAATTGTTTAATGCCAGAGGCTAAAAAAAGTGTACCACTTAAAGTAACATATCATATCTTGTTAATGATCACCAAATTAATTCATTATCCATAATACGACATTTGGAATGAATGTAAATAGCATATTACCTGTATCATTATTTGAAACCATTTTTGGTTATTCAATATGTGCATCTACAAATGTAGACGAATAATAGATAATTATCTTGTCCCTTAACGATCGATAAAGCAAGAAATGTAAACTGAATTTTGTGTTTACCATAATTTTCCTTCATTGCCATGAATTATAAAATTTTGCAAAATTAATAAGTATAATAATAAATAATTTAAGCAAATAATATGCATGAATAACGTAAAATTTAAACTGTTAACTTAATAAAACAATTAATTTACATCATTTGTTATGCTAAAAGACACTTAAAACAACCTATAATTTTGAGAAAAGTTGAACGAATAACTTTCTAATGTGAATGCTATCATGTCGACCTTCGCATCTGCTTTTTCAAATAGCGAATATTTTTCTTGTTTTTTAATACATCTTTAATTTAACAAACTGATATGTTATTCACAGCGGCAAACTTACAATTTTATCAATATTCTTGCGTTGTGTGATGGTTTAAATAAATTGGAGTTTGCTTCAATATAAGTGTGTTCCTTGTAATTTGAACAATGTCCTATTAGTAGACGGAGTACATGATTTATTTACTACAGAGTAATTTCCAGATCCAAGTTTTCATTGAGAAATATTTATAGTTGACACACAATAATAATAACTGGGTTCCAACAATGATAAAAAAATAAAACCATAAAGCAATTTTAAATTTTATGGAAGTCCAACTTCTTTTGTCCATGGCATTCCATACGGATTTAGATAGGAATCAATCAGAAGATAAAGCATATGTCGAACAGAATTCCAGGGAAAGACAAAATTCAATGTAAAACGACAGATACATAAGCATCATAAAACAACGAAACATTCAAAATTAGAAGTACGTGCAGTTATAGAATAGAATTGCACTAAACAGCATAGCATAACTCTGCAAGGACCTTTTATGATGAAGAAGAACAATTTCCCAAATAAACCACTACATACAAAACACCATGCCCAGAAAACAAAATAGAAACAATTAATAATATATATTACATATTTTCTGGTCATTACTGGAGTATAAAATAATTAAAATGATTAAAGCACAATCTATAAGTTGTCAGCTGAGCTGATGGTGGATTATCCATTTGCGCTTATCTGGACAACTAAGCATGCATATAGTTATCCAACTCTAAGCTTTAGAATCAACTGAGAGAAACTTGAAACAAAAATCAGTGTACCTATCAGGGATAAATACTCAGGGAGAACCTCATCAATGCAAAATACTCTGAAATTTCTTTCGCTCTGAAAATCCCTTTTGTTTTGTATAATCTAACTGGAACTCCAAAAAGCACACAATGAAGAAAATTTTGGTTGGCATATAATATGAAAGAACTCACGTTTTGCAACTGCTAACATTTTTTTCAAGCCTTCTAAACCTTTTGTTAATGTGGTTACCTTATGCGTGTCCTATTCTCTGTCATTGCCAGTGATGCAATTCCAACAGTAATATGTAGGAAGGTTGAATAACAAAATAAAAAGACCAAAATATTAAACAAAGAATGAGAAGATTGTCCTGTAAAACAACCAACATATTTCAGCAACATGGTCAACAAATTATTACATAGTTGACCTTAGTACATAGATAAAAGTGAAAAACATTATTGGAAAACAAATCATGGATGGCAAATTGTACGAAAAATTCATAGTTCATTTAATTACAAAATGTAAAAATTACTGAAATCACAAATCATTTGAGTTAATGAACTGTTAATAAACTGGAAATTGCTAATAGTCATTCCAAACTTGAGTTCTCATGTAGAAATGATCACCATAGTCCAAAAATAAGTAAGTAGACAATTACAGCAAAATTGTATAACCAATTCAACCAACTCTATAATTGAATCGCTAGGTTTGTTTATAGACCATCATAATCAATCAACTATAACCATTAAAGTAATAATTCAGTTACCATAAATTTTGAGCTCAAGAATAGTGTTTCTAGTTGCATTAGGTATTAAAATGAGATACCCAAGGACTGAATACTACTTATTGACATTTAATGTTGTTTAATTCAAAAAATTTAAAATGGTAAAGTTGAAACTAAAGAGATACAACAAAAGTTTAGAGATTAAATACTATGATGATTAAATGAGCTAAAGTTTACCAAATATATGGGAAACAAAAGAATATTAATGTATTCCCAATTATAACATATAAAATTTCAGAATGTTAAAAGACAAAAGAATAAACTGAATTGAAGAAACAACATTCAAACCTCATCAAGTTTTCCTACTATGCGATGCATCTCTGTTTGCATTCTCCTGTAGAAGCTCACTGCCTTCTTAGTACTCTGTAGCAGAAATAGAGCTGGATAACTTTTTAATCACAAAAAAGGTTATTTACTATCTTCATTTCAAGAAAATCCATAATAACAACTTTAGAAAATATTTAAAAAAAACATATTAGTAATAGATTTGGTACATAAGGTTCCCTCAAGAACATCCATTTTTAGGTATTAAATTGATTATAGGCTGAGATTGTAAATTCTAAATTTACAAATGCAAATATTACTTTATAGATTAACTTTTGGCATGTCACATATAGTTTTGTACGATAATATCATTTCAAAAGTAAATAAGTTATTGAACAAAACATTTTTATTATATTAATTATTATAGGCTGAGATTGTAAATTCTAAATTTAAAAATGCAAATATTTCTTTATAGATTAACTTCTGATATGTCATGTATAGTTTCATACGACAAATATCATTCCAAAAGTACATAAGTTATTGAGCAAAACATTTATTCTTTTTTAAAGCTTAACATTTTTTACATGAATATCTTCTATGGTTATTATTCAATTAAATCAAAGAATCTAATGTTTTTGTTTAAATATTATTCAGATGTATTAGGCAGAATAGTTCTACTTATTCTTTTTTAAAGCTTAACATTTTTTACATGAATATCTTCTGTGGTTATCATTCAATTAAATAAAAGAATCTAAATATTTTTGTTTAAATATTATTCAGATGTATTAGGCAGAATAATTCTACTTAGATACACAAATGATATATTTAATTTAAACAAGAGAATATTCAAGTAATAGTATTTTTTTGGTATATGGAAATTTTGAATTAATATATTGATAGTTTTGTAAAAGGAGAGTTTTAAATGGAGTCTAACCACTTGGCAAGGTTTTAAATCTCGCTCATCTTGCCCGAGATGTATTACTCTAGATCCGGGATTTGACAGCATTTTTAGTTTGTGTGAATAATCCAGTTCCATCTATATTGATGTTTAGTGTTGAAACGAAGCGTTACATGAATAATAACCATATACAAAGATTGCTTAGATATAATTGGTTTAAGGGGTAACACAAATCAAATAATATGGAAAGTCAGTCATTATTACAAACAAAAGAAATTAGATATCATGCCATTCACAGCAGGGGTTATTTTAAAGTTTATAGTATAGCATAGCATTTGGTAGCAAATGGATGCTAAATTTTTTGTTAAAATATAATGTTAATGGCGTAGAAGAGATCATAATGTTACGACATTGAAATTTCTTTTGGTAATCATCAAAACATGTAGTTTAAAAATATCAACGCAGCTAAAGTGAAACCAAGATTAAGAAGAACAGAAAGACCGCTGAACGATTACCGCCTTGAATTATATGGACAAATACATGAGTTGGCCTGAAGCATGTTCAAACAACTGACAAAAAAATGCTAAAGTACTATATAACGTAACAGTATGAGGTATAAACAGGCTGAACTTTTATATAGGGGTGCGAATGAATACCCCAAAAATCTGAAATCCATCCGCATCCGCAACATCCGAAAAACGGATAAATATCCGACATTCGAAAGAATGGATACAAATGCAGATATAGACACATCCGCATCTGAAATTATCCATACACTTTTTTTTATGATTAGAGCTTAAATTATGTGTATTTTAAGATAAATGAAATATACTAATTTATTATTTCATTAAGTTGAAAGTCTATGTTATACACACTAAACACATATTGGTGGCTCAAAACAATTTATAATCAACATATTCGTTTATTTTTAGCACTGTGATAATCGATTGGATTGAGAAAACTTTACATTAAATTAAACTAAAATTCTCCATTTATGTTCTTTGATTTAGCGAGTGTTGGCGAATCGGATAATTATCCGATATGTGTCGTACCTATGGAAACAGATGCCGATATGGCACTATTCAAATCCAAAAGCATCCGTTCACAACCCTACTTTTATATATAGTAGAGTCTAGCTCAAGCTCCAGTAAATAAAGTACATGCAATTTAAGAAAAATGCAACAGAATAACGGTAATGCTATGGAAGTTTCAAAGATTTCAGGCCAGACATCCAACTCCAGTAAATAAAGTTGGCCAGATAAAGTAGCGACGTCTGGTAACCTTTCATATAAATTGACTACTTGTAGCAGAAATTTAAGTGTAGGAACTATGGTCTAGTCCGGCTTCAATTGAGATCTCGATTACGGATCCGTGTGTTGTTCGTACCTAAGGTCTGGAGATTCTGTTGCTATGTCAATGTTTTGGTGGAGATTTCAGAAACTGGATAATGTCCAGTTTTTGCTTCAGACTTCAGTTGGAGCATTCCTAAATAACCCCTTCAATATGCGGTCATGAGATCACAAATTCCACTTTTAACTTCGTTGTATCTGAATGAATTAGGACAAAACCAACATACACACACAGTTTGTACGACTTTATATTGTTATATTTATTAGATTATCATTTGTTATTATTAATTTAGCCTATTGTTTTGTCACTTGAATTTAAGATTCCAGCTTAAACCATATAAACATATAAATTTAATAAACTACATATTAACATGTATACATTGCGCAATCAACACACACACACACACACACACATGCATAGTAAATTTCATGCATGACTTTCAGTCTTATTTGTATATTTGTTTACTTGATGAGTTACATGTTCAATTTAAACAATGTGTAACTACCGTCATAATTGAAAAAATGATTCCTATTTGCTTATTTCATTACTGTTGAAGTATAATTCAATCATTCAAAATCTCCACAGTCCACTGATCATTGGTTTTGTGCGAATTTTTTTATAAAAACACCTTTGATCAGTAATACTATTGTATAATTTATACTCAAAAACCATGTACCTATTATAGAAGACTGAAGCAATATAAAAAATGTTCTAATTTGGATTATTGAATGTTTTAACTTTATATAAAAAGGAATAAACCATGAAGTAAATGCAATTTGTATAATAATCCTCTTATCTTTGGTAAAATCATGTATTTGCAGGCTAGTAATACAACATGTCGCACAATGGTACCCTTTTCTATTCATCTTATTGCTTTTTTGGAATTTCCTACTAATTAAGCAATAATTTTTTGCTCATATGCTTGATTTCTTTGTATTAAATATACTTTGTAACATGTATGACTTTCAACAATAATATGGTTATAGGCATAATAGATCCCTCAAATTATAATTTTCAATCATTAAGCTAAATTTCAGCAAACCGGTCGACATGCATTCTAATGTATCTCATTCTTTTGTATTTTTAACGAAATTGAATACATGCTAGATTGCAAGTCAAAATGTTAGTCATAAGTGTTGTATAAGATCGCATGCTATAATCAAATATCATTGATTGATTTGCACTGCAATTCTTTTAGGCAAAAGTTCAAACTTTGATCTCTACATATTATATATGAGATTATCCTCTTGCTCTTATTGTACCGACATAAACCAATGGAAAAATAGTTTGATCTCTACATATTAAATATGAGATTATCCTCTTGCTCTTATTGTAACTACATAAACCAATGGCAAAATCATCCATAAAATAGTCAGCTATTAAAGAAAGTTCTTTTTTGCATAATTAAACAACTGCCTAATTTCTACAAATAACACGGCTATGGAAAAAATCATAAACACTTGATTTAATCTTGACTATACCTCCGGGTAGTGCATTCTATCTTAAATGTCCTACAAATGTGACCTAAAATCTCATTATCGTTTTTCAATAGAACACGGAAAAGTCCATAAGGAAGAGATTTAGAAATGTGACCTTCGTGAATTAAAAGAATTCATTCGTTCTGAAATCTTTTAAGATGGTAGAACTTGCAGTTCAAGGATCTCTAAAAGTAAAAAATTGAAACTGTTAGTTTTTCTAATGATGGAGAGCTTCGTAATTTATCTTATTTTGATAGTGTGGAGGCAAGCCCACATTTCAACTTAGGTAGGATATATTTTATCGTTGAGATATGGGTGTGGTTATGATGTTGACATCAAGGAATGACGAATTAGGTTTAAGGGAAAGTTAATTTAGGTAATAGGTTAAAATTTGGGAAATGAAGAGAATGTGTGCTAGAAGGAAAAGGCACTATAGCTTGGATTTCCAAATACACGTGGTGGCGCATGAATGTCCCAAGTTGAAAATTGAAAGGGGCTTGAGAGATAAAGAAGTTGTGCCCATTATTAATACTATAGCATAGATGAAATAAGAACTCAATATTACTATGATAGTCATATTGGTCTAAAAACTTTAAAAAGCATGTGAATTGCTGACATCAATGTAAACTGAACATATAAAGTTAATCATAAATAGTCTCTTCTACGATCTACCAAGGATGAGAACTTTTCAACCGATATAATACAATGTATGACAACTTGAAAAATAAAACATCTTTCTATAATTGTTTTACAAATGAAATCGTTAATGTGGAATAAAAAATGGTAATTTTTTGTTTTACAAATAAAATTGTTAATGAGGAATGAAGAAGGGTTATTATCCATATTAGACTACATTTGTATGTAAATACATTGCTTCACACGTACACATGAATTACAAACACTGCATGTATATTGTAGTCTATAATACAGTTAAAACTGATGCAATAGTAGTAGTGTAAAGTTTTGTTTTTGAGTTCTGATGGTCTATAAAAATGAAACAAAATATTAAGACCTGAATTTAAATGTAGAAACAAACTAATACATTCAACTACCTGGAACTTAGAGCTGCAGTAGCTGCTCAATAGTTAAATCACCAATAAGTCATCAAACATATAGACCGCCAAAAGATAATACACTGCATGCAGGGAACATTATAAAAAATAATCAAAACACAACTGTAATTACAGAAAAAAATTCTTGCAATAAAACCCCTTCTAAAGTAATACCTCATGGTTTTCCATGATCAAAACACCGTCTGCATTGTCACCATGTCAAAGGCATAGGAAAAAAAGCCAATGGGAACCCAAGCACTTCGTGAAGAATCAAAATTAGGGATCGTAAAGAATAAAAAGTCTAAATTAGACTTTATTTCATAGCCTGTAATATCCATTGAAAGTTGTTAACATATGAGAACTTCAAGCAGACATCTATATTTTTTTCCAGATGCTATGTGTTTTGTTAATAGTATCACAAAACTAAACCAACTCTCAACAATAGTTTGGAAGTACAAAAATGGGAAAAATATTCAATCTTGAATTGTAAACGTGGAAACAAACAGAAAATAATATCTCAGTTACGTGGAAGTTAGAACTGTTGTAGCAACTTCATAATTTAAATCATCAATGAGTCATCCTAACATAAAAATCACAAAAATGAAAAAACATTTCACGAACGGAAAGTTATAAAAATATATTCAAAACATACCTGTAACTATATAAGAAAGCCGAGCAGTAAACTCCCTTCTAGACTGACACATAACAGTTTTCCATGTTCAAAACACCGTCCATATTGTCATGGTGTCAAAAGCAGAGAAGTCAATTCGAACCCAAGCACTACATGAAAATCCAAATAAAAAAGAGAGAATCAGGGATTAGAAGGGAAAAAAAATATCCTAATTAGACTTTATTTCATGGTCCGTAACATCAACAGAAAGTTGCTAACATATGAAAACTCTAAGTAGACACTAAATTTTTTCCAGATGCTACGTGTTTTATTAACAGTACTACAAAAATAAATCTACTCTCAACAATATTTTGGAAGCTGATAACTGAACTGAAGTTTCATTTTTTTTTCTTTCATTCAAATTATTATGCACCTGAATCGACTCTAAGCAGTATTAAAATATGTGCCGCTCAGTACCATATCTTTTAATTTTATTTTGTAACGTATAAAATTTTTATCTGAAGCATTATACTTGCACACTCGTAGGGTGTCCAAACATATTTTTTAATTCTCACGGAGCTTCTAATTGGGCGTTCTCATGTTGTGAATCTGATGCTGAACTGGGTTTATGGTCATAGAAAACCTCATGTTCACTTTTTTTGTTTGGCAAAGCATCATGTTCATATTGTAATCATTTACATGAACAAAACACACGTTGATAGTCGTAGAAATTTATATTTGCATAATCCTCACGGAACCACATGAGCAAAGTGGGTTCACACCCATGCTCATATGTCGGTTCACACAAATATAATAATAACATATCATTTAAAAAAATTGTAATTTTCCAAACTGTTAAGCACGTGGCTCAGTTTGAGAAACTTAGCATATGCAGCAGCAGCTCTATCGCCATTCTACAGGTAGATCGTATGTGCTAAAATCTTGCATTTAGTAGCGATACGGTCTGCAAAGTTCTAATCTCAAACTCGGGAGATGTCATATGTAAACGTTTCTAATTGAATCTAAATACAGGTACCGTGTAACAGAAAATAATCCCTCATTGACCAACTCCATCAGGTTATCCATTTGAGTTTTAAACTTCTTTTGTATAATATTTAGTCAGTAGTCAATGATGACCGCTGTAGAACTATTCAGTTTTTTGACCTGACTTTTCTTCAATAGAGAAAATGTGAAAGCTATTCACATTATTTTGATTTTTTTGATACCTACACACATGTATCATTTTTATATTAATCAAAATTATAGAATTCACACAATTGCTACAAATGTTGAGCCTAAAAAAAGGAAAAATAATAATATTATTGGCAACAAATAGAGTACAGCAGCGGATAAACCTAAAATTAGCATTCAGCACAAAAGAATAAGAATGAGGTTTCAGCAAATAATTTCAATTAGCAGTCAATAACTTAGCTAATAAAAAAATACCCAAATAAAAGTATGCAAATCGGGTCAGTAATCATTGTAAAACCACAGATCTACGCATAAGGATGAAGCGAAAGAAACCTAATGTGAATTGATTAAAAAAAATATGTGGAAGGGGGAAGAAACAATCACCTGGGTTGAAAAATCTAATGGACGGAAAAAGGGAGCAAAGGAACAGTTTAATGGACGGATGGATGAGAGGATGACGCTGATTAGGGGTAAAAGGCTCAAATTTCTGACGGACATGAATATTCACGAATTTGGATGAAAAGGGGAAAGTGAATGCTGTGTATGGGAAGAGACGTGTATGGGAGGAGGTGGAGAAATACATAGCGATGGGCAAGAAATAAATTATTTGAAGACGCTTCAGATCTAAATAAGGGAGAATGGCTGTGAGCTCTCAGAGCATAACTCAGTAATTATAATATAGTATAGATATGCAAACTCCACGAGAGGAAGATGGTCTTCCCAAGTACCACCAAAGTCAAGAATGCATAGCCTCAAAAGGTCCTATAATACCCTATTTACCCTTTCGGTTTGTCCATCCGTCTACGGGTGATAAGCCGTGCTTGAACTCAGTCGTGTACCCATTGCTTCTTGCAGACTATTCCAAAACTGGCTAGTGAAAATCGGGTCACGATCACTAACTATACTCTAAGGAACCCCGTGTAACCGTACTATCTATCGAAGGTAAATAGACGCTAGCCATGATGCGGTCCTCTTGCTTTTCAACGGAATGAAGTGAGCGCTTTTCGTGAGTCTATCAACTATGACCCATATGCTAGTATTTCCCTTCCTTGACCTAGGCAGTCCATCCACGAAATCCATCGAGATACTTTCCCACTTCCATTGCGGAACCTCCAAAGGATGTAATAGCCCACCGGGCTTCTTCGACTCGGCCTTTACTTGTTGGCACACCATGCACTTTGAAACGAACTCTACCACGTCCTTTTTCATTCCAGCCCAAAAGAAAATGCGTTTCATATCTCTGTACATTTTATCCCCTCCGGGATGTATAGTCATCTTCGAGTGATGTGCCTCTTCGAGAACTTTATTTACTAATTCTCCCACTTGTGGGACACATAGCCTTCCATCATGCCTTAGCCATCCCTTGTCATCTATGGCATACCTACTGAGGTGACTTGACGTCTCACCTCTAATCAGCTTGCCCATGGTTTCGACTATCTGTGGGTCTTCCTTCTGTGAAGTCCCTACTTGATCTAGAAGTGTAGGTCTTAACTCAAGAGATGCTAACGTACCAGTCAATGACTCAATAGCAGGTGTAAAATCAAAGGTTGCTATAAACTCTAGACTTTTCCTTTTAACAAACAAGGGGCTCAAGGTTAACCTTTTCCTACTTAGCGCATCCTCCACCACGTTACCCTTGCCAGGGGTATAAGCTATATCAAAGTCATATGATGCCAAGAATTCCATCCACCGCTGTTGTCTCAGATTCAAATCTTTCTTTGAGAAGAGGTACTTAAGCGATTTGTGGTCGGTATACAGCTCGAATCTCTCCCCTAGAAGATAATGGCGCCAAGATTTAAGTGCAAAAACGATCGTTGCCAACTCCAAGTCATGTGTGGGATAGTTCTTCTCATGAACTTTAAGTTGTCTACCCCCGTAGCAAATCACTCTCCCTTCTTGCATTAGGACAGCGCCTAATCCTATGCCACACGCATCTGTGTACACCGTAAACATCTTACTTCCGTCGGGTAAAACCAAAACTGGAGCTGTGGTGAGGGCTCTCTTGAGTCTTTGAAAAGCAATCTCACATTCTATGCCCCATGCAAACGCTAGGTTTTTCTTCGTTAACCTAGTAAGAGGGGATGAAATCTTAGCGAAGTCCTTAATGAACTTCCTATAGTAGCCTGCCAAACCGAGAAAGCTTCTCACCTCCGTTGCGTTCTTAGAAATTTTCCAGTCTTGCACCGCAACTACCTTTGCGGGGTCCACAGATATGCCTTGCTTAGAAACTACATGTCCAAGAAATCGAAATTCCTTCCTCCAAAAATGGCATTTGGAGAACTTAGCCTTTAACTGGTTTGCTCTAAGCGTATTCATGACTTCCTTGAGATGTCTAGCATGCTCTTCTTCATCCTTTGAGAAGATCAAAATATCGTCCACGAAAACCACTACAAACTTGTTAAGGAACTCCCGAAACACCCTACTCATCAAATCTACAAAGTACGCGGGTGCATTCGTTAACCCAAACGGCATGACGAGCCATTCGAAGAACCCATCTGGAGTCCTAAACGCAGTTTTGTGAATGTTATCCTCAGCCACTCTAAGCTGATGGAATCCTGTGGCTAGATCGAGTTGAGAGAAAACAGATGCTCCCACAAGTTGGTCAAACAAATCGTCGATTCTTGGTAGTGGGTGTCTATTTTTCTTAGTTAGCTTGTTTAACTCACGATAATCTACGCATAGACGAAGCAATTCATCCGCCTTAGTAGCGAATACCACCGGAGCACCCCATTCAGAAATGCTTCGTCTTATGAAATTTTTCTCAAGCAACTCCTTAACTTGTTTACTGAGCTCTCTTCTTTCTCGCGGGGCCATGTGCCTAATGGGCAATGAAACTGGCTTGGCATTATCAACAAGATAAATTTGGAAATCTATCTCGCGTTTAGGAGGTAACCCCTTCACCTCATCAAAGACATCTGGATATTCTCGGACCGCCCTTACAGATTGCGAATTGTCGATGGACGAGTCAAGAGATTCAAGATAACACAACATAACCGGACCCTTAGGGTTACAAGAAATTTCAAGGGTATTACCAAGGCGAGTCATGAGCCTCACTACCCTTCGTTCACAATCAAGAATGGCTCCATAATTGGACAGCCAATCCATACCTAGGATCAAACCGTATCCCATAAATCCGAGAACATAAGAATTACACGTGAATTCTATGCTTAAGATAGAAATCCTCAAATCCACACACATCATAGATAAATGGGCGGAGCCCCCAATTGGATTTGAAACACTAACGAGATCCTCAACTAGACTAGTACTTAGGTGCAGATTTTCAACAATAACAGAAGAAATAAAAGTATGCGATGCGCCAGAGTCAAATAAGGTTCGAACAGGAAAGTCAGAAATGTAAACAAGGCTTTCTACAGAAATATTACTACCTCAGTCAAGTGCTGGAGTGGTGTTGAGAGCATGCAACTGCCCTCCAGAAGGTCCTGCTCGCTGGGTCTGCCCTTGCCCCTGTCCTTGCTTCTTAGGGCAATCCTTACTGAAGTGTCTAGTTTCCCCGCAATGAAAACATTCACCCAACTTTCTCTTCTTCTTTCTACAGTACTTGGCTATATGCCCTGTAATACCACAAAAGTTACACTTCCTTGTCTCACGTGCTTTGTTATTATTGTTGTTGTTGCCCTTGTTATTCTTGTTGCCTCCCTTCTTGAAGTCAAATTTCCTATTCTAAGTCTCATTAGGATTAACCTCCTTCTTGCTATTCTTTTCCTCCTCATGAAGTAGAGCCATATCCACCAAGCTTTCAAAGGTCACCCCCATGGGTATATGAGTTATGGCCAAACTGTGTAGTGGCTCGTTCAAT
Source organism: Allium sativum (assembly GCA_030737875.1). NCBI lineage: Eukaryota > Viridiplantae > Streptophyta > Magnoliopsida > Asparagales > Amaryllidaceae > Allium > Allium sativum. The sequence goes on from CM060912.1 coordinate 310,933,499, forward strand.
CCTCGAGCAAAGCGTACAACCTTCTTCTGAGCTATGTTAACCAAGTCCAATCCGAACCTAGCAAGCTGATTAAACTTATTCACGTACTCCCTAACGGTCATGTCCCCTTGCTTAAGTGCTAGGAACCTCTCCATCTGAAGGTTCTCTTCTGCTGACGATAAGAATTTAAGCCCAAACCTCTCTCTAAAGTCAGCCCAAGTCTCAACTGGACTGGTAGCGTTGGTGACTTCCCACCAAAATGCAGCTTCCTCTTTCAACAACCATGCTGCCAACTGAACTTTCCTATGATCCTCCACATCGAAGATAATAAACAAGTCTTCAGTCTCCTTTATCCAGTTTTGTGCCTCAACGAAGGTTTCAGTTCCAACAAAGTTTTTGCCGCCCATTGCTTTAAAGTCTTTGCATATTTTGGCAAAGGCGGTACCAGGAGGAGGAGGAACCGCGACCACTGGGGGAGGAGGAGGAGGGATGTCTGCCGGGCCCGCGCCGTTGGCCCAAGCTTTTAAGTACCTTCGGAACCATCCAGGTACGGGTACTTCCTCAGGAAGGTTAAGATCAGACATGCTGAAAAACGAAAAGAAAAAGATTCAAACGAGGAAACAAAGGAAAGTGCTAATGGCTTTTGGGGAATAGCCTTTTTTAAACATAAAACTTTTATTGAAAAATGCTTCTTTATAAACGGTTTTGGAAAATAGTTTTAGGAGGTTTTTAAAACTTTTGCCTCGTCTGGTAACCTTCTGCTCTGGTACCAAATGTAATACCCCACCTCCGCTAGGGTCACTCACAAAGGGAATGCACTAGTTTTGGTGGAGTATTATCTAGGTAAACATACACAGAGATATCACAAGGCAAAACATAAATAAAGCAGCGGTAGAAATTGAAAACCAAATTTCATTACTTTCAAGAAAAGAGTCAAAACATCATATATCCAAAGTACAAATTATTCCATTACATCAAGTTCTAAATAAAGAAGCAAAAACTTAAGATAACAAAAGTAAATTATTCCCCAAAATTGCAGAAGTGCAGCCATAGCATAGCTCAAGACCAAACCGTACATGAGCTGACAGAAAGCAAGCTAAATCCAAGCTAAGAGCTAGCGTTTTCTCCCTGAGAACCTGGGGGGGGGAACGAAAGAAAAAGAGGTGAAAGAAAAAGGGTCAGTCATAAAGACTGGTAAGCCCTAGTGACTTTCAGTATAAAAACTAGTAAAGTAAACAAGACATGAGTAAACGGAAAGTAAACATAGGGATGATAATAAGTCTGGCAAGATAACTAAGATAACAAGATAATCAAGTCTAGCATCGCATATTCAAGATTCGCTGCACCAACTGTACTAGTATTCTAACCCATGTCAAGTATTAACCATGAAATGATCCCTTGGCCCAATATCATGAAATGACCCATTACGGGGTCCTACGGTATGATCTACTAATCGATCGGCTCCCTACAAGTTCTAGCTCGTCATGTGTCTGTGTCATACGGCCCAATCACGAAATGTAGTCACCTGTGCTAGGTCCACCCTAGGGTGTATCAAGCCCTAGGGTGCCAACCACCGACACGAATCAAGCACGCACAGTGTAAACCTACTAGTGATCAATGCCAGCTTTTTCAACTCCGGACTACGTGCACGACCATAGTCCGCCTGAACCGACAATGGCGCACCAACTCAGCCGTCGTTCTGGTCGCTTACAATCAACCCAGTAATCATGCCCCACCCTGCCTAGTCCCAGGGTATCGTGATACATCCAAGTGGGTTACTGCTAAAAAGGACCGCTTAACTAGGGTTTCTAATGGGTTAAGTGTTGTCATTCAAATTCGTGACTTAACCCTATCCAAATCATGTATCAAGTTAGTTAAGTGTATTCAAGTGGTTCATGACTTAACCCTACCAAATCATCGTGTCGAATTGGTTAAGTATATTCAAGTGGTTCATGACTTAACCCTATCCTGTAGCATAAATTCATTAATGCACCCCAACCTCTCACATTAGACTAGTTGTTGTGGTCACTGGATTTGCCGGGCGGTTCCAGGCAGATTTACACCACAACATAGTCTAACCTCGGGTTTTAGGTGTGATATGACCAACTACCCACATTGGATCCTATTGTTTGCAGTCACTGGATTCGCCGGGCGGTTCCGGGCAGATTTACACTGCAAACTCAACCCAACCTCGAGTTGGCCATTTTCAAGTTTATTCTAAGTGTCATGTCCAAGTTCAAGTTTCGAGTCTAAAATTCATGTCAAGTTTTCATGTCATGTTTCATGTCAAATTGTGTCAAGTTCACGTCTATATCCAGGTTCAAGTTATAACAATGTTCACGTTTCAAGTTTATAGTAAATTCAGGTTTGACTAAACTACCCAAATCTTATTCCCATCGCACGTGAATTCGAATCAATACAATCAAATCTAATTAGGGAATAACATAGAAAGAACGGGCATAAGGTGGCAAAAGTGATTATAAGTCAAGCATGGTATAACTTGAGATAAATGACTACAACAATACTGGCATATGGAATAGTGGTCACAAATATCTAATCTAGCAAAATAGGGTGATAGTCATGGTAACAGTTGATATAAGATAATAACCCCAAACTTGTGAATAATAATTAATTCAACATCATAGGCATGTTAACATCATGGACATGAGGGGTTTAGGTTTACAACATGTTTAGGACCCAAATCAATTTCATATAAATATTCCCACAAGTCAAGATTCAAGATGGACAGATCCAAGGTGAATAATAGTAGATTCAAAATAATAGATCCGAAAGGAACAATAATAGACCCAAGATATACAATGATAAATCCAAGATAATTATCATACTTAGGTTCAATTTCAATTTACAACATGTCCATATTAAGTTTAAAGTTTAGATCTAAAAGTAACCGGGGCTTACAGATCGTGGTTTGAGAATTAGAAAACAAAGAGGCGATGTTGAATCTCGAGTCTAACAGAAATCCCCCAAACAACAAAACTCTACACATAGTCTTGTTGGAGAAGAAGCAATCCCTTTTATTTAACTTTTCAACCAGAGTTTTAACAGCATAATACCAGAGAGAATTTGTGTAGAGAGACTAGAGTTAGGGGCTGTTTATATAGGGTCAGGCAAATGAATTTAGACAGAAAACGAGACCAGGAACATCAGAGTGAATCCAGCTTCAAAAGTGGGCTCGGCCACCAGGTCGACACTATGGTCGACCTGGTCCTGGGTAGGTCGACACTATGGTCGACCCCCAGGTCGACCTGGTCCTGGGCGGGAAATTTCCCGCCCAGTCCGTTCTGGGGTTTGAAATTCGAAATTTGAATTCGAATTCTGAGCTGTTTTGAACTTGAAAACTCCTGAAACTTCGAAGGGTCATAACTTGGTCATACGGACTCCGATTTTCGAAAACTCGGACTCGTTTCCAAGCAGAATTTCGAGACGAACGTAATGGCATAACCCGTTGCCCTTGATTATTATTTTAAAAATTAATTCTGCCTTGATTTATGGTTATAACACGTTATTAAAATATGGCTTGTTACATTTTCCAAAGTAAAGTTTTTCAATTTAATATATTAAATTGAAATTGAATGGAATTCAATTTAGTAATAATCGAAATGAGATTCTATGAAGGAAGACCAATGCTATTTATGGAATTTAAAAGGCCTTTTTGTTATTCCGTTTATAGTATTAGTACGATACGAAAATTTATATCGATTATGTATTGATCTATTTTCCGTGAAGATTCCATAGTTAATGGAATATGATTTTGGGGTTTATTGTGAACTGTGTTTTAAGTGACATTAGTTCTTTAATCCAGTTAAAGACAAGAGTAATTTCTTAAAGTTGAACACTCATTAAGTAATGATTTTTGGAAGATTAAACCCAATTGGTGTTTTAATAAATCTTTAATTAGATTGGAATGAGAATGGGATAGTTAAATTTATCGAATTCATGAAATGATCGAGAATGGAGTGCCACCAGTTTTACTCCAGGCAATAGTTAAATCATTAATTATATTTGAAACGAGAAATGATAATTAATTTTATCGATAACACAGTGGGTGTTAGATATAGAGTACTACCAGTTTTTCTCCATAGGATGAATAGGTTGGGATTGGAAAAATAAAATAAATGATTATTTCGGAAAGGCTCGACTAGCTTTATAAACCTTAATTTGGTTTAGAATTGTTAAAGGGTAAAATGAAATCTTTTGTAAATGATATACAAAGGAAGATTAAAGAGAAAATTTAAAAGAATTTATCTTTGATAAAATTAATGGGAGCCTTTCCCTAAAGATGTGAATATTTGAATAAAAAATATTTTGAAGTGGAATGAGGCATATGATGTGTTTTAATAGCAATTGATTATAAGATACGCGAGTTATTCGGAAAGATCGGGTTTATCTCATTCTGAATAACTGATATGACGACTAAATGTCGATGATATGAAGACGGTGGTTGAAGACCGGAGATCTTCACATCATTTGGATGATTACTGATGTCTTGATTGGGATGTACACCTAAGACAAGGTAATAAGTGGTGATCGTCCAGACGTACTTGGAGATCGACCGGATATGCGAGGGTCTCTCTTCTGTATTGGACATATGGGACGAGGAATAAGGTGCCTCTGGTTTCGTTCAGAACCAGAACAGACTTGCAAATGGATATTGTGTCTGACATTGTATTCCTTTATATCGTATTCAATGATCTCTGCTAAATATATATCTGTTTGGTGGTGAAGAATTTATTCTCTTGCTTAACACCCTTCTCTGAGACGTACGAGCTTATAGGTTAGAAATCAGTGGTACGATATGGATTGAAAGTGTGGCATGCTGAGATGAAAATGATCAAGGCTTTTGTTGAAAAGAAGGGTCTTGTGGTTGATGATCAAAGCACAACATTAATTAGCATAGCTTTGTGCAGCGTTAATTCGCGAGCTTCACACCCCGGTATGAACCAGAAATGGGATAGTGACTGCATGGAAATGGACATATGTTAGTTTCTAGCTATGAGTAACATCATGGTATAGAGCCCAAACTGTTTACTTATGTGGATGTTGGAAAACGTTATTGTTGGAAACCGAGGTACCTCGGATATAATTTGAGTCCCTAGAGGCTCATATAGTCGAAAACAGACTGTAGTGTCGACGTACTGACCATTTTGGAGGTTCGATAGAGCCAGCTAACATATAGTTTATGGTATTGCCAATCATCGACGGATGACCGACAATAAAGATCCAAGGGCTCGCCAGCGTCCGAGTCCTGAGGCATTGCTAGTGCATCTCGAAATCGGTGAGGACGATCCCTTGCCTCAGATCATATATGGAAACCCAATTTCCAAAACGCGATTTTACAGGTTTTAGTTGTAATCCTATATGGCGACGTAATATAATGGTACCTACGCCGCCTATGATTGATACATTTATATTTGAAGTTGATTTCTTCACTTATAGTAATAATAAAAAGATGAAATTTCGCCTATCAAGCATATTTAACTATTATAAGGGAAAACTCTATCCTCGACTGTGTTCATTGTGTGATGGGACCTGAGTCTTATAATAGCTTCATATTTTTCTTTAGCATTTCTCTGTTTATTTTTATGCACTGGTATTCATGCAGGCTACGCTCATTCCTTGTTATACGGCGTGGTCCCGTGATTTGCCTAACTTTAAAATAAAAGCTAATAACTGTTTTAGTTCTCACATCAATCCTATGACTGACTCGGTGTTTATTGTTTCTACCTAAACTCTGGGTGCCCATATTTTCCACATGGGCAGCTAATAGTTTCGGTTTTGCAGATATTTCTTTACACAGGATCCTGGATTTACAGCTGGAGCTATATTCGGAATGCTTTGTATCAGTGTATTTCTTTCAGTTGTGCCAGTAGATGTATTTTCCACTGCTATGTATTTTAAACTCTGATATTATTTTTTCGCCGTGTAATATTTATTCATACTCTGATATATTCTTGTACTATGATGTAAATTTTTGTAATAGCAATTAAATGTTCTATTATTTGTGTTCTGATGCGTCGTGTTCTCAAAGAAATCTGGGCTTTCCTGATAGGGGAAGTTTGGGTCGTTTCAACTTTATTAGGAATACAATACAAATATCCCTAGATTGGTCTGTCTCTTTCTCGGTGGCTATGGCCCCACTCGCCCCTTAACTAATGAAAGACCATTTAAAGAGCTAAGTGATTGTAACAACTTGAATTTTGACAAACCGATTTTTTTCCAGAAATCCCAATTTATCGAAGCTCGAGTCGGCTTGTCTGATATCCTGCAGAAAAGACTAAGATAATATACATATCAGAGCTCGGTAAACATCTCACAGCGGAATGGATAAAATATAATGTAATCAAATATAGCCTTACCGAAGTAATAATACTGTCTAAGTAGTATTCAAATTTAACGAATCTCTGCCATAAACCAAACCTGTGAGTATGTTATGACGATGGGTCAGAACACAAAGCTCGGGTGACTGGACAAATTATACATTCTGAAATAACCCTACATATATCATTTAGTTATGTTTTCTTTTTATTAGTTTATTTTGGGTTTAGCAACACTCGTAGCTCTACACTCAATAGATATACCTAATATAGTATATATGTAGCTATACCCTACATCTCATGGTACTTCCCATAGTACCCTCCTCGTACGGTCTCCTCTGTCACACCGTAGAAGTGTGTGCAACTTTCATCCTACGTCGAACAACGTACAAAATCCAGATCATTACGCCATGCAATCGCACAGAACCATCATCTCTATGTTAGGTAAGCGTACGGATCGTCATATCTAAACTCCTCGGTCGATTCAAGTCCCAACATGGAGTAATGCCCTATTGTCTTAAATACACCACCCACTGCGTGTATCCGGACCCTTACACGAACGTACTATCTACTGTAACCCGTCCCATAATAGGGCTGCATCCAATGCAAGGAACTTGGTCAGGAGATTTCCATATCTGTAAAGGTCTGCTCCATTAGGCCTATAGTACAAATATCCAGAGTACGACCTGCATTTTCAAGGTGGCTATGGCCCTACCCTGGTCCCTCCCTCAACTTGTGAAGGACTACTTCGAGTGCTAAGTGACATGCCCCTATCAAACATTCTAAAATCCAAATTAGCGTGTCTTGCAACCAACGTCTCGATAGTGAAAGATCGATGGTCTATAGTTTAGCTCTGGTCTTTCCGCGTCACACTAACTGCCAATGACAAGTATTCGATGATTACTATCCTGTACTATTCCTGACCCACTTCTCTGAAGAAAACCGCCGAATCACCCAGTGCCATCTACCACAGCCTTTTGACTGTCAAAATACCGTTGCAGTTAAGGTATACTCACCAGTGGTACCGCGCAGACCGAACCTATTCGATGATAGCCTGAGCATGTATCGCATAGAGGGCCACCACACGGTACCCTACCATGTCCCACAGAAGCTACGTGCTTCCCTCTAGTTCCACAAAATTGTCAGATGGACGTGCTCCTCTCATACCTCCAGACACCTCGATGATCTACCCCGTTGGGTTCTTCACCTTTGTATGTGTGGAGACTTGTGATGACCGCCAACAACCCCTGCACAAAACAAGAGTAATCCGCTGAAAGGTGTGCCAGGTAGCTATGGGTGATCATCATAGGTAGGTAAACACAATCGATACTTGTCGTAGAACTCGCAGCACAAGGAATAAATATAGTAGAAAATATACGACAGGTAATAATAATGAAGCATCATATAACAAACTTTTGAAACTTTCACAACACCTTGAAAGATTATCCAAACATCATAGGAAATATCAAAGTCTGTACATAAAGCCTCACTACAACACTCGTAGAGTAACTCAAACAGCGGAAACAGAAATAGTAGATAGTAATAAACTGGTACGTAAGCCTCCAGCTTGCCTCCAAACTGCAATATCGTCCTCACTAATCACTTTTCACCTGCCACCTAGTCTGCCCATCCACAACCAGATTCACCCAAGGTAATAAGAGGGAAACATAAAACCTTGAGTCAGACAATAGTCTTAGTAAGCGATAAAACAAGTAACAACATCAATAATAAAGTATATTAGAATGAATAGATAAACATACTAATCTAGCCACAACACCAGAGAAGAACTCAACCCTCTCTTCCTCACATCAGACAGTGATAGCCTTTACAACAACATTTCAACAATACATCCATGGAAATCAAAACACCCATTCAATCATGGCAAAGCACCTATGACATCCAAATTATATATCTTATGTAAACCATCCGAATCGAACCCGACATCCCTCAAGTACAAGCCCCAGAGTCCTAAACCAATATCAGAAAAGCACCCAAGGAACTTCTCCTTCGACGTTGGACAATCTACATGAGACGGTTCAAACATGGCAACTAATCAACCATGACATTCTCTGGCTATCACCACCAATCCTGCTTCGAAACCATCGTTAATCGTATGACGGAAAACCTTTCCATATGTCAAGGGATAATGGTAACCCCAGTTCTAGCATAAACTCCATACGTCTTTCAACGATACGTATGTTTGTCCAACCTTGACGACTTGGCCTTTCAACATAACCCATGGTACTCGACATATACCGGCCTTTTAGACGTCTATATTGTAACCCTAATTTGAGCTTGCTAGAACTTACGATAATGATAATCTCCCAGCCTTCAAATCTTTAGTCATCCAACCGACGATTCTTAACTCAAGCAACCTTCTCAAGCAACCATTATCCACCAACTCATGACCTTTGAGTTGTCGCCTCATTCACTGTTCTACACTGGTCAAACACCTTTCAGCACTTCGAACCTTCTTACTTGAATTTACTTCGAAGTCACACCATCATCAAGCCAAATTACATCACTGCGCTGTGGCAAGAGTTCGGGGGGGGGGGGGGGGGGGAGGGGGGCTGCCCCAAAAATAATAATTTCCAACTCCTTTGGCTCAAATCTGGATCGTACCTGAAAAATAAAATTTTCAGAAATGACCCTGTTATGCATTGACCGACCGACCCCTCCCCCCCCCGCCCCCCACTGGGATGCCCCGACTGACAACCCTTCTCGCTTGACCACACCATAATGACCGACCCACGCATGCCTGAGCCCATGGTCAACCGACCAGAGACCAACCCCGTCTTGGAACTCCGATCCACCATTTCCTGCTCGACCCGACCAGAAAGCAGCTTGTCCGACCGACTCATGCAATCCTCAGCCCGACCGACCCGCTACCAAGGCAAGAACAGACCGACCCACTGCTCGACCGATCCACTGCTCGACCAACCCTTCAATGTGAGACCGACCCCTTGCTTTGAACTTGGCCTGACTCGCTTCGACTGACTAGCACCAAACAAGACCGACCAGACTCCCAGGCTGCTCTATCGACCAACCCCATCTCCCTCATGCACGACCAACCACTTCCACCAACTGACCGGAGCCTATTTGTGTGCGACCGACCCCTCTTCTGTACTACACTTGTACTTCACTTGTACTACGCTTGACCCGTGGCTTGTACGCTCGACCCAAAACTGCACAGACCCCGTTCACTTCTGAATTCGACCAAAACTTCATCAAACGACAAATCCAATGAAATATACTCCTCTAATACATCCAATACAACCATAAGCATGTTATGAGATCACTAACAATATGAATATGTCAATTTCTATCGAAGTCATACAATTTCACCAAAATCATAATAAATGAACACATGATCTAAATTGCGGATCTAACTTGCATAAACATATGAAATAGCATAGAAATTACCGGTCTAAACTTGCTAAATCAGATCCTATAGCGATTCATATGAAAATGAACTTACCAAGGTATAAATATGTGAGAATAATGCTTGAATTTGATGAAAAACATAACCAAACATTCATAATCTTGATTGAATCCACGTGAGAGATGTATATCACTCACAAATTCCCCAAAATAAGAAAAACTCAGTGTATTAAGATTCCAGACAACAAGCAATTCGAACCAAACTCCTTAATCTGATGAATTCTCACTTCAAATGATGTAGATCTAGCCTCAAATGATGTACACCTTCGATTTCCACCCCTTGTATCTCAATTTTAATGGTGGAAAGGTGTTAGAGGAAGGAGGAACATATGCCACCAAATGAGAGAATGGAGGAACTAAACCATTTCCCATATCTTTCACCCCTTATTTATAGCTTCCACCAGCCCACTATTGGGCTTCCAAAATTTTGCCATTATGGCTTACAAAACCTGAACAGCCAACTGTGAAACCTTGACACAACGATTTCTCTCAAACTGCTGAGCCAAATCTTTAATGTAACCACTCTACGGAAAGATAATCATCATTTCCTTTCCAATGGCACATGTCTCACTACCTGATTCGACCTGGGTCAAAAGTTATTCCCTGTACAAGACTGACAGGGGCAACAAGGTCACAAACAAAATTGGTAAAAATTATGGACATGTCTCACATCCTCATAAGCAACATATTAAAATATGAGAATGATCCAACCCTAAGGGAATAAAATAGAAATATTTTACAAACCTCTGATATGTAAAATGCGGGCTGTTACATTCTCCCCCTTAAGAATTTAGCCCCCGAAATTCTAAACAAATACAAGCAACCACAATAATTCTGCAGGCCTATCATCCATAAGAAGCCAATTCTATCATCCAAATTAGCAACCATCAAGCCATGCATCCATAGCCTTATCCTAGCATGTGAAATTCTACCAAACAACAACAAGATATAATGATGTAACGATGATACGATATCAAAGGGTCCTACCAACGAAGAGTTATGGATGAGTCGCCCACGTGCTCTCCTACGTACAATCGTCGCCATCTTCGCTCCATTGTACCTTGACTAACTGAACCATCTTCCTCCTAAGCTGTTTCATGTCATTTCCCACAACACAAAGTGGCTTACGAGACTTCGCAATTGCGATCTCTACCTCTAGGTCTTCATACTGCTCTAGAGACACCACTACATTCGAATCATGCACGAACTTACGTAGAAATGACACATGGAAAACATTATCCACACTCGGCATCTTCTCAGGTAACTCCAATCTATATGCGAGCTTTCCAATTCGCTCGACAATCGGAAACGGTCCAACGAACCTAGGAGCTAACTTTCCTTTGTTTTCGAATCAAACCACATGCTTTAACGGCGAAAACTTCACAAAAACCATATCGCAAACGTCGAACTCCAAATCCTTTCGATGCTTATCGACATAACTCTTTTGACGATCTTGGGCTGCCTTCATTCGTTGCAGAATGATCTCAATACAGTCCGATATTTATCCAATCATCTCTGGCCCAAGCATCAACTTATCTCTAGTTTCTAACCAACATGCTGGAGAATTACATGACCTACCATACAATGCCTTATATGGTGCCGTCCCAATGCTAGACTGGTAGCTATTATTATATGCAAACTCAACTAGATGCAGATGGTCTTCCCATGATCCCCCAAAATCCAACACACAAGCTCTTAAGAGATCTTCCGAAACTCGATTAACCCTCTCAGTTTGACCATCAGTTTCGGGATGGTAAGCCGTACTTTAACACAACTCGGCTCCCAAAGCTTCCTGCAAACTCTTCCAAAATCCACTCATAAATAATGTATCTCGGTCACTCACTATGCTCTTCGGGATACAAGGAATCGAACTATCCATTTCATATAAAGTTCAGCCAATTTCGTTGTTGTCCTAGTCGATTTGAATGGAATGAACCATGCACTTTTGGTCAAGCGATCCACGATGACCCAAATCCCTTCATTTCTTGCCCTCGTTCTAGGTAGTCCATTGATAAAAATCCATCGATATTTTCTCCCACTTCCACGCAGGAACTTCCAATTGCTGAAGCAAACCACTCGGCTTCTTCTGTTCAGCTTTCACCAACTGAGAGTTCATACACATGGAAATGAACTTTCCAATACCTCGCTTTGTCCCCTCCCAGTGGGAGATTCGCTTCATGTCCTAATACATCTTATTACCACTAGAATGAATTGTCAACTTTGAGTGATGATATTCCCTCAGAACCTCATCTCTCAATTCGTTGATATCAGGAACAACCAATCGTCCTTGCTTTCGAAGCCAACCTTCACGATCGACCTCAGATTCTTTATTCTCTGGTTCCAGCTTCTGGATAAACTCGACAAGCTTTACATCTCGCTTTTGGATCTCGCCAGTCCTTTCGATAAGAGTAGGTCTTACCGATAAGCTTGCCAACATTTCAGGTTCCAACTCACATCGTGCCCTGAAATCGAATCCTACAAAATACTCGAGGCTTTTCCATTTCGAAAACATCGCTCTTAAACTTGAATGTTTTCGACTCAATGCATCTGCAACTGCGTTGCCTTTGCCAGGAGTATAGGCTATACCAAAATCATACTATGCTAGAAACTCTAACCACCGTTGTTGCCGAAGATTCAAATCCTTTTGGGAGAAAAGATACTTTAGCGACTTGTGATCCGTGAACAACTCGAATCGAACTCCCAACAGTAATGTCTCCACATCTTCAGAGCAAACACAATCGCCGCCAACTCCAAATCATGAGTTGGATAATTCTTCTTATGTGACTTTAGCTGTCGACTAGCATAGGCCACAACCTTATCCTTCTACATTAGCACTGCTCCAAGTCCAGTGCCACATGCATCGGTGTATACCACCATCTCGTCATTCCCACTTGGAATGGTCAACATGGGAGCACTATCAGTCTCTCCTTCCGGATGCCACACGCTTGCTCACACTTTGCATCCCATGTGAACACTTGGTTTTTCTTTGTCAATCATGTCAATAGTGTAGCTATCTTGGAGAAATCCTTGATAAACCGTCGATAATAACCAGCCAACCCAAGGAAAATTCTCACATCCATCGCATTCTTAGGTCTATTCCAGTCCTGGATCGCTGCCACTTTAGCAGGGTCAACTGCTATCCCATTTCCAGAAACAACATGGACTATGAACCTCACTTCCTTCTTCCAGAAGTGACATTTCGAAAATTTAGCTCTCAGCTGATGCTTTCGGAAGATTTCCAACACAATTCACAAGTGCGTCTTGTGTTCTTCCTTGTTCCGAGAATAAACCAGAACATCATCTACGAACACAAGCACGAACTTGCTCAATTGATCTCTGAAAACTCTATTCATAAGATCAACGAAATACGCTGCCGCATAAGTCAACCCGAATGGCATCACCAACCATTCGAAGAAACCAGATAGTGTCCTAAAAGCAGTCTTCGATACACTATCCTTTTCCACCCTTAAGTGGTGAAATCCCATTGCCAAATCCATTTGAGAAAACACTTTGGCCTCGTGAAGCTGATCAAACAAGTAGTCAACCCACTTCAACGGATACTTATTCTTCTTAGTCACCTTGTTCAGCTCACGATAGTCCACACACAATCTTAACGAGCCATCTGCGTTAGTTACAAACACGACTGGTGCAACCCATTAGGATACACTCCTCTGAATGAATCGTTTTCCCAAAAGGTCACGAACTAGCACCTCCAACTATCACTATTCCTTAGGCGTCATTCGCCTAAGAGGCATAACGATTGGTCTAGCTCCCTCGACCAAATCGATCCTAAACTCAATCTCATGATGCGGCGGAAAACCTTTGACCTCGTCAAAGACGTCCTCGTACTCATTAATTATTAGCACAGATGACAAGTCTTCTTGGGGAGTCACGAGTGAATATAGATAGCTAACGAAGACACCATCTTCACGCTTACACCGTATCAACACCTTTCGCCCTTCCATATCCCAGATTCTCACCTCTAGCTTCTCACAATTCACCATTGCCGCATACCTCTTGAGCCAATCCATGCCCAAGATGATCCCAAACCCAGCGAAGTTATTAATAAAGCAATCACACACAAAAAGGAACCATGACTCGACAACACTAGACCACGACATATCGTACAAAGATTGGATGAACCCCCAACTGGATTAGTCACTACGAAAGGCCTATCACAAATCCCGAGTTCCAAACCCAAGCGACACACAAACTCATTGCAAATGAAAGAATGCGATGCTCCAGTATCAAACAAAACTCGAACTGAAACACCTCGGATGGAAAGAGTACCTTGGACGACGACACCCTTTCCCTTCTACTCTGCAATAGGAGCACTTGATGAAGATGGCACGACTTCCAAAGCATATGCCTTCACAACCTGCTTGCCCTTAGCTGATTCTGGACAATCTTTCTTCTCATTCCTAGGCTTTCCGCACTTAAAGCACTTCTTTTCAGCTTTGGGATTCTTGCACTCATTCGAGTAATGACCCTTCTGTTGGCAGTTAAAGTAAACCACCTCACTCTTAGGCTTCTTCTAGCCATCCGTTCCTTTCTGCTATTGCTGCTTCCTCTTCTTATTATTACAACCCTGCTGTGGTTTCTGAACTTCCTTGGTTGCAGCGACAACATTGACTTCTTTAGGAAACAAGCTCTCATGGCGAACAGCTTTTTCCACAATCTTCTCAAATGGATCGTCAAAATGATCCACCAACGTCATTCCAATATAGGTATCCGAACCCATAACAAACTTCTCGTTCTTCTGATAAGGTGTGTCAATGTATGAATGAGCATATTTGGACAAGCCCTCGAAATCAGAAACATAATCAAGCACAGAACGATCATGTTGTTTCAGCTCTATGAACTTCTTGAATAAAGATGACTTCTGTGCAGTAGAGATAAACTTTGCTTGGAATTGCTCCCATGAAATCTCGTCTTCTGGAGTCTCTAGTGTAACAGAATTCCACCGCTCCATGGCCCTGCCCTGCAACTGCCTTGACGTAAGCTTTCTCTTAGTTGCATTCTCTGACCCCAACTCTCCAAAAATATGGACACAAGAATCCATCCACCTCTGAACCTCTTCAGCTGACTCAGTTCCTTTGAATGGTTTCCCTCGTAGAGATATACAATCCTTACATAGCTTCGCAAAATCCACAACCCTAGTAACTCGCACACATACATCTGTAATAACCCAGAAAATCTGGGCCAGTTTAAAATTCTGAATAGTCGCTATGGAATTCAGGCCCTTAAAAATGGGAATTTTGCAAACGACCTCGGATTCCGACGAAACCAGTTTTGTTGGGTCCGCAGTGTCAAGTTATTGCTAGATTCCAAATTTCATAATTTTTCGAATCAATATGTGAGCGTGGCAAAGGAAAACGCGTTTGACTGGTTTCAGTTGATTTTAATCGACTGGAAATTGGCCATTTTTCCAACGGTCTCAGAATTCGACGAAACTAGTTTTGTTAGGACCGTATCGTCAATACGAAGCTAGAAAATATTTTTCGAGAATTTTTAGAGTTAGTATGTGACCTCGGTAATTTGAAATGTACGTTTAAAATTCAATATAGTGATTTAAATGTAAATTCAATGGAAACTGATCAAAAAAAATCGAATCAACCTACGATACATATCCCATTGTGTTCGGAATGGGGGTAAAACGTTATGGGCGACAGGCGGTGGGCCTCGTTTAGAGGTCGTATGTAAAGGTCAACTTTTTGCAATTAAAATAAATTAAAAAATTTAATTATCTCTCCCCTCCCCCTTATTTCACTCTGCCCCCCCCCCCCCCCGTTCAAAAGGATTTCAAAGCAGAAAAAAAAAGAATCAGAAGGGCGACGCGGAGGGGGAAACCCACCGCCGCGCCAATCGCCTTCCACCCCACCTGCCAACGCCGGAGCGGGCGCCTCCCAGTCCACCCCCTCCCCATCCGACGCTCTTTCTCCTCCCCTAATCTCGCTCCCCTTTTCTCCAGCTAAACCTGCGAACGAAGGACACCTGTCGCCCCAAATTCCGACCCCACAGCCACCGCAACCACATCCACCTCCCTTCCCTGATGGTCGGCGCCCCTCTGGACCACAATGTGCCGCCGCCGCCTGAAAGGAGTACCGCCGCCGACGAGAGGTGCTGAAACCCCTCCACCGATCGACTTCGCTCCAGAAGCAGCCCCTCCCTCTTCTAAAATCCGTAAGTATTTTAATTTTTTTACTGATTTTCTTTTATAGCATAAAGAACTGAAATTTGTTTGATTTTAAAACTGAATTTTTAAGACGGATTTATATATGTGAAACGAAAGTAAAAGATTTAATTTTTCGAAAGTAAAAGATTTAATTTTTCGAAAGTAAAAGATTTAATTTTTCGAAAGTAAAAGATTTAATTTTTCGAAAGTAAAAGATTTAATTTTTCGAAAGTAAAAGATTTGATTTTTCTAAAAGTAAAGATTTGAATTTTTAGAAGAAAAAGATCGTATTTTTATATTGGAGAAAGCGTGATAAAAATTCAATTCGTATATATGTGAAGTAGGCGAGGTAAAGAAACGATTTTTAATTATAGTTGTAGGAAAAATATTTTTATAATATAAGTAAGAAAAAATATAATCTTTACGATATAAAAGATGTAAAAATATGATTTTTGTTTAAGTAGGGAAGTAAAAATATAATTTTTACATGATAGGAATATTAAAAATACCATCTTTATATGTGTAGAAAAATAAAAAGGTGATTTTTATAATGATATATTTGAAAAGGCAAAATCTTTATATAGAGAATAGCGAGGTAAAAATGGAATTTTTATCTATATAACATAGTAGTAAAAATTCGATTTTTATATAGTGAACGTCAAAGTAAAAATTCGATTTCTATATATTGAATAGCGTAGTAAAAATTCGATTTTTACATATGTAGTGGCTACAGCAACGAAGATGACAAAGATGCGATAGCGATGAAGATTTCTATTAATGAAGTGCCGTGGAGCTAGGATAGCTATCGGTGAGAATTTCTCACCTTTCAATTTCATTTTCTAAGTTATATATATACACTAGGATGCAGACGGTGTTTAGTAGCACTCGACACAATCGTCCACAGACCATGGACTTGTTTGTTTGATTGCAAATTAGTTAGATTATTTGATTGAATTGTTTGGTGAAATGAAATTGATTTGATTGATGTGTGAATGGCGTGGGCCTTCACTAGACCGGGGATAAGGCTAGGCCTTGTCCCGTTTCTAGTATCGTGCCGTTATGCCGCCGAAATTTTCTAAAATAAAAATATCATTTTATTTAAAGAATGAACTGAATAGAAATTCATAGGTCAAAATAAAATGTTTTATCGTTAAAAATATAATTTTTAACGTGAACTGAATAAAATAAAATATTCATTTACAAACCGGACGGTTTGTTTATGTACACCTATTTGAATGACATTGATTAGGACGATAAATTTTACACATCGCCCAACTGCACAAATAAAATCTGTGTTTGATTGTTTGAAACCCCACACGGGTGTTGGGATGAAATATGAAGCTTACTCATCCTGATTGATTGAATATGTCGATCGATTGATTGACAGGCTGTTATAAGCGTTAGATATCTATATTTGATGCTTATACAGTGTAGTGCACTTTGGTTGATGGTTGATTATTTTTCAATGCTATTATATATGTGTGATGTATGAAAATCCATATAATTAACATTATATGGTAATTGATTTTGCCTCATTCCAATTTAGAAAATAAAGGATATTATAATATAAAGGTTCATGTGTTGACTGTACTCATCCGTTGAGATTAGTCATGTGTTGAACGAAATATTTTTAATAATAAAATTTACATCTTTATCAATATAAAGTAAAGGTTCATGTGTTGACTGTACTCATCCGTTGAGATTAGTCATGTGTTGAACGAAATATTTTAATAATAAAATTTACTTCTTTATCATTATAAAGTAAAGGTTCATGTGTTGGCCGTACTCATCCGTTGAGATTAGTCATGTGTTGAACGAAATATTTTAACAATAAAATCTACATCTTTATCATATATAAAATTAGAAACTGACTGGAAAATAGATAAGATGAGTGGTCTCCTGGATATTAATCTGATGTTGGTTTCGGCCTTCGGGGTTAATATTCAGGGAATCGTTTTCTTACTAATTTACGGTTGGAGTCTGATTTAATATCAAACGATAGATACCTTAATTTTATAAAATATTTTAAATAACAAAAATAGCCACACGTGGACAATACTCATTCGTTGAGATTAGTCGTGTGTGGAGAAAAAAGATAAGTATTCATTTGTCGAGTAGAATATTTGAAAATAGAATTATATGAAGCCGTGTTTATTAGATTAACGCCATTTTGACGTGAACGATATTTATATCGATTTTATTCATTTCGAAATGAATTGAATATATAAAGATTTCGAAATGAATTGAATATATAACGATTTCGAGATGAATTGAATATAAAACGAATTCGAAATGAATTGAATATAAAATGATTTCGAAATGAATTGAATAGAAAACGATTTCGAAATGAATTGAATATATAATGAATTGAATATATAATGAATTGAATTGAATAGATAACGAATTGAATTTGAATTGAATATAAAACGATTTCGAAATGAATTGAATAGAAAACAATTTCGAAATGAATTGAATATAAAACGATTTCGAAATGAATTAAATATAAAACGATTTCGAAATGAATTGAATATAAAACGATTTCGAAATGAATTGAATAGAAAACGATTTCGAAATGAATTGAATATATAATGAATTGAATATATAATGAATTGAATTGAATAGATAACGACTTTGGAATTGAACTGAATTGAAAACGAATTCAAATTGAATTGAAATTTGAATTGAATAGAAATGAATTTTAAAAACGAATTTATAAAGAAGAATTCAATTTTGATTTGAATTGAAATGGAAGTTGAAATTGCTTTTGAAACGAATTTAAAACTATTTATATAATTCATTTTAAATAGTAATCGACGAAATATATATTATATATATAATATAATGGCCTGAATAGAACGCGCCGCGCCGCGGCAGTTCATGAATTTCGACCATTTATTTCAAACGGACATTACGGGAGATCCGACCGTCGGATTCTCCTAAAACCGGAACCATTGGGTTCGTATCGAAAAGAGCTTTCTAGAGAATATTAGAAATTCGAAATCTAACGGTTGGATTTGGAGTTACGTCCAAATCAAATTTGGAAAAGGTCGCTATAGGTGCAGTTCGATGGCCGTTGATGGAAATCGACTGTACGGGCCTTGATAAAATTATTAAAAATAGTAATAATTTGAGTAAAGTCATAAGAAATGATTTGGAAAGAATTGGGGTGAAAAACTCCATATTTGAAAAAGGTAAAATTAGATTTTTATCAAAATGAACTAGTTTGAACTAAATTTAAAACCCGATTTGTTTTTAAATAAATAAATTAGATTTAAAAAGGGGTTTTAAATAATCGGAATTCCTAATATATTTGATTTGAATTAAATAGAATGTGATTTGGGTTTGTCGTGAACTGTGTTTTAAATAACACCTAGTTCTTTAACCCAATAAAAGGAGTTTTAACGAATCTGCAATTAGATTGAAATGTAAATCTATAATCTAAATTATCAAATTTAGAAATGAGCGAGGATGGAGTATCGCCAGTTTTGCTCCAATGCGATAGTTAAATCTTTAATTAGAATTGAACGTGAAATGGTAATTAATCTTACCGATAACACCATAGTATTAGATATGGAGTATTACCAGTTTTGCTTCATGGGATGAATAAGTTGGGATTGGGAAATAAAATAAATAAATAATTACTTCGTTATGGTTCGCTAATCTCAACTAGTTCAGAAAACCATAATTTGGTTTGATAGATCATCCAAAGGAAGATTAAAGGATAAATTTTAAAGAATTTATCTTGGATAAAATTAATGGGAACCTTTCCCTAAGAATGTGATTTTGCGAATAAAAGAATATTCTAAATTGGAATGAGGCGTATGTTGTGTTCTTATAACATTTGTTTTTAATATACGCGGGTTGTTCGGAAAGTCCGGGTTTATACCCATTCTGAATAACCGATTCGACGATATGTCGAAGATGAAAACGGTGGTTGAAGACCGGAAGTCTTCACATCGTTTGGATTATTACTGACGATCCTGATTGGGCTGTACACCCAAGAGGATGGAAATAGTTGGTGGTCGTCCAGACGTACTTGGAGATGGATGGATATGCGAGGAAAGTGCCTCCGGTTTCGTTCAGACCCAGAACGGACTTGTAAATGGATTGTGTGTCTGACATTGGATTTTATTCTGTGTTGATTGATTTCTATTAAATATACATCTGTTTGGCGGCGGAGAATTTATTCTTTTGCTTAACGCCCTTCTCTGAGACGTACGAGCTCAGAGGTTGTATATCGATGGACATCAGTCGCATGGCATGAATTGCCTGTGTGGCACGCTAAGATGCAAGGATCAAGGCTTCTGTTGAAAAGCAAAGTCTTGTGGTTGATGATCAAAGCACGACCTTTGTGGCGTAGCTTTGTATATAACGTGAATTCGCGAGCCTCACACCTCGGTATGAGTTAAAAAGGGGATACAGACTGCAGGGAGAGCACGACGTTCCTTTCTAGCTTTGGTGGTGTCAGTGACTTACCAGCCCTGACATTCATATACTTTTCACCTTTGTGGTTGTTGGATGAGGCGCCTCGATTTTAGGTCTGTAAGGACCGGGAAACGTGTGTTCAGGCATAACTAATCCTCTAACGTAAGTGAGGACCGGCCTTGAAGCATCCAAGGGTTGCCCAGAGTGCGTAGCCCTGGGACATTTGCTAGAGTGTCTCGAACGCGGAGAGGAGCTTGCCCCTTGCCTCGACTCATGACGGAAATCCAATTTCCAATACTTGTAATTCGTCTTTAATTGTAGAACTAGTATGGCGACATAGTAGATGGTAGCTATGCCGCCTATGATTGATATTTATGATTGAAATGTTTTGACACTATACACTTATTATAGTATCAAATGATTTGTTTTAAACGTATCAAGCATGCTTTGGCTGTTATAAGGGAAAACCCTATCCCCCGGCTTGCGTTGCATTGTGTGATAGGACCTGAGTCTTATAACAGCTTCATTTTTCTTTATTTAGCATTGCGCTGTTGTTTTATGCACTGGTATTCTTGGGAGGAAACTCGTTCCGTGTTATACGGCGTGGTCCCTTGAATTACTCTCTTTTAAAGTAAAGCTTTAAATAACTGTTTTAGTTCTCACACCAGTCACCTGACTGACCTGGAGTTTATTGTTTCAACCTAAACTCTGGGTGCCCCTATTTTCCGCACGGGCAGCTAGTAGTTTTGGTTTTGCAGATTTATATTCACAGGATCCTGGTTTACAGCTGGAATGATATCCCGAAAGCTCTGTATCCGTATATCACCTTCAGCTGTGTTTTGTATTATTTTTCCGCTGCTATGTAATTGATTGTAATCTCTGATATTTGTCGAATGTAATTTATTCAATTATACTCTGTATATTCTTGTATTCTGATGGCATTGTTGTAATAACAATGAAATGTTCTTCTGTTTGTGTTCTGATTTGTCCTGTTCTCAAACGATCAGGGGTTTCGAACGGTCTAGATCTGTTTAACGACTGATTCGGATCGAGCGAAATTCTCAGCCGTCACATTTGGTATCAGAGCTTTGGTTTACAGAGCTCGAGAACAAGACACAATAGAACCATACGAAAGAATCCATCAGATATTGGATTAGTAATATCCAATTAGAATGACTCGTTAGAGATAGGATCAGTAGTATCCTAGAACGAGTGTGAAGAGTATATTTTTCAAATGAAAACAATTTTGTTTTGAAATTTAAATCGTTTTAAACGTATTTGAATATTTATTTATTTTGAATTTGGACAATCCATTATATAAAGGTTTTGCATATACGCGTCATGAATGTATATTCGAAGTTTTAATATACTGGATAGATATAGAATTACACTCTAGTCGCCCAGAGATGATGTTGATAATGACCATGGCATCATCAATAATTATGTTCGTGTTTCGAAGGTGTGATTTCTATATATTTCCATTAGACTGGTGTGAGAACCAAAACTTATATAGCTAGAACACATTGTTGTGAATTGGCATCAAAAACATGATTTTTGTATATGTATCAAAGTTATGAATTTGAAACTCTAATCCACTAATTGATTGATGTTTGTGTTGTTTGTTTATTTGTTTGCTAATTTTGAACCATTATGCCTAATATAACCAAATATTGAATTGTATCGAAAATTGGTCGCATTTGCTTGCATATACATATACTTACATTGAACAGGTCATAGCAAGCAGGCTAGAGCCGAAGAATAAAATTTGTTTGTCCGACAAATAGGTACAAGTTTACTACATAATTTACTGTTTTGTTTGGGTGATGATGATTTTATGAGCCTATTGGCTAGCCGCTTGGCTTTTTCTTTTTCTTTTTGAGATTAGAAGGACCGGGGAAGCTATTTGAAATTCCCCGATGCTCCCGGTGCAGGGGAGGTTATGGCGAAATTTTTCGAAAATTTAGGGTGTTAGCCAAATTTTTGAAAATTTGAAAATTCTCAGAAACTGAAAAGTTGGAGAATGCAAGCCGGATCGAACGTAGGACTAATTAATCAAACCACTTTCGACTTTGTTCCTTTTCGGGGACGAAAAGTTTTAAGTGGGGGAGATTGTAATAACCCGGAAAATCTGGGCCAGTTTAAAATTCTGAATAGTCGCTATGGAATTCAGGCCCTTAAAAATGGGAATTTTGCAAACGACCTCGGATTCCGACGAAACCAGTTTTGTTGGGTCTGCAGTGTCAAGTTATTGCTAGATTCCAAATTTCATAATTTTTCGAATCAATATGTGAGCGTGGCAAAGGAAAACGCGTTTGACCGGTTTCAGTTGATTTTAATCGACTGGAAATTGGCCATTTTTCCAACGGTCTCAGAATTCGACGAAACTAGTTTTTTTAGGACCGTATCGTCAAGACGAAGCTAGAAAATATTTTTCGAGAATTTTTAGAGTTAGTATGTGACCCCGGTAATTTGAAATGTACGTTTAAAATTCAATATAGTGATTTAAATGTAAATTCAACGGAAACTGATCAAAAAAAACGAATCAACCTACGATACATATCCCATTGTGTTCGGAATGGGGGTAAAACGCTATGGGCGACAGGCATTGGGCCTCGTTTAGAGGTCATATGTAAAGGTCAACTTTTTGCAATTAAAATAAATTAAAAAATTTAATTATCTCTCCCCTCCCCCTTATTTCATTCTGGCCTCCCCCTCCCCCCCCCCCCGTTCAAAAGGATTTCAAAGCAGAAAATATAAAAAAAAAATGAATCGGAAGGGCGACGCGGAGGGGGAAACCCACCGCCGCGCCAATCGCCTTCCACCCCACCTGCCAACGCCGGAGCGGGCGCCTCCCAGTCCAACCCCCTCCCCATCCGACGCTCTTTCTCCTCCCCTAATCTCGCTCCCCCTTTCTCCAGCTGAACCCGCGAACGAAGGACACCCGTCGCCCAAAATTCCGACCCCACAGCCACCGCAACCACATCCACCTCCCTTCCCTGATGGTCGGCGCCCCTCTGGACCACAACGTGCCGCCGCCGCCGCCTGAAAGGAGTACCGCCGCCGACGAGAGGTGCTGAAACCCCTCCACCGATCGACTTCGCTCCAGAAGCAGCCCCTCCCTCTTCTAAAATCCGTAAGTATTTTAATTTTTTTACTGATTTTCTTTTATAGCATAAAGAACTGAAATTTGTTTGATTTTAAAACTGAATTTTTAAGACGGATTTATATATGTGAAACGAAAGTAAAAGATTTAATTTTTCGAAAG
This sequence comes from Allium sativum, assembly GCA_030737875.1. Lineage (NCBI taxonomy): Eukaryota > Viridiplantae > Streptophyta > Magnoliopsida > Asparagales > Amaryllidaceae > Allium > Allium sativum. The sequence continues at coordinate 310,957,119 of CM060912.1, forward strand.
TAAAAGATTTAATTTTTCGAAAGTAAAAGATTTAATTTTTCGAAAGTAAAAGATTTAATTTTTCGAAAGTAAAAGATTTAATTTTTCGAAAGTAAAAGATTTGATTTTTCTAAAAGTAAAGATTTGAATTTTTAGAAGAAAAAGATCGTATTTTTATATTGGAGAAAGCGTGATAAAAATTCAATTCGTATATATGTGAAGTAGGCGAGGTAAAGAAACGATTTTTAATTATAGTTGTAGGAAAAATATTTTTATAATATAAGTAAGAAAAAATATAATCTTTACGATATAAAAGATGTAAAAATATGATTTTTGTTTAAGTAGGGAAGTAAAAATATAATTTTTACATGATAGGAATATTAAAAATACCATCTTTATATGTGTAGAAAAATAAAAAGGTGATTTTTATAATGATATATTTGAAAAGGCAAAATCTTTATATAGAGAATAGCGAGGTAAAAATGGAATTTTTATCTATATAACATAGTAGTAAAAATTCGATTTTTATATAGTGAACGTCAAAGTAAAAATTCGATTTCTATATATTGAATAGCGTAGTAAAAATTCGATTTTTACATATGTAGTGGCTACAGCAACGAAGATGACAAAGATGCGATAGCGATGTAGATTTCTATCAATGAAGTGCCGTGGAGCTAGGATAGCTATCGGTGAGAATTTCTCACCTTTCAATTTCATTTTCTAAGTTATATATATATATATATATATATATATATATATATATATATATATATATATACTAGGATGCAGACCGTGTTTAGTAGCACCCGACACAATCGTCCACAGACCATGGACTTGTTTGTTTGATTGCAAATTAGTTAGATTATTTGATTGAATTGTTTGGTGAAATGAAATTGATTTGATTGATGTGTGAATGGCGTGGGCCTTCACTAGACCGGGGATAAGGCTAGGCCTTGTCCCGTTTCTAGTATCGTGCCGTTATGCCGTCGAAATTTTCTAAAATAAAAATATCATTTTATTTAAAGAATGAACTGAATAGAAATTCATAGGTCAAAATAAAATGTTTTATCGTTAAAAATATAATTTTTAACATGAAGTGAATAAAATAAAATATTCATTTACAAACCGGACGGTTTGTTTATGTACACCTATTTGAATGACATTGATTGGGACGATAAATTTTACACATCGCCCAACTGCACAAATAAAATCTGTGTTTGATTGTTTGAAACCCCACACGGGTGTTGGGATGAAATATGAAGTTCACTCATCCTGATTGATTGAATATGTCGATCGATTGATTGACAGGCTGTTATAAGCGTTAGATATCTATATTTGATGCTTATACAGTGTAGTGCACTTTAATTAATGGTTGATTATTTTTCAATGCTATTATATACGTGTGATGTATGAAAATCCATATAATTAACATTATATGGTAATTGATTGGGCCTCATTACAATTTAGAAAATAAAGGATATTATAATATAAAGGTTCATGTGTTGACTGTACTCATCCGTTGAGATTAGTCATGTGTTGAACGAAATATTTTTAATAATAAAATTTACATCTTTATCAATATAAAGTAAAGGTTCATGTGTTGACTGTACTCATCCGTTGAGATTAGTCATGTGTTGAACGAAATATTTTAATAATAAAATTTACTTCTTTATCATTATAAAGTAAAGGTTCATGTGTTGGCCGTACTCATCCGTTGAGATTAGTCATGTGTTGAACGAAATATTTTAACAATAAAATCTACATCTTTATCATATATAAAATTAGAAACTGACTGGAAAATAGATAAGATGAGTGGTCTCCTGGATATTAATCTGATGTTGGTTTCGGCCTTCGGGGTTAATATTCAGGGAATCGTTCTCTTACTAATTTACGGTTGGAGTCTGATTTAATATCAAACGATATATACCTTAATTTTATAAAATATTTTAAATAACAAAATAGCCACACGTGGACAGTACTCATTCGTTGAGATTAGTCGTGTGTGGAGAAAAAAGATAAGTATTCATTTGTTGAGTAGAATATTTGAAAATAGAATTATATGAAGCCGTGTTGATTAGATTAACGCCATTTTGACGTGAACGATATTTATATTGATTTTATTCATTTCGAAATGAATTGAATATATAACGATTTCGAAATGAATTGAATATATAATGATTTCGAAATGAATTGAATATAAAACGAATTCGAAATGAATTGAATATAAAACGATTTCGAAATGAATTGAATAGAAAACGATTTCGAAATGAATTAAATATATAATGAATTGAATATATAATGAATTGAATTGAATAGATATCGAATTGAATTCGAATTGAATATAAAACGATTTCGAAATGAATTGAATAGAAAACGATTTCGAAATGAATTGAATATAAAACGATTTCGAAATGAATTAAATATAAAACGATTTCGAAATGAATTGAATATAAAACGATTTCGAAATGAATTGAATTGAAAACGATTTCGAAATGAATTGAATATATAATGAATTGAATATATAATGAATTGAATTGAATAGATAACAACTTTGGAATTGAACTGAATTGAAAACGAATTCAAATTGAATTGAAATTTGAATTGAATAGAAATGAATTTTAAAAACGAATTTATAAAGAAGAATTCAATTTTGATTTGAATTGAAATGGAAGTTGAAATTGCTTTTGAAACGAATTTGAAACTATTTATATAATTCGTTTTAAATAGTAATCAACGAAATATATATTATATATATTATATATATAATATAATGGCCTGAATAGAACGCGCCGCGCCGCGGCAGTTCATGAATTTCGACCGTTTATTTCAAACGGACATTACGGGAGATCCGACCGTCGGATTCTCCTAAAACCGGAACCGTTGGGTTCGTATGGAAAAGAGCTTTCTAGCGAATATTAGAAATTCGAAATCTAACGGTTGGATTTGGAGTTATGTCCAAATCAAATTTGGAAAAGGTCGTTATAGGTGCAGTTCGATGGCCGTTGATGGAAATTGACTGTACGGGCCTTGATAAAATTATTAAAAATAGTAATAATTTGAGTAAAGTCATAAGAAATGATTTGGAAAGAATTGGGGTGAAAAACTCCATATTTGAAAAAGGTAAAAATAGATTTTTATCAAAATGAACTAGTTTGAACTAAATTTAAAACCCGATTTATTTTTAAGTAAATAAATTAGATTTAAAAAGGGGTTTTAAATAATCGGAATTCCTAATATATTTGATTTGAATTAAATAGAATGTGATTTGGGTTTGTCGTGAACTGTGTTTTAAATAACACCTAGTTCTTTAACCCAATAAAAGGAGTTTTAACGAATCTGCAATTAGATTGAAATGTAAATCTATAATCTAAATTATCAAATTTAGAAATGAGCGAGGATGGAGTATCGCCAGTTTTTCTCCAAAGTGATAGTTAAATCTTTAATTAGATTTGAACGTGAAATGGTAATTAATCTTACCGATAACACCATAGTATTAGATATGGAGTATTACCAGTTTTGCTTCATGGGATGAATAAGTTGGGATTGGGAAATAAAATAAATAAATAATTACTTCGTTACGGTTCGCTAATCTCGACTAGTTCAGAAAACCATAATTTGGTTTGATAGATCATCCAAAGGAAGATTAAAGGATAAATTTTAAAGAATTTATCTTGGATAAAATTAATGGGAACCTTTCCCTAAGAATGTGATTTTGCGAATAAAAGAATATTCTAAATTGGAATGAGGCGTATGTTGTGTTCTTATAACATTTGTTTTTAATATACGCGGGTTGTTCGGAAAGTCCGGGTTTATACCCATTCTGAATAACCGATTCGACGATATGTCGAAGATGAAGACGGTGGTTGAAGACCGGAAGTCTTCACATCGTTTGGATTATTACTGACGATCCTGATTGGGCTGTATAGCCAAGAGGATGGAAATAGTTGGTGGTCGTCCAGACGTACTTGGAGATGGATGGATATGCGAGGAAAGTGCCTCCGGTTTCGTTCAGACCCAGAACGGACTTGTAAATGGATTGTGTGTCTGACATTGGATTTTATTCTGTGTTGATTGATTTCTATTAAATATACATCTGTTTGGCGGCGGAGAATTTATTCTTTTGCTTAACGCCCTTCTCTGAGACGTACGAGCTCAGAGGTTGTATATCGATGGACATCAGTCGCATGGCATGAATTGCCTGTGTGGCACGCTAAGATGCAAGGATCAAGGCTTCTGTTGAAAAGCAAAGTCTTGTGGTTGATGATCAAAGCACGGCCTTTGTGGTGTAGCTTTGTATATAACGTGAATTCGCGAGCCTCACACCTCGGTATGAGTTAAAAACGGGATACGGACTGTAGGCAGAGCACGACGTTACTTTCTAGCTTTGGTGGTGTCAGTGACTTACCAGCCCTGACATTCATATACTTTTCACCTTTGTGGTTGTTGGATGAGGTGCCTCGATTTTAGGTCTGTAAGGACCGGGAAACGTGTGTTCAGGCATAACTAATCCTCTAACGTAAGTGAGGACCGGCCCTGAAGCATCCAAGGGTTGCCCAGAGTGCGTAGCCCTGGGACATTTGCTAGAGTGTCTCGAACGCGGAGAGGAGCTTGCCCCTTGCCTCGACTCATGACGGAAATCCAATTTCCAATACGTGTAATTCGTCTTTAATTGTAGAACTAGTATGGCGACATAGTAGATGGTAGCTATGCCGCCTATGATTGATATTTATGATTGAAATGTTTTGACACTATACACTTATTATAGTATCAAATGATTTGTTTTAAACGTATCAAGCATGCTTTGGCTGTTAAGGGAAAACCCTATCCCCCGGCTTGCGTTGCATTGCGTGATAGGACCTGGGTCTTATAACTGCTTCATTTTTCTTTATTTAGCATTGCGCTGTTGTTTTATGCACTGGTATTCTTGGGAGGAAACTCGTTCTGTGTTATACGGCGTGGCCCCTTGAATTACTCTCTTTTAAAGTAAAGCTTTAAATAACTGTTTTAGTTCTCACACCAGTCACCTGACTGACCTGGAGTTTATTGTTTCAACCTAAACTCTGGGTGCCCCTATTTTCCGCACGGGCAGCTAGTAGTTTTGGTTTTGCAGATTTATATTCACAGGATCCTGGTTTACAGCTGGAATGATATCCGGAAAGCTCTGTATCCGTATATCACCTTCAGTTGTGTTTTGTATTATTTTTCCGCTGCTATGTAATTTATTGTAATCTCTGATATTTGTCGAATGTAATTTATTCAATTATACTCTGTATATTCTTGTATTCTGATGGCATTGTTGTAATAAGAATGAAATGTTCTTCTGTTTGTGTTCTGATTTGTCCTGTTCTCAAACGATCAGGGGTTTCGAACGGTCTAGATCGGTTTAACGACTGATTCAGATCGAGCGAAATTCTCGGTCGTCACAACATCTGTCGTGGCTGCCACTGGAGCAGGTACCCTTCGCATTACTGCTTGCATCATGGCCTCAAACATGGTTAGGTAGTCTAGTATACTGCCATTACCTCCTTCACGCAATGCCCCTTCCCTAGCAGTGTGTCTTGTAGTTTGTCAACTCATTCTAAATATGCAAATTAGAATGATTAGCTACTTGCAAGAAAACTGCTAAAGAAGTACAAATGCTACGATACTATATAGTATCATATAGTACACATCCAACTGGAATCTACAAATATGTCTCTCATACATAATTATGTCTTTGAATTTCGTCAAAAATCGTTAACCAGAGCTCTAATACCAAATGTGACGACCGCCCACAACCCCTGCACTAAACAAGAGGAATAATGCACTAAAAGGTGTGCCAGTCAGTTGTGGACAATCATCATAGGTAGGTAAACACAATCGATACCTGTCGTAGAACTCACAGCGCAAGGATAAAATATAGTAGAAAACATACAACAGGTAATAATAGTGAAGCATCGTATAACAAACTTTTTAAACTTCCACAACACCTTGAAAGATTATCCAAACATCATAGGAAATATCAAAGTCTGTACATAAAGCCTCACTATAACACTCGTAGAGTAACTCAAACAGCGGAATCAGAAATTATGGATAGTAATAAAACTGGTACATAAGCCTCCAGCTCGCCTCCAAACTACAACATCGTCCTCACTAATCACCTGTCACCCGCCACTTAGTCTGCCCATCCACAACCGGATGAATAACCCAAGGTAATAAGAGGGAAACATAAAACCTTGAGTCAAACAACAGTCTTAGTGAGCAATAAAATAACTAACAACATCAACAATAAAGTATATCAAAATGGATAGACAAACATATTAATCTACCCACAACACCAGAGAAGAACTCAACCCTCTCTTCCCCACATCGGAAAGTGATGGCCTTTACAACAACATTTCAACCATACATCCATGGAAACCAGAACACCCATTCAATCATGGTAAAGCACTCATGACATCCAAATTATATATCTTATGTAAACCATCCTAATCGAACTCAACATCCCTCAAGTTCAAGCCCCAAAGGCCTAAACTAATATCAGACAAGCACCCAAGGAACATCTCCTTCGACGTTAGACAATCTACATGAGACGGTTCAAACAAGGCAACTAATCAACCATGATAGACTCTGGCTATCACCAGCAATCCTACTTCGAAACCATCGTTAATTGTATGAGGACCAACCTTGCCATATGTCAATGGCTAATGGTAACCCCAGTTCTAGCATAAACTCCATACGTCTTTCAACGATACATATGTTTGTCCAACCTTGACAAATTGTCCTTTCAACGATACCCGGGATACTTGACCTGCAACCGACCTTTTAGACGTCTCTATTGTACCCCTGCTTCGAGCCTACTAGAACTAACGATAACGATAATCTCTCGGCCTTCATATCTCTAGTCATCCAACCCAATGACTTTTGTTAACTCAAGCAATCTTCTCGAGCAACCATTATCTACCAACTCACGACCTTTGAGTTGTCACCTCATTCGCTGTTCTACACCGATCAACGAACACCTTTCAACACTTCGAACCTTCCTACTTGAATTAACTTTGAAGTCACACCATCACCGAGCCAAATTACATCACTGCGCTGTGTCTAAGGTTCAGGGGGTTGCCCCCCAAAAAAATTTCCAGGCCTTTTGGCTCAAATCTGGATCGTACATGAAAATAAATTTTTTAGAAATGACCCTGTTATGCATGACCGACCGACCCCTCCCCTCCACTGGGATGCTCGACCGACCACCTTTATCACTCGACCACACCATAATGACCGACCCATGCATGCCCGAGCCCATGGTCGGCTGACCAGAGATCAACCCCTTCTTGGCACTCCGATCCACCATTTCCTGCTTGACCCGACCAGGAAGCAGCTCGTCCAACTGACCCATGCAATCCTCAGCCCGATCGACCCGCTACCAAGGCAAGAACAGACCGACCCACTGCTCGACCGACCTCTCAATGTGAGATCGACCCCTCTCTTTGAACTTGGCCTGACTCGCTTCAACTGACCAGCACCAAACCAGACCGACCGGACTCCCAGGCTGCCCGACTGACCGACCCGATTTCCCTCATGCACGACCGACCACTTCCATCGACCGACCGGAGCCCATTTTTGTGAAACCGACCCCTCTTCTGTACTGCAATTGTACTATGCTCAACCGTGGCCTATACGCTCGACCCAAAACCTGCACAGACCCCGTTCACCTCTGATTTCGACCAAAACTTCGCCAAACGGCAAATCCGACGAAATATACTCCTTTAATTCATCCAATACAACCATAAGCATGTTATGAGATCACTAACAACATAAATATGTCAATTTCTATCAAAATCATACAATTTCACCAAAATCATAATAAATGAACATATGATCTAAATTGTGGATCTAATTTGCATAAACATATGAAATAGCATAGAAACTACGGGTCTATACTTGCTAAATTAAATCCTATAGCGACTCATAAGAAAATGAACTTACCAATGTATAGATCTATGAGAATAATGCTTGAATTTGGTGAAAAACATGACCAAACATTCACACACTTGATTGAATCCACGTGAGAGATGTATATCACTCACCAATTCTCCAAAATAAGAAAAACTCAATGTATTAAGATTTCAGACAGCAAGCAATTTGAATCAAACTTCTAAATCCAATGAATTCTCACTTAAAATGATGTAGATCTAGCCCCAAATCTGTAGATCTTCGATTTCCTTCCCTTAGATCTCGATTTTAATGGTGAAAAGGTGTTAGAGGAAGGAGGAACATAGGCCACCAAATGAGAGAATGGAGAAACTAAACCATTTCCCATATCTCTCACCCCCTATTTATAGCTTCCACCAGCCCGCTAATGGGTCTCCCTAAATCAGCACATTATGGCTTATAAAGCCTAAACAACCAACTGTAAAACCTTACAACAGTGATTCTTCCCAAACCGCTAAGCTAAATCTTTAATGTAACCACTCTAGGGAAAGGCAATCATCATTTCCTTTCCAATGGCACAGGTCTCACCACCTGATTCGACCTGGGTCAAATGTTATTCTTTATACAAGACTGATATGGGTAAAATGGTCGCAAACAAAATTGGTAAAAATTATGGACATGTCTCACATCCTCATAAGAAAAATATTAAAATATGGGAATGATCCAACCCTTAGGGAATAAATAAAAATATTTTACGATCCTCCGATACGTAAAATGCGGGCTATTACAATACTGATCCAAGCGCATCAAACTAACGTGTTATTAGATCTTACATCTAATATCTTAATCAGGCGCTTGCTTTATCTCATCAAGTTTCTAATTAACTTGATTACCAACATATTCATTTTTCATTCAAGTTACCAGATTCATTAGCTTTCAATCGGCTGCTTACTTTCTATACTCGGCCTTATGCTGCCGGGGCGAACTTCCGCTTATTATTTATTACAATTATTAGACTTAAAGCTCTCTGTTATAAATCTACTAATAATACGCCTATTTATTTATTTTATTTTTCATCATAACCATATCGTACACTATTATCACAACTAGTTGTTGTTGTTGTTGTCTACTTATTAAATTAGTTTTCTTAACTAAGGTTTATTAATAAGTTTTCCTTTCATTTATTATACCCCATGTTATAATTCCACTTGTCGCTAGGACAAGCCTACTTATTATATTACATTCTCATTCATATAATTAATTATAATAGGTCACATTCCCCGTTCATCACATTTTCCCTTGGTTCCTTAACATTAAATAAACTTTCACTGTTGTAACATCCATTTATTTACCGTCTGATATATTCTCATTATCTCAGGAAAATATTTCACACACCTCATTAGATTGATTAGTGGGAAGATGTAAAGATCCATTTCTATAACGCACATTAATCAATATCCGTAGTTGCATGTTAATTCTTTTATTTTCATCGTAGACATACATATATCTTGCAACACGGTAAAAGAATCCATGTTCACACTAATGCCTTTTCCCCTTTCTTTTCTTGCAACTACGTTTACAATAATTTTGCTGTTACTGAAACGTATCCATGTGACAGCAAGGAATTTCGCTCGGTCCGAACCAGTCGCTAAACCGATCCAGGCCGTTCGAAACGCCCTATCGTTTGAGAACAGGACAAAACAGAACGCATACAGAAGAACATTTCATTGTATATTACAACAACGCATCAGATTACAAGAATATACAGAGTATAAATGAATATCACACAGAAATATCAGTGATTTAAATTACATTTAAATACATCGCAGCGGAAAATAATAAAATACACAACTAGAAGAGATATGCGGATACAAAGCTTTCCGGATATCATTCCAGCTGTAAACCAGGATCCTGTGAATATAAATCTGCAAAACCAAAACTACTAGCTGCCCGTGTCAAAATAAGGGCACCCAGAGTTTAGGTTAAAACAATAAACTCCAGGTCAGTCATGTGACTGGTGTGAGAACTAAAACAGTTAATCTTTATTTTTAAAGTTAGGTAAATCAAGGGACCACGCCGTATAACACGGAACGGGTTTCCTCCCAAGAATACCAGTGCATAAAACAAACAGCGCAATGCTAAATAAAGAAAAATGAAGCTGTTATAAGACCCAGGTCCTATCACACAATGCAACGCAAGCCGGGGGATAGGGTTTTCCCTTATAACAGCCAAAGAATGCTTGATACGTTTAAAACAAATCATTTGATACTATAATAAGTGCATAGTGTATAAAACAACTTCAAATCATAAGTATCAATCATAGGCGGCATGAGCGTCCCATGCCACTATGTCGCCATATATAGGTTTACAAATAAAACCGCAAAGTCACGTATTTGGAAATTGGATTTCCGTCTATGAACCGAGGCAAAAGATATTCCTCAACCGATTCGAGACTGCCTAGCCCGAGTCTCAGGATCAGAGCTCGAGTGACCCTTGGATCGTCAGGGCCGGTCCACCGATGTGGATTAAACTTAAACCCTGAACATGCGTTTCCCCGCCCTATGGGGCGTAAATGAGCCAACTAAATGACTCCATCGGTTCGAGAACGACCGATCAATCCGAGGCGCCTCGCAACAGCAACAACCACATAAGTCAAACTCGTCAGGGCGTGTAAAACCACTGACGCCACTTCTAACTAGGAAGAAACGCATGCCCTCCCTGAGGTCCTCTCCCGTTTTTGGTTCATACCGGGTGTGAAACTCGCGAAGCAAACGTTACACAAAGCTACGCCACAAAGGCCTTGCTTTGATCATCACCACAAGACTTTGCTTTTCAACAGAAGCCTCGATCAATTGCCACTTAGGCATGCCACACAGGCAATTCACTCCATGCGTTTGATATCCATCAATATATAACCCCTGAGCTCGTACGTCTCAGAGAAGGGCGTTAAGCAAGAGAATAAATTCTCCGCCGCCAAACAGATATATATTTAATAGAGATCAATCACACGGACTAAAATCCAATGTCAGACACACAGTCCATTTACAAGTCCGTTCTGGGTCTGAACGAAACCGGAGGCACCTAGTACCCCGCATATCTATCGATCTCCAAGTACGTCTGGACGATCACCAACTGTTTCCATCTTCTTGGGTGTACAGCCCAATCAAGATCATCAGTTATCACGCAAACGACGTGAAGACCTCTGGTCTTCGACCATCGTCTTCATCTTCGACTTATCGTCGTATCAGTTATTCAGAAGGGGATAAACCCGGACTTTCCGAATAACTCGCGTATATTTTAAATAAGTGTTACACAAACACAACATACGCCTCATTCCAATTCATTAGTCACTAACCGTAAATTAATCAAGAGAATAATTCCCCAAATATTAACCCCGAAGGCCGAAACCAACATCAGATCAATATCCAGAAAACCATTCTGCTTGGCTAACCGACAGTTAGTTTCTAAAATTTCACATTCATAGGGAAAGGTTCCCATTAATTTTATCCAAGAAGAATTCCTTGAATTTATTCTTTAATCAACTTTTGAATATCAATTCAAAACTAGTCGGGGTTAGCGAACCTTACCGAAGTAATCATTTGTTTTAATTTCCCAATCCCAACCTATTCATCCCATGAAGTAAAACTGGTAATACTTCATATCTAACACCACAGTGTTATCGGTAAATTGAATTACCATTTCACGTTCAAATCTAATTAAAGATTTATCTATCGCCTGGAGCAAAACTGGTGATACTCCATTCTCGATCTTTTCAATCTAATTAAAGATTCATTAAAACTCCACTTAGTTTTAATCATTATCGGGGTTAAAGAATCAGTGTCATTTAAAACACGATTCACGATAAACCCAAAATCACATTCCATTAATTATCGGGTTAAAGAACAAGTGTTATTTAAAAACACTGTTCACGATAAACCCAAAAATCAATACCAATTCAATTTCAATTAAATATCATTTAATTGGTACACTTCATTAAATCTAAATAAAAAGACTTAATCTTTTCTCAACTGGGTTCAAGAACAGTGTTAGTGAAGACACCATTCACGACAAACCCAAATCACATTCGATATTCAATACAAGGCTCTGAATAGAAAATATATCGGCTTATATTCAATATCGAATTCTACGACTAACAAATGTCGTATTGGAAATAACGATACAAATATATATCTTTCAAATTTCCATAACAACACCTGTGATATCACGAATTCCAACATCAAAATATTCCGAAGACAATTTCGATTCAAATCCACTCCAATGCAATCATTGGAAATTTTGGTTATTTTCAAAACCATTTCAAATTCAATTTATTTATTTAAAAATAAATAGAATTATAATTCTAGTTCAAAACTAGTTCATTTCGATAAAAATCTATTTTTATCTTTTCAAATATGGAGTTTTTCATCCCAAACTTTCACAAATCATTTCTTATGATTTTACACAAATTATTACTATTTTTAATAATTTTATCAAGGCCCGTACAGTCGATTTCCAACAACGGCCATCGAACTGCACTTACAGCGACCTTTTTCAAATTTGATTTGGACATAATTCCAAATCCAACCGTTAGATTTCTAATTTCTCACATTCGTTAGAAAGCTCTCTTCGATACGAACCCAACGGTTCCGGTTTTAGGAGAATCCGACGGTCGGATCTCCCGTAATGTCCGTTTGAAATCAATGGTCGAAATTCACGAACTACCGCGGCGCGGCACGTTCTATTCAGGCCATTATATTATATATATATAATATATAATATATATTTCGTCGATTTCTATTTAAAACGAATTATATAAATAGTTTTGAATTCGTTTCGAAAACAATTTCAACTTCTTTTTCAATTCAAATCAAAATTGAATTCTTCTTTATAAATTCGTTTTAAAATTCATTTCTATTCAATTCAAATTTCAATTCAATTTGAATTCAATTCACTTTCAATTCAATTCGAATTCGTTTTCAATTCAATTCATTTCGAAATCGTTTTCAATTCAATTCATTTCGAAATCGTTTTCAATTCAATTTATTTCGAAATCGTTTTCAATTCAATTCATTTCGAAATCGTTTTCAATTCAATTCATTTTGAAATCGTTTTCAATTCAATTCATTTCGAAATCGTTTTCAATTCAATTCATTTCGAAATCGTTTTCAATTCAATTCATTTCGAAATCGTTGATTTCGAAATCACTTTTCAATATTCATTTTAAAATGAATAAAATCGATATAAATATCGTTCACGTCAAAATGGCGTCAATCTAATCAACATGGCTTCATATATTGATATTTTCAAATATTCCATTTCGAATATTTCTATTTCAAATATTTCTATTTTAAAACTGGAATGAGGCCCAATCAATTACCATATAAAGTTAATTATATGGATTTTTCATACAACACATGTATATAATAGCAACGATGAATAATCAACCATCAACCAAAGTGCACTACACCGTATAAGCATCAAATATAGATATCTAATGCTTATAACAGCCTGTCAATCAATCGATTGACATATTTAATCAATCAGGATGAGTGAACTTCAAATTTCATCCCAACACCCGTGTGGGGTTTCAAACAATCAAACACATATTTTATTTGTGCTGTTGGGTGATGTGTAAAATTTATCGTCCCAATCAATGTCATTCAAATAGGTGTACATAAACAAACCGTCCGGCTTATAAATGAATATTTTATTTTATTCACTTCATGTTAAAAATTTATATTTTTAACGATAAAACATTTTATTTCAACCTATGAATTTCTATTCAATTCATTTACACAATAAAATGATATTTTTATTTTTCTAACATATTTTAGAAAATTTCGGCGGCATAACAGCACGATACTAGAAACGGGACAAGGCCTAGCCTTATCCCCGGTCTAGTGAAGGCCCACGCCATTCACACATCAATCAAATCAATTCGTTATGCAAACCACAAAATTTGGAGTAAGAGTCTAACCTAGTCTTACTCCTTCGCTTTATAACGGCGCACGTCTAATCCTAACCAATTTATCGATTCGATTTTTCACACCACAAACCACATTCAAACTAATATCGCAATCAATCACCAAAACAGCCAAACAAACAAGTCCATGGTCTGTGGACGATTGTGTCGGGTGCTACTAAACACCGTCTGCATCCTAGTATATATATATATATATATAACTAGAAAATAAATTGAAGAGTGAGAAATTCTCACATATAGCTATCCTAGCTCCACGGCTCTTCATTTGCAGAAGTCTTCGTCGTTTCTCCTTTTTGTCACCTTCGTTGCTGCTTTCACTACATACGTAAAAATCACATTTTTACTTTGCTATTCAATATATAAAAATCGAATTTTTACTTCAAAGTTCAATATATAAAAATCATATTTTTATTTCGAAGTTCAATATATAAAAAATTCTATTTTTATATCGAAGTTCAATATATAAAAATCATATTTTTCTATCGAAGTTCAATATATAAAAATCATATTTTTCTATCGAAGTTCAATATATAAAAATCACATTTTTACTATCGAAGTTCAATATATAAAAATCATATTTTTCTATCGAAGTTCAATATATAAAAATCATATTTTTCTATCGAAGTTCAATATATAAAAATCATATTTTTATTTCGAAGTTCAATATATAAAAAATTCTATTTTTATATCGAAGTTCAATATATAAAAATCATATTTTTCTATCGAAGTTCAATATATAAAAATCATATTTTTCTATCGAAGTTCAATATATAAAAATCACATTTTTACTTCGATGTTCAATATATAAAAATCACATTTTTACTATCGAAGTTCAATATATAAAAAATCTGATTTTTCTTCGACTTTCGATATATAGAAATCTGATTTTTCCTTTTAAATTTCTAATCTCTTCCTAGTTTATAAATCATTTTAAATTCAGTTAAAAATCATTTTCCTTTTCAAAATAAAGTCAGTTTTACTTCCTATAAAAATCAGTTTTAACTTTTATATAATTCAGTGTTAACTTTATATAAAAATTAGTTTTTAACTTTATATAAAAATCAGTTTTTACTTTAAAAGCACATCAGTTTTAATACTTTAAAAAAACAAATCAGTTTTAATACTCTTTAAAATTTCAGTTTTAAAATCTAAAAAAAAAAAAAAATAACAGAGCAAAAAGGAAACTTACAGAAAGGGGGGGGGTTCGAACTCGCGGGCGTCGGGGTGGTCGGTGTGGGGTCGCCGTGGTGGTGGGGCGCGGTGCGAGGTGGGGGTCAGGAGGGAGCGACAGGGTTTGGCAGTGGAAGTGGTGCGGTGGACTTGGAGTTCATCGCGAGGTCGAGATGGAGGGAGGAGCAGAGGGGCGTGGTCACGTCGGAGGGAGCCGCGCTGGTGGCGGCGCGGTGGCGCTCTCTCGGAGGAGCGACGGCTCCTCCGTCTCCCCCTTTCCCTTTTTTTATTTTATTTTATTTTATTTTATTTGATTCTGAAATGTAAACGAGAAAAGGGGGGGTTTATATATATTTTTAGTTATTATTTTATTATTTTATTGTTTTATAAAAGTTGACTTTTACATACGTCATCAAAACGAGGCCCACCACCTGTCGTCCATAGCGTTTAACCCCCATTCCGAACACAATGGGATATGTATCGCAAGCTGATTCGACTGTTACAATCAGTTTCCGTTAAATTTACATTTAAATCACTATATTGAATTTAAACGCGCATTTCAAATTACCGGGGTCGCATACTAACTCTAAAAATTGCAGAAAAATATTTTCTAGCTTCGTATTGACGATACGGTCCTAACAAAACAAGTTTCGTCGAATTCTGAGACCGTTAGAAAAATGGCCATTTTCCAGTCGATTAAAATCAACTGAAACTGGTCAAACGCGTTTTCCTTTGCCATGCTCACATATTGAATCGAAAAATTATGAAATTTGAAACCTAGCAATAACTTGACATCACGGACCCAACAAAAGTGGTTTCGTCGAAATCCGAGGTCATTTGCAAAATATCCATTTTTAAGGGCCTGAATTCCATAGCGACTATTCAGAATTTTCAACTGGACATATCTTTTGATTCCCGCTACGAACTTTTGATTTTTCGGATTCGTTGGAAAGATATTCACTATTAGATTCCATTATTTTTGGTTTCACTAAAATCCGGATTGTTTTGCACCCGGTACATTCAATTGAAGTTTGAAATCGAATTATCGAACTACCGCGCCATTTTCAATTCTATTTATAATTATATATATAATTATATTCTAACGACGACGCGTATAATATATACGATAGAATTCTATTCAAAATAAATTTCTCGTCGATTTTATTTAAAATAATCTATTTTAAATGTTCAAAATTCACTAAAATCGCCAAAATAAAAATTTCAAACTGGCTCGCATTTTACGGGTTGTTACAATCTCCCCCACTTAAAACTTTTCGTCCCCGAAAAGGAACAAAGTCGAAAGTGGTTTGATTATTCTACTCTACATTCGATCTGGCTTCCCTTCTCTAACCTTTTAGTTTCTGAGAATTTTCAAAATTTCAAAAATTTGGCTAACACCTTAAATTTTCGAAAAATTTCGCCATAACCTCCCCTGCACCGGGAGCATCGGGGAATTTCAAATAGCTTCCCCGGTCCTTCAGATCTCAAAAAGAAAAAGAAAAAGCCAAGCGGCTAGCCAATAGGCTCACAAAATCATCATCACCCAAACAAAACGGGAAATTATGTAGTAAACATGTACCTATTTGTCGGGCAAACAAATTTTATTCTCTGGCTCTAGCCTCCTTGCTATGACCTGTTCAATATAAGCATATGTATATGCAAGCAAATGCAACCAAATTCGATACAACTCAATATTCGACTCAAATGAACTAAATGGTTAAAATTTTAATTATTCAAACAATAATCAAACAATATAACCATCAATCAATTAGTTGATTAGCTTTTCAAATGCATAACTTTGATATATAGTCAAAAATCAGATTTTTGATGCCAAATCACAACAATAAGCCCTATCTAATTTTGGTTCTCACACCAGTCAATAGGAAATATATAGAAAGTCCACCTTCGTCACACGAACATAAATTCTAATGGTGGAGCTCCATCATCAAAATCATCTTCGGGCGATTAGAGTGTAATTCTATATCTATCCAGTATATTAAAATTTTGAATATACGTTTGCAAGGCGTATATGCAAATTCTTTATATACTGAATTGTCCAAAAATCAATATAAACAAATAATCAAATACGAATAGTTGATTTAAATTTTCAAAACAAAATTGTTTTTATTTGAAAAATATACTCTTCACAATCGTTCTAGGATACTACTGATCCCATCTCTAACGAGTCATTCTAATTGGATATTACTAATCCAATATCTGATGAATTCTTTCGTATAGTTCTAATGTGTCTTGTTCTCTAGCTTTGTAAACCAAAGCTCCGATACCAACTGTGACGGCAAGGAATTTCGCTCGGTCCGAACCAGTCGCTAAACCAATCCAGGCCGTTCGAAACGCCCTATCGTTTGAGAACAGGACAAAACAGAACGCATACAGAAGAACATTTCATTGTATATTACAACAACGCATCAGATTACAAGAATATACAGAGTATAAATGAATATCACACAGAAATATCAGAGATTTAAATTACATTTAAATACATCGCAGTGGAAAATAATAAAATACACAACTAGAAGAGATATACGGATACAAAGCTTTCCGGATATCATTCCAGCTGTAAACCAGGATCCTGTGAATATAAATCTGCAAAACCAAAACTACTAGCTGCCCGTGTCAAAATAAGGGCACCCAGAGTTTAGGTTAAAACAATAAACTCCAGGTCAGTCATGTGACTGGTGTGAGAACTAAAACAGTTAATCTTTATTTTTAAAGTTAGGTAAATCAAGGGACCACGCCGTATAACACGAAACGGGTTTCCTCCCAAGAATACCAGTGCATAAAACAAACAGCGCAATGCTAAATAAAGAAAAATGAAGCTGTTATAAGACCCAGGTCCTATCACACAATGCAACGCAAGCCGGGGGATAGGGTTTTCCCTTATAACAGCCAAAGAATGCTTGATACGTTTAAAACAAATCATTTGATACTATAATAAGTGCATAGTGTATAAAACAACTTCAAATCATAAGTATCAATCATAGGCGGCATGAGCGTCCCATGCCACTATGTCGCCATATATAGGTTTACAAATAAAACCGCAAAGTCACGTATTTGGAAATTGGATTTCCGTCTATGAACCGAGGCAAAAGATAGTCCTCAACCGATTCGAGACTGCCTAGCCCGAGTCTCAGGATCAGAGCTCGAGTGACCCTTGGATCGTCAGGGCCGGTCCACCGATGTGGATTAAACTTAAACCCTGAACATGCGTTTCCCCGCCCTATGGGGCGTAAATGAGCCAACTAAATGACTCCATCGGTTCGAGAACGACCGATCAATCCGAGGCGCCTCGCAACAGCAACAACCACATAAGTCAAACTCGTCAGGGCGTGTAAAACCACTGACGCCACTTCTAACTAGGAAGAAACGCATGCCCTCCCTGAGGTCCTCTCCCGTTTTTGGTTCATACCGGGTGTGAAACTCGCGAAGCAAACGTTACACAAAGCTACGCCACAAAGGCCTTGCTTTGATCATCACCACAAGACTTTGCTTTTCAACAGAAGCCTCGATCAATTGCCACTTAGGCATGCCACACAGGCAATTCACTCCATGCGTTTGATATCCATCAATATATAACCCCTGAGCTCGTACGTCTCAGAGAAGGGCGTTAAGCAAGAGAATAAATTCTCCGCCGCCAAACAGATATATATTTAATAGAGATCAATCACACGGACTAAAATCCAATGTCAGACACACAGTCCATTTACAAGTCCGTTCTGGGTCTGAACGAAACCGGAGGCACCTAGTACCCCGCATATCCATCGATCTCCAAGTACGTCTGAACGATCACCAACTGTTTCCATCTTCTTGGGTGTACAGCCCAATCAAGATCATCAGTTATCACGCAAACGACGTGAAGACCTCTGGTCTTCGACCATCGTCTTCATCTTCGACTTATCGTCGTATCAGTTATTCAGAAGGGGATAAACCCGGACTTTCCGAATAACTCGCGTATATTTTAAATAAGTGTTACACAAACACAACATACGCCTCATTCCAATTCATTAGTCACTAACCGTAAATTAATCAAGAGAATAATTCCCCAAATATTAACCCCGAAGGCCGAAACCAACATCAGATCAATATCCAGAAAACCATTCTGCTTGGCTAACCGACAGTTAGTTTCTAAAATTTCACATTCATAGGGAAAGGTTCCCATTAATTTTATCCAAGAAGAATTCCTTGAATTTATTCTTTAATCAACTTTTGAATATCAATTCAAAACTAGTCGGGGTTAGCGAACCTTACCGAAGTAATCATTTGTTTTAATTTCCCAATCCCAACCTATTCATCCCATGAAGTAAAACTGGTAATACTTCATATCTAACACCACAGTGTTATCGGTAAATTCAATTACCATTTCACGTTCAAATCTAATTAAAGATTTATCTATCGCCTGGAGCAAAACTGGTGATACTCCATTCTCGATCTTTTCAATCTAATTAAAGATTCATTAAAACTCCACTTAGTTTTAATCATTATCGGGGTTAAAGAATCAGTGTCATTTAAAACACGATTCACGATAAACCCAAAATCACATTCCATTAATTATCGGGTTAAAGAACAAGTGTTATTTAAAAACACTGTTCACGATAAACCCAAAAATCAATACCAATTCAATTTCAATTAAATATCATTTAATTGGTACACTTCATTAAATCTAAATAAAAAGACTTAATCTTTTCTCAACTGGGTTCAAGAACAGTGTTAGTGAAGACACCATTCACGACAAACCCAAATCACATTCGATATTCAATACAAGGCTCTGAATAGAAAATATATCGGCTTATATTCAATATCGAATTCTACGACTAACAAATGTCGTATTGGAAATAACGATACAAATATATATCTTTCAAATTTCCATAACAACACCTGTGATATCACGAATTCCAACATCGAAATATTCCGAAGACAATTTCGATTCAAATCCACTCCAATACAATCATTGGAAATTTTGGTTATTTTCAAAACCATTTCAAATTCAATTTATTTATTTAAAAATAAATAGAATTATAATTCTAGTTCAAAACTAGTTCATTTCGATAAAAATCTATTTTTATCTTTTCAAATATGGAGTTTTTCATCCCAAACTTTCACAAATCATTTCTTATGATTTTACACAAATTATTACTATTTTTAATAATTTTATCAAGGCCCGTACAGTCGATTTCCATCAACGGCCATCGAACTGCACTTACAGCGACCTTTTTCAAATTTGATTTGGACATAATTCCAAATCCAACCGTTAGATTTCTAATTTCTCACATTCGTTAGAAAGCTCTCTTCGATACGAACCCAACGGTTCCGATTTTAGGAGAATCCGACGGTCGGATCTCCCGTAATGTCCGTTTGAAATCAATGGTCGAAATTCACGAACTACCGCGGCGCGGCGCGTTCTATTCAGGCCATTATATTATATATATAATATATATAATATATATTTCGTCGATTTCTATTTAAAACGAATTATATAAATAGTTTTGAATTCGTTTCAAAAACAATTTCAACTTCTTTTTCAATTCAAATCAAAATTGAATTCTTCTTTATAAATTCGTTTTAAAATTCATTTCTATTCAATTCAAATTTCAATTCAATTTGAATTCAATTCAATTCACTTTCAATTCAATTCGAATTCGTTTTCAATTCAATTCATTTCGAAATCGTTTTCAATTCAATTCATTTCGAAATCGTTTTCAATTCAATTTATTTCGAAATCGTTTTCAATTTAATTCATTTCGAAATCGTTTTCAATTCAATTCATTTCGAAATCTTTTTCAATTCAATTCATTTCGAAATCGTTTTCAATTCAATTCATTTCGAAATCGTTTTCAATTCAATTCATTTCGAAATCGTTTTCAATTCAATTCATTTCGAAATCGTTGATTTCGAAATCACTTTTCAATATTCATTTTAAAATGAATAAAATCGATATAAATATCGTTCACGTCAAAATGGCGTCAATCTAATCAACATGGCTTCATATATTGATATTTTCAAATATTCCATTTCGAATATTTCTATTTCAAATATTTCTATTTTAAAACTGGAATGAGGCCCAATCAATTACCATATAAAGTTAATTATATGGTTTTTTCATACAACACATGTATATAATAGCAACGATGAATAATCAACCATCAACCAAAGTGCACTACACCGTATAAGCATCAAATATAGATATCTAATGCTTATAACAGCCTGTCAATCAATCGATTGACATATTTAATCAATCAGGATGAGTGAACTTCAAATTTCATCCCAACACCCGTGTGGGGTTTCAAACAATCAAACACATATTTTATTTGTGTTGTTGGGCGATGTGTAAAATTTATCGTCCCAATCAATGTCATTCAAATAGGTGTACATAAACAAACCGTCCGGCTTATAAATAAATATTTTATTTTATTCACTTCACGTTAAAAATTTATATTTTTAACGATAAAACATTTTATTTCAACCTATGAATTTCTATTCAATTCATTTACACAATAAAATGATATTTTTATTTTTCTAACATATTTTAGAAAATTTCGGCGGCATAACGGCACGATACTAGAAACGGGACAAGGCCTAGCCTTATCCCAGGTCTAGTGAAGGCCCACGCCATTCACACATCAATCAAATCAATTCGTTATGCAAACCACAAAATTTGGAGTAAGAGTCTAACCTAGTCTTACTCCTTCGCCTTATAACGGCGCACGTCTAATCCTAACCAATTTATCGATTCGATTTTTCACACCACAAACCACATTCAAACTAATATCGCAATCAATCACCAAAACAGCCAAACAAACAAGTCCATGGTCTGTGGACGATTGTGTCGGGTGCTACTAAACACCGTCTGCATCCTAGTATATATATATAACTAGAAAATAAATTGAAGAGTGAGAAATTCTCACATATAGCTATCCTAGCTCCACGGCTCTTCATTTGCAGAAGTCTTCGTCGTTTCGCCTTTTTGTCACCTTCGTTGCTGCTTTCACTACATACGTAAAAATCACATTTTTACTTTGCTATTCAATATATAAAAATCGAATTTTTACTTCGAAGTTCAATATATAAAAATCATATTTTTATTTCGAAGTTCAATATATAAAAAATTCTATTTTTATATCGAGGTTCAATATATAAAAATCATATTTTTCTATCGAAGTTCAATATATAAAAATCATATTTTTCTATCGAAGTTCAATATATAAAAATCACATTTTTACTATCGAAGTTCAATATATAAAAATCATATTTTTCTATCGAAGTTCAAT
Source organism: Allium sativum (assembly GCA_030737875.1). Classification (NCBI taxonomy): domain Eukaryota; kingdom Viridiplantae; phylum Streptophyta; class Magnoliopsida; order Asparagales; family Amaryllidaceae; genus Allium; species Allium sativum. Next base: position 310,979,445 of record CM060912.1, read on the forward strand.
ATATAAAAATCATATTTTTCTATCGAAGTTCAATATATAAAAATCATATTTTTATTTCGAAGTTCAATATATAAAAAATTCTATTTTTATATCGAAGTTCAATATATAAAAATCATATTTTTCTATCGAAGTTCAATATATAAAAATCATATTTTTCTATCGAAGTTCAATATATAAAAATCACATTTTTACTTCGATGTTCAATATATAAAAATCACATTTTTACTATCGAAGTTCAATATATAAAAAATCTGATTTTTCTTCGACTTTCGATATATAGAAATCTGATTTTTCCTTTTAAATTTCTAATCTCTTCCTAGTTTATAAATCATTTTAAATTCAGTTAAAAATCATTTTCCTTTTCAAAATAAAGTCAGTTTTACTTCCTATAAAAATCAGTTTTAACTTTTATATAATTCAGTGTTAACTTTATATAAAAATTAGTTTTTAACTTTATATAAAAATCAGTTTTTACTTTAAAAGCACATCAGTTTTAATACTTTAAAAAAACAAATCAGTTTTAATACTCTTTAAAATTTCAGTTTTAAAATATATATAAAAAAAATAACAGAGCAAAAAGGAAACTTACAGAAAGGGGGGGGGGTTCGAACTCGCGGGCGTCGGGGTGGTCGGTGTGGGGTCGCCGTGGTGGTGGGGCGCGGTGCGAGGTGGGGGTCAGGAGGGAGCGACAGGGTTTGGCAGTGGAAGTGGTGCGGTGGACTTGGAGTTCATCGCGAGGTCGAGATGGAGGGAGGAGCAGAGGGGCGTGGTCACGTCGGAGGGAGCCGCACTGGTGGCGGCGCGGTGGCGCTCTCTCGGAGGAGCGACGGCTCCTCCGTCTCCCCCTTTCCCTTTTTCTTTTTTTTTTCTTTTATTTTATTTTATTTGATTCTGAAATGTAAACGAGAAAAGGGGGGGTTTATATATATTTTTATTTATTATTTTATTATTTTATTGTTTTATAAAAGTTGACTTTTACATACGTCATCAAAACGAGGCCCACCACCTGTCGTCCATAGCGTTTAACCCCCATTCCGAACACAATGGGATATGTATCGCAAGCTGATTCGACTGTTACAATCAGTTTCCGTTAAATTTACATTTAAATCACTATATTGAATTTAAACGCGCATTTCAAATTACCGGGGTCGCATACTAACTCTAAAAATTGCAGAAAAATATTTTCTAGCTTTGTATTGACGATACGGTCCTAACAAAACAAGTTTCGTCGAATTCTGAGACCGTTAGAAAAATGGCCATTTTCCAGTCGATTAAAATCAACTGAAACTGGTCAAACGCGTTTTCCTTTGCCACGCTCACATATTGAATCGAAAAATTATGAAATTTGAAACCTAGCAATAACTTGACATCACGGACCCAACAAAAGTGGTTTCGTCGAAATCCGAGGTCATTTGCAAAATGTCCATTTTTAAGGGCCTGAATTCCATAGCGACTATTCAGAATTTTCAACTGGACATATCTTTTGATTCCCGCTACGAACTTTTGATTTTTCGGATTCGTTGGAAAGATATTCACTATTAGATTCCATTATTTTTGGTTTCACTAAAATCCGGATTGTTTTGCACCCGGTACATTCAATTGAAGTTTGAAATCGAATTATCGAACTACCGCGCCATTTTCAATTCTATTTATAATTATATATATAATTATATTCTAACGACGACGCGTATAATATATACGATCGAATTCTATTCAAAATAAATTTCTCGTCGATTTTATTTAAAATAATCTATTTTAAATGTTCAAAATTCACTAAAATCGCCAAAATAAAATTTTCAAACTGGCTCGCATTTTACGGGTTGTTACAATCCATTTTTTAGAAAATCCAAGTAACTTAGTCTACTACAAATTTTCCCTTTTTTATTTTCTAAGTGAAATGTTAATTCCTGTTTTTATTTACCATTTCCAAATCACTATAATTTTTCCATATGAATTAGGCATATCTTTTCTTTTTCCATTATTCCCAATCTCATTTCAATTCTATTTACAACATATCCAATTTGTCAACAATTTCAGTAATATTTCCACAATTTCAGTATCACAGTATTAATCCAAACAAAAGATTAAATAGGTTTGTTCAACAATAATATTCTTAACATACTTGAAAGTAAAATATATTGCAATTATAGTGAATGTCAACCATGGAGAAAGTGAATTGGCATTTCACTATACGCTTCAATTTATAGGGGTTCTAAATCAATCCTAGCAATTAACTGATTGCTTTATTTCCAAGACGATCTATCTATACCGCTAGATTAAGTATAATGTACCTGGACACTTAAACATATATATATATATATATGTGTGTGTGTGTGTGTGTGTGTGTGTGTGTGTGTGTATGTGTGAGTGTGTGTGTTTGTTTGTTTGTTTTTGTGTGTGTGTGTGTGTTCATCATTCTAATTTAGCAAACTAACAAATCAATTTCATTAATTGAAATATACACATATATACTAACCATATTCTTTACTCTCTAATTGCTAAATAAATTTTGGAATTGAATAACATCAATTGGCTTCTCTAATTCAAATAAATGTTACCTTTTTGACTAGTACCTAATCTTCCCTAAGTTAATTAATTAATTTATTAAATTGCATATATACATACATATGTTGCTGACCATTTAAACAAAAATAGACACACATATACATAGTTTATGTATAAACATATTTATATTTTCTATTTTCTAGCTTTAATCAATGCTTATTTCTCCATGTTTGCATAAAATAATTAACATGCTAATAATTTTCCATTTCTAAAACAATATGTAATGTCCCGTATTTTTTGTTGTCAAATATTTAATTTAATTTATTGTTTTAAATATTGTATTTGGAATATTTATGGATTTAATATTGAATTCATTTATTTAAAACGAAGTTTGAACGATAAATTTATATACATTATAAAACGAGCTCGTAATGGCGCGGTAGTTCGTAATATTGAGTTTTCAACTTCAATTAAATATATAGGATCCAATATAAGTCAGATTTCTGTGAAACAAGAAATGTTGGAATCTTATTGATTATAATTTTCATATGGAAGAGAAAAATCCAGATTTCGTGTTATAGATTGTTAGTTATGTCCAAATAAATTTGAAAATAGTTGCTATGGAAATCGTTATTAAAATATAATGTTTATTTATTAAACAATAGCGTTTTAATATATTTTGGACATCGTTTAACTCGAAATTGATGATATTGAGTTGTATAATTTATATTTGAAGCTATATGATACTTCCAGTTGGATATTTACGATAATAATAATTTATTATTATTTTATTTGATTATTTTGAATTTAAATAATATTTTAATTGATATTATTATAAGCCTTAAAAATGGTCATTTTGCAAACAGAATTCGTTTTCGGTGAAATTAGTTTCATTGGAACCATAACACTAAATTATTGCACGGTATCAAATTGCGTGGCAAACCGATGTCGTATGTGACCACGACAGCCGTAAACGCGCAGTCATTTTATATAGTGCATAATTAATTTAATTTAATTTAATAAAGATATATTTGAGTGTAACTTGAGCAGACGATCAAATTAACCCACAAAACCTACTCCACTGAATTCGTATTGATGTTTAGAGCCAAGATAGATATATAGTTTGTTATTTTTGGAGGCCGTGTAATTTGGTGTCCAAAATAGCATTGATGCGTATTAAAATAACATACCGGGAAACAGGCTCGGAATACGACGAAACTGGTACCATTGGATTCGTATTAATTAATTATTAGATTTCAATTTTTGTGTCAATCGGACTTACCGTTTAATCGTGCGAATGATAAACGCCTTAATCATTTATATTATTTTGGCCAATTCAGACGGGGTAACTTTAAAGGAATAAACAACTATCCAAATGAACTCCGATTTTAACGAAACAAATTCCATTTGGATCCGTAAGGAAGAGGTCTAGTATAATTTTAAAGTTTCAAGTTGATTGGATTTATATCGTGATCGTGGCAAATTTAAACGCGTGATTTTTAGCCTGTGATTTATGAAGGACTTTTCACAAACGACCTCAGAATTTGACGAAACATGTCCCATCGGGTCCGGAATATATTTTTATGCTAGGATTACATATTTTCATCAAAAACAGAAGTTGTATGTGATAGTTTTAAAGGTTAATTCACGGTTAAGTATCATTTATATATATTAATATAATAATAATCCATCCCTATAAATATATAACATCTGAAACCCTCAGTCAACAATGTTTGGTGGTCAACAAATTATAGTCGCCATCTTTTCTAACCAATGAACCATAAACTCCCATCCTTCTTCCATCATAATCCTAAAATTCACATAACAAATGGAAACACTTCTCACTAGAAAAGTCTTCATCTACGCGAGCTCTCTAGGTTGAGCGGCGGTGATCATTGTCTGATCAACGAGGTGGCCATAATTCCACCTGAAAGTCACTGCATTTGGGTGATTGCAGTAGCTGCTAGGGAGACCCAAGATGCTCCAGACTTGGCTGATGGGGGTTAACGCGAAGGCGCATCATTTGGTACCATCTGATCGTCTGTCGAGGCTCGGCTGTGGAGGCAGGCGCGGTGGAGGAAAATCAAGTGTTGGTGGAGTTTTTCTGGAGCAAAACGAGGATATGAATAAGAACAGCGTGATGAAGAAAGTCAGAGCAGATTTCAGCAAACCGATGTAATATAAATTAGACATTAATTATTCAAACTAATAATTGATTAGTTTAGACTAACTTGGTGATTAATGGTAATTTATATGACTAAATTAGGGTTGACTTGGCAGTGTAGTGTTAATCGTTTTTGAAGATACCTAGAACTAAACTAGCAAGGGAGAAAAAAAGGCAATGTAATCGACCAAAATAAACATAAGTGATTAGTTTATACTGGTTACTAACTAAATAAATGATTAAGAAAACTAATTAGTTACTTTGTTTAGATCATACAACGTGCCAAGTTCTGAAGAAATTCGAGTACAGTGGGAACAAGGAAAATAAAAATCGAAGGGGTCAGCCTATTTCTCTGAAGCAAGGATCAACGAAATAAAAAGTAATTAATTTATTATTAAAGTGTGATTAAGGGAATTTAGTGGTTGATTGTTTATTTAAATCATTCTAATATCAGAAATGGATGCAGGGATGCAGGAGTCGGCGATTTGAACGTGAGGGAAAGAAAAATTGATCAGCCGTTAATTTTTAATATATGTAATTAGTTAAGGTAAAACCATAATTAGAAATAATTAAATTATAATTAAATCATTTGACTTATAAATGTTATAACTCATTCATATGTAATCAGAATTGGACTATTCAAAATGCGTTGGACTTGCATCGAAGAACACTACACTATGGAACAGAAATGGACGTGATTCAAATTAACTAGATCTTTAATTGAATTAAACTCTCATTTAATTGAATTAAAACCAACCGTTTAGACAATGGAATCAACTCAAGGTGATTTAAACTCACTCAGTATTTCCCACTTATATTTTATATAAGTCGGGTTTTATAATTGTGTGCTAGGGTTGCTAATAGTTGACTGTTTGCTGTTTGTTAAATATATATTCATAGATTGACTGAACCGATAAAATTAAACATTGTTTAATTTTGGTGAAAAACCAAATCGTTATTTTAACGATTGGACCCAACTAAGGTAACTTACCTTGTTGGTCACGTTTATAAAATAAACGTGTTAACTTAATGAATTCTTTGAACTTTTTATTAATATTAAATAAATTGGTTATTGTTAAATGGCTGTTATTTACTGTTATATCAGTTAAATTAAATTGAATGATATTATTTGGAATAACTGACTTAGATGCAGGGAAGAACAGGTTAGAGGGATCCAATGGGATTCCTCAAATATATTAAATGTTGTTTATTTTCATATTATCATTATATGAACTGTTCTGATTGAATGATTGATTTGATTGTTGACCCTTAACCTAAATTTCAACATTTGTTTTGTTTAAACCAATGGGTAATATTGGTTGAGTGATTGGCAGTATATGGCCTACAAAATCAATCATTTTTATACATATGGATTTACCGTCAGGTAAATCAACATAAAGGAAGTTATAAAATTATTTATAACTGAAAATAGATTTTAAATCTATTAATTGAATAAAAGATTATGTAATGAAATAAATATTAATTATTTATTATTTAAAGTTATAAATAATTATTAAATTGTTTTATAAAGAAAATTTCTTACGTTAAAAAGATTTATAAGCGAATGAGCAGAAATTTACCTATGGTTAAGATTTAGATAATTGTTTTAAGAATAATTAAATGGAATTGCTTAATTTAATTATATTATTAATTAACTTAAAAGAACGACTAATTGGAATTGGTTAATGACATAACCATGTTTAAATTGACTAAGTTAACTATTTTAACTGAGAATGATTATTAAATTAGTTTATTCTGAATTAATCTAATGAAACAGTTAAATGTAGAGATAAAAAAGGGATTTACTATATATTTTTATTTAAGAAAAGAAATTAACCACTTTTACAGTATTTAATGTTTTAAGTAAATTATTATGTTAATAATAATTTAAGAGATTACTTTTTAATCAAAATACATTTAAAAAGTAATTGAAGTGGAAATGAAATCGAATTGAATTGTGAAAAGAAGTTATGAAAGGGTTTTAATATTAAAACCTGGGTTTTTATAACAAAGTTATGAAAAGAGATTTTTGAGTGGATACAATAGTTTAAATTAAATATTTAATTAATAACTGAATTAAGTAAAAGGAAATTCAGAATGCAATGGTGTGTATTAAACCAGAGTTATATAAACAAAGTTTATACAAATGGTATGAAATGGCTAAGTGAGATTTATTTCGAAGTCCGGAATGTTATGTTCCAAACTTCAAAATGTTATTTAAAGGTGAGAGCATAAGCTAAGTAAAAGGTTTTAGAAATGGCAACGAGTATAAGTGTCATAAATGATTTACAAATGATTTTGTAAATGGAAGTTAAGAGTTAGAAATGTAATTGGAATATTAGTTATCGATAATAATTTACAAATGGGATTTGTAAATGAAGTAAGAGTTTTGGAAATACTGAATTGGTAACAATTGTTACAAACAATAGATTGAACTATTTGATTTATAAACTGAAGATCGTTAAAAATATCGCGATGTGATTTAGACAACGCCTAAGTTGTCAGAATGCTTGGAAAAGGGTATAATAAAAGGTTTTAAATGAAATCTGTAACATTTGTTATAGATTATAAGTTGAATTGTTTGATAAAGATAAATATAAGGATTTGTAAAAGATATTAATGTAAGATTGATAAAGATATCTATATAAGATTGGTAAATATATTTATATTAGATTTATTAAAGAAACGTATATATGATAAATAAAAAACAAATATTGTATTATTGTCGCAAACAAAGTTGAAAAATGTTTATAAAGAGATGTTGAAGGAATTTTATAAAAGATTCTATTTATAATGAATCGAAGTTCGAGTATAATTTTATAAAGGATTATTAAAGATTTATAGAGACGTATAATAATTGTTTACTTAATAATAAATTAAGTAAACGTTGTTGAGATTTAAATAAGGTTTTCAAAGGAAAACGTGTGGTTGATAAACTTCTATCTATTCTGAAGATATGAATGTTGTTGGCCAAGGTCTGAGAGGTAAATAAAATACCCTAACTTGAACAACTTCACAATTATTCAAGAATGGTATTAGTTTATAAACGAGTGAAATCGAGGGAAACACAAGTTATGGTTTCCATAAATAATATTATAAACTGTATTCGAAAAGTTTATAAGCGAATGAAATGATTTTTAAGGATATTTTTATTTATAATAGGAAATAAAAGATAAACTCCAAATATGGAAAATTTAAAGAATATAATTAACAGATGTTTAATTAATGAGGCCAAGTAATGTTGTAATGACCCGGGATTTCGGCCAACTGATTTTAAATATTTAATACGGATTTAAATATTGAGGTGATAATATAAATGAATTATTTAGATTAAGCTATCAATTCTAATCAATTTCGATTTAATATTAGATATATTAAATTATCAGAATACGAAAATGAATTTAGTTGAATTCAAAATTTTAATTTAAATTGAAAACAATTCAAATGATTAATAGGAAATTTTATTTAAATTTATAACGATAATAATATTAATTTATTATTGAATAAATAAATTGTCTGAGATTAATTTTGATTTAAATTAATATCTCCTTCAGATGATCGAATTGGACTTCGTGACCTATTCCAGTGGGTTCAGAATAGTGGTTTAACCCTAAGATTGTCAGTGGTTGGGTTCAGAAAAGAGTCTGGGATCATGTAGTATTTTAATTTAAAGGGGCACTGGTTCAAGCAAATTAAAATAGAATAAAGGTGTGGCCTTCTTCATTCCACCCTTCACAAATTAAATCAGCTAGGTGTTCCTTCCTCATCTACTAAGTGAAACAAGACGGGGTCATTCCTTAATCACTCGAAAATCAAATAGCGTGGCCTCCTTATTCTCCTCAAATCGAATTTCCCCTTTTCCCTTTAAAAACCGAACCCTTCCCTCATTCTTCGGCAAGAACAAATCGAGAAAAAACACGGAGCGCTTCAGCTCGAAGAAATCAATGGCCGCTCCACTGAAATGAATCGCGACTCCAACGAGAGGCTGTTGAGTTCGATTTCTGGGAGCAGATAGTAACCGCATTTGAATTGGCGTGTTGATGGACACAGGCTTTCATTTGCCATGAATATTGGAAGGTGCGATAGGGCTTGGGAGGTTCGAACTCGAACCAGTCGAGTTTGGCAGAGGATTGCCGGAGTTGAGAGGGGCGATCGATATCTGGTGATGAAAGCCGAGAAGGGAGACGCGAGTGCCAGAGGCCGAGATTTGGGTTTGATAGTAGGGTTTGAGTAACGACATGGAATTTCGCTCAATCCAAATCGATTGTTAAACCGACTAAGACCGTTCGAAAACCCCTGATCGTTTGAGAATAGGACAAATCAGAACGCAAACGGAAGAACATTTCATTGTTATTACATCAATTCCATCAGAATACAAGAATATACAGAGTATAAATGAATAAATTACATTCGATAAATATCAGAGATTACAATAAATTACATAGCAGCGGAAAATAATACAAAAGCACAACTAGAAGTGATACACGGATACAGAGCTTTCCGAGCATCGTTCCAGCTGTAAATCAGGACCCTGTGAATATAAATCTGCAAAACCAAAACTACTAGCTGCCCGTGCGGAAAATAGGGGCACCCAGAGTTTAGGTTAAAATAATAAACTCCAGGTCAGTCATGTGACTGGTGTGAGAACTAAAACAGTTATTAATATTGGTTTTAAAGTTAGGTAAATCAAGGGACCACGCCGTATAACACGGAACGGATTTCCTCCCAAGAATACCAGTGCATAGAACAAGCAGCGCAATGCTAAATAAAGAAAAATGAAGCTGTTATAAGACCCAGGTCCCATCACACAATGCAACGCAAGCCGGAGGATAGGGTTTTTACCTTATAACAGCCAAAGCATGCTTGATACGTTTAAAACACATTATTTGATACTATTATAGGTGTATAGAGTCAAAACAATTTCAATCATAGGCGGCATAGCTACCATCTACTATGTCGCCATACTAGGCTCTACAAATAAAACCGAAACACACATATTGGAAATTGGATTCCATCATGAGTCGAGGCAAGGGGCAAGCTCCTCTCTGCATTCGAGACACTCTAGCAAATGTCCCAGGACCCCACTCTGATCCTTTGGAACCTCCAAGGCCGGTCCTCTCTTACTTTTGAGGATTAGTTATTCCTGAACACACGTTTCCCTGTCCTTACAGACCTATATCTGAGGCGCCTCGTATCCAACAACCACACAGGTGAAAAGTATATAAATGTCAGGGCTGGTAGGTCACTGACACCACCCTAGCTAGAAAGAAACGTCGTGCACTCCTTGGGTCCGTATCCCGTTTTTGACTCATACCGAGGTGTGAGGCTCGCGAATTCACGTTATACACAAAGCTACGCCACACAGGCCGTGCTTTGATCATCAACCACAAGACTTTGCTTTTCAACAGAAGCCTTGATCAATTGCCACTTACGCGTGCCACACTGGAAATTCACTCCATACGACTGATGTCCATCGATATACAACCTCTGAGCTCATACGTCTCAGAGAAGGGCGTTAAGCAAGAGAATAAATTCTCCGCCGCCAAACAGATGTATATTTAATAGAGATCAATCAACACAGAATAAAATCCAATGTCAGACACACAATCCATTTACAAGTTCGTTCTGGGTCTGAACGAAACCGGAGGCACTTTCCTCGCATATCCATCCATCTCCAAGTACGTCTAGACGATCACCAACTGTTTCCCTCATCTTGGGTGTACAGCCCAATCGAGATCATCAGTAATCACCCAAACGATGTGAAGACTTCCGGTCTTCAACCACTGCCTTCATCTTCGACATCTCGTCGAATCGGTTATTCAGAATGGGTATAACCCCGGCCTTTCTGAATAACCCACGTATATGATAAACAAATGTTACACAAACACAACAAACGCCTCATTCCAATTCAGAATATTCTTTTATTCACAAAATCACATTCTTAGGGAAAGGTTCTCATTAATTTTATCCAAGATAAATTCTTCTAAATTTATTCTTTAATCTTCCTTTGGATATCATTTTAAACTAGTCGGGATTAACGAACCACACCGAAGTAATTATTTATTTTATTTCTCAATCCCAACCTATTCATCCCCTGGAGCAAAACTGGTGATACTCCACTCCTAACACCACGGTGTTATCGGTAAAATTAATTACCATTTCACGTTCAAATCTAATTAAAGATTTAACTATCGCTTTGGAGCAAAACTGGTGATACTCCACTCTCGATCCCTTTTCAGATTTGATAATTTAAATTATCAATTCACGTTTTAATCTAATTAAAGATTCATTAAAACTCCACTTAGTTTTAATCCTTTCAAAAATCAACATCTTGCCTTTAACTGGGTTAAAGAACCAATATCATCTAAAACACGATTCACGATAAACCCAAATCACATTTGATATTACCTACAAGGCTCTAAATGGAAAATATACCGGCTTATATTCAATATCAAATTCTGAAACCAACAAATATCGTATTGGAAATAACGATATAAAATATATTTTTCAAATTCCCATAACAATATCTGTATAGTCACGAAATCCAACATCGAAATATTCCGAAGATAATTTCGATTCAACTCCAGTCCAATCCACGTATTGGGAATATTGATTATTTTTAAAATCACTTTCAAATTCAATTTATTTATTTCAAAATTAAATTGATTTTAATTCTAGTTCAAAATTAGTTCATTTCGATAAAAATCAATTTTTATCTTTTCAAATATGGAATTTTTCAGACCAATTTTTCCCAAATCATTTCTTATTATTCTACACAAATTATAGATATTTTTAATAATTTTATCAAGGCCCGTACAGTCAATTTCCATCAACGGCCACCGAACTGCACTTACAGCGACCTTTTCTGAAATTGATTTGGACATAATTCCAAATCCAACCGTTCGATTTCAAATTTCTAATATTCATTGGAAAGCTCTTTTCGATACAAACCCAACGGTTCCGGTTTTAGGAGAATCCGACGGTCGGATCTCCCGCAACGTCAATTTGAAGTCAATGGTCGAAATTCGCGAACTGCCGCGGCGCGGCGCGTTCTATTCAGGCCATTATATATACAATATATAAATATATTATATATATTTCATCGATTTCCTTTTAAAACGTATTTTATAAATCGTTTTAAATTCGTTTTCAAAACCATTTCAACGCTACATTCAATTTCAAATCGATTTGATTTCAATTCAATTCGAATTCATTTCGATTTTATTTAATTCGAATTCAAATTCGTTTCAATTCAAATTCTAATTCGTTTCAATTCAATTCAATTTGAATTTACCTTTTATTTAATTCAATTCAAATTCATTTCAAATTGATTTCAATTCAATTTCAGTTCATTTTAAATTTCATTCAAATTGATTTCAATTCGTTTTAATTCAATTTCAATTTAATTCAATTTGAATTCATTTCTATTCAATTTGAATTCAAATTCACTTTCTATTCAATTCGAATCGAATTCATTTTCTATTCGATTCGAATTCATTTCAAATTGATTCCATAAAATTTCAATTTGAATTTTAATCTAATTTAATTTGAATTTCATTTCAAAATATTAAATTTTGAAATCACTTTTCAATATTCATTATAAAACGAATAAAATCGATATAAATATCGTTCGCGTCAAAATAACGCATCTCTAATCAACACGGCTTTATATTTTTCAAAAACTTCTTTATTCTATTCAACAAATGAATATTTATTCTATTCAACACATGAATCTATATTTCTTTCAACACTTGACTAATCTCAACAAATGAGTACTGTCAACACATCACTATTTTTGTTATGTAAAATATTTTATAAAATTATGGTATCTATCGTTTGATTTTTAAATCAGACTCCATCGTGAAGTAGTTCTAATTTTAAATATGATAAAGATGTAAATTTTATTATTAAAATATTTTACTCAACACACGAATATTTTCAACACATGAACATCGTCAACACATGACTATTTTTATATTCAACACATGAATTTTCTTTTATAATATTCATTATTTTCCCGATTGGAATGAGGCCCAATCAATCACCATATAACGTTAATTATATGGATTCCATACAACACATGTATATAATAGCAACGATAAACAATCAACCATCATCCAAAGTGTATCACACAACTGCATAAGCATCAAATATAAATAATCAACGCTTACACAATCTGTTGACCAATCGATCGACATACAATTAAATAACTGGGATTAGTGTATGCCAAATTTCATCCCAACACCCGTGTGGGGTTTCAAATCAACAACCACAGATTTTTATTTGTGCAGTTGGGCGATGTGTAAAATTTATCGACCCAATCAATATCAGTCAAACTAGTGTATATAAACAAATCGACCGATTTGTTTATAAATATTCATTTATTCACTTTCACGTTAAAAATTATATTTTTAACAATAATTAATTTATTTCAACCATCTACATTTTATTATCGATTTCACATCAACATCACAAACAATTTCACAACACATCAATTAAACAAACAAGCCATCCATGATCTGTGGATGACGGGTGTCGGGTGCTGCTAAGCACCGTCTACATCCTAGCGTGTATATATATAACTAGAAAAAGAAATTTAGAGTAAGAAGTTCTCACCGATAGCTATTCCAACTCCACTACACTTCATTTATAGAAATCTTCGTCGTTCTCGCCTTTCGTCACTTTCGTTGCCGGTATTCACTACATATATAAAAATCACATTTTTATATTATTGCCATGTATATAAAAATCATATTTTTGCATCGCTACTATATAGATAAAAATTCTATTTTTACACCGCTACTATATAGATAAAAATTCTATTTTTACACCGCTACTATATAGATAAAAATTCTATATTTCCACTGCTACTATATAGATAAAAATTCTATTTTTACACTGCTACTATATAGATAAAAATTCTATTTTTACACTGCTACTATATAGATAAAAATTCTATTTTTACATTGCTACTATATAGATAAAAATTCTATTTTTACATTGCTACTATATAGATAAAAATTCTATTTTTACATTACTACTATATAGATAAAAATTCTATTTTTACATTGCTACTATATAGATAAAAATTCTATTTTTATCACGCTATTCTCTACGTAAAGATTTTGCCTTTTTAAATATAAAGATTTTGCCTTTCTTTACTTTAAAAATTTCGCCTTTCTTTACTTTAAAAATGTCGTCTTTCACTACATAAAAATATCGTCTTTCACTACATAAAAATATCCTACCATATAAAGATCACATTTTTATTATCTATATAATATGAAAATTATATTTTCAACCTTTACATGCGATAAAAATTATATTTTTAACTTCTCCAATACAAAAGATTATATTTTTATATTTCACATATGATAAAAATCATATTTTCAATATTTCCCCTAAGTAAAAATCCAATTTTTTTTTCCATTCTAAAACTGAAAATAACTTCTATGCTCATACATATTGATCGAATACCTTACGACAAGGTTATTTCAGTTGAGAATATTATTTTTAGTTACTCCACATAAATAAAAATAATAAAAACAAAGTAAATAAATAAGAAAATAAACTTACAGCGGCTTGGGGAGGGGGTTTGGGTGGTGGCGGCTTGCTGAGGGGGGAGGAGGCGGAGGCGCAGGGGAAAGAAGGGGGGGTGTCTTCGCGTCAGGAAGTGAGAAGGAGGGAGGAAGAAGTGAAGAGGGAGGGTGGAGAGGGGCGGTGGCGCCCGCCACCTGGAGGAAGCCGCGATGGGCGGCGGCGGGAGGAGCGGCGACTCCTCCCCCTTCCTTCTCCGTCGCCTTTTCTTTTCTTCTGTTGAATCAATTTTTAAACCGGGGGGGGGGGGGGGGAGGGGGGAGAGAAAATAAAGGAGAGGAGGAGAGAGATTTTAATTTTATATTATTTAATTTCAAGAAAAGTTGACTTTTACATACGACCTCTAAACGAGACCCACCGCCTGTCGTCCATAGCTAATTACCCCCATTCCAAACACAATGGGATGTGTCTCGTAGGCTGATTCGATCGTTTCGATCAGTTTCCGTTAATATCAACATATAACTCTATATATTGAATTTGAACACGCGTTTCAATTTACCGGGGTCACATACAAACTCTATAAATCCCAGAAAAATATTTTCTAGCTTCATATTGACGATACAGTCCTAACAAAACTAGTTTCGTCGAATTCTGAGACCGTTTGAAACATGGTCATTTTCCAGTCGATTAAAATCAACTGAAAATGGTCAAAAACGTTTTCCTTTGCCATGCTCACATATTGATTCAAAAAATTATGAAATTTGGAATCTAGCAATAATTTGACATCACGGACCCAACAAAAGTGGTTTCATCGAAATCCTAGGTCGTTTGCAAAATTCCAATTTTTAAGGGCCTGAATTCCATAGCGACTATTCAGAATTTTCTACTGGACATATCTTTTGATTCCCGCTATGAAATTTCATTTTTTTTTGGATTCATTGGAAAGATATTATCAATTAGATCCTATTATTTTTGGTTTCACTAAAATCCGGATTATTTTGCACCCGGTACATCCAATTGAAGTTTGAAATCGAATTATCGAACTACCGCGCCATTTTCAATTCTATTTATAATTAAAATAAATATTTATATTCTAACGACGACGTATATAATATATACGTTCGAATTCTATCCAAAATAAATTTCTCGTCGATATTATTTAAAATAATCTATTTTAAATGTTCAAACTTCGCTAAAATTGCCAAAACAAAATTTTTAAACTGGTCCAGATTTTCGGGTTGTTACAATCTCCCCCACTTAAAACTTTTCGTCCCCGAAAAGGAACAAAGTCGAAAGTGGTTTGATCAATCAACTCTACGTTCGATCTGGCTTCCATTCTCCAACTTTTCAGTTTCTGAGAATTTTCAAATTCTTCAAAAATTTGGCTAACACCCTAAATTTTCGAAAAATTTCGCCATAACCTCCCCTGCACCGGGAGCCATGAGAAAATCCCGAAATTTTCATATAGGCCTTCTGATCTCAAAAAGAAAAAGAAAAAGCCAAGCGGGTAGCCAATAGGCTCATAAAATCATCATCACCCAAACAAAACAGTAAATTATATAGTAAACATGTACCTATTTGTCGGGCAAACAAATTTTATTCTCTGCTCTAGCCTCCTTGCTATGACCTGTTCAATGTAAGTACATGTATATGCAAGCAAATGCGACCAATTTTCAATACAATTCAATATTTGATTCAATTAGGCTAAATGGTTCAAAATTATCAAACAAATAAACAAACAACACAACTAGCAATCAATTAGTGAATTAGAGTTTCAAATTCATAATTTTGATACATATACAAAAATCATGTTTTTGATGCCAATTCACAACGATGTGTTCTAGCTATATTAGTTTTGGTTCTCACACCAGTCTAATGGAAATATATAGAAATCACACCTTCGAAACACGAACATAAATATTGATGATGCCATGATCATTATCAACATCATCGCCGGGCGACTAGAGTGTAGTTCTATATCTATCCAGTATATTAAAACTTCGAATATACGTTCATGACGCGTATACGCGAAATCTTTATATACTCGATTGTCCAAATTAAAAATAATTAAATATTCAAATATGTATAAAGCGATTTAAATTTTCAAAATAAAATTGTTTTCATTTGAAAAATATACTCTTCACACTCGTTTTAGGATACTACTGATCCTATCTCTAACGAGTCATTCTAATTGGATATTACTAATCCAATATCTGATGAATTCTTTCGTATGGTTCTAATGTGTCTTGTTCTCGAGCTCTGTAAACCAAAGCTCTGATACCAACTATAACGGCAAGGAATTTCGCTCGATCCAAATCGATCGTTAAACCGACTAAGACCGTTCGAAAACCCCTGATCGTTTGAGAACAGGACAAATCAGAACGCAAACGGAAAAACATTTCATTGTTATTACAACAATTCCATCAGAATACAAGAATATACAGAGTATAATTGAATAAATTACATTCGATAAATATCAGAGATTACAATAAATTACATAGCAGCAGAAAATAATACAAAAGCACAACTAGAAGTGATACACGGATACAGAGCTTTCCGAGCATCGTTCCAGCTGTAAATTAGGACCTTGTGAATATAAATCTGCAAAACCAAAACTACTAGCTGCCCATGCGGAAAATAGGGGCACCCAGAGTTTAGGTTAAAACAATAAACTCCAGGTCAGTCATGTGACTGGTGTGAGAACTAAAACAGTTATTAATATTGGTTTTAAAGTTAGGTAAATCAAGGGACCATGCCGTATAACACGGAACGGGTTTCCTCCCAAGAATACCAGTGCATAGAACAAATAGCGCAATGCTAAATAAAGAAAAATGAAGCTGTTATAAGACCCAGGTCCCATCACACAATGCAACACAAGCCGGAGGATAGGGTTTTTACCTTATAACAGCCAAAGCATGTTTGATACGTTTAAAACACATTATTTGATACTATTATATGTGTATAGTGTCAAAACAATTTCAATCATAAGTATCAATCATAGGCGGCATAGCTACCATCTACTATGTCGCCATACTAGGCTCTACAAATAAAACCGAAACACATGTATTGGAAATTGGATTCCATCATGAGTCGAGGCAAGGGGCAAGCTCCTCTCCGCGTTCGAGACACTCTAGCAAATGTCCCAGGACCCCACTCTGATCCTTTGGAACCTCCAAGGCCGGTCCTCTCTTACTTTTGAGGATTAGTTATTCCTGAACACACGTTTCCCGGTCCTTACAGACCTATATCCGAGGTGCCTCGTATCCAACAACCACACAGGTGAAAAGTATATAAATGTCAGGGTTGGTAGGTCACTGACACCACCCTAGCTAGAAAGAAACGTCGTGCACTCCTTGGGTCCGTATCCCGTTTTTGACTCATACCGAGGTGTGAGGCTCGCGAATTCACGTTATACACAAAGCTACGCCACACAGGCCGTGCTTTGATCATCAATCACAAGACTTTGCTTTTCAACAGAAGCCTTGATCAATTGCCACTTACGCGTGCCACACTGGCAATTTACTCCATGCGACTGATGTCCATCGATATACAACCTCTGAGCTCGTACGTCTCAGAGAAGGGCGTTAAGCAAGAGAATAAATTCTCCGCCGCCAAACAGATGTATATTTAATAGAGATCAATCAACACAGAATAAAATCCAATGTCAGACACACAATCCATTTACAAGTTCGTTCTGGGTCTGAACGAAACCGGAGGCACTTTCCTCGCATATCCATCCATCTCCAAGTACGTCTAGACGATCACCAACTGTTTCCCTCATCTTGGGTGTACAGCCCAATCGAGATAATCAGTAATCACCCAAACGATGTGAAGACTTCCGGTCTTCAACCACCGCCTTCATCTTCGACATCTCGTCGAATCGGTTATTCAGAATGGGTATAACCCGGGCCTTTCTGAATAACCCACGTATATGATAAACAAACGTTACACAAACACAACAAACGCCTCATTCCAATTCAGAATATTCTTTTATTCACAAAATCACATTCTTAGGGAAAGGTTCCCATTAATTTTATCCAAGATAAATTCTTCTAAATTTATTCTTTAATCTTCCTTTGGATATCATTTCAAACTACTCGGGATTAACGAACCACACCGAAGTAATTATTTATTTTATTTCTTAATCGCAACCTATTCATCCCCTGGAGCAAAACTGGTGATACTCCATTCCTAATACCACGGTGTTATCGGTAAAATTAATTACCATTTCATGTTCAAATCTAATTATAGATTTAACTATCGCTTTGGAGCAAAACTGGTGATACTCCACTCTCGATCCCTTTTCAGATTTGATAATTTAAATTATCAATTCACATTTTAATCTAATTTAAGATTCATTAAAACTCCACTTAGTTTTAATCCTTTCAAAATTCAACATCTTGCCTTTAACTGGATTAAAGAACCAATTTCATCTAAAACACGATTCACGATAAACCCAAATCACATTTGATATTACCTAGAAGGCTCTGAATGGAAAATATACCGGCTTATATTCAATATCAAATTCTAAAACCAACAAATATCGTATTGGAAATAACGATATATAATATATTTTTCAAATTCCCATAACAATATCTGTATAGTCACGAAATCCAACATCGAAATATTCCGAAGATAATTTCGATTCAACTCCAGTCCAATCCACGTATTGGGAATATTGATTATTTTTAAAATCACTTTCAAATTCAATTTATTTATTTCAAAAATAAATTGATTTTAATTCTAGTTCAAAACTTGTTCATTTTGATAAAATTCTATATTTATCTTTTCAAATATGGAATTTTTCAGCCCAATTTTTCCCAAATCATTTCTTATGATTTTACACAATTTATAGATATTTTTAATAATTTTATCAAGGCCCGTACAGTCGATTTCCATCAACGACCACCGAACTGCACTTACAGCGACCTTTTCTGAAATTGATTTGGACATAATTCCAAATCCAACCGGTCGATTTCAAATTTCTAATATTCATTGGAAATCTCTTTTCGATACGAACCCAACGGTTCCGGTTTTAGAAGAATCCGACGGTCGGATCTTCCGCAACGTCAATTTGAAGTCAATGGTAGAAATTCGCGAACTACCGCGGCGCGGCGCGTTCTATTCAGGCCATTATATATACAATATATATATTATATATATTTCGTCGATTTCCTTTTAAAACGTATTTTATAAATCGTTTTAAATTCGTTTTCAAAACCATTTCAATGCTACATTCAATTTCAAATCGATTTGATTTCAATTCAATTCGAATTCATTTCGATTTTATTTAATTCGAATTCAAATCCGTTTCAATTCAATTCAAATTCTAATTCGTTTCAATTCAATTCAATTTGAATTTACCTTCTATTTAATTCAATTCGAATTCAATTCGAATTCATTTCAAATTGATTTCAATTCAATTTCAGTTCATTTCAAATTTCATTCAAATCGATTTCAATTCGTTTTAATTCAATTTCAATTTAATTCAATTTGAATTCATTTCTATTCAATTTGAATTCAAATTCACTTTCTATTCAATTCAAATCAAATTCATTTTCTATTCGATTCGAATTCGATTCGAATTGATTCCATAAAATTTCAATTTGAATTTTAATCTAATTTAATTTGAATTTCATTTCAAAATATTAAATTTTGAAATCACTTTTCAATATTCATTATAATACGAATAAAATCGATATAAATATCGTTCGCGTCAAAATAACGCATCTCTAATCAACACGGCTTTATATTTTTCAAAAACTTCTTTATTCTACTCAACAAATGAATATTTATTCTATTCAACACATGAATCTATATTTCTTTCAACACTTGACTAATCTCAACAAATGAGTACTGTCAACACATCACTATTTTTGTTATGTAAAATATTTTATAAAATTATGGTATCTATCGTTTGATTTTTAAATCAGACTCCATCGTGAAGTAGTTCTAATTTTAAATATGATAAAGATGTAAATTTTATTATTAAAATATTTTACTCAACACACGAATATTTTCAACACATGAACATCGTCAACACATGACTATTTTTATATTCAACACATGAATTTTCTTTTATAATATTCATCATTTTCCCGATTGGAATGAGGCCCAATCAATCACCATATAACATTAATTATATGGATTCTATACAACACATGTATATAATAGCAACGATAAACAATCAACCATCATCCAAAGTGTATCACACAACTGCATAAGCATCAAATATAAATAATCAACGCTTACACAATCTGTCGACCAATCGATCGACATACAATTAAATAATTGGGATTAGTGTACGCCCTATTTCATCCCAACACCCGTGTGGGGTTTCAAATCAACAACCACAGATTTTTATTTGTGCAGTTGGGCGATGTGTAAAATTTATCGACCCAATCAATATCAGTCAAATTAGTGTATATAAACAAATCGGCAGATTTGTTTATAAATATTCATTTATTCACTTTCACGTTAAAAATTATATTTTTAACGATAATTAATTTATTTCAACCATCTACATTTTATTATCGATTTCACATCAACATCACAAACAATTTCACAACACATCAATTAAACAAACAAGCCATCCATGGTCTGTGGATGACGGGTGTCGGGTGCTGCTAAGCACCGTCTGCATCGTAGTATATATATATATATATATATATATATATATATATATATATATATATATATATATAACTAGAAAAAGAAATTTAGAGTGAGAAGTTCTCACCGATAGCTATTCCAACTCCACGACACTTCATTTATAGAAATCTTCGTCGTTCTCGCCTTTCGTCACTTTCGTTGCCCGTATTCACTACATATATAAAAATCACATTTTAATATTATTGCCATGTATATAAAAATCATATTTTTACATCGCTACTATATAGATAAAAATTCTATTTTTACACCGCTACTATATAGATAAAAATTCTATTTTTACACTGCTACTATATAGATAAAAATTCTATTTTTACACTGCTACTATATAGATAAAAATTCTATTTTTACATTGCTACTATATAGATAAAAAATTCTATTTTTACATTGGTACTATATAGATAAAAATTCTATTTTTACATTGCTACTATATAGATAAAAATTCTATTTTTATCACGTTATTCTCTACATAAAGATTTCGCCTTTTTAAATATAAAGATTTCGCCTTTCTTTACTTTAAAAATGTCGTCTTTCACTACATAAAAATATCCTCTTTCACTACATAAAAATATCGTCTTTCACTACATAATAATATCCTACCATATAAAGATCACATTTTTATTATCTATATAATATGAAAATTATATTTTCAACCTTTACATGCGATAAAAATTATATTTTTAACTTCTCCAATACAAAAGATTATATTTTTATATTTCACATATGATAAAAATCATATTTTTAATATTTCCCCTAAGTAAAAATCCAATTTACTTCCATTCTAAAACTGAAAATAACTTCTATGCTCATACATATTGATCGAATACCTTACGACAAGGTTATTTCAGTTGAGAATATTATTTTTAGTTACTCCACATAAATAAAAATAATAAAAATAAAGTAAATAAATAGGAAAAAAACTTACAACGGCTTGGGGAGGGGGTTTGGGTGGTGGCGGCTTGCTGAGGGGGGAGGAGGCGGAGGCGCAGGGGAAAGAAGGGGGGCGACTGGGTTCGACTGGAGGGAGGGGGTGTCTTCGCGTCAGGAAGTGAGAAGGAGGGAGGAAGAAGAGAAGAGGGAGGGTGGAGAGGGGCGGTGGCGCCCGCCACCTGGAGGAAGCCGCAATGGGCGGCGGCTCCTCCCCCTTCCTTCTCCGTCGCCTTTTTTTTCTTTTTTCCGTTGAATCAATTTTTAAACGGGGTGGGGGGGCAGAGAAAATAAAGGAGCGGAGGAGAGAGATTTTAATTTTATATTATTTAATTTCAAGAAAAGTTGACTTTTACATACGACCTCTAAACGAGGCCCACCGCCTGTTGTCCATAGCTAATTACCCCCATTCCAAACACAATGGGATATGTATCGTAGGCTGATTCGATCATTTCGATCAGTTTCCGTTAAAATCAACATATAACTCTATATATTAAATTTGAACACGCGTTTCAATTTACCGGGGTCACATACGAACTATATAAATCCCAGAAAAATATTTTCTAGCTTCGTATTGACGATACGGTCCTAACAAAACTAGTTTCGTCGAATTCTGAGACCGTTTGAAAAATAGCAATTTTTCAGTCGATTAAAATCAACTGAAAATGGTCAAACACGTTTTCCTTTGCCACGCTCACATATTGATTCAAAAAATTATGAAATTTCGAATCTAGCAATAATTTGACATCACGGACCCAATAAAGGTGGTTTCGTCGAAATCCGAGGTCGTTTGCAAAATTCCAATTTTTAAGGGCCTGAATTCCATAGCGACTATTCAGAATTTTCAACTGGACATATCTTTTGATTCCCGTTATGAAATTTCAATTTTTCGAATTCGTTGGAAAGATATTATCAATTAGATCCTATTATTTTTGGTTTCACTAAAATCCGGATTGTTTTGCACCCGGTACATCCAATTGAAGTTTGAAATCGAATTATCGAACTACCGCACCATTTTCAATTCTAGTTATAATTAAATTAAATATTTATATTCTAACGACGACGTATATAATATATACGTTCAAATTCTATCCAAAATAAATTTCTCGTCGATATTATTTAAAATAATCTATTTTAAATGTTCAAACTTCGCTAAAATTGCCAAAACAAAAATTTTAAACTGGCCCAGATTTTCGGGTTGTTACAGTTTGAAATCGGGTCTGTGAGTTGTAGAGGGGAGTTCGATCGCTGTTTGGTTGTGTAGTGATGACGACGATGAGGTGTGTGTGTGTAGGAGTTCGATCTTTGTTTTGGTAAATTACCTGGTGCTCGACAGTAGCTGTGTTTTCCTGTGAAGCCTGAAGTCGTTAATGCAAATACTAGGGAAGGAAGGTATAATAGGATAAGGTAAAAACAATTTTTCCATTTTATTTTAATTTATACCGTAAATATGTTGTACAAATAGAGTAATTAAATTATTAATTACAGTGAAATCAATGACTACAAGGGGTCTGGTTTGTTCGACACTATTGAACAGGGAAGAGGTCATAACTTGAAAGTAGAAGGAGATGGTTAGTGAAATCATTAAGGAAAAATCTAAGCCATTAGTTTAGTTTTGTTCTAGTTTGATTTATATTCAAACTCATGTATATAAATAAAATGGTTAGATATTTAATTAAAATGATTTGATGATTGAATTAAATGGAAAAGATATATATATATATGTATATACATATAAGAAATTTATTTATTCGTTAATCTAAATAAATGTTAATCATTAAATTAAATAAATCGTAGGTACAAAGAGATTTGCTCGAGACGATTCGTAGCAGCGATAACATGGAAATTAATTAGGATATTCGAGAAAATAAAAACCCTGGTGTGTAAATTCTCACTCACCTTTATTAGAATTATTTTTATGTCGTTAAAAATAATTGTTGTTGCTTGTTTGGATTTTCCTTGTTGCTTTAAATATATTAGTTATTTAGGGTTGACTATTATATATATATATATATATATATATATATATTGGGTTGATGATTGGTTGGATTCCCGCAGTCTCATTAGCGGATGCCCGCAGTTTCATAACGGATGATTTCCCTATGCGCCCCACAAATATATATTAGTGGATGACCTTCATACCGCGATATCCTGCCTCGAAGCAGGTTGGGTATTACTATGTTGACTAATGTCTGTGGGTGCAAGAAAATAGGTTGGAGGAATCCAACAGGATTCCTCAAAAATATTATTATCTGTTTGTTCATATATACTGTCATATATGATGTGTTAGAAATCCCGTGATTTGATAACTGACTGTTTGGGGTATTTAAATATCACTGGGGCTTGAATATTGATTTATAAAATATCAAAAAAGGGTATTTGAGATTTAAAAAGGGAATTCTATTTTTATAAATAGAATTTGAATTTTTAATGAACTATAGAAAATATTAACTTGTTTTGAATATATATAAAACGAGTATTGTATTTATAAACTTTGTTTATAAATTTATAATGTTGGATTTGAATTGAATTTATAAACTCTGTTTACAAATTTAAAATGCGGGATTTGAATTGAATTTATAAACTTTGTTTATAAATATATAATGTGGGATTTTAAGTGAAGTTATAAACGTTGTTTATAAATAATGCATATAATTGAATTTGAAATTTGAATATAGAAGATTCAAATAGAATTGAAATGAAATTTAAATAAAGAAAATTCAAATAGATTTGAATATAGAATTTGAAAAGAGAATTCAAATACATTTGAATATAGAATTTGAAAAGAGAATTCAAATACATTTGAATATAGAATTTGAAAAGAGAATTCAAATAAATTTGAATATAGAATTTGAAAAGAGAATTCCAATAGATTTGAATATAGAATTTGAAAAGAGAATTCAAATAGATTTGAATATAAAATTTGAAAAGAGAATTTAAATAGATTTGAATATGGAATTTGAAAAGTGAATTCAAATAAATTTGAATGTAGAATTTGAAAAGAGAATTCAAATACATTTGAATATAGAATTTGAAAAGAGAATTCAAATAGATTTGAATATAGAATTTGAAAAGAGAATTCAAATAGATTTGAATATAGAATTTGAAAAGAGAATTAAAATAGATTTGAATATGGAATTTGAAAAGAGAATTAAAATAGATTTGAATATAGAATTTGAAAAGAGAATTCAAATAGATTTGAATATGGAATTTGAAAAGAGAATTCAAATAGAATTGAATATGGAATTTGAAAAGAGAATTCAAATAGAATTGAATTGGAATTTGAATATAGAAGTCGATAACGAAACGAGCTTAAAAATAGAATTAGATTTGGTTTATAAGTAAGTTAAAATTTACTTGAACACGTTATGTTCAAACATAAAAGTAAAATAGACTAAAGGAGTTAATTAACAAATTGAGTAAAAACGATTGGTATAGTTAATATAGATTGGGCAGGTATAGATATACAGGAGACATGTATGGGATAAGGTTAATGAAGGTATATAAATAGAATGCTCGACAAAAAGGTACATATTTAATTCATATATGAGATTTTATGCGCCGTATCGGCAAGCCGCTTGGCATTTTCTTTTTCTTTTGGATTGGTGAGGGCCATGGGAGGCTATTTGAATTATCCCGATGCTCCCGGTACAAAGGAGGTTATGGCGAGTTTTTCCGGGAATTTAAGGAGTTAGAATACTTTTAAGATAATTTGATAGTTAGAAATCAATGTATCGATATATACAGAAGTCGATAAGGAAACGAACTTAAAAATAGAATAGTAAAATCAAAAAGGAAGACTAGGAATAAAATCTTGTAAGAATAGAAACAGAAAGTGTATACGAGTTTAAAAGTGAATAAGTAGTTGTATGGTATGGATTATTCGAGTAAGTAGTCATATCTGTTTTGACGTTATAAATGTTATTCAGTCAAGGTCTGAGAGGTAGTTATACCCCAACTTGATTGATTTCATTATTAACAAATAAATAGTAAGATTTCAGGGTCGAAGATCAATGTTGGATAAGAGTTAGTTGAATATAGTATTTGGGTTGTCGTAACGATGTTTTACACAACATCCGTTTTAACCCAAATAAGTGTAAGCTTGGAAATATAATAATGAATATTTCCTAAGTATAGAAATAAACGAGATCGGAAAAGAGATAAGTAATTAGAATATTTTCCAATTATAAATAGCATATATTTTCTAAAGTTTAGAAAATAAAGGAAGGCAATATTCGGAAATGTTTTCCAAATAACGTAAAAGGCCAATATGGTTATTGAAAATATTTGGTTAACAAATATTGATAAAGAAATAGAGAAGTGATTTAATTAATGGAATATTAATTAAGGGCTCAGTGATTGTCTGATAATTGGATTAACACTTGTTTTCTTCGATAGTTAAATCATCGACTATCGAAACACTTGTTTTTATTCGATAGTTAAATCATAGACTATCGAAGTTTTGACCATCGTTGTCAATATGGAGAGATCTATTGGATTATTATCCAAAGAACCACTTTGTATTGGCATAAGCGTTGCGAATCATATATGCCAAAGAAAATTGAAGACAGAGTAAAGTGCAAGGGCTATTGTATAAGTCTTAGATAACAGTGCCTAAGATGGATGTACTGAATAGTGCCTTCGGTTCATCCTATTCCTGGATGACTTGTATGGATGAATGTCTGACAGAGTATTTCCAAAAAGGTCACTTACATTGATTTCTTCAACCGTACCAAGAGTGGAAGCGGAGAAGGAAACTTCTTTAGCTAACACGTAATGTACTGTTTTAGACATCAATTAGTGATTTTCGATGGATCTGACAATGTGGCATTCGAAGTGAATCTGATGTGATGATAAAGCGTAACCTCAAGCCTCATCAACCGGTAAATGACAGAAATCGGGCAGGCAGCATGGCTATGTAGGTCGCACCTATTAGGGTTTATAATCACCTGATCTAGAGTTTCATTTACTTCTAAAAATCTATTGTTGATGTTGTCCCATTCGGGAAACAGTTGCTGATCCCAACCGTTGGTGATATACATTCGATACACTCAAGCGAAATGCGTGGTCGGTCATGTGTGGCTGAGTTGTAAGATGTTCTTGTTGAACTCGGTGTATTCTCCTCTAGAGATATACCCGCGGAAGGTGGTTCCATACCTTGTCATAGTTGGAAATCCATTACGCAATAAGTGCTTGCGGTTTTGATTGTATATTATATATGTGGAACGTGAGATGCAAACATTCCACTAGATTGTTATTTACTTGATTTAGACATTATTATAATATCAAAAGAGTTTTGATATAAAGATTATTATTCCTTTCAAAAGGATTTTGAAAGATAAGTCAAGTGTTTGGATTCTCATAAGGGAAAAACCCGTTCCGTGTTATACGGCGTGGTCTTATGAGATATCATTTAGTTTTCTGAAACTGTTTTATACTATTTACTCGTACCAGTCCCATGATTGACCCTGAGTTTATTTTGTTTTGTTCTACCTAAACTCTTGGGTGCCTAAATTTGTACGGGTAGTCAAGTAGTTCAGGATTTTACAGATCTATCTAAAGGAGCTTAAAGCAGGAGGCTTCAGCGTTAGTTATATAGAGTTTTGTTCCGCTGTGTTGTAAGTGTTGTACTTTGATAAGTATATGTTATACAGTTGAGATTTTGTATTTCAAAGATATGATATATTATATTTTGCTCCGCTGCGATGTGAGATTCTGTGTTGTTGTTTCTGTTCTTCTTCTACCTTTTTCTTCTAAAAAAAATGATTCGTATTTTCATGATATTTGGGTTGGATGTATGGTGTATGTAGTCAACTCTGATATTATGAATTTGTGGGCCGTTACAGTTGGTATCAGAGCTTAGGTTGAGCGAACACCTAGGCTTGTGTGGCATGTGCTCATTAGAGATAGGATCAGTAGTATCCTAGAATGAGTTGAGTGTATATATATACGAGAGTGCGTATTTGTTATTTGATATAAAAACTGTTTTATATTGTGTTGACTAGTCTGTTGAGTGAATTATGAATTCTGATCGAATCGTAGGACACCACGATGTCGATAGGAGTTTATAAACACTTGAACATAAGATTGGACACGATATTGTTTTTAAATGGTTGAGTTGATTATTAGAATTATAATCACATTAGATTATAAAAACTGAAATAGTTATATATATAACCAATGGAATTTGTATATGAAATCAAATATACAAATGTGATAAATTGAAATTGAATTCCAACCAGAATTCAGAATTTAAAATCCTGGGAAGTTGGAAAATATTTTCCGAATTTTATTAAAATAATATAGCTATATTTTGGAAGGATTTTTGAATAAAAAAATAATTTGAATGGATTTTGAATATGATAAAGCACTGAACTCACTTCAGTGGCTGGGAAATAATTCTTATGATGGTCGCAACATCATCAGTGTTCATTTTCGAGTTTCTAAGTGATGAATTGCTGCCTGAGAAAAGTTTTTGATGGAAATTTGTTTGAAAAAAAAACAAGTTGTTTGAAAATTCAAATGTTTTGAATTTGAGATGGATATAAATATATGTATATATTTATATTACTTCAAAGGAGTTTGAAATAAAACCCTGGGAATTTGAATGATTGAAATTAAATTTAACTTAAGTAAGTTAAATGGATCTAAATGAATAAATTGAGTAAAATCAATGTGAATGAAATATGAATTAGGTGTGAATAAAGGAAAAACCAAAAGAGTTAAAAAGAAAATATATTTGTAAAATAGATATAAAAGAAAATATATTTGTAAAACAAATATAAAGGAAATATATTTGTAAAACAAATACAAAGGAAGTTATGTGCAAACAAATAGAAAGGAAATATTTGTAAAACATTTACAAATAGAATTTAAAAGGAAATATTTGTAAAACATTTACAAATAGATTAAATGGAAATATTTATTTATATAAAATAAATAGAATGTTATAAATGAGATATTTATTTGTTAAATAAATAGAATTTAATCAAAGGAATATTTAGAAGATGAATAGAAAATGGAAATCTGTTTTTAACAGATAAATAGAAAAGATTTATTTATAAATAACAATTTATAAATTAAATTAAATATTTATCATTCGATAAATGGAATATATAAGTCTGAACTTATATAGAGAAGAGATATTGTTTTTTAACACCGATAGTTTTAAATAGAAGGGGTACACAACACTTGTATAAGTGAAGTAACGTTATTAAAGAGAACATTTATAAAGTGAAGAACCGTTACTAAAAGTAAATCTTTATAAATGAATAAACGTTATCCAATAGGAGTTATTCGAATAGGAGGAGTCAATTAGAGTTAGAAATAATCGATTAGAGTTAGAATAAATCGATTAGAGTAAGAATTAACCAGTTAGAGTTAATCAGTTAGGGTTAATCCGTAGAGTTAATTGAATATTAGTTATTCAATTAGAATTTATCGAATATTTGTTATTCAAATTAAGAGTTGACCAGATAGAGTTAATTGAACATAGTTAATCAAATTAGGATTTAATTGAATGTTAGTTATTAAATTAAAGTTGATCGAATATAGTTATTGAGATAGAGTTATTCAAACATAGTTACTCAGGATAAGTTGCCATTTCATACGACTGCTAGCGTAATTCGCAGGGCTGCAGATAGCCTAGGGCGGTCGGATGTTTCCTGAGGGAATCAGGCGTAACCATTGTGATCGCTGCGATCTAGAGTCAAGCGAATGGAGTTAAATCAAATATTAGTTATTCGAATAAAGTTAAAAGGAGTTATCGAATATTAGTTATTCGAATAGAATTAAAGGAGTTAATCGAATATAGTTTATTCGAATAGAGTTAAAGGAGTTATCGAATATAGCTTATTCGGAAGGAGTTAAGTAAAAAGAGCTAATCATATAGAGTTAATTGATAAGAGTAAATTGAGTAGAGTAAATCGAATATAGTTTATTCGAAGAAAGGCTTTCGAATCTAGTTATTCGATAGAGAGATTATCGAATATAGTTATTCGAAGGGAGGAGTTATCGAATAGGTATTTATTCGAAAGAGAGTCACGTAAGGAAGTTTGAAATGTTGAGTATCAACATAAATAAGTTTTGAAAAAAATAAATGGGTTTGTAGCACTTTTTCTATCTTAGCAATTTCGAGGACGAAATTATTTTAAGTGGGGAAGATCGTAATGACCCGGGATTTCGGTCAACTAATTTTAAATATTTAATACGGATTTAAATATTGAGGTGATAATATAAATGAATTATTTATATTAAGTTATCAATTCTAAATAATCAATTTCGATTTAATATTAGATATATTAAATTATCAGAATACGAAAATGAATTTAGTTGAATTCAAAATTTTAATTTAAATTGAAAACAGTTCAAATGATTAATAGGAAATTTTATTTAAATTTATAACGATAATAATATTAATTTATTATTGAAGAAATAAATTGTCTGATATTAATTTATATTGATTTAAATTAATATCTCCTTCAGATGATCGAATTGGAATTCATGACCTATTCCAGTGGGTTCAGAATAGTGGTTTAACCCTAAGATTGTCAGTGGTTGGGTTCAGAAACGAGTCTGGATCATGTAGTATTTTAATTTAAAGGGGCACTGGTTCAAACAAATTAAAATAGAATAAAGGTGTGGCCTTCTTCATTCCACCCTTCACAAATTAAATCAGCTAGGTGTTCCTTCCTCATCCACTAAGTAAAACAAGACGGGGCCATTCCTTAATCACTCGAAAATCAAATGGCGTGGTCTCCTTATTCTCCTCAAATCGAATTTCCCCTTTTCCCTTTAAAAACTGAACCCTTCCCTCATTCTTCGGCAAGAACAAATCGAGAAAAAACACAGAGCGCTTCAGCTCGAAGAAATCAATGGTCGCTCCACTGAAATGAATCGCGACTCCAACGCGAGGCTGTTGAGTTTGATTTCTAGGAGCAGACAGTAACCGCGTTTGAGTTGGGGTGCGGATGGACACATGCTTTCATTTGCCGTGAAGATTGGAAGGTGCGATAGGACTTGGGAGGTTCGAACTCGAACCAGTCGAGTTTGGCAGAGGATTGCCGGAGTTGAGAGGGGCGATCGATTTCTGGTGATGAAAGCCGAGAAGGGAGACGCGAGTGTCAGAGGCCGAGATATGGGTTTGACAGTAGGGTTTGAAATCGGGTCTATGAGTTGGAGAGGGGAGTCTGATCGCTGTTTGGTTGTGAAGTGATGACGACGACGAGGTGTGTGTGTGTAGGAGTTCGATCTTTGTTTTGGTAAATTACCTGGTGCTCGACAGTAGCTGTGTTTTCCTGTGAAGCCTGAAGTCGTTAATGCAAATACTAGGGAAGGAAGGTATAATAGGATAAGGTAAAAACAATTTTTCCATTTTATTTTAATTTATACCGTAAATATGTTGTACAAATAGAGTAATTAAATTATTAATTACAGTGAAATCAATGACTACAAGGGGTCTGGTTTGTTCGACACTATTGAACAGGGAAGAGGTCATAACTTGAAAGTAGAAGGAGATGGTTAGTGAAATCATTAAGGAAAAATCTAAGCCATTAGTTTAGTTTTGTTCTAGTTTGATTTATATTCAAACTCATGTATATAAATAAAATGGTTAGATATTTAATTAAAATGATTTGACGATTGAATTAAATGGAAAAAAGATATATATATATATATATACATATAAGAAATTTATTTATTCGTTAATCTAAATAAATGTTAATCATTAAATTAAATAAATCGTAGGTACAAAGAGATTTGCTCGAGACGATTCGTAGCAGCGATAACATGGAAATTAATTGGGATATTCGAGAAAATAAAAACCCTGGTGTGTAAATTCTCACTCACCTTTATTAGAATTATTTTTATGTCGTTAAAAATAATTGTTGTTGCTTGTTTGGATTTTCCTTGTTGCTTTAAATATATTAGTTATTTAGGGTTGACTATTATATATATATGTTGGGTTGATGATTGGTTGGATTACCGCAGTCTCATTAGCGGATGCCCGTAGTTTCATAGCGGATGATTTCCCTATGCGCCCCACAAATATATATTAGTGGATGACCTTCATACCGCGATATCCTGCCTCAAAGCAGGATGGGTATTACTATGTTGACTAACTTCTGTAGGTGCAGGAAAACAGTTTGGAGGAATTCAACAGGATTCCACAAAAATATTATTATCTGTTTGTTCATATATACTGTCATATATGATGTGTTAGAAATCCCGTGATTTGATAACTGACTGTTTGGGGTATTTAAATATCATTGGGGCTTGAATATTGATTTATAAAAATATCGAAAAAGGGTATTTGAGATTTAAAAAGGGAATTCTATTTTATAAATAGAATTTGAATTATTAATGAACTATATAAAATATTAACTTGTTTTGAATATATATAAAACGAGTATTGAATTTATAAACTTTGTTTATAAATTTATAATGTTGGATTTGAATTGAATTTATAAACTCTGTTTATAAATTTAAAATGTGGGATTTGAATTGAATTTATAAACTTTGTTTATAAATATATAATGTGGGATTTTAAGTGAAGTTATAAACGTTGTTTATAAGTAATGCATAGAATTGAATTTGAAATTTGTATATAGAAGATTCAAATAGAATTGAAATGAAATTTAAATAAAGAAAATTCAAATAGATTTGAATATAGAATTTGAAAAGAGAATTCAAATAGATTTGAATGTGGAATTTGAAAAGAGAATTCAAATAGATTTGAATATAGAATTTGAAAAAAGAATTCAAATAAATCTGAATATAGAATTTGAATATGGAATTTGAAAAGAGAATTCAAATAGATATGAATATGGAATTTGAAAAGAGAATTCAAATAGATTTGAATATGGAATTTGAAAAGAGAATTCAAATAGATTTGAATATAGAATTTGAAAAGAGAATTCAAATAGATTTGAATATGGAATTTGAAAAGAGAATTCAAATAGATTTGAATATGGAATTTGAAAAGAGAATTCAAATAGAATTGAATATGGAATTTGGAAAGAGAATTCAAATAGAATTGAATTGGAATTTGAATATAGAAGTCGATAAGGAAACGAGCTTAAAAATAGAATTAGATTTGGTTTATAAGTAAGTTAAAATTTACTTGAACATGTTATGTTCAAACATAAAAGTGAAATAGACTAAAGGAGTTAATTAACAAATTTAATTAACAAATTGAGTTAAAACGATTGGTATAGTTAAAATAGACTGGGCAGGTATAGATATACAAGAGACATGTATGGGATAAGGTTAATGAAGGTATATAAATAGAATGCTCGACAAAAAGGTACATATTTAGTTCATATATGAGATTTTATGCGCCGTATCGGCAAGCCGCTGAAACGACCCGAAATCCCCCTTACGGGAAATACGGATTGAGTCATCGACAAGCCACAAAAGAACGCAGACAGAAGAACATTTCATTGTATATTACAACAATTCCATCAGAATACAAGAATATACAGAGTATAAATAAATATTACACAACAGAAAAATATCAGAGATTACAATACATTACATAGCAGCGGAAAGTAATACAATACACAACTAGAAGAGATATACGGATACAAAGCTTTCCGAATATCATTCCAGCTGTAAACCAGGATCCTGTGAATATAAATCTGCAAAACCAAAACTACTAACTGCCCGTGTCAAAATAAGGGCACCCAGAGTTTAGGTTAAAACAATAAACTCCAGGTCAGTCATGGGACTGGTGTGAGGACTAAAACAGTTATTCATCTTTATTTTAAAGTTAGGTAACTCAAGGGACCACGCCGTATAACACGGAACGGGTTTCCTCCCAAGAATACCAGTGCATAAAACAACAGCGCAATGCTAAATAAAGAACAATGAAGCTATTATAAGACCCAGGTCCCATCACACAATGCAACGCAAGCTGGAGGATAGGGTTTTACCTTATAATAGCCAAAGAATGCTTGATACGCTAAATTTCATGTTTTATTATTATCATAAGTGTATAGTGTTAAAACAATTTCAATCATAAATATCAATCATAGACGGCATGGGTACCATATATTATGTCGCCATATTAGGCTCGACAATCAAAACCGCAAATGTCACGTATTTGGAAGTTGGATTTCCATTTGTGAACCGAGGCAAAAGATAGTCCTCTACCGATTCGAGATGCTCTATCCCGTGTCTCAGGACCCAGACTCAGGTGGGCCCTTGGAACGTCAGGGCCGGTCCATCGATGTGGATTAAAATGCCTGAACACTGCGTTTCCCCACCCTTTGGGGCGTAAATGAGCCAACGAATGACTCCATCGGACCCGGATCGTCCGATCTAACTGAGGCACCTCGCAACAGCAACAACCACATAAGTCAAACTCGTCAGTGCGTGTAAAACCACTGATGCCACTTCTAACTAGAAAGAAACGCATGTCCTCCCTAAGGTCCTCTCCCGTTTCTGGTTCACAACCGGGGTGTGAGGCTCGCGAATCAACGTTACACAAAGCTATGCCACACAGGCTGTGCTTTGATCATCACCACAAGACTTTGCTTTTCAACAGAAGCCTTGATCAATTGCCACTTAGGCATGCCACACAGGCAATTCACTCCATGCATTTTATATCCATCAATATATAACCTCTGAGCTCGTACGTCTTAGAGAAGGGCGTTAAGCAAGAGAATAAATTCTCCGCCGCCAAACATATATATATTTAATAGAATTCAATCACACAGACTGAAATCCAATGTCAGACACACAATCCATTTACAAGTTCGTTCTGGGTCTGAACGAAACCGGAGGCACCTAGTACCCCGCATATCCATCGATCTCCAAGTACGTCTGGACGACCACTAACTGATTCCCTCCTCTCGGGTGTACGGCCCAATCAAGATCATCAGTAATCAACCAAATGACGTGAAGACCTCCGATCTTCGACCACCGTCTTCACCTTCGACTTATCATCATATCAGTTATTCAGAATGGGATAAACCCGGTCTTTTCGAATAACTCGCGTATATAATAATCAAATGTTACACAAACACAACATACGCCTCATTCCAATTCAAAATATTCTTTTATTCAAATATTCTTACACCTTGGGAAATGTTCCCATTAATTTTATCAAAGATAAATTCTTTAAATTTATTCCTTAATCTTCTTTTGAATATCAATTCAAACTAGTCGGGATTAGAGATCCACACCGAAGTAATCATTTATTTTATTTCCCAATCCTATCTAACACCACGGTGTTATTGGTAAATTCAATTACCATTTCACGTTCAAATCTAATTAAAGATTTAACTATCGCCTGGAGCAAAACTGGTGATACTCCATTCTCGATCTTTTCAATCTAATTAAAGATTCATTAAAACTCCACTTAGTTTTAATCTTTAACTGGGTTGAAGAATCAGTATCATTTAAAATACGGTTCACGATAAACCCCAAAATCACATTCCATTAATTATCGGGTTAAAGAACAAG
Source organism: Allium sativum (assembly GCA_030737875.1). Lineage (NCBI taxonomy): Eukaryota > Viridiplantae > Streptophyta > Magnoliopsida > Asparagales > Amaryllidaceae > Allium > Allium sativum. The sequence continues at coordinate 311,014,711 of CM060912.1, forward strand.
TGTTATTTAAAACACTGTTCACGATAAACCCAAAAATCAATTCAATTTCAATTTCAATTAAATACCATTTGATTGGTACCCTTCATTAAATCTAAATAAAAAGATTTAATCTTTTTTCTCAATTGGGTTTAAGAACAGTGTTAATGAAGACATCATTCACGACAAACCCAAATCACATTTGATATTAAATACAAGGCTCTGAATAGAAAATATATCGGCTTATATTCAATATCAAATTCTACGACCAACAACTATCGTATTGGAAATAACGATAATAATATATCTTTCAAATTTCCCTAACAATATCTGTATAATCACGTAATCCAACATCGAAATATTCCGAAGACAATTTCGATTCAAATCCATTCCAATTCAATTATTGGAAATTCTGGTTATTTTTAAAATCATTTCAAATCCACTTTATTTATTTTAAAAATAAATAGAATTATAATTCTAGTTCAAAACTAGTTCATTTCGATAAAAATCTATTTTTATCTTTTCAAATATGGAGTTTTTCATCCCAATTCTTCACAAATCATTTCTTATGATTTTACATAAATTATTGATATTTTTAATAATTTTATCAAGGCCCGTACAGTCGATTTCCATCAATGGCCATCGAACTGCACTTACAACGACCTTTTCCAAATTTGATTTGGACATAATTTCAAATCCAACCATTAGATTTCAAATTTCCAATATTCATTAGAAAGCTCTTTTCGATACGAACCCAATGGTTCCGGTTTTAGAAGAATCCGACGGTCGGATCTCCCGCAATATCCCTTCGAAGTCAATGGTCGAAATTCACGAACTGCCACAGCGCGGCGCGTTCTATTTAGGCCATTATATTATATATATAATATATATAATATATACTTCGTCGATTTCCTTTTAAAACGTATTTTATAAATCGTTTTAAATTCGTTTTCGAAATTGATTTCAATTCAAATCGATTTTTAATTCAATTTCAGTTCGTTTTCAATTCAATTTGAATATCAAATTAATTCAATTTAAATTCGAATTCCTTTCTATTCAATTTTAATTCGAATTCAATTCTATTCAGTTTCAATTCGAATTTCAAATCGTTTCAAAATATCAGAATTTGAAATCACTTCCTTTTCTATATTCATTATAAAAATGGATAAAATCGATATAAATATCGTTCACGTCAAAATGGCGTCAATCTAATCAACACGGCTTCATATATTTCTATTTTCAAATATTCTATTTCAAATATTTCTATTCAAATATTTCCTTTTTCAAACTGGAATGAGGCCCAATCAATTACATAGATTTTACTTCTATGGATTTACATACAACGCATGTGTACATCGACAATGACAAATAATCAACCATCATCCAAAGTGCATTCTACACTGTATAAGCATCAAATCTAAATATTTAACGCTTATAACAGTATGTCAATCAATCGATCGACATAAAACTAATTATTGGGATTAGTGTATGTCATATATCATCCCAATACCCATGTGGGGTTTCAAACAATCAAACACAGATTTTATTTGTGCAGTTGGGCGATGTGTAAAATTTATCGTCCCAATCAATATCAGTCAAATGTGTGTGTATAAACAAATCATCTGATTTGTTTATATTTATTTATTCACATTCACGTTAAAAATTATATTTTCAACTATAAAATATTTTTAACTATATAAATATTTTATTTCTTTTCACATCACATCACACAATCAACTACACATCAAAATCAAACAAACAAGCATACAAGCCGTCCATGGTCTGTGGATGATGGGTGTCGGGTGCTACTAAACTCCGTTTGTATCCTAGTATATATTTCTAACTAGAAAACAAGAATTAAATGTGAGGAGTTCTCACAGAGGGTTCCACTCCGCCGTGCTTTGCTTCTGAACTGCTGAACCGTCTGAATTCCTTTTTGAAATTCCAATGCAGTCCTTTTCACGCTGTTCAAATAAAAATTATAGTTTTATCACTTCATTCAATAAATAAAAATCGTATTTTTATTTCTTCTTTACATATATTTTCTCAACGCTTCATTCTATATAAAAATTATATTTTATATTTCTATTTCATATATAAAGATCGAATTTTTATTTCATCAATATAAAAATCACATTTTTAATTCAACATATATATAATAAAAAATCAGATTTTTATTTCGCTACATAATTAAAGATCAAATTTTTATTATCTAAATAATATAAAAATCGTATTTTTATTCTTTCTATACTATAAAAATTATATTTTTAACCTTTCTATATTATAAAAATTATATTTTTAATAATATAAAAGTCCTAACTTTGATTATATAAAAATCCAACATTTCTTCGCTAATACCATATATAAAAACTGATTTTTTTCCTTTTCTATAAAACTAATCACATTATATAAATAAAATAAAGAAATAAAAATAAAATAAAATAAGCTTACAGGAGGTGGGGCGTTGCAATTTGCCGGCGTCGGCTTGAGGAGGGTGGAGACGATTGGGGAGGGCGGCGCTGCACCTGAAGGCGGTGGCGAGGTCCAGCTTTGGGTCTGCGGCATTGGCAGGTCCTTCGATGGCGCCTAGGATTCGGGAAGTCTTCGATTAGAAGAGGAGAGGAAGGAGGCGGAGGAAGAATGGGGAGCGGCGTTCGATGGTCGGAGGCGCGATGGGTGACGGGGTCGATGGTGGATCTGGAAGGGGGCGCGCTGTCTCGTGATATTATTATTTTTCAGCTTTCTGAGTTGTGAGATGAGAGAGAGAGAGAGAGCTTTAGGGTTATAAAGTTTTATTTAATTATTATTTAATTTTCCCTAAAGTTGACTTTTCAATTCGAACTCGAAACGAGACCCAAGGACTGTCGTCCCTAGCGTATTACCCACATTCCGAACACAATGGGATATGTCTGGTAAGCCAATTCGACCGTTTCGATAGGTTTTAATTCAATTTAAAATATAAATCATTATATATTCAATTTGAACGTACATTTCAAATTACCGGGGCCACACAATAACTCTAAAAATTCCCAAAAAATATTTTCTGGCTTCGCATTGACGATACGGTCCTAACAAAACTAGTTTCGTCAAATTCTGAGACCGTTTGAAAAATGGCCATTTTCCAGTCGATTAAAATCAACTGAAACTGGTCAAACGCGTTTTCCTTTGCCACACTCACATATTGATTCGAAAAATTACGAAAATTGGAATCTAGCAATAACTAGACATCACGGATCCAACAAAAGTGGTTTCGTCGAAATCCGAGGTCGTTTGCAAAATCTCCATTTTTAAGGGCCAGAATTCCATAGCGACTATTTTGAAAATTCATTTGGACACATCTTTTGATTCCCGCTATGAAATTTCAATTTTTCGGATTCGTTGGAAAGATATTCTCAAATATATTCTATTATTTTTGGTTTCTCTAAATTCTGGTTTATTTTGAATCCTGTACATTCATTTGAACTTTGAAATCGAATTATCGAACTACCGCGCTATTTTCAATTCCTTTTATAATTTAAAATAAATATTTATATACTAACGACGATCTATATAAATATATACGTTCGAATTCTATTTAAAATAAATTTCTCGTCGATATTATTTAAAATAATTCATTTTAAATATTTAAATTCATCGAAATTGCCAAAATAAAAATTTTAAATTGGCATAGAATTTCCGGCTTGTTACAATCTCCCCCACTTAAAACTTTTCGTCCCCGAAAAGGAACAAAGCCGAAAGTTGTTCAACTAATCAACTCAACTTTCATTGTTTTCACTACGGCTTGAGTTCTTCAACTTCTTAGTTTCTAAGAACTTTTCAAATTCTTCAAAAATTTGGCTAACACCCTAAATTTTCGAAAAATTTCTCCATAACCTCCCCTGCACCAGGGACTTGGGGATATTTCATATAGCCTCCCATGGCCTTCTTCAATCCAAAAGAAAAATCCAAGCGGCTAGCCAATCGACTCATAAAATCACCCAAAACTCAAGAAATACAATAAACATGTACCTATTTGTCGGGCAAACAATTTTATTCCTCTTCTCTAGCCTTCTTGCTATGACCTGTTCAATGTAAATACATGTATATGCTAGCAAATGCGACTAATTTTCAATACAATTCGCTATTTGGTTCAATTTGGCTAAACGGTTCAACGTTTAATTAATTCAAACAATAATCAAACAACACAACCAGCAATCAATTTGTTGATTATCATTTCAAATTCATAACTTTGATATATAGTCAAAAATCACATTTTTGATGCCAAATCACAACAATAAGCCCTATCTAATTTTGGTTCTCACACCAGTCTAATGGAAATATATAGAAATCCCACTTTCGAAACTCGAACAAAAACACTGATGATGAGATCTCAATCATCAGTATCTTCTCCGGGCGACTAGAGTGTGATTCTATATCTACCCAATATATTAAAACTTCGAATACACGCAGATCAGACGTATATGCAAAATCTTTATATACTGGATAGTCCAAATCAATATAAATAAATATTGAAGTACGAATAATTGATTTAAATCTTCAAATCAAAACTTGTTTTCATTTTAAAAATATGCTCTTCACACTCGTTCTAAGATACTACTGATCCCATCTCTAACGAGTCATTCCCATTGGATATTACTAATCCAATTTCTGATGAATTCTTTCGTATGGTTCTAATACGTCTTGTTCTCTGAGCTTTGTAAACCCAAAGCTCTGATACCAAAATGAAATGACCCGAAATCCCCCTTACGGGAAATCACGGATTGAGTCTTCGACAAGCTACAAAAGAACGCAGACAGAAGAACATTTCATTGTATATTACAACAATTCCATCAAAATACAAGAATATACAGAGTATAAATAAATATTACACAATAGAAAAATATCAGAGATTACAATACATTACATAGAAGCGAAAAGTAATACAATACACAACTAGAAGAGATATACGGATACAAAGCTTTCCGGATATCATTCCAGATGTAAACCAGGATCCTGTGAATATAAATCTGCAAAACCAAAACTACTAGCTGCCCGTGTCAAAATAAGGGCATCCAGAGTTTAGGTTAAAACAATAAACTCCAGGTCAGTCATGGGACTGGTGTGAGGACTAAAACAGTTATTAATCTTTATTTTAAAGTTAGGTAAATCAAGGGACCACGCCGTATAACATGGAACGGGTTTCCTCCCAAGAATACCAGTGCATAAAACAACAGCGCAATGCTAAATAAAGAACAATGAAGCTATTATAAGACCCAGGTCCCATCACACAATGCAACGCAAGCCGGAGGATAGGGTATTACCTTATAATAGCCAAAGAATGCTTGATACGCTAAATTTCATGTTTTATTATTACTATAAGTGTATAGTGCTAAAACAATTTCAATCATAAATATCAATCATAGACGACATGGATACCATATATCATGTCGCCATACTAGGCTCTACAATCAAAACCGCAAATGTCACGTATTTGGAAGTTGGATTCCATCTGTGAACCGAGGCAAAAGATAGTCCTCTACCGATTCGAGACGCTCTAGCCCGTGTCTCAGGACCCAGACTCAGGTGGGCCCTTGGATCGTCAGGGTCGGTCCACCGATGTGGATTAAAATGCCTGAACACTACGTTTCCCCGCCCTTTGGGGGCGTAAATGAGCCAACGAATGACTCCATCGGACCCGGATCGTCCGATCTAACCGAGGCGCCTCGCAACAGCAACAACCACATAAGTCAAACTTGTCAGGGCGTGTAAAACCACTGACGCCACTTCTAACTAGAAAGAAACGCATGTCCTCCCTGAGGTCCTCTCCCGTTTCTGGTTCACAATCGGGGTGTGAGGCTCGCAAATCAACGTTACACAAAGCTATGCCACACAGGCTGTGTTTTGATCATCACCACAAGACTTTGCTTTTCAACAGAAGCCTTGATCAATTGCCACTTAGGCATGCCACACAGGCAATTCACTCCATGCGTTTGATATCCATCAATATATTACCTCTGAGCTCGTACGTCTCAGAGAAGGGCGTTAAGCAAGAGAATAAATTCTCCGCCGCCAAACAGATATATATTTAATATAAATCAATCACACAGGCTGAAATCCAATGTCAGACACACAATCCATTTACAAGTTCGTTCTGGGTCTGAACGAAACCGGAGGCACCTAGTACCCCGCATATCCATCGATCTCCAAGTATGTCTGGACGACCACTAACTGATTCCCTCCTCTTGGGTGTACGGCCTAACCAAGATCATCAGTAATCACCCAAACGACGTGAAGACCTCCGGTCTTCGACCACCGTCTTCGACCACCGTCTTCACCTTCGACTTATCGTCATATCAGTTATTCAGAATGGGATAAACCCGGTCTTTCCGAATAACTCGCGTATATAATAATCAAGTGTTACACAAACACAACATATGCCTCATTCCAATTTAGAATATTCTTTTATTCAAATATTCTTACACTTTGGGAAATGTTCCCATTAATTTTATCAAAGATAAATTCTTTAAATTTATTCCTTAATCTTCTTTTGAATATCAATTCAAACTAGTCGGGATTAGCAAACCACACCGAAGTAATCATTTATTTTATTTCCCAATCCTATCCAACACCACGGTGTTATTGGTAAATTCAATTACCATTTCACATTCAAATCTAATTAAAGATTTAACTATCGCCTGGAGCAAAACTGGTGATACTCCATTCTCGATCTTTTCAATCTAATTAAAGATTCATTAAAACTCCACTTAGTTTTAATCTTTAACTGGGTTAAAGAATCAGTGTCATTTAAAACACGGTTCACGGTAAACCCCAAAATCACATTCCATTAATTATCGGGTTAAAGAACAAGTGTTATTTAAAACACCGTTCACGATAAACCCAAAAATCAATTCAAATTCAATTTCAATTAAATACCATTTGATTGGTACCCTTCATTAAATCTAAATAAAAAGATTTAATCTTTTTTCTCAACTGGTTTTAAGAACAGTGTTAATGAAGACATCATTCACGACAAACCCAAATCACATTTGATATTAAATACAAGGCTCTTAATAGAAAATATATCGGCTTATATTCAATATCAAATTCTACGACCAACAACTATCGTATTGGAAATAACGATAATAATATATCTTTCAAATTTCCCTAACAATATCTGTATAATCACGAAATCCAACATTGAAATATTCCGAAGACAATTTCGATTCAAATCTATTCCAATTCAATTATTGGAAATTCTGGTTATTTTCAAAACCATTTCAAATCCACTTTATTTATTTTAAAAATAAATAGAATTATAATTCTAGTTCAAAACTAGTTCATTTCGATAAAAATCTATTTTTATCTTTTCAAATATGGAGTTTTTCATCCCAATTCTTCACAAATCATTTCTTATGATTTTACAAATTATTGATATTTTTAATAATTTTATCAAGGCCCGTACAGTCGATCTCCATCAATAGCCATCGAACTGCACTTACAGCGACCTTTTCCAAATTTGATTTGGACATAATTCCAAATCCAACCGTTAGATTTCAAATTTCCAATATTCATTAGAAATCTCTTTTCGATACGAACCCAACGGTTCCGGATTTAGGAGAATCCGGCGGTCGGATCTCCCGCAATATCCATTCGAAGTCAATGGTTGAAATTCACGAACTACCGCAGCGCGGCGCGTTCTATTCAGGCCATTATATTATATATAATATATATAATATATACTTCGTCAATTTCCTTTTAAAACGTATTTTATAAATCGTTTTAAATTCGTTTTCGAAATTGGTTTCAATTCAAATCGATTTTTAATTCTATTTCAGTTCGTTTTCAATTCAATTTGAATCTCAAATTAATTCAATTTAAATTTGAATTCCTTTCTATTCAATTTTAATTCGAATTCAATTCTATTCAGTTTCAATTCAAATTTCAAATCGTTTCAAAATATCAGAATTTGAAATCACTTCCTTTTCTATATTCATTATAAAAATGGATAAAATCGATATAAATATCGTTCACGTCAAAATGGCGTCAATCTAATCAACACGGCTTCATATATTTCTATTTTCAAATATTCTATTTCAAATATTTCTATTCAAATATTTCCTTTTTCAAACTGGAATGAGGCCCAATCAATTACCATAGATTTTACTTCTATGGATTTACATACATCGCATGTATACATCGACAATGACAAATAATCAACCATCATCCAAAGTGCATTCTACACTGTATAAGCATCAAATCTAAATATTTAACGCTTATAACAGTCTGTCAATCAATCGATCGACATACAACTAATTATTGGGATTAGTGTATGTCATATATCATCCCAATACCCGTGTGGGGTTTCAAACAATCAAACACAGATTTTATTTGTGTAGTTGGGCGATGTGTAAAATTTATCGTCCCAATCAATATCAGTCAAATGTGTGTGTATATAAACAAATCGTCCGATTTGTTTATATTTATTTATTCACATTCACGTTAAAAATTATATTTTCAACTATAAAATATTTTTAACTATATAAATATTTTATATCTTTTCACATCACATCACACAATCAACTACACATCAAAATCAAACAAACAAGCATACAAGCCGTCCATGGTCTGTGGATGACGGGTGTCGGGTGCTACTAAACACCGTCTGCATCCTAGTATATATTTCTAACTAGAAAACAAGAATTAAAAGTGAGGAGTTCTCACAGAGGGTTCCACTTCGTCGTGCTTTGCTTCTGAACTGCTAAACCGTCTGAATTCCTTTTTGAAATTCCAATGTAGTCCTTTTCACGCTGTTCAAATAAAAATTATAGTTTTATAACTTCATTCAATAAATAAAAATCGTATTTTTATTTCTTCTTTACATATATTTTCTCAACGCTTCATTCTATATAAAAATTATATTTTATATTTCTATTTCATATATAATGATCGAATTTTTATTTCATCGATATAAAAATCACATTTTTAATTCAACATATATATAATAAAAAATCAGATTTTTATTTCACTACATAATTAAAGATCAAATTTTTATTGTCTAAATAATATAAAAATCGTATTTTTATTCTTTCTATACTATAAAAATTATATTTTTAACCTTTCTATATTATAATAATATAAAAGTCCTACCTTCGATTATATAAAAATCCAACATTTCTTCGCTAATACCATATATAAAAACTGAATTATTTTTTTCCTTTTCTATAAAATTAATCACATTATATAAATAAAATAAAGAAATAAAATAAAATAAAATAAGCTTACAGGAGGTGGGACGTTGCAATTTGCCGGCGTCGGCTTGAGGAGGGCGGAGACGATTGGGGAGGGCGGCGCTGCACCTAAAGGTGGTGGCGAGGTCCAGCTTCGGGTCTGCGGCGTTGGCAGGTCCTTCGATGGCACCTGGGATTCGGGAAGTCGTCGATTAGAAGAGGAGAGGAAGGAGGCGGAGGAAGAAAGGGGAGCGGCGTTCGATGGTCGGAGGCGCGATGGGTGACGGGGTCGATGGTGGATCTGGAAGGGGGCGCGCTGTCTCGTGATATTTTTTTTTAGTTTTCTGAGTTGTGAGATGAGAGAGAGAGCTTTAGGGTTATAAAGTTTTATTTAATTATTGTTTAATTTTCCCTAAAGTTGACTTTTCAATTCGAACTCGAAACGAGACCCAACGACTGTCGTCCCAAGCGTATTACCCACATTCCGAACACAATGGGATATGTTTGGTAAGCCAATTCGACCGTTTCGATAGGTTTTCATTCAATTTAAAATATAAATCATTATATATACAATTTGAACGTACATTTCAAATTACCGGGGCCACACAATAACTCTAAAAATTCCCGAAAAATATTTCCTGGCTTCGCCATTGACGATACGGTCCTAACAAAACTAGTTTCGTCAAATTCTGAGACCGTTTGAAAAATGGCCATTTTCCAGTCGATTAAAATCAACTGAAACTGGTCAAACGCGTTTCCCTTTGCCACACTCACATATTGATTCGAAAAATTACGAAAATTGGAATATAGCAATAACTAGACATCACGGATCCAACAAAAGTGGTTTCGTCGAAATCCGAGGTCGTTTGCAAAATCTCCATTTTTAAGGGCCAGAATTCCATAGCGACTATTTTGAAAATTCATTTGGACACATCTTTTGATTCCTGCTATGAAATTTCAATTTTTCGGATTCGTTGGAAAGATATTCTCAAATAGATTCTATTATTTTTGGTTTCGCTAAATTCCGGTTTATTTTGAATCCTGTACATTCATTTGAAATTTGAAATCGAATTATCGAACTACCGCGCTATTTTCAATTCCTTTTATAGTTTAAAATAAATATTTATATTCTAACGACGATCTATATAAATATATACGTTTGAATTCTATTTAAAATAAATTTCTCGTCGATATTATTTAAAATATTCAAAATTCATCGAAATTGCCAAAATAAATTTTTTAATTGGCACAGAATTTCTGGGTTGTTACAGCCGCCTGGCTTTTTCTTTTTCTTTTGGATTGGTGAGGGCCATGGGAGGCTATTTGAAATATCCTGATGCTCCTGGTATAAAGGAGGTTATGGCGAATTTTTCTGGGAATTTAAGGAGTTAGAATACTTTTAAGATAATTTGATAGTTAGAAATCAATGTATCGATATATATAGAAGTCGATAAGGAAACGAACTTAAAAATAGAATAGTAAAATCAAAAAGGAAGACTAGGAATAAAATCTCGTAAGAATAGAAAAAGAAAGTGTATACATGTTTAAAAGTGAATAAGTAGTTGTATGGTATGGATTATTCGAGTAAGTAGTCATATTTGTTTTGACGTTACAAATGTTATTCAGTCAAGGTCTGAGAGGTAGTTATACCCCAACTTGATTGATTTCATTATTAACCAATAAATAGTAAGATTTAAGGCTCGAAGATCAATGTTGGATAAGAGTTAGTTGAATATACTATTTGGGTTGTCGTAACGATGTTTTACTCAACATCCGTTTTAACCCAAATAAGTGTAAGCTTGGAAATATAATAAAGAATATTTCCTAAGTATAGAAATAAACGAGATCGGAAAAGAGATAAGTAATTGGAATATTTTCCAATTATAAATAGCATATATTTTCTAAATTTTAGAAAATAAAGGAAGGCGATATTCGGAAATGTTTTCCAAATAACGTAAAAGGCCAATATGGTTATTGAAAATATTTGGTTAACAAATATTGATAAAGAAATAGAGAAGTGATTTAATTAATAGAATATTAATTAAGGGCTCAGTGATTGTTTGATAATTGGATGAACACTTGTTTTCTTCTATAGTTAAATCATCGACTATCGAAACACTTGTTTTTATTCGATAGTTAAATCACAGACTATCGAAGTTTTTGACCATCGTTGTCAATATGGAGAGACCAGTTGGATTATTATCCAAAGAACCACTCTGTATTAGCATAAGCGTTGCGAATCATATATGCCAAAGAAAATTGAAGACGGAGTAAAGTGCAAGGGCTATTGTATAAGTCTTAGATAACAGTGCCTAAGATGGATGTACTGAATAGTGCCTTCGGTTCATCTTGTTCCTGGATGACTTGTATAGATGAATGTCTGACAGAGTATTTCCGGAAAGGTCACATACATTGATTTCTTCAACCGTACCAAGAGTGGAAGCGGAGAAGGAAACTTCTTTAGCTAACACGTAATGTACTGTTGTAGACGTCAATTAGTGATTTTCGATGGATCTGACAATGTGGCATTCGAAGTGAATCTGATGTGATGATAAAGCGTAACCTCAAGCCTCATCAACCGGTAAATGACAGAAATCGGGCAGGCAGCATAGCTATGTAGGTCGCACCTATTAGGGTGTATAATCACCTGATCTAGAGTTTCATTTACTTCTAAAAATCTATTGTTGATGCTGTCCCATTCGGGAAACGGTTGCTGATCCCAACCGTTGGTGATATACATTCGATACACTCAAGTGAAATGAGTGGTCGGTCATGTGTGGCTGAGTTGCAAGATGTTCTTGTTGAACTCGGTGTATTCTCCTCTAGAGATATACCAGCGGAAGGTGGTTCCATACCTTGTCATAGTTGGAAATCCATTACCCAATAAGTGCTTGCGGTTTTGATTGTATATTATATATGTGGAACGTGAGATGCAAACGTTCCACTAGATTGTTATTTACTTGATTTAGACATTATTATAATATCAAAAGAGTTTTGATATAAAGATTATTATTCCTTTCAAAAGGAATTTGAAAGATAAGTCAAGTGTTTGGATTCTCATAAGGGAAAAGCCCGTTCCGTGTTATACGGCGTGGTCTTATGAGATATCATTTAGTTTTCTGAAACTTTTTTAAACTGTTCACTCATACCAGTCCCATGACTGACCAGGAGTTTATTTTGTTTTGTTCTACCTAAACTCTTGGGTGCCTAAATTTGTACGGGCAGTCAAGTAGTTCAGGATTTTACAGATCTATCTAAAGGAGCGTGGAGCAGGAGGCTTCAGCGTTAGTTATATAGAGTTTTGTTCCGCTGTGTTGTAAGTGTTGTACTCTGATAAGTATATGTTATACACTTGAGATTTTGTATTTCAAAGATATGATATATTATATTTTGTTCCGCTGCGATGTGAGATTCTGTGTTGTTGTTTCTGATATTATGAATTTGCGGGCCGTTACAAATGCCAAGGACCGAATCAGTAAACTCATTCCATTCATATTATTATTTATTTGATAATTAAATAACCAACTATCAAATCTGGCCAATACAATTGTTGGTATGGAAAGTCGGGATCGAATTTATATTCGAAAACCATTCCGAACCAGCAAATACATGGAAGATACTAATGGAAGATGGAGCATTTGAAGACCGTGGATCTTTACGAGCAAAAGGATTATTTGTCAAATCTCTCTGGTTAGCTCCCAAAGGTATTTCGACAGTGGTTCCGTCGTGATTGAAATCTTTCGGATTGCAAGGACTACTCGCTACTGATCCATAGGGTAATTCAAGGATGTGGTAGGAGAGTGCCTTCGGTTCATCCTATTCCTGGATGACTTGTATGGACGAAGGTCTGACAGAGTATTTCTTAAGAATCACGTACATTGATTTTTACAAACGTACTTTTGTTAGCTGTAGAGTATTTTTGTAGACGTCAATTAGTGATATCTAGTGGATTTGACAATGTGGCATTCAAAGTGGATGGAGATGTCTTGTTATGAAATATAATCTTAACCTCTAGCCTCATCAACCGGGAAATGGCATAAAATCGGGTAGGTCGCACGGCTATGTAGGTCGCACCCATCAAAAGGGTATATCATTACCTGATCTAGTGAAATCAAATGCCTTCGGTTGTCCCTTTTATTTTTATATGTATGTTGTCAGTTCGGTTGGTTGGCCCCCAACCGTGGTAATGCTATATTCGGTACTCTCAAGCGAAGTGAGGGGCCGTTCATGTTTAGCCTGGGTTGCAAGATGTTGTTATTGAACCCCAATGTATTCATCTCCAGAGGTACATTGTCAGAAAGGTGGTCCCATACCTTGCCAAGAAATCCATTCTCCAATAAGAGCCCATGGTTTTGATTGTATACTATATATGTAGAGCGTGAGATGCAAGCGTTCTACTAGAATGATATTTATTTGTATTTAGACACTATTAGAATATCAGAAAAGATACTAATTTCAAAAATGTTTTGGGTTATCGTAAGGTAAAAACCGTCCGTATTTATGTGTGGATTTGGTCTTACGATTTTCCTTTTCTTTCAAAAAGATTTTGACTTTAAAATCAACTTGTGTGATACCTATAGACTTAGTGTGTTTTTCTCACTCTGGTTCATCAGACCGACCCGTCGTTTGTAATGCTCGGGTTAGACCGGGTCGTACAGGTTTAGGTTATCTGATACTATGAAGAGACGAGCTGGAGGAGTCCAGACATATGATATTATTATTCCGCTATGTGTTGTATATGAGGAAAGATTATTATAACTGTCCAGATGCGTTGATATACTCTGATGATTGTAATTTTTTATATAAAGCTCTCAGTAAAGGTTATTTCTATATTATATTTTGTTCCGCTGCGATGTGAGATTCTGGTTCTGTGTTGTGTTGGTTCTTTTTCTTCCTCTACTCTAATATTTCTTTCTTCCTTATCTCACCCACTAATTTCTTTCTAATAACGTTCCAGTGTTTTCGATGCTTGAATAGTCGGCATGGTGATTTTGTGTCGATTTTAGGGGTCGAAACTCCATGGGCCGTTGCAAAACAATTTGTTAGTATTTTTCCATGTTTATGTCAGAAATTAATAAATAAGTGCCATCTTAATATTTTTCCCATATTTGTTTCATATTATACTTATTAAAGAAATTAAGTGAAGATTTATCTAACAAAACATCCCTTTATTCATATCCAACTTATTTATGTGCATAGCACCAAGTGTAATATTGAGCTGCTGAAACAGTTATTAACTACGGCACTAGTTTATACAGAAAATGTTAACTAACATAACCCTGATTAATGGCTATTTATTCGCTATTCATTTACTCTTGTAATATTTCTAATATCTAAATATGTTCAATACCATTTTCTCTCTTCTTCATCTAATGAAACTGTTACATTATGTCAAATTATTTTATTTACTCCTACAACTTAGTAATTTCATCTCCTACCATTTAACTAAAGCAATCAATTTGAAATTGATTGATATTAATTAATTTCCCTTACACGTTATCTTTATTTATGCATTTCCTATAGTATGATATTATGTGTACGTGTTTACTTTTCATTCATCCAATTAAGAAATATTCATTTTTTAAAAAACATGCAACTTTTATTCTAAACTCAGTTTATTCAAAAGGAGTAATTAATGTTCTATCTTTGCATTAATTTAAAATATAAATTTTACTAAATGTTCATTGAACCAAATCTTATCATATTTCCTTTTTCATAAACTGTTACTATTTTCCTATCATGCATTAATACCTTCCTTCTATCTGATTAACAGTTTACTAAATTAATGTATTTTTTTCAAACGTACTACTAAAATGTGAAATACTCCCTTTCCACAATGAACGACGCACATGAATAAATTTCCATTTTTTTCTATTTATTATTTAATTAAAAACGTGGGGTCTTATCATGACCGTTCCCCTAACAAACAATCTAAGCATCCAATTAGGCGTTGTCTCGCATTCAATGTCCTGATAGTGCATTGGCCTATTGGTTTAGCTCTAGTCTTTCCCATACTCGCACAGACTAGTGATGAAAGGTGTCCGACAACTTACTATACTTGTTGGATCCTGAACACGAAGCCTGCTCTCGGAACCGAGGCAGATGTCGAATCCTAAACCCATCAACCCTTTAGGGTGGCCTCGACATAAATGCAGCCAAGGCATACTCTATGGATGGAACCGTACAGATCTGCCTCTATAGGTATAGATTCATTAGGACCACCACAAAGGGCCATCTCAGAGTATCCTCATGTCCTATAGAAGTCCTGCACTTCTTTCCGATCCTGTCAAATAATAAGTTGGATGTGTTCCCATCGTGTCTTCGGACACCTACGACGATTTGTCCATTGGGCTCTTCATTCTCTCGGACTAGACCAAACGCTTATCATTATTTTATTAGAAACTATGTCTAATTTACCATTATGCATTCTCTTACTTTAATTTTTGTTGATTCGAAATATTCATTAATCTTTTTAATTCGAATATTATTTATTCATAATCAACTTTAATCGCCTAGTCGCACGGTCACCATAGAATATTGCCTAATCACAAGGTCACCATAGAATATCTCTGAATCACAAGGAAACTATTTTATATTTTCACGCTTACTAAACTAAATTTCCAATTTCAAGTTAATTTATAGTAAACTTTACTTCTTTCTGTTCACTTTTCCAATAATAACTTTCATGTTATAATCTTTCTTATATTGTAGAATTACGCACCCTTTCCATTGAGCTGTACTTATTAAGTTATAGTTATAAGTTTACATTAAGTCTTTTATACACTATTCTTTTCATAATCTCTTTCAATTATGTCACCTTTTTTCTTTCTATCTTTACATATTATTCTTTAGGAAGTTAAGCCTATTCTGAATTGATCGGTATCGAAACTATTTAAAATTTATTTTCATAGTTTAAGACAATCACTATAATAGGAACCTATAATTGCAAAACATTCTTTTTCTAAAACTTCGGTTATCAAATTAGTGCGCAATACATCTAATTCCCTATTTTGCACTAATCCCAGCCTTTTCTTGTTTTTATGTTTGCAATCATGTTTCCTATTTTCTTTATTGACCAAACAATATAAATATAGTCCTCTTTTCTTGACCAATAAATATAGGCTATTTCTGACCATTAATTTTATAAATATATGTGAATTCCTATTTTCCTCTTTTTATTTTCATAATATCTTTTAGTTATGTTACCCTTTTTGTTATCGTCTGTATACAAGGTCATTTTTACACAAATAATCAAATCTGCTTTTATTCAGAACCCCAATTGAATTATATTTTCCAAAGCGCGCAAACAAAAGAGATTATAATTAATTGCAAAAAATTATATGTAGAAATCAGTCTTATACACATTCCAATAATGTGGAATTAAACATATTTTGCGCATACCCAAAATTCAACGTATAACTATAAATTCCAACGTAGAAAAAGGAAAAGAGGAAGGAGAAAACATATTATAGATTTTACAGGAATCAATGGATATCATATGTTATAATAAGAAAATATAATTTAAATCCACTTACATTGTAGTTTGCACTCTAAATTCTGAACCTAATTTGAATCTGAGTTTATTTTATGTTCTCTCTTCAATTCAAACCAACAAATCTATTTGGACCTGGGAAATCTGAACATCTATATCTCGAATCTAAAGATTTTGCTGCCAAATCTTGATTCAAATAAACTAAATCTAATCTATTTTATTTTTGATGAATTTGGAGGAGACAGGGAATAACAGAGCTTTGGTGCCCTCTCAGAAAATATGCGTTTGATCTAGGCCCTGTAGGTTTATTTATAGATGTTCACATAAACCATGCCCATATTTAAACCTAAATAAATCGCACTATAAAAATCAAACCAGAGCTTAATAACCATGTTTTAAAAAACATTTTTGACCGACTTAGGTCGACCTATGGTAAGGCCTGGGTCAACCCAACTGGTACATGGTCAACCCATAGCGATTTAATTAAATTCCTAGGTCTTCGTTCGATTTGTGCTTTATTTTGTTGCTTCTTTTAATGGATTGTATATTTATTTCTAGACCATTTTCGTTTGTTTCCATATATTTTATTATTTTCCTTTTTGGTTTTTACATTCTCAAATTTCAGACACGTAATTAACATACGTGTATACTTTGACATTTACTTTCACAAGATTTCAAATGTTATTTTTGACGTTATATTTATTTTCGGTTTTATTACATTTGCATTATTTCTTTTCTATTTTTAATGCACACCTAATTTTAATTTTAATTTTAAACACATACCATTTCTTAAATTAATGCACGCACACTCATTTTAAATTAGAACGTTATTTAACGTCATTAAATTCCCCATAATTTGATTCTATTTGCGATGCATATTTATTTCAAATTTAAACCTCCGCCACCTTTGATATTTATGTTTGTACATATTTTTATATACATATGCATTCACATGCATGTAAACATTATAGGATTAATTATCTGCTTCCAACTTTGGTGTTATTTTCATTTATGTCCATATTAATGTCATCAATGACTTGCATTAACTTTCAAATTCAGATGCACCACTCCTTTGATATATATATATATATATATATATATATATATATATATATATATATATATATATATAAACGAAATAATACATATTTACACACGTTCACATGTGTGTCACTATTACTTAGTTTTTCATTTTCAAACCTTAATGTTACATTCTGTTTATTAATTTATAACATGCTATTAATTAACTTCCATTCATTCTTCTATGATGTTTTTTAATTCTATTCATACCTTTGCAATGTCATGTTTGCATAAGAACTATTTTTTATTTATTCCTTATTTATTCTGCATTTCAGTTTTTCAGATGCATATTATTTATGAAATTAATGCATGCATATATTTTCAAAAGAAATATATTCATGCGCATTGTTAATTAAAGAAACGCTGAAATTTAATGTTAATTACTTTCCCTATTCCTAATTTAATTCATTTTATAACATGCATTTGTTTTTTAATGTCAAACACACATTGCTCTTGTAATTGTTTTGATAACTTTATTACTTAAAATGTGGGGTGTTACAATCGAGCTAGAGATGGTGGTAGAGCGTTCCAAATAAACTCTAGAATTTGATCGGTGGACATATAAAGACATTTAGGACATGAGCCACTTGATAGCACAACATTCGAATGGTGTCCTTTTCCTCTTCCAACAATCAGGTGAATGTTTAAGATAAGATTGGATTATTCACATGGATATGATACCATTACTTAAATTAACATATAAGGAATACAACGGAATTGAAAATTGCATTCCAAGATGTATTCCCTCTTATATCTACACCTAAAGGAATATGGAAAAGTTAAGAGTCTCGATGATTACGATTAAGGTTGAGGACATTAGGAATTTAGGTAAACACATATATTGTACATCGATGTACTGTATTGCCATCTTTTGTTTAGTTCTTAGTACCTTTTGTTCTGAACCTCAGTCCGATACCAAATTTAGCTCCCCACCTTGAGGCCCAAATTAATAAAGAACATTAAGGAGTAATGTCGTTCACTAATGTGGGTAATAGGACTGATTAGGAGTGACCATCCATGAGTCTTATATTGAATAAGTATCAAGCACATCAATATGATTCTTTTTTCTTACCTCAAGTTGATCGACCTACTTAATCCTTATCTAATACAATACTACAGTGGCTATGAAATCAATCCAGAATAAAACACAATTATAACAAATAAACATAAGTCATAAAGCAACAAACATAGCTATATATACAGATATTGCCCACAATACATCATACAGTGTCATAAAATAATGGTTATACAAATCACAATGTATATACAATGAGCCAAAAATGAATATAATACATGGATTACAGTACATGGGTCATCAATACACCACTACTCAAACATGTTAATTATCTCATATAAAAGATTACATGATCCACAAGAAGATGTTGGGTTACCGATATCTATATCAAGTGCTAACATGTAAAATGTCGCCTGACACAAGAAATTAAATACATGGGCTAGTCTAGTTTAAACAGTGATTAGATAGGTTAATAAGCAATGCATAACTTCACTGCGAATAACTCTTTCTCAAGGGGAGAATAAGTGATTATCAATATGGTACAACATACGGCTTATGCAATAAGTTAACACTATCAACATATATAGTCTCATGAACAACATAAATGATAATAAATGGAAGGTTAATTCAAACAAAGGTGTTAAGAATCAAAGCTAAGCATGAAATTAAATCCCCAAACATCCATGAACAACAAAGGAACTCCATTAAATGTCAACATTTCAAATTTTCGTAAGAGATTACTTAACTTACAAGTGATAACTACATATAATAAGCACAAAAATAGCTCTTAGCATTTAAGAGGATATTCAACATCAACAAATCAACATAAATTAGATCCAAAGCATCGGTTATTAGAAAATCAATAAATGCATCAAAATGGATCCAAAACAGTAGACTGCACATGCATCAACAAAGAGAATATCAAAATAAATGATCGAAGCCTGCTAAGAGTGTGTGTGTGTGTGTGTGTGTGTGTATATATATATATACTGAGAAAATCGTCATCCCGATGGCCTTTATTCAAACCCAACAGCCTTCACCAAAACTCCAAACATCTTTATACGTATAATAACCGACCGCTCCAAGTACCAACACAACGAAGAATGTGTCATACACTTTTAAATAGTAACTAGAAAAGTGAAAAAAAAACCTACGGCCAATACCGCACGATTCACTAATCGATTCAATATAAGTAAGTCTGCCTCATACTGAAAAATGGATATAGCTTTAATCAACGAGTTTGGAACTAACATATATAATTAACTTATATGTCACATGCCACATCGTTGGTTATATCATTTAAATTTATGCCTCATCTTCTCGAATGCGCAAAAACGTGTGATTTTATATATTGAAAATACCGGATTTTAGAAAACGATTTTGATAAAACAAATTTAAAATTGTTTGAATATTTCCTATATATATATCTATATATATTGTAATGACCTGGAAAATTCGACGCTCGAATTTTCGACAACAATACTCAATCCCATATTACTTGTCAAAAATCCAAGAATCGAAAACTCCAGATAGTTAATAGAAAGAAGTTAGAGGGTGAGAAAAAGATAAGAATGGAAGATTGGAATAGAAAGAAAAAGAAGAAGCACCAAACATCATACACAAAGTGTCACATCGCAGCGGAACAAAAAATAATATAGAAATAAATCTTTATTTAAAACTTGAAATAATACTTATAATTCATCAGAGTACAACGGTCATTCAATTCATCTGGACAGTCATAACGGTCTGTCCTCATTTTCAACACACAGCGGAATAATATCTAAATATATAATACGTATGATCTCCTCCAGCTCGTCTCCTGAAGTCTGTATCATCTTGCTTTGAATCTGTACAACTCGGTCTGACCCAACTGGGTCTGACCTGAGCATTACAAATGCCATAGGTCAGTCTGGTGACCAGCATGAGAAAAACCCACTAAATTTTTGGTACCATCCGTCTTGATTTTAAAGTTAAATTTTTTTCGAAAGAAAGGATAATCGTAAGACCAACCCACACATAAACACAGACGGTTTTTACCTTATGATAACCAAAAACATTTTTGAAATCCATATCTTTTCTGATATTATAAAATGTCTAAATACAAATAAATAGAATCTAGCAGAATGCTTGCATCTCACGCTCTACATACATAGTATACAATCAAAACTGCAGGCGCTTATTGAAGATTGGATTTCCAACTATGACAAGGTATGGAACCACCTTCTGATAGTGTATTTCTAGTGGGGAATACACTGGGTTCAACAAGAACGTCTTGCAACCCAACCCACACATGACCGACCACTCATTTCTCTTGAGTGTATCAAATATATTGTCACCTTACGGTTGGTACCAACATAACCATTCCCAGGAGATACAGAAATGAAAAGAAGTAACAATAATGAATATTCTCTAGATAGTGACAATACACCCTAATGGGGGAGACCCACATAGCCATGCTGCTTGCCCGATTTTTGTCATTTTCCGGTTATGAGGCTTGAGGTTATAATCGTATTTCTAGATCATCTGGCCACCATTCACTTTGAATGCCACATCGTTAGATCCATCAAATATCAGTAATTGACGTCCACAAAAGTATTCTAGCATTCAAGCTAAGAGAATGGCCATTCTCCGCCATCAACAGAAATACATTTGTAAAAGTCAACGTACGTGATCCCTTGGGAAATACTCCGTTAGACATTTTGTCCATACAAGTTGTCCTGGGACTGGACAAACTAAAGGCACTCTCCTACCGCATCCTACGAATCACCCTATGGATCAGTAGCGAGTAGTCCTTACAATTCGTCGATTTCAACCACGAAAGGATCACCATCAAAATATCTCTGGGTGTGACTCCAAAGAATTCAAAAAGCAGCCCTTTCGCCTATGAAGATCAACGGTCTTCACTGCTCCATCTTCAATTCGTATATTCTACGATTACGTGTTACTTAGTTCAGAATGGTTTTCAAATAATTTCGATCCCGGTCTTTCCGTACCTACAATCGTATTGGGCCAGATTAGATAGTCGGTTGTTTAACTATCAAATAAAACATCCATTCATCCATAAAAGAAAATTGAAATCGCTGATTAAATATCCATTTTTCTTTTAGCCTCCTTATTCGTTAAATTTAACTTCTCTTATTTTCCAATAGTTGGAATACCAATTTATCTTCTTATATTAATATAAGAATATTCACAATCCCTTCAATTTAAAATACTTTTAAAAACGTATCTCTCATCTCGGTCATTAGTCACTAACCGTAAGAGAATAATTTCCTTAATTCCATTTCTTAACTTCTAATGAATAAAAATCTCAAATATTATTTATTAATTAAATGAGATATTTATCCCAACTCATACCCATTACAAATGTTATACTTACAAATATGATTTCAAAACTTTTACTACTACCAGTATCCAATATTTCATTTAAAGATATAATTTGCAAAATGGTTTTCTAAATATTTATTTATTTCTAAACTGGAACAAGAATTTCCTTACAACGATATCATTTCATTAATCAACTCAAATTTTGGCTTAACCTTTGTAAAACCAAGTTTCATTCGAATAATCTTCCTAAACATCTTCATATGTTTTTACAACACATCTCAGCTTTATTTAAATAAACTGCATTATATAACTAAAATATACGTATATAAGTATTATTTGTAAATCCTTTACTTTTAATATTTATTATCTAAAATCCTATGTAAATACTTTAAAAACTATATTGTTCTTACTAGTTCAATTTAAATTCAATTTGAATTTAAAACACTTTCTAACTTTCTACCTAACGAGTTCCTACTTTCCACTTATGTGCTTCAAATCCTATTCACCTCACCCGTGAATAATACCAATCCATACTTGACTTATTTAGTCAATTTATTTTATACTTGCCACTTCAAGTTTAAATCCTATTTATAAGTTCTATTGAGTTATTTCATAAAATATTCTTTATATTTTCCTTTGCAAATTGGAAAATTCTAATCCATTTCACATGTTAGTTCAAACCACATTTCACTTTCTTTTCCAAACCATGCTTAAATTATAATTTTCTCAAATACTTTGAACAATGGCTTTCACTTCTTTATAAATGTCACTTATAAAATTGTCTTTTCAAAATATTTGGTTTTAACAAATATTTACCTTTAAATTCTATTTAATTTGGATTCTAAATAACCATTTCTATTGGAATAAATATTTCCTTTTAAAATTTCTTATTTTATTTCAATTTTATTTTGAAATTCATATATTATTGAAGGCATTCAAACTATCTACAACCAAGGTCTAGCTTTATTTACACATCCAAACATCCCATAAAAATAACACCGATTATGGATCATATTAGCGTATAAGTTTAAAAACCCTTTTTACTTCCTTTTACAATTCCTATTTTGTAAAATATTTGCTTTAACCTTTATTCACCTTGCATGTGAATAATAACTCTTAATACGAATCCTCTCTCGACTTGAGTTCATAATTACCATTTCAAATTCAATTCTATTATAACTTCTAGTAATAGAGTTATGTATATCTTATTTCAAGTTTCCATTTCAAATATCGATTTTAAACCCAATTCTCATATATCTTCCAAATTCATACTCAGATCATATATTCTGAATTCTTTAATATTAATAATTATCATTATTATTTCACTTCTTTATAAACGTTGCTTATAAAATCAACGTCTTGTTTTATTTGTTACAATAAATCTTTACTGTTCAATTCCATTTATAAATCGGTTCCAAATAACATTTCTATTTGAAAATAAAATTTCTTAAAATACTTTTATTTATTCAAATTCTGGTTTAAAGTCCATATATTATTTTTTGACACTCAAGAATATCAAAAATCAAGGTCAAATGTTATCA
Organism: Allium sativum; assembly: GCA_030737875.1. NCBI lineage: Eukaryota > Viridiplantae > Streptophyta > Magnoliopsida > Asparagales > Amaryllidaceae > Allium > Allium sativum. Next base: position 311,038,348 of record CM060912.1, read on the forward strand.
CACACCCAAACATGTCATACACTATCACAAGTAATCAATCATACCATATAACAGCATGTATATGGAAACAAATAAATAAATGTTGAGGAATCCAGTTGGATCCCTCCAACCTGTTTTTCCTGCATCCACAGATGTTAGTCAACAATAATAATACCTATCCTGCTTCGAGGCAGGATATCGCGGTATAAAGGTCATCCACTATATATATTATGGGGCGCATAGGGAAATCATCCGCTAATGGTACTGCGGGCATCCGCTAAAGGTACTGCGGGAATATCAAATCAGCAATCACCAATATTGTTATTATATAATATTATTACATAATATTATCACTTTATATCAATCAATTTAGCAGCCAGCAAACAATAAAATAAATTTTTGAACTATCAAAAATAGTTCCTAATAATTTAACTGTGTGAGTTTAACTCACCTTGGTTTCCTTGCCGATTATCTGATTAACTTCCATAACGTCTCAGCTACGCATTATCTCGAACAAATTTATTACCTATGATTATTTGTTTATTTTATCGATTAATAGTTATTCATTCTAAATTAAATACTAACATAAACAAATTTATTATTCTACGAAATTTTATAAATTTTGGAAAAATGAATACCTTACTGATACTCAAGTCTCTCGACAAAAACCACGAAGTCAAACTGAAATTAGCTCCATACCTTCCATTTCCACTTCGGTATTCCATCAAGAACTTATAGCCACTTCCATTTTCTTCTATCACCCAAACTCCAACACAAACAAGCTCTTTATCCTCACATTGCCATACAGACTTCTCCAGTTTGATAGCTTCAACTGTCGTTGTTCTATCTACCCAGACAAAAATCTCCAACGATCGGCAACACCGAAGTCTCCCACACATATCATACCTAGATCACCTACCTAGAGTGACAGGAAGCACCAAAACCTTCATCACAAATCACCTACTCGGATTACAAACCGGTGTTCCCCCTCAAATATCATACTGCCGTACCACAAATACCACCAAGTTCGAACTTCTAGTCGCACCCACATCGATGTCAGCTCAAACCGCACCACCGTAGCCCCCTTTTTCCAATCGCGATACTTCATAACAAAGATTCTCGCTTCAGGAACTTCAAGCTTTACATTGAGAATTCGATTCCTCAATCTCCTTCGAAATCTCTGCTCAACCCCGTAATCGAACACTTGCTCCCTAATCACGAGCGCTCTGATAAGCTCCAGAATCCGCGGGCGCGTCTCCAAATTAATGATGTCAAGCTTCACGATGGATTGTGGATCCAGTTCACGAGTTTAAATTTTAATTTCCCCCTTTTTTTTCTTTTTTTGTTAAGAATGGGTGAATCGATCCCCTGTTGAGTGGGGAGGATAAAACTAATGAAGGAAAATATAAAATAAAAGTCAAGACTTGGATTGTTCTTTCTTTAATCAAAGGAATTATTTCACGACTCAGTGGAAATGGGAAATAAACGAATTGAGCAAAAGAACTTGTTTTTCTGCTTTGAGGAATGAAGATGAACACGAGGGGTTATTTATATTGAGCGATGGGAGGATAAGAGCGATGTTAAGCTCAGTAGGATGTAGGAGTAGCCATAACCTTAGTGTACCCGATTGTGAAGCTTACAGGGGAAGGAAGAAATTTAGACGTGGGAGTGAAAGGAGATGACGGGGTAGCTTTGCAGAATAGGATGTCTCCTATTTATTTTGTTTTTATCTGATTTATTTTTATTTATTTTAACTATATACCTTAAATTAAAAAATCCTACACTATCGAACCCCTATTTGGACGGAACAAATGGCATTTCCAGGGTTCTACCACCATTCTGAACATGCTGGAATAGCACAGTCTAATTTGACCATATACCGAAGATATTTCATTAAATTAATGATTTAACATTAAATTCGATTTATTATAAATTGACTCAAATATGAATAATTCTATTGAAAATAAATTCTCCTTATCATATATATTATTTCAAACTGAATTCATACAACTTTCAGAATGAACTTAAATCTCGATATTATATTCTCCAATTAAACCAATATTAAATTGATTAAAATTTGATTTATTTTATTAAATAAATTGTTACGGTTCATATATGATCTCACAACGACTATTTCAAAATTTGATTTGGCCATAACTGTAACACCCCGTAATTCTGTAACACTAGGATTCACAAATCGGGGCAGAATTAAAAGTTAAAATCAAAATCAAGGGAAACGGGATACGCCATTGCGTTCGTCTCGGAATTTTGCATGAAGACGAGTCCGAGTTTGCATAAATCGGAGTCCGTATGAGGAAGATATGACCTCCGGAAGATTCAGCGAAGTTCAAATTCCAAAACAGGTCAGGTTCAAAATTCAAATCGGACCCAGAATGGGCTGGGCGGGAATTTTCACGCCTAAGGCACCCAGGTCGACTGGGTAGTCGACCTGGGGGTCGACCCCCCTGCTTTTTCCAGCTTTCTGCTCTAGTTCGTTCTGATGTATTTGGTCACGTTTTCTGACCAGGTTCATCCGCCTAACACTATATAAACAGCCCCGGTCTTCTTCTCTATTTACAATTCTTCTCTACCCTTATGCTGCAAAGATTCTTAGTGAACATGGCTTCCTCTCCTCCTCTTAATTAAATAATAAATATATAAAATAAATCAAGACGAGGAGGTGCTGCTCAAAGACTTTCAAAGAGGAGATTCAAGCTAGAATTCAAGTGAAGATTCGAATGACTGTTTTTCTACGAATCATAGCAACGCCGTCTTTCTGTTCTAATCTAATCTCTGTAAGTCAGTTATTTCTAGATTTGAACATTTTTCTCTGTTCAAGACATGAAATTAAAGGAATAAAAGAATATGCCAAATCTCTCTCTCTCTATTCGAATCAGTGCCTATACTCTTGAACCTAATTAAGAACTGTTATGATTCGAGGATAAATAAGACCGTGACTATGGACCTTAAAACCATATGCCTATGACTATGAACATTTGCCGATAACTATGAACATTGCCTATGACTATGGACATCGCCTATGACTGTGAACATTGCCTATGACCGTGACTGTGACTATGAGGATTATTTCCTTGACTAAGTCTATGCCTTTGATTAGGAAACATAAACCATTGCCTATGACATAACAAGGACATCTGTGATTAAACACCTGTGATTCATGACTAGGAAAGTGTTGCTTAAGTTTTGTGATTATGAGATTGGGTCTAAACCCAATTATTTGTTCTGCCTGTCCTTGGTTTTCTTTGGTTTTAGACCTTGGGAATTTACCTATTAAGTTAGGTCTACCCATGTTCTTGAAACCACGTCTCTATTTGTCTATTCATTGGTTTTCTTTGGTTTTAGACCTTGGGAATTTACCTATTAAGTTAGGTCTACCCATGTTCTTGAACCGACGTCGTTATTCAACCCTTTTTATGCCAGTTAGTATGTCTATCCTTTGCATAGCATCTTTGGTTCATTCCCTATTTTCTATGAACCTAGCTTTGTTTATAATCTAGAATGAATCACGATTATACGAACGGTGGGAATGCGGTTTGGGCAAAATATGAAATTTACTAAAAACGTAGTTTAACTTGGAAATTGGCATAAATTGGGAACATGTATTATGGCATGTTCATAGAAATGCAAATTGGATAAATTCGACATGAATTATAAGATGTGTAATTTGAATCTAGTATTGACATGTAAATCTAGCATTTACATGAATAGTGAACTAGAGTAATAAGTCTAGAATTAGAATGTTGAATCAGAATTGTATTAGCTAATTCGGCATAATAAGTATATTGGTATAAATTTGAAATTGGCCATAATTGGGAATAACCGTCAGGTTTAGCGAAATCATGGTTAGTGACACTTAATTTGGTATAGTTTACATACCAAAAAGCATAAATATGATTTAGGAAGGGAAATGGGCCATAGAAATAAATGTAGACAATTTACATTAAAAGTGTAATTGGGAAATAAGTAAATTAGGAATAATTTACCTATAGAATCTGGCCTAAATGAGGAAATGTGAATTTATACAAATTAAAGGTTTATTAACGACATCTCTTTTAATAATAAGCCAGAAAGTTCTAGGGTGACAAAGAGGATAGTGTCTAGGCTTGGGTTTGGAAAATACAAGTTTCCTGCTCTCCCTGGCTATCCCTAACTGATCCAATGGACGGGATGGTTACTTTCAAAACCTGATTTGAAAACTAATCAAAACCCCTTTGAACTTAGAAAACACGTATATGCCTAACCTGAGGTTAGACTGAGTTGCGATGTAAACCTGCCCGGAACCAACCGGCACATCTAGTATTCGCAACAATATCTTTCTAATGTGAGTGGTAGCGGCTTTAATTTATTTAGTTAAAGCTAGAACAAGAATGGTAGGGTTAAGTTAACTAAGACACTTAACCAGTTCAACATGATAACTAGACTGATGGGTGGGGTTAGGTTCAGACTGACACTTAACACAGTTAAGCTAGAATGGGAGGGTTAAGTCCATAGGAACACTTAACCAACTTAACACAGTTAAGCTAGAATGGGAGTGCTAAGTCCATAGAGACACTTAACCAAACTCAAGGTAGCAAAACGAGACTTGTAGGGGTTAAGTAAAGTTAATACACTTAGCCAAATTAATATGTTAACTAGACTAGAGGTTGGGGTTGAGTAAAATCTAATACACTCAGGCAATTTTGATATGTTAGCTGGGCTAGACTGTAGGGTTAAGTAAACCTGAACACTTAACCATCAGGTTGTGATAAAGGAATGAGGTTAAGTCTAAAACATGAAGGGATAATACTTAACCATTAATAACATGTTAGTTAAGATAGACGGGCAAGGTTAAGTTAAAAAGGAACACTTAACCAATACAGGGTGAATGGGTAGGGTTAAGTAATAAGAAATACTTAACCAATATAACTTGGTTTGTGGTGGGGTTAAGTCAACATGAATTACTGATAACACTTAACCAGTATAACAGGATGAATGAAGAGGGTTAAGTTGGCTTGAATTGACTAATGACACTTAACCAATCCAAATTGACGGGAAAGGGAACCAAGTAGTAAACCTTAGTTAAGAAAACAACGATTCTGGAAACTAAGTGGTAAATCTTAGTTAGTAAAACTAAGTAGTAATTCTTAGTATAACACGGGAAGGAGCGAATGTCCGTCTGAGTAGAAAGAAGGCTCCAACGAATTGGGTTACGAAGCCCGAGGCTTCGAGGGGACGTGAGGGTACTCTTGGTATCCCTCTATGAGGCTACAGATGATCCGCCTGGGCCCACAGAGGTTAAGGTCTGCGTAGAAGAACCAGGGGTATGCCTTGGTTGCAATACATGGTAAGCTAAAGACTAGGATGGACCGGCGTGATTCGACGAGAAAACGGTAGCCCTGTGATAGCGACTCGTCGTCTACCATCCATCTTGAGTCAATCGAGATACGTGAAGCGGAAAGGCGGAGAACTCCAAAAGACCATATACTTGCTATCTAGTTATGGGTGAGGATGGCCATAAGATAGTGGGGCAACGGGGGCCGGCGTATAGTTCTCATTTTTCAAGGTGTGCCTTTCATTAGTTGAGGGAGGGGTCAAGTGGGACCATAGCCACTGGAACAAAAACAGACCTTAGCATCTGCATCGGCAGATATCTGAAAGTTCCCGACCGAGTTCTGTATTCCTTGATTTGCCCTGACACAGGACTCGGACCGCACATTATGGGACATGTGCATCTAGACAAGTGATAACGATTCGCGATACATGCGTGGGGAAGTATAGGAACATATACCACTCTAGGTAGTGTGTCCTAGACTTGGGGGCATCGTTCGACAGGTAGCACTAGTTGGACTAGGTGGCATAAATCCTGAATCCGAGAAGCGTTCGGCAGATAACGTAAACTCTAGTTAAATCTAGAAGGCACTTGGTAGAAAACCCTAGATTAAATCTAGGTAACAAATAAATAAATGGATGCCTGAAGGCGATGGAAAATACAGGGATTGGGATCACGTTAGCGTTACTAGTTGTTACATTAGTTAGGTGGTGCAGAGATATAGGAATCAGTATGACAAGGAAATAACGAAGCGGCGAAGTATTAGAGTGAAGTGGCGAAAGTATTAGAGCATATCCAGTTTATCTTATCTTAGCATACCTGTGTTAATCTTGTGACCTTGCTGACCCCATCGTCATGGTGTAATCTTGTATTCAGTTAATTCATGTCGTTTTGTTTTTCCATGTTCACATGCTAGAAGTTACTGAACTTACTCAGGCTTTATGTCTGACTCTTTTTTTCTTTCGTCTTCTTTTCTTCCGTCCCCCCCCCCCAGGTAGTAAAGGAGGGAATAGTTTAGCTCAAGTTAAGTTGGACTATCACTCTTTCCCAGCTTGAAGATTTGCCGAAGTTTTGCTTGGATTCTCTTTTTAGATGCTATGGCTGGCTCTTGCTTAAATTGGGGAATATAAATGTATTTTTTTTGCTTCTTTTTTTGAAAGACAGATGATACTCTGGTATTGTAAAGAAACCACTGTACAAACTATTTTATCAATAAAGCAAAGTTTTATTTTCCACTGTTTAATTTATGTCTGTCTTGTAATTTATCTGCATCTTTTACCCTAAATGCTCCACAGAACTTAGTGCATTCCCTTTTGTGAGTGACACTAACGGACGTGGGGTGTTACAATAACTCTCATTATGAAATACGAAATCCTGATTTTTCTCTTTCATTATAAAATTGTAATTCAACAGATTCGAATATTTCTTGTTTCAGTGAATTCCGACTTATAACGGATTCTGTACACTCAGTTGAAGTTCAAATCGTAAATTATGAACTACCGCACCATTTCGAGCTCGTTTATATTATATATATATACACACACACGTTTCAAACTTCGTTTAATTAATATAAAAATTCATTTATATTACGAATACAATATTTAAACTGATCTAAATATTCAAATATAAATCGATAAAAATGCGAGACGTTACATTCCTTCCCCCTTAAAAGAATTTCATCCCTGAAATTACTAAGTAGGAAATGTGGCTATACCTTATTCACTCCTCCCAATCCACTCATGTAACTCAACACTCACTTCAACATCATTACTACTCAACCAACTCACTAGTTCAAATTTCACCTGAAAAATCCTTATCACCGATTAACTTTTTGTTAACAAAAATTTTCAAAAACTGTTGAAAAATTTTCTAACTCCCTAAATTTTCGAAAAATTTCGCCAGAAACACCTTTGTATGGGCTGATCGGTACAACTACAAAATGCCTCTCTGGACCTTCCCCAATCAAAAAGAAAATTAAAAAAACTAAGCGGCTTGCCAAATAGGCTCATAAAATCCCATATTGAATTAAACATGTACCTTTTTGTTAGGCAAATCATATTTATTCTTCACCCTTGCTTCCATCCAATAAACCTATCTAATCATATACATCTCTATCCTTGTTCGATTACAATCAATTTAAATTCTTACTTCCAATTTGCCAATTTATCCATTAATTGGTTTTCTTGCTTCACTTGTGACAATATAACCAACCACGTTTACATATATACTTTTGCTTACCACCAAATCGAGTTTTATTTATAACTCAAGTTCCAGGTTAATTTTCAATTCACACGTTCATTTAATTTCCACTTGAGTTCCAAGTTTTATTTACAAATCCATATAAATATTGAGTTCAAATCTCAATCTCTATCAAACTTAATTCGATTTATTCTTTATTCAATTTCTATTTAACTCAATTTTATACAATCCATGTTTATATTCACTATTCAATATATATACACGCATTCATTTTTATTTCAAGACTCGATTTCATAGTGCAACTCAATTGGATAACATTTCAAGTTATATTCAATAATCTACTCGATTTGGATTTACTATAATTCACTACTTATTTCACTTGACACATTTAAACAATATGCGTTGAGCTCTATTTAGATTATCAATATTCAATTTATTGGTATTTCAACTTGAATTCACGAAATTTCATTCATATTGATTCAATAATCCATTTTAGTTTAATATGGTTTCAATTTCAATCCAAATCGTTTAACTTATTTTTCAGTCGAATTTCAATACATTCAATTCATTAAAATAGAATTTGTTTTTCATAGTTTCCAATTTTATACCCAAGTTCTGATTTTTATTTCAAAATCATTTATTTCATCTCCTAGTTGTATTAAACCAGTTTAATTTCATAATTCCATTTGAATTACATTCAAATCAATCAAGCAATCAAATATCAACAATAATTTGATATTATTTCTTTTCTATATATAAATATAATTTGGGAAAATTATTTTATTTACCCGTTTTACAAAATAGTATTGTATCAGTTTTCAGTTCAAAAGTGAACCGATCAAATAACCCAGTACAAAACATTTTTTAATAAAATATACAAATAGGCACATTCATATATATATATATATATACACTCAAACTCAATCTAGGGTATTACTAACCCCATCTTTATCAAGTTACGCCACAAAGCCAAGGTTATTCCTAAACCATTGCTCTGATACCACTATAACGACCCAGAAAATTCGATGCTCGAATTTTCGACAACAATACTTAATCCCGTATTACTTGTCAAAAACCCAAGTATCGAAAACTCCAGATAGTTAATAGAAAGAAGTTAGAGGGTGAGAAAAAGATAAGAAAGAAAGATTGGAATAGAAAGAAAAAGAAGAAGAACCAAACATCATACACAAAGTGTCACATCGCAGCGGAACAAAACATATTACAGAAATAAATCTTTATTTAAAACTTGAAATAATACTTACAATTCATCAGAGTACAATGGTCATTCAATTCATCTGGACAGTCATAACAGTCTGTCCTTATTTTCAACACACAGCGGAATAATATCTAAATATATAATACGTCTGATCTCCTCCAGCTCGTCTCCTGAAGTCTGTATCATCTTGGCTCGAACCCGTATATCTCGGTCTGACCCAACTGGGCCTGACCCGAGCATTACAAACGCCACAGGTCAGTCTAGTGAACCAGCATGAGAAAAACCCACTAAATTATTGGTATCATCCATCTTGATTTTAAAGTTAAAAATCATTTCGAAAGAAAGGATAATCGTAAGACCAACCCACACATAAACACGGACGGTTTTTATCTTACGTTAACCCAAAACATTTTTGAAATCCATATCTTTTCTGATATTATAATAATGTCTAAATACAAATAAATAGAATCTAGCAGAACGCTTGCATCTCACGCTCTACATACATAGTATACAATCAAAATCGCAGGCGCTTATTGGAGATTAGATTTCCAATTATGACAAGGTATGGAACCACCTTCTGATAGTGTATACCTTCTGATAGTGTATCTCTGGAGGGGAATACACTGGGTTCAATAAGAACGTCTCGTAACCCAGCCCACACATAACCGACCACTCATTTCTCTTGAGTGTATCGAATATATTGTCACCTTACGGTTGGTACCAACATAACCATTCCCAGGAGATACAGAAATGAAAAGAAGTAACAAATATAAATATTCTCTAGATGGTGATAATACACACTAATTAGGGCGACCCACATAGCCATGCTACCTACCCGATTTTTGTCATTTTCCGGTTGTGAGGCTTGAGGTTATAATCGTATTTCTCGATCATCTGGCCACCATTCACTATGAATGCCACATCGTCTGATCTGTCAGATATCACTAATTGACATCCACAAAAGTATTCTAGTATTCAAGCTAAGAGAACGGCCATTCTCCGCCATCAACAGAAGTACATTTGTAATAATCAACATACGTGATCCCTTGGTAAATACTCTGTCAGACATTTCGTCCGTACAAGTTGTCCTGGGACTAGACAAACCGAAGACACTCTCTTACCGCATCCTAGGAATCACCCTATGGATCAGTAGCGAGTAGTCCTTGCAATTCATTGATTTCCACCATGACAGGATTGAAAAAGCCGGTGTGGCGACGAATGAAATTGTCGCAATGCAGTGTATCGATGATGGCCAATAAATTTATGTAGAATTTGAAGTGCATTAATCACAGCAGTAATAAAATAATTATAGCAGCAACAGAAAACATAAATAACACCAGAGATTTTTATACTGGTTCGGACCACTGTCCTAAGTTCAGTCCCAGACTCGCTTATGGTATTTCACTAACACTAACACCCTCACTTCACTCGGAGGAATAGGTTCACAATTACCCGAACAGCCGAATGGGGTTTCTTGCCTCAACGGCTGAAGAGGTCTTTCTCAATACAAAATAATTGATGACTTATTTGTGTTCTTGTTAACACGGATATGTCAATATGTAGTACAATTTTTATAGCCTTCAATAAAATAATGCAGATTGAGTGTGCATAGGCTAGGAAGTGGAATTGGACCAGATTTGAATATTTTGTGGAGTGAAATAAAGCTGGTCTAAATATTTGATTTGGTGTATATATGAAGTTTGAGCGTTTGAAAGCAATATGAGAATGGTTTTGAAAGGAGAGTTGTACATTTATTTGTGGAGTGTTGTGAGACTTATATAGAGATGATGAGGCACCATTAAATAGTTGTTTCCCTTCAGGAAATTGCTTTGGAGAAGATGCATCCGTTCAAAAGTTTGTAACTCTTTGAAATTTGCTTTTGGATGTTCAGTTCTTAACGTTCATTTATATTAGCCATTAGTTTTCAAACCAAAAGGCGAAGTGGTGTATTGGTTAGAACATCTACGTTGCTCCCGCAAGACCCAGGTTCGAAACCTGTTAGCATCAATTTTTGTTACCTCCGCCTTTTCTTCTATTGATGAGAAATGAACATGTTACTTTATTGAGATGGCATCTGTAGCCTGGTTGGTAAAGCATCCCACTGTTTGGCATGAGTGCATGGTTCAATTTTTGGCTTTAGCCATGTATCACAATTTTGCTTCCCACTCTAATTCATTTGATAATCCTTCCTTCGCAAAACAACACATGTTGAATGACAACAGTACAAAAACCATTCCGTTGCTATTTTCTTTTTAACATCTTGTATAGTGTAACGTTCAAAGCAAATGGCTTTTGCCTGTCAGTTCTGTTTCTTTTGTTTTTTTAATGTAAATACATTTTCACCATTATCTGTCGCATAGGCTTTGATCTGAAATAACTGAATAAGCATGTTAGTAGCAGACGTCGCATAGTTGTATCATCAAAATACTAGAACTGTGTTTTTAACATTCTCCCCCTTTTTGATGATGACAACTATGCGATTATATAAATCAATAATATTATATTGCTCTCCCCAAATATTTGCTTCCTCTAAATTTATACTCCACCTGTCTATGTGCTCAATTTCTCTCCCCCTCAAAATAAAAGAATGAATTAGGTGTACCGAATTTGTTGCAGTTCCGTTATCCATGAATGCTCATTCTCTATTGTATGTAAGGAACGCTAGCTGTGTATAATCCTTTTGATTTTCTCAAGTACCTACAAAAAATAAAATCTATATTTTGATACCCACTTCCTCTGTTAGGGTCCATGAGGTTAGAATGAAGGTAACCATACCCAAGAGGGTTTAATAGAACCTTTGAAAATAAAATTTTCATTATTAATAACCGAATCAAAATAATTATTGATATTTTTTTTTCTATTTTTGCAAATAACAGGAATCCAAATATTTAGATAATTTCTATTTATATTTCCTTTTAATTTTGTACTTCTAGAGATATTACAAACATTACTCATAGAAGCACTTGAGTTACCATAAAAATTGGTTCTAGAACTTGTTCGAAATTTAGTACTAGCACTAATATTTTTACTATACATGAAGGCGTATCTAGTACTAATTTTACGATTGGTTTTAATATATCCTAAACCACTTTTGTCATGTAAAGGTCTAGAACTAGATAAAATATTATTTAAATCATCTTGACCTTTATTAAATTTTGCGAACTCACTTGTACATTTTTCAAATTTGAATCCAAAGTCACGATTGACATTTTCAAAAGAAATTTTGCTATTTTTCAAATCATCGATTTTATTATTTAATTCAGAATTCTCCTTCTTCAATGTAATATTCTCATTTTCAAGACGGCTAATTTGAGATTCTGAATTAGCTAAGGATGATTGTAATAAATTATTTTGTCTTTTCAACTCACAAATTTCTTTTGAAAAAATTTCTTTTTCTTTTTCGAATATGGTATATTGTTCGACTTTAAAATCTTTAAGATTCATAAAATTATTTTTCAAAATAACATTTTGATTTTCTAAATCAATTTTTTCTTGTCTTAATTTTTCATTTTCAAGTTCAACAGATTTCATTTTCTCTAGAATAATAAAATTAAGTTTTCCTAAATCATCACCATTTTTCATTAAAATTTGTAAATCAGAAAGTACCTTTTTGTAGTCCTCGTTTGTTGTAGCTTTACTTATACTGGACTTGTTGCTTGCTATATTTCGACTATATCTCTTTCTGGCCATTATTCTATGATGTTATGACGATCAATAGAATCCCTTGCTCTGATACCAATTGAAAAAGCCGGTGCGGCGACGAATGAATTTGTCGCAATGTAGTAGATCGATGATGGCCAATAAATTTATGTAGAATTTGAAGCGCAGTAATCACAACAGTAATAAAGTAATTATAGCAGCAACAGAAAATATAAATAACACCAGAGATTTTTATATCGGTTCGGACCACTGTCCTACGTCCAATTCCAGACTCGCTTATGGTATTTCACTAATACTAACACCCTCACTTCACCTGGAGGAATAGGTTCACAATTACCCGAATAGCCGAACGGGGTTTCTTGCCTCAACTGCTGAAGAGGTCTTTCTCAATACAGAATAATTGATGACTTATTTGTGTTCTTGTTAACACGGATATGTTAATATGTAGTACAATTTTTATAGCCTTCAATAAAATAATGCAGATCGAGTGTGCATAGGCTAGGAAGTGGAATTGGACCAGATTTGAATATTTTGTGGAGTGAAATAACGCTGGTCTAAATATTTGATTTGGTGTATATATGAAGTTTGAGTGTTTGAAAGCAATATGAGAATGGTTTTGAAAGGAGAGTTGTACATTTATTTGTGGAGTGATGTGAGACTTATATAGAGATGATGAGGCACCATTAAATAGTTGCTTCCCTTCAGGAAATTTCTTTGGAGAAGATGCATCCGTTCGAAAGTTTGTAACTCTTTGAAATTTGCTTTTCGATGTTCAGTTCTTAACGGTGATTTATATTAGCCGTTGTTTTTCAAACCAAAAGGCAAAATGGAGTATTGGTTATAACATATGCGTTGCTCACGCAAGACCCAGGTTTGAAACCTGGTAGCATCAATTTTTGTTACCTCCGTCTTTTCTTCTATTGATGAGAAATGAACGTGTTACTTTATTGAGATGGCATCTGTAGCCTGGTTGGTAAAGCATCCCACTGCTTGACATGAGTGCGTGGTTCATTTCTTGGCTTTTGCCATGTATCATAATTTTGCTTCCCACTCTAATTCATTTAATAATCCTTCCTTTGCAAAACAACACATGCTGAATGACAACAGTACAAAAACCATTGATTGCTATTTTCTTTTTAACACCTTGTATAGAGTAACGTTCAAAGCAAATGGCTTTTACCTGTCAGTTCTGTTTATTTTTTTAATGTAAATATATTTTCACCATTATCTGTCGCATAGGCTTTGATCTGAAATAACTGAACAAGCATGTTAGTAGCAGACGTCGCATAGTTGCATCATCAAAATACTGGAACTATGTTTTTAACAAGAATCACCATCAAAATATCTCCGGGCTCGACTCCAGAGAATCCGACAAGTAGTCCTTTTGCCTATGAAGATCAACGGTCTTTACCACTCCATCTTCAATCCTTATATTCTACGTTTACGTATTAGTTAGTTCAGAATGGTTTTCGAATAATTTCGATCCCGGACTTTCTGTACCAATAATCGTATTGGGCCAGATTTGATAGTCGGTTATTTAACTATCAAATAAAACATCCATTCATCCATATAAGAAAATTGAATTCGTTGATTAAATATCCATTTTTCGTTTAGCCTCCTTATTCGTTAAATTTTACTTCTCTTATTTTCCAATAGTTGGAATACCCATTTCTCTTCTTATATTAATATAAGAATATTCAAAATCCCTTCAATTTAAAATACTTTTAAGAATGTATCTCTCACCTCGGTCATTAGTCACTAACCGTAAGAGAATAATTTCCTTAATTCCATTTTTTAACTTCTAACGAATAAAAATCTCAAATATTATTTATTACTTAAATGAGATATTTATCCCAACTCATACCCATTACAAATATTTTACTTACAAATATGATTTCAAAACATTTACTACTACCAGTATCCAATATTTCATTTAAAGATATAATTTGCAAAACGGTTTGCTAAATATTTATTTATTTCTAATCTGGAACAAGAATTTCCTTACAACGTTATCATTTCATTAATCAACTCAAATTTTGGCTTAACCTTTGTAAAACCAAGTTTCATTCGAATAATCTTCCTAAACATCTTCATATGATTTTACAACTCATCTCAGCTTTATTTAAATAAACTGCATTATATATCTAAAATATACGTACATAAGTATTGTTTGTAAATCCTTTACTTTTAATATATATTATCTAAAATCTTATGTAAATCCTTTAAAAACTATACTGTTCTTACTAGTTCAATTTGAATTCAATTTGAATTTAAAACCCTTTCTAACTTTCTACCTAACGAGTTCCTACTTTCCACTTATGTGCTTCAAATCCTATTCACCTCACCCGTGAATAATACCAATCCATACTTGACTTATTTAGTCAATTTATTTTATACTTTCCGCTTCAAGTTTAAATCCTATTTATAACTTCTATTGAGTTATTTCATACAATCTTCTTTATATTTTCCTTTGCAAATTGGAAAATTCTAATCCATTTCACATGTTAGTTCAAACCACATTTCACTTTCTTTTCCAAGCCACACTTAAGTTATAATTTTCTCAAATACTTTAAACAAGGGCTTTCACTTCTTTATAAATGTCACCTATAAAATTGTCTTTTCAAAATATTTGGTTTTAACAAATATTTACCTTTAAATTCTATTTAATTTGGATCCTAAATAACAATTTCTGTTGGAATAAATATTTCCTTTTAAAATTTCTTATTTTATTTCAATTCTATTTTGAAATTCATATATTATCAGTGACATTCAAAATATCTGCAACCAAGGTCTAGCTTTATTTACACATCCAAACATCCCATATAAATAACACCGGTTATGGATCATATTAGCGTATAAGTTAAAAACCCTTTTTACTTCCTTTTACAATTCCCATTTTGTAAAATATTTGCTTCTGTAATAACCCAGAAATCCGAGACAATATATATATTTATATACATCGTCGTTAGAATATAAATATTTATTTTTATATATATAAAAGGAATTGAAAATGGCGCGGTAGTTCGATAATTCAATTTCAAAGTTCAAAGGAATGTACAGGATTCAAAATAAACCGGATTTCAGCGAAACCAAAAATATTTGAATCTAATTGAGAATATCTTTCCAACGAATCCAGAAAATTGAAATTTCATAGCAGGAATCAAAAGATATGTCCAGTTGAAAATTCAGAATAGTCGCTATGGAATTTTCGGCCCTTAAAAATGGAAATTTTGCAAACGACCTCGGTTTTCGACGAAGCCACTTTTGTTGGATCCGTGATGTCAAATTATTGCTAGGTTTAGAAATTCATAATTTTTCGAATCAATATGTGAGCGTGGCGAAGGAAAACGTGTTTTGACAGTTTCAGTTGATTTTAATCGACTGGAAAATGACCATTTTTCAAAGGGTCTCAGCTGAGACGACCCAAACATCCCTGGTAAGGAAAGCACGGATTGAATCGAGGACAAGCCACAAAAGAACGCAGACAGAAGAACATTTCATTGTATATAACAACAATTCCACTAGATTACAAGAATATACAGAGTATAAATAAATATTACACAACAGAAAAATATCAGAGATTACAATACATTACATAGCAACGGAAAATAATACAAAATACAACTGAAGAAGATACACGGATACAAAGCTTTTCGGATATCGTTCCAGCTGTAAACCAGGTTCCTGTGAATATAAATCTGCAAAACCCAAAACTACTAGCTGCCCGTGTCGAAAATAAGGGCACCCAGAGTTTAGGTTAAAACAATAAACTCCAGGTCAATCATGGGACTGGTGTGAGAACTAAAACAGCTATTAATCTTTATTTTAAAGTTAGGTAAATCAAGGGACCACACCGTATAACACGAAACGGGTTTCCTACCAAGAATACCAGTGCATATAACAACAGCGCAATGCTAAATAAAGAAAAATGAAGCTATTATAAGACCCAGGTCCTTTCACACAATGCAACGCAAGCCGGGGTAAAGGGTTTTTACCTTATAATAGCCAAAGAATGCTTGATACGTGAAATTTTATTTTTTTTATTCTTAATCAGACTCCAACCGCAAATTAGTAAGAGAACGATTCCCTAAGTATTAACCCCGAAGGCCGAAACCAACATCAGACTAATACCCAGGGAACCACTCATCTTAGCTCATTTCCAGTTAGTTTCTGATTTTATATACAATCATAAATATCAATCATAGGCGGCATGAATGCCCCATACCACTATGTCGCCATATATAGGTATACAATCAAAACCGCAAAATGTCGTATTGGAATTGGGGTTATCATTTATGGTATGAACCGAAGCAAAAGATAGTCCTCTACCGATTCGAGACGCTCTAGTCCGACCCTCAGGTCAGAGCTCGAGTGACCTTTGTATCGTCAGGGCCGGTCCACACGGAGTGGATTAAAATGCCTAAACATGCGTTTCCCCGCCCTATGGGGCGTAAATGAGCCAACGAATGACTCCATCGGCTTCACATAGTCACCGATATATATCCGAGGCGCCTCGTAACAGCAACAACCACATAAGTCAAACTCTTCAGGGCGTGTAAAACCACTGACGTCACTTCTAACTAGAAAGAAACGGATGCCCTCCCTGAGGTCCTTCTCCCGTTTTTGGTTCATACCGGGTGTGAAACTCGCGAATTAAATGTTACACAAAGCTATGCCACAAAGGCCTTGCTTTGATCATCAACCACAAGACTTTGCTTTTCAACAGAAGCCTTGATCATTTTCCACTTAGGCATGCCACACAAGCAATTCACTCTATGCGTTTGATATCCATCATTATATAACCCCTGAGCTCGTGCGTCTCAGAGAAGGGCGTTAAGCAAGAGAATAAATTCTCCGCTGCCAAAAAGATATATATTTAATAGAAATCAATCACACAGAATAAAATCCAATGTCAGACACACAGTCCATTTACAAGTCCGTTCTAGGTCTGAACGAAACCGGAGGCACCTAGTACCCCGCATATCCATCGATCTCCAAGTACGTCTGGACGATCACCAACTGATTCCCTCCTCTTGGGTGTACGACCCAATCAAGATCATCAGTAATTATCCAAACGACGTTAAGACCTCCGGTCTTCTACCATCATCTTCATCTTCGACTTATCGTCGTATCAGTTATTCAGAATGGGATAAACCCGGTCTTTCTGAATAACTCGCATATATAATAAATACGTGTTACACAAACACAACATACGCCTCATTCCAGTTCATCAGTCACTAACCGTAAATTAATCAAGAGAATAATTCCCCAAATATTAACCCCGAAGGCCGAAACCAACATCAGATCAATACCCAGGAAACCATTTTGCTTAGCTAACCTACAGTTAGTTTCAAAATTTCACATTCTTAGGGAGAGGTTCCCATTAATTTTATCAAAGATAAATTCCTTTAAATTTTTTCTTTAATCTACTTTTGAATATCAATTCAAACTAATCGGGATTAGCGATCCACACCGAAGTGATCATTTATTTTATTTCCCAATCCCAACTGATTCATCCCATGAAGTAAAAATGGTAATACTTCATATCTAACACCACGGTGTTATCGGTAAATTCAATTACCATTTCACATTTAAATCTAATTAAAGATTTAACTATCGCCTGGAGCAAAACTGGTGATACTCCATTCTCGATCTTTTCAATTTAATTAAAGATTCATTAAAACTCCACTTAGTTTTAATCTTTGACTGGGTTAAAGAATCAATGTTATTTAAAACACGGCTCACGATAAACCCAAAATCACATTCCATTTCAATCAGTCCCTAACCATACATTAGCAAGTGAGCAATCCCCTAAGTATTAACCCCGAAGGCCGAAACCAACATCAGATCAATACCCCAGAAACCATTCAACTTAACTATTCTCTAGTTAGTTTCTGATTTTCTTAACTCCTTTGGGTCTAAGAATAGTATTATTGAAGATACCGTTCACGACAACCCAAAATCACATTCCATTTCAATCAGTCCCTAACCATAAATTAGCAAGTGAGCAATTCCCTAAGTATTAACCCCAAAGGCCGAAACCAACATCAGATCAATACCCCAGAAACCATTCAACTTTACTATTCTCCAGTTAGTTTCTGATTTTCTTAACTCCTTTGGGTCTAAGAACAATATTATTGAAGATACCGTTCACGACAACCCAAAATCACATTCCATCAATTTTCGAGTTAAAGAACAAGTGTTATTTAAAACACTGTTCACGATAAACCCAAAAATCAATACCAATTCAATTCCAATTAAATATCATTTAATTGGTACAATTCATTAAATCTAAAATAAAAAGATTTAATCTTTTTCTCAACTGGGCTTAAGAACAGTGTTAATGAAGACACCATTCACGACAAACCCAAATCACATTTGATATTAAATACAAGGCTCTGAATAGAAAATATATTGGCTTATATTCAATATCAAATTCTACAACCAACAAATATCGTATTGGAAATAACGATATATATATATCTTTCAAATTTCCATAACAACATCTGTATAATCACGAAATCCAACATCGAAATATTTCGGAGACAATTTCGATTCAAATCCATTCCAATTCAATTATTGGAAATTCTGGTTATTTTCAAAACCATTTCAAATCCAATTTATTTATTTTAAGAAATAAATAAGTTATTATTCTAGTTCAAAACTAGTTCATTTCGATAAAAAGCTATTTTTATCTTTTCAAATATGGGATTTTTCATCCCAGTTCTTCCCGAGTCACTTCTTATGATTTTACACAAATTATTGATATTTTTAATAATTTTATCAAGGCCCGTACAGTCGATTTCCATTAACGGCCATCGAACTGCACTTACAACGACCTTTTTCAAATTTGATTTGGTCATAATTCCAAATCCAACCGTTAGATTTCAAATTTCTAATATTCGTTAGAAAGCTCTTTTCGATACGAACCCAACGGTTTCGGTTTTAGGAAAATCCGACGGTTGGATCCCCCGTAATATCCGTTCGAAGTCAATGGTCGAAATTCGCGAACTGCCGCGGCGCGGCGCGTTCTATTCAGGCCATTATATTATATATATAATATATACTTCGTCGATTCCCTTTTAAAACATATTTTATAAATCGTTTTAAATTCTTTTTCAAAATGATTTCAACTTCCTTTTCAAATTCAAATTAAAATTGAATTTTCCCTTACAGGTTTGTTTTAAATTCATTTCAAATTGATTTCAATTCAAATCGATTTTTAATCCAATTTCAATTCGTTTTCAATTCAATTTCAATTCGAATTCATTTCAAAACGATTTCAATTCTATTTCAATTCTATTCGAATTTCAAATAATTTCAGTTTATTTCGAATTTCAAATCAATTTAATATTCATTTCAATTTGAATAAAATCGATATAAATATCGTTCACGTCAAAATGGCGCAAATCTAATCAACACGACTTCATATATTTCTATTTTCAAATATTTCTATTTCAAATATTTCTTTTTCAAATATTTCTCTTTCAAATATTTCTATTCCAAATATTTCTTTTTCAAATATTTCTATTTCAAATATTTCTTTTTTTTTCAAATATTTCTATTTCAAATATTTCTATTTCAAATATTTCTCTTTCAAATATTTCTATTTCAAATATTTCTATTTCAAATATTTCTATTTTAAATATTTCTATTTCAAATATTTCTATTTCAAATATTTCTCTTTCAAATATTTCTATTTCAAATATTTCTTTTTCAAATATTTCAATTCCAAATATTTCTTTTTCAAATATTTCTATTTCAAATATTTCTCTTTCAAAACTGGAATGAGGCCCAATCAATTACCATAGATTTTACTTCTATGGATTTACATACAACGCTTGTATACATCGACAATGACAAATAATTAACCATCATCCAAAGTGCATTCTACACTGTATAAGCATCAAATATAAATATTTAACGCTTATAACAGTCTGTCAATCAATCGATCGACATACCACTAATTATTGGGATTAGTGTATGTCATATATCGTCTCAATACCCGTGTGGGGTTTCAAACAATCAAACACAGATTTTATTTGTGCAGTTGGGCGATGTGTAAAATTTATCGTCCCAATCAATATCAGTCAAATGTGTGTATATAAACAAATCGCCCAATTTGTTTATATTTATTTATTCACATTCACGTTAAAAATTATACTTCCAACTATAAAATATTTTTAGCTATATAAATATTTTATTTCTTTTCACATCACATCACATAATCAACTACACATCAAAATCAAACAAACAAGCATACAAGCCGTCCATGGTCTGTGGACGACGGGTGTCGGGTGCTACTAAACACCGTCTGCATCCTAGTATATATTTTAAACTAGAAATAAATTAAAAGTGAGGAGTTCTCGTATTAGGGATCCACTCCGCCGTGCTTTACTTTTGAACTGCTGAACCGTCCGGATCTGTCTGAAATTCCAATGCAGTCCTTGTCCCGCTGTTTATAATAAAAATTATATTTTTATCGCTTCATTCAATAAATAAAAATCATATTTTTATTTTACTTCACATATAAAGATCGAATTTTTATTACATCGCTATAAAAATCACATTTTTATACTACTACTATATAGATAAAAATTCAATTTTTACAACGTTTCCTTCTATATAAAAATTATATTTTTAACCTTCTACAATATAAAAGATTATATTTTTATACTTCTACAATATAAAAGATTATATTTTTATCCTCCTACAAGATTAAAAATTAGAATTTTTTTCTATAAAATGTTTTCTATAAACGAAAACTGATTTAAATGATGTCATTATATAAAAATAAAAACGGAATCAAAAACTAGGTTTTACAGATTAAAAACTTACCTTTTTACTATTCAAAGGTGGAATTAAAAATAAAATGATGCCACGCGCCGAACTTCCCCGGTCTCCGAAGAGATGAGAAAGAACGAATTACTGTGAGGACAAGACAAAATAGAACGCAGACGGAAGAACATTTCATTGCTATTACAACAATTCCATCAGATACAAGAATATACAGAGTATAATTGAATAAATTACATTCGATAAATATCAGAGATTACAATAAATTACATAGCAGTGGAAAATAATACAAAGCACAACAGAAGTAATGCACGGATACAGAGCTTTCCGAGCATCGTTCCAGCTGTAAATCAGGATCCTGGGAATATAAATCTGCAAAATCAAAACTACTAGCTGCCCGTGTCGAAAATAAGGGCACCCAGAGTTTAGGTTAAAACAATAAACTCCAGGTCAGTCATGTGACTGGTGTGAGAACTAAAACAGTTATTAATTCAATTTTAAAAGAGAGTAATTCAAGGGACCACGCCGTATAACACGGAACGGGTTTCCTCCCAAGAATACCAGTGCATAGAATAAACAGCGCAATGCTTTTTCGAAAAATGAAGCTATTATAAAACCCAGGTCCCATCACACAATGCAACGCAAGCCGGAGGATAGGGTTTTCCCTTATAATAGCCAAACATGCTTGGTACGTTTAAAACAAATCATTTGATACTATAATAAGTGTATAGTGTCAAATTAAATTTCAATCATAAATATAAATCATAGACGGCATGGGTACCATATATCATGTCGCCATACTAGTTCTACAATTAAAACCGCAATACACGTATTAGAAATTGGATTTCCGTCATGAGTCGAGGCAAGGGGCAAGCTCCTCTCCGCTTTCGAGACACTCTAGCAAATGTCTCAGGACTACACACTCTGGGCAATCCTGGATGCTTCAGGACCGGTCCTCACTTACGTTTGAGGATTAGTATTCCTGAACACACATTTCCCGGTCCTTACAGACCTAAAATCGAGGCGCCTCATCCAACAACCACATAGGTGAAAAGTATATAAATGTCAGGGCTGGTAGGTCACTGACACCACCAAAGCTAGAAAGAAACGTCGTGCTCTCCCTGCAGTCCTTATCCCGTTTTTAACTCATACCGAGGTGTGAGGCTCGCGAATTCACGTTATACACAAAGCTATGCCACAAAGGCCATGCTATGATCATCAACCACAAGACTTTGCTTTTCAACAGAAGCCTTGATCTATGCAACTCAGCATGCCACACAGGCAATTCATGCCATGTGATTGATATCTATCGATATATAACCTCTAAGCTCGTACGTCTCAGAGAAGGGCGTTAAGCAAGAGAATAAATTCTCCTCCGCCAAACAGATATATATTTAACAGAAATCAATCAACACAGAATAAAATCCAATGTCAGACACACAATCCATTTACTAGTTCGTTCTGGGTCTGAACGAAACCGGAGGCACTTTCCTCGCATATCCATCGATCTCCAAGTACGTCTGGACGATCACCAACTATTTCCGTCATCTTGGGTGTACGGCCCAATCAAGATCATCAGTAATCACCCAAACGATGTGAAGACTTCCGGTCTTCGACCACCGTCTTCATCTTCGTCATATCGTCGAATCGGTTATTCAGAATGGGTATAAACCCGGCCTTTTTGAACAACCCGCGTATATTAAAACAAATGCTACACAAACACAACATACGCCTCATTCCAATTCATTAGTCACTAACCGTAAATCAACAAGAGAACAATTTCCCAAATATTAACCCCGAAGGCCGAAACCAACATTAGATCAATACCCAGGAAAACATTCTTCTTAACTAACCAACAGCTAGTTTCTAAATTTCACATTCTTAGGGAAAGATTCCCATTAATTTTATCCAAGATAAATTCTTTAAAATTTATCCTTTAATTTTCCTTCGGCTATCATTTCAAACCAAATTATGGTTTTCCAAACTAGTCGAGATTAGCAAACCATACCGAAGTAATTATTTATTTTATCTCCCAATCCCAACCTATTCATCCCATGAAGTAAAACTGGTAATACTCCATATCTAACACCACAGTGTTGTCGGTAAAATTAATTACCATTCCACGTTCAAATCTAATTAAAGATTTTAACTATCGCTTTGGAGCAAAACTGGTGATACTCCATTCTTGCTCATTTTCTAAAGTTGATAATTTAAATTATCAATTCCCATTTCAATCTAATTGAAGATTCATTAAAACTCCTTTTACTGGGTTAAAGAACTATTGTCCTTTAAAACACAGTTCACGACAAACCCAAATCACATTCTATTTATTATCGGGTTAAAGAACAAGTGTTATTTAAAACACTGTTCACGATAAACCCACAAATCAATTTTTTTTAAAACCCATTTCAAATCCAATTTATTTATTTAAAAATAAATGGGTTTTAATTTTAGTTCAAAACTAGTTCATTTCGATAAAAATCTATTTTTATCTTTTCGAATATGGAGTTTTTCATCCCAATTTTTTCCAAATCACTTCTTATGATTTTACACAAATTATTACTATTTTTAATAATTTTATCAAGGCCCGTACGGTCGATTTCCATCAACGGCCATCGAACTGCACTTACAGCGACCTTTTCCATATTTGATTTGGACGTATCTCCAAATCCAACCATTAGATTTCAAATTTCTAATATTCGTTAGAAAGCCCTTTTCGATACGAACCCAACGGTTCCGGTTTTAGGAGAATCCGACGGTCGGATCTCCCGTAATGTCCGTTCGAAGTAAATGGTCGAAATTCACGAACTGCCACGGCGCGGCGCGTTCTATTCAGGCCATTATATTATATATATAATATATATAATATATATTTTTTCGATTTCTATTTAAATCGAATTATATAAATAGTTTTGAATTCGTTTCAAAAACATTTTCAACTTCCATTTCAATTCAAATCAAAATTGAATTTTTCCTTATAAATTCGTTTTAAAATTCATTTCTATTCAATTCAAATTTCAATTCAATTTGAATTTATTTCAATTTGTTTTCAATTTAATTCGAATTCGTTTTATATTCAATTCATTTCAAATTTCATTTCAAAATATTCGATTTCGAAATTACTTTTCAATATTCATTTTAAAATGAATAAAATCGATATAAATATCGTTCACGTCAAAATGGCGTCAGTCTAATCAACACGGCTTCATATTCAACAAATGGATCTATATTTCTTTCAATACACGACTCTATATCTTTTTCAACACACGACTAATCTCAACGAATGAGTATTGTCCACGTGTGACTATTTTTGTTATTTAATATATTTTATGAAAATTAAGGTATCTATCGTTTGATATTAAATCAAACTCCAACCGTAAATTAGTAAGAGAACGATTCCCTGAATATTAACCCCGAAGGCCGAAACCAACATCAGATCAATATCCAGGAGGCCACTCATCTTATCTATTTTCCAGTTAGTTTCTAATTTTATATATGATAAAGATGTAAATTTTATTGTTAAAATACTTCGTTTAACACATGACTAATCTCAACGGATGAGTACGGTCAACACATGAACTTTTATTTTATAATGTTCTTTATTTTCTAAATTGGAATGAGACCCAATCAATTACCATATAGCGTTAACTATATGGATTCCATACAACACATGTATATAATAGCAACGATAAATAATCAACCATCATCCAAAGTGCACTACACTGTATAAGCATTAAATATAGATATCTAACGCTTATAACAGCCTGTCAAACAATCGATCGACATACAACTAATTATTGGGATTAGTGTATGCCGTATTTTATCCCAATACCCGTGTGGGGTTTCAAACAATCAAACACAGATTTTTATTTGTGCAGTTGGGCGATGTGTAAAATTTATCGATCCAATCAATATCAGTCAAATCAGTGTATATAAACAAATCGGCCGATTTGTTTATAGATATTTATTTATTCACATTCACGTTAAAAATTATATTTTTAACGATAAAATATTTTTAACTATATAAATATTTTATTTCCTTTCAACACATGAATATATTCTATTCGGTTCATTTATCAAATAAAATGATATCTTTATTTTTCTAACTTATTTTAGAAAATTTCGGCGGCATAACGACACGATACTAGAAACGGGATGAGGCCTAGCCTTATCCCTGGTCTAGTGAAGGCCCACGCCATTCACACATCAATCAAATCCATTCCATTTCACCAAACAATTCAATTCAAATCAAATAATCTAACCAACTACACAATCAAACAAACAAGTCCATGGTCTGTGGACGATTGTGTCGGGTGCTACTAAACACCGTCTGCATCCTAGTATATATTTATAACTAGAAAAGGAAATTTTGAGTGAGAAATTCTCACCAATAGCTATCCTAACTCCTTGACTCTTCTTTGATAGAAATCTTCATCGTTCTCGCCTTTTGTCACTTTCGCTGTCCGTAGCCACTACATATATAAAAATCGAATTTTTACTTCGCTATTCAATATATAAAAATCGAATTTTTACTTCGTTATTCAATATTTAAAAATCATATTTTTACTACGCTATTCTATATATAAAAATCGAATTTTTACTTTGTTATTCAATATATAAAAATCATATTTTTATAGTTGCCTCATATGGATAAAAATTCTATTTTTACATCGTTATCATATAGATAAAAATTCTATTTTTACATCGCTATTCTCTATATAAAGATCTCGCCTTTTCAAATTTAAAGATTTCGCCTTTTCAAATTCAAAGATTTCGCCTTTTTAAATTCATCATTATAAAAATCACATTTTTATTTTTCTACACATATAAAGATGATATTTCTAATATTCCTATCATGTAAAAATTATATTTTTAATTCTCTACATAAACAAAAATCATATTTTTACATCTTCTACATAACAAAGATTATATTTTTATTATCGCCACTATATAAAAACTATATTTTTAAGTTGCTAATGTATATATAAAAAAAACGCTACCTTTCATGTGTATAAAAATCCTGTCTTTACATCTATAAAAATCAAACCTTTTTGTATTTCAAAATCTAAGCTTTTCCTAAATTAAAAAAATCAATTTTTTTTTCAGTTTTTAAACACAAGAAAAATCAGTTTATATTATCTAAACAATTCAAAAGATGAATAAAGGCTCACCGGTGGATTGGCGGTCGGAAGGGGGGGTCTGGTCTCGAGGAAGCAGAGAGGGGGGGGGGTTCGATCGCGACTGAGGAGGAGGAGGGGGGTGTCTCGGCGGCGGTGGCCCCTCCCTTGGCGGCGCGATGGATGGTGGGGCGGCGCTCCACCCCCCTGTCGCCCTCTTTTTTTTTCTTTGAATCTGAACGTGAAAGAGTGGGGGGGCAGATAAAGGAAGGGGGAGAGAGAGAGAGAAAGTTTTAATTTATTATTTAATTATTTTATTTTGCAAAAAGTTGACTTTTACATACGACTTCGAAACGAGGCCCACCGCCTGTCGTCCATAGCGTTTTACCCCCATTCCGAACACAATGGGATATGTATCGTAGATTGATTCGATCGTTTCGATCAGTTTCCGTTAAAATCAACATATAACTCTATATATTGAATTTAAACGCGCATTTCAATTTACTAGGGTCACATACGAACTTTAAAAATTGCAGAAAAATATTTTCTAGCTTCGTATTGATGATACGGTCCTAACAAAACTAGTTTCGTTGAATTCTGAGATCGTTGGAAAAATGGCCAATTTCCAGTCGATTAAAATCAACTGAAACTGGTCAAACACGTTTTCCTTTGCCACGCTCACATATTGATTCGAAAAATTACGAAATTTGAAACCTAGTAATAATTTGACACTGTGGATCCAACAAAAGTGGTTTCATCGAAATCCGAGGTCGTTTGCAAAATGTCTATTTTTAAGGGCCTGAATTCCATAGCGACTATTCAGAATTTTCAACTGGACATATCTTTTGATTCCCGCTATGAAATCTCGATTTTTTGGATTCGTTGGAAATATATTCACAATTAGATCCTAATATTTTTGGTTTCACTAAAATTCGGTTTATTTTGCACCCGGTACATTCAATTGAAGTTTGAAATCAAATTATCGAACTACCGCGCCATTTTCAATTCCTTTTTATAATTATATATAAACATTTATATTCTAACGACGACGTATATAATATATACGTTCGAATTATATTCAAAATAAATTTTCTCATCGATATTATTTAAAATAATTAATTTTAAATGTTCAAAATTCGTCGAAGTTGCCAAAATAAAAATTTTAAACTGGCCCAGATTTTCGGGTTGTTACAATCTCCCCCACTTAAAACTTTTCGTCCCCGAAAAGGAACAAAGTCAAAAGTGGTTTGATTAATCAACTCTACGTTCGATCTGGCTTCCATTCTCCAACTTTTCGGTTTCTGAGAATTTTCAAATTTTCAAAAATTTGGCTAACACCCTAAATTTTCGAAAAATTTCGCCATAACCTCCCCTGCACCGGGAGCCACGGGAAAATCCCGAAATTGCCATACAGGCCTTTTGATCTCAAAAAGAAAAAGCCAAGCAGCTAGCCAATCGGCTCATAAAATCATCATCACCCAAACAAAACAGTAAATTATAGTAAACATGTACCTATTTGTCGGGCAAACAAATTTTATTCTCTGCTCTAGCCTCCTTGCTATGACCTGTTCAATGTAAGTATATGTATATGCAAGCAAATGCGACCAATTTTCAATACAATTCAATATTTTGTTCAATTAGGCTAAATGGTTCAAAATTATCAAACAAATAAACAAACAACACAAACATCAATCAATTAGTGAATTAGAGTTTCAAATTCATAATTTTGATATATATACTGAAAATCATGTTTGTCGGGCTCTAGGATGGATTGTGGATCCAGTTCGTGAGTTTAAGTTTTGATTTCCTCCTTTTTTTTGTTAAGAATTGGTGAGTCGATCCCCTGTTGAGTGGGGACGATAAAACTAATGAAGGAAAATATAAAAGAAGAGTGGAGACTTGAATTGTTCTTTCTTTAATCAGAGGAATTATTTCACGACTCAGTGGAAATGGGAAATAAACGATTTAGCAAAAGAAGTTGTTTTTCTGGTTTGAGGAATGAAGAAGAACGCGAGGGGTTATTTATATTGAGCGATGGGAGGATAAGAGCGATGTCAAGCTCAGTAGGATGTAGTAGGCATAACCTCAGTGTACCCGATTGTGAAGCTTACGGGGAAGGAAGAAATTTAGATGTGGGAGTGAAAGGAGATGACTAGGTAGCTTTGCAGAATAGGGTGTCTCCTATTTATTTATTTTTTATCTGATTTATTTTTATTTTTATTTATTTTAACAGTGTACCTTAAATTAAAATATCCTACGCTACTAAACCCCTATTCGGACGGAATGAACGGCATCCAGGGTTCTACCACCATTCTGAACACACTGGGACAGTTTCCATGGTCTAATTTGACCATATACAGAAGATATTAAATTAAATTAATGATTTAACATTAAATTTGATTTATTATAAATTGACTCAAATATGAACAATTCTATTGAAAATAAATTCTCCTTATCATATATATTTTTTCAAACTGAATTCATACAACTTTCAGAATGAACTTAAATCTCGATATTATATTCTCCAGTTAAACCAATATTAAATTGATTAAAAATCAATTTATTTTATTAAATAAATTGTTACGGTTCATATATGATTTCACAGCGACTATTTCAAAATTTGATTTGGTCATAACTCTCATTATAAAATACGAAATCCTAATTTTTCTCTTTCATTACAAAATTGTAATTCAACATATTCGAATATTTCTTGTTTTAGTGAATTCCGACTTATAAGGGATTCTGTACACCAAGTTGAAGTTTAAATCGTAAATTACGAACTACCGCGCCATTTCGAGCTCGTTTATATTATATATATTTTTACGTTTCAAATTTCGTTTGATTAATATTTAAATTGATCTAAATATTCAAATATAAATCGATATAATGCGGGACGTTACATATATATTGAAAATATTGTCCAATATATACTTTGAGATGGTTTTATTTTCAAAACAAATCTAACAAATTATTTGTCTCAAAGTGATAAGGAAATTTATATACATATTTTATGTATAGAAGTTGTTTCATAAAACATGCACAGTGTCATAAATACACGAATTTCTTTACAAAAACAACCTTCAAAACCAACATGAAAACTACAATTCTGAAGTACGGACTGAGTGTATTCTAGGCTTGCCCTAACAGGATCAAAGCAATCAAAAAAACATTGCCAAAATATCTCCAAATCATCAAAAGAAATGGCTTAACATCACTCAGCAAAGCATGAAATAAGATACATTAGCAGGCAAAGTTGCTACTGCAACTTGCAGTTCCTAGGTCGACACCTAGTGGACCTTAATAGGTAGAGGGTTGTTGATGTTTGAAAGTTGGCAAAAACCCTCAAAGAGTTCCAAGACAATGAAACTAGATGTAATTAAGGATTGTAATGCTGGAAACTAAATCAAATGGAACTTATATTGGTTCAGTTCTTGAGTACCTATATTCACTTTGAAGGTTTTACTCTTTTATTTACTTCTTAATCAAATGTACAATGGTCGGAATAATAGTTCCAGATAACTATAATGGCAATGGTGGAAAGAAATTCTAGAAATGTCTAAGAAAGAGCTACTCTCTTTTTTCCAAAATGCCAAGGTAGCCGAAAAGTTGAAGTGCCCAAGGATGGAGGTGAACATCTTCCTCTTAAAGTGTTGGAGTGAGCATGTGTAACGACCCGAAAATCCCCGCCCTCCGAATCGGACGCAAGGCCCGATCCGAAAGCCTGAAATCTTCGAACCGTTAACTTTGGGCATACAACAACATTAGAACAAAACACAAAATACTTTTCATTAACATCATTATAGTGTTACATCATAGTACAAGATTATCATAGTACAACAGTACACAACGGAAATACAATTATTACGTTTAATGGAAGAATATCAAATGCTTTAGACCATGCTTTACGCTTCAATCCAAAATCCTGCTATAAGAAGACTCCAAGACACATCTGCAAAATAAACTACCTAGTTGCCCATGTAGAAAATATGGGCACCCGAGTTTGCAAGGGAAAAACAAACTACGGGTCAGTCATGGATTGGTATGAGAACCAAAACAGTTATTAACTTTATTTTAAAGTTGGGTATATCACGGGACTACTATAACATGGAACAGGTTTCCTCCACACGAATGCCAGTGCACAAACAACTACCAAAAATAGACTTACGGAGCCTACAATGCAACAAACAATATGAAATTCCTCAATCTACCCATTTAGGCTTAATTCCCAAACTTAGATTTCAAAATCCAATTAACTTTATAGAAGTTGTTTCTTTGGACTTTGTTCCCGATTTCTTATGTCAAATCATTTGAAATACATATCTAGCTTTCATATCAAATTAGCTTTCACTTCGGGGTATCAAACTAAAATAGATTTTGAAACCTCAAATATATACGATACAAGCATATCAAAATATATGCTACCTGATTGGAGGTTCCCCTGATGACCAGGGTCTAGGTACGCCCTACCATCATGATAATAATCCAGGTACGTCTACTCTCCATTCCCGAGAGCAAACCATACCTTCCATGGACCGTAGTCCTTACATGCCCGAGTTTTCATCGCCAGGGTCGTTACCTGATCATTGGTAACACATAGAAAACATTTTTATATCCCGAAGTGGGGGGAAACCATTTACACCAATAAATCATATCTAGATCGATTTCCATTTCCAAATCATTCCAAAATCATTGGGTTTAGTCCTCGAAATCCTTTCTGTCTTATAAAACCTTTTTATAAAACATTACCTATTAGGAAAAACATTTCCTTTCTCTTATGAAAATCCCATTTCAAAAACCATTCATTTAAATTGAAATGAACCTAACAATATCGCTAAACACCTCATAGTCAAATCGTGAAATATATCATAAGGCGTTAGCACACAAGTATTATCTACCTAACCCAATGCTAAAACAGAAATAATTATTTGCTCATAAACTGTTAGAGAGAACATAATCAGTCAACAATGATAATCAACGAGTGTATAAACATTAATCAATATCTAACTAGCCCTTAATCGGTAAGATATTCTCACCTACTTAGGTGACTACCCAAATTCTACTTAAATATCAAATCTTTTTCATTATAACCATCATTTAACCAAATCATAAACCCAAATCATCAATCACCAATCAATATATAACTCAAACAAGTTCACAATAGAAATTGAAATTAAACAAGACCCTTAAACGGTTCAAAAGTTCTCACCTAGGGTTCCACTCCACCAATCTTTAATCCGAGGATATCCTAACGTTCTCGGATGATTTTGGCAGCCTCCCGGCATCAGGAATTATTTTGCACCCAAGATTTCAACCAAAATTTTCTAAGCTTACTAGCTTAAGGCTTGGATCTTTGACGGAATGAAGCATTTGAGTCGTTTAAAGGTGGAAAGGTGGAGTTTTTGCCTAAAATAAGGCTCGGTCTAGGGAAAATAAGGCAGACCTTGGAGAGGAGATGGAGAGGCCTTAGATATGTAGTTGAAGGAGGAAAAGTTGGTAGAATTGTGGCATTTTCGTGGAGAAAAGAAGGAAAAAAAGGAGAAATGGAGGAAGGAGAAAACTATGGCTAAGAGCTTAAGGGAGAGAGGGAAGAAATGAGAATGGTGTGAGTGAAATGGTGTGGTGTGGGGGTCCTTATACAGGCTTGTGAAAAAGGGGTTTGGATAATTTTCCAAAGCTTCCCTTAGAAGCCATCCAAAGCTTCCTTGAGAAGACATCCAAAGCTTTGCTAAGGCTTCCTTGAGAAGATACCTAAAGCTTCCTTAAGAAGCTATAAGCTTAAGGAAGAAAAAACCAAATTGCCTTCTTATACATATTACCCTCTTTAGCTTCATTAAAAAGCTATTAAGAATTGGCTTCCAACAGAAACCATTAAGACATGACTAGGCTTTTAAGAGAAGTCACTAAAAATTAGCTTCCAAGAGAAGCCACTAAAAATTGGCTTCTAAGAGAAGCCATGTAGATATGACTAAGCTTCTAAGAGAAGCTACTATTGCTTTCGCCTCTAAGAGTAGCCACTAAGAATTGGGTTCCTCAAGAAGCCACTAAAGATTGGCTTGGCTTCCAAGAGAAGCCACTAAAAATTGATTTAGGAATTGTTTTAGTTTAACATAATCTTGACTTAATTACTTAAATTAAAATACTTAGCTAACTACTACATCATATTTCAATATAGACGAATATTTTTAAAGCTGAATATTTTGTTAATCCAATATTCAATTAAGTCAAAATTCAAATGGTATATTTTCAAATTAAAACCATATATACATTTAAAAAAATTCATTCAATCCTATTTAAATTCTTATTTTAAAATTGACTGAAAATTCTGGTCGTTATATTCTCCCCCACTTAAAAATTTTCGTTTTCGAAAAGGAAGGAAGACATAGTACTCTTAACTCATTCTATGACATTAATAACCGTATCTCTAATGAGTCATTCATTCTAGGATACTATTGATCCTATCTCTAATGAGTATTCTTTTATAGGATGTTACTAATCCTACCTCTGATGAGTCTTTTCTATCTGTTCTAACGAGTTGTGTCCCAAAGATTTTGAATTAACCAAAGCTCTGATACCAAGTGTAACGACCCGAAATCCCTGCCCTTCGAATCAGACGCAAGGCCCGAACCGAAAGCCGGAAATCTTCAAACCTTTAACTTTGGGCATACAACAACATTAGAACAAAACACAAAAGACTTTTCATTAACATCATTACAATGTTACATCAGAGTACACGATTATCAGAGTAAAATAGTACACAACAGAAATACAATTATTATGTTCAGCGAAAGACTATCAAATGCTATGGACCATGCTTTACGCTTCAATCTAGAATCATTTTCTAAGAACACTCCAAGATACATCTGCAAAATAAACTACCTAGCCGCCCGTGTAGAAAATATAGGCACCCGAGTTTATAAGGGAAAAACAAACTACGGGTCAGCCATGGGACTGGTATGAGAACCAAAATAGTTATTAACTTTACTTTAAAGTTGGGTATATCATGGGACCACGCCGTATAACACAGAACGGGTTTCCTCCACACGAATGCTAGTGCACAAACAACTACCAAAAATTGACTTACGGAGCCTACAATGCAACAAACAATATGAAATTCCTCAATCTACCAATTTAGGCTTAATTACCAAAATTAGATTTCAAAATCAAATTAACTTTACATAAGTTATTTCTTTGGACTTTATTACTGATTTCTTATGTCAAATCATTTGAAATACTTATCTAACTTTTATCTCAAAATAGCATTCACTTCAGGATCTTAAACCAAAACATATTTGAAAGCCTCAAATATTTACGATATAAGCATAACAAAATATATGCTACCTGATCGGGAGGTTCCCCTGATGACCAGGCTCCAGGTACACCCTACCATCACGATAATAATCCAGGTACATTCACTCTCCATTCCCAAGAGCGAATGATACCTTCAATGGACCGTAGTCCTTACATGCCGACTTTTCATCACCAGGGCCATTACCCGATCATTGGTAACACATAGAAATCATTTTTATATCCCGAAGTGGGAAAAAAACTATTTACACCAATAATCACAAATAAATCAAATCTATATCGACTTCCATTTCCAAATTGTTCCAAAATCATCGGGTTTAGTCATCGAAATCCTTTCTATCTTATAAAACATTACCTATTGGGAAAAACATTTCCTTTCTCTTATGAAAATACTATTTCAAAAACCATTCATTTAAACTGAAATGAACCCAACAACATCGCTAAATACCTCATAGTCACATCGTGAAATAAATCACATGGCGTTAGCTCACAAGTATTATCTACCTAACCCAATGCTAAAATAGAAATAATTATTTGCTCATAAACTGGTAGAGAGAACACAATCGATCAACAATGATAATCAATGAGTGTATAAACATTAATTAATATCTAACTAGCCCTTTATCGGTTAGATATTCTCGCCAACTTAGGTGACTACCCAAATTCTACTTACATATCGAACCTTTTTCATTCTAATCATCATTAAACCAAATCATAAACCTAAATCATCAATCACCAATCAATATATAACTCAAACAATTTTACAATAGAAATTGAAATTAAATTAGCCCTTAAACGGTTTAGAAGTTCTCACTTATGGTTCCACTCCACCAATCTTTAATCGAAGGATATTCTAACGTTCTCGGATGATTTTAGCAACGTCCCAGCATCACGAATGATTTTGCACCCAAGATTTCAACCAAACTTTTCTACACTTACTAACTTTAAAAGGAGGTATTTTTTTGAGTTTAAAGTATTAAAGGTTGGATCATTGGCAGCTTAAGGCTTGGATCATTGATGGAATGAAGCATTTGTGTGGTTTATAGGTGGAAAGGTGGAGTTTTAGGCCAAACTAAGGCTCGGTCTAGGGAAAATGAGGCACAACCTTGGAGAGGAGAGGGAGAGACCTTAGACATGTAGTAGAAGGAGGAAAAGTTGGTATAATGGTGGCATTTTTATGGTGGAGGTGGAAAAGAAGGGGAAAATGAGGAATAGAGGAAGGAGAAAACCATGGCTAAGAGGTTAAGGGAGAGAGGAAAAAAATGAGAATGGTGTGAGTGAAATGGTGTGATGTGGGGGTCCTTATACAAGCTTGTGAAAAAGGGGTTTGGATAATTTTCCAAAGCTTCCCCTAGAAGCCATCCAAAGTTTTGCTAAGGCTTCCTTGAGAAGATATCTAAAGCTTCCTTGAGAAGCTATAAGCTTAAGGAAGAAAAAACCAACTTGCCTTCTTACACATATTACCCTCTTTAGCATCTTTGAGAAGCTATTAAGAATTGGCTTCCAAGAGAAGCCATTAGGATATGACTAGGCTTTTAAGAGAAGCAACTAAAAATTGGCTTCCAAGAGAAGCCACTAAGAATTGGCTTCTAAGAGAAGCCATGTAGATATGACTAAGCTTCTAAGAGAAGCTACTGATGCTTTTCCAAGAGAAGCCACTAAGGATTGGCTTCCTCAAGAAGCCACTAAAGATTGGCTGGGCTTCTAAGAGAAGCCACTAAAAATTGATTTAGGAATAACATAATCTTGACTTAAGTACTTAAATTAAAATACTTAGCCACTTACTACATCATATTTCAATATCGATAAATATTTTTTAAAGATGAATATTTTGTTAATCCGATATTTAATTAAACCAAAATTCAAATGGTATATTTTCAAATTAAAACCATATATACATTTAAAAATAATAATTCAATCCTATTTAAAATCTTATTTTAAAATTGACTAAAATTTCTGGTCGTTGCAGCTTGAGAGTCTCAAGTGCAATTCCTCTTCCCAATGAGCCAAGGGAGGAAAAAAAACAACCCTTAATTCATTTTAGAATGGGGTATTATTGGTGTAGGGAGCAGGTAGAAGCCGGTGAGAGGAGAGGCACGTGGGCATGTGCCCATAGAATTCGTCTTCTGGGATTGGTAACGGTCCCGAAGGCCTTAGCTGCAATTCGATCCTCTTCGAAGCCTTGGAACCAAAACCCCTATCTAACTTCATATCCTATGACACGAACTTGTTTATAATAATCCAGCATACTCTGTGCTATCTCGCAAATACCAATCCGGGGAATCATTTGGCTAATGCTGATCCTTGAAGTTTGTGTATGAATACCAATTCAGGAACCATGCTATGGAATACAGATCCTGAATGCTTAGTGGTGTTACACTAATATCGTGATTCAAAATTTCCTATAATGATCCTTGAGCACTTGCACGATTTTTTTAAGTTGTCTGGAGTTTAGGGATATGTGCTAATCCCAAAGGATGGTCTATATTGTTCCCTAAACACTTAGCAATTTAAGAGAAGTTCCGACGAGCCGAGGCGACCATACTTGTACGAAACCATCTAGGTCTGATTCCTGGAGGTTTGGACTACCTTTGTGGGTCGTTTCACCATGCGATGGGTCGGGTCATGTGGCCTGGACTGCTTCTTATAGTTAGCACAAAAGGCCGGGTAATACCTGACCCTAAAGTTTTTCTTGTGTTAACATGACATGTTTTGATTTGAGACAAGTCCTTCTGGAAAGTAGAAAGATCTCCAAATCATGTCGGGTGATTGGTCACGACCTTTCCTTTGAGTAGTTCATTCAAGGAAGTATGTCATATTAGAGTGTTACGATTCTTTTTCAAAGCTTGTTGATGTAGATTCGCAGTTCCAAAATTGTTAAAGATTCTAGTTGCTTTAAACTTTGTCGCTCGGACGGGAATCTGCCTGAGTGCTCAGGTGAGTGTCTAATTCTCGTTGATTTAAAAAATTAATCGTTAGTTACATCGAAGCGTAAAAGTGTCTTTGTGGGCACAGAGTCAGGTATGCACTCACACATTTGCATGTGATTTTGGTGATACAATCGGAGTTTGAAATGAATAATATAATCAGAATGGTATGTTGTGGGAGAACAATCACGCTAGTTAGTTTTGGAAAATTTATCAAATTGAGACTTGATCATTTGGCATGCACTCTAGAATTGTTAAGGTTGGTGAGTACACAATTATAAACGATTCGAGTTGGTTTCGATGATTGAAATTTCAAAAACTCGTATGCATGATCATAGTTGTAGTTTGAGTTTGGAAGTTCTTCACGGAGTAGCCATTCCTTCCCTTCCACTTCTTTTCCTTTTTTTAATTGGGATCGGTATCGATCCCTGGGGACTTAGGAAAATTTCTGAGTTTCTGGAATTCTCCCCCACTCCATATATAAGCCAAATCTAAAGCTCATTTTTCTTCTTTTAGTTATTTCGTATCCTTTATGACTTACTATATTTCCAAGTAAACCCAAAAAACTTACACACCCCCTTTAGTTCATCGTTAACCACCTCGAGCGCCGATCAACCCGGACATCTAACACCCCATTCTCCTCTCCTTCCTCTAACATTAACAGGTGGGTGGTCCATGTTGATTCGACCATGTTTGTTTGCTTTTGGGTTTTTGATCGAATCGAGTTATGGACCCTGTGTCATGTGGAATTGACGAGGCTGGAGGTGGAGGCAGCGTAGCCTCTTGCACGGTGACTTGTATTTGGGAAGGAGATTGATGGGTCATGGAACTCGAAACATGAAGATGACTTGAGGAGTAGAAGACCAAAGAAGATGGGAAGTACGTATTTTAGGAGGAAAGGTGGAAAATTTACAAGTTCTAGGGATATGAAATTCCCATTTCTATCCCAAGAGACATAGTAAATTCTCCGAGTCATGGGGATACAAATGAAAATTTCATATCTTTTGATTTAAGGGAAACTTTGGAGTTTTGGAGTGAGGAGCTTTCGGGGAGACGAAAAGAGGGCGGAAGTAGGGATCGGTGCTGGGATTGTTAGGAAACTAAAAAACACAAGCTGCTTGGGATACGAAATTGGAATTCATATCTTGGGACACTTATACATTTTTGTGGATTCGAAAATTTTCTTCGGAGTACGGTGAGTACAAGAAATTCGTATCCCAAAACACTTGGAAAATTTTCCGACTTTGAAATTTTCAGTTGTTGAATTCGAATCGTTTCGCACTATCATGCGACTAGGTTAGGTTTGAAATTGAAGACTTTGAAATTTTTAGTTGTTGAATTCGAATCGTTTCGCACTATCACGCGACTAGGTTAGGTTTGAAATTGAACATGTTAACAAATAATGCCTTAATGCTCGAATAACAAACCTGTTTGGACTGATAATTCAGACATGCATATAAGATCAGAATATAAACTCGGACCATGGACATATGACTGAACCATCAACTCCAGAACATAATTCTCAACTCAACCGTGTCATAATGGCTTCTCAACTCGAATTCCATGAAAATTATTAGCGATGACGATAGTTTAAGTTTAAGAAACTAGTAGTCGTCGTCACGTCCCAAAGTATTTTATTATAATTGCATTGGCATGCACAACACTGCCGTTCCACGTTAGTTCACACCAAAATTGGGAGCATAGGTTTTAGTATGGTAACCAATGAAACAATCTTGAAAATATAGTTTATAAGGGAAAACGAAGTTCCAGACGACTCCAAGGCTTGGAAGCTAAAGTCGTAGAACCATCGTCGAGCCCTCACGAATCCTTATATGACTACATCTCAGAAGACAGCGAGCTTGAGACTTCCGAAGCTTCCACCCCTCTTTAACAAGTGAGCTCACCAAGTTTGCAGGATCAAGAGAAGCGACACAAAGGGTTGTAGTATTCAGGCAAGCATGTGGATGAGCCGATCATTTTGAAAGAGGCTGAACCCGTAGGAATGAGCCCGCAAGAAGAAGAGGATGTTGGCAGTGCATGGAAAGGCATTACTATGGCATTAGATGTGAATGGCAGATGTTATTATCCTTAAGAATCCACTAGATTTTTTGTCTCGTGAATCAATGAAGCCGCGCTGAGACAGATTTGTGTGAAGTATGGAATATCCTAAGACAATTTTCTGGACCTCGGAAGATATGATAGGCTACACACACCCCAGAGGGCTATACTGCTTGGAACATGCATATGTGCTCTGCCAGGTGTGTGCCCCGTCATGTCCATACGTTTGGGATATTTGCTTCTTTCGTGGCGCCGACTCAGCTTCACCAAACACATATTCCTTTCTTCTAGGTACTTACATCCTGTACATAGAGTGGTTGGGCATCGAGCGAACTGTGGATGACATCTGATAACTCTACTCCTTGAAAAGAAGAAGCATCTCGCCTTCTCTCATTTACTTGGAGGTGCAAGCCAACAGTCTCTTCATCCTAGGGGAATGGAATAAGTTTAGTTACATCAAGCATGATTGGTTCTACGTTCGATGCTTTTCATGATTTGCAAGGAGACGGCTCGCAGGCCGTTAGTGATTTAAAACTTACGTTGTATTTCTAGTTAATTGAGTAGTAAGCTTTAAACTAAATTGAAATTTTCTATGGCAAGTATCCCTTAGAATCTGAGGAGTGATGTTTATCTCAAGTGAGTGTTGGCATTGTGGAACATTCTGAATGGCTTTCGTAACAAGCAGACTCTGTTGTTGGACCATCTCCTTCACCTATTAGGCTTACTTCATGAGGGTTTCTCAATGGGTCATAGAGACGAAAATGTAGAAAAGGAGGAGGAAGCGAAAGATAAAGGAGAAGATATTCCTACGAGTTCTCAAATGGAAGTTCTTTTGTCTTGCATCCTGATGTGCCCCCAATTAGAGAGGAGGAAGTAGGAGCTCAAGGGGAAATTGGTACTCATGACGGTGGTGATGAGGAGGAGTCCTCGGGATAGGATAGTTTGCAACCTACTCCTATGATCCTAAAGAAGAGATGAGGTTGGAAGAGTCTTTCGAACTGATTTCTTCGGTCGTGACCTCAGAGACCACAATGTCGATAGAGGTTGAGCATCAGTTCCAAGACTTGGATACAATCCCCATAGAGACGTCTACCTTTAGGTTCAGCGACACTAATGTCAAAAGCTTATTATTGTACGTTAGAGATGACCCCTTAAAGTGAGCTAACATCTGGTCCGTGGAGGGAACACTTAGGACACACACTCATAAGCACTGCATGATACAACAGTTAAACCATGCATGTATCGAATGTTCATTCCTGATTCTAAATTTTCTTTGTACAGGTGCCATGGCTAGAGAAGGTAATAGTGATCGAGACCGAGGTTTTGGAAGTTCCCGAAAATCAAAGGGAGGATATGTAGGAGCTTTTATGAGAAGTTCTCAGCTACAGTCAATACCGTAATTGTTAACCTACGTTGTAGTTAGGCTAAACAAAGCTAAAAAATTGTTCGAAGGATGTAATCAAGAGAAAGATGCATAATAAGGATTCAGATCGGATCGGCCCTATCGAACCGAGCTCCTCTCTCTGTTAAACATAAATCAAGAAGATTGATCCTATGCAGCTTTTTCGATTCAGATCGGTATACAGATTCCCAATCCAAACCCTAGACTCTAGACCGATTCGAACCAAGGGAAAGAACTATAACAGTTAATCTCAATAATTCCTTCAAATCCAGAGCGTTTGCATCCCCACTATCCCATGATCACAATGTGTTGTCACCATCCTGAAGCAAGAAGATCCAAAAATCATTAAATGGGCCCCACGTGGCACCCGAACTGGATTGGTTCGCAACCTATAAATACCACAAAAAGTGCCATTTGAAGGGATCTTTTTTGGCAAGTTAATCACTCTAGCTCCTTAACCACCGAATTTCCTTGGTTTATTCAGGATATATCCAAACTTTTGGAGTGTATTTCATCAAAATTGAGAGAAATTATCAATTGTATAAGTGAGATTCAACATTGTACTTGTAAACAAATCATCAATCAAAGAAGTATAAAGTGGACGTAGGCTCTTTAACGCCGAACCACTATAAAACTGGTGTTCTCATTGCTTTTCTTTCTATTTTATTCAGAAATTGTTCATTTGGGTGTTAGAACCATTTTTTGGTCTAACATTTTGGTGCTTTCACTGAGAAATTTGAATTCTCAGCGTTTTGGATTATCATTCTACTATTTGAACCCTCAAGTACGAAGAAGTCAATCCACTTTCTTCTTCAGCATTTTTGGTTGTTTTCTAACTAATCTCAAGAGAATTGGACTTTATGGCTAAAGGAAAAGAATCGCAAGCTGCTGGGGAAAACGAAACGGGTGAAGATCAGTAGGCCATGATTGTCACCAGATGGAGGGGACAAAGTTCAGGACCGAATCGGTCCGGGGGAACATCACCGATCCGAACCAAAGTTAAGGATCTGATCCGATCCACTGATGCAAACCCGAACCGAACCAGAGAGCTGAACATTTCTGCTGTTACCCCCCGATCCGAATCAGAAGTGCAGTTCTTCACTGATCCAAACCGAATGTGGTGGAAGCTGGTACTTCTACTCGAGCTCCTGCAGATGCTCCAATGCTAGCCACAACAAATGGTAATCAACCTGCTCCCTCTGCGCCTGTCACACACATAGATTTCTCGCGCTTACTTGATATGCTAGACAACACCAGGGATGCTTTAGAGGCCCATAAACGAGACAACGTTCTTATGCAGGAAAACATGAAAGCTATGAGCAGGGAGATAAGTGAACTTTGAAGGCAAAGAACATCTTCTCCAACTCATTGTCTCGTTGCGGATCATTCATCCTCCTCAGCGTCCACGTCAGAGAAGGCCATATTAAAGGCCCGAGAATCTTGATCATTTAACTTTCGGGTCACTAGGATATCGCGAAGACGTAGCCCGTGTCCTTGGACCGGACGATCCTAGCTTAAGAGAACCGATGTTACTGATGCGAGGATCACATGTCCTTCCCAGGGATCCTAATATCTCTAATCCTACTCAAGGACAACTTCTCCAACCCACTCATCCTGTGAATGACCGGGATCGCAGATGGCAAGGAAGCTCGGTTGTAGCTCGAAACCAAAGAACTTCACCTGATGCGGGAACAGGGCATGTTAGGAGGAATAAGAGCGCAGATTCTGAACCATCTTTAACCAACGCCGAGATAGAAGCGATGGTGCGCCAGATCATGGCTAATAGTCGACGTTACACCAATGAGGACTGGGGCATCAAACGTAGCCATACCCCATTCACAGATTACATCCTGGATTTCCATTTCCCCCGACGGTTCAATATGCCACAAATGGATCGATATGAAGGAAGAACTGATCTAGGACAACATTTGAGGAGGTATGCCTGGTATATGAATGCGGTGGCAGCACTTGACGTGATGAAATGTAAAACTTTTCCGATATATCTTGAAGATGTTGCGCTGATGTGGTTCACTCGACTTCCTCCTCGATCGGTATCAAGCTTTAAAGAACTAAGAGAATGTTTTATGAACTAGTTCTGACTCTATGCCTGGAAATCTAAAAGCGTCATTGAACTGTCCAGAATCAAGCAGGATCCTGGTGAATCTTTAAAGCCATATTTGGACCGCTTTAATTTAACAGTTACCGAAGTAACCGACCCGCACGAACCAACCATTTTGATGGCGTTAATAGATGGAGTTGATCCAAACACGGAGTTCGGAGGATATCTGGCTGGAAAGCCACCGCTGACAAGGGAATCGTTCTATGAAAAGGCGAATATTCGCCTACGGTGGGAGGAAATATATGCTAATCGAAAAAGAAAATCTGGCGGAGCGTCTAGAGAAGAAATTCAAAGTAATGTCGTTGTGAAACAGTCCAATGATAATTCAGGGAAGGTCGAGGTAAACGTCGGCAACAAGAATGAAGGAAATAAAAATCGGAATAGAAACGATGGAAAAAGGAACAGGAATCGAGGGAACAACTCTAAAAAAAGACCTCGATTTCAGATTTTTGAAAATTACACATCATTGATTGATACTCTAGAGAACATCTATCTAGATACTTATAACGTCTTATAGTACAAGAAGCCTCCGCCCAGAGACTCCACTGAGAAGGAGCTTGCAACTGGAAAATTTTGTTTGTGTCATGGAACTCACGGTCACTCTACTAACGAGTGTCATCATTTATGCGACGTTGTTGAAAAGCTGCTTCGGGAAGGAAAGTTAAATGAGTACAAAGTCTCCCCAAGAGATAGGGGGCAAGGAGGGCAAGCCCCGAATCAAAACCAACCTGCTTCTAAGCCCTCACCTCAACAGAAAGGAAAAGGTATTGTTATAAACACCATTGTTAGGGGACCACATCCAGCTAGGTCCAGTAACAAGGCGATGGAATAGTACGTTAATGCGGCCAAGCATCCCGGAATAGGGGAATGCAGAAACTTTGAAGAAACCACACTAGTAAAATAGCAAAAAACAGATACTGATGATATTGTCTTCCATGACAGAGAAAGTATTGGAGTTGAAGCACCGAGCACTGATCCATTAGTAATAACTACCGTTATTGGACCTGCAATAGTCAAGAAAGTTCTTGTGGATAATGGGAGTTCTGTTAACATCCTATTTAAAATAGCTTTCGATCAGATGAAACTGGAAATGAAGGAACTAAATCCATGTGATGGTTGGATTCATGGCTTTAATGGTACCTCAATTGCCCCGATTGGAGTGATAGACTTACCTATAGAGTTAGGTGAGGGAGAACGTAAAAGAGTGAGGATTCTTCAGTTCGTCATCATGGACATCGACTCGCCTTACAACGCTTTACTAGGATGGACAACACTTTCAGAATTCAGGGCTTGCATTGCTCCATGGTGCCTGGCAATGAAATTCCTAACAAACGCTGGAGTGGGAATAATCTGAGGTGATCAAGTTACCGGAAGAGCCTACTATATGGCAAAGTTAAAAATGTTGCATAATAGAAAGAGCTCAGAAGCTAAGAGCACTTCCTCTCATGTTGAGGAAAACTCAGCATAGTAACTAAAGACAATACCGGCAAGGGAGTCGCCAGATGACCAACCTGAAGATATCGATCCTAGAGAGGATGAGGAGCCAAGAAACAGAAAGTCGACACCCAATGAGGAAACTATTGATATCCAAATTGATTGCGGCGACCCAACAAAGGTCTTGAAGATTGGATCTCATTTGGATTCTTTTCGGATGAAAGAATTAACTGACATTCTAAAAGCAAACCTTGGTGTGTTTTCTTGGACTCACGCCGATATGTGCAGAATTTCTCCCACGATTATGAGCCATTTGCTAAGCCTTAACCCAAAGCATGCTCCAGTGAAGCAAAAGAGGCGTATGTTCGGTTCGGAAAGGTCAGCAGCCC
Organism: Allium sativum; assembly: GCA_030737875.1. NCBI lineage: Eukaryota > Viridiplantae > Streptophyta > Magnoliopsida > Asparagales > Amaryllidaceae > Allium > Allium sativum. Next base: position 311,082,278 of record CM060912.1, read on the forward strand.
TAAAAGAAGAAGTAGATAAGTTAAGGAATAATGGATTCCTTAGAGACTTGACATATCCCGACTGGATATCAAAAATCGTCTTAGTCAAGAAATCAAATGGGAAGTGGCGAACGTGCATCGACTTTTCTAATTTGAACAAACCCTTCCCAAAGGACAACGTTCCACTCCCCAGGATTGATCAAATGTTAGAATCAATAGTGGGGCACGAACTTCTCTCCTCCATGGATGCATATTCAGGGTACAACTAGATCCCCATGCATGTAGCAGATCAGGAACACACTAGTTTCATTACGGACTTAGGGTTGCACTGTTACGTGGTGATGCCATTTGGACTAAAGAATGACAGAGCTACGTACCAGTGCTTGGTGAACCGAATGTTCTATAATCTGATCGGAAAAACAATGGAAGTTTATGTAGATGACATGCTTGTAAAGTCCCGGCAATCTTCCAATCACACGAAAGACTTGGCGGAGATGTTTGACATTTTACGGCGGTTTGGAACGAAATTGAACCCCTTGAAATGTTAATTCGGGGTCGCATCAGGAAATTTCCTCGGGTTCATAGTTAGTTGTCGGGGAATTGAGATTAATGCTGACTAAATTGCAGCCATCAGGAACATAGAAGAGCCACGACAAATCAGAGATGTTCAAAGTTTGGCCGGAAAAGTTGCAGCATTAAGCAGATTCATTTCCAAAACTAACAACAAAATGTGTTCCTTTCTTTGATCTAACTAAACGAGGGAAACGAAACTTCGAATGGACCCCTAACTGTGTAGAGGCCTTTCAAAACTTGTTGGATCTACTAGAAAAACCCAAAATTTTGTCTAAGCCAGTGGACCATAAGGACCTGTTCATATATTTGGTTGTATCATCCCATGCCATCAGCTCAGCTCTGGTATGAGAGGAAAACAAAGTCCAGAGGGCGGTATATTACATAAGCAAGAAATTAGCGATAGCAGAACGTAACTACCGAAGGATAGAGAAACTTTCCTATAGCCTCCTGATTGCATCCCGTAAACTCCGTCATTATTTCGAAGCTCATCCAATTGTGGTATACACTGATTAGCTGCTTCGCAAGGTCCTACAACGACCTGAGGCGTCTACGAGACTGCTTAAATGGAACATTGTATTTAGCCAGTTCGACTTAAACTTCCAGCCAAGGAGATCAATAAGGGGACAAGCCTTAGCTGACTTCATCGCAGAGTTCACCATTTCATAAGAGGACGTGTTAGATGATAAGGCTAACACCTCGGGACCAATTCTAGAACTTAGACCCTGGAAATTTTATACATATGGGGCTAAAAATGATCGAAGGTCCGACGCCGGAGTCGTTTTAGTAACTCCTGAAGGCCGATCAGTTTACTATGCCGTGCGGTTGGAATTCTCCACTACCAATAATGATTCTGAATACGAGGCCCTGATTGTGGGGCTAAAACTCGTTAAGGAATTAGGGGTAATCATGCGAGACATTTTCTGTGACTCCAAGATAATAGTTTTCCAGGTTCGGAAGGAATTCGAAGCTAGGGGATCTCGACTAATCACTTACCTTGGAAAGGTGAAGGAGCTACTAGACAGCCTGGAGTATTATAGCATAACTCATATCCCGCGAGTGGAAAACCTGAAAGCAGACAGATTAGATAAGTTAGCAAGCTCTGGCAATCCAGAAGAGACTGAAATAGTTCCGATAGAGGTACTAAAGTCACCAAGTGTAACACCCCAAAATTTCAACGACACTAGTAAAGATGATTAGTTAAAGAATAATTAGAGTGAAATACACTGTTAACTATGAATTAAGGAAAACTTAATTTAATATTCATAATTAATTAAAACGGACTACGCCATTACGTCTGTCTCAAAATACTGGTCAAGATAGACACCTAGTTTGCTTAAATCAGACACTGTATGAAGAAGTTATTAAGGTTTGAAGTTTGTATGCATATAAGGAAGATATATATACATATAAATTCAAAAATATTCAAAAATCAGCAAAACCAGAAATCCGGCGCGTAAATCAAGGAAAGGCCGACTGTTTGAGGTCGACCCAAGACCCGGCTGGGTCGACCTATGGGTCGACTCAGGCTCATGGGGGTTGACCCCGGGGTCGACCTAGGGGTCGACACCTATGAAGGGGGGTCGACCTAGGGGTCGACCCACCTGAAGGGGGGTCGACCTACCCGTGGCTCTGTAAACTTCTTTTCTGAACCTCGACGATTTTGGAGCTGGATTCATGAACCCTAGGCTATATAAAGTACCCTAGACCTAGGTTTTATTCATTTAAAAACAACGGTGATAGCGAAGCTCCCCTGCAACGAAGATTGAATGGCCTAATCTACTCCAAATCTAATTCAGCAAACATTATACAAATTCAACGATTGCTACAACAAATTCAGCGATGGCTACAACAACCTATTCAACATGTTCTTCGCAGTAATTTGTATCCATTTCCTTAGATCTATTCACTGTGAGTTCATGTTATTTTTAGATCTGAATATTTAAATTGTAATCTTGATATGTATGTAAAAATTGGATCTTGAATCGGTGCCTAATCAGTTCTATTATGACATAACTATTAGACTTGTTTTTATATGTTCATACCGCCGCCATGTTAAATCTTATCATAATATGCTTATTTAGTTTATGCCTATTTCTATCAGTTTATTATTGATTCGTTATTATGCATGTTCTCAATTCTCTTCTCTCCCTCTTTTCCCTTTTTATTTTTATATAGCCAGGCTACCTTCGAGCCTAGGTCTAACGCTAAAAAATGCGAACTTGCGAATTTGGGAATAATGGGGAAAGACATAATTTGGGGCATAATTGATATTGGAAAATATGGATCTAAGTTTGTGCATAAAATTTGGAAATATATGAATACGAATTTAGGCAAACGTTGCAAAATATAATTTGAGCATAAATTGGGACATGTGTAAGTACTGATTTAATATGAATTTTAGGCATACATTGGAAAATATGCGAATATGGATTTGGGTATAACTTGTATTAAAATGGGCGAATATGGACTTGGGATATAAATTGGAAAATATGTAGATTTGGGTATATGTATATGCCTTGACTTATAACTTGGGAAAAAGTGCACATGGTGCATAATTAAAAGGTGAATTAAATAGGGGTGTAAAAGTCCATAATTTGAATAGTGAATTGGGTATATAATTAAATATGGGGAAAAAAGAAATAATCACCTATAATGACATAGGTAGATTTGGATAAAATGGAATGTCTAGTAATTACAATTAGGAATTGTAATTGCACTTATGACACGAGGTTAGGTTGCATTAGTGGTGGGCGTCTGCCCGAACCCAACCGGCATATCCAGCAGCCACTAATGTTGAACCTAATGTGAGAGGTCTAAGTGTGCAAATACAGATCGGGCTATGACACGAGGTTAGACCCAACTGTGGAATAAGACTGCCCGGACCCGACCAGCATATCCAACATCCACACGTTGTAGGCCTAATGTGGGAGGTCTAGCCCATTATAACCATAATCAGACATGGTAATGAATTGGACTACTTAACCTAATTTAATCTATATGGATTGTATGATTATGAACTTAAGTTAGGATTAAGTAAAATTGGATGGGGTAGTGCGCGGGTTAAGTAAAATAGAGGGGGTGGGTAATATTTACATATAGGCCCACGAACTTAACCCAATAAGGTTATGTAATTAAAGGCACCTAGTGGTATACATAACCAGTGGAAAATATAATAAAGTTATGTAATTAAAGACACCTTGTAGGGTAAGAAAAACTTGTAGAAATAATAGAGTTAGATATGCATAATAATCTGCTAAGTAAACAATGATAAGTTGTAGTGACGGTGTAAATTGAATTTATGATTAAATGAGAAAGAATGAGGAAAACTTGTAAAATGAATACGTTATATTTAAATGGTAAGTGACATGTTAATTAGGAAACATGTGAATCGAGATATGCTTAATAACGTATTAAGGAGAACATGTTATTGTAATGATGTAACCAAGCAAGAATATAAAATAGGTTGTGGATTACAGACCTTGGGCCACAATCTAGAGAATAACATGTTGTGGGCTTATTAATAGACTTAAATGGATTAAGTTATATGATTGAAATTAATAAGCAAGAGAAACTTGGTAAATTGGAATAGGAATTCAATATGAACGGGAATAACCAAGTTAAATGGGAACCTGGTGAGGTAAGGCAAGCGCGTAAAATAATGTTTAGACATAGGGTCTAACAACATATTAAAGAAAGGCGCTTGGACCAGTCCGTACGTTTGGGGGAGAATAACCCAACGGGGTAGATCAACGAGGTGTTATAAGATACGAGGGGAGTGCATATTCATCTGATTGTTATGACGGCTCCAAAGGACTGGAAGGGGAAGCACGCGGCTTCCTTAAGTACGTAAGGTTCTCCTAGTAGTCCTCTGTGCGGTGATAGATGTCTTAGACTGTACTCGCAGAGGTAGGGTCTGCGCATAACTACTAGGTGGGTGGGCCTTGACTGCAGATGTAGCTATGCAGTCAAAATGCTATGACGAGGTGACACAAGGGTGATTCGACGGTTGCCTCACGAGGAGGTATAGAGGGTCACGACCAACAAGGATAGTAGACCGTCAGATATCCATCATCGACAACCAGCGGGATGCAAAAAGACTAAAGCTAAACCCAAGATATCATTTCACCTTTCACTATCGAGGTACGGGGTTGAGGGTAGACGCCATATGGATGTTTAGATTGGTTGTTATTAGGGGTAGTTGCTTAGCTTTGTAGTCTTTACTAGTTGAGGGAGGGGCCGAGGTGGGGCCATAGCCACCACAAAAACAGACCCTAGGTATATCTGTATATAGAGGCTTTGTAAAGACGGGCCTATACAGAAATGGAAAAGCTCCCGGCCGAGTTCTGTGTTTCTTGTTTAGCCCTGCCATGGAACTCGATGCACATTAGAGGACGTGCGATTGAGGCATCAAGCTACACTTACAGTACATACGTGGGACAGTCTAGATACATGCATATATGCTCTGAGTGGTGTATTGTAGACTAGAGGGCATTATTCCGATAAGAATCCGATTTGATCGATGGTGGCAGTCCGTACGCTTACGTAGCATAATAATGACAGATATATGTGGAACGTAACATTGTTATGTAGAGATCCGTACGTCACTCCTACGTAGGATGAGGGACTGCGTTCACTACGGTGGAGACCGTACAAGTGGGTTACCAAAGGTGTGTATCTCAATATTGAGAGATAGCTACATATGTTGTGTTTGGTGGGTCCATGGGAAAGTAAATGGGTACGATGCACGTATAAGTCTTGAGTGCTATTAACCCAAGTAACCTAATAATCAAGAAAATGGAATGAAACGGTATTAGTGGGGATCATTCTACTTCTGATATACTAGTATCTGCGCGGTGCAGAGAAATGTATTTAAGAAGCGCAATATATCATGTTCATCTTATCTTGCTCAGTTCACACTTGTTATTCTTACTGTTATCTTGTTCTTCCAGTTTTATATACCTGCCATGATACTTTTATTTAATTATATTTAAAAGTAACTGGACTCGCCAGACTTTATGTCTGACCCTTTTTGTTTCCTCTTCTCTCTCTTCCATTCCCCTCCCCCCCAGGTTCTCAGGGTGGAAGTGCTTAGAGTTGATTTGGATTCTTTCAGCTTAGCTTGGATTTTGGATATAGATGCATCGCTTTGACTTCTGGTCAACTCTCTTATGGCTTCATAGGGAAATATGGTTTTATACTTTTGTACTCTGATAATTTTGGCAAGACAGATTATTATTGTAATTAGTTACTTATGATGTAAACTCAGTATTTGGGACCATGATGTTTTGATTTAAATAAAGTTTTTTTAAAGTTTTTAATTCCGCTGTTATTTTACATGTCTGTCTTGTGCTATAATGTTCTTATTTACCTATAACGCTTCACGAAACTTAATTCATTCCCTTAGTGAGTGACATTAATGGACGTGGGGTGTCACACCAAGCTTTGATCAGATGGAAGTCGACCTAGTGTAGGATGCTAAACCCGAAAGGGAATCATGGATGACACTAATTAAGAACTTCCTACAGAACGAAACACTTCTTGTAAAGAAGAGCGAAAGATGAGTTGTGATTCGTAAAGCCATGAGGTATGTCTTACAAAATAGAATCCTTTACCGCTAAGGATTTTCCATGCCTTTTCTCTGGTGCATAGCACATGACGACACCAAATGTGTATTAGCAGAAGTGCATGAAGGTGAATGTGGAGACCACGCCGAGGGCCAAACACTGGCAAAGAAAGTGTTATGATATGGCTATTTCTGGCCCACCATAAATAAAGACGCAGTTGATTATTCACGATGTTGCAACAAGTACCAGAAATTTTCAAAGGTTCCTAGGGCACCTCCGAGTCAACTTAAATCAATGGTGAGCCCATGGTCGTTCGCTATATGGGGGATAGACATCATTGGAACCCTTCCAATTGCCAAAGGAGGAGCCAAATATGCAATCGTGGCTATGGATTATTTAACAAAATGGGCAGAAGCCGAACCCCTAACTACGATCACGACAAAGTGGGTGATAAACTTTATGGTCAGGAATATCATCTGTCGATTTGGGATACCAAGAACCATAATACTGGCAATGGAGCCCAATTCGATAGCACAGAATTTAAAAATTTCTACCATAAGTATAAGATTGACAAGAGGTACACTGCAGTAGCTCACCCGCAATCAAATGGATAGGTTGAGGCAATTAACAGAACTATTAAAACCATCCTTAAAAAAGACTGGAACAAGCAAAGGCCATGTGGGTCGACGAGTTACCATTAGCGTTATGGGCTTATCAATGACTTACAAGACGACAATGGGTCATACCCCTTTTTCACTCTCTTTTGGATCAGAAACGGTAATTCCGGTGGAGCTTAAAGTTCCCTCTCACAGGGCGACATATTACGATCCGATGACAAACAAAACGCTTCTCTTGAATCTTTGGATATGGTTGAAGAGAAGAGAGATGAAGCGGACTTGCGTGCCTTGAGGCACAGGCGTCAATTGGCACGTTACTATGATAGGAAGGTTCATGTTTGGACCTTTGAACCTGGAGAGTTAGTACTGAAGCTTGTCTTTCCACCCCTGGTCCATCTAGGTCCGAAGTGGAAAGGACCATATACCTTTCGATGGAAGCTTGATACAGGAGCTTTCAAGTTAACGACCGTAGATGGTGAAGAAATTCCCAGAATTTGGAATGCCCAACACTTGCGGTGGTACTGGTCTTAGATCCGTATTTTTTTTCTTTTGTTTTATGGACCATGTAAAAAGGCCCGACATGCCTAGAAAAGTCTGGTTGACATAAACAAAAGATTACAAAGTGGACGTAGGCCACGACTTGGCCGAACCATTATAAAAATATCGTGTGTGATTTAATTTTTCTACATAAATCTCTTCACATATTCTGTGATTATTGTAATATGAATACAAGACACTAAATCTAAAATTTTGTACATAACCGGTGAAACTCTACCTTAAGAAATCATGTGTAGAGAGAAACCAAAGTGAATGATATGACAGTTTGCACAACAAAATAAAAAGAACGGGAAGACGACATCCCAAACTCTAACCCTTATAATTCGAGAGAGAGTATAAAGGATGGGAAGACGACGTCCCTAAGGCATGAAGGTGCACCACGACAAAAGACTGCCTCAAATGCACTCTAACCTGATAGTACGAAAGGAGAGCATAATGGTGCTAAGAATGAGCGCTAATGAGAAAAAAAACATCCCCGCTGAAGGATAGGGGGCAATCCGATGTCGAACCTAATCAATCTCGAACAAGCCCTGGCCAGACATTTTATTCAAGATTGATTGGGACATACACACCACATCCCCTGTTATCTATTGTCTAAATAAGTAGTGATTTATGTATATTATATTTTGTTGCTTATACACTAACAGGGAAGCTCACTCATGATGTGGATTGTTATATACCACTTATGTTTTTAATACCCTGACCATCACTGAACTCAACTGAAATAAATGATAAGCTTGCAGGTATTTGACATAGTGGAAAACAAACTATTTCATTTACGTGAGTGCAGGTTTGTACAAGAAGATTAAACAAGGAAATGCAAGGGTCGTGCTCGCTACAACAACAGCGGACCAATGGAAAATCAAAACAAAAGGGGGAAACCGACTTTCATTTGGGCTTTGGAGTAGACTTAGCTTTCTTGGCAGCTTTGAGCTTATCCCTTTCTTCTTTTTCAGTTTCGAAAATGATACGCTTTGGCCTCTTTTTCCCTGAAACCAGAGTGATGGGATCAGTAGAAGACTTCGAAGCAGGCTCTTCAGTAATCGACTGGGTTGAAAGCTTCACAACTAACTTTGACCCAGGAGGGATTGTCATAAGAAGTTTGAGATGTTGGGGATCCTCTTTCTCAACCTTGGCTTTTAAAAGTAGATCCTGCTTTGCCTTCATCTTAGCCAAAGTTACGTTATCGCCTCCCTCTGTGCCTCCGGTCATCACAACATTGTCGTCTTCCTCATTGCCATCATCGCCACCATCACCTTTCAAGGCATCTATTATATCCCCATCTTTGGGAATCTCAATGCTAAATGGCATGGGAGCTTTGTCAGTCACATCACCTTTTTTCCCTCAATCTTTTCTGCAGGTTCAGAGCTAGTAGCCTAATCCTTTTTCTCCTGCACCTTCTCAGTAGACTTTGCTTTAGTAGCTTCTTGTGGCAGCTCATCGGTCTTCTCAGCTATCTTCGCACCTACAGGGTGAGAAGTAAGAGGTATTAGCTCAGGAGATAAAGGATGTTCCTTAATTGATTGTCCAACGATACGACGGAAGGTTGAGATAGCCCTAACAAACTGAGGTGAAAAAGTGGAGATACCTTCAGATGATCTCTCAATATGAGTGGCAGGAGACTCTGGTATTGTTTTGGCAATAGAAGACAAGAAGGATGCCTTAGGAATTCCTAAATTCTCTGGGTCATATCCCTTCGTCTTAGTGACCTCGGGGGAGGTAGAAGAAGAACCGACATCGATAGTTTCTTCCCCTTTGGCCTGACGCTTCTCCTCTTCCATAGCAGCAACAATGAGTTTGTGTCCCTCGGCCAAGCGTGCGGGCTCTTAACCCCTTAGAAATTTTTCCATAAGTTTACCTTCATCAATGGAGTCCACCTCGAGCTCTTTCTTCTCCCATTCAACAATTTGATCCCACACGTAAACCAAAGTTTTTGAGCAGTCTTCGATCCAAACGATGTCCCGATGACCGATTACTTAGGCAAAAAATTGTATCATAAGCTCATTGTAACCATCCAATTCTCTTTGAGTAGCAGAAAGCTGTGCATGGGCATCCTCGGCGGATTTAATGGCAATACTTGCATTTCCTTCAGCTAGGACTGCCCTCGACTTGACTTCCATCGGCTTGGCTTCCAACTCAGCATTTTTCTTCGCCAGCTCAGCCTTCTCCTGCTCAAGAATGGTGCAAGCTAATTGTGCCTTCACACTTTCGGATTTAGCATCCTCGGCTTGCTTTTTTAAATCTAAGCATTCCTGGCTGTGAGATTCTAGTATAGTGTGATAACGCTTTCATAGCTCCTCATGTTGTTTTTTGTAGTTATCAGCATTCCGCAGAGCAAGAGCAAAGCCTGTGCATCCTCCACTTCTTTCTCTGTATTTTTCAAAATGCTTTCGTCGTAATTGACCATTTCCTTCATGTGATCTATATCAGTAATCAAGTCCAGAATGATCTTGGAGAGATTACGCGAATACTTATACATCTCCTTATACTGCTTATCTGCTAAATACTTTTTTTGCTTTAGCATCATCTGCCCATTTCGATGGTATCGGCTCGAGAGCGGGAACAAATTGCGTGTGGTCAAAATAGTGATCTGGAAATTATTTCTTCAAATTTGCCAACTTTTCCTTATTCTCGGAATCGAGTGACATGGGTTTGGCTAAAGATAATTCAACATTTCATCGCTTGGCGGGAGCAATTGATATTTTATCTTTGTCTTTACTTTTCTCAGAAACCTTATGTTTCTCTTGTGAATCACCATGCTTTTACGGTGGTTTCTCTTGAGGATGTCTTACTTAGGAGGTGTCAGAACTTTAAGTTGCGGTTTGTCTCCTTCACGACGGTCTTGATGGCTCTTGTGCTTGTCAGGATCTGATCGGCGGGGAGAACATGAGCGCGAAGAATAAGGACGACTAGAATCATAGTGTCTCATGCCGTCTCTGCCAAGACTTTCATGCCAATCATATTCGCTGTCGGAATCAAACCTAGGCATGTTGTAACGAACTTTCCTGACATCATAGCGTGGATGTGTCATTTGCCCTGCAAAACATTACAAGTACCTATTAGAATAAAGAGTTGGTACATAACACAAGTGTTGTGACGTGCAGTGCAAGTGTAGTGCATATATCCTAGGTGATCCCCCCCAATGGACCGGAGCCTGGAGTTAGCCCTGTGTGTGCGGTTTCCCCGGCTTTCACAGAAGTAAAATCTTCTTCTGAGGTAAGAGTGAGAGGATTTGTTCTGAAATTTTTGGAAGTATAGATAGTGTCGGGCAAGGGAAGTTTCCCAAAACCCTGGTATATAGAATCATCCATGACGGAATTATCGCCGCAAGATGTCAATGATGGTAGTTCCTTTGGGGAAATCGGTTGTTCAGGAGTAGTTGCACCCTCAGGAGTGATGTATTTGTCCCTATCTTTAGCAGCTATGTTGGCTAATATATCACCTTGGGTCGAAGCGGGAGAAGGACTCTTCTGAGGCATCGTTGGATCTTTCGAACTCTCTCCCTTCTCAGGTACAAGTTTAATTGGCTCCTCGACTAGGGGTATATATACATAGGGACCTTCTCAGTGGCCTATGCTGCGAGTGATAGCAACTAAGCGATGGCGGTTAAGGTATTCATCCACTAGGCAGTCTCTGATGGCCAAGAATTTCTGGTCACCATTAAGCAGTTGGTTCAGACGACCAAAATACACCTGATGCGTTTCCTGTTTCGAGTTAGGCACTGCAAGTAAAAGTGAACGACAGTCAATACATTTACAAAAGTGATTGAAATTAGAAATTGAAGGTTGATATCTTTACTTGATTTAAGCCATCTCCTAGCACATCTTTGTTGTTGTTTGATATATAACCATTCGAGTCTTGGATCACTAACTTTGGTACTAAACGGTATGCTAATGATTTTCCTTTTTGGCATTGATTCAAAATATACAAAGGATGGGGTGTCCTGGGTTCGGTGCTTGAAATTATAGAAGAAATGAACATCTTCGAAGGTGAGCTCTGTACCCAGAATTTCCCTATAAGCAATATATAAGGTGTATAGATAAGCGTAGGAGTTGGGTTGGATCTGCATTGGAGCAATGCGCATTCGTCTTAGAAAGTTGATGACGAATGGCGAGAATGGAGGTATCTCCCAAACAATGCACATTAACCTACTGATTGCCATATACCCATCGAGCGGATTATGAGGTCGGTCTATTTTAGTACGCAACTCAGTGTCTCTTCGGAGAATTCCATGCTTTAAGCATATTCGTGTGAATTTGGCATCGTTAATTGTCGATTCAACAAAGTCACCGGACGATTCTAAAACAATAACATACTCAAACTCATCGGGAGCTCGATTGTCCCCTACCCCTCCTTCCTCTTCTTCATCTAAAGAGACATCATCTCCAGATGATGCTGCACTTTCATGTATTTCTACTTCGTAGCCAAAGCCCGCACTATCCCAATTCGGATCTAAGGTAGAACATATATCTTCGATAAAGGATTTTCAGATGATCATGTTGTGTCTCTCCTCTACACTAGCCCAGCTAAGTGTCTTCTGACCATGGTAGCTGTACTATCCACGAGATAACAGAAATTAGAGTGTAGTTTCCCATGTCCCCCATATGTGTGTGTGTTAAACTGTGCAAATGTGTACACACTGAAATCAGAAAATGCAAAATTAGCAGGAAGGAAAACAGTGAAGAAGGTAGTCATATGTTCATTAAGTCCAGACAGTTCAGTTTAGAAGGCTCTAGCTTAACTGCCCAAAAGTGTGCAAGTTGTAGTTCATGAAATTAAGTCGAATTGGGCATGCTTATGTTTCATTTTAAGTGTTATTATATCGGTTCGGAATGGAGATGCACATCTTAAACGGATCGGTTTGGGTATATGTGTCATAAATGGATCGGTTCGGGTATATGTGTCATAAACGGATCGGTTCAGGTAAATATGTCGTAAACGGATCGGTTCGGGTATATATGCCTTAAGCGGATAAGTTCGGAATTCAAGGATAGATGGGATCAGATCGGATAGATCATCAAAGAGGCAACTCTGTATGGATCGGTTAGCACCAAACCGAGACCACAAGCTTTATCCCAATTTCTCTAAGACCATCTGCTCCGTCCCAGATCGATCCCACTCTCCCAAGTGTGGTTCTTTCCTATCTCACTCATCCAAGAACAGCGGACCCAATGGTCTTATACGCTTGTTTTTTGAGGGGGGTTCATGAACTAAAGACCTCGGCGTCAACTTAGGCCACCTCCACCACCGCCTTGAGGTGATGACGAGACACCAACGATGATGGCGGCGAGAAGAGGGACATCAATGCCGATGTGGGCATTAAATCAAGTAAAATCGCATGAATCTACTTTAAAATCAAGTTTAGATCAGTGCAACGCTAAGAAATACAAGGATCGAAGCCCCACCTATAAGATTATTTCGAGAATTTAAAAGTTTTCTTCGTGATCCAGAAATAAGGGTTTTTGAAGAATGGGAAAGGCGGCGACAAACAGTGAGGAATGAAAGGAGAAAGCATGAATTTATATGTGAGGAGGAAGTCCCTTCGAATTCTAATGGATTGGATGGCCCAACTCGAACCGATCAGCTAATAACTCAAACCGACCCAAACAGAAAGCGATGACAAAGCCTGTTAGCCCACTAACGAACCGGTGGATCGAAAATGAAAACGGATCAGATCAAGTCAATTTGAACCTAAGTACGATTGTTAATTCAGTGATAATGACAATGCAAAAAGAGTGAACAAATGAAATTAAGAGACAGGGTCACAATTTATGTGAAAAAATTACCTGGGAAAAGTGCTCGAACTCTAAGTGGAATCCTGGTATTTTTGGAAATAACAGAAGAAGTGCCATATCTCACAATGTATTTATAGACATCGCAGTTATGTTAGAAGACGCCACCTTATGAAGCATCGCGACTCAGCCAGAAGACATGATTATTCGCTGACACTGATCCAGAAGCAAATTATTTGATCATTTCGAAGCACGCTTTATCTTCGATAAAAGCGTACTTCGAGGTGGCAAAATGTTAGCCTACTTTGTAGTTAGGCTACACAAAGCTAAAGAATTGATCAAAGGATGTAATCAAGAGAAAGATCCAGATCGGATCGGCCCCATCGAACCAAACTCCTATCTCTGTTACATATAAATCAAAAAGATTGATCTCAGGCAGCTAGTTCGATTTAGATCAGTATACAGATGCCCGATCCGAACCCTAGACTCTAGACCGATCCGAACCAAGGGACAGAACTACAGCAGTTACTCTCCATAATTCCTTCAAATCCGGAGCGTTTGCATCCCCATTATCCCACGATCGCGATGTGTTGTCACTATCTTGAAGCAAGCAGATCCGAAAATCACTATATGGGCCCTACGTGGCACCCGAACCGGACTGGTTCGCAGCCTATAAATACCCCCATAAAGTGCCATTTGAAGGGATCTTTTTTGCAACTTAATCACTCTAACTCCTTAACCACCGAATTTCCTTGTTTTATTCAGGATATATCCAAACTTTTGGAGTGTATTTCATCAAAATTGCGAGAAATTATCAATTGTATAAGTGAGATTGAGTGAGATTCAACATTGTACTTGTAAACAAATCATCAATCAAAGAAGTATAAAGTGTATGTGGGCTCTTTAATGCCGAACCACTATAAATCTGGTGTTCTCGTTGCTTTTATTTCAATTTTATTCGTTTGGGTGTTAGAACCATTTTTTGGTCTAACAGCAATGACCCTTTGATCATGACAGCATTCGTCGGCACCGAGACTATCCCCGATGCTCGGTGTCTCTACTACCAAGCATAAGGCTGGCCGATGTTGTGAAGAGGATAAAGACTGTAAGCACAATGCAATCAGTGACCCTCATTCCCCTTTATGTCTCATCCCCAACACCATTGGCTAAGGTCAAAGGCAAGGAAAATCCTGGAGGTGGGTCTGGAGCAAGAGGAAGGGAAGCAAGGAAGCATGACCTAACATCACGTTAGATGACAGATATCCCGGTCTTGAGGGAAGAGGAGAGAAAGACATACTTGTTGAAGGCTTTCTAGGGCTTTTACTTTGATCAGATGATTTGGATGCCTGAGATGCTTCCGATCCTAGCACAGATCGATGAAGACATATGAATCTAGGTGTATGACGTTTTTGTTCAATACTGGAACATGTGTCGATATCCCTGAAGGTTTTCCGAGTCGATTTTCCAAAAGTACAACATCATCGATGGCTTAACGCTCAAGGCTGATGCTGAAATTGAAGGGCTAAAAAAGGAGTTGCTAGAAGTAACAACAAAGATGGCCAGGGCTTGGGAAGAGCATAAGGATGTTTTAGTCTCAAGGGCGACTAGGGCAGCCACATTTAGAAGGACAATGAAGTGGTTTTTGAGGAAAATGCCTGGCTATGGAAGGAAAATGAAGAGGTGTAGTAGCTTCGACAAGGTACTGAAGCGTTGACTCAAGAAAATGAGTGTAACACCCCACCTCCGCTAGGGTCACTCATAAAGGGAATGCACAAGCTTTGGTAGAGCATTATCTAGGTAAACATACACAGAAATATTACAAGACAGAACATATAAAACAGCGGAAGAAGAACCAAATTTCATTGCTTTAATTTCTAGAAAGGTCTAAAGCCTTTTACATCAAAATTTCATTAAATCCATTACATCGAAATCTGTCTTACAATAGCAAAGAAGCATAAAACCATAGTCATAAATCATTCCCGAAGTAAAACAGTAAAGCAGCCATAGCCAAGAAAGGTCCAAGTCATATATGATGATCTTGAAACAGAAAGAAGTCCAAACTAAGTAGTAGTGTTTCCTCCCTGAGAACCTGGGGGGGGAATGGAAGAAAAAGAGGCGAAAGAAAACGGGTCAGTCATAAAGACTGGTAAGTCCTAGTGACTTTCAGCATAGAAATAAGTAAACATAACATGACATGTATAAACTGAAAGTAAACATAAGGATGATGACAAGATAGGCAAGTTAAACTAAGATAACAAGATAAACTAAGATAAACTACGGTAACAAGATAAACTATGCTAACCAGATAAACTACGTATAACATTGCATGTTTAACATTCTCGGCACCAGTATTAGTATAACAAAATTAGGTGTTATCCTAATGTCCAAACAGAAACGGAAACAGAAACAGGGTGATATTTACAGAAATAGCAATGGGCTTTTACCTCCCTAACAGAAACAGAAACAGAAATGGGCCTTTACCACCTGTACTAGTAACCCAACCCGTGTCATGTATTAACTATGAAATGATCCCTAGCCCAATATCATGAAATGACCCATTACTTGGTCCCACGAAACGATCTATTAATCAATCGGCTCTCTACAAGTTCTAGCGTGTCATGTGTCATACAGCCCTATCACGAATGTAGTTACCTGTGCTAGGTCCACCATAAGGTGTATCAAGCCCTAGGGTGCCAACCACTGACATGAATCAAGCACGCACAGTGTAAACCTACTGGTGCCCAATTCCTGCTTTTTCAACTCCGGACTACGTGCACGACCATAGTCCACCTGAACCTACAATAGAGCACCAACTCAGCCGTCGTTCTGGTCGCTTACAATCAGCCCAGTAATCGTGCCCCACCCTGCCTAGTTCCAGGGTACCGTGATACATCTAGTGGGTTACTGCTGAAAAGGACCGCGTAACTAGGGTTTCCGTCCAGTAGGTTAAGTGTTGTCATTCAAGTTCGTGACTTAACCCGCCTACGTGTCATGTCAAATTGGCTAAGTGTTGTCGTTCAAGTTCATGACTTAGCCCTACGAATCATCTGTCAAGTTGGTTAAGTATATTCAAGCGGTTCATGAATTAACCCTATCAAATCATCGTGTCAAATTGGTTAAGTATATTCAAGTGGTTTATGACTTAACCCTATCAAATCATCGTGTCAAATTGGTTGAGTATATTCAAGCGGTTCATGACTTAACCCTATCATGTGGCATTAATTCATTAATGCACCTCAACCTCTCACCTCAGACTTGTTGTTGTGGTCACTGGATATGCTGGGCGGTTCCGGGCAGAATTACACCACAACTCAGTCTGACCTCGGGTTTCAAGCGCGATATGACCAACTACCCACATTGGATCCTATTGTTTACAGGAACTGGATTTGCCGGGCGGTTCCGGGCAGAATTACACTGCAAACTCAACCCAACCTCGAATTGGCCATTTTCAAGTTCATTCTAGTGTCATGTCCATGTTCAAGATTCATGTCAAGTTCGTGTTAAGCTTCAAGGATAAGTTTCATGCCCACATCCAGATTCAAGTTATAACAATGTTCATGCTTCAAGTTTTTTGCCTATTATCAAATTCATAATTCATGTTCATAACCAATTCGTGTTTTTCCTAATCTACCCAAATCGTATTCCCATCGCAGATAAACGTGAATCGATCTATACTACAAATAAATCCAAATCCCGAGATAAAGGGAATAACATCAAAACTATGATAGGAAAAAGGGACAAGCATAAAGCGATAAAAGGGATTACAAGACTAACATGATATAACTTGAGATAATTGGTTACAACATCACCAGCATATAGGGTTTCAAATCTAGCAAGATAAGGCGATAGTCATGATAAAAGTTGATATAAAAGAATAGGCATGCAAAAGCAAGCCAAATACAAGGATAATGGATCGAATGGTTTTAGTGTACATAATAGCGAATGAACTAAGCAAGTCACACCCTAGGTATGAGATCCAACAACTGCAAATTCAGTGTACAACATGGGTTTCAACTATGGGCATGAACAATCAACTATAATAGTCTTAGGCAACTAACCCCAATAGTCATAGTCATGGTCATAGGTAGAAATCTCATAATCAAGAACCATAAGCGATCAATCGCAATAGTCATGGATAATTATCCAAAATAGTTCTAGGTAGATAGTCATAGGAAATTAACAGTAATAGTTTCAAAGTCATGGTCATAGATAATAGCCTTATGTTCATAATCATAGGTAATAATTCTCATAGTCAAGAGTCATGATTAGCCACAATTGTCCTTGTCATAGTCATAGGCAATAGTCTTATGTTAACAGTCATAGGCATAGTGTTATGTTCACAGTCATAGGCATAGTCTTATGTTCACAATCATAGGCATAGTCTTATGTTCTCAGTCGTAGTCCTTGGCCATTAACAATAGTTTCAACGTCATAGGCATGTTAAAGTTATAGACATGAAAGAGTTTGATTTACAACATGAATAGGCTCAAAGCAATATTCATGAAAGTCAAGATCCAAGATGAACAAGAATAGATATGAATCAATTATCATACATAGATCCAATTCCAATTTACAACATGGATACTAAGTTTACAACTTTTATCTAAAAGTAACTTGAACTTACAGATCGTGGTCTAAGAAAGATGCAGAAGTCAAGTCTAGAAATTTTTCGTTGAATTGCTGAATCGTTGAATCTTGCTTTGATCGTAGAAGAAAATCCCCAAATATGCAATTCCTAGCCGTAGTCTTCAAGAAATAATTTTCTCGTTTTAATTTAATTTATCTTAATTTAATTTAGAAGAAGAACAAGAAGCCATGATCATCAAGAGTTTGAGCAGCATAAGGTTAGAGAAGAATGGTGTAAAGAGAATGAGGCTAGGAGGCTGTTTGTATAGGATTAGGCAGACAAATCTGGACAGAAAACGAGGTCAAATACATCAGGATGCGTCTGGTTCAAAAAGTGGGTTCGGGAGGCAGGTCGACCCCCAGGTCGACACTATGGTCGACCTGGTCCCTGGGAGGTCGACTCTATGGTCGACCCCCAGGTCGACCTGGTCCATGGGCGGGAATTTTCCCGCCCAGCCTGTTCTGGGGTTTGAATTCGAATTTCGAGCTGTTTTTGATTCTGAAAATTCCCGAAACTTCGGAGGGTCATATCTCCCTCATACAGACTCCGATTTCTCGCAAACTCGGACTCGTTTCCAAGCAGAATTTCGAGATGAACACAATGGTGCAACCCGTTTCCCCTGATTCTTATTTTAAAATTTAATTCTGCCTTGATTTATGGTTTTAACACATTATTAAAATTCGGGTTGTTACAATGAGCGGGTGTAGAAGGAGAACGAAGAGGCAGAACTCTTAATAAAAAAGAATGATGAGATCATATGATTACTTGAATCAAATCACGTTGAGCTTGAATGGGACAAGAAGGAGAAAGAGGCAGCAGAAGCATCAAATAGAGAGGTGCTGGACCAGTAAGAGTTCGTCAGAGCCAAATTCGACCCAGCTAGAAGTTCTTAGACTCGAAGCTAGAGAGGCTCGAGCAGAGGCAGAGAGGGAGCTAGAGCCAGCGGTCTAGGGCTTTTATGTAAAAACCCTTTGATTCGACAGAATCTTGTGGGTCAAAGACTACGCCCGGACGCTTGCGCTAGCGTAGGAAAGGTTGTTGATGGATAAGGATGCTACGCAGGAGGTGGAGATAGTGGATGAAAAAGCAGTGATGTCCCACTATGACTGAGGAGGAGCGCCAGGTGTTGGCGGAAGGGAGAGTTATGCTTAACGAAGACACCATGGTAGAGAAGGCAGAATGGCGTGCTGTTGAGAAGGGGAAGCTATTGTTATAGATAGCATCGTGGTTGCTTACGAAGTTGAAGTTGGTGTTTCCCAACAACAACATGTCACTCCTCTTGGTTCCACTGGCGGCCCATCCATGCTAGCTCCCGTGGTTATGGAGTATGACCCCGACCATCCAAGGTTGGAACATGGAGGCTTCCTTCCACCAAAAGGTGAAGGCACCATGCCAATGGAAGCCATACAGAAAACGATGGGAGCTATATCCACTTTCTCACCAGTATTCGAAAAGATGATAACACGAAATAGAAGTAGACTAATTCGACTTCCTCCTCAATATGCATGTTCTTTTGGATTGGAGATGACAATCGGCTTCGATACAACATGGCAGCTAGGCTCGGGTCTAATGCTAATGCCTACGGGAGGCAGATGGGAGAGGATTTTGGTCATCCTTAGATGTTCCCAAATTTCGAAAAACAACAGGACAATCTTCCTTCAAATATTAAGAATGTAATCGATTTTGATACATAAAGAAGGACTTTCCTAAATTAAATAAGAAAATTTTCATGATGAATTACAAAGTGAGAAGTTTTCAAAGAAGATCATGCCAGTCTTACAAGTAATGTGGGAAGATTCATCTTCCAGTGACGCTGACAGTGATGGTGATGGTGAGTAATCAAATGTATTCTTCATGATAGTCGATGAAGAGGTAAATTTTGATTTATCATATTAAGATATTATAGAAATAACCTTAGAATAATAAGTATAAGAGCTTAAGAAAAAACCATAAAGATTATTTGGGAAAAACATGAAGAATAGAATTAAAAATTGGAATGTATAATGATAAAAAGGTTATTTTGGAAGAAGAAATTTGAAATTAAAAAAAATCAAGCAATACAACGACAACGGATTTCAAGCAATGGCATAAAATTCATATTTACTGATGTTAGACCGGAATTTGGTACTAACACCCAAATGCAATGTAAAGTCCTCACAATCACAAATCACAGATTGCAGAAAACAGTAAATAGAAGGAGACACATGACATTTTTATAGTGGTTCGGCTGAAACCAAGCCTACATCCACTTTATAGTTTCTTAAATTCTAAGAAATTACGAGTACAACGCTGTCTTACAATCCATAAGATTCATTCACATACAACATCCTTCTATTTTAATGAAGATGAGGAGAAAAAAGAATGATTTTATGCACGAAATTCTCGTGTTAATTTAGTCTAGAAGCACAAAGTCCTTGTGTTGTAGCAATGGTGGATGCCGTGAGGAACTAGTGCCCCAAAAGCCCCTTCAAAATGCCACATAGTGGTGTATTTATAGGGGTGGAGAGGTTCCAGGTCGGATGCCACGTGTTACAACCGAAGGTGATCACGGAAAGTAGTGGAGAATGCTCTCAAAATCGTGCTATGCCAAGTGGAGCTTAATCCATGCAAGTAGGAGGAAGATATTCCTTAAGAATCGGTCAAAGTTGTTATGCAAAAGCAGGTCCAGGCCGA
This sequence comes from Allium sativum, assembly GCA_030737875.1. Lineage (NCBI taxonomy): Eukaryota > Viridiplantae > Streptophyta > Magnoliopsida > Asparagales > Amaryllidaceae > Allium > Allium sativum. Next base: position 311,102,601 of record CM060912.1, read on the forward strand.
TCAGGTCCTCCTACAGAAAAGTCTGTGTGTACAACTTAAGCAGGATCTATATTGATATAGCGAAAATGTAGATGATATACTAACTAGCTAATATACAGTATTTATGTAAATAGATAGGAACTGATATAATATATCACAAGTAGATAAAAGCAATAAGTAAGGTTGTGACGGCCGGGAATTTCGCTCGATCCGAATCAGTCGTTAAACCGATCTAGACCGTTCGAAACCCCTGATCGTTGAGAACAGGACAAAATAGAACGCAGGCGGAAGAACATTTCATTGCTATTACAACAATTCCATTAGATACAAGAATATACAGAGTATAAATGAATAAATATACATTCGAAACATATCAGAGATTACAATAAATTACATAGCAGCGGAAAATAATACAAAGCACAACTGAAGGTGATATATGGATACAGAGCTTTCCGGATATCATTCCAGCTGTAAACCAGGATCCTGTGAATATAAATCTGCAAAACCAAAACTACTAGCTGCCCGTGCAGAAAATAGGGGCACCCAGAGTTTAGGTTAAAACAATAAACTCCAGGTCAGTCATGTGACTGGTGTGAGAACTAAAACAGTTATTTAAAACCTTACTTTAAAAGAGAGTAATTCAAGGGACCACGCCGTATAACACGGAACGGGTTTTCTCCCAAGAATACCAGTGCATAGAATAAACAGCGCATTGCTTTTTCGAAAAATGAAGCTATTATAAGACCCAGGTCCCATCACACAATGCAACGCAAGCCGGAGGATAGGGTTTTCCCTTATAATAGCCAAACATGCTTGGTACGTTTAAAACAAACCATTTGATACTATAATAAGTGTATAGTGTCAAAACAGTTTCAATCATAAATATAAATCATAGACAGCATAGCATCCCATGCTACTATGTCGCCATACTAGTTCTACAATTAAACCCGCAATACGCGTATTGGAAATTGGATTTCCGTCATGAGTCGAGGAAAGGGGCAAGCTCCTCTCTGCGTTCGAGACACTCTAGCAAATGCCTCAGGGCTACGCACTCTGGGCAACCCTTGAATGCTTCAGGGCCGGTCCTCACTTACGTTAGAGGATTAGTATTCCTGAACACACGTTTCCCGGTCCTTACAGACCTAAAATCGAGGCGCCTCATCCAACAACCACAAAGGTGAAAAGTATATATATGTCAGGGCTGGTAAGTCACTGACACCACCAAAGCTAGAAAGAAACGTCGTGCTCTACCTGCAGTCCGTATCCCGTTTTTAACTCATACCGAGGTGTGAGGCTCGCGAATTTACGTTATACACAAAGCTACGCCACAAAGGTTGTGCTTTGATCATCAACCATAAGACTTTGCTTTTCAACAGAAGCCTTGATCATTGCATCTTAGCGTGCCACACAGGCAATTCATGCCATGCGACTGATGTCCATCGATATACAACCTCTGAGCTCGTACGTCTCAGAGAAGGGCGTTAAGCAAAAGAATAAATTCTCCGCCGCCAAACAGATGTATATTTAATAAAAATCAATCAACACAGAATAAAATCCAGTGTCAGACACACAATCCATTTACAAGTCCGTTCTGGGTCTGAACGAAACCGGAGGCACTTTCCTCGCATATCCATCCATCTCCAAGTACGTCCGGACGACCACCAACTATTTCCATCCTCTTGGGTGTACAGCCCAATCAGGATCGTCAGTAATTACCCAAACGATGTGAAGACTTCCGGTCTTCGACCACCATCTTCATCTTCGACATATCGTCGAATCGGTTATTCAGAATGGGTACAAACCCGGCCTTTCCGAACAACCCGCGTATATTAAAAACAAATGTTACACAAACACAACATACGCCTCATTCCAATTCATTAGTCACTAACCGCAAATTAGCAAGAGAACAATTTCCCAAACATTAACCCCGAAGGCCGAAACCAACATCAGATCAATACCCAGGAAACCATTCTTCTTAACCAACCTACAGCTAGTTTCTAAATTCCACATTCTTAGGGAAAGGTTCCCATTAATTTTATCCAAGATAAATTCTTTAAAATTTATCCTGTAATCTTCCTTTGGATGTCGTTTCAAACCAAATTATGGTTTTCTAAACTAGTCGAGATTAGCGAACCGTAACGAAGTAATTATTTATTCTATTTCCCAATCCCAACCTATTCATCCCATGAAGCAAAACTGGTAATACTCCATATCTAACACCACAGTGTTGTCGGTAAAATTAATTACCATCTCACGTTCAAATCTAATTAAAGATTTAACTATCGCTTTGGAGCAAAACTGGTGATACTCCATCCTCGCTTATTTGTCAAATTTGATAATTTAGATTATCAATTCGAATTTCAATCTGATTGCAGATTCATTAAAACTCTTTTTACTGGGTTAAAGAACTAGGTGTTATTTAAAACACAGTTCACGACAAACCCAAATCACATTCTATTTGTTATCGGGTTAAAGAACTAGTGTTATTTAAAACACCGTTCACGATAAACCCATTTCAAATTCAATCAAATATATTAGAAATTCCGATTATTTAAAACCCCTTTTTAAATCTAATTCATTTATTTTAAAAATAATTGGGTTTTAAATTTAGTTCAAAACTAGTTCATTTCGATAAAAATCTATTTTTATCTTTTAAAATATGGAGTTTTTCACCCCAATTTTTCCCAATTCATTTCTTATGATATTACATAAATTATTACTATTTTTAATAATTTTATCAAGGTCCGTACAGTCGATTTTCAACAATGGCCATCGAACTGCACTTACAGCGACCTTTTTCGAATTTGATTTGGACGTATCTCCAAATCCAACCGTTAGATTTCAAATTTCTAATATTCGTTTGAAAGCTCTTTTCGATATGAACCCAACGGTTCCGGTTTTAGGAGAATCCGACGGTCGGATCTCCCGTAATGTCCGTTTGAAATAAATGGTTGAAATTCGCGAACTGCCGCGGCGCGGCGCGTTCTATTCAGGCCATTATATTATATATATATAATATATATAATATATATTTCGTCGATTACTAATTAAAAACGAATTATATGAATAGTTTTGAATTCGTTTCAAAAACAATTTCAACTTCCATTTCAATTCAAAGCAAAATTGAATTCTTCTTTATAAATCCATTTTAAAATTCATTTCTATTCAGTTCAAATTTCAATTCAATTTGAATTCATTTCAATTCGCTTTCAATTCAATTTCAACTCGTTTTTAATTCAATTCATTTTCAAATTCGTTTGCTATTCGATTCAATTCAAATTGGTTTCAAAGTCGTTTTCTATTCGATTCAATTCAAATCGGTTTTCTATTCGAATCAAATTCGTTATATATTCAATTGAAATCAAATTCGTTTTCTATTCAATTCATCTCGAAATCGTTATATATTGAATTCATTTCGAAATCGTTTTATATTCAATTCATTTCGAAATCGTTTTATATTCAATTCATTTCGAAATCGTTATATACTCAATTCATTTCGAAATCGTTTTATATTCAATTCATTTCGAAATCGTTTTATATTCAATTCATTTCGAAATCGTTATATACTCAATTCAATTCAAAATCGTTTTATATTCAATTCATTTCGAAATCGTTATATACTCAATTCATTTCGAAATCGTTTTATATTCAATTCATTTCGAAATCGTTATATACTCAATTCATTTCGAAATCGTTATATATTCAATTCAAAATGAATAAAATTGATATAAATATCGTTCACGCCCAAATGGCGTCAATCTAATCAACACGGCTTCATATACTTCTATTTTCAAATATTCTATTTCAAATATTTCCTTTTCAAACATTTCTATTTCAAATATTTCGTTTCAAATATTTCTATTTCAAATATTTCGTTTCAAATATTTCTATTTCAAATATTTCGTTTCAAATATTTCGTTTTCAAATATTACGTTTTCAAATATTTTTACTTCAAATATTTCTATTTCAAATATTACTATTTCAAATATTTCTATTATTAAAATATTTCGTTCAACACATGACTAATTTCAACGGATGAGTACAGTCAACACATGAACCTTTATTTTATATTGATAAAGAAGTAAATTTTATTATTAAAATATTTCGTTCAACACATGACTAATCTCAACGGATGAGTACAGTCAACACATGAACCTTTATTTTATATTGATAAAGAAGTAAATTTTATTATTAAAATATTTCGTTCAACACATGACTAATCTCAACGGATGAGTACAGTCAACACATGAACCCTTATTTTATATTGATAAAGAAGTAAATTTTATTATTAAAATATTTCGTTCAACACATGACTAATCTCAACGGATGAGTACAGTCAACACATGAACATTTACCTTATATTATAAAGATGTGAATTTTATTATTAAAATCTTTCGTTCAACACATGACTAATCTCAACGGATGAGTACAGTCAACACATGAACATTTACTTTATATATTCTTTATCTTCTAAATTGGAATGAGGCCCAATCAATCACCATATAAAATTAATTATATGGATTTTCATACAACATATGTATATAACAACATTGAAAAATAATCAACCATCAACCAAAGTGCACTACACTGTATAAGCATCAAATATAGATATATAACGCTTATAACAGCCTGTCAATCAATCGATCGACATATTTAATCAATCAGGATGAGTGAACTTCATATTTCATCCCAACACCCGTGTGGGGTTTCAAACAATCAAACACAGATTTTATTTGTGCAGTTGGGCGATGTGTAAAATTTATCGACCCAATCAATGTCAGTCAAATCAGTGTACATAAACAAACCGTTCGGTCTGTAAATGAATATTTTATTTACATTCACGTTAAAAATTATATTTTTAACGATGAAATATTTTATTTCAACACATGAAACTTTATGTTATATTCAGTTCGTTTACGCAATAAAAATGATATTTTTATTTTTCAAATATATTTTAGAAAATTTCGGCGGCATAACGGCACGATACTAGAAACGGGACAAGGCCTAGCCTTATCCCCGGACTAGTGAAGGCCCACGCCATTCACACATCAATCAAATCCATTCATTCTCACCAAACAATTCAATTTCAATCAAATAATCTAATTAATTTTTGCAATCAAACAATTTAACAAACAAGCCATCCATGGTCTGTGGATGACGGGTGTCGGGTGCTACTAAACACCGTCTGCATCCTAGTATATATATAACTAGAAAAAGAAATTGAAAGGTGAGAAATTCTCACAGATAGCTATCCTAGCTCCACGGCACTTCATTGATAGAAATCTTCATCGCTATCGCATCTTCGTCATCTTTGTTGCCCGTAGCCACTACATATATAAAAATCACACATTTTATATTTTGATGTCTTTAAAATAAAAATCACATTTTTATTTATTCACTTTCAATTTAAAAATCATATTTTTACTTCGTTATTCACTATATAAAAATCGAATTTTTACTTTGCTATTCTATATATAAAAATCGAATTTTTATCGCTAACTTCATATTGTAAAAATCGAATTTTTTACCGCTAACTTCATATTGTAAAAATCGAATTTTTTACCGCTAACTTCATATTGTAAAAATCGAATTTTTTACCGCTAACTTCATATTGTAAAAATCGAATTTTTATCGCTAACTTCATATTGTAAAAATCGAATTTTTATCGCTAACTTCATATTTAAAAGTCCTACTTTTATCCTCTACATCATATGAAAAATCCGAAGTCTAAAACAGTTTCATTTACATAGGATCTGAAATTAAAACAATTGCAAATAAACAAATGAATAACCATAGTTATAAAGCTCACTGTCGTCGGAGAAAATGGGATGTATGCGCTCGAAGGAGGAAGGGGAGGGGTAATCGCTATTGAGTTCGCAGAAGGGGGGGGGGGTTGTCACGGTCTTTCAGCTGAGGGGGCTCGACTGGTTCGATGGAGGGTGGAGGGTGCTGCGCGAGTTGGAGGAGGGGAGGGGCAGGAGGCGGTGGTGACGAGGTTGGTGGGTGCGTCGATGCGGTGGTGGCCGGCTGCATCGCGGTGGAAGAAGTAGGGCGGCGGTGGTGCCAGGGAGGAGGAGGCGCGAGGGGGGGCTGTGGTGGTCAGCGCCACCTTGGGTGGGTGCGACGGTGGGAGGAGCGGCGGCTCCTCCCCCTTCCATCTCTCTTTCCTCTTTTTTCTTTTCTCTCTTTTTTTTTATTCGATTACCATTTGAACGGGACTGAAGGGGGGGGGGTTGACTTCAACAAAGAGAAAGGAGGGGGGTGAGTGTAATTAAATTTATTTATTATTTTATTTAAAGTCCAAAAAGTAACTTTTATTTTCGAACTCAAAACGAAACCCACCGCCTGTCGTCCATAGCGTTTTACCCCCATTCCGAACACAATGGGATATGTATCGCAAGCTGATTCGATCGTTTTGATCAGTTTCCGTTGAATTTACATTTAAATTACTATATTGAATTTTAAACGTACATTTCAAATTACCGAGGTCACATACTAACTAGAAAAATTCCAGAAAAATATTTTCTAGCCTCCTATTGACGATACGGTCCTAACAAAACTAGTTTCGTCGAATTCTGAGACCGTTAGAAAAATGGCCATTTTCCAGTCGATTAAAATCAACTGAAACTGGTCAAACGCGTTTTCCTTTGCCACGCTCACATATTGATTCTAAAAATTATGAAATTTGGAATCTAGCAATAACTTGACATCACGGACCCAACAAAAGTGGTTTTGTCGAAATCCGAGGTCGTTTGCAAAATGTCCATTTTTAAGGGCCTGAATTCCATAGCGACTATTCAGAATTTTCAACTGGACATATCTTTTGATTCCCGCTATGAAATTTTGATTTTTCGGATTCGTTGGAAAGATATTATCAAATAGATCCTAATGTTTTTGGTTTCACTAAAATCCGGATTGTTTTGCACCCGGTACATTCAATTGAAGTTTGAAATCGAATTATCGAACTACCGCGCCATTTTCAATTCTATTTATAATTATATATAAATATTTATATTCTAACGACGACGTATATAATATATACGTTCAAACTATATTCAAAATAAATTTCTCGTCGATTTTATTTAAAATAATCTATTTTAAATATTCAAAATTCGCCAAAATTGCCAAAATAAAAATTTTAAACTGGCCCAGATTTTCGGGTTGTTACAATCTCCCCCACTTAAAACTTTTCGTCCCCGAAAAGGAACAAAGTCGAAATTGGTTTGATAATTCAACTCTACGTTCGATTTGGCTTCAATTCTCCAACTTTTCAGTTTCTGAGAATTCTCAAATTTTCAAAAATTTGGCTAACACCCTAAATTTTTGAAAAATTTCGCCATAACCTCCCCTGCACCGGGAGCATCGGGGAATTTCAAATAGCTTCCCCGGTCCTTCAGATCTCAAAAAGAAAAAGAAAAAGCCAAGCGGCTAGCCAATAGGCTCATAAAATCATCATCACCCAAACAAAACAGTAAATTATGTAATAAACATGTACCTATTTGTCGGGCAAACAAATTTTATTCTTCGGCTCTAGCCTCCTTGCTATGACCTGTTCAATGCAAGTATATGTATATGCAAGCAAATGCGACCAATTTTCAATACAGTTCAATATTTGATGCTATTAGGCATAATGGTTCAAAATTAGCAAACAAATAAACAAATAACACAAACATCAATCAATTAGTGAATTAGAGTTTCAAATTCATCCTTTTGATATATATACAAAAATCATGTTTTTGATGCCAATTCACAACAATGTGTTCTAGCTATATAGGTTTTGGTTCTCACACCAGTCTAATGGAAACATATAGAAAGCACACCTTTGAAACACGAAAATAATTACTAATGATGACGCGTCAATCATCAGAATCAGGTCCGTGCGACTAGAGTGTGATTCTATATCTATCTAATATATTAAAACTTCGAATATACGTTCATGACGCGTATATGCAAAATCTTTATATATTGGAATGTCCAAGTTCAAAATAAATAAATATTCAAATACGTATAAAGCAATTTAAATTTTCAAACAAAATGGTTTTCATTTGGAAAATATACTCTTCACACTCGTTCTAGGATACTACTGATCATGTCTCTAACGAGTCATTCTAATTGGATATTGCTAACCCAATATCTGATGAATTCTTTCGTATGGTTCTAATGTGTCTTGTTCTCGAGCTCTGTAAACCAAAGCTCTAATACCAAATGTGACGGCCGGGAATTTCGCTCGATCCGAATCAGTCGTTAAACCGATCTAGACCGTTCGAAACCCCTGATCGTTGAGAACAGGACAAAATAGAACGCAGGCGGAAGAACATTTCATTGCTATTACAACAATTCCATTAGATACAATTATATACAGAGTATAAATGAATAAATATACATTCGAAACATATCAGAGATTACAATAAATTACATAGCAGCGGAAAATAATACAAAGCACAACTGAAGGTGATATACGGATACAGAGCTTTCCGGATATCATTCCAGCTGTAAACCAGGATCCTGTGAATATAAATCTGCAAAACCAAAACTACTAGCTGCCCGTGCGGAAAATAGGGGCACCCAGAGTTTAGGTTAAAACAATAAACTCCAGGTCAGTCATGTGACTGGTGTGAGAACTAAAACAGTTATTTAAAACCTTACTTTAAAAGAGAGTAATTCAAGGGATCACGCCGTATAACACGGAACGGGTTTTCTCCCAAGAATACCAGTGCATAGAATAAACAGCGCAATGCTTTTTCGAAAAATGAAGCTATTATAAGACCCAGGTCCCATCACACAATGCAACGCAAGCCGGAGGATAGGGTTTTCCCTTATAATAGCCAAACATGCTTGGTACGTTTAAAACAAACCATTTGATACTATAATAAGTGTATAGTGTCAAAACAGTTTCAATCATAAATATAAATCATAGACAGCATAGCATCCCATGCTACTATGTCGCCATACTAGTTCTACAATTAAAACCGCAATACGCGTATTGGAAATTGGATTTCCGTCATGAGTCGAGGCAAGGGGCAAGCTCCTCTCCGCGTTCGAGACACTCTAGCAAATGCCTCAGGGCTACGCACTCTGGGCAACCCTTGGATGCTTCAGGGCCGGTCCTCACTTACGTTAGAGGATTAGTATTCCTGAACACACGTTTCCCGGTCCTTACAGACCTAAAATCGAGGCGCCTCATCCAACAACCACAAAGGTGAAAAGTATATATATGTCAGGGCTAGTAAGTCACTGACACCACCAAAGCTAGAAAGAAACGTCGTGCTCTACCTGCAGTCCGTATCCCGTTTTTAACTCATACCGAGGTGTGAGGCTCGCGAATTTACGTTATACACAAAGCTACGCCACAAAGGTCGTGCTTTGATCATCAACCACAAGACTTTGCTTTTCAACAGAAGCCTTGATCATTGCATCTTAGCGTGCCACACAGGCAATTCATGCCATGCGACTGATGTCCATCGATATACAACCTCTGAGCTCGTACGTCTCAGAGAAGGGCGTTAAGCAAAAGAATAAATTCTCCGCCGCCAAACAGATGTATATTTAAAAAAAATCAATCAACACAGAATAAAATCCAGTGTCAGACACACAATCCATTTACAAGTCCGTTCTGGGTCTGAACGAAACCGGAGGCACTTTCCTCGCATATCCATCCATCTCCAAGTACGTCCGGACGACCACCAACTATTTCCATCCTCTTGGGTGTACAGCCCAATCAGGATCGTCAGTAATTACCCAAACGATGTGAAGACTTCCGGTCTTCGACCACCGTCTTCATCTTCGACATATCGTCGAATCGGTTATTCAGAATGGATACAAACCCGGCCTTTCCGAACAACCCGCGTATATTAAAAACAAATGTTACACAAACACAACATACGCCTCATTCCAATTCATTAGTCACTAACCGCAAATTAGCAAGAGAACAATTTCCCAAACATTAACCCCGAAGGTCGAAACCAACATCAGATCAATACCCAGGAAACCATTCTTCTTAACCAACCTACAGCTAGTTTCTAAATTCCACATTCTTAGGGAAAGGTTCCCATTAATTTTATCCAAGATAAATTCTTTAAAATTTATCCTGTAATCTTCCTTTGGATGTCGTTTCAAACCAAATTATGGTTTTCTAAACTAGTCGAGATTAGCGAACCGTAACGAAGTAATTATTTATTCTATTTCCCAATCCCAACCTATTCATCCCATGAAGCAAAACTGGTAATACTCCATATCTAACACCATAGTGTTGTCGGTAAAATTAATTACCATCTCACGTTCAAATCTAATTAAATATTTAACTATCGCTTTGGAGCAAAACTGGTGATACTCCATCCTCGCTTATTTGTCAAATTTGATAATTTAGATTATCAATTCGAATTTCAATCTGATTGCAGATTCATTAAAACTCTTTTTACTGGGTTAAAGAACTAGGTGTTATTTAAAACACAGTTCACGACAAACCCAAATCACATTCTATTTGTTATCGGGTTAAAGAACTAGTGTTATTTAAAACACCGTTCTCGATAAACCCATTTCAAATTCAATCAAATATATTAGAAATTCCGATTATTTAAAACCCCTTTTTAAATCTAATTCATTTATTTTAAAAATAATTGGGTTTTAAATTTAGTTCAAAACTAGTTCATTTCGATAAAAATCTATTTTTATCTTTTCAAATATGGAGTTTTTCACCCCAATTTTTCCCAATTCATTTCTTATGATTTTACATAAATTATTACTATTTTTAATAATTTTATCAAGGTCCATACAGTCGATTTCCAACAATGGCCATCGAACTGCACTTACAGCGACCTTTTTCGAATTTGATTTGGACGTATCTCCAAATCCAACCGTTAGATTTCAAATTTATAATATTCGTTAGAAAGCTCTTTTCGATACGAACCCAACGGTTCCGATTTTAGGAGAATCCGACGGTCGGATCTCCCGTAATGTCCGTTTGAAATAAATGGTCGAAATTCGCGAACTGCCACGGCGCGGCGCATTCTATTCAGACCATTATATTATATATATAATATATATAATATATATTTCGTCGATTACTAATTAAAAACGAATTATATGAATAGTTTTGAATTCGTTTCAAAAACAATTTCAACTTCCATTTCAATTCAAAGCAAAATTGAATTCTTCTTTATAAATTCGTTTTAAAATTCATTCCTATTCAGTTCAAATTTCAATTCAATTTGAATTCATTTCAATTCGCTTTCAATTCAATTTGAACTCGTTTTTAATTCAATTCATTTTCAAAGTCGTTTGCTATTCGATTCAATTCAAATTGGTTTCAAAGTCGTTTTCTATTCGATTCAATTCAAATCGGTTTTCTATTCGAATCAAATTCGTTATATATTCAGTTGAAATCAAATTCATTTTCTATTCAATTCATTTCGAAATCGTTATATATTCAATTCATTTCGAAATCGTTTTATATTCAATTCATTTCGAAATCGTTTTATATTCAATTCATTTCGAAATCGTTATATACTCAATTCATTTCGAAATCGTTTTATATTCAATTCATTTCGAAATCGTTTTATATTCAATTCATTTCGAAATCGTTATATACTCAATTCATTTCGAAATCGTTTTATATTCAATTCATTTCGAAATCGTTATATACTCAATTCATTTCGAAATCGTTTTATATTCAATTCATTTCGAAATCGTTATATACTCAATTCATTTCGAAATCGTTATATATTCAATTCAAAATGAATAAAATTGATATAAATATCGTTCACGCCCAAATGGCGTCAATCTAATCAACACGGCTTCATATACTTCTATTTTCAAATATTCTATTTCAAATATTTCCTTTTCAAACATTTCTATTTCAAATATTTCGTTTCAAATATTTCTATTTCAAATATTTCGTTTCAAATATTTCTATTTCAAATATTTCGTTTCAAATATTTCATTTTCAAATATTACGTTTTCAAATATTTCTATTTCAAATATTTCTATTTCAAATATTACTATTTCAAATATTTCTATTATTAAAATATTTCGTTCAACACATGACTAATTTCAACGGATGAGTACAGTCAACACATGAACCTTTATTTTATATTGATAAAGAAGTAAATTTTATTATTAAAATATTTCGTTCAACACATGACTAATCTCAACGGATGAGTACAGTCAACACATGAACCTTTATTTTATATTGATAAAGAAGTAAATTTTATTATTAAAATATTTCGTTCAACACATGACTAATCTCAACGGATGAGTACAGTCAACACATGAACCCTTATTTTATATTGATAAAGAAGTAAATTTTATTATTAAAATATTTCGTTCAACACATGACTAATCTCAACGGATGAGTACAGTCAACACATGAACATTTACTTTATATTATAAAGATGTAAATTTTATTATTAAAATCTTTCGTTCAACACATGACTAATCTCAACGGATGAGTACAGTCAACACATGAACATTTACTTTATATATTCTTTATCTTCTAAATTGGAATGAGGCCCAATCAATCACCATATAAAATTAATTATATGGATTTTCATACAACATATGTATATAACAACGTTGAAAAATAATCAACCATCAACCAAAGTGCACTACACTGTATAAGCATCAAATATAGATATATAACGCTTATAACAGCCTGTCAATCAATCGATCAACATATTTAATCAATCAGGATGAGTGAACTTCATATTTCATCCCAACACCCGTGTGGGGTTTCAAACAATCAAACACAGATTTTATTTGTGCAGTTGGGCGATGTGTAAAATTTATCGACCCAATCAATGTCAGTCAAATCAGTGTACATAAACAAACCGTTCGGTCTGTAAATGAATATTTTATTTACATTCACGTTAAAAATTATATTTTTAACGATGAAATATTTTATTTCAACACATGAACCTTTATGTTATGTTCAGTTCGTTTACGCAATAAAAATGATATTTTTATTTTTCTAATATATTTTAGAAAAATTCGGCGGCATAACGGCACGATACTAGAAACGGGACAAGGCCTAGCCTTATCCCCGGACTAGTGAAGGCCCACGCCATTCACACATCAATCAAATCCATTCATTCTCACCAAACAATTCAATTTCAATCAAATAATCTAATTAATTTTTGCAATCAAACAATTTAACAAACAAGCCATCCATGGTCTGTGGATGACGGGTGTCGGGTGCTACTAAACACCGTCTGCATCCTAGTATATATATAACTAGAAAAAGAAATTGAAAGGTGAGAAATTCTCACAGATAGCTATCCTAGCTCCACGGCACTTCATTGATAGAAATCTTCATCGCTATCGCATCTTCATCATCTTTGTTGCCCGTAGCCACTACATATATAAAAATCACACATTTTATATTTTGATGTCTTTAAAATAAAAATCACATTTTTATTTATTCACTTTCAATTTAAAAATCATATTTTTACTTCGTTATTCACTATATAAAAATCAAATTTTTACTTTGCTATTCTATATATAAAAATCGAATTTTTATCGCTAACTTCATATTGTAAAAATCGAATTTTTTACCGCTAACTTCATATTGTAAAAATTGAATTTTTTACCGCTAACTTCATATTGTAAAAATCGAATTTTTTACCGCTAACTTCATATTGTAAAAATCGAATTTTTATCGCTAACTTCATATTGTAAAAATCGAATTTTTATCGCTAACTTCATATTTAAAAGTCCTACTTTTATCCTCTACATCATATGAAAAATCCGAAGTCTAAAACAGTTTCATTTACATAGGATCTGAAATTAAAACAATTGCAAATAAACAAATGAATAACCATAGTTATAAAGCTCACTGTCGTCGGAGAAAATGGGATGTATGCACTCGAAGGAGGAAGGGGAGGGGGTAATCGCTATTGAGTTCGCAGAAAGGGGGGGGGTGTCACGGTCTTTCAGCTGAGGGGGGCTCGACTGGTTCGATGGAGGGTGGAGGGTGCTGCGCGAGTTGGAGGAGGGGAGGGGCAGGAGGCGGAGGTGACGAGGTTGGTGGGTGCGTCGATGCGGTGGTGGCCGGCTGCATCGCGGTGGAAGAAGTAGGGCGGCGGTGGTGCCAGGGAGGAGGAGGCGCGAGGGGGGGCTGTGGTGGTCAGCGCCACCTTGGGTGGGTGCGACGGTGGGAGGAGCGGCGGCTCCTCCCCCTTCCTTCTCTCTTTCCTGTTTTTTCTTTTCTCTTTTTTTATTCGATTACCATTTGAACGGGACTGAAGGGGGGGGGGTTGACTTCAACAAAGAGAAAGGAGGGGGGGGGTGAGTGTAATTAAATTTATTTATTATTTTATTTAAAGTCCAAAAAGTAACTTTTATTTTCGAACTCAAAACGAAACCCACCGCCTGTCGTCCATAGCGTTTTACCCCCATTCCGAACATAATGGGATATGTATCGCAAGCTGATTCGATCGTTTTTATCAGTTTCCGTTGAATTTACATTTAAATTACTATATTGAATTTTAAACGTATATTTCAAATTACCGGGGTCACATACTAACTAGAAAAATTCCAGAAAAATATTTTCTAGCCTCCTATTGACGATACGGTCCTAACAAAACTAGTTTCGTCGAATTCTGAGACCGTTAGAAAAATGGCCATTTTCCAGTCGATTAAAATCAACTGAAACTGGTCAAACGCGTTTTCCTTTGCCACGCTCACATATTGATTCTAAAAATTATGAAATTTGGAATCTAGCAATAACTTGACATCACGGACCCAACAAAAGTGGTTTCGTCGAAATCCGAGGTCGTTTGCAAAATGTCCATTTTTAAGGGCCTGAATTCCATAGCGACTATTCAGAATTTTCAACTGGACATATCTTTTGATTCCCACTATGAAATTTTGATTTTTCGGATTCGTTGGAAAGATATTATCAAATAGATCCTAATGTTTTTGGTTTCACTAAAATCCGGATTGTTTTGCACCCGGTACATTCAATTGAAGTTTGAAATCGAATTATCGAACTACCGCGCCATTTTCAATTCTATTTATAATTATATATAAATATTTATATTCTAACGACGACGTATATAATATATACGTTCAAACTATATTCAAAATAAATTTCTCGTCGATTTTATTTAAAATAATCTATTTTAAATATTCAAAATTCGCCAAAATTGCCAAAATAAAAATTTTAAACTGGCCCAGATTTTCGGGTTGTTACAAAGGTAAAGTGATACCAGGAATTTTATACTGGTTCAGACTTCCTGCCCTACGTCCAGTCCCGAAGCTCCTCTTCGGAATTCATTATCACGCCCTCTCTTATCCCGGAGGACTAGGTCAGTACACCCGAGCCCCAACAAGGATGCCTCTCGCCTGAGAAACTACACAGGACTTCAACAATTACAAGTGTTTTGACTTATGCTTTGTGTTCTTTGATCAACACGGATAGTCAACAGTTTAAGTACACCCTTCCTATTTATCCTCGAGTATTTGAAATGCTTGCAAAGATTTGAAGGAAGCTAGTTACTTGTTGAATCAAGATATGAAAAGTATGATCAAGGATTAAATAACAAACTTGAATTTGGAGAGCTTTTGCTTGCAAAGTATATAGAAGTTAATTTCAGAAAATAGAGAGAATATTATTAGAATTGGTTATTTGAAAAACATGTTTGAAGTGTTTATATAATAGAAGAAGAGTAACATTCCTTTATGAAGAGTTTCTATAAAAAGTTGTGTCCATTTCCATTGATTATTAAAGAGGAATCTCTTCATGAAAGATGGTGACTCTTCATAAAATGGTTTCTGGGTCGAATCAGTCAACTGGTTAAAAAATCATCAGTTGACTGGTTGAATTAAACTTTAAATCGTATAAATAAAAACATGTTTCAAAACTTGCCGTTGTGTAGACCAGCTGACTGGTCAATTCTCTACCAGTTGACTAGTAGAGCTTATTTTGTACACTTCTGTCTTTTTAGAGCTTATATATATATATATATATATATATATATATATATATATATATAACACCTTATCTCTATAACATGATTTCCATTTCAACTTCTTTTGTTGGCATTAATCAAAATCTTGATATCAACATTCTCCCCCTTTTTGATTAATGACAACATATCTGATTTTCTCCTCCTGAGTATTTGCTCCCCCTGAATTTCTGCAACATTTTGTTAGTTCGATAAAATTATAATCTTACCATTTTGATTCCTGCAGCAAAATGTTAGCACATGTATTCTCAATAAATTTGATATTAAGAGCACATAGCTCATATATTCAATAAATTCATCATTAAAATCATAAAATATATGTGAAATTAATGATTTTTCTCCCCCTTTGTCTAGGGGTGGCAATTAGAACCGAGAACCGAAAAACCGAACTGGCCCGACCCGAAAAGACCCGGACCTGAATCGAACCCAATGGGTCTTGGGTCGGGTCTAGGTGATGAAAAATACAATAAAGACCCGATAAAACCCGACCCGAATTGACCCGACCAGAAAGACCCGACCAAAAAACATTGAAATATATGTATTTTTAGTGTTGTTACCCAACGAAACCCGAACCGACCCGACCCAAACTGAAGCTCGGGTTGGGTCGGGTCCAGATTTTGGAAATATATGGTTTAGACCCGACAAAACCTTACCTGCCTCGACCCGAGACCCGACGGGTCGGGTCCGAGTCTATAGGGTCAGGTCTAATTGCCACCCCTACCTTTGTCATCGATTAAAAAGTAAATAGTCATGATTAGCATAAATTTAGAAATCTTTGCTAGATACAATTCCAAGCTCTCGTCGGAGTCTTATAAATGAGTTCTCTAAAAGGGGTTTTGTAAAGATATCAGCAATTTGATTTTTTGAATTTACAAACTCTAAATTAATTGTTTGTTTTTCAATATTGTCTCTTAAGAAATGATGTCTGATATCAATGTGTTTAGTTCTGGAATGATTTACTGGATTTTTAAATAAATTTATTGCGCTTGTATTGTCACAATAAATTATGGAATTAGACAATTTTACGTTGAAATCTTTTAATGTTTGCTGCATATATATTACTTGAGCACAAGCTGGTGCAGCAGATATGTATTCAGCTTCGCGTGTTGATAGTGAAACACAGTTTTGTTTCTTGCTGAACCAAGATATGAGTGATTTTCCAATAAAATGACATATTCCACTTGTACTCTTACGATCCATCCATGATACTCCAAAATCAGCATCACTATATGAAACTAATTCAAAGGAACAATCTTTCGGACAGAAGAGTCCAAAGTCTTTAGTACTGCTAAGATAACGTAAAATTCGTTTAACTGCTCTCAAATGTGATTCTTTTGGATTAGCTTGAAAACGAGCACATAAACAAACACTGATCATAATATCAAGTCTACTTGCAGCTAAAAATAAAAGTGAACCTATCATGCTTCGATATTGCTTTTGATCGACATTTTTACCATTTTCGTCTTTATCTAAATGTGTCGTCGTACTCATTGGTGTAGGTTTACTTGACGTGTTTTCCATTCCAAAATGTTTTATTAAATTAGTATAATATTTTTCTTGATTAATGAAAATTCCATCTGATAACTGCTTAATCTACAACCCTAGAAAATAAGAAAGTTCTCCCATATATGACATTTCAAATTCACTAGTCATTATTTTTGAAAATTCTTGACATAATTGATCATTTGTTGATCCAAAGATAGTATCGTCTACATATATATGTACTATTAAAATATCTTTATTATTCTTTTTGATAAAAAGTGTTTGATCAACCTTTCCAATTTGAAATCCTGAATCTAATAAATCAGTTCTGAGACGTTCATACCAAGCACGAGGTGCTCGTTTCAAACCATATAATGCCTTTTTTAATTTAAAAACATGATCAGGATATTTTTCATGAGTAATAGTGGAGGTTGTTCAACATATATTCATTCTTTAAAATAAGCATTCAAGAAAGCGCTTTTGACGTCCATCTGATATAGTTTAAAGTTGTGATGGCACGCGTCTGCTAATAGTATTCGAATTGCTTCTAGTCGTGCGACTGGAGAAAAAGTTTCTTCATAATCTATGCCTTCTTCTTGATTATAACCTTGTGCAACAAGTCTAGCTTTATTTCTAGTGATATTACCCAATTCACCTGCTTTATTTTTATAAACCCATTTTGTTCCAATAACAGTTTGATCAGTCGGTCTTGGAACTAATCCACATACTTCATTGCGTTCAAATTGATTTAATTCTTCTTGCATTGCAATTATCCAATTTTCATCTGTAGATGCTTCTTTAGGATTTTTGGGTTCGATATTTGATAAGAAGGCTACATTACTTACTAAATTAAGTTGACTTCTTGTCCTTACGTTTGAAGTTATTTCTCCAATAATATTTTGAGTTGGATGGTCTCGTAATATTCTTGGTGGAGATCGAACTTCATTAACAGGAACATTTTGATTATTGATGTTATCTTGAGTTTCTGTAGTATTATTCTCTATGTTATTATGAACAGTGTTTTCATCTTCTCTGTATATATCAAAATCATCATCATGTAAAGTATTATTTTTCAGAATATCTGAATTAACAGAATTTTGAATAATATTTTTGTCAAATGACACATGAAGTGATTCGTATATTTTACCGGTTTTCTTATTGAAAATTCGATAAGCCCTGCTATGCTTAGAATATCCTAAGAATATTCCTTCGTCCAATTTTGAATCAAATTTCCCAAGCAGATCTTTTGTAGTTAAAATGAAACATTTTGAACCAAAAACTTTGAAATAAGATATATTTGGTTTTCTACCGGTAAAAAGTTCATATGGAGTGTTTTTAGTAAGAGGTCGAATAGAAACACGATTCAAAACATAACAAGCTATTGCAACTGCTTTAGCCCAAAAATGTTTTGGCAGAGTACTTACATTCAATAACATACTAACACGTTCTTGTAAATTTCTATTTTTACATTCTACAGCTCCATTTTGTTGAGGAGTTCTAGGAAAAGAAAATTATGAAAAATTCCTTTCTTTCGACAAAATAAATCAAATTTCTCATTTTCAAATTCCCCTCCATGATCACTTCTTATGTTCTTTATTTTTAAATTAGTTAAATTTTGAATTTGTTTGACGAAAATCTTAAAGATATCAAAAGTATCGCTTTTATTCTTTAAAAACTTAGTCCAAGTGTATCTTGAGAAATCATCAATAATTGGAAACACATATCTGCTATGATTTATGGACTGAACTTGAGTTGGTCCAAATCCATGTGTAGTAATTCAAGTGGTTATAAGGTTGATATAACCATTTTAGACTTAAAAGAAGATTTGGTTAACTTTCCGAGTTGACGAGCATCGCGTAAATTTTCAGTTTTGAATTTTATTTTGGGTAATTCTCTTACAAGATCATTTTTAGATATCTTGTTGATAGTTTTAAAATTAATATGGAATAATCGTTTGTGCAATAACTAAGGATCATTGTCTATGGCTAATAAACACATACTTGGATTATTATTAACTGCCATATTTAAAATATAAATATTTTTGTCTCGATTTCCTTCAAAAATAAGATTTTGATTTGAATCAAAAATACTACATTTATTTTTAGAAAATGATATTTTAAAACCTTTATCGCATAATTGACTAATACTTAATAAATTGTGTTTTAAATTCTTAACGAATAAAACATCCAAAATAAGAGGTGAATTATATATACCGTAATTGCTCACATCGCCTTTGCCGATGATGTATCCTTTGGAATTTTCTCCAAACGTGACAGTTCCTCCTTTTGAGTAAATGATATTTGTTAGCATCTCCTTGTCTCCTGTCATATGTTTTGAGCAACCATTGTCTAGTATCCATTTTCCTCTGTTTTTGTTGAGTAGGACCTACAAAAAAAATTAAAAAAATTCATTGGTACCCACTTCCTCCGTTAGGGTCCTAAGGGTTAAATCTTAGGAAGCCAAACCCAAGAGGGATTAGGTTCCTTTTTTGAAAGAATTATTACTATTATAATGAACAGAATCTAAAAAGTTTTCAATATATTCATTTCTAATAAGAACATTATTTTGTCTTTGGAATTCATATACTAACATTTCCTGAGAGTTCTTTCTCAGTAGGAATATTTAATTTACTACTAGAAAATTCTGGTTTAATATTAGAGATTTTTGAACTGGATTTTCTTTTTGATTTAAATTTTTTATTATATCCAAGTCCTTTTTTTACTAAAAACCGGTTAAGAATTTTCTAATATTTCAGATAAATTCTCTCTTCCTTTGTTAAAATTATCAACATTTTTAGAAATGCTTTCTAATTTAATTTTTAAACTGGACTTTTCTAATTCTATGATTTCAAATCTAGTATTTAAATTATGATTTTTAGAAGCTAATAGATCATTTTATTCTTTTGAGTTTCGATTTCTTGACTCAACATAGAAATTTGAGAATTTGCTATTGAAAGAGATTCTTGTAATTTTCTAATTTCTTCTTCTAAAATTTCTTTTTCATCTTTTAAAAGATCTCTCTCAAATTCTGCTTTCTTTTTATCTTCGTTAGCTTGTTTAAACTTTCGCTTAAACATTTTCCTAGATTCTAAGATTTCAGTATTAATTTCTACTAATTCATCAAAAGTAAAATCACTTACATCATTATCTTTAGCCATGAAGCACACGTTTGCTTGCTCACTATCACTGTCGCTATTACTTTCTGAAGATGAATCTGAGTTGTCCCAAGTGACTAAAAATACTCGTCTCTTTGATTTTTCATTTTTGCGATTTCTCTTTAACTCTGGACAATTATTTTGATAATGTCCGGTCTTGTGACAATTAAAGCATTCTGCCAGTGCAGGGTCAGGCTCTTTTGATGAATTCTTTACATTTTTGCTTTGGCCTTTTCTGTATTTCAGAAATTTTCTAAATTTCTTAGCTACAAATGCAATATCTTCTTCGTATGAATCGGAATCTTCTCTCTCAGCATGGAATGCTAAAATTTTCCTATCTTGTGCTTGTGCTTTCTTTGCCTGCAAATTTACTTCATAAGACATTAGATTACCAATCAATTCTTCGGGTTCATGGTAGATAGGTCATTAGCTTCTTCGAATACTTTTCTCTCCCATTCGTCCGTTAAAGAATTCAAAATTTTTGACACTCAAAATCGGAATACTTTTCTCCTAATCCTAATAAAGAGTGATAAATGTTTTGAAAACGTGAATAAATATCATTTATAGATTCATTTTCATTCATCTTAAAATTTTGAAATTGATTCTTAAGCATATATAGCATATATATTTTACTTTGTTTAACTTTGTTATTACCCTCATGAGTAATTTTGAGCGTTCTCCAAATTTCATATGTTGTGTTGCACATACAAATCCGGTCAAAATCGTTCCTATCTAAAGCACAATGCAACATGCTCATGCCTTAGCATTGGCACTAGCCTCTGCTTTTTCAGATGCAGACCATTCTGTAAATAATGTTGTAGGTTGAGTGTACTTTTTTTGTGTGATATTCCATGCATCAAAACTATTTTCTTGCATGTATATCCTCATTCGTGTAGCCCAGTAACTTTAATTCATGCCATTAAAGAAAGGTTGTCTAGCAGTGGATTGGCCTTCAGAATATCCGGTGTTATCACCAGTACTAGTGTTATTATCCATAATTTCTATGTATCAGATAACAGTTTTACGGTTAAATGGTTGTCTAGCTCCGATATCAATTAAAAAGTCGGTGTGTATGACTTAAGAAAGATCTATATGGATATAGCGGAAATGTAGATGATATATTAACTAGCTAATATACAGTAGTTATGTAAATTGATAGGAACTGATATGATATATCACAAGTAGATAAAAGCAACAAGTAAAGTAAAGTGACACTGGGAATTTTATACTGGTTCAGACTTCCCGCCCTACGTCCAGTCCCGAAGCTCCTCTTCGGAAATCACTATCATGCCCTCTCTTAACCCAGAGGAATAGGTCAGTACACTCAAGCCCCAACAAGGATGCCTCTTGCGTGAGCAACTACACAATACTTCAACAATTACAAGTGTTTTGACTTCTGCTTTTTGTTCTTTGATCAACACGGATAGTCAACAGTTTAAGAACACCCTTCCTATAATCTTATTCTCGAGTATTTGAAATGAGAAGATTTTAAGGAAGCTAGTTACTTGTTGAATCATGATATGAAAAGTATTATCAAGGATTCAATAAGTAACTTAAATTTGGAGAGCTTTTGTTTGCAAAGTATATAGAAGTTAATTCCAGAAAATAGAGAGAATATTATTAGAATTGGTTATTTGAAAAACATGTTTGAAGTGTTTATATAATAATAGAAGAGTAGCATTCCTTCTTAAAGAGTTTCAATAAAAAGTTGTGTCCATTTCCATTGATAATTGAAGAGGAATCTCTTCATGAAAGATGGTAACTCTTCAAAAAATAGTTTCTGGGTCGAATCAATTTACTGGTTAAAAAATCATCAGTTAACTGGTTGAATTAAACTTTAAATCGTATAAATAAAAACATGTTTCAAAACTAGTCGTTGTGTACAAAATTTCTCTGACCAGTTGACTAGTCAATTCACTACCAGTCGACTGGTAGAGCTTATTTGGTACACTTCTGGCTTTTTAAAGCCATATGAATATATATATATATATATATATATATATATATATATATATATTCACTATTCGTGTTATACTTGAGGATATATTTTAACATGATTCTAACATGACTCAATATATATATAACCTTATCTCTATAACATGATTTCCATTTCAACTTTTTTCTTGGCATTAATCAAAATCTTGATATCAACACCTACCTCCAAGCCGAACCGTTGTCTTCAATCCAAAGACACCGTGTGCTTTTGAGTCGCAAGTGCAAGGCGGGTCAGGTCCTCCTTTTCCACCCGAACCGAGCCAACGCTTTGCCAAAACCATCTAGTGCCAAGCCACTTTGGGCGGGTCAGGTCCTTCCATCTGACCCGAGAGGGAAATCTAGATCTGTTTCAAGTATATGAATTTCCAAGTCTTTTACTACTTCGTCCAAGTTATTCTAGTTCTGCATGCGTTTACGGAAGCGGGCATCGCTTCCAAACCGTAAGTCTGTTTTGGCTAAACGAAAGCTGTACCTGAAGCTAATTTAGAGGGATATAAGAGTTATGGTGCAAGCACCATAATTGATGTTTTCGAGCCCAAAAGAGGTTGTCTAATAGGACTTTTGGGCCATTTTATGTTTGCGATGCGACTCCAACCAAATCGGTCCATGTTTTCTAATGACGTTCTCAATGTTTAAGTGCATTGTTAATCGGACATTTCGCGTGTGACGGTTTTAACCAAAAATCGTGTCAACATGTTTGCCCCTCAGAACATATCTTGCTGATTGAAAGAAGATGTGTTCTGGATAATACAAGAAAACCAGGGCTATGCCGGGCCTGCCAAATTTGTGTATAATCCATAAGGAAAGAAGGCAAACACGTGTGTCAAAACTGATTACACTTTCAAGCATAAACCATGCTTGTCCGTCCGATTGAGCATAAATCATACTCGAGGGACGCTCGAATCATCTTGCCAAGACCTAGCGAGGGACCTAACCTTCCAAGCATAAGCCATGCCAGGAAGTTCAAACTGAGCATAATCCGTACTCGAGTTTTATTGAGTTCCTTTTCCAGATTCCAATAAAACGATTTGATGTTATAGAGTATAGTCCACACTTAAAAACCTAAGGAAGTACAATCCATATTCTTATCGATATAGATCCATACTTCCCAAAGCCGTACGAGACAGTCCGTCCCTAGGCACAATCCATACCCAGGGGTCCGAGATAAGTATAAGCCATACTCAAACTGAGATTGAGAATCTTGCCACAACCTAACAAGATACTTAAATTTACCAAACATAATCCATGCTCGGAAAGTCCTTCCTTATTCAATTCAAAGTACAAAACCATAACAAATCCTGATTGGTTTGTCATCGAGTCCAGATCACGTTTTGGGGCTAAATCCTAACCTTGTACGTGTGTACTTCGATTTAGTCAATAGGAAAACCTAAAGAAAGAAAAAACATATCTTAAATCCTAAGAAATGCAAAAAAATGCAGAGTGGTCCAATCCAGATCAGCTGATAATGATCTGGAAAGAGCTCGATCCAGGATCATTCCCTCTCCGGGGAGCAGGTGGTGGTAGCGCGGGTGCAGGCATTGTTGGTTGTTTCTCATGCTTAGGTAGCTCTCCATGCCTAACCCTTTCCTCAATCAGATCAAGAAGATGCTTGCAGTCATTCGTGTCATAACCATCCATATCATGAAACAAGCAATGTTTTCCAACATCACGTTCCCTTTGCGATGGCTCCCTCCTGAGAGGCTTTGGGTAGGAGGTAGTTCCATCTGTGTCCATGTAGATATCAAATAGTGAAGCACTAAGTTCAGTGTACTTTTCATATCGGGGCCCTCTCCGGGGCTAAGTGTTGTGGTCATTCTTGACAACAGCTTTTCCCAGGCCTTTTCCAGAATTAGACGGTCCTCCGTCTTTAAGCATATTGACATCGAGAATGTTTTTCTCGGACGTTGCATCTTCTTCCCGCAGAAATATGTCTGCTTCAAGTTAGAATTCACCGAGGTTTCGCAGTACGTCTCGGTGCAAGGATTTTTTTTAATTCTGAGTTATCCAGAATGCCATATATGCTGCCATCAATACCATCGACGGTTCAGGTCGTTCAACCGATGCTGCTGCAACATTAAATCCTTCCATAAATGAGCGCAGAGTTTCTCTAGACCTCTGCTTGGTTGTAGTGAGCAACATGTTGTTCTTTGGTCGTGCAATGTGGACACGAAATTGTTCAATGAGGCGGGCAACCAACATGCTCCAGCTGTTGATCGATTCAGATTCCAACTGCCGAACCCACATGGCAGCTATATCAGTCAAGAAGAGAGGGAAGCATTTAGCCATGACGTTTTTCGACGCCCATTGAACTTCCATATGTCGTTTGTATTGCACCAGGTGTAGGATCCATCCTGCCGTTATGAGGCTCCAGAACATGAAGTTTGAAATCCGGGGGATTGCGGGAATTCCTAATTTCCTGTGTGAACGAAATGTGGTTGATGTCATCCACGTCATTCTGATAATTGCGGCTTCTCGAGAGGCGTTCAATCAAATTGGCAAGCCGAGCGCCTTCAAAGATTTGCTGCAACCTGCTAAGATCAAAGCTGGTGCCTTCAATGTTGATTCCAAGTGAATGAGGGGGTTCATCGTGAGCTGCATGATGCGGGCGGGAGGTGCCCCCGGATTGCGGGTCGTAGGAGCCGATCCGACCCGGTCCTTGTGCCCTCATCCAAAGCACTTCATATCGTTGCTCAATGAATCCTGGTACTGTCGAGTTCATGCGGATCGGAGCTGATGTTGGTCATGCTCGTCCTGAAGCTTGATTCGGAGTATTGCCAATGTTTTCGTCCTAAACATTTCGAGTTGCAGGCCATTCATTCTACAGTGGGAGGCGATTGCCTCCAACTTCAATGGGTCCTACGGATCAGATCGGGTCTGACCCGACCTGCTCGGGTGCTCCTGCTGGGGTTGATTCCAGTGCTGGTGCGATTAACACAGTGTGAAATCCAATCTGTTGAATGTTGTTTCTCGGACTTCCATTCATCCGAGCGTAGAATTCATCCATCATATTTTGTTGTTTCTAACGAAACTCGTCCTGCCTTGCCATCTGGCTTTTTAATTTGGCAAGAACATTTTCATTTCGTCTCGAGTCAGATATGCTGATAGATCTCCATGCGAGGAAGCCTCCTATCTTGCCTCATTCCTAGCACCTTTAGTGCCACATTCCTCGGCATGAGAGAAAGTTCCATCTTTCTTTCGTTTGACTATTGATCCAATAGCCAAATATTTCACTTCCTTTCAAGCTAGAAGAAGAAGCTGTATCATGTGCCGCCATCCTGGTGCGCCAAAATGTTAGACCGGAATTTGGTACTAACATCCAAATGCAATGTGAAGTCCTTACAATCACAAATCACAGATCGTAGAATGCAGAAAACAGTAAATAGCAAGAGATACACGACGTTTTTACAGTGGTTTGGCTCAAACCAAGCCTACGTCCACTTTATAGTTTCTTAAATTTTAAGAAATTACAAGTACAGTGCCGTCTTACAATTTGTAAGATTCATTCACATACAACATCCTTGTATTTTAATGAAGATGAGGAGAAAAGAGAATGATTTTATACACGAAATCCTCGTGTTATTTTAGTCTGAGAAGCACAAAGTCCTTGTGTTGTAGCAGTGGTGGATGTCGTGAGGAACAGTGCCCCAAAAGTCCCTTCAAAATGCCATATAGTGGTGTATTTATAGATGTGGAGAGGTTTCGGGTCGGATGCCACGTGTTACGACCAGAGGTGATCTCGGAAAGTAGTGGAGAATGCTCTCAAAATCGTGCTATGCCAAGTAGAGCTTGATGCATGCAAGTAGGAGGAAGTTATTCCTTAAGAACCGGTCAAAGCTGTTGTGTAAAAGCAGGTCGAGGAGGGTCGGGTCGGGCCCTTCTACCTCCGACCCAAACCGATGCCTTCAGTCCAAAGACACCGTGTGCTTCTGACCCACAAGTGCAAGGCAGGACAGGTCCTCCATCTCCACCCGAACCGAGCCAGTAATTTGCCAAAACCATCCAATGCCATGCCACTTCCGGAGGGTAGGGTCCTTCAATCCGACCCAGTCTTCTGATCCGACATGAGAGGGTAATCTAAATCTGTTTCAAGTCCACAATTTCCAAGTCTTTTAGTACTTCATCCAAGTTATTCCAGTTCTGCGTGAGCTCACGGAAACGTGCGTAGCTTCCAAACCGTAAGTCCGTTTTGGCCAAACGAAAGCTGTACCTAAAGCTAATTCAGAGGGCTATAAGAGTTATGGTGCAAACCATGGTAATCGATGTTTTCGAGTACAAAAGAGGTCGTCTGATAGGGCTTTCGGTCCATTTCATGTTTGCGATGCGACTTCGACCAAATTGCTCCATGTTTTCTGATGACGTTCTCAACGTTTAAGTGCATTGCTAATTAGACATTTCGCATGTGATGGCTTTAACCAAAAAGCGTGTCAACAACTGAAATCTGCATAAATCAAAATTGTAAATTTGAACTTAATGAAAACTCTATCTTAAAAGGGACTATAGACTATTTTAAAAATAAAGTAAAACAATCAGAAGGTAACAATAATATTCAATTAAATGAAAAAGTTACCTTGGAAAATAAAGGATTTATCATTAGACATTTCAAAATTAAACAAAAGGAAAAAAAATCACCTTAAGAATGATTTGCTACACATAAAAATAGAAAATAAGAAGACAATTAAAACTTAGATATTAAAAATTAATAACATCTGGATTAGACAAAAAACGTTGATAAGTTTTTAGCTTAAGTTCATAATAACAATATTAATTTGTACTTCAAAGGTTTAATCAAGCCCTCTTGGGTATGGTTTTCTTCTACCTAATTCATGGATCCTAACATAGAAAATAGGTATTAGAACATACCATTTACTTATTTTTTACATGTATTCCACATATTAAGAAGGGGAGAGACTACAAATTTAATGATGCATTCAAAGATACCGATACATATCGGGATGATTATTTAAAATCTAGTAACCTTGTCTTCAAATTCACAATATTGATTTATGTCAATAATCAAAATATACAACAATAAATTCAAATATACATAAAAGTCTAAGTATGAGCTATTCGGATGTTTAAATATTACTTTCAAATATCTAATTCTGTAGCTATGTTAAAAATTAAAATTCTTAACATTCAAACGTTTGAATTTTATGATTAGACATCTGAATACCAAATTCAACGTCTGTTAATAAAATTCAGTTGTTTGAAAAGGGTTTTTTGTACTAAAAAATATTGGTCTTCAACAGTGTACATTCAGCCATCTATATTTTAAAATCAAACATAAGAATCTTTCATAGTTTATTTAAGTAAATTTAAGGAAAAAATTTATATCAATCAGCTAAAGGCACGAGCAATGGACTGACAACAAAATTTTAGTCATGAAGAGCACCATATTAATTGGTTAGATTTCCCAAACAACTGATTAGTGGCAGTTGTTAATTTATAATTTTTTAAGGACTTAGGTAAAATTTCTGCTTTGTATTTTGGGATAACAATCTCTCCTACTGCCATTCTTTCAAGGCTAATTCTACTTAAACTCAAGTTTTTGCTGAGTTCACCCAGCAAAATTAAAAAAGAAAGGAACCCAGTATTTCGCTGAATTTATCCGCGTATAATTAAAAAAACAATTTTACCCTTCCTCGTAGAAGCCCTACGTGGTGCCTAAAAGTAAGGGTGAGAAAAATACAGTTACAACCGAATTAACCAACCAAACAGGTTTATTTTGGTCGGTTAGGTTCGATTTTGAAATTAAATTGATTTTAATTTGGTTTGTAAAGTAAAAATAAATTGCTTATCGATTTAACCGAATTAACCAAACTTTTATCATATCTTTAATTTATTGATATTGTTGTACTTTAAATGATTGGTTTAGTGATAAAATATAAAAGCATATGTTAAGGTTAAGCCAAATTTTATTGTATACATAAATTTTAATGAACAAAATTCCTCCAAAAATTAATTTATGTTTTACTTTGAGTGAAATGATCATTTGAACAATAATATTTGTCTCAAGTTGGGTTAAATCGGTTACCGACTGAATTAATTGAAATTACTTCGGTTCGATTTTGAAAATTTTCGATTTCAATTCAGTTTGAAATTGTATACACCAAAACCGACCGAATGCTCACCCCTACCTAAAAACACTACGTTGGAGACCTGCGTGGTATGCTAAACAAAAGCAAATAAAGACAGATCTATCACTAAATTTGCTAGATTAACTCAGTAAAAACTTGGGTTTAAATAGAATTAGCTTTCCTTCAAAACCCTGATTCTCAAACCATTGAGCTCCTAAAAGGAAAAAGGTTTCGAAACTTTCATCTCCTTGAGGTAATTCTCCAAAATTTGCATCAAATCAACAAATCAAGGAAAGACTGTCTAATAATGCTATTAGTTTCATAAAGTTCAATAAAATTCACAAAAGGGAAATTTTTTAGAAGACTTTCAAATGCAAAAGACTTTGCAAGATTTCAAATTGAAGTAGAGAAGCCAGGTACTTATTTTCTCTGTGAAGTACAACAATAGTAAGGTTTAAATTTATCCTTTTTTGATGCAACAATTATATGCTAATTATGTTCAAATTTCTTAAACCCAAAGATGAGGAAAATACGATTTGGAGTAGTGTTATGGGTATTTTTTTTCTCCTATCAAATCAACATTAGATATCATGAGAACACAAGTTCAAAGGATTTATTTCATTTCAGCCATGTTTTGACATTTTATTTCACTTAAAGCCCTCGTTTTCGAAATATATCAAATATAACCCACTTTTGATTCACTCAGTGTTGAGTTGGCAAAAAAAACACAGGCGTAATTTCAAATTGCGCCACTACAGTGTAAAATAAAATAAAATTTGGGCGCAATTTCAAATTGCATCTGTACAAATTTATTTGTATTTTTTTTTTGTACTGGCGCAATTTCAAATTGGGCTAGTACAAACTTTAAAAAAAAATGTGCTAAATTGCGCCAGCAATTTTTTTCCTAAGTCTGTACAGTTTACAGGTTAACAACGTGCTCTTTATGTCAATTACATAATCAACAGGGTTATTATTTTAATATTGGATATATTCATATATTTGTACTGTTGATGACTACATTTGAAATCAAAAGGGTTAACAACGTGCTGTTGAGGACTAAATTTGATGGTCATTTTCCTTTTCCTTTTTGAATGAAGCAATACTCATCTTCACTTCATGTATAAACAGATGGAGAACGTTGAAAAAATGATAGGAGGCCAAAAGGTAGTGGGGACATATTACAACTTGGTCAATACGTAAGTACTTAAAGTGTTGAATTTTGTACCGGCCCAATTTCAAATTGTGCTACTACAATTTTATTTAAAGTTTGAACTGGCGTAATTTCAAATTGCGCCAGTACAAAATTTATTAATTTTTCCACTGTACCAGCGCAATTTGAGATTGCACCATTGTTTTTTGGCTAACTCAGCACTGCCAAAATTGGGCTATATTTGATATATTTCAGAAAAGAGGGCTAAAAGCGAAAAATATATTAAAACCGGGCTAAAATAAAAAAAATCCAAGTTCATAACAAAGTTTGATTTTCAAGCAGACCTATACAAGATAGTGTACGACCAACATGATTGTAGCAAGGATTTTTTGAAACAGAAATCAATCTTCATCAAATGAACATAATAAGATGAACTGTTTTATTCATCCAGAAAAAAGCCTAGATGAATCCAACTCCAACTCTAAGACTCAACAGATAATTATGATCTTCAACCACAAGTAGTAACTGCGCTGTAAAAAAGCAATCTTCATTGTAAAACACATTAGCTGCCACGGCTACAGTAGACTTCCTTCCCTTCTTTTTAACCGAGTACGTACAGAAGGAATAATGATTTTCAACGTACACCACCTACAAATCAAAGAAATGTGCATTTTTACATCCTTCCCTAATTTACCTGATGGTTACTCTCACAGTATATTCACATCTATTGAGATCGTTGAGGCATGACTTCAGATTCTAATATAATTAATAGTGTACAAATTAATTTTATATCACATTACATGATTAGGTTGTAGTGTTATTTTATAGTATATTAATCAAGAACTAATGTCTTTTTACTAATCTTGCTACCTTAACTTTCGTGGTAGTTGGCTGAGTTGTATTGCACATTTTTACGATGTTGTGCCTTAAGGTTTACGGGTAAACCATAGGCTAGTCCATTCAGACACTTCGTAGAGATTAGACCTACCCATTCACTTGACCAGTCACTACTAGGTGCCTTAGTCGAGAGGTGGTGGCATACCACACACACATTTCATTTTCCAGATTTTGAGCTTAGTATTTCCCCCAACCAATTTTTATATGCTAATAGTGAATGAGATAGGGGTGCAGATAGAGTGACATGCTCTTTTGACTCTAGCTTTGAGTCATTTGAGACGTATGCCCTGTATTTTCCTGATATTGTCCCAGATCATGTCTCGTTTGGAGTCGTTATACCGACATATTTACAGGACTATATTTTAGCTCATACGGGTATCGAGGCTATGGAGGATGCTGTATTTTGGGCTTTTTAATATCTTTTTGGTTCGACATTATTTTCCAGCCAAAAGATTACAATTTGACTTGGCCACTTAGCAACATTAGGCTATTTAGAGCATATGCATATGATAGATTGGGGTTAAGCTATGCTAGGTTGTCTACACACTGTGCTAGACTCGTTTTCTTTTAGGAAGGTGGCTCAGATGTTTGGTTTTTGGTACATGTAGCTGTGTCGGTACAACGAGTACACGCCAACATGCATCCATGCATTATTGAGGAGGCCAATTATTCAGCCGATTCATATTTTCCACACATGTGACGATGGGAGAGTATCCAGCTGGTTACGTGTACACCTACTGGTGTTAGCCATTGCATATCATTTGTCTTTTCATCAGATGTTCTTCTCCCACCAGCCTTTAATGTGAGTAAGAAATTGGTGGCGGTGAAACGAAATTATCCAAAGATTGAAAAGCTTGCCTGTAGCTTATTAATCACTTCGAGGAAACTCCGTCATTACTTCCAGGCTCATCCAATCATGATATACACTGACCAGCCGCTATGACAGGTCCTTCAGTGACTTGAGGCATCTGGGAGACTACTTAAGTGGAATATTGAACCGAGTTGGTTCGACCTCAACTCCAGAAGAAGATGTGTCAGATGATGAAGCTAGCCCTCCAGAGCCCAAAGTGAAACTAGGCAATTGAACACTATTTACGGATAGAGCTCGCAATGATCGACGTTCCAGCGCCAGAGTTATTTTGGTAACCCCTGAGGGACGATCGATCTATTATGCCTTGATGCTTAACTTTCCAGCTACCAACAATGATTTCGAGCCCGAGGCTCTGATCATCGGGTTTAGGCTCGCGAAGGAATTGGGAGTAGTCGCATTGGATATTTACTGTGACTATAAAATTATTGTATTCCAGGTTCGGAAGGAGTTTCAGATGAAGGGACCACGACTGACAGCTTACTTGGAACAGGTCGAGGAGATATTGGACAACATGGAATATTTCGGCATTTCCCATATTCCACGAGCAGAAAACGCAAAGGTCAACAAACTACCCAAACTTGCAAGCTATGAAAACCCATAAGAAATGGAAAAAAAAATCTCGATTGAGACACTTGACACCCCGAGCATTGATCAGATGGAAGTTGACAAAGCTTTGGAGGCTGAACCTGAAAAAGAAACTTGGATGACCCCAATAAAAAAATTGTACAACATGGGACCCTGCTAGAAAGGAAGAATGAAAGACGCATCATCATTCACAAAACCTCAAGATATGTTATGCAGCGCAATGTGCTTTATCAAAAGGGGTTCTCAGTTCTATTACTCCGGTGCAAAGACCATGACAACGTCAAGCTTGTGTTGAGGGAAGTACATGAATGCGACTGTGGCGACCATACCGGAGGGAAAACTTTGGCAAAAAAGATTCTTCGGTATGCTTACTTATGGCCTACCATAAATTGAGATGTGGCCGATTATTCACGACGCTACGAAAAGTGCCAAAAGTTTGCTAAAATTCCCATAGCTCCGCCCAGCCAACTCACCTCAATGGTGAGTCCGTGGCCGTTTTCCGTGCGGGGAGTGGACATCATAAGAAGTCTTCCAATTGCCAAAGACGGAGCGAAATATGAAATCGTGGTTGTGACTATTTTATGAATTAGGAAATAATATATCGCGAATACAATGAATAACATTGACTGGACACTGTATTCGATTTGACTCGACCTACACACTTAACGATGTCCTTATGGTAACATAGTGCCATGTTACAACGTAATGAGTTATCTCATTCATTCAGGAGGCATGTGATGTACTATCTTATCTCTTGTGCTATTGTTTCCAACTTAAACCATGTGCCACTTGACAATGTAATGAGTTGTCACAATCAGTTATAAGCCATATGATGTAATATCTCATCTCTTGTGTTAAAAAATGCAACCTATACCATGCGCTATGTGACAATGTTTTCAGCTATTTCTTATATAAGCCAGTAACCTTGAAAGAATAATACATAACAAAAAACATTAAACACAAAAATGAGTTCATCGTGGTTTCTCGAGTGCATGAAAGAAATTGATAGTGATTTTGAGGAAGAAGCTATCCTTCAGGAGGAAGCCGAAAAAAATACAACAAATTATCGAAATATGTCACGAAGCTTATTGTTCATCATCCAAAAAGCGAGGCGATTGATGCATGGTCGTAGGTTTATAAATCATCCAGAAAGAGATATGGATGAAGAACGACCACACTATGAATATGAAAATGCTTCACAACCACCAAATGTATTATGAGATAATAGTTGTATAACAGAAGAGGCCTTCAACATTCATCTGGACCACCAGCTTTTGTTCAAAGATGCACATCTGCACAATAGGCTACAGAAAGATCTTATGAACCATATATGGAACTACTACAGCGATTCTTAGTTATAATGGGTTTATATTTATTTGTGGTTGTACGAACTTGCATTGTCTTTATAATTGTATGAACTTTTGTTGTCTTTATGATGTAGTGCTTTAGTAAGAGAGAATCCCATTTGCTTCAACTTGTTATTTTTACCGATAAGCAACTAGTACTAATGAAACAAAAGTTAATAGAAAATGGTAGAACTAGCTAAATAATTCAAACAAGCATTATACTGATAATTAAATAGTTACTACAATGTAAATAAAAAAGTTACTACATTGGTAATAAAGCATCTACTATAAAGGAAATAATATAACTAACTACATTTGAGGAAAATTTACCATAAGAATCTAGTTTTTGAGCCCCATCTAATTCTCCTTTTGAAAGTCATCCATTCAAGTCAAGTCTTTGTTTATTATTTCTTGTTGATGTATTCATTGTTCCATAGCCTGTTTGAGTTGTTTGACAGCCAACTCCTGCGTTTGAATTAGCAACTTTTGCTGCTCAATATCAGCAAACTACTCATTACTTCTATTTTCTTCCGATCTTACATAGTTCAATATGATGTCTACGTTCATGCATTTCATGGGAAGCGTCGACATTTTCATCCATGACAACATCAACCTTTTCCTTTCTCTTTGCATCTTTAACTCACACTGGTCTGTAATCTTTGTCTTGTCTTTGACTGAAGTCATCAACTAGGTTTTTCTCCCTGAAATTGATAATCTCTCCCTGATGACTCTCCAGGACTAGATGAATAATTTGATTTCGAAACTTTATTCTTTCCCTTTGCAAAAGTTCGAACATCATGTAGGGTCAGAGTTCCAATTTGGTTGACTGGTAAGTAGCTCATAGAAGTTCGAGAACCGATAATAATATGGCATGTGTGCTCTATTTTTTCTAGCGAATAACTTCTTGAACTCCTCTTTTGCCATTTGTTTCTAGAAATAAAAAATTAAATCAACTCGTAAATAACAATAATTAACTTAGTAACAAACGTATGAAAAGAAAACATACCAAATGATCCTCGCCTCCCATTCTACTAGGATTAGCTTTCTTTATTTTATAAACTTATGATTCATAAAACAATATTTGACGATTTATTTTGCTGAGACCTTGAATCATCGAAAACGTTCGTGTGCTTCCAGAATGTTTGTGCTTAAAAGTGTTCTTTATTTATTTTCATAACTTATCACCTAGTTAATTTTTGCTTGTAACCGAATCTTATGAAAGTGACAATAAATGTTGCATAGATCGTAGTCCTCCTCCTCGCTTGTCTATGGAAAGCTTAATTGCTTGCTTGAAAACCTTTCTATCTCTCAATATTGTTGTCGTAAACATGGCTTTCAGACATCTTCGGATGTGTAAATTCCCCAAAAGGCAAATACATTATTCAGTTTTTTTTTCTTTGAGAGTAATAAATAGGAAGGATGAGAAATTGTGTTATGATATTTTATGTGTGAAAGTTGGTAATTTAAGGTTGGAAATATAGCCGTTGTAGTAAGAATATGATCCTTTTATAGCCACCGGTGGCAAATATGACCATTTTATAATCGTTGGCAGGATGTTGATAACCCTTTTTAGTCATTTATTTGTAGAAGGGGGAAGTGGTAGAGAACGTTGAATAAACTAGCGCAAAGGAAAATTTAATATCCTGAATTGGCCCTTGAATTTTCCCCTGAATATTGAGGGAAAAATAGACAGTTGGGCATGCACGTTTGTGCTTATTCAATATTCAAAGGCGTAATGGTGCATTCAATATTCAGAGGCGTAATAGTGCTCTGTTGAAGTTGCTCTTATAATAAATTTCATGGTTTGGATATCGTCGTCAGAAAAGCGAAGAACGTTAGTTACTTTATTTGTATTTTAATAGTAACTACTATAAAATAGTATTCCAAGATATTTTATATTAGATCTTACTTTGCAGATGAGGACACAAGAGCTATCTAAAAAAAATCAAGTATTAACATTAAGTGTCTTATGTATATTTTATGTACTGTCTCCCAGATGATTTACATATACTCACACATAATAATTAAGAAATCATCTGTGTTAGAAAAAATGAGAAAAAATATATAATTTTTCCATGTGTTTTTACCCATAAGCAAACTGGAAAATCTTACCTGTCTTGACTGATTAGCATTATTCTTGATTGGGCACTTCTAACAGCTAATATCGTTCAAAAATGATTGTTTTTTTTAAATGACTTTTTAACTTCTCTGATGGTTACATCTTCTCTATGAAGGATTATAGCTTTATATGAAGAACTATGATAATTAGTCTTCTTCTCTTCACTCTTACATACAGGTACTCAACCTCAGAATTACATTTCAACAATTTTATTCTCAAAATCTCCTTTGCAATATTGTGCATACTTACTATATGTTATATATTCCAAGATCAATCTAAGCCTCGAATTTATTCTTTCATGATCATACTTTCTTAACCATTACGTTCATTTCATATCTTTTACTGGATTAGTGGAAAGTTGTATTAAAAGACAACACAACGACGAACAAAGATACATATATTGTAAACAATACTATGTCTTACTGAAGCCATGTTCAGCTTCTTAAGCTGGTATATCACGAACATGTTCATCTAGTTCAAGTGAGAGTATTGATAGTGAAATTCATAAGAGGTGTTTAAGGACTAGATTAGAGGAAGGTTCTACAAACCAATACAAAAACTCTTGTGTACTTATCTAAACTTTACTGTTTTATTAATACTTTAATATAAATTAGTAGTTGATTATATTAGCCATATACGATCCAGTAGAACTTTCATATTTGACCATTCATATATGTTATCCGTCCTTTGTGCCTAACCATTTTCAGTTATTCGAATTGACAAGACTCAATGATTGGAAAAATTAGCTGTCTGGAAAGATTGTCCAATGGCCTAGATATCAAATCCGAATAGTGTCATGAAATAATAGTTAAACTAGCCTAGAAAAATAGTGCACGAGAACTCTTCAAGAGAGAAGTCAACCTAAACAACATCGATGAATCAGTAGAGTAGTTCAACTTCCATAATCAGCATGTCTGTTTCTTCAAACACAAGTCCAAATTAGATGAAACTTCAAGGGGAGCTACAACACATCAGGAGGGTCCTACCATATAACTCACACAATCCAACCCCTCAAACTAAGGGATTGGTAATGATCCCCATAAAGGGATCAGGGTCGATCCCCTCCTTAGATGGATTTAGAAGGATGGGTTTGAGTCAGGCTTCTCCTACGTACACTCCTTCTATAAAGTTTCTTCGACTTTTTCGAGATATTTTCGATTACCTACATCTATAAATACCAGCTGCATTCAAGAAAAATGGATATTTTGGCCAATTGTTTATCTTATACTGTATATTTGGATTCATATCGACTCAAGACTTTGTAATCACAAAAACAACAATAAAGGTAACAAAACCTTCAAAGTGGACGTAAGCAAAACAGTGCTGAACCACTAAAAATTCTCTTTTCTTTACTTACTACATTTATATTGCTTTAATCCTCATTTCCTATTTATTTTCATAATTTAGTTTATTATAGAATTCTTTGGGTGTTGTGTTAATTTTAGGTGCTAACATTTTGTGTCTTTCACGAAGAGAAAAGCTCTACTTTTCTTTATTTCCTACCTCTTCAAGCTTCCAACATTTCTCAGATCTCATAGAACTAGATAAGAAGCTTGAAATCATGGTGAAAAATAAGAACTCTCAGACTATTGGGCCTTCAAGTGTTGATCATGATAATGCTTCAGTCCAATAACGAGAACCTTATAATGATATTAATGCTTGTGCCATGACCGATGTGGCCACGATATTTAATCCTTGTGCTTCAGTAAGTCAAGACCAGTTAGAGAGCATGATCAAGAAACTAAAAGATACACAAAGGTAGCTCAACAATCAGATCAAGCAAAACATAGATTTGATGCAGCACCTGCAGTGAGCAACTCGAGTTAGTGCTAACGGATTCGAGAGGGATAGGAGGACTTCAACCCCTAATAATCATGTTTCTGAAATCTTTTCTTCCTCATCACACCATAATGACTGAAACTAAAGGAGAAGATTGTCTGAAGATGGCACGAGAGCCTCCACCACAGAGGGAAAAAACCGGCCTGGTCGTTCTAGATTTGGAACCAATCATTCCCAATGGTCTGGCATGGATACCATAATAGAGGCTCCATGCCATCATGATCCAAATTTGGTCCTAGGACATCTTGGTGTTTACCGGGACCAAGCTGCTTTCATTTAGCCTCTGCACAATCAATCTGATAATGATTTTTAAAGTATGAAGCACCACTAGAGCAACATCTTTAATTGGATCACGTACAGTGGAATTCGATGGAGATCCAGAGCCTCGACCACACCGCTATAATCCTTCATATCATGAGAGAGTCATAGGAGAAGGCTAATGAAGATAACTGGTTCGAGGCGAAATCCCTTTATAGAGTATGTATTAAATGTCGAATGGCCTTCATGATTAAATATGCCACAAAATTTAGCATATTTAGGCAAAACCGATCCTACACACTACTTGAATATATATATATATATATATATAATTTTCAATATATATATAAGTGGTGTATGGACTCAATGTAAGGAAGATGCACGTAGAAACAAAACCAAGGAGGGTCGTCCTCACCAACAACGACAGGATAATGCTCAAAGTAATCTTGCGGCAAAGAAATCAGGAGAGAGTTCTAATAAAGCCAATGTCGATGCCTGGAATAAACCTAATCAAGGAGGCAACAATGTAGATAGTCATAACAATAAGAAAGACGCCAAGAAACGATCAAGTTTCCATCATATGACAATAGCATTCCACTCAATAATTCCCTCAAAAATATCAACCTTGAAACCTGCAACACACTACAGTACTAGAAACGTAATCCTAGAGAATCGAAAGATAAAGGAAAAACAATCTAGAAAATACTGCATATCATGAAATGTAAGGCCACAATACGAATGACTGCCATCACCTGAGTGATGACGTTGAGAGGCTTATCTATTAAAGAAACTAGAGTAATACAAACAAGTTCTTCCAAATGAGGCACCAGATGCTTCCAATGCTTACCAAGAGCGGCGACACTAAACGACCTTGGTCATAAACTAGATCCTCAGATATTGACTTTCGACTTGACTAGGGTAAAGCAGGAATAAGTGGCTTAGACAACCGATGTCACATCTTCTATTTCGTTTATATAGATTTTTATTCAGTATAAACTTTTTTATTTATTTCATTTCAATAAACTCTTATATTTTTTTTGAGTTGTTGACATAACCACCTCAGATGA
The DNA here is from genome assembly GCA_030737875.1 of Allium sativum. Taxonomy (NCBI): domain Eukaryota; kingdom Viridiplantae; phylum Streptophyta; class Magnoliopsida; order Asparagales; family Amaryllidaceae; genus Allium; species Allium sativum. The sequence goes on from CM060912.1 coordinate 311,141,382, forward strand.
GATCTTGTTTGAAACATGTAGATACCTAGAGGCAAGTGTCAACAAAAACTTTTGTGGTCCACTAGTAGACCATCGAAGTACCACTACGATTAGTGCAATTAAGTCATTCGATGTTCTTGTCTATCCTCTACACCAGGGGTAAGGATACAAGTTTTGTATTCTTGTTGTGTGTGACATGAACTACTTACGCTTTGACATACTTAAGGGGTTTGTCCATCAACTTAGCTTTCAATCCGTCAAGTAGAATATGAGTCCGACGAGTGTTAAAACACCCCACACCCCTTAACATCACACATATTATGATGCTTTAATATTTATGAAGCGCTTAGGTATAAAGTAACAACACAAAGACTAAAATTCACAAGACAGAAATATTAAACATAGTGGAAAATTTAAAATAACATTTAATAAAGCAAGTCAAATCACAATGTTTATTACATTTCATAAATATCAAATAGTAATCAACATAAAACCAAATACACTAGTTCGCAAAAACCATAATATCAGAGTACATAAGTAAAACTGTTCCTCTCAAATGTCAATATAATAACTAGAAAATGAGAAATGAACCAATACATGAGTCTAAAATTTCAATAAATCCAAGATGCACCGAAAAATCAAGAATCACTGTTGAGACCCTTCACCTTACGAACCTGATGATGAGAGGGGGAGGAGGAAGGAAGAGAGAAGGCGAAAACAAACTAGATCAGACATACGTCTGGTGAGTTCTAGTAATTTCTAGCATAAACATAAGTTAAGAAAGCATTAGACAGATGAACAGTTTTAAGGACATAAGGCATAAGGGTATAATAGTAAACAAAGTTAAGCACGAATAAAGAATGGCTTCTCATTTGTATCTACAATTTCTGCACCAACTTACCAAGATATCATAATTAGGCTTTACCTAATTTCTATTGGTAGATCGGCTCCTATAACCACAGTGTGATAACCTATGCTAGCTATGAAACTCGGGGTTATCAACTCCAAACCCATCAACTAAAAGGAAATAGTCATTAATCACAAGCGTTATAGCGGCTTATTTTCTCCAATCGAAATGATGCACACTCATCGCCCTACCGGAATGCGTCTGTACCCATCTCATTTTGACCTCTTATTATCCAACGCAGTAAGTGTGCCCTCGCCTCTACCAAGTGTGAGATCTCTATAGATGATAATAGGGATACTGCCTGTTATGGGTCCCCAACCAAATATGCAATTGAAAAAAGTCACCCCCAGACTTAGTCCGCATTAATTATTCTATTATGCCACTTAGTTTCCCTAATCAGCCCCACGCTGCTAGAACAGACCTAGACTACAATCTTATCATTTTGTTAGGCCTTTTATTTTCACAATCAGCCCTACGCTACAGGAACGACTCCAGCTAAAATTATATTATTTTATTAGGCCTCTTATTTTCCCTAATCAGCTATACAATGTCGGAACATCACTTATTTTCCCCAATCAACTTCACGCTACTGAAATGGAATCTACTATCTTAGCTCATTAATTTCATTTTCAATTTAACTTAACGCAATTTAAGTTTATTAGTAAGCTGAACATAACCTCATGTTAAACATTCCTAATAATGTTTGTCCTTTTATACAACCCAATCCCATGTTACTTAGCATCCGACTAAGTTAATCCTATTCCACTTCATATGTTTGCATGTTCTCCAATTACATGTTAAGCTTTATCTCCAATTTACAGTACGATACTGATTATAATATTTAATCAGTTCTAACATGCCCAATTATCCTTTTTTATTCAACTTAACATTCTTCCAATTTTAATGCAAAATTAACGACAAAGGATTAGGCTCTCTTTAGGCCTACGCTTAGCGCTAAAAGAAAAAGGGAAATGGTCTAGGCTACTAGCAAGTCCTAAACTCAAAAATAAGCAAAACAAATAAAATAAGGCATAGCCTGACTGTAAATAAAATCACAACAAAGAAGGGGATAGAAGAAGGAGAATTACTTATAACAGTAAATAATTGGAAAGAAACAGGCATATACAGTAAATAAATTATAGTAACTTTATAGAAAACTAAACATGTAAATACTATAAATAATTGTAAACATTAAACCTGCAAATTTAAAACCATTCAACTCCCTAACTTTTCCTACATAAATTACTAATCTAGAAATCACATAAAAACTCACAGATCTGACAAAAAGAGCTTCCCTTGTGGTATTTCTTATTCCAGCAGAACCTTCACCTCCAAAAGTATTTATAAAAATAAATATTTAAAAGTATATAACTTCTTTATCCCCGTAAAAATTTAATTATTTGGCCCTCTCTAATTTTGCGGATAGGCATGGGGAAGAATAAGAAGAAGAAGAAGAAGAGAGAAAGAATGGATGTGAAGAAATGAGAGAGGCTCTTCTAGTTTATTTACAGGGTTTACTTGGTGTCTTCAACCGTCCAAATTTAAGATTAGATCTAGACCAGCCATGTCATTAGACCAATCAGAAAGCATCACGTCAGCCGTTGGTTCAAAATTAAACCAATAAAACCTTGCCACATCAGAAGATAGCATTCGAATAAAATAAACGTTCACTGCCGTTACGTGCGCTCTAAGACACACAATTACAGCGACCTAGTCGACCCAAGGACCTTTGGGTCGACACTAAGTCGATCTAAGTGGTGGTGGGTTGGCCTACTTGGCCGTTAACCTAATATACTATTTTTATTTTAATTTTATGATTTCAACTTATCTTCTTTAATTCACAACTTATTCATTTTAACTTCGTTTTCAGCAAACTATGCATCTATTTTAATCAGAAAATTACAACGAAGCCAATGGTACAGTCATGTTGTCCAATTCTGAAGTTTATGCTGATTAATATTTAATTTATTGCCCTTTTCTATTTAATTTTTGTTTATTAAAATTTGGGGTGTTACATTCTCCCCTACTTAAAGGAATTCGTCTTCGAAATCTCCAAGGCTAGAAGAATGATAAATATTTCCAACCATCATCTACACCCATCTACTCAACCATCAATCACTGTCATCTATCATCCTTTATTTTCTAATGTTTTTCATGAACAGATGCAAAATGTGTAGTGTATATGTCCCTAAGCTAATGTTAAAATTAAGCAGTTCACTGATTCAGTTGACCTTCTTAATGAAATTTCATGGTCGTGCCATGCATCCAATATGTGTGCAAAGGAATTTCAATAATACATGTAATTCTAAATGCGTGCAACAACCATTCACCAAATTGCAATATTCAAGTGATGATTCAACCATTTTCATCCATTCAAAATAAATTTTAAAAAAAATGCATACACATTCATATGCAATTATGTAAGTGTCATAGTTTTTCGATCTCTAACTAGTGCCTGGTGTGCGTATATGCATCCACCAGCAAGCATTTGCATCCACGTAAATCCATTCAACCATAACATGTTCTACTAACATGTTTTAACCATTTCCTACCATCCATAGTCCTTTACTTAAGATTTATAATTCAAATGATAAGAAAAATGCATTCAGATTCAAAGCTTAGGAAGGGGTTAAGGACATACTATCAAAGAGAAATGAAAAAGAAGCATGAATCATATCCTTTGGTTCCCAAGTCGCATCATCGTTGTCCTCTCCTAATTGAATCTTTACCAATCTGATCCCTTAATTTCGCAACTTCTTCACCTCAGATCCTTGTATCCGTGTAGGAACTCACAAGACTGATGCCTTCCTCTCTACCTCAATCTCCTCTGGAGTACTCGACTCCACCACTACCGTAAAATCATGTAAGCACTTTCACAAGTGCGAAACATGTAATACATCATGGACACCTGCTAATCTCCCTAGTAGTCTAACCCCGTAGCCTTATGACCTATCCTCTCTAGTATAGGGAATGACCCTACAACCTTGGCGCAACTTCCCCACTGAGCCGAACCGAACAACACTCATCAAAGTTGACACCTTAATGAAAACCAAGTCTCCAACCTCGAATTTTAGATCTGTCCTCCACTGATTAGCATACGACTTATGTCTGTCCTAAGCTGCATTCATCTGCCTCCGAGTTAAATCTATCTTCTCTGAGCTCTGTCTAACCTCTCAGGCCCAAGTAGAAGTCTATCCGTGGACTCCCACCAACAAGATGGTGATCTACAGGGCCGCCTATACAACGCCTCGAAGGGAGTCATACCTATGCTCGTCTGGTAGATGTTATTATGCGTGAACTCTACCAACAAAAAATGCGTGTCCCAAGTCCCTCTGAAGTCCAAGATACACAGCTGTAATAAATCCTCAAGAATCCTATTAACCCTATCTATATGTCCATCTATCTGAGGGTGATAGGCAGCGTTAAGTCATAGTTGTGTCCCAAATGCCTCTTGTAGTCTCCTACAAAACTCGCTAGTAAAGATGAGGTCTCTATCTCTAACAATACTAGAGGGAACTACATGAAGTCAGACGATCTCTCTAAGATAGACTGATGCCAACCAAGCTGATGTCCGCTTACTGTTAACCGGGATAAAATGAGCGCTATTAGTCAACCTATCGACTATAACCCAAATACTGGTGTTGCCTTTCCTCGATCTAGGCAACCATCTATGATGTCCATCGGGATGCTCTCCCACTTCCACTGTGACACATCTAAAGGCTAAAGCAATCCACCAGGCTTCCTCTACTCAGCCTTTGAGAAGTCATACATCTAGCCACGTACTGTGCCACGTCCTTCTTCATCTCTATCCAATGAAAAACTCTTCTCATGTCTGTATACATATTATCACCTCCCGGATGGATAGTCATCCGAGAGTGATGAGCTCCTCTAAACCGATCTCAACAAATCATCAATTCGAGAAACACATAATCTTCCATCAAGATGTAGCCACCCTCTCTCATCCATAAAATACCTAGCAAGATGACAAGAGGTCTCTCCTCTACTTAGTCAGTCCATGATATCCGCTAACTGCTGATCCTCGCGCGGACTTGATCCAATGCGCTCTAAGAGAGTAGATCGCACCTCTAATGATGCCAATAATCCTGGTGCATAATTTATAAGTGATCTAAAATTGAACGATGAGATAAAATCCAAACTCTGCCACTCTACGAACAATGGACTCAAAGTCATCATCTTCCTACTCAATGTGTCTGCTACAACATTCCCCTTCCCTAGAGTAAACGATATCCCAAAATCATAAGATGTAAGAAACTCCATCCACCGCTGCTGCCGCAAATTAATATGCTTTTGTGAAAACAAGTACTTGAGAGACTTGTTTTCAGTGTATAGCTTAAACCTCTAACCTAATAAATAATGTCTCCAAGACTTAAGCACAAACATTATTGCTGCTAGCTCCAAATCATGGGTAGGGTAATTCTTCTCATGCACCCTTAGTTTTCTACTCCCATAATAGACAACACTACCCTCCTACATAAGCACTGCACCTAAACCCATGTCGCAGCCATCTGTGTACACAGTGAACATCTTCATACAATTAGGAAGAGTCAATACCGAAGTTGATGTGAGAGACTTCTTCAATCTCAAGAATGCATCATCGTAATCCACATCCTAAGCAAATACTAGGTTTTTCTTCGTAAGGAAGGTAAGCAGATTGAGATCTGCACAAAATGCTTAATGAACTTCTGATAGTAACATGCCAAAGCTAGAAAGCTCTTCACCTCTGTTACATTCTTGGGGGCTTTCCAATCCTAAACCGCGACAACCTTAGCGGGATCCACCGCAATACCATCACTAGAGACAACATGCCCCAAGAACCTCACCTCCTTCCGCCAAAAGTGACACTTAGAAAATTTCGCCTTCAGCTGATGTGCACGGAGAGTACGGGGGACTTCTCCCAAGTGCAAAGCATGCTCATCCTCGCTCCTTAAGAACACCAAGATATCATCAAAAAACACCACCACAAATTATTTAGGAACTCCCTAAATACCCGGCATGTCAAATCCACAAAATATGTCGGTGCATTAGTTAGCCCAGAAGGCATAACCAACCATTCAAAGAATCCGTCTGGAGTCATAAAAGCGGTCTTATTGATGCTATCATCTGCCACCCTAAATTTATGAAAACCTATAGCCAAATCCAACTGGGAGAAAACCGAAACGCCTACCAAATAATTGAACAAATCATTTATCCGAGAGAGTGGGTGTCTATTCTTTTTTTGTGAGCTTGTTCAATCTTTGTAGTCCACATATAGACGAAGACAGCCGTCCGTCTTAGTCGCGAAGATAATTGGTTCTCCCAACTCAGTTATACTCCGTCTAATAAACCCTTTCTCGAACAACTCACTCACTTGCTTACTAATCTCCTTCCTCTCCCTCGGAGCCATGTGGCGCACTGGCAATGCAACATGCTTAGCATTCTCCACCAAATATATACGGAAATCAATCTCGTGCCTCGGAGGTAGCCCTCGCGCCTTGGAGATAGCCCTCTCACCTCCTCAAACACATCCAAAAAGTCTCTAATTACAGGTACCAAACTGAAATTGTACACAGAAGCATTTAGGGAATCCAAGAAACTAAGTATGACTAACCCCCATGGGTTCCAAGAAATCTCGAGAGTCCTACCATAGCACGTCAGAAGCCTCACTGCTCTCCTCTTGTAATCAAGGATGACACCATACATGGTCAGCCAATTCATCCCTAGAAAAAGCCCGTGACCCATTAAACCCAGTACGTTGCATCACACTCAAAATGACGCCTAGAATAGAAATCCTCAAACCCCTACACATGGTAAGTAAGTGAGTCATACCTCCTATAGGATTTGAGACAACTACTGGATCAAAAACTATGAAGGTATCTAGGTGCAGACTATCAAAAACAGAACTGGATATAAAAGAATAAGAAGCACCAGAATCGAACAAAGTCCTATTACTGAAGTCAAAAAGAGAAATCAAACCTTCTACAAACACCTTCCTACCTCTGTCCTGACCGCTACTACCAGTCTGAGTCGCCTCAAGCGCATGAACCTATGCTCCAGATGAACCTGCTCCTTGCCCCTACCTCTGGGGGCACTATCTGCTATAATGTCCCAACTGTCTGCACTGAAAGCTAGCACCCTTCTTATCAATATTCTTGCAATCTTTGACGAAATACCCCATCTTACTATACCCATGACACTTACACTTCCTTCTTGATTTATGTTTTATCAAGGTTCTCTCCCTTTTTCGTTCCACCTTTCTTAGGCCACCACTTTTTCTTCCCAAAACCTGTCTTGGCCACCTCAATCTTAGCCTCTTGTGTGTTCTCTTTTCTATCACCGTGCATAAGAGCCATCTCCACTAAAGCCTCAAAAGTTACACATAGAGGAATATGTGTCAATGCTAGTCCTTGGAGGGGTTGCTTCAGCCCCTCGCAAACCTCAATGCCTACTTATGTGTAGTATTAACCAAATCCAAGCCAAATTTTGTCAATTCATTAAAGTTACTCACGTACTCCTTAACCGACATATCATCCTGTCTCAGACTCAAGAATCTTTCCAACTGCATCCCTTCTTCAGCTTGCGATATTTTTTTCTCTTAAACTTATCATTGAGCTCATCCCATATCCTCACGGCCTTCTCTGCCTCGACCACTTCCCAATAATACGAAGCCTCTCCTTTCAATTTCCAGACGACTATTTGAATCCTCATCCTGTCACTGAGCTCTAATAATCCAAATACGTGATCGGTATCTCTAAGTCAATTACAAGAATCAACAAAAGCTATCTGATCCAAGAAATAATTTGCCCCCATAACAGAAAAATTCTTACAAAGCTTATAAAATTTAGTCGTTGGATTCAGTGGAACAACGACGACTATAGCTGGGGGTTGGGCATTTCCATGACCTTCAGCAAGCGCAATAGCTTTAACATATCTACGAAACTATGCCGAGATAGGAACACCCTCTGCAAAGTTGGGAGCTCCAGCCATGCTGAAAAAGAAAAGAGACATGGATCCAAAAAGGAATCAAGGGAATATCGTAATTGACTTGAGGGGATATGTACCGACCCGAACTTCCCCGTGAAGGAAAGCCCGAATTGCTTTGAGGACAAGACGAACCAGAACACAAACAGAAGAACATTCCAATGTTAATTACAACAATTCCATCAGAATACAAGAATATACAGAGTATGAATGAATATTACATAGCAGCGGAAAATAATACAAAACACAACTGAAAAGAATATACGGATACAGAGCTTTCCGGATATCATTCCAGCTGTAAACCAAGATCCTGCGAATATAAATATGCAAAACCAAAACTACTAGCTGCTCGTGTGGAAAATAGGGGCACCCATAGTTTAGGTTAAAACAATAAACTCCAGGTTAGTCGTGTGACTGGTGTGAGAACTAAAACAGTTATTTAAAACTTTACTTTAAAAGAGAGTAATTCAAGGGACCACGTCGTATAACACGGAACGGGTTTCCTCCCAAGTATACCAGTGCATATAAATAAACAACGCAATGCTTTTTGGAAAAATGAAGGAATTATAAGACCCAGGTCCCATCACACAATGCAACGCAAGCCAGAGGATAGGTTTTTTTACCTTATAATAGCCAAACAATGCTTGGTACGTTTAAAACAAATCATTTTGATACTATTATAATGTAAAGTGTATGAAAACAACTTCAAATATAAATGTATCAATCATAGACGGCATAGTATCCCATGCTACTATGTCGCCATACTAGGCTCTACAAATAAAACCGAAATGTCATGTATTGGAAATTGGATTTCCGTCATGATTCGAGGTCAGGGATGGATCCTCACCACTTCGAAACACTCTAGAAAATGCCTCAAGACTACGCACTCTGGGTAACCCTTAGATCTTCAGGGCCGGTCCTCCGCTACGTTTGAGGATTAGTTATTCTTAAACACACGTTTCCTATTGGACCTATATCCATCGGCTCCGAAGAGACCGATATATCCGAGGCGCCTTGCAATCCAACATCCACAAAGATAAAAATATAAAATGTCAGGTCGTGATAAAATACTGACACCACCTATAGCTAGAAAGAAACGTCGTGCACTCCCTACAGTCATGATCCCGTTTTTGACTCATACCGATGTGTGAGGCTCGCGAATTAACGCTATACACAAAGCTACGCTGTATTAAAGCCGTGCTTTGATCATCAACCACAAGACTCTTCTTTTCAACAAAAGCCTGGATCACTACATCTCAGCATGCCACACGGGCAATTCATGCCATGCGACTGATATCTATCGATATATAACATCTGAGCTCGTATGTCTCAGAGAAGGGCGTTAAGCAAGAGAATAAATTCTCCGCCGCCAAACAGATATATATTTAATAGAAATCAATCAACACGGAATAAAATCCAATGTCAGACACACAATCCATTTACAAGTCCGTTCTGGGTCTGAACGAAACCGGAGGCACCTTATACCTCGCATGTCCGTCGATCTCCAAATACATCTGGACGGTCACCAACTATTTCTCTCCTCTTGGGTGTACAGCCCAATCAAGATCACCAGTAATCGTTCAAACGATGTGAAGACCTCCGGTCTTCAACCACCTTCTTCATCTTCGACATCGTCGAATCAGTTACTCAGAAATGGATAAACCCGGTCTTTCCGAATAACTCGCGTATATAATAATCAAGTGCTATAAAAACACAACATACGCCTCATTCCAATTCTGAATATTATTTTATTTAAATATTCACATCTTTTGGGAAAGGTTCCCATTAATTTTATTAAAGATAAATTCTTTAAAATTTATTCTTTAATCTTCCTTTAGATTTCATTTCAAACCATACTAAAACTAGTTGGGATTAGCGAACCATACCGAAGTAATCATTTATTTCCCAATCCCAACCTATTTATCCCATGGAGCAAAACTGTTAGAACCCCATAACTAACACCACGGTGTTATCGGTAAATTTAATTACCATTACATGTTTAAATCTAATTAAAGATTTAACTATCGCTTGGAGCAAAACTGGTGATACTCCACTCTCGATCATTTCCCAAATTTGATAATTTAAATTATCAATTCAAATTTCAATCTAATTAAAGATTCATTTAAAACTCCACTTGGTTTTAACCTTTCCAAAAATCAATATTAATGATTATTTAACTTTGGAAACACAAACATGCCGCATCGACAATCTACACCGTATTATTGATTTCTGTCGATATATAACCTCTGAGCTCGTACGTCTCAAAGAAGGACGTTAAGCAAGAGAATAAATTCTCCGCCGCCAAACAGATATATATTAAGCAGAGGTCAACCATACAGTTCGAAATACAACGACAGACACGTAATCATGTCTTTTACTGGGTTAAAGAACTAATGTCATTTAAAACACAGTTCACGATAAACCCAAATCACATTCCATTATTTATGGAATCTTCACGGAAAACAAATCAATATATATAATCGATATCAATTTTCGTATCCGACCAATAATATAAATGGAATAACGGCAAAGCCTTTTAAATTCCATATGTATTAACAGTCTTCCTCCATAGAATTTCATTTCGATTATTATCAAATCGAATTCCATTCAATTCCAATTCAGTATATCAAATTGGAAAATCCCATTAAATCTTTATAAAAAGATTTATAAATTCCAAATCATATTTCGCTGTAAATCGGGTTAAAGAACGAATGTCATTAAAAACACAGTTCACAATAAACCCAATTCACATTCCATTTATTATCGGGTTAAAGAACAGATGTTATTTAATACACCGTTCATAATAAACCCAAAAATCAATTCTAATTCAACTCCAATTAAATATATTAATTAATTGGTATGCTTTATTGAATCTAAATAAAAAGATTTAATCTGTTCTCAATGGGGTTTAAGAACAGTGTTAATGAAGACACCATTCACGACAAACCCAAATCCCATTTGATAATAAATACTAGGCTCTGAATAGAAAATATATCGGCTTATATTCAATATCAAATTCTGAAACCAACAAATATCGCTTTGGAAATAACGATATAAAATATATCTTCCAAATTTCCATAACAATATTCGTATAATCCGGAATCCAACATCGAAATATTTCGATGATAATTTTGATTCAAATCCATTCCAATTCATATATTGGAAATTCTGATTATTTTTAAAACCATTTCAAATCCAATTCATTTATTTTAAAAATATGGAATTTATAATTCTAGTTCAAAACTAGTTCATTTTGATAAAAATACATTTTATCTTTTCAAATATGGGATTTTTCATCCCAGTTCTTTCCAAATCATTTATTATGATTTTACACAAATTATTGCTATTTTTAATAATTTTATCAAGGCCCGTACAGTCGATTTCCATAAACGGACATCGAACTGCACTTACAACAACCTTTTCCAAATTTGATTTGGACATAATTCGAAATCCAACCTTTAGATTTCTACTTTCTCATATTCGTTAGAAAGCTCTTTTCGATACGAACCCAACGGTTTCGATTTTAGGAGAATCCGACGGTCGGACCTCCCGTAATGTCCATTCGAAGTCAATGGTCCAAATTCACGAACTGCCGCGGTGCGGCGCGTTCTATTCAGGCCATTATAATATATATATATATATATATATATATATATATATATATATATATACATGTAACACCCCGTAATTTTATAACATTAAAATTCACAAATTAAAGTATACTTAATTTTTAGAAAAGAATTAAGTGAAATGGGTTGCGCAGAGAAATATATATATATATATATTGATATATATATATATATATAAATTAAAAATTAAATAAATAAATATGCGAAAAAGTTCAAAACAGCGAATTGGGAGGGGGAATAACTGAACCGGCCCATTTTTCAGGTCGACCCGAGCCTCGCTGGGTCGACTAGGGGTTAATCCAGGGTGTTTGGCTGTCAACCCGTGGGCCGATTCGCTCAAATGCAGATTTTGCATTTGATTGGTTCTCATGGTTGAGGGTTAATCTAATGGTCCTAAATAACTTCCTACACCTATAAATACATCCTAATGCTAACCCTAAACCTAATTAAAATTGGAACCAAAGCCGTTATGCCGTCGCCATGGAACTCAGTGTAGCCGTCGCCAACTAAAGAGGAAGATAGCTAATCAATTCAACCTAATTCAAGCTTAGAGCTTCAACAACGAATCAACTAACGTCGCTACAACAATTTTGCATCAAGTTTGATCAATTGTTCATAATTCTTTAACCACGAAAGGCAAGTTCGATTTCTCTAATCAAGATAATTATTAAATTAAGTAAGATTAGATATAATTGTGGATTATATGGATATGATGTGAATTATTGACCATATGATATGATTATGTTGTTAAATTGTGATGTTATCATACATGTTTTTATGTTGTCATCTATGTTGTAAAGTTATGATCTATGTTGTAATTCTACGATTGGCTTACGTGTAATCAAATTATCATGTTGTTTAAATGCTAGTTTGGTTATGTTGATTCATATGATAGATCATATGTATGTATGCAAGATTAGATGTTGATTTAGACATAAATCACATGCAAGTTAGTAAATATTATGACATCTATTTTAGATCAAAAGTTACATGCCAAATCTGTACATGCTAGTTTGTATATTTAGAGGTAAATTTACACCATTGTTATGTTGCATGAATCACATATGCAAGTTTATATAAAAATATGAGTTTGGAATATGAATCATGTTATCCAAGTTTTTGGTTATTGCCTATGTAAGTTTTGGGATGAAAATCTTGTTCATAACATGTAGGTTCATACTTTTAGGCCTATGTTTAGATCGATGATTTTATGCAGGTTATGTGGTAAATTCTCATATGCAAGTTAGGCCTATTTTGTATGTTATGTGAATATGTGGTGTTTTCCCCTTTTTCATGTGTTAGACTATTTCTTAGTCTATCATATATTCTATGCGAACGGACGCCGCGGGGGTTATAGGAAAAATATTGATTATGTTAATAAATGTGAATTGGCATGTAATGGCCTTAAAAGAGGCATATATGTAAATTGAGATATTAATTGGCAAAGTGATATATGGACATAATTAATGTGAATTATGGTCATAAAGATAATTGGAATTTTATTAACATATTTGATTAGGAATAATTAATCCAAATATGGGATGAAAATATTGATTATGTTAATAAATGTGAATTGGCATGTAAATGAGGCATATAACGAATTTGAGAAATTAATTAAGGTGAATTGCCTTAAAAGGCGAAAAATTTAATGAAGGCATTAATTGGAAAATTAATGTGTAGTAATGGACATAGTTTAATTATGGACATAGATTAATTTGAATTTGAATAGGGATATTAAATATTGAGAATTGGCACAAATGCCTAAAAAGGCATGAAATTAATTTGAGATGTAAATTGGTACAATTTATGTACCATAAATAGTGGACATAATTAAGGTGGCATATTTATACATAAATAAATATGGAAATGATTTGTAATTTGAATAGGGAAAGTAATTCAAATATTGGGGGAAATTAATTATGTATAATTAATTGCCTAAGACACGAAGTTGGACTCATTTGTGGTGTAAGACTGCCCGGACCCGCCCGACAAATCCAGCAGCCACAAATGGTAGCCCAATGTGAGAGGTCAAAGGCTCAAACTAAATGCGTAACAATTGTATGGACACGAGGTTAGGCTCGTTTGTGGTGTAAGACTGCACGGACCCGCCCAGCAAATCCAGCAGCCACAAATGTCAGTCTAATGTGAGGGGTCCTACAGGGGTTACGATAGTAATAAATTAAGAAACACTTAACCAAAGTAAAACATGTGGTGGGACATGGGGGTTAAGTGGGTGCCTTGGGTGGCATGAGAAAATATGACTAGTAACACTTAACCAAAGTAAATATGTAGTGGGACATGAGGGGGTTAAGTGGGTGCCTTGGGTGGCATGAGGAATCTAGTGGGTGACATGTGGGTGACATATGGATGTCATGAGAAATACGATTAGAAAAATGGAGTATTTTGAATCTAAACAATTATGACATGTAATTCAAATTATTGGATAAAATAGGTATTGACACCTATGAAGGGAAAGGTTTTAATTAATTGATTAATTAATAAAAAATGGACATGGTAAATGAAATGGACTACTTCACCAAATCTGATCCCTAGGGATTGTAAGAACTTAAGTTTAAGTTGGGGGTTAAGTAAACTGGGTTATACGGAATGAGTGGGTTAAGTAAATCTTGGGTAGGTGGGTAATATTAGTACATATAGGCCCATAAACTTAACCGTAAATTAAATATGTTTGAACCAGTGAGAGGGTTAAGTAAATCTTGGGTAGGTGGGTAATATTTGTGTATATAGGCCCACAGACTTAACCAATACAACCTGTTAATTAAACAAAAGGGTGGGACTAGGTTAAATTAGAAAACACTTAACCAAATTTATACATGTAAGTGGAAATGGGGTTAAGTGGGATGTATTAGAGGGGACCAAGCCTAGGTGGGAAGCTTGATGGGGGCCCTTTTCAGTCCAGTAGCCCATTAAGTTTCTTTGTGAGCTTGACCCAAGTCAAGGACGGAACACGCCTACTGGGCCTGATTGTTAGAGGCCAAAATGGGTTAGCGGTGGCAACGCAAGTCCAACGGGGTCATGTGCGTGCGTGGGCCCGGGCTGGTAGGTAAGACGTTGTTGCATCGTGTAGGTATAAGCCGTGCATCCTTAAGTTGTATTGGGTTGCCACTTTAGGGGAGTGATTCGCCCCACTGTGGGACCGACACGGGTATCTACGAGTTAGGGAGCCGATCGAATGGGGCAGGGTAGTGGGTACATCTAGTGGAGATAGGAGCAGACGGCACCTATGTAGTCAGCCAGGGGTACACGAAGCTACCATTATTAATTAATCATTAAAGGGGTACACCTAGTGGAGATAGGAGCAGGCGGCACCTATGACGTCAGCTAGGAGTACATGGAATTACCATTGAAGGGGTACATCTAGTGGGGATAGTGGGTACATCTAGTAGTACACGAAGCTATCATCATTCTATGTAGTCAAGAGGGATCAAGTTTCTAGAGTGACTAGTATGGGTGCAGTTAGTGTTAGTACAGTACGGTACAGTACGGTACGGTAGAGTATAGTAATTATCCTATATTGATTAGGAAAACGCCATTAACGTTATCTTTGCTCATCCTATTATCTTTGGTTGCTTGGTCTTGCCATTAGTTCACAGTCATTTCCTTATTTACCAAGCTTATGTCTTATCCTAGTTACTTTGATAATTATATTGTTGGAGTTATCGGACTTGCCAGACTTTATGTCTGACCCCCTTTGTTTCCACCTCTTTTCTTCCTTCCTCCCCCCCCCCCCCAGGTTCTTAGGGTGGGAAGCTTGATTTGGATCTCCTTGGGAGCACTTGGATTTGGATTGCTGAAGTGAAGCTCAACCTATCTCTTTTATGGCTATTTATGGGATTATGCTTTTTATATTATGTACTCTTATTTTGTCAAGATGGATATTATGTACTTGACTTTAGTCTTTGGGTTTTGGTGATGTAACCAAACATATTTACCTTCCGTTGCAATAAATAAAGTTTTAAATTTTCAAGTACTATTTCATATCTGTCTTGTTGTGATTTTCTGTTCTATATTCACTTAAAACGCTCCATAGAAGTTAATGCATTCCCTTTGTGAGTGACATTAATGGACATGGGGTGTTACACGTGGTATCAGAGCTGAAGGTTACCAGAACAGATAAGATATTTTGAAAAACTATTTTTCAAAAGAATTTTTATAAAGAATACTTTCCAAAATATGTTTGTAGAAGAGTATTTTTGAAAGAAAGGTTTATTTTAAGAACATAATCCCCAAGAGCCATATATCCTTCCTTCGATTCTCCGTTTTGAATCTCTTCCTCTTTCTCTTTTTGGATTTTCCCTCCGCGTATAGATGCTTTTTCTAAGATAAATAGGGACTTCCATACGAAGGACGAAAAACCACTTCAAGGGACTTAGACGTTTGTCGGGCTAGAAGTTAGTTCAAGGAAGTGGAGGGCTTGTTGATACCTTTAAGGTAGACGATGAGAGGAAGGTTCAAATAGCTGTTGGTTAATGAAGGACGAAACCTCATCTTGGTGGAAGGTCACGAATGGGGAATGTGAACAAGAAGGCTAGTAGTTATCCTTTTGGAGAAATAGGACACCTTATTAGGATTGTCCAAAGAGGCAAGGGCAAAGTACAGGATCTCTGGAGGGTAGTTATATTCCCTCACGGCTGGTATACCTGATAGGGGTAGGACCATCCAGGTAGAAATTTGGTTTCCTTTATCATCCTGTTCGAACTTTGTTTGATTCTGGCGCTTCATACTCGTTAGTATCTGCTTCGTTAGTTGAAAACACTGCACCTAAATACTAGTCTAGTTAAGGATCCCATCCTAGTCTCAGATCTTTTTGGTGGTTCGGCTCATCCTTCAATGGTTTGTCGGGATTTGAGAGTGTCTATCTTGGACGTTGGATTTGAATGCAACGCCTTCGTCCTTGGTTTCACGGGCTATAGTTTGATTCTAGGGGTGGATTGGCTACCCAGGCGGGGTGCCATCCTAGATTGTGAAAGGAGGGTAGTTAGATTATTGATTCATTATGGAAAGACCCTCATATTTCTTGTGACTCTAGGGGTTCAGTGACGTTTAGCTGTCTAGAATCTCTTGACGTATCCAACGGTGATTTGGAATCTTTTTGTGTGGTCCGTGAGTATAGTGACGTCTTCGATGAAGTGTGGGGTTTACCTAGAGGCACGAGGTATTCGTGTGTGCCTAGGGGATAATGCAAAGTCAGTTAGGTGATTAGTGATGGTTTTGAAGCAAGACTGGCGAGGACAGCCAGAGTCGGTTAAGTGCCCAATTATTTGTTTTGCTAGTATCATCTCACATAGACTGTCTGAAATCGGAGGAGGTATTCCTTGGGTGCTTGTCTGATATTGGTTTAGGCCTTTGGGGCTTGTGCTTGGGGGATATCGAGTTCGAATAGGACGGCTTGCGTGGGAGATGGATAGTTGCGATGAGTTCACATGGATAGTGTCTCGATAGATTTTGTTGATGGATTACCAAAATCGAGAAAAGGTCAAGTAATGGATTATTTAGGACCCTATGTTGATACCATTTTGGGAAAAGTCCATAAATAACTTTGTAAAGATATTACCTTCACGGTTGACGAAGGAAAAACTTAACTTTTTTGGGAGTAGGAGACTTTGCGAGGGCTTGGGGAAGGCGAACCTTGAAGAAGCACATCACTCTAGGATGATCTAACATAGGATTGGTTGGGTTGAGTAATTCTCCGAATGTCAATCTGATGTTGATTTCGATCTTCGGGGTTGATGCTTAGGGAGTTACTCTCTTAACCGATATTTATGTGAGTTAAGACTTGCCTAATTATAAATCGGGTAGAACATGTTCGATCGAGATTCCATTCTCACAAGTGAATTTTGGGGAGCTTGCATGAAACCATGAGTACGCAGTTATGTTTAAGCCAAGTATAATAGAAGGAGAATAAGTGAAAGTGGAACGAGGGGCAACAGAGAAATGAGTTCCAACTCATATTTAGAAATAAGAATCAAGAAGCTACGAAATTGTGAAGTTAAAGATGGACAAAGCACAATGGAGTTAAGCTCGAAGAAATGCGACTCAGAAGATTGAAGACTAGATACGCGCATCAAATCTCTTTTTAAGAGTACATCCTTGATTCCTCTTTTCCTGTAGAGCTTACTTGCATGCTATCTTTTAAGTATATCCTCTCGGTCCTATTCTCAATCCTATTTCTGTTGCAAACCCCATAGGGAGTATGACTCATCTGTTAGTAATACATGTTGGGGCTTGAGGGTGTCCATTGGGTTGACTAAACTTTTTGGGTTTTATAGGATATGGGTTGGTTTTAGGAGTCCATCATGCTTAGTTTCTTAGAATCACATATATATTGGTTGGGTTGAGAATTTCTTTGGGTGTCAGTCTGATGTTGATTTTGGTCTTCGGGGCTGGTACCTAGGGGGTAATTCTCCTATTCAGTATATATGTGACGTAGATTTCCAGTTCGAATATTGCCTAATGGGCACAAAGTTTTTACTTGCTTCTATCATTCGACTATATCTTTAGGTAGGAACAATTGAGTGTAAACATGTGTTTGAGACATGTTATGATTGATGGTTGCAAGTGGATGCAAGTGTTCGCTAGTGGTTGCTCGTGGATGCATATACACACACTATTAGGCATCGGATCGGCTCAGTCACTTCATATTGCATATTGCAAATATATGGATGTATTTAGTAAAATGGATGTATAATGGTTGTATTATCATATGGTTGCTGCATTCGGGTGGATGGTTGTGCACGCATATAGAATTAATATGTATCATTAGGAATCTTTTGCATACATATTGGACGCATGGCACTATCATGAATTGCACTAAGGAGGTCGACTGAATCAGTAGACCGCCTAATTTTGCATTAGATATGGACATATACACACACTGTGCATATAAACATTAAAGCATTAGAAGTTTTTTAAGGACAATGGATGCTGGTGTTTGATGGTTGAGTAGATGGACGATTAGATGGTAGGATATACATTCTTCTTGACTTGGAGATTTCGGGGATGAAATCCTTTAAGGAGGGGAGAATGTAACACCCCATAATTTTATAACATTAAAATTCACAAATTAAAGTATACTTAATTTTTAGAAAAGAATTAAGTGAAATGGGCTGCGCAGAGAAATATATATATATTGATATATATATATATATATATATATATATATATATAAATTAAAAATTAAATAAATAAATATGCGAAAAAGTTCAAAACAGCGAATTGGGAGGGGGAATAACCGAACCGGCCCATTTTTGAGGTCGACCCGAGCCTCGCTGGGTCGACTAGGGGTTAACCCAGGGTATTTGGCTATCAACCCGTGGGCCGATTCGCTCAAATGCAGATTTTGCATTTGATTGGTTCTCATGGTTGAGGGTTAATCTAATGGTCCTAAATAACTTCCTACACCTATAAATACATCCTAATGCTAACCCTAAACCTAATTAAAATTGGAACCAAAGCCGTTATGCCGTCGTCATGGAACTCAGTGTAGCCGTCGCCAACTAAAGAGGAAGATAGCTAATCAATTCAACCTAATTCAAGCTTAGAGCTTCAACAACGAATCAACTAACGTCGATACAACAATTTTGCATCAAGTTTGATCAATTGTTCATAATTCTTTAACCACGAAAGGCAAGTTCGATTTCTCTAATCAAGATAATTATTAAATTAAGTAAGATTAGATATAATTGTTGATTATATGGATATGATGTGAATTATTGACCATATGATATGATTATGTTGTTAAATTGTGATGTTATCATACATGTTTTTATGTTGTCATATATGTTGTAAAGTTATGATCTATGTTGTAATTCTACGATTGGCTTACGTGTAATCAAATCATCATGTTGTTTAAATGCTAGTTTGGTTATGTTGATTCATATGATAGATCATATGTATGTATGCAAGATTAGATGTTGATTTAGACATAAATCACATGCAAGTTAGTAAATATTATGACATCTATTTTAGATCAAAAGTTACATGCCAAATCTGTACATGCTAGTTTGTATATTTAGAGGTAAATTTACACCATTGTTATGTTGCATAAATCACATATGCAAGTTTATATAAAAAATATGAGTTTGGAATATGAATCATGTTATGCAAGTTTTTGGTTATTGCCTATGTAAGTTTTGGGATGAAAATCTTGTTCATAACATGTAGGTTCATACTTTTAGGCCTATGTTTAGATCGATGATTTTATGCAGGTTATGTGGTAAATTCTCATATGCAAGTTAGGCCTATTTTGTATGTTATGTGAATATGTGGTGTTTTTCCCTTTTTCATGTGTTAGACTATTTCTTAGTCTATCATATATTCTATGCGAACGGACGCCGCGGGGGTTATGGGAAAAATATTGATTATGTTAATAAATGTGAATTAGCATGTAATGGCCTTAAAAGAGGCATATATGTAAATTGAGATATTAATTGGCAAAGTGATATATCGACATAATTAATGTGAATTATGGTCATAAAGATAATTGGAATTTTATTAACATATTTGATTAGGAATAATTAATCCAAATATGGGATGAAAATATTGATTATGTTAATAAATGTGAATTGGCATGTAAATGAGGCATATAATGAATTTGAGATATTAATTAAGGTGAATTGCCTTAAAAGGCGAAAAATTTAATGAAGGCATTAATTGGAAAATTAATGTGTAGTAATGGACATAGTTTAATTATGGACATAGATTAATTTGAATTTGAATAGGGATATTAAATATTGAGAATTGGCACAAATGCCTAAAAAGGCATGAAATTAATTTGAGATGTAAATTGGTACAATTTATGTACCATAAATAGTGGACATAATTAAGGTGGCATATTTATACATAAATAAATATGGAAATGATTTGTAATTTGAACAGGGAAAGTAATTCAAATATTGGGGGAAATTAATTATGTATAATTAATTTCCTAAGACACGAGGTTGGACTCATTTGTGGTGTAAGACTGCCCGGACCCGCCCGGCAAATCCAGCAGCCACAAATGGTAGCCCAATGTGAGAGGTCAAAGGCCCAAACTAAATGCGTAACAATTGTATGGACACGAGGTTAGGCTCGTTTGTGGTGTAAGACTGCCCGTACCCGCTCGGCAAATCCAGCAGCCACAAATGTCAGTCTAATGTGAGAGGTCCTACAGGTGTTACAATAGTAATAAATTAAGAAAAACTTAACCAAAGTAAAACATGTGGTGGGACATGGGGGTAAAGTGGGTGCCTTGGGTGGCATGAGAAAATATGACTAGTAACACTTAACCAAAGTAAATATGTAGTGGGACATGAGGGGGTTAAGTGGGTGCCTTGGGTGGCATGAGGAATCTAGTGGGTGACATGTGGATGACATGTGGATGTCATGAGAAATATGATTAGAAAAATGGAGTAATTTGAATCTAAACAATTATGACATGTAATTCAAATTATTGGATAAAATAGGTATTGACACCTATGAAGGGAAAGGTTTTAATTAATTGATTAATTAATTAAAAATGGACATGGTAAATGAAATGGACTACTTAACCAAATCTGATCCCTAGGGATTGTAAGAACTTAAGTTTAAGTTGGGGGTTAAGTAAACTGGGTTATACGGAATGAATGGGTTAAGTAAATCTTGGGTAGGTGGGTAATATTAGTACATATAGGCCCATAAACTTAACCGTAAATTAAATATGTCTGAACCAGTGAGAGGGTTAAGTAAATCTTGGGTAGGTGGGTAATATTTGTGTATATAGTCCCACAGACTTAACCAATACAACCTGTTAATTAAACAAAAGGGTGAGACTAGGTTAAATTAGAAAACACTTAACCAAATTTATACATGTAAGTGGACATGGGGTTAAGTGGGATGTATTAGAGGGGACCAAGCCTAGGTGGGAAGCTTGATGGGGGCCCTTTTCAGTCCAGTAGCCCATTAAGTATCTTTGTGAGATTGACCCAAGTCGAGGACGGAACACGCCTACTGGGCCTGATTGTTAGAGGCCAAAATGGGTTAGCGGTGGCAACGCAAGTCCAACGGGGTCATGTGCGTGCGTGGGCCCGGGCTGGTAGGTAAGACGTTGTTGCATCATGTAGGTATAAGTCGTGCATCATTAAGTTGTATTGGGTTGCCACTTTAGGGGAGTGATACACCCCACTGTGGGACCAGCACGGGTATTTACGAGTTAGGGAGCCGATCGAATGGGGTAGGGTAGTGGGTACATCTAGTGGAGATAGGAGCAGACGGCACCTATGTAGTCAGCTAGGGGTACACGAAGCTACCATTATTAATTAATCATTAAAGGGGTACACCTAGTGGAGATAGGAGCAGGCGGCACCTATGACGTCAGCTAGGAGTACATGGAATTACCATTGAAGGGGTACATCTAGTGGGGATAGTGGGTACATCTAGTAGTACACGAAGCTATCATCATTCTATGTAGTCAAGAGGGATCAAGTTTCTAGAGTGACTAGTATGGGTGCAGTTAGTGTTAGTACAGTACAGTACAGTACGGTAGAGTATAGTAATTATCCTATATTGATTAGGAAAACGCCATTAACGTTATCTTTGCTCATCCTATTATCTTTGGTTGCTTGGTCTTGCCATTAGTTCATAGTCATTTCCTTATTTACCAAGCTTATGTCTTATCCTAGTTACTTTGATAGTTATATTGTTGGAGTTATCGGACTTGCCAGACTTTATGTCTGACCCCCTTTATTTCCACCTCTTTTCTTCCTCCCCACCCCCACCCCAGGTTCTTAGGGTGGGAAGCTTGATTTGGATCTCCTTGGGAGCACTTGGATTTGGATTGCTGAAGTGAAGCTCAACCTATCTCTTTTATGGCTATTTATGGGATTATGCTTTTTATATTATGTACTCTTATTTTGTCAAGATGGATATTATGTACTTGACTTTAGTCTTTGGGTTTTGGTGATGTAACCAAACATATTTACCTTCCGTTGCAATAAATAAAGTTTTAAATTTTCAAGTACTATTTCATATCTGTCTTGTTGTGATTTTCTGTTCTATATTCACTTAAAACGCTCCATAGAAGTTAATGCATTCCCTTTATGAGTGACATTAATGGACATGGGGTGTTACAATATATATATTATATTTCATCGATTTCCTTTTGAATCGTATTTTATAAATCGTTTTAAATTCGTTTTCAAAACGATTTCAACTTCATATTCAATTTCAAATCAAAATTGAATGTTCCATATCATCGATATATAAATGATAATATTTTCAAAACATTATTTTTTGAAATCAATTCCTTTTCGATATTCATTATAAAAATGAATAAAATCGATATTTATATCGTTCACGTCAAAATAGCATCAAAAATCATACTACTTTTATCTCTATAATATAAAAATCATACTACTTTTATCTCTATAATATAAAAATCATACTTCTTTTATGAACTAAAAATTATATTTTTATTTTCTTCATGCACTAAAAATTAGATTTTTATCAACATAAAAATCATAGCTTTAACTAATTAAAAATTATATCCTTAACTATATAAAAATCCAATCTTTTACCAATAAAAGCTTCTCTTTTCATAAATAAAAATCTTATTTTCTATAAACTAAAGATTATAGGAGAAGGAGAAAAAAAACTCACTTTCTTTTTATCCATCGACTGATTTGAAGGAAGGGGGTGCTTGCACGGCTGGCGTCGGAGGAGCAGGCGGAGGAGGGGATGTCGCGGGTGCAGGCGGCGGGTCTGAGGCGATGGGCCTAGGGCGGGCCCTGGCGTGGTTGTGGTGGCGGATTGGAGACGGAGGCTTTCTAGGATTTGGGGGAAAGAGGGGGGGAGGGCTCACGCGAGGAGGGAGAAGGCTGGGGAGGGGGGCGATGGAGGCGGCTACAAGCGCGCCCCTCCTTTTCCTTTTTATTTTATTTTTATCGATTTAAAGAATGAACCGGGGGCTGAGAGAGAGTATAGAGAGGTAATTTTTATTTTATTTTATTATTTAATTTCCAAAAAGTACCTTTTTATTTCAAACTCGAAATCAAACCCACCGACTGTCGCCGCTAGCTAATTACCCCCATTTCGAACCCAATGGGATATGTGTCGTAAGCCAGTTTGGTTGTTTCGATCGGTTTCCGTCAAAATAAAAATATAAATCTATATATTAAATTTGAACGCGCATTTCAATTTACCGGGGCCATATACGGACTCTAAAAATTCCCAAAAAATATTTTCTAGCTTCGTATTGACGATACAGTCCTAACAAAACTAATTTCGTCAAATTCTGAGACCGTTTAAAAAATGGTCATTTTCTGGTCGATCGAAATTGACTGAAACTGTTAAAACACGTTTTCTTTTGCCACGCTCACATATTGATTCAGAAAATTATGAATTTGGAATCTAGCAATAACTTTACATCACGGATCCAACAAAAGTGGTTTCGTCGGAAACAGAGATCGTTCGCAAAATTTCCATTTTTAAGGGCCAGAATTCCATAGCGACTATTCTGAATTTTCAACTGGGCATAACTTTTTATTCCCGCTATGAAATTTCAAATTTTCGGATTCGTTGGAAAGATATTTTCAATTAGATTCTAATATTTTTGGTTTCGCTAAAATCCGGTTTATTTTGAATCTTGTACATTCATTTGAAATTTGAAATCGAATTTTCAAACTACCGCGCCATTTTCAATTCTTTTTTTTATTAAAATAAATATTTATATTCTAACGCCGATTCAAATAAATATATACGTTCTAATTCTATTAAAAATAAATTTCTCGTCGTTATTATTTAAAATAAATCATTTTAAATATTCAAAATTCATCAAAATTGCCAAAATAAAAATTTTAAATTGGCTCGGATTTTCCGGGTTATTACAATCTCCCCCACTTAGAATCTTTTCGTCCTCGAAAAGGAACGGAGCTAAAAGTTGTTTTACAAACCAACTCAACTTTCATTATGGCTAAGTTCTTTAACTTTTCAGTTTCTAAGAACTTTTCAAATTCTTCAAAAATTTGGCTAACACCCTAAATTTTCGAAATTTTTTGCCATAACCTCCCTTGCACAGGAGCATGGGGAAAATCCCGAAATTGCCATACAGGCCTCTCCAATCCAAAAAGAAAAAGAAACAGCCAAGCGTTTAGCCAATCGGCTCATAAAATCATCCAAAACCCAAGAAATACAATAAACATGTACCTATTTGTCGGGCAAACAATTTTATTCCTCTGCTCTAGCCTCCTTGCAGTGACCTGTTCAATGTATATACATGCATGCATGCAATTGCAAATAATTTTCAATACAGTTCAATATTTGGTTCAATTTGGCTAAAGGTACCATTCTTTCACATAATGGTTTAAATGAATAATCACACAACACAACCATCAATTAGTTGATTAACGTTTCAAATTCATATTTTTGATACATATACAGAAAATCATATTTTTGATGCCAATTCACAACAATAAGCCCTATCTAGTTTTGGTTCCCACACCAGTCTAATGGAAATATATAGAAATCCCACTTTCGAAACTCGAACACAAACACTGATGATGATATATCAATCATCAGTATCATCTCCAGGCGACTAGAGTGTAATTCTATATCTATCCAGTATATTAAAACTTTGAATACACGTTCGCAAGGCGTATATGCAAAATCTTTATATATTGGATTGTCCAAATTCAATACAAATAAATATTCAAATACGTTGAATAAGGTTTAAATTTTAAAAACAATTTGTTTTCATTTTAAAAATATACTCTTCACACTCGTTCTAGGATACTACTAATCCTATCTATAACAAGTCATTCTCATTGGATATTACTCATCCAATCTCTGATGAATTCTTTCATATGGTTCTAATGTGTCTTGTTCTCGAGCTCCGTAAGCTAGAGCTCTGATACCAAATGTAGCGACCCGAACTTCCCCGTGAAGGAAAGCCCGAATTGCTTTGAGGACAAGACGAATAAGAACACAAACAGAAGAACATTCCATTGTTAATTACAATAATTCCATCAGAATACAAGAATATACAGAGTATGAATGAATATTACACATTAGAAAAATATCAGAGAATTAAATTACATTACATAGCAGCGGAAAATAATACAAAACACAACTAAAAAGAATATACAGATAAAGAGCTTTCCGGATATCATTCCAGCTGTAAACCAGGATCCTGCGAATATAAATCTACAAAACCAAAACTACTAGCTATCCATGTGGAAAATAGGGGCACCCAGAGTTTAGGTTAAAACAATAAACTCCAGGTCAGTCATGTGACTGGTGTGAGAACTAAAACAGTTATTTAAAACTTTACTTTAAAAGAGAGTAATTCAAGGGACTACGCCGTATAACACAGAACTAGTTTCCTCCCAAGAATACCAGTGCATATAAATAAACAGCGCAATGCTTTTTGGAAAAATGAAGCTATTATAAGACCCAGGTCCCATCACACAATGCAACGCAAGCCGGAGGATAGGGTTTTACCTTATAATAGCCGAATAATGCTTGGTACGTTTAAAACAAATCATTTTGATACTATTATAATGTAAAGTGTATGAAAACAACTTCAAATATAAATGTATCAATCATAGACGACATATGTCGCCATACTAGGCTCTACAAATAAAACCGAAATGTCACGTATTGGAAATTGGATTTCCGTAATGAGTCGAGGACAGAGATGGCTCCTCACCGCTTTGAGACACTCTAGCAAATGCCTCAGGACTACACACTCTAGGTAACCCTTGGATCTTCAGGGCCGGTCCTCCGCTACGTTTGAGGATTAGTTATTCCTGAACACACGTTTCTCGGTCCTATCGGACCTATATCCATCAGCTCTGAAGAGACCGATATATCCGAGGCGCCTCGCAATCCAACATCCACAAAGGTAAAAATATAAAATGTCAGGCCGTGATAAAACACTGACACCACCTATAGCTAGAAAGAAACGTCGTGCACTCCCTGCAGTCACGATCCCGTTTTTGACTCATACCGAGGTGTGAGGCTCGCGAATTAACGCTATACACAAAGCTACGTTGTATTAAAGCCGTGCTTTGATCATCAACCACAAAACTCTTCTTTTCAACAAAAGCCTTGATCACTGCATCTCAGCATGCCACACGGGCAACTCATGCCATGCGATTAATACATATCGATATATAACCTCTGAGCTCGTACGTCTCAGAGAAGGGCGTTAAGCAAGAGAATAAATTCTCCGCCTCCAAACAGATATATATTTAATAGAAATCAATTAACATAGAATAAAATCCAATGTCAGACACACAATCCATTTACAAGTCCGTTATGGGTCTGAACGAAACCGGAGGCACCTTATACCTCGCATGTCCGTCGATCTCCAAATACATCTGGACGGTCACCAACTATTTCTCTCCTCTTGGGTGTACAGCCCAATCAAGATCACCAGTAATCGTTCAAACGATGTGAAGACCTCCGGTCTTCAACCACCTTCTTCATCTTCGACTTATCGTCGAATCAGTTACTTAGAATGGGATAGACCCGGTCTTTTCAAATAACTCGCGTATATAATAAACAAGTGCTATAAAAACACAACATACGCCTCATTCCAATTCTGAATATTCTTTTTTTTTAATATTCACATCTTTTGGGAAAGGTTCCCATTAATTTTATCAAAGATAAATTCTTTAAAATTTATTCTTTAGTCTTCCTTTGGATTTCATTTCAAACCATATTAAAACTAGTCGGGATTAGCGAACCATACCGAAGTAATCATTTATTTTCCAATCCCAACCTATTTATCCTATGGAGCAAAACTGTTATTACCCCATAACTAACACCACGGTGTTATCGGTAAATTTAATTACCATTACATGTTCAAATCTAATTAAAGATTTAACTATCGCTTGGAGCAAAACTGGTGATACTCCACTCTCGATCATTTCCCAAATTTGATAATTTAAATTATCAATTCAAATTTCAATCTAATTAAAGATTCATTTAAAACTCCACTTGGTTTTAATCTTTCCAAAAATCAATATTAATGATTATTTAACTTTGGAAACACAAACATGCCGCATCGACAATCTACACCGTACTATTGATTTCTGTCTATATATAACCTCTGAGCTCGTACGTCTCAAAGAAGGGCGTTAAGCAAGAGAATAAATTCTCCACCGCCAAACAGATAAATATTAAGCAGAGGTCAACCATACAGTTCGAAATACGACAGACACGTAATCCTATCTTTTACTAGGTTAAAGAACTAATGTCATTTAAAACACAGTTCACGATAAACCCAAATCACATTCCATTATTTATGGAATCTTCACGGAAAACAAATCAATATATATAATCGATATTAATTTCCGTATCCGACCAATAATATAAATGGAATAACGGCAAAGCCTTTTAAATTCCATATGTACTAACAGTCTTCCTCCACAGAATTTCATTTCGGTTATTATCAAATCGAATTCCATTCAATTCCAATTCAATATATCAAATTGGAAAACGTTACTTTGGAAAATCCCATTAAATCTTTATAAAAAGATTTATAAATTCCAAATTATATTTCACTTAAATTGGGGTTAAAGAACGAATGTCATTAAAAACACGGTTCACAATAAACCCAATTCACATTCCATTTATTATCGGGTTAAAGAACAAATGTTATTTAAAACACCATTCACGATAAACCCAAAAATCAATTCTAATTCAATTCCAATTAAATATATTAATTAATTGGTATGCTTCATTAAATCTAAATAAAAATTTTAATCTTTTCTCAACGGGGTTTAAGAACAGTGTTAATGAAGACACCATTCACGACAAACCCAAATCCCATTTTATATTAAATACAAGGCTCTGAATAGAAAATATATCGGCTTATATTCAATATCAAATTCTAAAACCAACCAATATCGCTTTGGAAATAACGATATAAAATATATCTTCCAAATTTCCATAACAATATTCGTATAATCCGGAATCCAACATCGAAATATTCCGATGATAATTTCGATTCAAATACATATTCCAATTCATATATTGGAAATTCTTGTTATTTTTAAAACCATTTCAAATCCAATTCATTTATTTTAAAAATATTGAATTTATAATTCTAGTTCAAAACTAGTTCATTTTGATAAAATACATTTTTATCTTTTCAAATATGGGATTTTTCATCCCAGTTCTTTCCAAATCATTTATTATGATTTTACACAAATTAAAGCTATTTTTAATAATTTTATCAAGCCCCGTACAGTCGATTTCCATAAATGGCCATCGAACTGCACTTACAACGACCTTTTCCAAACTTGATTTGGACATAATTCCAAATCCAACCATTAGATTTCTAATTTCTCATATTCGTTAGAAAGCTCTTTTCGATACGAACCCAATGGTTCTGGTTTTAGGAGAATCCGACGGTCGGATCTCCCGTAATGTCCGTTCGAAGTCAATGGTCGAAATTCACGAACTGTCGCGGCGCGGCGCGTTCTATTCAGGCCATTATATATATATATATATATATATATTATATATATATATATTTCGTCGATTTCCTTTTGAATCGTATTTTATAAATCATTTTAAATTCGTTTTCAAAACGATTTCAACTTCATATTCAATTTCAAATCAAAATTGAATGTTCCATATCATCGATATATAAATGATAATATTTTCAAAACATTATATTTTGAAATCAATTCCTTTTTGATATTCATTATAAAATGAATAAAATCGATATTAATATCGTTCACGTCAAAATGGCGTCAATCTAATCAACACGGCTTTGTATATTTAAATATATTCGTGTCCATCCCAAATCGGACATCAAAATCATATTTTGATCTTTTACTGAATACTATTTGAAAATATTTGTTATTTTAAAGTGTTCGTTATTTTAAAATATTTATTCTTTTCTGAACTGGAATCAGACACAGTCAATCACCATATAATTTGATTTATAAGGATTTCATACAACACACGTTCACAACAACAATCACGCACAGTCAACCATCATCCAAAGTGCATTCTACACTGCATAAGCATCAAATATAAATATTCAATGCTTATAACAGTCTGTCAACCAATCGATTGACATAAAGCTAATTATTGGGATTAGTGTATGTCATATATCACCCCAATACCCGTATGTAAAATTTATCGTCCCAATCAATATCAGTCAAATGTGTGTACATAAACAAATCGTCCGATTTGTTTATAAATATTTATTTCATTTTATATACACGTTAAAAATTATATTTTTAACTATAAAATATTTATTTTCATTCCATATCACACAATCAACTTTCACAACAGATCAATCAAACATACAAGTCATCCATGGTCTGTGGACGACGGGTGTCGGGTGCTGCTAAGCACCGTCTGCATCCTAGTATATATTTCAACCTAGAAAATAAAATTAAAAGTGAGGAGTTCTCACCTTTGGGATCCACTCCGCCATTCTTTCCTTCTGAACGGCATGGATTCCTTTTTGATTTCTGTTGATACCATCGCTATCTTTTCCCGCTGTTCACATTAAAATCACATTTTTACAATGGCATTTCATATGTAAAAATCATATATTTTTATCGCTTAATTCCAATAAATAAAAATCACATTTTTATTTATACCTCGTATATTTTTACAACGCTTCTTTTTATATAAAAATTATATTTTTATATTTCTACTTCTTATATAAAGATCGAATTTTTATTTCGCTATAACATATATAAAAATCCCGCGTTTCTATATATAAAAAAATATAGACTTTCTATAGTTAAAAATATCGCCTTTCCTATTTAAAAATATCATCTTTGCTACAATAAAAATATAGTCTTTACTATGATAAAAATATAATCTTTACTATGATAAAAATCTAATCTTTACTATGATAAAAATATAATCTTTACTATTAGCTAAAAATCATATTTTTATTGTCTATATAATATAAAAATCATATTTCTTTTATCTCTATAATATAAAAATCATACTTCTTTTATCTCTATAATATAAAAATCATACTTCTTTTATCTCTATAATATAAAAATCATTCTTCTTTTATGAACTAAAAATTATATTTTTATTTTCTTCATGCACTTAAAATTAGATTTTTATCAACATAAAAATCATAGCTTTAGCTAATTAAAAATCATATCCTTAACTATATAAAAATCCAATCTTTTACCAATAAAAGCTTCTCTTTTCATAAATAAAAATCTTATTTTCTATAAACTAAAGATTATAAGAGAAGGAGAAAAAAAACTCACTTTCTTTTTATCCATCGACTGATTTGAAGGAAGGTGGGGTGCTTGCGCGGCTGGCATCGGAGAAGCAGGCGGAGGAGGGGAAGTCGCGGGTGCAGGCGGCGGGTCGGAGGCGATGGGCCTAGTGCGGGCCCTGGCGTGGTTGTGGCGGCGGATTGGAGAAGGAAGCTTTCTAGGATTTAGGGGAAAGAGGGGGGGAGGGCTCACGCGGGGAGGGAGAAGGCTGAGGGGAGGGGGGCGGTGGCGCACGCCCGCGGCAGCCCGGCGACGGCTGCAGGCGCGCCCCTCCTTTTCCTTTTTTTATCGATTTGAAAGAATGAACCGGGGGGGGGGGGGGGGAGGGGGCTGAGAGAGAGTATAAAGAGGTAATTTTTTTTATTATTCAATTTCCAAAAAGTACCTTTTTATTTCGAACTCGAAATCAAACCCACCGACTGTCGCCCCTAGCTAATTACCCCCATTCTGAACCCAATGGGATATGTATCGTAAGCCAGTTTGGTTGTTTCGATCAGTTTCCATTAAAATCAAAATATAAATCTATATATTGAATTTGAACGCGCATTTCAATTTACCGGGGCCATATACGGACTCTAAAAATTCCCAAAAAATATTTTCTAGCTTCGTATTGACGATACAGTCCTAACAAAACTAATTTCATCAAATTATGGGACCGTTTGAAAAATGGCCATTTTCTGGTCGATCAAATTGACTTAAACTATTAAAACACGTTTTCTTTTGCCGCGCTCACATATTGATTCAGAAAATTACGAATTTTGGAATCTAGCAATAACTTGAGATCATGGATCCAAAAAAAGTGGTTTCGCCAAAAACAGAGGTCGTTTGCAAAATTTCCATTTTTAAGGGCCAGAATTCCATAGCGACTATTCAGAATTTTCAACTGGGCATAACTTTTTATTCTCGCTATGAAATTTCAATTATTTGGATTCTTTGGAAAGATATTTTCAATTAGATTCTAATATTTTTGGTTTCGCTAAAGTCCGGTTTATTTTGAATCCTGTACGTTCATTTGAAATTTGAAATCGAATTTTCAAACTACCGCGCCATTTTCAATTCCTTTTATAATTAAAATAAATATTTATATTCTAACGCCGATTCAAATAAATATATACGTTCTAATTCTATTAAAAATAAATTTCTCGTCGTTATTATTTAAAATAAATCATTTTAAATATTCTAAATTCATCAAAATTGCCAAAATAAAAATTTTAAATTCGCTCGGATTTTCCGAGTTATTATAGGATATTTTTCAAAAACGAGTTTTACGTGGAAATGTTTTTCTTTTGAAAACATTTTTTCAAAATCTTTTCTCTGATCTTGTGACCTTAAGCTCTAATACCAAATGAAACACCCCAAACTCCTTAGCATCACCCATATGAGGATGCGTTAAGGTTTATTTTTAAGCGCTTAGGTATAAAGTAATAACATAGAGACTAATATTCACAAGGCATAACCATAGAACACAACGGAAATTTTAAAACAACATTTAATAAAGCAAGTCAAATCACAGTAGTTGTTATATTTCATAAATACCAAATAATCTTCAACGTAAAACCAAATACTTTATCTTGTGGAAAACCATAATATCATAGTGCACAAGTAAAACCATCCCTCTCAAATGTTAATACAACAACCAGAAAATGAGAAATGAACCAATACATGAGTCTGAAATGAATTTGAATCCAAGCTGAACCGAAAAGTCAATAATCACTGTTGAGACCCTCCACCCTACGAACTTGGGAGGGGAAAAGGAAGAGAGAAGGAAAAACAAACTAGTTCAGACGTAAGTCTAATGAGTTCTAGTAATTTCTAGCACATGCATAAGTTAAGGAGGCATTGGACAGATGAACAGTTTTAAGGACATAAGCATACAGTTATAAAACAGTAAACAGAGATAAGCACGAATAAAGATTGGATTCTCATTCATATCCAAGATTTCTGCACTAGCTTACCTAGATATCATACTTAGGCTTTACCTAATTTCTACCCGTCGATTGGCCCCTGTAACCACAATGTGATAATCTATGCCAGCTATGAAACTCTGGGTTATCAATCAATAACCCATCAACTAAAAGGACATAGCCGTTAATCACAGGCGTTACAACGGCTTATTTCCCCCAATCGGAATGACGTATGCTCATCGCCCCGTCAGAACATGCTCGTACCTACCTCGATTGGACCTCTTAATATACAACGCAGTAAAGCGTGCCCTCGCATCTACCTAGTGTGAGACCTCCATAGACGATAATAGGGATACTGCCTGATACGAGTTCTCACCCAAATATGCAATTGACACGGGTCACCCATAGACTTGGTCCCTCATTATTATTCTATTATGCCACTTAGTTTCCCCAATCAGCTCCGCGCTGCTGGAACGGACCAAAACTACAATCTTATTATTTTATTAAGCTTCTTATTTTCCCCAATCAGTCCCAGGCTGCCGAAACGGACCTACGAGTCACTTATTTTCCCCAATCAGCCTCATGCCGTTGGAACAGATTCCCACTATAATTGTATTACTTTATTAGGCCTCTTATTTTCCCTAATCAGTCCCACCCTGCTGGAACGGATCTACGAGCCACTCATTTTCCTCAATCAACCTCATGCTACCGGAACGGACTCCACTATCTTAGCTTATTAGTTTCATCTTCAATTTAACTTAATACAATTTAAGTTTATTGACAAGCTCGATATAACCTCATGTTATAATCCTAGGTTGTATTACACATTCCTAATCATGTTTATCTTTTTATACAACCCAATCCCTGGTTAATTAGCTTCCAACTAAGTTAATCCTATTCCAGTTTACATGTTTGCATGTTCTCCAATTAAATGTTAAGCTTTATCCTTTATTTACAGTCCAATACTGATTATAATATTTAATCAGTTCTAACATGCCCAATTATCCTTTTTATTCAACTTAACATTATTCCAATTTTAACGCAAAATTAACAATAAAGGCCTAGGCTCTCTTTAAGGCTAGGCTTAGCGCTAAAAGAAAAAGGGAAATGGTCTAGGCTACTCGCAAGGCCTAGACTCAAAAATAAGCAAAACAAATAAAATAAGGCATAGCCCGACTGTAAGTAAAACCATAACAAAGAATGAGATAAAAAAGAGAATTACTTATAAACATTAAATAAATGGAAAGAAATAGGCATGGACGGTAACTTTATAGAAAATTAAACACGTAAATGTTGTAAATAACTGTAAACATTAAACTTGCAAATTTAAAACTATTCAAATGTCTAACTTCTCCTACATAAATTACTAATCTAGAAATCACATAAAAACTCACAAATTAGACAAAAAGAGCTTCCCCCGTGGCGTTTCTTATTCCGCAGAACCTCTGCCTCTAGAAGTATTTGTAAAAGTAAATATTTAATAGTATAGAACTTCTTTATCCCCGTAAAATTTAATTATTTAGCCCTTCCTAATTTTGAGGATAAATTTAGGGAAGAAGAAGGGATGTGAAGAAATGAGAGAGGCTCTGCTAGTCTATTTATAGGGTTTATTGGGTATTCTTAGCCGTCCAAATATAAATTAGATTTGGACTAACCACGTAACTGGACCAATCGGAAAGTGCCACATCAGCCTTTTGGTTCAAAATTAAACCAATAAAACCTTGCCACATCAGAAAATAATGTTCGAATAAAATAAACATGCATTGTTGTTACATACGCTCAAGGCACACAATTACAACAACCTAGGTCGACCCAACCACGTCTTGAGTCGACACTTGGTGGACCCAAGGAACTCTTGGTTGACACTAGGTCGATACAAGCGGTGGTGGGTCGACCCACTTGGTCGTTTGCCCAATATATTACTTATATTTTTTATTTTTTGGCAAAGCCTGCGGGGTTGAATGGCCCCTTCCATTTATTTATATTATAAGGCAACTTACAACATAAATGAGAACAGTTACAAGAAAAAAGTAGGAGATTAGAGAGAGACAATACATGGAGCACATCAAGACCATTTGTTTTTGATGGAAATATCAAAATCAAATGTAGAGTACAATACTTCACTTTTGATGTTGTTGCATATTGCAAGGTATATGCGAGCTCTATTTGTTACTTATATTTTTATTTTTTGATTTTAGCTTATCTTCTTTAATTCATAACTTATTCATTTTAACTCCGTTTTCAGAAAACCAAGTGGCTATTTTAATCAGAAAATTACAAGGGACCCAATGGTGCTAGTCCCGTTGTCCAAATATGAAGTTTATCCTAATTAATATTTAATTTATTACCCTTTTCTATTTAATTTTTGTTTATTAAAATTTGAGGTGTTACAAGTGTGACACGACTTACTTATGCTACGACATACTTAGGATTCCGTCAGTCGACTTAACTGTAACAACCTGAAATTTAACTCATAATAATTAATTAATTAGATAATAATGTAAGCTGGTGGAGCTGTCCGAATTTGGCCACCAGGGTTGCACCGTTGAGTCTATGATAACTTTTTGGGAAATTCCATTCATAATTTATCAAATTTGAGTTCATATAAAAGAGTTATTAAAAAAATTAAAAATTTAGTTCATAAAAAAACTCACGCCAAAAAAAAACACCGCCAAGGTCGACTTGGTCGATCCCCAAGGAGTATATGTCGACCCATCTTTATGCCTGGATGCAAATGCGTCAGGTATGAAGCAAAGATTTTTAAAACTAAAATTCTTGAAATTTGAATGTCGATTGCTTGATCAGACGGTTAAATCTAGGTCTACGGCGTGGTTGGACCAGATTTAATCAGCTAATCCTACGGATTGAAATCCCATAATTCCAATATAAATAAGACTCTCACCATAACCATTTCTCTCACATACAAATATTCTCCTTCTGGGTTATTTTTGCCTGAAGCAGGATCCTAAACCAAAATATTTTCTAGAGGAAGATTTTAAACTAAAAATTAGTAGACAGCCTAAGAGCAGGACCAGGTAAGACTGCGGACTACATCTAGGGACAACAAGTGAGTGGTAGTTATTATTTTAAATTTAAGTAACGAAAATAATATGATTTTTAATATTTGTAGTTTACAGTTTTTCTTCAATTTTCAAGTTCTTTTCTGAAAGTTTATTTTCAGTCTTTTTCTTTACAATTATTCTATTTTCTTCAGTTCTTTACAGTTTTCTACAATTCTTTTACATTTGTTCTGAAGGGTTAATAAATCTGTAGATGTTTGTTTTAAAACGTAAATTTAATCCTTTCTCCAACATGAAAAAATAGAGTGTGAAATTCAATTCACGAACATCGTTTAATAATGAAATATTAAATTTATACAAAATATTTGTAAAACATGTAGATCTGTAATAAAAAAAAATTAGACTGAAATAGGAAAATTTTAGGAATTTGCAATTAAAATAAGACATGCATTGAAATTCAAAGAGAAGAAAGATGAAAAGGTTCATTATGATATTGAAAACTACCATAGGAAGTTAGAACATCATAATAAAATGAAATACAAGAAAATAAATAAAACCTATTATGATATTATAAACCTGTCTTCATGAAAGTAAAATATCATTAGAAAGACTTAGTTCAAGGATTGGGGGTAATAAGTGAGATTCAAATCTTGGATTGGGTCAATAAATGAAACTCGGATCAGGGATTGAGCTAACAAATAAAACTCGAGTTAAGGACTGAGTATAGGAGAGGAAAATTAGAATATTTTTTGTTAGACCCGCACCGGCAACATTTCCATTCAGGTCGAGAATTGATGATCTCGGATCTGGGAGACACATCATGCTGATTAGGGTAAATAAATGGTCAAAAGTTGGGGTGATGGCTAATGTGTGCTACCGATGACCGAGCGTTTGACACATCAATTAGGGTAAATAAATCGCTATTGCATCCATGCGTTAAATTATGTTTTTGCTAGCTGATCGACGAATGGTGATTCATGTTGATTCAGTTTCATGACGGACAAGTTCACAGTAATATACTACCATGCTAAGAGGTAGTATATAAAAATGTTGGTCGTTGGATGGAATTAGGAATTGATCCACACAGAGGACTAAAAGCCTAAACTACACAGCCTTTGGAAATTAGCCCTCAAAAAAGCGGGAGAGCACGATAAAACTAGACACAAAATTAGTCAACCAATCCAAAAGAGAACATCCAACTCTGAAACATTCAAATGGCCTAGCACCAAAATCCTCGGGTAGCTAAAGCCACCCGCTCCAGAAGAAAAAGCAATAACAAACTCGACTTCCAACCCACAAACAAAGCCTACCAAAAGACCAGAAAGCCAAGCTCCAGCCTTCCGTTGACCAAGATCCGACAGATCTTAAAAATAAATAAATAAAACACTCAACCCACATTCACTCGGGAATGCGAGTACCGAAAACCAGAAAAGGCACAAGCCAGGGCTGAAGAAGCAGGATTGAGGTTGCCCATAAAAGATCTCCTCGGAAAACGAAATGAGCATCATCGGACACCCGACGAATGATCGGACCTGAAGCCATGGGGTATCATAAAACACCGTCTTGTTTCAGGAACACCAAAAATGTCAGATGATGAGACTAGAAATTAATCCGAGGAGGATGGACCGGAGATCCTTACCAGGACCCCTGGCCCACCAGGAACGAAGGCCAATGATAAGCAAAGATGGAAGCCACTGAGATCCAACAAAGCGTTGAAGTGTGACCAAACTGCTATCGCACACTCTCCATCCCGAAGTAAGTGGGTGGTTGATTCCCTAGCCCCCGTAAGACAACATATGCAACGCGATGCGAGCGGAATGCCAATCCTCATAAGTTTATCATTCGATGTAATGGACTGTCGATGACCATTAGTAAAAATAATGATGTCGTCAGTGAAAGACAACGAAGAGATCGCCAGACAACCATTAGGGATACCAAAGCAATAAATCTACCCAGTGATCGTGAGAGCATGGACCCCCATGGACCAACGCCTCTGCGGCAATGACTATGAGGGACGGGGGGAGAGGATCACCTTATCGTAGCCCCCTTCCAAATGAAAAAAACTGTTGGTCGCTCCACCGATTAGAACGGAGAACCAACAGTTCGAAATAAGACGCCATACAAGATCGGTGAAAGGCTCAGGAAAACCAAAAGATCGAAGAATCCAAATGATGAAAACCAAGATAAGCGGTCATAAGTTTTTACCATATCAAACTTAATGACTACATTAGAACCCTGAACCTTGCAATAAATATGAGAAATAAGTTCTTGAGCAAGCAGGACATTATCCATAATCAGCTGACCTTTGACAAAGCCTGCTTGGAAAGAGGAAATGATACGATTCAGGACAGGCGCAAACCTGACAGGCAGGATCTTAGAGATGACTTTGTTCGAAAAATCACAGAGACTTATCCAATGAAAATCAAAGCAAGAAAGAGGGAGTTCTAACTTGGGGATAAGCACAACAGTGGTGGATATCCAACTCTTGGAAAGAGTCTGACCAGAGAAAAATGATTAGCTATAACTGGAAAAATTAATTGTAGTTACTTCTGTAACCTGCTACTGTTCAAATAAGGGAGAACTAATTATTATTGATTCCTGAATAAGAAATTTGAAGTACATTTGATATTTCTTGTACAAATTTGTCATGACACCAATTTTAAGGACCAACGGGAAACATGATCACATGCCAGTGGAGGCAGAGTTAAAAGGTGAAAGAAACAGGTATCTAGTATCAAGTACGCATATTATGCTGCCAACAATTTTTGTGTCTAGCTGCAGATGTGATATGTAGAAAAGCTCTCACGCATTTTTGAACAAGGTTAACAAGAATGTACAGAAAAACATTAGCAAGTTACCCTCTTTACTATTATAATGAATCTCATCAATTGTGATGTAGTGCAAACATAAGAAGTCTCCTCACCGGCTTCTATTAATATGAACTTTAAATCACATGGCCATAGATTTACTTGGAATTAACAGCTTTGAATTTGTATTTGATTCAAAATGAAGGTTTTTCGATTCAGTTGAAGTTAAACCGTTTTGGACATTTACTAATCAAAAGATAACTGATTTAAAACCAAAAAAATTCAAAACAAGTCCGTCTTACTTAAACTACATCGAAAACTATTTGATTTTAGTCCAAAATCCATATATCTGTAATTTGGACCGAAGTCATTTAACATCATTGTATATATACTGAAAACACACCTGAATCCTTGCACAGCTGTAACAGTTCAGCAAAGAAATATCCATCTACGCATCCTTTATTCATCAAAAGTTTGCACCAATGCATATATTTCTGGCCCTGAACCTTGCATTCAGCTCTAGGCAGCAACCCCATAGAAGCAGATGCTCTGATACTTACTATTTGTCAGAATCCTTTCAAAAGGAGTTGACAACATACATGTAATTCGGAAACATCCACTCATCACATTATCATATCATTAACAAATGAAATGCAATTGATATTTTCTTCTCCAAGATAATTTAAAGGTTCCAAACTGTTTCCCATAAGCTTTATCCAATTAATGTTACAAGTTTATCAGATATAATCCCTGCAAAAGGGTTAAATTTATCCACTACAACAATTAAATAATGCACCAACAACAACAACTATATAAAGAATTCATCCAAAAAATATCGACCATCCGCATTTCATAGTTGTCCGTCTACCTTCCTTGTTTCATCTTCTTCAGTTCACGAGCTATAGCCTGCTGCCGCTTTAGGTCTATTAGATCTATGCTAGTTCCTTCTTTCAGCGGTATATCAAATGCAATCTTTTCCTTCTTACCAGTCCTATTTGGACAGTTGATACTGCCAACAGTGTCTGAACTAACAGAACCGTTGTTTACAATTGGCATAGGAAGGCTATTTTGGTGACTTGGTAGACAATTTACACTAGTAGCTTCTGTATTGCCAGAATCATTATTGACAGTAGTATTAGACACGGGAAGACCGCTTCCTTCCTGAACCTGTGTTTCTGGTAGTATTTTTCTCGGTCTACCTCTTTTTTTAGGCAGGCAGCTGTTGACTATAGGAATTTTTTTGTTAACAGAATTGCTGTTTGTATTTGGCATAGGAAGGCTACTTATGTGTGCAATAGGTTCAGTATTAACTAAATTGTTATTCATAGTATTATTAGGCATGGGAGGTCTGCTTTGATATGCACCCACGTCTAATTGATTTATACTACTTCCTTTGTCTACCCTTGTTTCTGGTAATATTTTTCTTGGTCTACCTCTTTTTTTAGGCAGGTTACTACTAACGATGAGAGTTTCTGAATTGACAAGTTTGTAGGCGTTATCTGGCACTGAGGACCTACTCGGACCATCATGTAAAGCATGGCGGGTGTTATTGAACCAATTATGCACCTGGATACGCAGAAAAAGAGAAGGTAAGCTCGTGGTATAATACAATGAACACATCGACTATGGTAAGAATTTTAACTTATTGAACTAATCATAAATTCTGACATGTTAGGTATTGAGAAAAATGTAATGCCTTCTCACCTGGTGGTAACGTATCCCAAGCTTTTGAGCAATGCTTTCTTTTTCCTCACGAGAAGGGAACTGGTTTTCATGATAACATTCTTGGAGTTTCTACGAATAATTATTGGTATAAAGTCAGATAATTTGTTTTACTATATCCGTTAATGAATCATTTCCCATACTTGCATCTCATAATATATCAGCTATCAAATGGACCCACAAAAAATACGGACACGCTTTTTGTTGTTCAAGAATCAACGGTTAAAAATAAGAAACGCTGGACAAAACGACGTTAACCATTTCTATTAAAAAAATATACCAGAATATGATTCTTGTCATAAGGGCCATAAATCATAGTTTAACATGAATACTGGTTCACCGTTATAGTTTGCTTATCTTGTATATTTTGGATGATTTACCTGCATCATACATGCATAGCTAAACTGATTTTAAAGTGTTCTAATTGAAAAATGTACACATTGTAACACAACTATCGTTTTATCTACATGTTTATATGTTCAACACAGGTAATGCGGTTCGAGGATGTTAATATGAAAACATTTTGATTGGCTTATAGGACAGTACTGTCAAAGCCAAATTGGTAGAGCATCAATGTTATAGCAGAAAACAAAACTGCTTTTTACCAACATGCCACCACACTTGCTGTTTACATTTTGCCATTACCAATTTGGTTTTGGCACTGCTAACCCATAAGCATGAAGTATTTTCAAATCTTAATGCTTACATTCTATCATCTTCAAACCTAGTTACCTATCTCAAACATATTTAAACATGTAATGAAATTATGATTCTACAACACCTGTATCCATTTCTCGAACAGAATATATAGATAATACCTGCTTAACTGTTTCATCAATTTTTCTGCCTAAAGACGCATTCCCATTTGACATTTTGCTTTTATGTTTGTGAGCATATTTCTTCCTTTTGCCTGATGCCCGCGATCCAGCTGATGTATGCCACTCTTCATCATCACTCAAGTCATATGTCTCAGACCAGCTTTCATCATCGCTTGAATCAGAAGTTGGTTTGAGAAATCCTTCCTACCAGCAACAAATGTTGCATAAATTTTGAAGATTAGACTAAAAAAATAGATGGCTTTCACACAGTAATGAAAATTAAATAATATTGCAGTAAATCTAATGCCTTAAATAATGGCAACATTCCTCGGGTAGTTTTTCTCTTTCTGAACTCTATGTACGATCCGTATTAAAGTAAATTTCAAATGTACCATTACAGAAAGTCCACTTCGGTGTTTGATTATACTAGGAATAAGTAAAAACTTAGCACATAATTCCTTGAAGGTTTTGTTTTACCTCAATATAATATGATCAATGGCAATGTATGCTCACAGACTAGAAACCAAGCTATACATTACCAGCTAAGAAATATTAATTTCATGACGGCTACGTAGCTTACAAGAAATAGTAGTATCCAAGCTATGTCATTTCCTAGTATGGTCGCGAACTTAGAAAATGTAACTAGTGGTATAAGAAGTTGATAACACTTCTACATTAAATTAGAGTTAAGCATATAGGAATCTAAGTTATGGGGACCAAAAATTAAGGCCATTTCTCTATATTATAAAATAAATAGATAATGTTTTTTTTAATGAATTTACAGGTACAGCTATGAAAACTATATGGTTTACAATCAATTCAGAATGATGCTACCCGCACCGTGTTTTATATAATTATTAGTCACTTAATAAAATTTTACTGAAGTGTTGAAATTTATCTAGCTCAAATGGCAGCTTATTGCCAGCCATGACAACTGGCATTTTAACTACAGTCAATCGTTGAATGATTCTGAAAAAACTGAATACTTGGATGATAATAATAATACAGAGTAGATATGACATGACAATACAAATTAGATTATACATATCTCGCCTAGCAAT
Organism: Allium sativum; assembly: GCA_030737875.1. NCBI lineage: Eukaryota > Viridiplantae > Streptophyta > Magnoliopsida > Asparagales > Amaryllidaceae > Allium > Allium sativum. The sequence continues at coordinate 311,183,457 of CM060912.1, forward strand.
TGATTTTGGTTTTATTTTTCTACAAGTGGAATGCTAGCTATTTTTAAACATGTTTAGGTTGATTTTGAGCTGGGTATTTTCAACCTGAATCATGTGCAAGGAGCTGGTCTACAACACACTGCATACACATGCACATGTGCGTGCACTGATTTATCAACATGTACAATAAACATATGTATGCACATACATGAGACCTTTACACAATGGTATACAAATGTATTAAAATTATGAAATACTAGTGGGGTGTCAAACCGTTCGGCCTCAGCCATGGGAGTCCTTGCATGGTAAGAAAATTGAGTTTTGAAACATTTTTAACACCAGATAAACTAACAGGACCAACAAAACACAGACGTGAATAAATTAAGGCTCTACGAATACATGATAGGGTGCGCGTGCACGCACACATATGACATAGGATTCCATCTTATTTTTAATCTCTGATATGTACCTGATCGTTTTTTTGGTATCTACGATCATTGTAATATGATAACTTCATACGTACATGATATACAGAACATCACCATCATCTTTTCAAAAAAAAATCCTATTCCAGTATCTCTCGACTACTAAAATTAATATTGTCAAATCAATTATTACAAAAGGCATTTTAAAGCATACAATATTGTTGAATGAGAAATGTGATCCAATATGAAAACTCATAACGGTGTCAACTTCTTTACAACTAGCGAAAAGATGTTGAATTGCGTATAACATTAGACTTGATTGCCTGCCACTTTGCGCAATAGTGTTACTCGAATAACTTTCGTAACAATCAAGCATAACAAGAAAATTAAATGACTAAGTTTCGTGACCAAATGAGCTTTTTTAGAACAAATGAAAATGTGTGGGTGAAAGAAAGAAAATGGAGTTCAAAATAGAATTAACCCAATACGTACTATTTTTCAGTTACCGTGCTTCACATTACATGTCACATTAAGTAATAGGGTAACACAAGTATGTCTTTACCAGCATGATTGAAGAACCAAAATATGTATCCTCGGTTATCAGGTGCATAAGCATGTGCCACGATGAAGAACAATTTCGGAAATATGGAAGGAAAAAGCATAGAATATTTTGCAAAAAAGGCTGGGTTATGGAACATAAATGTAAAAGATACGTGCCAAAGAAAGGCACACAACACACTCCCGCCTCACAAACAGAACAAGAAAGTCCCACAAATTTTCAAGTACATACTTCCTACACTGGTCCTCTCTATTCGTAGTATTTTATTAAACTAATCACCAATATTGTGCTAGACAGGCTGCCAGCAGTTGAGAAAGATACCATATAGGAAGGAATGAAAAAAATAAACTTATACCATAACAAGTGGTCCAGTGGAAGTCGTGGAACTGAAGTGACAAAATGTCAAAAAGTCGTGTTCTAGTAACGATGATCGGAATAAAAACAAAAATAATAACTAAATAAATAAAACTTACTTCATGCAATTTGTTGTAGTCTAATCCCTCCATTTTTCTTTCTCCCATAACTTGTTCTCTCTCTTGGTTCAAGTCTCTATCCAGTTGAGCAAGAATCTCTTCCCCGAATTTCGCGATAGTTTCCAAATTGGTCAAAGAGGTTCCAGAATCTTCAATAGCACCTGAAGCTTTACGAAGTTTATTGAACAGCTCATCAGAAACAGATGTGATGTCTAATTCATCTGAACTTGTTTCGTTTATTTCACTACCTTTATCAATATTTTTGCTATTTGGGTTCAAACTATTAACCAACATAAAATTCTTTTCCTCAGAGTCAACTTTCGGGTTGCCCGGGACATGAGCATGGTCAAACGATGACGACCCATCATTATGTTTATCACCATTTACGATCTCCGCTGCCTCAGGAAAAACTTTCTGCATACAATAAAGCAGTAATTAAATTTCTATTTGAACTAGGAATGTGTGTGTGTAACCATAAAGTGTTCAGAGATTATCATTATCTGTTAAGAAATAAATCAAGAATATTTCAATACTAAGGTTTTTCCATATTACAATCGTTTCATATTGTATAATTACTTGAGCTCTAACTAGTGTGGCTATAAGAGTTTGTTGAGAAAAATCTTGCTAGAAAATCCTTTTGCACTTCCACAATTCAGAGACCTTACTTTACTAATAGGGGAAAAAAATACATATGGGAAAACAATATTGAATGAAAGGAATTATAATGCTTTTTGTATTTTCAATATTTAGTACAAACCTCCCATGTATCTTTAAGAGTGACTGAGAACCCCTGTGATTCGTTAAGTAATTTTACACAGTCTATCTTGCATTCACATGCAGGACATAACCAACCTTCATCTCCAGGAGGAACTGAAAAAGTTCATCAATGAGCAAAGCATGTCAAAAACTATTTGAATAGTGCTCCTTTTTCTAAACATAATACAAGATTTTCACTATTCTCACTATTTTCAGTCAAAAGAGGAGGGTTTAAACACTTCTGATGAAATCCTCTGACGCACATGCCATCACAAAGTATGATATCATTGTCAGTAGATACGTCTTTGGAATTACATTTGGCACAGTATATCTAGCGCAAGAAAAACAACATTTCAGCTACCCAGGAATAAAGTAGTCATGTAATAGTAACTAAATAAAATTCATCGGAGGTTTCTGTACATTTTCACAATCTATTCTCCCCTCAGAATCGAACAAAGAACTATCGATCCGTCCTTCAGACAAGGAAGAATCAAGGCGTCGAAACAGACCACGAATTTGTGTTTTGAATTTTGATATATCACGCTTCGCTCGATCAATTTCTTTTTGCGGCCTTACTTTCACAGAACTGAAAGAACATAAGTACAAGTTAATTGTATATACCACTAAGAAAACTGAAATGAGGCAACTTAGATAGTTAATATAAGCAGGTAAGAAACATCATATATCTCACATTTTGAAATAAAAAAATTATATATGGTTTTGTCGGATTTTTATTATTAAGACGTGTGAATTATGAGAAGTGCAGAAAGTCCATTAGGATTCTTTAGTCCCACAATGAAAAGTATAAACAAAGCCCTTAAGACTCTTTAGTCTCACATTTTAAAATGTGTGAGTATGCACGTGCGTGTGTGTGTATGTGTGCATGCACGTGCGTGTGTGTGTATGTGCATGTGTGCGCATGTGCGTGTGTAGAGAGAGAGAGAGAGAGCTAGGATCAATATCCTCTTTATTTAACACCATTTTGTACCCCTCGATATCAGCCATAGAAAGGAAATTTTTCCTTCATCTGCTCATCCACTGTTTTTTTTTAACACAACCGCATTTTTATTGCATCGATCCTGCTTTTTCCCTCATTCGCTAATGTGGAAGAACTTTGTCTATTTGATCTATGAATAGACAGCCAATGGTAAGGAACATTTGTTTTACTTTTTCATTTTTCTAAAAAGTTATCATTACCATCACTCCGATATTTTTTGGGTATATATAGAAGGGTCTTTATGAATGATTTTCTTGGTGCAAAGGAAGATACAATGGAACGAAACAGGCTGTTTTCTCCTGGATGGCGTTAGACCTCTGCTAAAAGCATGAAAAAAAAAGTTTCCGATGGCGGCCTCCACCCCAGAATGAAAGGAGATGGTCTACTCTACATGATTTAGTTCAAGCCACAAAATATCTTAAAGAAAGAAATTTCGTCCGCCACTCGGTCAGAAACTAATCTGGTACTACTCTGCTCCGACAGGCTCTAATTATATTCAGATAGATATTACAAGATGATAAGATATTTAATTATTTTTGTTATATAGCAATGTTTAACCAGTTGATCCCAATCTTCCAAGTAAGCCATTAGCATTTTATCGTACCATTCCATTTTCTCTTTTTCTAATAACCTCCATCTTTTTTTTAAATTCAAATACATTAACGAGCATTTAAAAGAGAATGATAAAAGGTTAAAAAAAGATTAAAGGTAGTAGAGTTTACAAGCGTATGTTTTGGCTCTTTGAATTTTGATATTAAAAAAATTGTATATCTTAACAAGAGAAAGAAAATGTTAGAAAGAAGAGAAGACGCAATTTGAGTTTTGTTTTTCTAGATTTCTATTCTTGCTTAAAGCAGAATTGAGCTAATTCATTACCACTTTACTGGCCTAGTTTTAATTATCCTAGTTGACTTCAATCAATTGATATAAAGATAATCGTTGACAACTGGTGAATGCAATATTACTAAATTGGGTTTTGGCGAGGCGAACGTCGAGGTGGTGAATGCAATATTACTAAATGTATTATATATTGAACTACAAGTCATATTTTTTTCTTTAAAATACAGTTAAAATATTTGTGATATTCTATGTATAAATGATGCAAAAGATAAAATCAACAATTTATGCACATGTTCACTAAAATTATCAAACAATGTTATTTTATTAAAATATAAATAAACATATTATATTCTATCAAAATTATAAAGTAATATACAAACATGTTACATCAATTACTGCTAAACAATTGATTATTTTATTAAAAGAGAATATTTATATCTTTTACTATTACCATACTTTTTTATAGCTTGTTAACAAACATAGACGTATTACTTAAATACAAGTGGATAACCATGTGTTGCACACGATAATATTGTTAAATATAGCATATATATTTTAATGTAAAAATAAAAGCTATGTTCCAAAATGTACAATAAATGCAATGTGATAAATGAAATAAAATATGTTATTATTGGTCATATATTATTTAACTAAATTTTGTAAATAAGTTATATCTGAAAGTACACAATATAGTTTAATTAGATGGACTTAAAGGTAAATAACAGTAAGTAACCGAGAAGGAATTTGTAAAAAAAAAAAAAAAAAAAAAAAAAAAAGTAATATAGGTTATTTAAAGTTAAAAACAGAATTTTGTAATGCATCATATGAACTTTTTTTTAGATAAATGAGCTATAATTGATTTAAAAATTAACTTTGTCATTGTTGTTTATGTACACAATTTATGTTATGTGATATAATTATCTTTATAGTTAAATGAGAAAATAATTTTACTGTTTATTGACATATACTTTAAGACTTGTTAAATGAACAGACTAACTATTTACTAAAATTATTTAAATAGTTTAAAGTTAAGATTCTATTGATGGCTTAAATATATGAATATAAGGATAAAAAATTAGCAAACAATTGAGAGATAGGGAGGTGTTGTAAACAATTGTAAAATAGTTGAAATGTGCAACGTATGATAGATTTACTGAGGTAAATGAACAACAAATTAAATTCATTAATATTAATTTTGTATAAAATTTATGTTATATAATTTATATACCTTTATATTTGAATAAAAAGTGAATCTTACTACTTTAGTTGACAAGAATATTGCATACCTATTGAAAACGTCGTATTTTGGAAATTATTAGAATAACAAATGAATATTCTTTAACAGAATTTATTCGGACTTAAAATTAAGATTACTTAATTAATTAAAATACATTAACTTAAATATGCAATATTAAGCAATACCGAGGAGAGTTTTGTAAACAACTTTGATGTTAATTTTTTTACAATGCAATGCACTATGAATAAATGGATATAATTGCATTTTAAATTAAAATTAATATTTGATTAATGATCTGAATGAATTTTTATACCATTTTTGTTAATATGAGTAGGGTACAAATATCAAATTTATCACATTCTTCTGATTTATTAGATAAACCAATAAATAACAGTTTACTATTTTTTTTTATAAATAGCTATAAGATTGCGCAAATGAGTCTATTATATGGATTTAAATGTCAAATATTAGAAGGGAAACGAAAGAAGTTTTGTGAATGACTACAGAAATTTTATAATCCAAGTATTTTAAGTGTAAAAACATATAATTTTGTAATGCATTATATGATGAATTTACTAAGATAAATGGATTGTAATTTTTTTTATTGTTCCATTATATATGACTTATGTAACATTACTTTAATGAAAATAACTTTATCATTTTTATTGGTATGAATACGGTGTATATATTCAAGATTTCATATTTTTATTATTTAGTAGATCCATCAATGAATATTAATTAATTGGATTTACCTAACCAGTTTAAAATTTATATTGAATAAATGAATCACAAATTACATTTGTTATTATTATTTTATATGATTTTTATATCTTATTTGAATGAAAAATTAGTTACCACTTTGGTTGGTACAACAGTGATATACGCATTGAAATTGTCAACCACAGGCTGTGATTCTGTATTTTGTTTTCTACGCTCGTTGATATGTCGCATCATGAAAGTGGGTTGAAACATTAATAATCTGAATTAAAAAAAAATGATTCTTGAATACCATCTGAAATAATAAATGATTCAAAAGAAGACACAATGCTTGATATGTAAACTTTTTCAAACTCAACAACTTGTAGTTAAGGAAATATTTCTTTATATAACAAACCTTGAAGTATTCTACTAGAAAGTCTAGAATATTCTGTTAATTAAGCCTTTTATCCCGTGATGCCTAGAACTTATCATGGGACGTAGATTTGTTATATTGCAAGTATTGTACATCACGTTTTATGTAAGAGGAGTTTTAAATTAAGAAGCTCAAATTGAATTATTTAAATAATAAATTTGTTAAATCTCATAAATAGTAAAGATCAATATGCCATTAATCTTGGTCTAATATAGAAAGTAATTCTTGTGTGATAATCATTGAAAGTATGTTAGTAGTTTTGGCTTAGGTTTTTAGTGAAATGAACATTTGGCTTGCAAAAATGCTATTTTCGTAAAATTAGAGATATATAAAATTTTCCAAGTACAAAATGCATGGTTTAATTGTGACAGACGAATTCTAGACTTATAGTATTATCTTTAACATATCATATGAGTTATTGATTATAACTTGTGCAGACAATATCAACGATATAAATATATCGCATATCAAAAATCAAGTGATGTATTTAAAATATGAAATAAAATTCTTCTAACGGTAGAATTACGAATGATATTTGCTAAATGTTTAGCAGTATCAAATCGATAATTGATGAAAATATACGTGAAAATAATCACATATCATCCAAGGTTTGAGATCTCAATTTCAATCTTTTTTAAATATTTTGTAATTTCAGATTTTTTTTACCTAATTCGTAGATTTTAGATATTTCGACCAGCTTCGATTTTGAATCCCATTATTTATTTTTCAAATAAATAAACATATATTTGTTTAATTTATTAAAACAGAACGTATAACTTATATTTAATTGAAAAATAAAATATACACGAACAATATTGATTAACTAAAAAATGTTAATTTATTATTTCATACTCAAAAAAAAAAAATTTGTTACACCATTTATATATTTTGTGAATTTATAACTTTTCTAAGTTAAAATTTCAAAATTTGAAAACATATATTTGAAATACAAATTAATTCTTTTTTGAGTTTCTTCTATAAAATTGAAAGTTCGATCGTCTTTATGTTGAATTGTAGTTTGTTTTGATTTCGTTTCGATGCTTACTGAAACCTAACCAAAACGATCAGAAACTTAATGTTTCAGTCCAAATCTCAAATTTTGATATCGTCATTTTGTAAAAAAAGAAAATGTTTCATATTTTAACAAAACGAAATTATGTAAAAATATGTGATAACGATATATTTTTAAACAAACAATTATTATTTACTAATACCAAAAGAGATCATTTGCATCTTTTGTTATTACTATATATATTTATTGAAGATGGTACCCAATATGATATGATATTATGCACATATTTTTAGATCGCATATTGATCATCCACATTTAATTGACATCATTAGTAGCTAGTTAAGTTGCAATACGGCTTGTAACACCAGATTTGAATGCATGACTTCGCCCTTTTTGAATTATGTTTCTGATAGTAGATATACTTATTGATTGATAATTTTTCAATGCAACGTTTTGAGCCATAGGATAATAGAGTTTGATAGCTTTGATTTAATATGTCATATGTTGCATTTAAAAAGTCGACATGGAAGTTTTCAGCATGTGAAAAAGGCCAAACGTATGAAAACTCACACATCCACAAATGCTAAATAGGGAAAATTTAAGAGTAATGCTAGGCGGACTGAACAAAATGCGGTCTAATCATGCGAAATAGAGAGAAAAAGGTGGGGTTCCACCTCCTATTTTTGAGGCGCAATTCATGGGGGGTCCTACTCATTTATCTCTCCCCCGTATTAACCGACGTAAAATCCTTCAATTCAATTAGCTTTATTGAAAATTTAATAGTACTTAGGCATCTTTTCATGCGACATACATGATTCACGGTATGAGGCCTCATGTCAAAATGCGAACCTATATGTCTAAATGTGAAATTCATATGTCAACATGTGAGGCATGAGAAATTGCTTTGTTTTTTATGTTTACCGAGTTCTGATTTAAGTTCTTTTGGACATCTCGATTGATTGTTTTGCTAAATTTACAAGTGTATTTAAACATCAATATTCATAGTAAACAATATTGATTTGTTTAGAATGATGCAAATTTATGTGTGTTCCCATATATGAGTGTATTTAACATTCAAACCCCATCAAAAAGTAGTATTTATCTAACTTTCCCAGTGATGAAATGTTATCTTTGATGATGGAGACTTATTGTTGAATATGGAGTTCGGCTCATAGATCTATTGTACAACGAGCCTAGTGCGGTACCTTCCTCAAACCTTGCTTGGCTCAAAGAAGATTAGCATATGGGCAGGAATGTGAACGTATTGATATGGTTGTAATTGGGGAAGAGATATCTGCTAGTATTTTGGACTCTCTAGTGTTGACGTAAGGATTGGCAATTGAGATGTCCTTGTATGATTCAACTGGCTCTACTGTAAGTTTAGCATAGTGGAAATAGGATTCGTTCCTTATTTTCAATTTTGATACGTGAAAACTCTTCTCAAACATTTGTTTTAAATTACACCCTTACTATCAATTTCAATAAAAAAAAATATAATCCTTTTTTCTTGGAAAATAAAATAGAATATTAATTGCATATTTACATGATGAAAACAAATTTCTCAAAAAATTTCTTTAAAAAAAACTGCAAATATTTGTAGTGTGTAAACTGCAAATAGTGGTAAACTTCTCCTCAGATATCCTGAAACATAAAAATAGGTGTATTTTTTATAATATATTTTTGAGGAGGGGAGGCTGTGTATGTTGTGTATATTTTGAAACTTAAAGATAATGTTTTACAAATCCTCACTTAAATATTTCCTCTGACCTTTCAGAAGTACATGATCGGTAAAATGTCCATTTAGAATATTAGACAACTAGTTTAGGTTGGACTTGCTGAAATCGTTGCATCTACAGTCCTTTTATCTTCTATCTTCTATACATTATGTATTTATGAGCCAGACAATCATGAGTAATTGCAAAATTAAACATGAGGCAAAGTAGCACTTTTTGCATGCATTATTGGATGAGCAACAGCATTATACATTTTAAGAAAGATACCGTCACTCTTACCTTTTCCACTCATATTGCACTCTAAGTTGCATTATATATTTTTGTATGGAACAATATCTTTAGCGTTGGTTCTGATTTACCTATTCTCATGATACTGTATGTATACGATATTAACAAATGCATTATGATATTCACAGATTATTATGCCATGCCATATATGTTGCATGTGCCCTTAATGTTCTCCAAATTTTGCTATATTTAAAAGAGAACATCTACATGTACTTGAAGAACTTGACAAATATATTAAGAATCTAAGAACCAAGTAGCAGTTTCAAAATACCTAAAAAAATCTTGAAACTGAAATAGTAATATTACAACGTAAATAGTCTGTCCCAAAAAAATCGCACCTTTGGCCCTTCCAGCCTTCACCAGAATAAGCATCGACCAGAGTTTGTTCATATTTCATACGTGCCAGTAAGTATTTCACACGGCTTCTAATTGCTGTATATTCATTGCTGTAGCGACCTTTTCTTCCTCTTCTTTTAGTCCCACCCCCTATAACTGGATTGCCTGACTGAGTATTATTAACTGATCCAGTCTCTGGATTATACTCCTTCACCACATTGCCTGACTGAATTTTATTAACTGATACAGTCGCTGGATTATACTCCTTCACTACTGAACTGTTGTTATCTGTAACATCATGAATGGGTTCAATACCTAAATCTAACTTTGTTCCTGATTGAAAAACTCTTTCACTATCTACATAAGATTCACCTGTTGGAGTATCAAGAACGGGTTGAACCTCAGGGATGACCGCTATTTCTGATCTAAGAGCACTTCCGTTATCTAACGAAGAATTGCCTGGTGGAATAACATTAACCGGTTCAGTCTCTGGATTGGACTCTGTTATTGATCCAAGTACACCTTCACAATCTAACGAAGAATTATTTGGTTGACAATCACTAACTGGTTCAGTCTCCGGATTGGACTCTGTTATTGATCCAAGTACATCTTCACAATCCAATAAAGAATTATTTGGTTGACAATCATCAACCGGTTTGATGATTGGATTCGATATACTATCTGATCTAAGAACCCTTCTGTGATCTAATGAAGAACTACTTAGTCGAGTGTCATCAACTAGCTCGACCTTTGGATAAGAGTTTGCAATTGATTCAAAAAAAGTTTGACCACCTAATGAAGAGTTTCCCTGTAAAGTACCATGTTCGATCTCTGGACTATAATTTGCATCTGATCTAAGCTCTATTCCATTATCTACTGAAAAATTGTCCAGTGAAGTATAATTGAATGGCCCAATCTCTGACTCGGATATTACATTTGATATAAATACCCTTCCATCATCCACTGAAAATGTTAGAGGACATTCTCCACCATTCCTCTCTGGGGATGTTTTCATCGTCTTACCCAGAGATATACTTGTATTACTGTTAGTTGTCTCATTGTGTGCATCTACCATTTCGAAATTTGAAATAGCATTTTCTTCATGCCCATTCAGTATATTCATGCTGATCGGATCCTCAGATATAAGCTCGTGATTCTGATGTCTAGAACTTCGCCTTAAAGGGCTGAGGGAAGCCATGTCCTATATGGAACCCTCAGACAGAAACTTCCAGCTAAACAAACACATTTACCATGCCAATGGACATGTCCAGGTATTTAAAAATTTATGCTAAAGATATACGAGCGTGCTTATTGAAAACATATTCGAGTTAACATACGCATAAAGTGCTCTAATACCTATTGCTTGCCTGCAAGGATTGATAAATAACAAATTTTCATTAATGAAATACATGAATAGAAAACACAACAATACTGCGTAAATGCCTTGATGGATTTTCTGGGAATTCTACTTTTATGGTATTGACAAAGATGTACATTTTTGAAGTATGAAATTTTAGTTTACATTTTATGAGGAAATTTGTCAATATATTGGAGTTTAACTATACTTCGAGTAAATTCTAATCTTTTTAGTTAATTAGAAAGCATGAACATGGCTTCAACAAAGCAAGAAACTGTAAAAACTGAGAAAAATTGCAGCTACGCATGTCTATTTGAGTGAATAGGTACACTTGAGATTAAAAATGCAAAAAGCGTAGGACAATATTCAATACTGATTTTGAAGGCTCAAGATTAATGGCCAAATGATAAGAAACAGAAAATGTTTATCAGGATTTTTTAATCATGAGAAAATGAAAACCACCAGCATTTTTTTATAATGATTTTCTCTTATTTTACTCACTGCATCTTTTGGTTTAACATGTTATAAGAATTAGAAACAAATATTAGCAGTTGGCAAAATCTATAATCATTGAAATAGCAATAAATGCTTAAGTTTTTTATGCTTGACAAACCTGCATGACAAACTTCACACAGTAGGTCTTAACGTGTCATTGCCATTGATGCCACGTTATTTGAAGTACTTTGTTTGATCATAATTTTTGTTATGTATGTCAAGTTAGGAACACTTGACTGAAAATAAAACATGTCAGTTGATAAATAAACAATAGAAAGATGCACATGCTTGTTGTATGATAATTCAGATAGAATTTTGCAGAAAAATCCAAAACACAATCGCAAGAATCGCACGCACACAAGCATGCGTGCGCGCGCGCACACACACACACACACACACACACACACACACACACATATATATATATATATATATATATATATATATTAATAATTGTCTTGAATGCGTTAACTTTTGCTCCAACCACAAATTTTCAAAAATACCCTTACACACATTTAGCTTTATACGTCACTTAAAAATAGTACCTAGCAAGTAAACTTTTTTACAAATTCAGACTGCATTTTTATACATATTAACAAATCTTAATATTACTTGAAAATAAGGTTTAACTAACAGACAATTTTTATATCATTGTTCTTTGTTAATTAATAATACAAATAAAATTAAAACTAACAAAAAAATAGATATTGCAATTTAGAAATAAAAATGCAAACTAATTACACATGATTTCAATGCAAAAATATAACTAAATATACATAATTCACTCGCAAAGCATGTAGCATGATCAGGCGCGAAACACGTGTGTGTGTGTAAGTTGTAATACCTTTTGTGTCGCACTTTTTTGATACAAGCTTGAACTACTAAAAACGCCTTCTGAAAATATTACCAAATTTTAATATGACTTAAAATGGGATTTAATAAAGAAAATTCTTTTATAAATCCAAAATGTCCATTTATAAACATTATCAAATCTTACTATCACTTAAAAATAGCATCTAATAAATAATTACCTTTACAAATTCAAAATCATAACCTACAAGTATTATGAACCTTAATATCACTCATAAGATAGGATCTAACAAATAAAGTTTAAATTAATTGCACGTGATATAACTGTAAAAATTTAGTTAAATATTTATGTAGATTATTTCTCTTTAATTTGTTATGCACATATAATCTATAAAAACCATTCACGCACAAAATGCGCACTATCGTCATGCAAGAAGCGTGTGTCGGAACGCTTGTGTATATTAACTTTAATATTAATTTTTTACTTGTACTGATTTAAAATATCACTCTTCTTTCGATCAGGAACCACCAATTGTTCGTTATACACTACAAAGTAAAAAAAGTATATAAATGGACCAAAATTTAATTGTACTGGCATTAGTTAGATAATCAACTTTTTTTTTGCTCTTCCAGCTGTAAGGTTATTCACCGAATCAAACTGCTTCAAACTTCCTTTTATAAAACTATTCACCGAATCAAACTGCTTCAGACTTTCTTTTAAAGTGGGCAATATTGTTAAACCACTTAAACTTTCCTGCGATGCATTCAATCCTAAGTAAAATATATAAATATATATGTGTGAGTGCATAACTTAAGCTTCATTAGTGGAAACAATTGTTACCAGAATTTTCATTCTAATTGAGGGATACTACAAATAAGCAAGTATCGAATCGATTATTGCTACAAGCCTAGAAGTACATCCAAAAATATAATAATTCGTTATTTCAAAAAGAAACACATAGTTTTCCAAATTTATTAACAAGGAAAAATTAAAGGGGGTTCCATTTCAAAAATTAAAGGGGGTTCCGTTTTGATCATTTGTTTGAAATTTTGGTTCCATTTCAGAAATTCCAAAGGCTCCGCTATAGTTCCGATTTGTAAATCCCGGTACTTATTTTTATAGATACATTTTTAATCCAATGCCAACACAAATTTATGTTTTATTCTTGGAAATATTGTAAGATACATGCTTTGACAAAAGAATAAACAATATATAACAATCCATTATGACAACCATTTTTTGGTAAGATGCTGTTAACCTGAGTTGATCTTTACGTTTACTTCACGCAAACTGGTAATCCGGACCCGATAATATAATAAGTTCTCTAAATTAAGATTTTAAAACCCACATACTAGTATTATTAACCCAAGCTATAATCCGGCCCACCTGAAACATAACATAAAACAACAAAACTCGTCCAATTTTCCATCAGTTCTCTGCTTTACTTTTATATTCTTTATCCTCTGCGTCTTCTCAGAAACCTAAATTACCAAATTGATCCAAAGCTACTTCGAAATCAAATTTCAAAGGAAAAGGAATGTCGTGCGATGATTGCAAGGCTCGTAAAAGTGATTACAGTTGAAATTTGATGACTGCGAATGAGGATTCAAGATTAAACATGTATTTTATATCTACTGATTAATTTTTTTCCATGTATTGTTGGATGCTTTTATGGATTAACATTTGGAATCTATTGTAATTTGAACCAGTGATTTTCTCCCAATGACATTTACAATCGAAAAGGAATTTTGTATGAATTCTAGTCCGAACCACATTGGGATCGGACCGGAATGGCCGAAATTCCAACGTATCGGGGTAAATTTAGAACCATGGTATATGTTCATATACATAGTGTGGCTAGCAATGATTGAACTCTCGATAAAGGCGATTATCTCAACAAACCGCACCACCACGCAAGATACATGCATGTATATAATAGATTAGATTTAACCGATCACACAAGGTTAAGACAAAAGAGGGAGGTGATTTAATTCCAGAAAGACATTAGTCGGTCCTCAGTTTCACACACACAAAATGTTATGTTAAGTTTTCCACCCTACTACTAACAGATTACTCATTCTAAAAGTCCATTCTTCATTAGCCCCACTTAAATTAGTTCAATTATTTCCATTTCTCAAGTCAATGGAATGAGTTATGAGCGAGATTTGAACTGTAAACAACTAGGCGATTTTGGTTCCACAATAACCGTTTAAGGTATTTAGTTCTTGAAGTGACTCCTCTTCCAATTTGTTTTAATAAATAAATTTCTTTCCTTTAATTTAATTATATATTTATTTATTGCTTGAATCTATAAGTTATTTTGATTATCAAAGTTTTAGGAAATATTTCTAAAATCAAGAAATCCCAATTTGCTGTTTTTGATTCACCACTCAGGCAACCTTTGTGTTCTTATACCTAGGAGCTCTATCCTTATTGTTCAAAATTCAATAACAAACAATACCACTTTTAGTCTGCTTTCATTTTTAGTTTTGAATTAGGATTTACTGCATTATTCCAAACTTGATCATGTTGTTTTTTTTCATGCAATTTACTATACTGATTAAGAATTATATCATATCATTACATAATTGATTCTAGGAGCAAGATTCAAGTGTTATATGAAGAACTCATTAAATCTATGCGGCAAACCTAAGTATAATTCACATATCATAACCAAATTTACTATTGTGGAAATTAGGGAGACATCCTTAAAATGGAACATATTATAAAATGGATCCTCCCCTAAGTTTGGTTACAAAGCAGATACTATTTTACCGTAGCAACGTTTTTGCGTGATTTTTTGCGCTACTGCATAAAAAAATTGTAAATATTAACGGAAGATTTCTAAAAAAATTGCTAAAATATTTGCATTTACTGTGAAAAAATGCAGACATATCAGCAACTATTGCATAGTGTATTGCTGAGAGTGAAAAAAGAAAATAAATTGTTGAAATATCTGCACTTATTTTGAGTAATTGTCGACGAATCAGCAACTATTACATACTCCCTCCAATCCACAATATATGTCGTTTTAGATCTAGGAAGAATTTGCTAAATATATGACGTTTTAAACAAATTAGCACTTTATTCCCTTTTTTACCCTTCTTCTAAAAACTTGTGTCCTTTATTAATATGCATGCAATCCTCTTTAAGCCTATCATGCAGCTATTATTTTAAGTTTCCAATGCTTATTTTAAATTTCCAACGCATGGGCTGAAGTTATGCACATTAATAAGAGAAGATTAATGAAGGGTAAAGAAGTCACTTTTTAGTTGCCTTAATCTGTGTGAAGAATTATAAAACGACATATATTGTGGATTGGAGGGAGTAGTATATTGTGTAAAGAAAAATAATTTGCTGAAATGTCTGCACTAATTGTGAATAAGTGCTGACATATGTGCAAAAATCTCCCAATGTATAGCAGACATGTATCACATGTCTCAGTGTATCAAAAAACTGCAGACATGTCTGCAATTTTTTTGTATAGTTGTTGTTATTTCTGTAATTTCATTGGCAATGATATAATTTTCATTTGTATGCAATTTTCATCAAAAAAATTTATGATTTTTCTGCAATAATGTGTGATGTTTGAATAAATGTAGGCATTGAATTTGAAAGTTTGAAGCAATCAGCAAAAATTGCATAAAAGCACGCAAAATTTTGATATAACTGCAGTGAAGTCTGCAATTTTTCGAAAATTTGCAGGATTTCAGAGAAAATGTGATTTTTTTTTTTTAGTTTTTAAAGCATTTTTTGTACTTTTGTTACCTCAATATGAGGATGATTATGTATTAAATTGAGTTTTGAAGTTTGATAATTTTTCATATTGGTTTTTGTTTTTTTGAAGATTTTCGAAAAACAAGGTCCTAATTTATAAGCTTTAGGACAGAGAGTTTTTGTATTTTGAAACTGAATAGAGACCTCAGTCAAACTGTCCCTTTATTATTATTTAATTATACAGTTTTGAATGAAAATTGGTGGAATGGTTTTCTTAATTTTTGGTGATATTTGGATACAACGCCTTACACTACAGATGTATGTAGTTTAGTTCTTATTGACATTACTGTACTACAATGAATACTGGAACTGAGTTATATAGGGCTTCAATTTGACATTGGGAGATGAGGATGTACCACTTTTCATTATATTTTATGCTATTATAGCATTTGATTTTACAATCTTACAATTTGAATGAGCTCATACCCCTATGTTAATTTTTCAGTGTTAACTTTTGAATTTCATAAAGAAATATTTGAATATTTAATAATAATTTTAATATCTTTGATGTCATTTTTTTTTTGTATAAACATGAACCACCGAAAATGTCCTTCAAAAATATTATTATAGGATCTACGGAATAAATTTTATTTGCTAATTAAAAATGTTCCTTTATAAATATTATTAGATCATAATATCGCTTAAGAACAAGATTTAAAATATAAACTTTATTTGCAAATTCAAAACATCCATCTATAAATATTAACAAATTTTTGTATCACTTAAAAATATGATCTAACAAATAAAGTTTATTTACAAATTCGTTCTTCAATAGTTAATAACATAAATAGAAGTTTACTTAAATAAAAATAACATGATTTTAATGCAGAATACATACATATATATATATATATATATATATATTGTGTTGAACATGTAAGATTTGTCAAAAAAACAACTCATGCGGAAAAAGCATGCCATAACGCTCGTGTGAAGAAATATAATGGAAGGTAATGTTATCTACAATACACAACATCTTTTACCAAGTCATTTGGTAACTATTTTTACATTTTTTAATGCAGACTAATAAAATGCTTCTCTCTTTATGATTACAGACGGTAGTAATTTATTTATTGGCACATTATGATATAATAGAATAGCTAAGTAATCACGATTATAACTGCAATTAAGAAGCATATGTTGAATGTTTGCTAATATAAAATAAATATATTCTTAATAGTCAAACAAAAATATATTCTTAACCCATCGAACAATCTAACAATAATATTTTTATAAACCAATTTGAATATTTCTTTCTAAGCACAATATCCTTTTCCAACCAGCTTACAAATGTTTACCAATCTAACAAAAATTTCTTATGTAACCTATCAAAAAAGACTTGATTTAAATTGAATTCAATGATACATTTTTCATGCTAGCAATATTTACCAAAATTTTGCAATCAAACTCAGTTTTTTGGTAAAGCAAAGCATCTGCTTTGGACCTTACCAAAAACTAGGGAACTAATCTCAGCAAACGCAAGAAAAAAAATTGTGAAACTCTAAACAATGATGAGGGGCAAACCAAATGCGGTAACTCCAAACTCAAGAAGCCGTACACGGCGTCAACAACCCTAGAATAACAACAACCCAATCGGACGACAAAAGATGGGTGCTCTGTTCTCCAATATGATTTCAACGAAGGCGGGCAAGACCGTCAGCAACTTATAGTAAGTTTTTAACCGACCGTCTTGAAGTAGTTTCCATCAAGTTGTTTATTATTGCCTTATGTGCTTAAGTCATGTGGCGAAAAGTTTCGATCTTTGTATAATTATGAAATTTGTATTGGTTTAGGATGGGATTTTTTACACCCATTTACGATTGAGAATTGATTTTATATTACAAGCATTTAAAAAAGAGTAGTCGTACGATTTGAAGATTACATATTATTGGGATATAGCAATTTAAGTACACATTTTTTTTGAGTTGAGTTTATGATGATTTTTAGTTTAGAATGGTCCCTGTAGTCATTATGCTATAGTGTTATGTCAAATCATCAACTATGATACATAATTGGTTGAAAAAACATGTCAAGATAATGATAAAATCCTAGCTTGCTGCAATTGCTAAGATTTTTAAATATACTTCCGCATGTGGCTTGATGTTTAACAAGAGTGGTTTTATCTATTAAAGCTTTTATTTACTTTTTTGTTGCAACCCCATATAGAAATCATATGTGCTTTTATTTTTTAATAAATAAATAAATATTTAGCAACAATCAAATAGATGTGTTAGTATTTGCATGTTGTGTTCGTGTGCATCGCTATACTAAAAACGTTTTCCAAATTATTTACGTTTGGAAAATAAGTTAGTTTTCTGCTTGTTTTCTACTCTATGGAGAACAATTTGTCAAAAATGATCTTCTTTTGTTTGTTATATGGTGACTTTTTTCCTCTTTCAGTTATGGTCTTATTGTTTGAATTCCTGATATTATATCATCTTCGTCGTCTTCATGGACCGTGGAGGGTTGATTTTAAGATTTAATTAATGAAAATAGCATTAGATTTTGCACAAGGGTTTTGATTTAGAAATTGGTTTTAAGTACCAAGACTCCTACGACTGGCGCTATTTGCAGTCTATATTTTAATTAGTTTCTCACGATCATGTTATGTAGATTACATTACGTTGTGAATATATAACAATGCTATACATATAATAACAGTTTGGAGACATTCTGCAGAAACAAACATGCAAAAATATGTATTTATTTGCCCAAGTATGTCAACATTACATGATTGCTTTGTATTAAGTGGGATTGACTGAATTTTCGCTTTTGTTTTATAACAATATGAAAGTTTATTCTTACTTTCGTTTATTTACACTACCTGATAATATAATTGTGTTGCATAATCTATAAGCTATTTATATCAATGTGGACATTTGACATATTTTGACAAACGAAGTAGAAAAGGGAGATAAATATTTAACCTCCCTTCTATTACTCTACTCAGGACTATTCAGTTTGTCCATATGTTTTTTTGTTTAATTTAATATTTCAAATAGCCTTTTGATGCTGTTCACAAATTCACTCCTTTATTCATACACAATTGATGAGTTCACAATGAATACTTTCAATTTTAAAGTGCCAGGTTTTGTAGTTAATGAATATATGGAATGTCATATACAACTCAGGCAGCATTTGCAATGAACAGCATTTGGTTCTTTCATTGATATATGTTTAATTTGCATAGATTTGAAAATATATTTTATCTCACATTAAAACTGTGATTGCACTATGACATCTTTTTTATTGACATACAAAAGGTTGCTACTACGTTTTTGGTAATAGTAGATTCAATTGCCATCTTTTAGTTTAAAGATTATTACTTCATTCCTTAGGAAACATTTATTATGGTGTGTATGATATATATTTTGTGGTTGTGAAGGTGACCTTAATTTTTTTATCAATACATGGATTTTGCTTCCAGTAACTTTTTCCCGCTTCGAGCATGTACCATAGTTTTCTAGGTTGTAATTTAAAACTGTTGAACTTTTAATGCCCATAGCATTTGTGATTTATATAGAGATGGTAATGCTAGCCTTTTTTCTTATAATTAAAATGGATGATCAACAGTAGTAATTTTTCCTAGGGTAGAACCTTGCCAACTAGATCTTACTTTAAACAAACAGCTTCTTGCACAAAATTCAGCATTGACCAGTTAGATGTTACAAATTTGAATTAATAGATTATATAATAAATGATTTTATTCATTTTAACATATTTTATACATTTTCCAAGTTTTATTTTCCACTTTTTTAATATTAAAGATTACAATTTGGAAAGTTGTATATCAAGTGCAGTAACTTCTATAGTGTGCCATTCAAAGGTATTCCTAGAAGGGAACTTTGCAAAATATCATCTTCAACTTTCAAAATGCAGTCGTCCCTCCTAGAAAACAAGTATACAAAATTTGTTTTTAAGTTTAGCATTTCATAGATAAAATTGCAAATATCTGAAGTTTAATTTTACTGCAAATATCCGCAGCATGGTTTTTTTTTATGGCAAGTATATGCAAAAGGTTGAAAATATTTGCACTTTTTGAGAAGAATAAAAAATAGCTTTGATCGAGAAACATACGATTAAAGTTCAGAGTTAATTTCTTTGAAAAAAGTTACCGAAAATAATAATATGGTTGTAATTTAAAATATGTTTTTGAGTATAGTTTTTCACGTACGAAATATGAATATATGGGGCGGGTCCTAATTTCCACTTCCAAACATCTATTTGAATTAATTCTATAGGATGGTAATGATAGTACATGTGTGCTAAACTTTATCATTGGGAATGATTTGAATTGAATTGTAACTTAAGGATCGAAAAATAAAAAGCTTAACCTATGGGCAAGCAATCATATCAAGGAGCTCCATATCCTTGTTGCTACCTATGGGCTATCCAAATGTTTGGAAGTTGCTTATGTGGTCACGATCAGGAATAAAAGGACAAAATTGTGACAGAAAAAGAGAATAGGAAATGACGTACGGATACATGGGCGACCCCAGCGTATCTTTCTATTAGTTTTTTATCGCAACAATTTTATGGTTTCATCTTTTTGAATTGATATGACGTAGTTACTATATACTTATATGGAAAATATTGTGATTCTAATATTATAACGGCTTTGATGATGAATTAATATGAGGTTTCAAAGTTAAATATGGTAAGCTCTCGATGAGTGATCTTATTGATTAGGCAAGTGGCTTTAATTTGATCTATGTGATTAATCGAAAGTGTGCAACTAAAGTAAAGACACTTTGGCTACCAGCCATTTTTTCCACTACTGCCTATAAACAACCGTCAAGGTTACCTAAGCGTCGACCGTGGTGGTCGGAGGCACAAACCGAGGTGCCTTTAGCTATACGTTTATCTGAAAGCTCTTGTTTTTCTAATATTCTCCCACTTAACATTAATTAGTTATTACTATTGACACCTGTGCAACGTACGGACTTTCCTCTATGTTTGTATACATAAACATGGAATTTTTTTTTTTACAATAATTAATTTACGGATACATAAAAGAAAGTAGATTTTAAAGAAAAACAACTAGTAGTTACGGTCATTGCTGCCCTAGCTACCAGTGCATGAAGAGGAAAATAAAACAAGCATGGGCATTTAGAAATTAATGAATTTAACATTTATATTATATAAACATTTATAAAAAAATCCCATAAGCCCTCTTGTATAGTTAATACCACGTCGATTAAGTATTAAGTCCTTAAACATGAATTAGATTCCAAGTAAAGTGGACTTCTATAACTTATGTCCTATACTTTTTTGTTGGGTTGATAACTCTTCGACGATTCTGAGTATCGTATTCAATCTTTGACGATTCTGAGTATAGTATTCAATCTCATCCTAATTTGAGTTCTCTTTAAGACAGAGGCTCTAAGAAGTTGCCTCATTTATCTGAAGGTTAAGCCATCCATGTTTCTTATTAAATATATTTTTTTCCATGTTCGGCTTGTTAGCTAGCAAATCTATTTTAATGTCCTTCCCTATGCTATCCTTCATTCCCAAATGACATATCAAGCATACATTATACAACAGGTCAGTCATTCAGCAGTGCCAGCCATATTTATATATTGTATGTTTAACATTAAAGTGCTCCAAATATCCCAAGGTTAATGAGGGAAAATAAACAACCATCTTATGAAACCACGCATGCATACAACGGAGAAGTGGAAGGACTTCCACATTATGGACTATAGCACTTATTTTATGCTTTGTTACCAGCATTTAGTTCACATCCGACAATAAGTAACAAAGATTTTAAATGGTGGTTCATGGGAAAAAAAAACCCTTTCAAATATCTACATTTTGAATTTGGATGAATCTTATATGTGGAAATGAAGAACTAAACCTCCTAAAGTGTACAAATTCAGAGCTAAACCTAATGTCTTTAGTCTATCTAAGCTATGTGAAAATGAGATAAATATAACAATGCAACTTTTAAAAGGACTAAACCCTAACTTCAAATCTGCTGCAGAAAAACAAACTTATAAAACGCAGCCAAAATCAAATTTATTACGCAATGCAGTCACAAAATGACAAATTATTCCATTTTTCACTCTCTTTACCAATTATTGCATCTGAAGAAAGCGTTATGCTCATATTTGCATTACTCCAAACTAGGTTAGTTCAAATAACGAAACCAAACTACTGTGATCAGAACATTCACTAGGTTCTCGATCAAATTAAAAAAAAAAATAATAATAATAATAATAATAAGTATAAGTATAATCCGATCATCACGAAACTATAATTAGCAACAAAACTTCTACTTCAAAATTAACAAGCAGCTCAACAGCAAGACAGACAAAGAAAGAAAGAAAGATTTAACCAAATAATCAACTGAACTAGAGAAAGAGCTACGCATTGATCAGTACAAATCGGCGTAAATACAAGAGTGATCAAGAAGAAAACTGAATTAAGAAATGAAATTTACCTGGGTATCTTCTCTGTGGAGAGAAAGAGAGAGGGGCGAGAGAAGGCAAAATATGTATAGGTTTCCTTTTTCTATCTCACTTGACTTTAATCTCCTTTACACATTGTCGTAGTCTTTTAAGAAAAGTGGGTCGGGCCATTTATAGTAGTAAATTAAATACTTTTAGCAGGCTTTTGGAGCATTAACGGGCCAGGCAAAAGTGTTGTTCTGAAGTTTGTGGTCTATGATGACAATAGAAAGATAAGGGCGGAAGCAAACTTGGTCATGCATGCTAATTTATTGAGGGAGTTTAATGGTCAAATACAAATCAATAAATTGTTCAAGTTCATGCATATGTGATCAACATTCATTGATGATATTTATTGCTATGAGTGACATTGATCCAAAATCAATTTTTTACTTGTGTACCAAATTCAGTCGAAATGGTTTATAATATTTACTGTGCATGAATGACATAGACAAAATGTTGAAGTGGGTGGTTCACTCATTGCATACTTGAAAAAAATTACGAATTTTTTTTAATAACACAGATTCATATTGTTTTATGATGTCTCACAAAGACAACTGGCCGGATCTCGTGAAACCATTTATCTTTCTTTTTATAAAGCAAATTACCTTCGATTGTTGCACTTTCAATATCACTTCAAATCAGGTTCGGTTTTAGGGTTAATCCAGTCAGACGAATGCATAGGGCAACTACCCGATGGGGAAACAAGATGGGACAAGTTACGGTAGGTAGATAGTTAATAAGATTTAATGTTTTATATATGATATTATACTTCGTGCCAGTGAAATAAACACTAGTGTAATGCTCAAAGAGGGTCATCCCAGCTCATGGATCGCAAGTACAATTCCTACCTTTAATATGTTTTCCGAAGTTTTTAACTCCTCTACTTTCAGCTATTAGTTGCCTTGCCTAGGAAAACTTTTACCCCTCTGACACTCAGTTTTTTTTAAATTGCTTTGCCTATGACATTTTCTTACCCTTCAACGCTCAATTTTCATTTACCCTGCCTAGGGAAACACAGATAAGTAAGTCGGCCATGCTTTGAATTGCGAGAACATCGTTCTCCAATGATAATTGGGGTGCGTTTGCAATTTCTACATATGGCTAAGAATTTCTCAAAATATCTTTATTATCTTGATGAATTTACATGTTTGGATCTCAATCATGACCAAACGTAATGTCTACTTGTATATGTAGAACTTAAAATATTACTAATATGGTTTGTTAGGATTCCAATGATAATTATTCACTCTTTCACTTTTACATTTTCTTTTTAAATGATTTTCTATTTACGACCTCAATAAATTAGTATTCATTTTTCAACTACAATGGTTTGTATCGAATGATACCCTTTATTTTTATTTTTTGTGTATTTTAAATAAATTTGTGAGAAATATAATTCGTAAAATATTTTATAACAACCGATAGTTGAACATAATCACAAATAAACCAAATAACATTTGTTATGCTATTTTATTTTATCTTAAACTTAACAACTACTAAAAAAATGCGTTGTTGCAATTTAAATTTAAGATTTCACATTTACAGATATGCACACAACTTTAAATATTTTAATTTTGACATTCATATTTCCATAAAATTGATAATATATTTTTATCAACAATTTTATAAAGTAAATGGTCGACGCTATATTCAAAGTTGTGTTCATTTCACTAAAAAGGTACTATATTCAAAGAATTCTCCTATACGCAACGGTACTCATAACCTAATAAAATTGATGTCTTTGAATCTCATTTCTAGGCAACTTTTATAATAAATTATATTCTCTTCAATAGTTGACAAAAAAAATAGCTAAGTGCAAACATATATAAACAACACTACTTAATTTTGTTAATCAAATTATCATTCTGAATCATGTCAATTTATACTTTAAAAATGTTTTTAACTTTATGTATATAACCCTTTTGTTATTGACGATAATATATGTTAAATCATCATAAACTCTTTCATTGAAATTTTCTACGAATTTTACATTTCTTGAACTCGTGTTCTTATGTCAATAATTGACATTAAAAATCCCGCTTTTCAATTAATAACTTTCTTCCTTATATGAATATAGTATGCGTTCTTTGTATTAAATATCATGTCTGTTTCGTGCAGTGCTTGATTTAATTATGTTTTGCTAGTCATCTCGACTTTTCATGCACTGTGATTATATGACTTATATTATTATTGTATGTGAATGGTTAGCTAATGAAATAATCAAAATTTTAAAATGTTTGCTTCCAAAAGGTGTTCTATTATGCAAGAAGTTAATGATGTTAAGCGCATTGCTTAATAGTAAAATCAAACTAATTATGATTTAACTAACTTCATAAATCATTATTATTTTTCTATTTTTGTTTGAGATAATCACTTTTATGTATTTTTGGCCTCATCTTTCATTTTTAGTATATTTCTCTTTCATTGAATGTCATCGTCTTCTTTCATTTATATATTGACTATTCTTTAAAAAGATGCATTAAAACATTATTTTCCATGGAAAACCGATTGCGTTTAATTTGATATGATTTTATTATACTATTTCGGTCTTACCATGTAAAATTTTTATGTGATTTTAAATTAGATCAAATTCATTTCAAAGTTAAAAATTCAATGTTTAGTGGAAACATAGAGGACAACATTTGATAACTATTTCCCTAATAATTGTATTGATCGTGTCAAAAGCCATATCAACTTTCATCAAGAAGAAGGATTGTATCTCCTTTTATCAAGGTCATCGCCCATGAGTAGTTATCGTCCCTTATTAACAACAATACATCACACTTCAGAAAAGGGAAAGTCAAAAGTGATATTGTATTGCCTTTTACTAATATCGCCATTTAAAAGAACAGGCTCGACTCTGATCATCACTTTCTATCATATATGCTTAAAGCACATTATCATATCAATCTTCACACTTATTGCTTAAATCTCATGCCAACCTTCATGAATACCACTACTTTTCAAATAACAGTTTTATCGACCTCATGCAATCACATAGTGTGGACGTTATTTCAACTCGATATTCAATGATGCAAATTCGAATTGATATTGCCACCATCTTATTAGAAAAGAGAAGATGTCGATATGAATCAGTGTCGACACATACGTGTCACGTCCATTAAAATTAAACATATTTGATGTCACCTTAGATGGATGTCTACTCTTATTGTGTCGCTCATCCATTTGCTTATCAAATCAAGCCTCATCCATGTCGCCAACTGCTAATGCAACAGAATGGATGTCGACATCATCATATCAACCTTCTGGTGTCGTTTCTTCATCGAAACTGATTCTGTTGAATATCGCCTTTCACCAAAAGAGGAAGTATATCGATTTAGAGTATCGCTTTTCTATACCACTAACTTATCCAATGTAAGTTAAGGCTGACACCAGTATTTCACCACTTCACAATGATGCGATGTATGGAGCTTCATCCCACTACACCAGAAAAGCACTTTTGCCACGGCTTTTAGCCGTGGCTAATCGTTTTTGCCACGTCTTTGGGCCATGGCAAAACGTGGAGTGGCAAAATTTTAGTCACGACTCAAAGCCGTGGCAAAATGATATTCTGCCACGGTCCAAAGCCGTGGCAAAATATCGTTTTGCCACGGCTCTTACCCGTGGCAAAATAGCATTTTGCCATGGCTTTGAGCCGTGGCAAATATAAATCATTTTTTTTAATAATTTAGCCACAGCTTTGAGCCGTGGCTAAATTTAATTTAAAAAACTACATTCTACTCGTGTCCCTATACCTGAAGCATAGAGCTCCGATTTGAATAAAATATGAGCAGATTACACCCTCCAATACTGCTTCTGGAGTAACTCATAAATTCTAATGTGACTTTATATAATCTTTTAGGAAAACAAGTATTATCAGTTGCTTAATAGATTCACCGGGGTTGCAGTTGTAAACAAGTAGTTGAACAGCCAAATCAATTACACTAGCTTGTTTCTCGTACGTACATGACCATGAAGCTTTAAACTGTTTGTATGTGTAGCATCAATGGTGTGAATTCATATATGTTCTATTATAATGAGTCGTAAAATTATGATGAGTATTTGTCTAAAAAAATGCACATCCTTGTGTGTATGTGTTTGTGCACGGGTAAGTCTATAGGAGTGCAAATTTGGCATTTTGTAAGTGTGCAGAGGTGTGCGTTGTTGGTTATTGTAAGTGGAGTTGTTCGTTTGTGTCATGTTTAAAAGAGTATAGTTACTTAGTGTGCACGTATTGTCACAGCCTAGAATGAAAATGTGGGAGCTGTATATACACCTGTGCATCTTATATTGTTGAGTGCATGTGTCACTTTTTTTTATTTGATCATCGGTACTTCTGTTACATATCCATCAATACACCAGCTTGTTTCTCGCACGTACATGACCATGAAGTCTTAAAATGTTTGTATGTGTAGCATCAATGTTGTGAATTCATATATGTTCTATTATAATGAGTCGTAAAATTATGATGAGTTTTTGTCTAAAAAAATTGCACATCCTTGTGTGTATGTGTTTATGCAAGGGTAAGTCTATAGGAGTGCAGATTTGGCATTGTGCAAGTGTGCAGAGGTGTGTGTTGTTGGTTATTGCAAGTGGAGTCGTTCATTTGTGTCATGTTTAAAAGAGTATGGTTACTTAGCATGTGGGAGCTGTATATACACCTGTGCATCTTATATTGTTGAGTGCATGTGTCCCTTTTTTTATTTGATCATCGGTGCTTCCGTTACATATCCATCAATCATCGGTGCTCCTTAAGTTCAAAATAACAAATGCAAATTCACTAGCCTGGACCATTAAGCCATCGTCTATAAGCACATTGCCTCATCACATGATTCACATTCCTCCTTGCGCAACAACCAGCTAGGCTGCTACCATTCAAACTGAAGTTGCTTTACAGTCCCCAAACAAACAAAAAATTTTCATTGAAACTCAAGTAAGTTTCTCTAAAGTCTAGGGTCACGGATTCAAGTCCATAATAAAAAAAGCGCACCTTATGAATAAAGCATTTATAGAAGAAATAATAATAACGATGAAGAAGATAACAGTAATCTTTCTATTGAAACTGTAGTTGCTCTATACCCAGGAGTGTAACACAGATAATAAAAAAAACTTTAATTGAAACTAGGACTAACTGTTACATCATGTGAAGAATAATTGACCATCAACTAAAGTGATGTAGTCATGCCAAACCTGTTTAATCGAGTCAACCCAAAAAAAGTGGACATATGCATGAGACAAAACAATTGATAGTTAAGGATCTATCACTAAATGATCCCAACTTACAGAGAGTAGCCAAACAATTGACTTAACCAGTGCCTAAAGAAGAATGAATGGATGATTATAAGTCAACAACATTAGCCTTACAACTGGAGCAACATTTACAGCTTATAACCATTACATAGCGAATGGAATTCAGTACGTGGTAAGAGAAGCATGAAGTATTCATAGTTGTTCATGTCCAACACAAAATCAACTACATTATGTCACATTCACGTAAAATGAAAAACTTCAAACTTACTAACAGTAAAACATCATGACACTGACATGAACTAATATAAAACAAACTAGAGCAATTAAGCTTGAGCCTTCCATGCTAGAAGCTTCTACAGATTTTGAGTCAAACTACATTCCAGAACTTCATTACTTACATTTCATGATTCATCACATGCCCCTTCTTCTTCACAGAGGTCCAATAGTGATTCCTAAAACAAGGGCAGGCAAGCATATAATAACAAATGCATGATTATTCATCACTGAAAATAATTGCATCAAAAAAATTAAAAAGTAAATGCACAACTTATTAGTTATTATCAATTGATTTATAATAAATATGGTTTCATAAACATGTATTAATGTAGGCACACAAAAATTACCAGTGAATCCGATGACTGATGATCCCCATACAAATTCTACTTTAATCTTTACTAATTTCATTACTGTTCGGTACTATATCACTGTACGATAGAGTAACTATCACTGCCATTGTAGGCCGCAACACTTTCCAGGTGCGCCCCAACCTGACCCGGTTCGCCCACCGTGGGCCAGTCAGTTTTACCAATCACAATCTCCACATCGTCGTATCCCAGCTTCCTCATTGCCGTGTGAACCGCGTCCATCTGCGCGTCGAACATGTTCATGTACCGTATTTTCGTCACCGGGACGTACATGCCCGGGTTTGGTCTGAACGTGGCGTAGTTCAGTCTGGCAGCTGAGTACCCGTATCCAAAGTAGGGATACAGGTTCACCACGAATGAGGTTTTCGTGTCACGGTGGAATTGCAAGCTGCGAACAATATCTAAAATTCGAATATCATGTATTAATTCCCAAAAAGTTGGTAATAGCAGCATGATCTTAATTGCAGCAACCGCTGATTTTGCATAAAAAATTAGCTTTGCATAAAAGTTGATATTGCTGGAAATAATAAATAACATATTCCTCTTTGCTCTAATGGGATGAACATAGCTGTAAGACCATAAATTTTTTGACAGTATTGGTTTGCAAGTTTCCACACTAATTTGTGCTTTAAAAATACTAAGCACCTTCTATCAATTTAGTCAGTGTTTACCACATTAGCAAATATGCCCTAAATCATATATTTAACATTTAACTCATCTATTTGAATTGACAGTAAGAGCTAAATCAGCCATATACAAGTACAGTAGGCATTCAGAGCAGTTGTTGTTACCATATGAATTAGACTTCTGATTTTTCTTTGTGTTTATAAATTGCTGAATTTAATGAATTGATTCTGAACTGTGTGTAAATGAATGAAGGTAAACCTAAAAGTTATCGAAATAAAAATATCCATAAGTGGATGTAATATGAATCAATTCAAGTTATAAATGGAATTAAAATTTTCCATATTGGGAACTAATTAAGTCAAAACATTGCAATTGTCGTTCAAACCATAACTATGGAAATGACTGGAAGTAAAAGTAGTGGAAATTTTCATCTTGTTAGTTAATTTAGTATGAATTTAAAGCAATAGCATAATCAATTAATCAATATTCATTTATAAAACCGGCAAAAATCCTGAAAGCAACAAGTGCAGAATCAATTGATTGCATCCTCGCTACCCTTGCTGGAATAAATGTTTATATATATATATATATATATATATATATATATGTGTGTGTGTGTGTGTGTGTGTGTGTGTGTGTGTGTGTGTGTGTGTTCAAGATTTGCTCTTAAAGTCATCCAATTTGGGAAAATACAAATAAAACATAAATGAATTGCAAGCTTTAATCAACTAAAAGCATAAGTCGATACTGTAGAGTGTTCTGTAATTTATGATCTGTTATTTTTAAAATATTACTCATGTTTAATACATTGCCTAATTGATATTATCCATGCTTGCAAAGTTCAGGTGCATATATTGGTGTCAAAAAATTGAGTGAATAAAATAAGGAAAGATTTATTATAGCTTTTGTAAGTCTAAAATAAGAAATCTGAGTGGGTAAAAGTTCAATCAAGCAAGTTTTGTTCTCTCATTAGCAGTGATAATGTTATTTTTACTTAGCTTAATAACTTCATTACCATTTTGTGATTACTTATTGTTTATGATTATAGCCTATTTTCCGTGAGTATCACCAAAAATGGATTTGACCTAACGTTTCCGGGTATGTCCGACCAAAGATTTTACCCACCCAATAGTAAAATCCTGCAAATAAAGCAAAGAATATCTGTAGTGATATTAGCCACCAGTTAATAGCTATACTTAATATTGTACTAATTGTAGAAATATTTACCATAATGATATATGAACTCAATATTATTTATTAACAGTGTTGTTATCGAATAAGGAAACACTGGAACTATTGCAAAAAACTACAAATATATAATGATTGTAGTAGTATCAGTAATAAACACATCTGACCTTGGCTAAAAAAGGTACCAAGTATAACTAATACTGTAGAAATTTTTGTTTGAGATATGTCTTTACAATTCATACGTTTTATCAAGGTATTCACTACACATGTAGTCAGAATTAAAGAACGACGGCTAGCCAATTAAATTACTTGTTTATAAGAAAGTTTTAACTGATGTGAAATATATTTGCCATAATTGGATTAATTTCAAATCTTTCCATAATAACTGGAAAAAAAATGAAATTGAGAGTTTCACTTTTTTTTTTAGCAATTTTCATGTAATTTGTGGGTTAACTTTGATGATGTTATAACAAACCCCTCTGATAACTCGTTTCTGATCAACAAAAAAAGGTACATAGGGAATAAATATAGGAAATTAAAAGAGTACCAATTTACGGAGGTTAATGCAGCATATATTAGGGAATAAAATACGTAAATAAAGAATTTCGATGAAATTTTATTGCACTTTTAAAATGAGTGTGGATGCACATTTTGGTGGTATGAATATATTAGTTTGAAATAATGCCATCAATGAGTAGCTGACTTTTGCAATCAATTATTAAATAATATTTAATATAGTAACAATTAAGGCAAAATGACAATTAAGGGGAAATAACAATTAAGGGAAACATAGCATTAATGATTTGTTACCAAAATTTGAAATGTCGGCAAGACAATGGAAATACAATTGCATTTTCAGACCTGAATATGTGCCTGCGCTGACAATAAAGCGCTTGACGAGGCGATGACAAATTGAAATTTGTTAGAAATTGTGGGATTTTGGACATTGAAAGTCAGTAGTGTGAAATGCACGTTACGTCACC
The DNA here is from genome assembly GCA_030737875.1 of Allium sativum. Taxonomy (NCBI): domain Eukaryota; kingdom Viridiplantae; phylum Streptophyta; class Magnoliopsida; order Asparagales; family Amaryllidaceae; genus Allium; species Allium sativum. Next base: position 311,214,808 of record CM060912.1, read on the forward strand.
GTTGTGAGCTTTAAAGGGTGGATTAAATTTTTTGGGAAGGTTAGACACAAGATTATGGTTAACAAATACTTGTTTGTAGTGTGGGTGTTGATTGTTTCCAAGTTTTCAACACTTTGGACAATTGATGGGAAGATTCTCTTATTCAATGTATTGCCAATAATCACTTCCGTTTGGCCCAACGAAAATTCTAAGCAACAGAGGTTGAGACAGATCCAATTTAACAAAAAATGGGCGAGGCGATTACTGTTATTTCGTAGCTTCATCCGCTTAAAGCGATTGGCCAGTTTCCTTTCATAGAGCATTTAAGGCCTCTTTATTACAAAGGTGAGCTGGTAGCTATGGGAATAAGACCCAAATTGGAAATCGCAAATCATCTAGAAGTGGATGAAAACAGATGGACCACATTAAAAACTTCAAAGAGCGCTTAAGATAGTTAATCGCTCATCATGTTATTCTTATTCCCATATCTACCAAATAAAAAACATCATGAATCTTAACAATGTTGTTATACATTTTGAAACTGAACCTGGCATAGTTGTAGATCAATTCTGAACTGAGCTCAGTTATGAAAACTGAGTGTCAGGCTCAGTTATTCAAACTAAACGTCACGCTTAGTTACTTAAACTGAGCCAGTGCTTGGTTTTGAAAATGTGTCGTGCTGATTTTGAAACTGAATTTTATAGAACACTCAGTTTCTCAATTTTATAAACTGAGCGTCGCCTGAATCAGCAGAGAATCTCAGTTTTTTTCTTATGTTTTTTCATTTTGTTTTTTAAATTGATTGTTGTTTTTATTATGCAGATATTAATAGAAGTTGCAGAAGCAAAGCAAAAAATCAGAAGCTAGTTTTCTAGTAATGAAGAAGAAACTAGTTTAGAGAAGAGAGATGCTATCCCTCATATGCAGCGCCTAACTGATTTGCATACTCAATTTAAAATAACTGAGTGCACAACTTATTTGCATCGTCAATTATGTTGCGCACTCAGTTATAGTGTTCAACTTGCAACTGAGTTGAGCACTCAAATCGAACCTTTTGTTAATATATAGTCTTTTGCAAAGTCAAACTTTTATGCAAAGGTAAAAATATTATGCAAACATCTTCAATTTTATGCAAAGCTAAAGAGTGGTTATCGGTCAGACATGTTTCTAATTACAGTAACTGCTGATTTTGCTACGTTAAACTATTTAAGTAGGTTACTAAGCACGGTCTTAATTGTTATTCATATGTATTACCAACATTTCTCCTAATTTAAAATTAAACTTAATTCATATGTAACTAATTGTGTAAATCGAATTGAACAAACTACATATTTAACTTAATACATACATACCTGGCTTATGCGTCTACAAATATCGAATATGACTCTTTGGATGACACACGTATCCACCAATTCCAACTTCACCAAATGTCAAAGCAAGAGGATGATTCGGTTTGCTTGTTCTCTCTTCTGGCAGTAGTATATTGTCCACAACCAATTTCTCGTATGCCGAAGGTATAGTTTTTCCATGTATAGTGGATGTGGTCAAATCTCTGCATACGGAGGCTGTGCCAATGATCTCTAGGTCAATACTCAAGATTTCACATTTCTGATTCGACAAACCAGGCGAATTCAATGAATTGGGAAAATCATTATTCGGCATTCTTCCAACACTTTCGTGAGGTTACCACTTCCTCCCTCATTTGCAGCAATGTTTGATGTATGATTTTGTTGACTACCGTATTGTCTCGTCATCAAGTCAAGGATCGAATTCAACTTACCCTCCATATTATCCATCCTTGAATTCAAGTATTCCGAGCCTCCTTGAGCCTTTTTAACTTGTTTCCGAGCAACATTAGATGCTTTAACTTGTATCCTTGATATTTTGGCTCCGATACTCCGAGTGCGACCTTTTTTATCCTTGTCAAACACTTGTGATATGATATCTTCATCCAATGTCAACTCTTCTTCATCACCATCATTGATTAACTCCTTCGATTTTGCAATTTTTTCCTAAAATATGATAATACTTGAGATGTTATTCATTATGAAAACTTTTGAATAGATGAATTATTATAACTTACGAAGTATACTGAAGCCAAATCTGATATGGTGCCATCCTTTTTTGTGTGAGCTCTTTCCCATACATCACGCCGTGCGATTTCTTTTGTCGGATTTTCACTAGCCTGCACATTTATTTGGTTGTAGATATTAATTATGAGAGCCAATTTATTGATATTTCATTACGTCTATAATGCATAACAGCATAGCAAAAGAAAAATCAAACAAAACCCCTTTTTTTAAGTCTTCCTGAATACACCCTGCCATAAACTACATTTTATACAGTTTAGATCGGCCATGCACTGCCGATTAAGAATGATTAAAAAATTACACTATTCGATAGAATATTGCTCTAAGGTTTTTAGCTGCTGAAACACCCCACCTCCGTTAGGGTCACTCTCAAAGGGAATGCCCTAATTTTGGTGGAGGTTTATAAGTATAAATCACAGATATACAAGACAGATATAATAACACATATTTTTGAACAGGGGAAAACAACAACTTTTATTTCATTCAAATACGTGTTACACCAACCATACCATAATTGTCTTACAACACCTCCAAAAACATAACATCTTCATAACTGTCTTGATTACATTATTTAAAGAAGCATAAAGAAAACATAAATAAACTGCAAAAGTCCCATAATTGCTATCCAAAGCCATAGTCCAAAACGAAAAGATCCAAGCGATACATTCTTTCTCTTTAAGCTGGATATGAAGGCTGGTCAAGCTGCGGTATTCCCTCCCTGTGGACCTGGGGGGGGGGGGGGGGACGGAAGAAAAGAAGACGAAAGAAAAGTAGAGTCAGACATAAAGCCTGAGTAAGTCTAGGACTATTCAGTCTATGAATAAAGAACTGGGTATGATAAGTATAAACTAGAAATGGGAAAGCATCATAAACTTAGTTAAGTTGTCTAGGGTCGAATATACTATCGTACCCCATATTAATCTCTGTACCCATATAAACTAGTTTCCAACAGGCACCCCATAATCAGGGTGAAGTGATCCATTTTATGATGATCGACTCCTACTCGCATAGTTACACGTGTCTTACGGCCCCCGATGTTGTAGTTACCTATGCTGGTCCCACCATGGGGTGTATCAAGTCCCATGGTGGCAGCCTGACACAACCCTAGAATGCACAGGTATGCTACTGGTGCCCAGTGCCTTATTTTTCTGCGCCGGAGTGTGTGCACGCCCGCACCCCGTTAGAACCTACACTGCTGCACCACCGCCGTCGATTTGACCTCTTACAGTCAGCCCAGTAATCGTGCCCCACCTTGCCTAATTTCAGGGTATCATGATACGCCTTGTAGGGTTACTGCTGAAAAGGGTCCCCCGCTACTAGGTTTTCTATTTCTAGCCAACATGCTAAGTTGGTTAAGTGTTTTATAAACCTAACCCCCAATCAGTCTGTTTAGTTTAGCATGTTCCATTTTAATTAAGTATTAATATAATTTACTTAATCCTATCAATCCTGACTCAGCCTTAATTGTCTTATTAAAGCCTTGACCTCTCACATTAGACAGGTATTGTTGTGGCTGCCTGTTGCCGGTTGGGTCCGGGTAGTCTTACGCCACAACTCAGTCTAACCACGGGTCCTTATCGGGCTCCGTGTTTAACCACCCACATTGGATAGGTATTGTTGTGACTACTGGACAGCCGGGCGGTTCCGGGCAGGTTTACATCACAACTCAATCCAACCTCGGGTTAAACACATCGTATTTTCTACATTTACATATTTTGTCTCTTTTCTTTTTATATGTAAATATTTGCGGCCTATTATTCAAATTCATCTTTATTGGTTAAGATTTATTTATGCCACTTAATTGTTTTTCAAGGTTGTTGGCATGCGTCAAACATGCCAACACATATGTTCTATATTTTAGCCCAAACGTCATTACCCCCGTTTTATACGTTCGCTCCAATGTATGGTGTGTTGGGTTTAATACTTAAACCCAATTTAACCATATGAAAAGGGGAGGCTATAACATGGTGTTTATAAGGTAACATGAAAAAGGGGAGTGTGAACGCATGAACTTGCAACATAACGATCTAATTAACATAAGATAGGCATATGTGAACTTGCAATTGTAACAACATATGATATAAGCAATACTTAAACATGAATCATTTTATTCACATAATCATGGTATAAACAAAACATGGATCATTATATTCATGTAGTCATGGCCTAAATAATACTTAAACATGAACCACTCTAATCATATAATTATGGCATAATCATAATTGAACATGAGTCCTTCTATTCATATGGTCATGACATAAACATAATTGAACATGAATCCTACTATTCATATAATCATGATTTTTATCCTATCTATGTAACTTGTAAGTGGGATGTAATTCTAGTGTAATTCTAATGTGCCAAATATATTATCATATGATTATGATAACAACATAAGCCTAAAAAACATGTTTTTAACTAGGCATAATAACAAACATAGTTTAGTCATGTTCATAAAATTAATACAAGCTTACAAAGACGCTTGCTTTTGTCACTATCATGATTTTTATACTTGCACTATGATGCTAATTCCAACATAACCTTCATATGAATCATAATACTTAAGTGGATCAAATTACACTAAAGATGCCCATAGAATTATACATCATGTTGGCATAAAAATAAATCATATACTTGCATGAATTTCAAATAAACTATTACAACATATAGTTGTTATTTCAACATGAATCTTATACTTGCAATTATCAAATGGGTGTTGTAAATAACTACCACAAACATGTAGTTTTCAATATGAATCATATGCTTGCATGAATCCCAATCAAAATTCCACAACATGTGGTTGTCAACATAAACCATATACTTGTATGAATCAAACCATAACATTGCCAAATCGTTTAGAATCAAAATAACATACAAATATAAGTCATTATCGCCACAATTCCATTTCGTTTCCAACGCAAATCGCGTACTTGCAAATATCCAATCGTATACCATAATATTCCCAAATCGTTTAGCATCAAAGCAACATACAAATATAGATTATTATCGCCACAATTCCATTTCTTACTTTACACAAATCAACACAATTATTTAATTCACATCAGAATATCACTCTACTTACAACGTATGACGAATCTTCAATTCAGGAATCTGAATTCTGAAATTGGAGATGCTATCCTTTGCTGTAGGCGTTGTTTTGATTGATTTGACGTTGCTTTAAGCTTTTGATTTATCTCCTAATTGTCTCTCTATTTTCTAACAGCTATCCTCAGTCTCTCCTCAGCAGCATGATGGTCTCATCTCCATTTTAGTTTATGTGAATTAGGGTTAGTCTTAGGTCCTTTTTATAGAGTTTCTGAGTTGATTTAGACCGTCGATGGAGCTAGGTTTAATAATAGCCGTTCGTTCAAAGAAGAGACCAACCAGGAGCTGATACCTAGCCCTAGTGACAAGGCAAGGCTCAGAAAATCGACCAAACACAGACTAGGCCAGCCAGGGTGGGCTGGGTTCGACCTGGCTCAGGGGCCAGGTCGACTCCCCAATCGACCCCCAGGTCGACTCTAGAGTCGACCTGCCTGGGCAGGTCGACCCCCAAGTTGACTCCCAGGTCGACCTGGCCTGGCAGGTCGACCCTAGGGTCGACCCCCAGGTTGACCTGGTGGGTTTGGGCGGGAATTTTCCCGCCTACTCTGACTGGGCTGAAATTAAATTCTGTTTTCGAAATTTAAATTTTCTGAAACTTCATCGGACCATAATTTGGTCATACGGGCTCCGTTTTTCGAAAACTCGGACTCTATTTCGCGTATTTTTCCGAGACGAACGCAATGACATATCCCGTTTCCCTTAATACTTTAATTTGAAATTTATTATACTTTAATTTGTGGATTTCACTGTTATATAATACACGGGGTGTTACATTCTCCCCCACTTAAAAGGATTTCGTCCCGAAATCTTCAAGTTCAGGAAGAATGTACATCCTAACATCTAAACATCCATCTACTCATCCATCAAACACGAGCATCCATTGTCCGTAAAAGACTTCTAATGCTTCATGATAATATGCGAAGTGTGTGTGTATACATGTACTTATCTAATGCAAAATCAGGCGGTCTACTGATTCAGTTGACCTCCTTAATGCGAATTATGTAAGTGCTATGAATCCATTATGTATGCAAATCCTCCTATTCATGATTCTACATGAGTGCACAATCATTCATACAAATGCAACATCCATATGACAACACATTAAAGTTCAACCATATACGAATGCAAACATATATGCATATGCAATATGAAGTGATTGAGCCGATCTAAAACCTAGATTGTGTGTGTATATGCAACCACGAGCAACCACTAGCAATCACTTGCAACTACTTGCAACCATCATCCATAACATGTTTCAATTACATGTTTCCATCCAAAGGGTTTCTTTCTAAAAGATAAGGTCGAGGAGATATACCTAAAAAGATAGATAAAAGCGCAACTTAAGGAAAAAGGAAAGATCAAAGATTTACCCTCGAAAAGAAAAGGGTAGGCTGCGCGTATTTTAGCTTCAGTTTCCCAAGTTGCATCTCCTTCGGCGTCGCTCCACTGAACTTTGACGAGCTTGACTTCGCGGTTGCGTAGCTTCTTCACTTCCGTTCCTAATATGCAGGTTGGAACTTTCCTTATGGTTGCTTCGCATTCCACTTCAGCTTCTTCTAGGATATTTGGCTCTACCACTTCAGCAGACTCATGTAGACATTTTCGGAGATGTGAAACGTGAAAGACGTTGTGAACTCCGGCCAATTTTTCGGGTAGCTCTAATCTATAGGCCATTTTCCCAATTTTCTCAATGATAGGGAATGGCCCTACGAACCTCGGTGCTAGCTTTCCTGTGGCTCCAAAACGAACAACGTTCCTTAGCGGAGATACCTTAAGAAAAACTCTGTCCCCAACCTCAAATTCAAGGTCGGTCCTCCTCTTGTCGGCGTAGGACTTTTGTCTGTCTTGGGCCGTCTTCATCCTTCTTCGTATTAAGTCTACTTTTTCTGAAGTCTCTCGGATCATATCTGGTCCAAGTATGAGCTTATCAGTAGACTCCCACCAAGTGGGCGATCGGCATGGTCTTCCATATAAAGCCTCGAAGGGCGCCATTCTGATGGTTGCTTGATAGCTGTTGTTGTAGGCAAATTCCACCAAAGGAAGATGGTCTTCCCATGTCCCTCCGAAGTCAAGGATGCACAGTCTTAAAAGGTCCTCCAAAACTCTGTTCACTCTTTCTGTTTGGCCGTCGGTTTGGGGATGATAGGCTGTGCTCAAGCATAACTGTGTGCCTACCGCTTCTTGCAGACTCCGCCAAAACTCACTGGTGAAGATAGGGTCTCGGTCGCTAACAATGCTGGATGGTATTCCATGGAGTCGAACGATTTCCTTGAGGTAAAGAGATGCTAGAGATGAGGCAGTTCTTCTGCTTTTGGCAGGTAAAAAGTGGGCGCTTTTAGTAAGCCTATCCACTATTACCCAAATGCTAGTGTTGCCTCTCCTAGACCTAGGCAGCCCATCGATGAAGTCCATTGAGATGCTATCCCACTTCCACTACGGGACCTCTAGAGGATGTAGCAGACCGCCAGGCTTTTTCTGTTCCGCCTTAACCTGTTGGCACACTATACACTTAGAAACGAATTCTGCCACGTCCTTCTTCATGCCGTTCCAAAAGAAAGTTCTTTTTATGTCCTTGTACATTTTATCTCCGCCTGGGTGTATCGTCATCTTGGAGTGATGTGCTTCCTCGAGAACCTTCTTTACTAAATCTCTTGTCTGTGGGACGCATAGTCTTCCGTCTCGCCTTAGCCAACCCTTATCGTCGATGGATTATCTGTTGAGGTGACTTGAAGTCTCACCCCTAATTAGCCTATCAATCGTCTCCACAAGATGAGGGTCCTCGCGTTGTGTTGTCCCTATCGAGTCCACTAAAGTCGGGCGTACTTCGAGAGATGCTAGCAAGCCCGGTACAAAATCGGAGGAGGGCCTAAAGTCGAAGCTGGCTATAAACTCTAGGCTTTGTCTTCAACAAACAGCGGGCTTAGGGTCAGTTTCTTTCGGCTCAACGCGTCTGCCACTACGTTGCCTTTGCCCGGAGTATAGGAGATCTCGAAATCATACGAGGCAAGAAACTCCATCCACCTCTGTTGCCTCAAGTTAAGGTCCTTCTACGAGAAAAGGTATTTCAACGATTTATGGTCAGTGTAAAGTTCAAACTTCTCACCTAGGAGATAGTGTCGCCAAGACTTGAGTGCAAAGACGATGGCAGCTAACTCAAGATCGTGGGTCGGGTAGTTCTTTTCGTGCACTTTCAATTGTCTCCCGCCATAAGCTACTACCCTTCCTTCTTGCATTAAGACGACGCCTAGCCCTGTCCCACATGCATCTGTATAAACTGTGAACATCTTGCTTCCGTCTGGTAACGTTAAAACCGGGGCTGTTGTAAGAGCCCTTTTTAGTCGCTGGAAAGCAAACTCGCAATCCAAGTCCCAATTGAACATTAGATTCTTCTTGGTCAACTTCGTGAGCGGGGCTGAGATTTTCGCAAAATCCCTTATGAACTTTTGATAGAAATCTGCTAGTCCTAGAAAACTTCGGACCTCAGTTGCATTCCTTGGTGTTTTCCAATCCTGTACCGCCACTACCTTAGCAGGGTCCACTGCTAACCCTTGTTTGGATACTATGTGCCCAAGGAACCTCACTTCTTCTCTCTAAAAGTGGCATTTGGAGAATTTGGCTTTTAGCTGATGGACTCGCAGAGTTTCCATAATTGCCCTTAAGTGCTGAGCATGTTCCTCTTCATTCTTTGAGAAGATAAGGATATCATCTACGAAGACCACTACAAACTTATTGAGGAAATCTCTGAATACCCTACTCATCAGGTCAACGAAGTAAGCAGGTGCATTTGTCAAGCCGAAAGGCATGACAAGCCATTCAAAGAAGCCATCTGGGGTTCTGAATGTCGTTTTGTCGATACTATCTTCAACCACCCTTAGCTGATGAAAACCGGTCGCTAAATGGAGTTGGGAGAAAACAGACGCTCCTACAAGATGATCAAATAGATCGTCAATTCTGGGGAGAGGGTGCCTATTCTTTTTCGTTAGCTTGTTGAGCTCCCTATAGTCAACACATAAACGGAGTGAACCATTCGCCTTTGTAGCGAACACCACTGGAGCGCCCCATTCTGAAATACTCCTCCTAATGAACCCCTTTTCTAGAAGCTCTGTAATCTGTTTACTGAGCTCTTTACTTTCCCGTGGAGCCATGTGTCTAACGGGCAACGCAACGGGCTTTGCATTATCTACAAGATATATACGGAAGTCTATCTCCCGCTTCGGAGGCAAGCCCTTCACCTCTTCGAAGACATCCGGATATTCCCGGACCACTCTAACCGATTGCAAATTTTCAACGGAGACATCAAGCGATTCAAGGTAACTAAGCATAACCGCATACGAGGGATTACAAGAAATTTCCAAAGTATTACCGAGCTGGGTTAGGAGCCTAACAACCCTTTTCTCACAATCAAGGATGGCCCCATTACTGGATAGCCAATCCATGCCCAAAATCAAACCATATCCCGAAAAGCCCAAAACAAAGGCACTACATTTAAATTCTACGCTTAGAATAGAAATTTTCAATCCCAAACAGATCATAGACAAATGAGCTGGTCCCCCAATTGGATTTGAAACAATTAAGGGGTCCTCTACCATACTAGTTTTTAGGTGCAGAGATTCTACTAAAGCAGACGAGATAAAGGAGTGTGATGCGCCAGAATCAAATAAAGTGCGAACGGGGTGATCATAAAGGTAAACTACACTTTCTACAGAAGTATTTATACCTCGCTGTTGTAGAGGTGGCGCCTCTAGCACATGAACTTGTGCCCCTGAGTTGGATCCAGCCCTCTGCCCCTGTCCTCGTTTCTTTGGGCAGTCCTTTGCCATGTGGCCTGTCTCACCGCAAGAAAAGCACCCACCATTCATCTTGGCCTTCTTTTTCCGGCAATCTTTTACTTAGTGCCCCACTTTGCCACAGAAATTACACTTCCTCTTCTCTTTGTTGCCTTTCCCGCCCTTCTTAAAGTCTGTCTTCTTAGGCTGCAAACCCTCTTTCTTCCCTTGAGAGCTTTCTGCCTTCGTCTCCTTCTTGCCCTTATCCTCTTCGTTCAGCAACGCCATCTATACCAACCTTTCATACGTAGCTCCCATGGGTATATGGGTCATGGCCAAACTGTGTAATGGCTCATTCAACCCTTTGACAAAACGGAGAGCCTTCTTGTGCGGGGTGTTGACTAGGTCCAGTCCGAACCTAGCCAGCTCATCGAACTGATTAACATACTCTTTGATTGTCTTGTTCCCTTGCTTAAGAAATAAGAATTTTTCCAACTGCAAACTCCTTTCCGCATCTGAGAGAAATTTAGCCTCAAACCTTGCCCTAAAGTCCTCCCATGTTTCTACTGGTCTTTCTGCATTAGTGACTTCCCACCAGTAGGAAGCCTCGCCTTTAAGTAGCCATACTTCCAGTTGTACTTTCTGTCTATCCTCTACCTGAAAAATGATGAATAAGTCCTCGGTTTCTTTCAGCCAATTTCTAGCTGCCACGAAGGACTCAGTTCCATGAAAATCCTTTCCTCCCATAGCTTTAAAATCTTTACATATCTTAGCAAAGGTGTTTCCCCTCGGAGGAGGTGGAGGAAGAGGTGCTGCTACAGCTGGATGATTTCCCGCAGCTGGGGGAGGAGAAACGGTAGGACCTGGCTGAGTGGCCCTTGCTTCTAAGAACCGTCTAAACCAACCAGGTATTGGTACACCCTCTGGCAAGTTAAGTTCTTCGGACATGCTGAAACAAAAGGGATAGATTCAAAACGAAGGATAAGAGATAGTTACTATGGCTTTGGGGGACTTTTCCTTTTAAAATAAAATAATATTTTATCTTAAAAATGCTTCTTTAAATTTCTTTTTGAAAAATAAATTTTCAAAACTTTTTATCTTATCTGGTAAACCTATGCTCTGATACCAAGTGAAACACCCCACCTCCGTTAGGGTCACTCTCAAAGGGAATGCCCTAATTTTGGTGGAGGTTTATAAGTATAAATCACAGATATACAAGATCGATATAATAACACATATTTTTGAACAGCGAAAAACCACAACTTTTATTTCATTCAAATACGTGTTACACCAACCATACCATAATTGTCTTACAACACCTCCAAAAACATAACATCTTCATAACTGTCTTGATTACATTATTTAAAGAAGCATAAAGAAAACATAAATAAACTGCAAAAGTCCCATAATTGCTGTCCAAAGCCATAGTCCAAAACGAAAAGATCCAAGCGATACATTCTTTCTCTTCAAGCTGGATATGAAGGCTGGTCAAGCTGCGGTATTCCCTCCCAGTGGACCTGGGGGGGAACGGAAGAAAAGAAGACGAAAGAAAAGCAGAGTCAGACATAAAGCCTGAGTAAGTCTAGGACTATTCAGTCTATGAATAAAGAACTGGGTATGATAAGTATAAACTAGAAATGGGAAAGCATCATAAACTTAGTTAAGTTGTCTAGGGTCGAATATACTATCGTACCCCATATTAATCTCTGTACCCATATAAACTAGTTTCCAACAGGCACCCCATAATCAGGGTGAAGTGATCCATTTTATGATGATCGGCTCCTACTCGCATAGTTACATGTGTCTTACGACCCCCGATGTTGTAGTTACCTATGCTGGTCCCACCATGGGGTGTATCAAGTCCCATGGTGGCAGCTCGATACAACCCTAGAATGCACAGGTATGCTACTGGTGCCCAGTGCCTTATTTTTCTGCGCCGGAGTGTGTGCACGCCCGCACCCCATTAGAACCTACACTGCTGCACCACTGCCGTCGATTTGACCTCTTACAATCAGCCCAGTAATCGTGGCCCACCCTGCCTAGTTTCAGGGTATCATGATACGCCTTGTAGGGTTACTGCTGAAAAGGGTCCCCCGCTACTAGGTTTTCTATTTCTAGCCAACATGCTAAGTTGGTTAAGTGTTTTATAAACCTAACCCCCAATCAGTCTGTTTAGTTTAGCATGTTCCATTTTGATTAAGTATTAATATAATTTACTTAATCCTATCAATCCTGACTCAGCCTTAATTGTCTTATTAAAGCCTTGACCTCTCACATTAGACAGGTATTGTTGTGGCTACCTATTGTCGGTTGGGTCCGGGCAGTCTTACGCCACAACTCAGTCTAACCTCGGGTCCTTATTGGGCTCCGTGTTTAACCACCCACATTGGATAGGTATTGTTGTGACTACTAGACAGCCGGGCGGTTCCGGGCAGGTTTACATCACAACTCAATCCAACCTCGGGTTAAACACATCGTATTTTCTACATTTACATATTTTGTCTCTTTTCTTTTTATATGTAAATATTTGCGGCCCGTTATTCAAATTCATCATTATTGGTTAAGATTTATTTATGCCACTTAATTGTTTTTCAAGGTTGTTGGCATGCGTCAAACATGCCAACACATATGTTCTATATTTTAGCCCAAACGTCATTACCCCCGTTTTATACGTTCGCTCCAATGTAAGGTGTGTTGGGTTTAATACTTAAACCCAATTTAGCCATATGAAAAGGGGAGGCTATAACATGGTGTTTATAAGGTAACATGAAAAAGGGGAGTGTGAACGCATGAACTTGCAACATAACGATCTAATTAACATAAGAAAGGCATATGTGAACTTGCAATTGTAACAACATATAATAGAAGCAATACTTAAACATGAATCATTTTATTCACATAATCATGGTATAAACAAAACATGGATCATTCTATTCATGTAGTCATGGCATAAATAATACTTAAACATGAACCACTCTAATCATATAATTATGGCATAATCATAATTGAACATGAGTCCTTCTATTCATATGGTCATGACATAAACATAATTGAACATGAATCCTACTATTCATATAATCATGATTTTTATCCTATCTATGTAACTTGTAAGTGGGATGTAATTCTAGTGTAATTCTAATGTGCCAAATATATTATCATATGATTATGATAACAACATAAGCCTAAAAAATATGTTTTTAACTAGGCATAATAACAAACATAGTTTAGTCATGTTCATAAAATTAATACAAGCTTACAAAGACACTTGCTTTTGTCACTATCATGATTTTTATACTTGCACTATGATGCTAATTCCAACATAACCTTCATATGAATCATAATACTTAAGTGGATCAAATTACACTAAAGATGCCCATAGAATTATACATCATGTTGGCATAAAAATAAATCATATACTTGCATGAATTTCAAATAAACTATTACAACATATAGTTGTTATTTCAACATGAAACTTATACTTGCAATTATCAAATGGGTGTTGTAAATAACTACCACAAACATGTAGTTTCCAATATGAATCATATGCTTGCATGAATCCCAATAAAAATTCCACAACATGTGGTTGTCAACATAAACCATATACTTGTATGAATCAAACCATAGCATTGCCAAATCGTTTAGAATCAAAATAACATACAAATATAAGTCATTATCGCCACAATTCCATTTCGTTTCCAACGCAAATCGCGTACTTGCAAATATCCAATCGTATACCATAATATTCCCAAATCGTTTAGCATCAAAGCAACATACAAATATAGATTATTATCGCCACAATTCCATTTCTTACTTTACACAAATCAACACAATTATTTAATTCACATCAGAATATCACTCTACTTACAACGTATGACGAATCTTCAATTCAGGAATCTGAATTCTGAAATTGGAGATGCTATCCTTTGTTGTAGGCGTTGTTTTGATTGATTTGACGTTGCTTTAAGCTTTTGATTTATCTCCTAATTGTCTCTCTATTTTCTGACGGCTATCCTCAGTCTCTCCTCAGCAGCATGACGGTCTCATCTCCATTTTAGTTTATGTGAATTAGGGTTAGTCTTAGGTCCTTTTTATAGAGTTTCTCAGTTGATTTAGACCGTCGATGGAGCTAGGTTTAATAATAGCCGTTCGTTCAAAGAAGAGACCAACCAGGAGCTGACACCTAGCCCTAGTGACAAGGCAAGGCTCAGAAAATCGACCAAACACAGACTAGGCCAGCCAGGGTGGGCTGGGTTCGACCTGGCTCAGGGGCCAGGTCGACTCCCCAGTCGACCCCCAGGTCGACTCTAGAGTCGACCTGCCTGGGCAGGTTGACCCCCAAGTCGACTCCCAGGTCGACCTGGCCTAGCAGGTCGACCCTAGGGTCGACCCCCAGGTCGAGTTGGTGGGTTTGGGCGGGAATTTTCCCGCCTACTCTGATTGGGCTGAAATTAAATTCTGTTTTCGAAATTTAAATTTTCTGAAACTTCATCGGGCCATAATTTGGTCATACAGGCTCCGTTTTTCGAAAACTCGGACTCTATTTCGCGTATTTTTCCGAGACGAACGCAATGGCATATCCCGTTTCCCTTAATACTTTAATTTAAAATTTATTATACTTTAATTTGTGGATTTCACTGTTATATAATACACGGGGTGTTACAGCTGCATTCTTGTTTACATTAACAGATGATATGCTAAGGTTAAACAAAGCTTGTAATATGGAGTATTTAGTATTAATCGTTTTCAATATGTCCTATACTATCAGAATCTTTATACAAACTGTCTGTATTAACTCCAAATCGTGCAGCAAGCAATCTACCAAACTCAAAATCTGCTTACAACAAAACTCTATCAATTGCGCTGTATTCAATCTGTTTAAAAAAAAACCATAATTGATTATGAAGTACAACCATTTTAGTCCATCATTAGAATTTATAACTTAATTATTCAACTTATATTTCACCCAGAGCTCAGATCATGCCAATGTAGAAAGGCCGCCAGAATCGGCTTCATTCAAGTAATGGTACAAAATATGCAAGAATCAAGATGTTGTAATCTCTTCCATTTTTTCTTCCTAATTTACTTTAGTATCCACTGTGTCAAATTGAATAACTCTAACCAACTCTTTATTTTGTTTATTCTTGATAGAAAGGTAGATAATAAAACAAAGTTTGTGAAGCAACACAAGTAAACGAATTAGAAAATTATATAAATTGACTGTCCAACAGCGAATGATGTGATGGGCTAACAAATCGCAGAATGAACACATAAAACAGAAGGGAGAAATAAGATATAGTACAAGATGAAAGATATGCCTTCCCACGTTCGTTTGTCATGAATGAGAAAATCATAGAACTAAATAGTGGTCGTACCAACAAATATATATGGGCAGATGCACCGACAGATATAGTAAAACTAACAAAGAGAATTTCAATATGAAGGCACTGCATTAATGGAATCTGTTGCCAATTAACTTCATGATTAAATTGCAGGAATACTCCAACAAACCATACCACCCATAAATAAATAAAAGCATCTCTGTTAAGAGTGTCATGATCCGTGCATTTAGCATGGAAAAATAGGCATTTCAATATGTTGACTTATGTTTTTGAAGATGCTAGATATTTCCAAGCTCATCAAAATATGATATTTATAACGTGAATTATACGTTCACAAGCTGTTATAATTGCTGATCTACATGCTTGAAATAATTTAATTTTATCTTGAATAACTGAAAAGGCATCCAATGTTATTTGATTTTACAAATTAGCAGTAATAATTAATGGATAAACTAGAAAGAGTACATACCATTTCATGTTCTATAACGGCACGACTTGTACGTCCAGTATGATGGCCATAGCTGTAAAATGATCTTTTTTTTCCTTTATCTCTTCTTTCCTTTGTATTAGGTGTTGCTTCATTTTTCAAAAACATAGTCCAATCTTCTTGTTTGATGGTTGGTGGACAGTTGTTCAATCTGTCTACATCATTATTGTATTTATCATAATAACGTGTCGTCAAATCACTTTTGTGCTTCCTAAATGACTCAGCCATTTTTTAAAAACCAAGTCTTTTGAATCTGAATCTAGATCGAAGAATGTCTATGAACATAATAGTTATTATATTAATAGTAAAAACAAGTAACAAAATACGTAATTTTGCATAGGACAATTTATGCAAACTGCCACTAGTTGCGATGGCAGTGACCAGTTGCTGCTGGAGGCAGTGGAAACATCTTGCTGCTGCTGCTAGCAGTGAGGACGCAGGTGGTTCTGTGCACACACACACTTCACACATGCTCAACTCAGTTTCCTTATATACACACACTCACACTGCACACACGCATATTTTACACATACACAATTATAAATGAACACTACTGCTCATGTTTAATGGCCAAACCCACTAATATTGCATTGACACAAACTTCCACATACATGTAAGCATAAATATAAATGTAACAAGTGTATATTTAGTTTTCAGCAGTTATTAGAATTGTATTCTAGTTCTCGGTAGTTTATAATAACAAATGTAGCAAGTGTATGTTTAGTTCTCAGCAGCTTTAAATGTAACAAGCATACATATAAATTCTATTTGAACTCGGGAAACTCATAACGAGTGTACGTTTAGTTCTCTTTATGGCATGATGTTCTTCCATAGGCATATGGACTTTATCCATGCTAAAAAAATTCTACCTCATAAATAGCTACAGCAATAGAACTGATCATTCCATTTAAATTTGCATTAAATAATGTTGTATACTGATTATGAATCATTTTATGGCAAATATATTTGCCATAAAACGTATTGCCTCGATATATTTGCCTTAAAATATACTGATTATTAATATATATCGTCTACTCGTATAATCAGCCATATAATCAGTATATTTGCCTTAATATATATATATATATATATATATATATATATTATTAATATACTTAATAATCAGTATATTTGGAAGTGGAACCAAAAGAAACCAAATATATCACCTTAATATATTTGCCATAAAACGTATTGCCTTGATATATTTGCCTTAAAATATACTGATTATTAATATATATTGTCTACTCGTATAATCAGCCATATAATCAAAATATTTTCCTTAATATATATATATATTATTAATATACTTAATAATCAGTATATTTGGAAGTGGAACCAAAAGAAACCAAATATATTGCCTTAATATATTTGCCATAAAACGTATTGCCATGATATATTTGCCTTAAAATATACTGATTATTAATATATATTGTCTATTCGTATAATCAGCCATATAATCAGTATATTTGCCTTAATATATATTATTAATATACTTAATAATCAGCATATTTGGAAGTGGAACCAAAAGAAACCAAATATATTGCCTTAATGTATTTGCCATAAAATGTATGCATCATAAAATGTATGCATTAAATAATAGTGTATACTCCTACATGCTTATGAGAGCGATATGAAATATTCTATTTACTCGTATACTGATTTATAACCACAATATACTTATGAACAACTGATTTATAACACAATATCATTTTAGAGCTTTGATGTTCAAGGTGGATTGTATATTGAGCTTTAAAAAAAGTTTATCACAGCATAAGCATGTAACGATTAAAATAATTATTTTATATTTAGAACTAAAAGCTTACAGAAGCTTTATCACAACATAAGCATGTAACGATTAAAATAATTATTTTATATTTAGAACTAAAATCTTATAGAAGGGGCAACGTGACCAAACCATTGAGAATAATGAACAAAACCTGGGTTAAGCAATAGAAAACTGAACATATACAAATTAATTTTAGCTTACCAGCAATTCTTTCCAAACGTCGGTCTTATATTTGTTAGGCACTTTATCCCAACTTTAGTACGAAATAGGCACATGGATTCGTACCAATTTACCAATTCGACTGCTTACTTTTCCAGTGTTTTTTGAAATAGGAACACCTAATGTGTTTATCTCCACTTTTTCGGGCTGTGTAGAGGATGATTGTGTAATTGAATGGTTTGGTGGTTTGATGGTTCTGCATGTTCTGACATTGTTACTATCTTCTTAGTTGCAATTCAAACTACCAAAACCACCTGCAACAAACAAAGAGTCCAAATTTCAATGTAACATGACAATACCTATTAATACCTGATAATTCAAATGTACTTGTCATAGTTGAAAGTCTGAATTACCATTAATTTACTGAATTTATAGGGTATATTCGTAAGAACCATGCAATATTCATTAACCAAACACACAAAAATATCAGTATTGTTAATACCTATAAAACTTAATGCACTAACTACAAAGCAGCTCAATATACAATCCTAAAGAAACATTCAACACAAAACAGCAGATTCAAAATGTAACAATATTCATCACTATTGTTTAACTATGGAAGGTTTTCAATGTATTTAAAGACATTTTCAACCTGAATGTGGATAAATATTTGAAAAAAGAAATAAATGCTTTAATAACGACATACTAATTACTAAGTAATAACAAAGTGTGAAATAAATAAATGTTTCGAGACCTGATGCATATTTGTAAGGCATCAAATGTGATGACAGGGACTTTGAATTTCGATATCGTGAGCCAAAAACCTATACAATAAAGCTATGGAAACTAGTTACACAAAATAAAAAAGACATATTACTAGCACCTACTGCCAAATTTAAGAACACTCTAGTAAACTCAACAATTAACGATTCAGACTTCTCAAACACAAACCAATGATTAAGATATGCGGGAAGGATCATAATAAAGCTATGGAAGCGTCATGTCAGCCATCCAAATTAAAATAGTTTCAATCATTTAGAGAAAAGTGTTTTAATCAAGTTTGCTTACGGCAAGCCAAGTCATCGATCACAGAGGAAAGCTCATGCACCACTGGGAGGACCCTAAAGCTGCTATAAATAGAGAGTCACCTGCCTCCGTAAAACATGAAATCTAAAGTCACAAGCAACATATTGTACTTTTCTATGTTAGAGCTCCACTCATTAACGGTGAATACGCCTTGTCAAATTTAATAAGCTTCCCAGCTACATAAGTGCAACCAAAGAAGGAAAGAACAGAGGACGCATGGATTTTCGGCCTGAACCATGATAAACTCTCGATGCCATATACTTTCAAAATTTGAGTTGCCAGTGCATATAAAATTTTGTACTAACATTTTTGATGCTAAAAACGGGGCCTTCGAACCTTCGTACTTTGTTTCATCTCGAAATAAATGTTATTATCTTAAAGAAAAAAAGAAAAGTTGTAAAAAAATAGATATAAAAGGAACAACTCGGTTTACAGTAACCAAAACATGCTTTAAATCAATTTAGATAGTTGACATTTCTAATAAAATGCAGATACTATATAGTGGGCAATATGCTAAATAAATAAATAGATAATAACTGAATAAATGAATTGCAAGCAACAATATTGAAATTCAACACAGTTCAATTAAGAAATTCTAAATTCAGTCACACTTGAAATTCTAAATCCAGTCACACTTGAAATTCAATACAATTCAATTAAGAAATACAACTAATATTAACATATACATTTGGTAAGGTCTTCTAATTTTTTGTTGTCTTCAAAAGCTGATTGATAAACAGTAGGAAACTCAATGTCGTCCACAGTTGTAGTCAACCGTTTTGGTGTGTGCAAAACCACAAACCATCCGTTATTTTTTAAATCTTTTGAGTAGAACACTTGACTCGCTTCTGATGCAAGAATGAACGGCTATTCACTCTATCTTTGGTTTTTAATTTCTCCAAGTTAACCATAATCAAATTTGAAACAGGATCTGTTTTGCAACCATTGACTTTATCTTCGACCTTTACCCAATCACAATAAAAAACTGTTTGTTTGAAGTCAATGTAATCTAATTCAATTATTTGTTGAATAAATCCATAATACACTATTTCTGCTTCCTTGTAATTTTTATCTTTTCCGCTCGCTCTAAATTTTGTAATTGCTCTCATGCAAACACCACTGTCTTGTGTTACCATTCTTTCTTCATAACTTTTTGGGGAAAATATGAATCCATTGACTTGGTACTTCATATAACTACGTGCCTTGAACATCGGCCCGTTCACCAACCTCCAAAGAGTTGAATCAACATCTTTAGTCTTCACCAGCTAAAAAACAATAAATGAAAAGCATGATTGTGATGTTATATGATCCACTTAAATACACTTGAATATATGAGAAGTTGTAATACCTCATCAGGTAACCATAGAGTAAAACTTTGACAAGTTTCCATGGACGTAACGCTACTTCGAGACTGAGATTTAGTGTTTTTTACATAAATGGTATACCTACTGCGATAAATATTTCAAAATGAATATAAGAGTAAATTTATGATAATGAGAATTTAGGATAAACTAGTGAACTTACTTCTCCCATTCATCCAATCCATCGTACTTATTAAGGACCCATCTACGAACTTGTTCAAACTGCACTTGGGTTAAGGTTATATCTTTACCATTATCTAGAGGCATCTCATCAGCAAACTCGTCATCTTCATCTAAAAACGCTTCACGGGTATGTTTATGAGTGCCATCACCTGCTTTTGGCATATACTCCATGCAGTAATAACTTGCTTCTTGTATAATATATCCTTTTGCAATACACCCTTCAATATATTTTTTGTTGCGCACGTATCCTTATATGTTTTCATCAACCTATGTAAATAATCAATTGTAAATAACTAGTATCCATTTAAATCGAACTACGAAAATTAAAACTAAAATTAGTAATTTACCTTTCAAAAGGATACATCCACATATATCTAACAGGGCCACAAATCAATGCTTCATCGTCTAAATGAACCATAAGGTGGATACTGATATCAAAAAATGCGGGTGGAAAATATTTTTCAAGCATACACATTGCTTCTATCAGATTAGCCTTTGCTTTTAAAAGATGTTCCCTGTTAATCACCTTTGAGCACAAAATGTTAAAGAACAGACGTATACGGTGTATTGCATTACGCAAATCCTTATGTTGTGGATAAGAATGTTGAAGCAACAACGGAAGTAATTGTTGCATTATAACGTGATAATCATGTGACTTCATATTTGTTAGTTCAAGAGGATTAATGCTCACATTATTGTGGAAGTTTGAAGAGAATTTACTAGGTACTTTTAGGCTTTTCAAAACGGTGCAGAATTGTATATTTTCTTCTTTGCTCAAAGTGGAAGCTGCTTCCGGTATAATTGTTTTATTTGTTTCACAGTCTTCCCTCATCCACAATTTTTGTTTTATACCCATGGTTCTCAAGTCCTTACGTGCATTGATGCCATCTTCTGACTTGTCCTTATGACTCATAATCGTGCTAATGAGATGTTCAGTAACATTCTTCTCTGTATGCATCACATCAATATTATGTCGGACAATATTTACTTTCCAATATGGAAGATTAAAGAAGATAAACCTCCTATACCATGCGGGAATATTGGTAAGATCTTCATCATCAGTTTTCTTTTTTCTCTTTTCCCGATTTCTTTTTTTTACCAACTTTCATCTTGATATTAGCTACTTTTTCTTCAACCTGATAACCATTCAATGGCCATGGAGGACGACGATATTCTTGTTCGTTGTTGAAGTTTGCCTTATCATCTCGAAACTTGTGTTTGATAGGAAGAAATCTTCGATGTCTCATATAACACATCTTCTTACTTTCAGGAAGATAATAAGAAAAAGTATCTTCCCCACAAATAGGACATGCAAAATAGCCATGAGTTGTGCATCCAGTTAACGTCCCGAATGCAGGATGGTCATGAATCGCCCACAACATCCTAGCCCTTAATGTGAACTCCGAATTATTGAATGAGTCAAATGCAGTGACTCCTTCCCATAATTGATTTAATTCATCTATCAATGGTTGCAAATAAACATCGATATCCTTTCCTGGCTGTTTTGGTCCGGAAATCAACAACATTAACATTGAGAACTCTCTTTTCATGCACATGGATGGAGGAAGATTATATGGTACTATAATAACTGGCCAACAACTATAACGGCTAGATAGAGATTTTATGTGGATTGAAACCATCTGTTGCGATCCCACGCGTGACGTTTCGTGGTTCAGCAACAAACGTTTGATCAAATGAATCAATAGCTTTCCATTCGGAAGTGTCACACGGATGGCGCATTATATTTGAATTAGACTTGGTACGAGCATGCCAAGTCATGGCATCTGCTATCCACGTTATGGTATACAGTCTTCTCAATCTAGAAATTAAAGGGAAATGTCTCAACGTCTTATGAGGTATTTTGGTAGCTTTTTTCTTGTCGTTGAATGTTGTCCTATATCTTAGTTCATTGCAAATTCTACAAGAAACTTTGTTTGCATCATCTTTCCAATATAAAATGCAGTCATTAAGGCATGCATCATAAGTCGTGTAATCCATTCCAACTTGTTTAATCACCTTCTTCATGTCGGAGTATTTTGTCGGCAGTGTGTTACCTTCAGGGAGTAACTGCCTTATAAATTCGAGGAGTGCAGTCACACAATTTTGCTTCTCTGGCGACTCTTCTCCATGAAATTGCCAAACAGTATATGATTGAAGAATTCCATATCTAAGCAGATGATAATGAATGTCATCTAATTTAATCTTCATTTTCATATTTTTGCAATGTGTGCAAGGACAAGAATAGACTTCATTATTACCACCATTTTCTACAATGAAATCAATGAACTTCCGAACTCCTTCTATATATCGTGGGGTTCTTCGGTCAGATTCTTGCATCCATCGTTTGTCTATACTTGAAGACATAATATCCTGCTATATCATACAATGCGATTTTATGATAACGGTTTACTTCAAAATCCTTCTTTTGGATCATTCTTTTAATTTAAATAAGTAACACTAAAAAAATGTGCATTAGCATGATTTCCTAGTAAATGCCCGGAAATACTTTCCCAAAAAAATAAGTTTTGATATATTTGACACACCATGACAGAGAAATTTGACACTAGATAACTTGGCTATGTCAGACTTAGATGTTGAATAATTAAATAACAAGACAAAATCTACTATTAGGAGGAATTCAAAACGTGGTAAGTTGTTTACCCTCTAAATCTAAGGATACACTAATTGTTTGAATTCTCTTGACCCTTGGATCATGATCAATAGCTTTGATTTGCCTTTTTATATTCATGTTGTATAACAATACTGCAATGTTTAATCTTTGTAACAATAGTACTCGCAATAACAAACTGAATAAAAGCTTGTTTTTCATACATCCATTTGCGATCAAAAAAATAATCGAATATTTTCCTGATTTGCAACAAATATGTTAGAAAATTCGATCAAACATTTTATATTAATTAAAGTCTTGTAAAATTTCATTTATAACTACTTCATTTTTTCAGTTTATTAATTTTTTTCTTTTTACTTTGACGACCAGTCAACCTACTTCCCATTACAAATATAATAACGTAATCATATTTTGTAAATCATTTCAGATTAAACGGTTCAACAAAATTTCGGCAGCACTTCCCTTTGGTCTCTGTATTGTACACAAATACGTGTACACAGGGAACAAAAAGGTAGTGCCATCGAAATTTTGTTAACCGTTTAAACTGAAATGATTTATAAAATATGCTTACATTATTATATTTGTAACTTGTCCCAATGGACAAATCCAACGAATATTGTATCAGATGAATATAGATTTCCGTTCTATGTAAAAACAAATATCCATATAACGATCATATACAACACTTGTCAGATGGGGCCAAAAATCTCTAAGGGGTTCACATAAGTAAAACACATTATATAATTTGTATTTTAACGTCTACATAGTATTTTTTAATATGTTCAATAAATATTTGTTAACTACAGTCTCAATTTTAAAACGTATCGTAACTTCCATTCAAAAGTTGTTACGTCACCAAAGGTCAATTAATCACCTCCGACATTTGTGGATTTTTGTCTTACTCTATTTAATTTTGTTTCATACAGCTATGTCAAATAAACGAAAAGGACAAAATCGAAAATATCACGTTAGGATATTACATGACATTAAAAAAATTGGTTAAAACATAAATACATACATGATTAGATACTGACAAAACATTGTATCATTACAAATTTACAATCTTTAATTGAATGTAAACATATTCTAATTAGTTAACAAGTGTCCTAAAACATATTGAAGTTGTCAAAATATGATTTCTGATTATAGTTTAATTTTCTTTCCTACCCGCTGTGCATTTAAGTTACATATTTCTGTAAGTAAAATAATTATTAATCTTTGAACTGTAAAGTATTGCTTACTAAAACATTATATACCATTAATCTTCAATTCAAATCAAAATAAATAATCACGTTCACAACCAAATAATGGATTTAAAAATACTGAGACACTAACATACTTAAACAAAATCGCCACAAAGATCTTCACAGCATGTAAATATTTATGGTTTCAATTCTAATTAAAACAATACCAGAAAAGAATTTGGAAGGAGGAACACGATTTCGGTGGATGAAAACTGATTACGATAGACGAGAGGCAACTTCGACGGATTAAAGGCGATTTGGATGGATGAATCTGAGGAGCGATGTTTTAATCGATGAGGAAGGGTTTCGATCTATTCTTAGTCTTGGTTGGAATTGTGAGTATGTGACGTACAGTATAGGGTGTGAAACAATTAGGACGGATGTGGGGTAGGGCGGTGTGAAAATTTTCTCTAATATTGGAACGGGCTATAGCCATTCCAAAATGACAACGGGTAAAAACCATGCTTAATTGATTTTCCATGGCTCAAAGTCGTTCCAATATTACCATGGCTCAAAGTTGTTCCAACTCTTCCGCTTTTGGGCGTGGCGAAACTGGAAATATGGTGTTGTGTCCTGAACAAAAATACAAGACATGCTACTGACATTTAACTATGTCGACACCCAGAGGTGACACTGTTGACTCCAAGTCACTAAGTGAAAAATATAAATAAAAAAATGGGATACTAAGAAGGGGGTTGATTTCTCCTCTCACCTTTTTTTTTCATTTTTGTTTTGTAATTCTATTACAATTTAGGGTTATTTATGCTTATTGTAATTTTTGACTTGTAGTGACAAGATTTGTACACTCTTTTATGCATAGCATACTTGCAGCATAATAAAGAACATTTGATTTTTCTTGCATGTTTGAATCAACATTCATAGCACATGTGAGTTGACCTCATACATGACAAATGACTTAGACTTTATGCGTAACCTTTCTTACTTAAGTCAATGCACATGAACATGGGATTTCGTTTAGAATCCCTTTATTTGAATTAAGATAAGAGCTCGTCAACCTAGCCTCTTCTAAGCATCTTCGAGGTCTAGAAAGGAATTTGTTAATATCCTTTAGTGTTAGAAGAAGAGCTCGAACCTCAGACTTTATGGAACTATCTTGGACTACATAATTAGGATTTAAAGGACTGAACTCCACCAAGAATACATCATTTCTGATTCCATTCTAATTACCTTAAGATTATGACTTTTGCTGAAGAAAGATCATCCAAACCATGAATAATTGTGTCAACTTAGCAATATTAAATTACAAAAGACATTCGAAAGAACGAAGAAAAAGTGCTGAGGTTACCAGCATTGCACATAATATTTGATAAGTAAAGACAAGCATCCTTTTATAATCCCAAGGAATGGTGTATCAACTCCATAAGGTTGTATCTTCCAAAAGAATACTCCTTGGATATTTCTTATTACAAGCTTTATCTTTTAACCATGGAATGCCTCAAATAGCGGCCTTCAACAAGGGAGAATCGAAAAAATATGGGGAATCTTGAAGGGTCTTATTGTTATTATAATCTAGCCAAGTGACATAACACCAATTAATGCTGATCTTTCGAGGGGACAAGCAACTACTTCTTAAGATAAGGTAAGCTCAAAGCATTTGTAAAAAACAAATGTTAATGAAAGAGAGTTTTTTCAAGCAATTTTATCAATTACGTAAAAAGGGTTCTTTAAAATATAAGTCTTTGATCCATTCAAAGCATTAAACCCTTAGTGTCATTGTACATGCCTCACTAAAGCACTTCCTGTAGAGTGAAAGCATTTGATCTATCCAATACATTAAACCTTTAATGTTTGGTTCACGTACAACACTAAAGCACCTCCTAGAGGGAGGAAACCCTTACCCACTCAAAGTATTAAGCTTTTAGTGCCTGCGCATGCCTCCTAAAGCACCTCTAAGAGGGAGAAAACCCTTGACCCATTCAAGACGTTAATCTTAGTGCTTGCTTTCACATGCCATACTAAAACATCTCCTAAAGTGAGGAAGCCCTTAATTCATATAAGGCAATAGATCTTCAATGCTTGCTTTGCAAGTCTCATTGAAGAATATCCTAAAGGGGAGAAGCAACAACTTTTACTGCCAGATTTGAATTTATGGGTTTCTATTCTAATTGTCAGATGATAGATTTCTAATCTTCTATTCTAATTTCCATGTGTGGATTTCTGGCCTTTTACTCTTATTGTCAAATTTGGATTTCAGGTTTTTATTCTTATTAGCATATTTAGATTTCTAATATTGTTATTACCATATGATTGGTTTCAGGCCTTCTATTCTTATTGTGAAACAATGTATCTTTGGCTTTCTATTCATATTTCCCATAGTGGATTTCTGGTCTCCTTATTGCCAAATGATTAGTTTCCGGTCTTCTATTCTTTTTACCAAATGATAGATTTTTTGTCGTATACTCTTATTTCCAGATGTTGATTTCTGGTCTTCTTATTTCTAAATATTTGAATTTTAGTCTTTTATTCCTCTTGACAGATGATTTGTTTTCAGTATTCTATTCTTATTGTAAAATATGAATTATTGGACTTCTCTACTCTTAAGTGAAAGGTTTAAATTTACTGTTAGCTGTAAAGAGAAAATTTGCAGATCTTTATCACCATAAGATATAAAAGTTGATCAAAAAAAAATCACCACTAATAGCCAGCCAGAAGATTTTTTTTTTCAAAATAATATGAAGACACGATGGGAGGTAGAAAAACAAATCAAGCACTCATATAAAAACTAGAAAGGGCATAGTAAGGTATCGCTTAGTTAGCTATGATCATTATACACTATTTACCAAATACCAAAAACAAACTATAAGGCTTACTATTAAGAAGTAAATACCTTGCCCAAAAAAAATTATTCTCTTTAATTGAGCTTCGAGCCATCGAAGCGCTTAATCATGTTAAAAGGACTCAAGGAATAACCGACACAACACTTCGAAACATGCTTCTTCGAAGAACTCCTTACAAAATGACATTAATGAGCCTTCGAGGCATCAATGATAGTTTAGAGGTCTTGATACTAGAAAGACGCTAACGCATCAAGTATGTAGAAACAAATAGGACTTCAAGAACACTAGAAGCCACATCCTTCGAAGCCACTTTCGTAGAAGAAACATCTAAAGAGCCCATTAAAACCTTTGAATTTTATCCCACTGAGGTAAAAAACTCTAGAGGAAAGACTACAATTAAAGTCTAAGTAATCAAAGAAATTATCTCGAAAGCAAGACCAGGTCATTTCAAAGTCAAGGTTAATGAAGTACAAATCATAAGAGCACAAAGATAAAGCCTTCGAAGCTAATTGATTTAAAGCCTAAGCCTTTAAGACAATGCCCTTCGAAGCAAGAATTCTTAAAAACGAAGTAGTGCAAGGAGTAGCTACCTTTCACTCACCTACTTGAAGCACATCCCATTTATTCAAAAACTTTTCAAGCCATTCAAAGTAATATTGGGGCATAACCATGAGCATCCGCATGAATGGGGCGACCAATTCATTATCTTTAGACTCCCCACTTTCTTTCGCAAACTCTATATCAATTTGGGAATACTCTATCAAAATTGGTTTAGATTTGTACTCAGACAATCTAATGTACCATTTGGATTGACATATCATAATGAGACTGATGTAACACTTTGTACTGACATATTATATAAACAATTGACGAAATTATGACGATGAAATGAACTAGCATACTTCGTTGTTAGACTTTGTGACCTTTTGAACTATGTAACGTCCCGTACATTTACGGTGTAATAATTAATTTATTTAATTATTTAAATAGTGTTTAGAGATTTAAATGGTCGTTGAATTAAATAATAGTGAATATTTAATTAATATAAATAATAGAATAATATATTTAATTTCTGAAATAATCAGAAATAGTGAATTGACAATATAATGTGAACTGGACAATTCAAAGTATTTAATTCAGCTTAGAATTTAATTAGAATGATGAATAAATTATTTGAACGACAGTTTGAACGTATAATTATATAACAATTAAATTTGAGCTCCAAATGGCGCGATAGTTCGCTATTTGGCGATTCGAACTTCAACCGAATATACAGGGTCCGTTTTAAATCGGATTTCCGTGAAACAAGAAACGTTACGAGCTGGTGAAGTATATTTTTCTAGTGGAAGAGAAAAATCGGGATTTCACTCTGTAGATTTTGATTTATGTCCAAATAAAATTTTAGAAAAGTTGCTATGGAATTCCTTTATAATTTCTAACGATATATATAAGGAATTTCAATATAAATCGAATATCAATATAACTGAGAACTTTGAAATATCGAGTTATAAATCCCAGTGGAGCTGTATGATATTCTGTTGTGAATATATACGATAATTTTTATTTATAAATAGTTAATTTAATTGTTTTTAAATATATTTAATATTTAAAAGGGTTTATTTAGAGCTTTAAAAATAGCCAGTTTTGCAAACGACCTCAGAATTCAACGAAACCAATTTTGCTGGATTCGTGATGTTAAATTATTGTTAGATTTCAATTTCCGCGATTTGTGAAGTCAGTATGTGGCCGTACGGGATTTTAATGTGAAATACAGTCGATAATTTGACCTTCAAAATATGTTGTGTGAGCAAACGGAGTCGGAATTTGACGAAACCAGATTCGTTGGGTCCGCAATGTCGAACTGTAGGTGTATGTCCATTTTCGTGATTTTTGGTATGGTATATGATCATAGGGAATTTAAAGGATGAATAGAATCAACGGTTCATTAAAATTGAATATAAAAGTCGAATATTAAAATAATAAAATTTCTCTATAAATAATCCTTAACTTTCCTAAAACCTAAAATCCCTCTTTCTCATTTTCCGCCGCTAATTCTGTGGAAAACGTGAGAAGAAAATCAAAAGGAAAATTAAAAGAAATCAAAGTAAAATTTACAAATCATGTTATATGTATATATGAATCCATGAGAGCATCCTCTACGATCTGGTAGTTGTTTCACAGAGTGCGACGCACTCCTGAGAAGCTCGACATTTGGCAGTGAGTTAGGTTTCGAATGCTTGGAGTTTTGAAACATCGTTTGGTAAAAAGAAGTTTGTTTTTGGGTTTTTGATGTTGAGTAGCACTTACGTGCAAAATAGGAGGGTTATCGATGAGAAAAGGTTCGATCGTTCATAGTATTTTATCGCGTGGGGTGTCCATCGCAGTGAAGATGAGGAGTTCGAGTGCGAGGGTGAGGTGGCTGGAAGTAAGAGGGGAAGGAGCGGGGTTGATTTGTGAAGGCGGTGTGGTGATCGATGGTGTAGGGAGGGAGTTTGTGGCGAAGGAAGTTGCGACATTAATGAACTTGGAGTGCGAATTTTCCATCGATTTGAGAAGAAGGGTACTGGAGATAAGTGAAAGTGAGCGGATGGGCTTTTACGGGTTTGAGATGGGCCAAGGTATTTGTGGTAAGGTCCAAGTGTTTAAAACAAAGTTATATTTTAAATAAAAAGGTATATACAACTTATAATATTCATAACTTCGTGATACGATATTAGAATTGAGCGAAACAAGATCCAATGGGATCGTATGGACGGACACTACCCAATGGGACCGACTGGGAGTGGATTGGAGCTCGTTTGAATTTATGGCGAAATAAATCGTTTGATTCAAATCAAACAACAGTTTATCGTTCTTTAACGATGAACTGCCAAAGTGAGTAAAACTCGCTAACTCTTCTCAGTTTATATTTTTATAAACTATACTTTATTTTGATAAATAATGTTTGATTGCTGTGTATTGATTATTTGGGCTGTTAAATAGATTTAATTGAAAACGTAGATATAGTTATATATAAAAATCGACAATCAAATATGGATTCTGTTATCAGTATATTTCATGTTAAAATGAAATTGATGTTATTTATATTGTGTAACATCTGTGATGCAAGGAAAAAGATTAGAGGGACCCAACTGGGTTCCTCAATATATAAATACTGTTTTTTTTTCATATACTGTGATATATGATGTGATATATAATCTGTTGTTGATTATGTGTGTTTGAATGATATCGATCACTGTTGTTTGGTATTTTAAATACCGTAAGAAAACCCTGGGATGAAAAAGGAAAATTTTAATAACTATATTGAAATAAAATATTATATAAAATCGAAAGATTTTATATAGAAGGAAGATTTCAAACTGTATATTGAAATAGAATATTTATAAAATCAAAGGATTTTATATAAAGGAATATTTATAAAATCAAGGGATTTTATAAAGGAAATTATTTGTAAAGTAAATACAGAATGAGAAATATTTGTAAACCATTTACAAATAATACAGAAAGAGAAATATTTGTAAACCATTTACAAATAAAACAAAAAGTGAAATATTTGTATAACATTTACAAATAAAACAGAAAGAGAAATATTGGTAAAACATTTATAAATAGAGTTATAAAAAGGAAATGTTTATTTAGAAAATAAATAGAGTTATAAAAAGGAAATGTTTATTTAGAAAATAAATAGAGTTATAAAAAGGAAATGTTTATTTAGAAAATAAATAGAGTTATAAAAGGGATTTATTGGGAAATGAAAAGAATGTCATATAAGGAAATATTTGGCAAATGAATAGAATTTTACATCAGGAAAGTCTAGACCTGTGCTTCGCACACGGGTATAACATGATATGAATTTAAAGCAAGAATTTTATATAGAATCTGTTTTAACTGATAGATTGAGAAGATTAATTTATAAATAATATTTTGTAAATTAAATAAAATATTTATCATTGGATAAATAGAATATATAAGTCAGGGCTTATATAGAGAAGTAAGAATCGATTTCAACATCGATATTTGAAACTGAATATGGACGTAGAGTTAATCAAAGGAGTTAATCAAAATGTGTTAATCAAAATGAGTTAGAGGAGTTAATCGATTAGAGTTAGAGGAGTTAATCGGTTAGAGTTAGAGTTATCCAATTAGAGTTAATCAGTTAGAGCTAACCAGTTAGAGTTAATCAGTTAGAGTTAACCAGTTAGAGTTAATCAGTTAGAGTTAACCCGCCAGAGTTAATCAGTTAGAGTTAATAAGTTAGAGTTAATGTAATACCCCACCTCCGCCAGGGTCACTCTTGCAAGTACACTAGCTTTGGAGGGGTGTTGGTCAAGGTAAACATGCATAAAGATTTCACAAGACAGAACATATAAGTAAAACAGAGTAAGTAAAGCAGCGGATAAAACTACTATTTCAAAACCATAGTCAAGTTACATCAAAGTACCGATTCATTATTTTCCAACTACTACAAGTCTAGAAAACATAAACTGAAAACTAGAAATAACATAGAGTAAACTATCCCCAAAGTAGACATGGTAAAGCCATAGCGAGCTCAAGTCCAAATCGTACATGAGCTATCCAGTAAGCAAGCTAAAGATCCAAGCTAGGTGCTAGTGTTCCCACCCTGAGAACCTGGGGGGGAAACGGAAGAAAAGAGGCGAAAGAAAACGGGTCAGTCAAAAAGACTGGTAAGTCCTACCTACTATTAGTATAAAAACTAATAAAGTTAACTGGACATGTAAAACAGAGATGAAACATAGGATGATAATTGGCATGGTGAAAAGTTAACAAGATAGATCAAGTGTGGCATCGCATATACAAGGTTAAGTTGCACCAAGTGTACTAGTATTTCTAATCCATGTCAAGTATAAACAAGAAATGATCCCTTAGCCCAATGTTGGCCCAAACTCATGAGATGACCTAAATCAAGGTCCAACTACTCGGTCTAGTCGATCGGCTCCCTATAAGCCTAACTCGTCGTGTATCGGTGTCATACAGCCTAATCATGGAATGTAGTTAACTGTGCAAGGTCCACCCTAGGGTGTATCCAGCCCTAAGGTGTAAACCACAGACACAAATCAAGCACGCACAGTCTAAACCTACCGGTGCCCATGTTCAACTCCAGACTTAATGTGCACGACCATGGTCCGCCTGAACAACCGGTGCACCATTCAGCCGTCTATTTTGGTCTCTTACAATCAGTCAGTAATTGTGCCCCACCCTAGCCTAGTCCAGGGTATCCAGATATTCCCAAATAGGTTACTGCTGAAAAGGACCACGTAACTAGGGTTTTAAATGGGTTAAGTGTGGTTAACCCTATCCTAACCATGTATTGAGTTGGTCAAGTGTATCCAAGCAGTTCATGACTTAACCCTATTAATACATCGTGTTCAACTGGTTAAGTATATTCAAGTAGTCCATGACTTAACCCTACCAATCCATTGTGTTTATGTAACACCCCGAAAATTCTATAACTGTGAAATTAGCAAATTAAAGTATAATTAATCTGAAATCAAAGAACTAAGGGAAACGGGATACGCCATTGCGTTCGTCTCGGAAAAATACGCGAAATAGAGTCTGAGTTTTCGAAAAACGGAGTCCGTATGAAGAAGATATGGCCTTCGGAAGTTTGAAAATCAAGTTTAAATTCAAACAGAATAAAATCGGGCCCAATGGGCCAGGGCGGATAAACACTCGCCTAGGCCACCCAGGTCGACTGGGCTGTCGACCTGGGCTACCCATGTCGACAGGGCTGTCGACAGCCCTGTCGACAGGGGTGTCGACCTGGTCGAGCCCAGTCAACCTGGCTGGCCAGGTCTGTGTCTGGCCGATTTTCTGTGGTCTGCTTTGTCACTAGGGCTAGGTGGCAAGTTTTGATTGGTCTCTCTTCCTAATGAATGGCTATGATCAATCCAAGCAACATCAAGGGTCCTAATCAGTTCCTAACCTCTATATAAACAACCCTAGACTAAACCCTAATCTATTCATTCAAAATTAAGAACATAGCCGCCATGTTGCTGAGGAACGACTAAGAGTAGCCGCCAACTAGAGAGAGAATTAGGAAGAAAGTTCTAAAGCCTAAAGCAATTCAAGCAACCTAAAGCCAATCAATTCAACAAAGGAATCATATCTCTTAATTAGAGAATTCGCCGCAACCATTGTAAGTAGAGTATTACTTTGGTATGAATAAATAACTGTGCTGATTTGTATGCTTGAATTGGGATAATAAAGTAATTCATATTTGTGCAAAATTTAGGTTATTCATTATAAAGAACTACATGCGGTAGTTCTATGCAAGTATGCGTTTGGAATATTTCGCAAATTATGTAATCTATGTTGAAGCTACATGTATGTAGTTGATTGAAATTCATGCAAGTTTGGGGCTTTGTTATTATGCCATCATGATGTATATTTTTGTGCATAAATCATTTTGCAAGTAATTGAAACAAGTTTGGTTGTTATAGTTCATATGAAACTATGTTGGAATTTTGACACCATAATCCATGTATTAAGTCATGCTTTTGCAAACTTATGAATATGGCTAGGCTATGAATGATATTTGGCATAATTGAAATCCATGATTAAGTCTATCTTGTTTACAAGAATTATATGATGACATATGTGAGACATGGCTAGGTTAGACTCAAAAATCCCTTTTTGCAAGTTTAAAGCAAACAACATGTTTAGGAATATTTATGCATAAGTATGTTTATACCATCGTTATGTGATTAGACTTAAATCATGATTAAGTTGAACTATGCTTTTGTGTTAGTAACAAAGTATCCCCTTAGTAAACA
The DNA here is from genome assembly GCA_030737875.1 of Allium sativum. Lineage (NCBI taxonomy): Eukaryota > Viridiplantae > Streptophyta > Magnoliopsida > Asparagales > Amaryllidaceae > Allium > Allium sativum. The sequence continues at coordinate 311,248,614 of CM060912.1, forward strand.
TGTAGAAACCTTATGAACATAACTTGTTTATGTTTATGCCTAAATAAGAACATAGGTCTATGTTGTAGTTAAGACTATGTGACACCTAATTTAGATTCTTATCTTAAGTTTACATGGTTTGGTTCATGTCACCTATGCTTTATGACCAAAGTATATATATGCAAGTACACCAGTTTCTATTATGTATTTCCAACGTCATATGCAAGTTCATGCGCTCACCTTCCCCTCTTTGTGTATGTAATCACGCTTTAAGCCTCCCCTTTTCGCATGGCTAAATTGGGCTTTAAAAGGCTAAGCCCAATATATATAAACGGACGTGTAAAACGGGGGAAAATAACGTTGGGTTAAAATTACTAATGAATGAAAATATAAAATAGAAGGACCCAAATTCAAGTATGGGTTGGGCCCATGATTGGTGTAACCTTTACACCATTAACTTAATAATGGGCCGCAAATATTTACATATAAGAAATAAAGAAGAATGACAAAATATGTAAATGTAGAACATACGATGTGTTTAACCCGAGGTTGGATTGAGTTGTGATGTAAACCTGCCCGGAACCGCCCAGCTGTCCAGTAGTCACAACAATACCTATCCAATGTGGGAGGTTAAACATGGAGCCCAATAAGGACCCGAGGTTAGACTGAGTTGTGGCGTAAGACTGCCCGGAACCAACCGGCAACAGGCAGCCACAACAATACCTGTCTAATGTGAGAGGTCAGGGCCTTAATAAGACAATTAAGGCTGAGTCAGGATTGTTAGGATTAAGTGAACTAAAGACTTAATCAAAATGGAACATGCTAAACTAAACGGACTGGTGGGGTTAGGTTAGGAAACACTTAACCAACTTAGCATGTTGGCTAGAGATAGAAAACCTAGTAACGGGGGACCCTTTTCAGCAGTAACCCTAAAAGGTGTATCAGGATACCCTGAAACTAGGCAGGGTGGGGCACGATTACTGGGCTGATTGTAAGAGGTCAAAGCGACGGCGGTGGTGTAGCAGTGTAGGTTCTAACGGAGTGCGGGCGTGCACACACTCCGGTGCAGAAAAATAAGGCACTGGACACCAGTAGCATACCTGTGCACTCTAAGGTTGTGTCGGGTTGCCACTATGGGACTTGATACACCCCATGGTGGGACCAGCATAGGTAACTACAGACATCGGGGGCCGTAAGACACATGTAACTATGCGAGAAGGAGCCGATCATCATAGAATGGATCACATCACCCTGATTATGGGGTGCAAATTGGAAACTAGTTTATATGGGTTCAGAGATTGACATGGGGTACGATGGTCTATTCGACCCTAGACAACTTAACCAAGTTTATAGTGCTTGCCCACTTCTTGTTTATACTTATCATACCCAGTTCTTTATTCATAGACAAAATAGTACTAGACTTACTCAGGCTTTATGTCTGACTCTACTTTTCTTTCGTCTTCTTTCTTCCGTTCCCCCCCAGGTCCTCAGGGAGGGAATACAGCAGCTTGATCAGCCTTAGCATCCAGCTTGAAGAAGAGAAATGTATTGCTTGGACTTTCCTGTTTTGAGCTATGGCTTTGGACAATCCACTATGGGGCTTTTGCAGTTTATTTATGTTTTATTTATGCTTCTTTAAATAATGTACTCAAGACAGATTATGAAAGTGTTATGTTATGTTTTTGGAAAGGATGTTATTGTAACACGTATTTGACTTTATGAAATAAAGTTTGTTGTTCTTCCGCTATTTACAAATATGTGTTCTTATATCTGTCTTGTATATCTGTGACTTGTACTTATAAACCTCCACCAAAATTAGGGCATTCCCTTTGAGAGTGACCCTAACGGAGTTGGGTGTTTCACTTGGTATCAGAGCATAGGTTTACCAGATAAGATAAAAAGTTTTGGAAAATTATTTTCAAAAAAGGAAATTTAAAGAAGCATTTTTAAAAGAAAAATATTATTTTATTCTAAAAGGCAAAGTCCACTCCCCAAAGCCATATGTACTATCTCTTATCCTTCGTTTTGAATCTATCCTTTTTGTTTCAGCATGTCCCAAGATCTTAACTTGCCGGAAGGGGTGCCAATACCTGGTTGGTTTAGACCGTTCTTAGAAGCAAGAGCCACTCAGCCAGGTCCTACCATTCCTCCTCCCCCAGCGGAAGGAAATCATCCAGCTACAGCAGCACCTTTTCCACTACCTCCTCCTCGGGGAAACACGTTTGCTAAGATATGTAAAGATTTTAAAGCTATGGGAGGAAGGGATTACCATAGAACTGAGTCCTTCGTGGCAGCTAGAAATTGGCTGAAAGAGACGGAGGACCTATTCATCATCTTTGAGGTAGAAGATAGACAAAAAGTACAATTGGCAGTGTGGCTATTGAAGGGTGAGGCTTCCTACTGGTGGGAAGTCACTAATGCTGAAAGACCAGTGGAGACATGGGAGGACTTTAGGGCAAGGTTTGAGACTAAATTTCTCTCAGATGCAGAAAGAAGTTTGCAGTTGGAAAAATTCTTATTTCTTAAGCAAGGGGACAAGACAGTCAGAGAATATGTGAATCAGTTCGATGAGCTGGCTAGGTTTGGGCTTGACCTAGTCAACACCCCGCACAAGAAGGCTCTCCATTTCGTCAAAGGGTTGAATGAGCCATTACACAGTTTGGCCATGACCCATATACCCATGGGAGCCACATATGAAAGATTGGTGCAAATGGCATTGCTGAATGAAGAGGATAAGGGCAAGAAGGAGACAAAGGCAGAAAGCTCTCAAGGGAAGAAAGAGGGTTTGCAGCCCAAGAAGACAGACTTTAAGAAGGGCGGGAAAGGCAACAAGGAGAAGAGGAAGTGCAATTTCTGTGGCAAAGTGGGGCACTTAGTAAAGGACTGCCGGAAAAAGAAGGCCAAGGAGAATGGTGGGTGCTTTTCTTGCGGTGAGACAGGCCACAGGGCTAAGGACTGCCCAAAGAAACGAGGACAGGGGCAGAGGGCTGGATCCACCCCAGGGGCACAGGTCCATGTGCTAGAAGCGCCACCTCTGCAACAGAGAGGTATAAATACTTCTGTAGAAAGTGTAGTTTATCTTTATGATCACCCCGTTCGCACTTTATTTGATTCTGGCGCATCACACTCCTTTATCTCGTCTGCTTTAGTAGAATCTCTGCACCTAGAAACTAGTATGGTAGAGGACCCCTTAATTGTTTCAAACCCAATTGGGGGCCCAGCTCATTTGTCTATGATCTGTGTGGGATTGAAAATTTCTATTCTAAGTGTAGAATTTCAATGTAGTGCCTTTGTTTTGGGCTTTTCGGGGTATGGTTTGATTTTGGGTATGGATTGGCTATCCAGTAATGGGGCCATCCTTGATTGTGAGAAAAGGGTTGTTAGGCTCCTAACCCAGCTCGGTAATACTTTGGAAATTTCTTGTAATCCCTCGTATGCGGTTATGCTTAGTTATCTTGAATCGCTAGATGCCTCTGTTGAAAATTTGCAATCAGTTAGAGTGGTCCGGGAATATCCGGATGTCTTTGAAGAGGTGAAGGGCTTGCCTCCGAAGCGGGAAATAGACTTCCGCATATATCTTGTAGATAATGCAAAGCCCGTTGCGTTACCCGTTAGACATATGGCTCCACGGGAAAGGAAAGAGCTCAGTAAACAGATTAAAGAGCTTCTAGAGAAGGGGTTCATTAGGAGGAGCATTTCAGAATGGGGCGCTCCGGTGGTGTTCGCTACAAAGGCGGATGGTTCACTCCGTCTATGTGTTGACTATAGGGAGCTCAACAAGCTAACGAAAAAGAATAGGCACCCTCTCCCTAGAATTGACGATTTGTTTGACCAGCTTGTAGGAGCGTCTGTTTTCTCCCAACTCGATTTAGCAACCGGTTTTCATCAGCTAAGGGTGGCTGAAGATAGCATCGATAAAACGGCATTCGGAACCCCAGACGGTTTCTTTGAATGGCTTGTCATGCCTTTCGGCTTGACAAATGCACCTGCTTACTTCGTGGACCTGATGAGTAGGGTATTTAGAGATTTCCTCAACAAATTCGTAGTGGTCTTCGTAGATGATATCCTTATCTTCTCAAAGAGTGAAGAGGAACATGCTCAGCACTTAAGGGCAATCATGGAAACTTTGCGAGTCCATCGACTAAAAGCCAAATTCTCCAAATGCCACTTTTGGAGAGAAGAAGTGAGGTTCCTTGGGCACATAGTATCCAAACAAGGGTTAGCGGTGGACCCTGCGAAGGTAGTGGCGGTACAGGATTGGAAGACACCAAGGAATGCAACAGAGGTCCGAAGCTTCCTAGGACTAGCTGGTTTCTATCGAAAGTTTATAAGGGATTTTGCAAAAATCTCAGCTCCGCTCACGAAATTGACTAAGAAGAATCTAGTGTTCAATTGGGATTTGGATTGCGAGTTTGCTTTCCAACGACTAAAAAGGGCTCTCACAACAGCCCCAGTTTTGACGCTGCCAGATGGGAGCAAAATGTTCACTGTTTATACGGATGCATGTGGGACAGGGCTAGGCGCCGTCTTAATGCAAGAAGGAAGGGTAGTAGCTTACGGCGGGAGGCAGTTAAAAGTGCACGAAAAGAACTACCCAACCCACGATCTTGAGTTAGCCGCCATCGTCTTTGCACACAAGTCTTGGCGACACTATCTCCTAGGTGAGAAGTTCGAACTTTACACTGACCATAAATCGTTGAAATATCTTTTCTCGCAGAAGGATCTTAACTTGAGGTAACAAAGATGGATGGAGTTTCTTGCCTCGTACGATTTCGAAATCTCCTACACTCCGGGCAAAGGCAACGTAGTGGCAGACGCGTTGAGCCGAAAGAAATTGACGCTAAGCCCGTTGTTTGTTGAAAGACAAAGCCTAGAGTTTATAGCCAGTTTCGACTTTAGGCCCTCCTCCGATTTCGTACCAGGCTTGCTAGCATCTCTCGAAGTGCGCCCAACTTTAGTGGATTCAGTAGGGACAACACAACGCGAAGACCCTCAGCTTGTGGAAATAATTGATAGGTTAATTAGGGGTGAGACTTCAAGTCACCTCAACAGATACTCCATCGACGATAAGGGATTGCTAAGGCGAGACGGAAGACTATGCGTCCCACAAGCAAAAGATTTAGTGAAGAAGGTTCTCGAGGAGGCGCATCATTCCAAGATGATGATACACCCAGGCGGAGATAAAATGTACAAAGACATAAAAAGGACTTTCTTTTGGAACGGCATGAAAAAGGACGTGGCAGAGTTCGTTTCTAAGTGCATGGTGTGCCAACGAGTTAAGGCGGAACAGAAAAAGCCTGGCGGACTACTACATCCTCTGGAGGTCCCGCAGTGGAAGTGGGATAGCATATCAATGGACTTCATCGATGGGCTGCCTAGGTCTAGGAGAGGCAACACTAGCATTTGGGTAATAGTGGATAGGCTTACTAAAAGCGCCCACTTTTTACCTGTCAAAAGTAAAAGAACTGCCTCATCCCTAGCATCACTTTACCTCAAAGAAATCGTTCGACTCCATGGAATACCATCTAGCATTGTTAGTGACCGAGACCCCATCTTCACCAGCGAGTTTTGGCGGAGTCTGCAAGAAGCAGTAGGAACGCAGTTATGCTTAAGCACAGCCTATCATCCCCAAACCGACGGCCAAACAGAGAGGGTGAACAGAGTTTTGGAAGACCTTTTAAGACTATGCGTCCTTGACTTCGGAGGGACATGGGAAGACCACCTTCCTTTGGTGGAATTTGCCTACAACAACAGCTATCAAGCAACCATCGGAATGGCGCCCTTCGAAGCTTTATATGGAAGACCGTGCCGATCGCCCACTTGTTGGTGGGAGTCCACGGATAAGCTCATACTTGGACCAGATATGATCCGAGAGACCTCAGAGAAAGTAGACTTAATACGAAGGAGGATGAAGACGGCCCAAGACAGACAAAAGTCCTACGCCGACAAGAGGAGGACCGACCTTGAACTTGAGGTTGGAGACAGAGTTTTTCTCAAGGTATCACCACTAAGAAACGTTGTTCGTTTTGGAACCACAGGAAAACTAGCGCCAAGGTTCGTAGGACCATTCCCTATCATCGAGAAAATTGGGAAAATGGCTTATAGATTAGAGCTACCCGAGAAGTTGGCTGGAGTCCACAACGTTTTTCACGTTTCACATCTCCGAAAATGTCTACATGAGTCTGCTGAAGTAGTAGAGCCAAACGTCCTCGAAGAGGCCGAAGTGGAACGCGAAGCAACCATAAGAAGAGTTCCAACCCGCATATTAGGAACGGAAGTGAAGAAGCTACGCAACCGTGAAGTCAAGCTCGTCAAAGTCCAGTGGAGCGACACCGAGGGAGACGCGACTTGGGAGACTGAAGCTAAAATCCGTACAGCCTACTCTTTTCTGTTCGAGGGTACATCCTTGATCTTTCCTTTTCCTTAAGTTGCGCTTTTATCTATCTTTTTAGGTATATTTCCTCGACCTTGTCTTTTAGGTCGAATCTTTTTGGATGGAAACATGTAGTTGAAACTTGTTATGGATGATGGTTGCAAGTGGTTGCAAGTGATTGCTAGTGGTTGCTCGTGGTTGCATATACACACACAATCTAGGTTTTAGATCGGCTCAGTCACTTCATATTGCATATGCATATATGTTTGTATTCGTATGTGGTTGAACTTTAATGTGTTGTCATGTGGATGTTGCATTTGTATTGAATGATTGTGCACTCATGTAGAATCAAGAATAGGGAAGTTTGCATACATAATGGATTCATGGCACTTACATAATTTGCATTAAGGAGGTCAACTGAATCAGTAGACCGCCTGATTTTGCATTAGATAAGTACATGTACACACACACTTCGCATATGATCATGAAGCATTAGAAGTCTTTTAAGGACAATGGATGCTCGTGTTTGATGGATGAGTAGATGGATGATTGGATGTTAGGATATACATTCCTCCTAACTTGAAGATTTCGGGGACGAAATCCTTTTAAGTGGGGGAGAATGTAACACCCCGAAAATTCTATAACTGTGAAATTAGCAAATTAAAGTATAATTAATCTGAAATCAAAGAACTAAGGGAAACGGGATAGGCCATTGCGTTCGTCTCGGAAAAATACGCGAAATAGAGTCCGAGTTTTCGAAAAACGGAGTCCGTATGAAGAAGATATGGCCTTCGGAAGTTTGAAAATCAAGTTTAAATTCAAACAGAATAAAATCGGGCCCAATGGGCCAGGGCGGATAAACACCCGCCTAGGCCACCCAGGTCGACTGGGCTGTCGACCTGGGCTACCCATGTCGACAGGGCTGTCGACAGCCCTGTCGACAGGGGTGTCGACCTGGTCGAGCCCAGTCAACCTGGCTGGCCAGGTCTGTGTCTGGCCGATTTTCTGTGGTCTGCTTTGTCACTAGGGCTAGGTGGCAAGTTTTGATTGGTCTCTCTTCCTAATGAATGGCTATGATCAATCCAAGCAACATCAAGGGTCCTAATCAGTTCCTAACCTCTATATAAACAACCCTAGACTAAACCCTAATCTATTCATTCAAAATTAAGAACATAGCCGCCATGTTGCTGAGGAACGACTAAGAGTAGCCGCCAACTAGAGAGAGAATTAGGAAGAAAGTTCTAAAGCCTAAAGCAATTCAAGCAACCTAAAGCCAATCAATTCAACAAAGGAATCATATCTCTTAATTAGAGAATTCGCCGCAACCATTGTAAGTAGAGTATTACTTTGGTATGAATAAATAACTGTGCTGATTTGTATGCTTGAATTGGGATAATAAAGTAATTCATATTTGTGCAAAATTTAGGTTATTCATTATAAAGAACTACATGCGGTAGTTCTATGCAAGTATGCGTTTGGAATATTTCGCAAATTATGTAATCTATGTTGAAGCTACATGTATGTAGTTGATTGAAATTCATGCAAGTTTGGGGCTTTGTTATTATGCCATCATGATGTATATTTTTGTGCATAAATCATTTTGCAAGTAATTGAAACAAGTTTGGTTGTTATAGTTCATATGAAACTATGTTGGAATTTTGACACCATAATCCATGTATTAAGTCATGCTTTTGCAAACTTATGAATATGGCTAGGCTATGAATGATATTTGGCATAATTGAAATCCATGATTAAGTCTATCTTGTTTACAAGAATTATATGATGACATATGTGAGACATGGCTAGGTTAGACTCAAAAATCCCTTTTTGCAAGTTTAAAGCAAACAACATGTTTAGGAATATTTATGCATAAGTATGTTTATACCATCGTTATGTGATTAGACTTAAATCATGATTAAGTTGAACTATGATTTTGTGTTAGTAACAAAGTATCCCCTTAGTAAACATGTAGAAACCTTATGAACATAACTTGTTTATGTTTATGCCTAAATAAGAACATAGGTCTATGTTGTAGTTAAGACTATGTGACACCTAATTTAGATTCTAATCTTAAGTTTACATGGTTTGGTTCATGTCACCTATGCTTTATGACCAAAGTATATATATGCAAGTACACCAGTTTCTATTATGTATTTCCAACGTCATATGCAAGTTCATGCGCTCACCTTCCCCTCTTTGTGTATGTAATCACGCTTTAAGCCTCCCCTTTTCGCATGGCTAAATTGGGCTTTAAAAGGCTAAGCCCAATATATAAACGGACGTGTAAAACGGGGGAAAATAACGTTGGGTTAAAATTACTAATGAATGAAAATATAAAATAGAAGGGCCCAAATTCAAGTATGGGTTGGGCCCATGATTGGTGTAACCTTTACACCATTAACTTAATAATGGGCCGCAAATATTTACATATAAGAAATAAAGAAGAATGACAAAATATGTAAATGTAGAACATACGATGTGTTTAACCCGAGGTTGGATTGAGTTGTGATGTAAACCTGCCCGGAACCGCCCGGCTGTCCAGTAGTCACAACAATACCTATCCAATGTGGGAGGTTAAACATGGAGCCCAATAAGGACCCGAGGTTAGACTGAGTTGTGGCGTAAGACTGCCCGGAACCAACCGGCAACAGGCAGCCACAACAATACCTGTCTAATGTGAGAGGTCAGGGCCTTAATAAGACAATTAAGGCTGAGTCAGGATTGTTAGGATTAAGTGAACTAAAGACTTAATCAAAATGGAACATGCTAAACTAAACGGACTGGTGGGGTTAGGTTAGGAAACACTTAACCAACTTAGTATGTTGGCTAGAGATAGAAAACCTAGTAACGGGGGACCCTTTTCAGCAGTAACCCTAAAAGGTGTATCAGGATACCCTGAAACTAGGCAGGGTGGGGCACGATTACTGGGCTGATTGTAAGAGGTCAAAGCGACGGCGGTGGTGTAGCAGTGTAGGTTCTAACGGAGTGCGGGCGTGCACACACTCCGGTGCAGAAAAATAAGGCACTGGACACCAGTAGCATACCTGTGCACTCTAAGGTTGTGTCGGGTTGCCACTATGGGACTTGATACACCCCATGGTGGGACCAGCATAGGTAACTACAGACATCGGGGGCCGTAAGACACATGTAACTATGCGAGAAGGAGCCGATCATCATAGAATGGATCACATCACCCTGATTATGGGGTGCAAATTGGAAACTAGTTTATATGGGTTCAGAGATTGACATGGGGTACGATGGTCTATTCGACCCTAGACAACTTAACCAAGTTTATAGTGCTTGCCCACTTCTTGTTTATACTTATCATACCCAGTTCTTTATTCATAGACAAAATAGTACTAGAATTACTCAGGCTTTATGTCTGACTCTACTTTTCTTTCGTCTTCTTTCTTCCGTTCCCCCCCCAGGTCCTCAGGGAGGGAATACAGCAGCTTGATCAGCCTTAGCATCCAGCTTGAAGAAGAGAAATGTATTGCTTGGACTTTCCTGTTTTGAGCTATGGCTTTGGACAATCCACTATGGGGCTTTTGCAGTTTATCTATGTTTTATTTATGCTTCTTTAAATAATGTACTCAAGACAGATTATGAAAGTGTTATGTTATGTTTTTGGAAAGGATGTTATTGTAACACGTATTTGACTTTATGAAATAAAGTTTGTTGTTCTTCCGCTGTTTACAAATATGTGTTCTTATATCTGTCTTGTATATCTGTGACTTGTACTTATAAACCTCCACCAAAATTAGGGCATTCCCTTTGAGAGTGACCCTAACGGAGGTGGGGTGTTTCAGTTTAATTGGTTAAGTATTCAAGCGGTCCATGACTTAACCCTACCATGTGGCATTAATTAACTTAATGCACCCCAACCTCTCACATTAGACTTTGTTGTGGTTACTAGTTAAGCCGGGCGGGTCCGGGTAGCTTTACACCACAACCTAGTCTAACCTCGGGTTTTAAGTGCGATGTGACCAACTACTCACATTGGGTCCTATTGTTTGTAGCCACTAGTTAAGCCGGTCGGTTCCGGGTAGATTTATGCTACAAACTCAACCCAACCTCGAGTTGGCCACTTTCATGTTTTCTACATGTCATGTCCACGTTCATGTTTTCTAGCATCATCACATGTCATATTTTTCAAGTCATGTTTCATGTCATTTAAGTTTACCCATAACGTAACCCCATCGCACGTAAGTTCGCATCAACACAAATAGATCAAAAAGGGGAACATAAGAATATGACAAGATGGCAAAGGCTATCACAAGTTAAACATGGTGATATTTGAGGCAAAAGTGGTTCAACATACTAGCATATGGCCTCAACATGTATGATAGCATAAAAGGTGACTTGGCCTCAAACATATCAAATAACATAAGGGTGCTTTGGCCTCAAGCATGCATAATAGCATAAGGGTGATTTGGCCACAAGCATGCATAATAGCATAAGGGTGCTTTGGCCTCAAGCATGCATAATAGCATAAGGGTGATTTGGCCACAAGCATGCATAATAGCATAAGGGTGCTTTGGCCTCAAGCATGCATAATAGCATAAGGGTGCTTTGGCCTCAAGCATGCATAATAGCAAATATGGTGGTAGCATGGTAATAGTTGACATAGGGTGACAATCCTAACTTGTGCATAGCAAATAGGTTCAATATCATCATATGCATGTTAAGGAACATGAGGGGTTAAGGTTTGTTAACATGCATAAGCCATAATCCATTTCATAGCATTTCTTCCCAAAGGTCAACATGAACGGTACTAGGTTCATGATAGGTCCACAATCATAAATCAAGAGAGGCATGAATAGATCTATGTATACAATGATAGGTTCAAGGCAAATATTGCACTTAGGTCCAATTCAAATCTACACATGTATGGCATTAAACTTAGCAAATAGGTGATACATGGTCATAGATGCCATAAGATGATAACTAGTGATTCGCATATAACATCATATGCAAGTTAACATAAAGGTCATGAGAGTTTCTATGTTGCATTATGCAACATTTCCAAACAAAGCTCTTAGCTTTCAATCCACAAAGTCAAGGTGATAGCTTAACAAACAAACATAGGATAAATCTATGCATAACATGATAGATTTAAAGCACAAATCATACTTAGGCCCAAACTCAAACTTGCAACATGTCATATTTAACTTCATAGTTTTAATCTAAGAGTAGAATGGGGCTTACAATGCTATGAAGACTATAAAATAAAACAAGATTGAGATGAAGCCACTAGAAATCCCCAAATAATAAGCTTCAATCAAAACCCTTGAAAAATAAGAAGAAGATCTTTGCTTTGATGAAGAAAGATTGAATTTTGGCCTTGAATCAAACTTAGAAACTCTCAAACAAGCTTAGAAACTCTCATATGAATGAAGATGGAGACTATGACAAGATGGTGGAGGCCATGATTAAACATTTTGGCATAACCTAGTTGTAGGATTGATTTATGATGGTTTAGGCTAGGTCTTAGGGTCTTTTTATAGAAGATTAGATTAGTTTAGGCCATAGGATTAACCCTAATTCAGATCTGAGCCATTAAAATCCGTCACCAGCCCTAAAGCATGTCTTGAGGAACAAGTCAGGTGCACCCAAACCAAACTGGCCAACCACCCAAGTCGACAAGGGTGTCGTCTGGGCAGTCGACACCACCTGGGGTGTGTCGAATCCCAAGTCGAATTGGGGGTGGCGGGAATATTTCCCGCTTGTCCTGCTTGGCTGAATTTGAATTATGAATTCAAATTTGAACTGTTTTTGAACTTGAAATTTTCTGAAAACTTTGACGGGCCATAACTTGGTCATACGGACTCCGATTTTCGAAAATTCGGACTCTATTTCGCGTATTTTTCCGAGACGAACGCAATGGCACAGCCCGTTTCCCTTGTTTCAGATTTTATCATTTAATTCTGCCTTGATTTATGTTATAACTTGTTATTCAAAATACGGGTTGTTACATTCTCCCCACCTTAAAGGATTTCGTCCCCGAAATCTTCAAGTTAGGAAGAACATATCCTACCATCCATCATCCATCTACTCAAAACATCACCCACGTGCAGTTATTGTCCTTAAAGGATTCTAAATGTTGTATGATCATATGCGAAAGGTGTGTGTATATGTACTTATCTAATGCAAAAATCAGGCGGTTACTGATTCAGTAAACCTCCTTAATGCAAAGTATGTTAGTGAAATGAGTCCATATGTATGCAAATTCTTAACATAATTCGTAATCTCTACATGAGTGCACATAACATTCATCCATATGCAACATCAACGTGATAACATAACAAGTTTCAGTCATGAGCAAGTATAAGCACTCATGCATATGCAATATGAAAGTGTGTGAGCCGATCTTAGTGCCTAATGTGTATCATGCATCCACGAGTATCCACTTGCAAACACTTGCAACCACTTGCAAACATCAAGCATAACATGTTTCAAATACATGTTTCATCCAAAGGGTTTCTACCTAAGGTTCTCATGACAAGGTTAACGAGATAACAAGATAAACATGGATAGCAAAAGAAAGATATGCTAACTAGGAAAAGAGATTGAGAATGTACCCTCAAAAAGGAATGGATAAAGCCCACGCATCTTCTCCTCGGTTTCCCAAGTTGCATCTTCATCGGCTTCACTCCACTGAACCTTTACTAACTTGATTTCTCGATTCCTCAGCTTCTTGATCTCCGTTCCCAAGATTCGAATCGGAGCTCGTCTCAAAGTTGTCTCTTTTTCTACCTCCATGTCTTCAAGAATGCTAGGCTCAACTACCTCGGCTGACTCATGTAGGCACTTTCGGAGATGCGAGACATGAAAAACATTGTGCACTCCGGCCAGCTTCTCGGGCAATTCCACCTTATAAGCCATCTTCCCAACTCTTTCTACAATAGGGAAGGGTCCTACGAACCTTGATGCCAGCTTCCCAACTGCTCCAAAACGAACCACATTACGCAAAGGAGAAACCTTCATGAAAACCATATCTCCAACTTCGAATTCCAGATCTGTCCTTCGCTTGTCAGCATAGGATTTCTGTCTCTCTTGGGTCGTTTCATCCGTCTTCTCACCAATTCAACTTTCTCGGATGTGTCCCTTATCCTGTCGGGCCCAAGTATAAGCTTATCCGTCGTCTCCCACCAACATGTTGGTGACTTGCACGGCCTCCCATATAAAGCTTCGAATGATGCCATCCCTATGCTTGCTTGGTAGCTGTTATTGTAAGCAAACTCTAAGAGAGGAAGGTGGTCTTCCCAAGTGCCCCTAAAGTCAAGAATGCATAGCCTCAACAGATCTTCTAGTACCCTATTCACCCTTTCGGTCTGACCATCCGTCTGTGGGTGATAGGCCGTACTTAGATTCAATCGCGTACCCATCGCTTCCTGCAAACTATTCCAGAATTGGCTAGCGAGAATTGGGTCACGATCGCTAACTATGTTAGAAGGAACTCCATGCAATCGCACTATCTCTCGAAGATGAATAGATGCTAGCCATGATGTGGTCCTCTTGCTCTTCAACGGAACAAAGTGAGCATTCTACGTAAGTCTATCAACTATGACCCATATCCCATAAAGCCCAAATAGTTTGGTCAACTTAATGGACATCCTCACCCCAACTATATATCACAAACAGGCGAATCATACTCCTTATGGGGTTTGCAATAGAACTAAGATTGAGAATAGGACCGAGAGGATATACTTAAAAGATAGCATGCGAGTAAGCTCTACATAACATTAGGGATCAAGGATATACTCTTAGAAAGAGATATAATGCGCGTATCTAGTCTTCAATCTTCTAAGCCGCATTTTCTTGAGCTTAATCCTATCGTGCCTTGACCGTCTTTTAATTTCACAATTTCGTAGCTTCTTAATTCTTATTTCCAAAATATGAGTTAGAACTCACTTCACCGTTGCCTCTCGTTCCACTTCCACTTATTCTTTTCCTAAAATACTTGGCTTAAACATAACTGCGTGCTCATGGTTTCATGCAAGCTTTACAAAATTCGTTAGTGAATCCTGGATCTCGTTCACATACTATACGGTATTCCACGCAGAAGAACTATCTCTTGAAAACAAATGCCAATCCACGTTGCCAAATGTACTTACTAGGGTGATTTCTATAACCCATGCTTAAGCGAAATGGACTATCCGCCTTAGTAGCGAATACCACCGGAGCACCCCATTCTGAAATGCTTCGCCTAATGAAATTTTTCTCAAGCAACTCCTTGATTTGCTTGCTAAGCTCTCTTCTTTCTCGTGGGGCCATGTGCCTAATGGGCAATGAAACTGGCTTGGCATTATCAACAAGATAAATGCGGAAATCTATCTCCTGCTTAGGGGGTAACCCCCTTAACCTCATCAAAAACATCAGGATATTCTCGGACCACTCTCACAGATTGCAGATCATCGATGGACGAGTCAAGAGATTCAAGATAACATAACATGACGGGATCCATAGGGTTACTAGAAATTTCTAGGGTATTACCGAGGCGAGTCATGAGCCTCACTACCCTATGCTCACAATCAAGAATGGCTCCATAACTGGACAACCAATCCATGCCCAAAATCAACCCGTATCCCATAAACCCGAGAACATAAGCATTACACATGAATTCTACGCTCAAGATAGAGATTTTCAAATCCATACAAATCACAGATAGATGGGCGGACCCCCAATCGGATTTGAAATACTAACGGGATTTTCAACTAGACTAGTACTTAGGTGCAAACTTTCAACAAGATCAAGAATAAAACTATGTGATGCGCCATAATCAAATAAGGTACGAACAGGGAAATTAGGAATGTAATCATGAATTTCTATTGAAACACTACCTCGATCAAGAGCTGGAAGAGCGAGGAGAGCCTGCAACCGCCCTCCAGAGGGTCCTGCTCGCTGAGTTTGCCTTTTCCCTTGTCCTCGCTTTTTCGGCAATCCTTGCTATAGTGTCCAGACTCTCCGCAATGAAAGCATACGCCCAGCTTCCTCTTCTTCTTCTTACAGTCTTTGGCTATGTGCCCAGTGATCCTACAGAAGTTGCACTTTCTTGCCTATCTTGCCTTGTTGTTGTTGTTGCCCTTGTTTCCCTTCTTGTTGTTCTTGTCTCCTTTCTCGGTATCTTCCTTCTTGCCTTGAGACTCATTTGCCTTGACCTCCTTCTTGCCACTCTTATATTCCTCTTGAAGCAGGGCCATATTCACCAAACTCTCGAAGGTCGCCCCCATGGGTATATGAGACATGGCCAAACCGTGCAATGGCTCGTTCAATCCTAGAGCAAAGTGTAGGGCCTTCTTTTGAGCTGTGTTAGCCAAGTCTAAACCGAACCGAGCAAGCTGATTAAACTTATCCACGTATTCTCTAACGGTCATGTCCCCTTGCTTTAGTGATAGGAACCTCTCCATCTGAAGGTTCTCTTCTGTTGATGATAGAAACCTCAGTCCAAACCTTCTCCTAAAGTCGTCCCAAGTCTGAATTGGCCTAGTAGTGGTGGTGACTACCCACCAATATGCAGCTTCCCCTTTCAACAGCCATACCGCTAACAGAACTTTCCTACGGTCTTCTATATCAAAGATAGCAAAGAGGTCTTCAGTTTCCTTCAACCAGTTTCTTGCCTCAACAAAAGTCTCCGTCCCAACAAAATTCTTGCCACCCATCGCTTTAAAGTCCTTACAAATCTTTGCGAAATCCGCTTGTGGATGCGGAGGAGGAGGAGGAGGAACGTCAGCTACGGGAGGGGGAGGAATGTTAGCCACGGGGGAAGGAGGAGGAATGTTCGCGGGGCCGGCTTCATTCGCCCTTGCCTCCATGTACCTTCTAAACCAAATAGGTACTGGTACGCCCTCCAGAATGGCAAAATTATCGGCCATACTGAAACGAAGAAAAAGATAGATTGAGAACGAGGAAACAAAGGATAGGGATAATGGCTTTTGGGGAATAGCCTTTTTAAAATAAACTAGACTTTTCTTGGAAAATACTTAATTGGTTTTGAAAATAGTTTTCCAAAAGGTAAGTTTTAAAAACCTTTTGCTCAAATCTTGTAAACCTTATGCTCTGATACCAAATGTAACACCCCACCTCCGCCAGGGTCACTCTTGCAAGTACACAAGCTTTGGAGGGGTGTTGGTCAAGGTAAACATGCATAAAGATATCACAAGACAGAACATATAAGTAAAACAGAGTAAGTAAAGCAGCGGATAAAACTACTATTTCAAAACCATAGTCAAGTTACATCAAAGTACTGAGTCATTATTTTCCAACTACTAAAAGTCTAGAAAACATAAACTGAAAACTAGAAATAACATAGAGTAAACTATCCCCAAAGTAGACATGGTAAAGCCATAGCGAGCTCAAGTCCAAACCGTACATGAGTTATCCAGTAAGCAAGCTAAAGATCCAAGCTAGGTGCTAGTGTTCCCACCCTGAGAACATGGGGGGGAAACGGAAGAAAAGAGGCGAAAGAAAACGGGTCAGTCAAAAAGACTGGTAAGTCCTACCTACTATTAGTATAAAAACTAATAAAGTTAACTGGACATGTAAAACAGAGATGAAACATAGGATGATAACTGGCATGGTGAAAAGTTAACAAGATAGATCAAGTGTGGCATCGCATATACAAGGTTAAGTTGCACCAAGTGTACTAGTATTTCTAATCCATGTCAAGTATAAACAGGAAATGATCCCTTAGCCCAATGTTGGCCCAAACTCATGAGATGACCTAAATCAAGGTCCAACTACTCGGTCTAGTCGATCGGCTCCGTATAAGCCTAACTCGTCGTGTATCGGTGTCATACGGCCTAATCATGGAATGTAGTTAACTGTGCAAGGTCCACCCTAGGGTGTATCCAGCCCTAAGGTGTAAACCACAGACACAAATCAAGCACGCACAGTCTAAACCTACCGGTGCCCATGTTCAACTCCGGACTTAATGTGCACGACCATGGTCCGCCTGAACAACCGGTGCACCATTCAGCCGTCTATTTTGGTCTCTTACAATCAGTCAGTAATCGTGCCCCACCCTAGCCTAGTCCAGGGTATCCAGATACTCCCAAGTAGGTTACTGCTGAAAAGGACCACGTAACTAGGGATTTAAATGGGTTAAGTGTGGTTAACCCTATCCTAACCATGTATTGAGTTGGTCAAGTGTATCCAAGCAGTTCATGACTTAACCCTATTAATACATCGTGTTCAACTAGTTAAGTATATTCAAGTAGTCCATGACTTAACCCTACCAATCCATTGTGTTTAATTGGTTAAGTATTCAAGCGGTCCATGACTTAACCCTACCATGTGGCATTAATTAACTTAATGCACCCCAACCTCTCACATTAGACTTTGTTGTGGTTACTAGTTAAGCCGGGTCGGTCCGGGTAGCTTTACACCACAACCTAGTCTAACCTCGAGTTTTAAGTGTGATGTGACCAACTACTCACATTGGGTCCTATTGTTTGTAGCCACTAGTTAAGCCGGTCGGTTCTGGGTAGATTTATGCTACAAACTCAACCCAACCTCGAGTTGGCCACTTTCATGTTTTCTACATGTCATGTCCACGTTCATATTTTCAAGCATCAGCACATGTTATATTTTTCAAGTCATGTTTCATGTCATTTAAGTTTACCCATAACGTAACCCCATCGCACGTAAGTTCGCATCAACACAAATAGATCAAAAACGGGAACATAAGAATATGGCAAGATGGCAATGGCTATCACAAGTTAAACATGGTGATATTTGAGGCAAAAGTGGTTCAACATACTAGCATATGGCCTCAACATGTATGATAGCATAAAAGGTGACTTGGCCTCAAACATATCAAATAGCATAAGGGTGCTTTGGCCTCAAGCATGCATAATAGCATAAGGGTGATTTGGCCACAAGCATGCATAATAGCATAAGGGTGCTTTGGCCTCAAGCATGCATAATAGCATAAGGGTGATTTGGCCACAAGCATGCATAATAGCATAAGGGTGCTTTGGCCTCAAGCATGCATAATAGCATAAGGGTGCTTTGGCCTCAAGCATGCATAATAGCAAATATGGTGGTAGCATGGTAATAGTTGACATAGGGTGACAATCCTAACTTGTGCATAGCAAATAGGTTCAATATCATCATATGCATGTTAAGGAACATGAGGGGTTAAGGTTTGTTAACATGCATAAGCCATAATCCATTTCATAGCATTTCTTCCCAAAGGTCAACATGAACGGTACTAGGTTCATGATAGGTCCACAATCATAAATCAAGAGAGGCATGAATAGATCTATGTATACAATGATAGGTTCAAGGCAAATATTGCACTTAGGTCCAATTCAAATCTACACATGTATGGCATTAAACTTAGCAAATAGGTGATACATGGTCATAGATGCCATAAGATGATAACTAGTGATTCGCATATAACATCATATGCAAGTTAACATAAAGGTCATGAGAGTTTCTATGTTGCATTATGCAACATTTCCAAACAAAGCTCTTAGCTTTCAATCCACAAAGTCAAGGTGATAGCTTAACAAACAAACATAGGATAAATCTATGCATAACATGATAGATTTAAAGCACAAATCATACTTAGGCCCAAACTCAAACTTGCAACATGTCATATTTAACTTCATAGTTTAAATCTAAGAGTAGAATGGGGCTTACAATGCTATGAAGACTATAAAATAAAACAAGATTGAGACGAAGCCACTAGAAATCCCCAAATAATAAGCTTCAATCAAAACCCTTGAAAAATAAGAAGAAGATCCTTGCTTTGATGAAGAAAGATTGAACTTTGGCCTTGAATCAAACTTAGAAACTCTCAAACAAGCTTATAAACTCTCATATGAATGAAGATGGAGACTATGACAAGATGGTGGAGGCCATGATTAAACATTTTGGCATAACCTAGTTGTAGGATTGATTTATGATGGTTTAGGCTAGGTCTTAGGGTCTTTTTCTAGAAGATTAGATTAGTTTAGGCCATAGGATTAACCCTAATTCAGATCTGAGCCATTAAAATCCGTCACCAGCCCTAAAGCATGTCTTGAGAAAAAAGTCAGGTGCACCCAGGCCAAACTGGCCGACCACCCAAGTCGACAGGGGTGTCGACTGGGCAGTCGACACCACCTAGAGTGTGTCAAATCCCAAGTCGACTCCTGCTTGGCTGAATTTGAATTCTGAATTCAAATTTGAACTGTTTTTGAACTTGAAATTTTCTGAAAACTTTGACGGGCCATAACTTGGTCATACGGACTCCGATTTTCGAAAACTCGGACTCTGTTTCGCGTATTTTTCCGAGGCGAACGCAATGGCACCGCCTGTTTCCCTTGATTCAGATTTTATCATTTAATTCTGCCTTGATTTATGTTATAACTTGTTATTCAAAATACGGGTTGTTATAGTGAACCAGTTAGAGTTAATCAGTTAGAGTTAACCAGTTAGAGTTAATCAGTAAGAGTTAACCAGTTAGAGTTAATAGTTAGAGTTAACCAGTTAGAGTTAATCAGTTAGAGTTTACCAGTTAGAGTTAATCAGTTAGAGTTAACCAGTTAGATTTAATCATTTAGAGTTAACCAGTTAGAGTTAATCAGTTAGAGTTAACCAGTTAGAGTTAATCAAATAGAGTTAACCAGTTAGAGTTAATCAGTTAGGGTTAACCAGTTAGAGTTAACCAGTTAGAGTTAATCAGTTAGAGTTAACCAGTTAGAGTTAATCAGTTAGAGTTGATTAGTTAGAGTTAATCGATTAGAGTTAAATCGAACTAGAGTTATTCAAATAGAGTTAATCGAACAAGAGTTAGTCGAATATTTGTTATTCGAATAGCGTTAATTGAATTGGAGTTGTCGGAAAAGAAATTATCGAATAGTAGTTATTCGAAAGAAATTATCGAATATTAGTTATTCAAAAGAAATTATCGAATATTAGTTATTCAAAAGGAGTTATCGAATATTATTTATTCGAAAGAAATTATCGAATATTAGTTATTCAAAAGAAATTATCGAATATTAGTTATTCGAAAGGAGTTATCGAATATTAGTTATTCGAAAGGAGTTATCGAATATTAGTTATTCGAAAGGAGTTATCGAATATTAGTTATTCGAAAGGAGTTAATCGAATATTAGTTATTTGAAAGGAGTTATCGAATATTAGTTATTCGAAAGGAGTTAATCGAATATTAGTTATTCGAAAGGAGTTAATCGAATATAGTTTATTCGAAAGGAGTTAATTGATAAGAGTAAATTAGTTAGAGTTAATTGAAAAGAGTTAATCCAATAGAGTTAATCCAATAGAGTTAATAGAATTGAGTTAATCAAATAGAGCTAACTGATAAGAGCAAAATGATTAGAGTTAATCGAATAGTGTTAATTGAATAGAGTTATTAAAATATAGGTTATTTGAAGAAGAGAGATTATCGAATATAGTTTACTCGAAGGAATGAGTTATCGAATAGAGATTTATTCGAAAGAGAGTTACGTAAGGAAGTTGGTAAAGATTTAAAAGATAAACTTTGACTATTTCGAAGTTAAAACGTTGTTCTGTTAAGGTCTGAGAGGTAATTATACCCCAACTTGATTGACTTCCTTCTTAACTAAGGAATGGTAAGGTTTGATAGTAAAGGTTGGTTAAGTGAATATAGTTAATGAAGGTAATGGTTTGAATTGGCATAGCGATGTTTTATTTAAACATCTATTTAAATCCAAGGAATGAGTTTTGGAAACGTTTTCCAAATATAATCAGAGATATTTTCTAATCATAGAAAATGAAATATTGGAATGACAGTGATACGTGGAAAGGAGATGGAAATGTTTTCCAATGATTAATAACGTATATTTTCTAAATTTAGAAAATAAGAATTTCTGTATATATACGGAAACAGGAAATAAAGAATGAATAAATTAATGATAAATTAATTTGAGAGATAAATGATGAATGATGATTGATCGATATAATTTCCATCTGGAAATAATATCGTTGTTTGCACATGTGTTTTTCTTTGATAGTTAACTCACCGACTACAGAAGTTTTTGACCATTTTCCGTCGTCAATGCGGAGAGACCGGTTGGATTCTTATCCAAAGAACCACTTCGTATGGGCGTTAGCGTTTCAAATCAAATAGATCGAAGACAAATTGAAGACAGAGTAAAGTGCAAGGGCTGTTGTATAAGTCCTAGGTAGAGATTTCCTAGGATGGATGTACGGAATAATGCCTTCGGTTTGTCCAGTCCTAGGACAACTTGAATGGACGAATGTCTGACAGAGTATATCTGGTAGATCGCGTAAGTTGATCGTTTCAAACGTATTTACGTTGGTGGCGGAGGAATTCGTTTCTCTTAGCTTATACCCGTGGTATTTTTGGGGAAATCAATTTGTGATTTGACGGGTATGACGATGTGGCATTCAAAGTGAATGAATGAGTAATCTGTTGAAAGATACGTTATGACCTCCAGCCTCATCAACTGGGAAATGACAAAAATCGGGCAGACGGCATGGCTAAGTGGTTTACAACCAAGTAGGGTATATTGTCACCATCTAGAGAATATTCATATTTGTTACTTCTTTCAATTCTGTATCTCCCGGGAATGGTTATGTTGGTGTACCAGCTGTAAGGTGACAATATATTCGATACACTCAAGCGAAATGAGTGTTCGGTCATGTGTAGCCGAGTTGCAAGATGTTCTTGTTGAACTCCAGTGTATCGCTTCTATAGTACACTGAGCGGAAGATGGATTCATACCTTGTTATAGTTGGAATACATTCCCCAAATAAGAGCCCGCGATTTTGATTGTATATTATATATGTAGAACTTTAGATGCAAGCGTTTCTACTAGATTGATATTACTTGTGTGAGACATTATTATAATATCAGAATAATATTGTTTTACCAATGATTTGGGTTATCGTAAGGTAAAAACCATCCGTGTTTATGTGTGGATCGGTCTTATGATTATCCTTTGTTTCAAAAGGATTTTGAAAGTTAAATCAAATAATTTGAGTTTACTCACACCAGTCACATGACTGACCCGAAGTTTATTTTGTTTTGTTTTCCCTAAACTCTTGGGTGCCCAATTTTGTACGGGAAGTCAAGTAGTCGGGATTTACAGATACTTGAAGAGCTGGAGCAGGAGGCTTTAGGATTTTATAGCTATGGTTTTCCAGCTGTGTTGTAAGTGATGTACTTTGGAAATGATATGTATATTCAAATACAAATTTATATTTCAAAGTTATGTTATGAAATATATTTATTCATTCCGCTGTGAGATTCGTGTTTACTCTGATGTTGTATGTTCTTCTTCTTCTTTTATTCTCAGTTTCTATCTTATCTATCCTTACCCTCTAATTTCTTTCATTGACTACCGGTATTTTCGATCCTTGGATGTTCGATATGTGTTGTATATCAGATAACCAAGATCGACTTTTTCCGGGACGTTACAGTTGGTATCAGAGCTTAAGGTTAAGTAATTACCTTGGCTCTGTGGCGTGACTCAGTAGAGATGGGGTTAGCAATAACCTAGATTGAGTTGAGTGTATATATACGAGTGAACGTATTTGTTATTTGATATAAAATATTTTTTTTCGTGGAGATTTATTGGTTGAGTTGTTTATGGGTTCTAATCGATCAGTTTGATCCACTGTATCGGTAGGAGTTTCTAAACACTCGAATACGATGGGTCGACACGATATATTTTTAAAAGAGGGTAAATGAAAATAATTTTACCCGAAGTATATTTTTATATAAAGAAAATATATATATTGGAATTATAATATATTGGGTATATTGGGTGTAATTATAATCGAGTAAGATTATAAATTAAATGGTTATGTATATAACCAAGTAGAATTTATATAAGTGTAATGAATTAAATTAAATCTGAAATTAGAATAGGAATTAAAATCCCTAGAATTTGAAAAGGTGTTTGTAAATGGGATTGAATTGAGTATAAGAGAATTTTAAAATCCTGGGAGATTTTAAATTGTTTTACAAGCATTGTGAAGGATATTTTGAAAATGATTTCAAAATGAAGGTGTTTAAATAAGTTTTGAAAGTGATATAGTATTGAACTCACTTCGATAGCTACGAAATAACCTTGATGATGAATCGCGACATCATTAGTGTTCATTCCGAGTCTTAAGTGACGGATTACTACCAAAGATATTGATTTCGAATTGTTTTGGCAAAACAAGTTATTTTAAATCCTGAAAAGGGAAGTTTGATTTTTGAGAAAAGCAAAGCTGTTTAAAACTCCCAAGAAAAGATTGTTTGAAATAAAACCAAATTAAATAGAAATTGTGGAAGTAATTTGGAATTGGATTAAAGCCAGTGAAGTGGAAATTGAATTGAAAATAGTACGATACTGAGTAAGATTGGATTTTGAATATAATTTGACTCAAGTAAGTAAATGGATTGATTTTTGAAATAAAAATCAGATTTGAGTTATGAGATAAAGGTAACTGATTAGAGGGGATTAATTAGTTAATGAAATGTCGGATGAAACTTAACTTGGTTAAGTACATTTAATGGGTAAGTTAAGAGTTGAAATCAAGATTGGATCTTGAGTTTCAAATGGATTTGATTTGGGGTATAAACAGATGATTTGGTTTGAGAATGAATTGATCTGAGATCAAGTTGGAAATGTATCGGTATATGCTGAGTTGGTAGCAAGTGAAAGTGATATAATGATATGCTCGACAAAAAGGTACAAGTTTATATTTCATATGAGTTTGGTGATTTATGAACCTGATTGGCATGCCGCTTGGCTGTTTGATTTTCTTTTGGGTTGGAGAAGGCCTAGAGAGGCGAGTTGTAGTTGTACTGATTGACCAGTACAAAGGAGGTGCGGGCGAAATTTTTGAAAAGTTAAGGTGTTAGAAAATTTTCAGGATTTTTGAAAATTTTTGTTAATAAGAATGAATAAATATTTAATTGAAATTAAATTGGTTCAGTTGAAATTCAAACTAAGAAGTGAACAAATAAGTTCTAACCAATCAACCGGGTTTGTTTCCTACCTTAGCAATTTCGAGGACGAAATTATTTTAAGTGGGGAAGAATGTAATGTCCCGTACTTTTACGGTGTAATAATTAATTTATTTAATTATTTAAATAGTGTTTAGAGATTTAAAAGGTTGTCGAATTAAATAATAGTGAATATTTAATTAATATTAACAATAGAATAATATATTTAATTTCTGAAATAATCAGAAATAGTGAATTGACAATATAACGTGAACTGGACAATTCAAAGTATTTAATTCAGCTTAGAATTTAATTAGAATGATGAATATATTATTTGAACGACAGTTTGAACGTATAATTTTATTATAATTAAAATTGAGCTCGAAATGGCGTGGCAGTTCGCTATTTGGCGATTCGAACTTCAACTGAATATACAGGGTTCGTTTTAAATCGGATTCCCGTGAAACAAGAAACTTAGGAGCTGGTGAAGTATATTTTTCTAGTGGAAGAGAAAAATCGGGATTTCACTGTGTTGATTTTGATTTATGTCCAAATCAAATTTTAGAAAAGTCGCTATGGAATTCCTTTATAATTTATAACGATATATTTAAGGAACTTCAATATAAATCGAATATCGATATAACTGAGAACTTTGAAATATCGAGTTATAAATCCCAGTGGAGCTGTATGATATTATGTTGTGAATATATACGATAATATTTATTTATAAATATTTAATTTAATTGTTTTTAAATATATTTAATATTTAAAAGGTTTTATTTAGAGCTTTAAAAATAGCCAGTTTTGCAAACGACCTTAGAATTCGACGAAACCAATTTTGTTGGATTCGTAATGTTAAATTATTGTTATATTTCAATTTCCGCGATTTTTGAAGTCATTATGTGGCCGTACGGGATTTTAATGTGAAATACAGTCGATAATTTGACCTTCAAAAATATGCTGTGTGAGCAAACGGAGTCGGAATTCGACGAAACCAATTTCGTTGGGTCCGCAATGTCGAACTGTAGGTGTATGTCCATTTTCGCGATTTTTGGGTATGGTATATGATCATAGGGATTTTAAAGGATGAATAGAATCAGCGGTTCATTAAAATTGAATATGAAAATTAAATATTAAAATAATAAAATTTCTCTATAAATAATCCTTAACTTTCCTAAAACCTAAAATCCCTCTTTCTCATTTTCCGCCGCTACTTCTATGGAAAAAGTGAGAAGAAAATCAAAAGAAATCAAAGTAAAATTTACAAATCATGTTATATGTATATATGAATCCTTTCGAGCATCCTCTACGATCTGGTAGTTGTTTCACAGAGTGCGACGCACTCCTGAGATGCTCAACATTTGGAAGTGAGTTAGGGTTCGAATGCTTGGAGTTTTGAAGCATCGTTTGGTAAAAAGAAGTTTGTTTTTGGGTTTCTTATGTTGAGTAGCACCTGCGTGCAAAACAGGAGGGTTATCGGTGAGAAAAGGGTTCGATCGTTCACAGTATTTTATCGCATGGGGTGTCCATCGCAGTGGAGATGAGGAGTTCGAGTGCGAGGGTGAGGTGGCTGGAAGGAAGAGGGGAAGGAGCGGAGTTGATTTGTGAAGGCGGCGTGGTGATCGATGGTGTAGGGAGGGAGTTTGTGGCGGAGGAAGTTGTTGCGTTGATGAACCTGGAGTGCGGATTTTCCATCGATTTGAGAAGAAGGGTACTGGAGATAAGTGAAAGTGAGCGGATGGGCTTTTATGTGTTTGAGATGGGCCAAGGTATTTGTGGTAAGGCCCAAGTGTTTAAAACAAAGTTTTATTTTAAATAAAAATATATATACAACTTATAATATTCATAACTTCATGATACGATATCAGAATTGAGCGAAACAAGATCCAATGGGATCGTATGGACGGACACTACCCAATGGGACTGACTGGGAGTGGATTGGAGCTCGTTTGAATTTATGGCGAAATAAATCGTTTGACTCAACTCACACAACAGTTTATCGTTCTTTAACGATGAACTGCCAAAGTGAGTAAAACTCACTAACTCTGCTCAGTTTATATTTTTATAAAATATACTTTATTTTGATAAATAATGATTAATTGGTGTGTATTGATTATTTGGACTGTTAAATAGATTTGATTGAAAACGTAGATATAGTTATATATAAAAATCTACAATCAAATATGGATTCTGTTATCAGTATATTTCATGTTAAAATGAAATTGATGTTATTTATATTGTGTAACATCTGTGATGCAGGGAAACAGGTTAGAGGGACCAAACTGGGTTCCTCAATATATAAATACTGTTTTTGTTTCATATACTGTGATATATGATGTGATATATAATCTGTTGTTGATTATGTGTGTTTGAATGATATCGATCACTGTTGTTTGGTACTTTAAATACCGTAAGAAAACCCTGGGATGAAAAAGGAAAATTTCAATAACTATATTGAAATAAAATATTATATAAAATCGAAAGATTTTATATAGAATGAAAATTTCAAACTGTATATTGAAATAGAATATTTATAAAATCAAAGGATTTTATATAAAGGAATATTTATAAAATCAAGGGATTTTATAAAGGAAATTATTTGTAAAGCAAATACAGAAAGAGAAATATTTGTAAACCATTTACAAATAAAACAGAAAGAGAAATATTTGTAAACCATTTACAAATAAAACAGAAAGAGAAATATTTGTAAACCATTTACAAATAAAACAGAAAGAGAAATATTTGTAAAACATTTACAAATAAAACAGAAAGAGAAATATTGGTAAAACATTTATAAATAGAGTTATAAAAAGGAAATGTTTATTTAGAAAATAAATAGAGTTATAAAAAGGAAATGTTTATTTAGAAAATAAATAGGGTTATAAAAGGGATTTATTGGGAAATGAAAAGAATGTCATATAAGGAAATATTTGGCAAATGAATAGAATTTTACATCTGGAAAGTCTAGACCCGTGCTTCGCACACGGGTATAACATGATATGGATTTAAAGCAAGAATTTTAAATAGAATCTGTTTTAACTGATAGATTGAGAAGATTAATTTATAAATAATATTTTATAAATAAAATAAAATATTTATCATTGGATAAATAGAATATATAAGTCAGGGATTATATAGAGAAGTAAGAATCGATTTCAACATCGATATTTGAAACTGAATATGGACGTAGAGTTAATCAAAGGAGTTAATCAAAATGTGTTAATCAAAATGAGTTAGAGGAGTTAATCGATTAGAGTTAGAGGAGTTAATCGATTAGAGTTAGAGTTAACTAGTTGAAGTTAATCAGTTAGAGTTAACCAGTTATGGTTAATCAGTTAGAGTTAACCGGTAAGAGTTAACCAGTTAGAGTTAACCGGTTAGAGTTAACCAGTTAGAGTTAACCGGTTAGAGTTAATCAGTTAGAGTTAACCAGTTAGAGTTAATCAGTTAGAGTTAACCAGTTAGAGTTAATCAAATAGAGTTAACCAGTTAGAGTTAATCAGTTAGGGTTAACCAGTTAGAGTTAACCAGTTAGAGTTAATCAGTTAGTGTTAACCAATTAGAGTTAATCAGTTAGAGTTAATCGATTAGAGTTAAATCGAACTAGAGTTATTCGAATAGAGTTAATTGAACAAGAGTTAGTCGAATATTTGTTATTCGAATAGCGTTAATTGAATTGGAGTTGTTGAAAAAGAAATTATCGAATATTACTTATTCGAAAGAAATTTTCGAATATTAGTTATTCGAAAGAAATTATCGAATATTAGTTATTCGAAAGGAGTTATCGAATATTAGTTATTCGAAAGAAATTATCGAATATTACTTATTCGAAAGAAATTATCGAATATTAGTTATTCGAAAGGAGTTATCGAATATTAGTTATTCGAAAGGAATTATCAAATATTAGTTATTCGAAAGAAATTATCGAATATTATTTATTCGAAAGGAGTTATCGAATATTAGCTTTTCGAAAGGAGTTAATCGAATATTAGTTATTCTAAAGGAGTTATCGAATATTAGTTATTCGAAAGGAGTTAATTAAATATTAGTTATTCGAAAGGAGTTAATCAAATATAGTTTATTCGAAAGGAGTTAATTGATAAGAGTAAATTAGTTAGAGTTAATTGAAAAGAGTTAATCCAATAGAGTTAATCCAACAGAGTTAATCAAATAGAGTTAATAGAATTGAGTTAATCAAATAGAGCTAACTGATAAGAGTAAATTGATTAGAGTTAATTGAATAGTGTTAATTGAATAGAGTTATTAAAATATAGGTTATTTGAAGAAGAGAGATTATCGAATATAGTTTACTCGAAGGAAAGTGTAACAACCCGGAAAATCTGGGCCAGTTTAAAATTTTTATTTTGGCTATTTTAGTGAATTTTGATTATTTAAAATAAATTATTTTAAATAATATCGACGAGAAAATTTAATTTGAATAGAATTCGACGTATATATTATATACGCCGTCGTTAGAATATAAATATTTATATATAATTATAAATAGAATTGAAAATGGCGCGGTAGTTCGATAATTCGATTTCAAACTTCAATTGAATGTACCGGGTGCAAAACAATCCGGATTTTAGTGAAACCAAAAATAATGGAATCTAATAGTGAATATCTTTCCAACGAATCCGAAAGATCAAAATTTCGTAGCGAGAATCAAAAGATATGTCCAGTTGAAGATTCTGAATAGTCGCTATGGAATTCAGGCCCTTAAAAATGGACATTTTGCAAATGACCTCGGATTTCGACGAAACCAGTTTTGTTGGGTCCGTGATGTTAAGTTATTGCTAGATTCCAAATTTCATAATTTTTCGAATCAATATGTGAGCGTGGCAAAAGAAAACGCGTTTGACCAGTTTCAGTTGATTTTAATCGACTGGAAATTGGCCATTTTTCTAACTGTCTCAGAATTCGACGAAACTAGTTTTGTTAGGACCGTATCGTCAATACGAAGCTAGAAAATATTTTTCTAGAATTTTTAGGGTTCGTATGTGGCCCCGGTAATTTGAAATGTACGTTTAAAATTCAATATAGTGATTTAAATGTAAATTTGACGGAAACTTAGCGTAACAGCCGAATTGGCCTACGAAACATATCCCATTGTGTTCGGAATGGGGGTATTTAGCTAGGGGCGGCATTCGTTGGGGTTCGTTTGGAGTTCAAACCGTTAAACAAGTGATGTTGGAATTTAATGAAATAAATATTAAAAATATTAAATATAAATAATTTAGGGCCAATCAGAATTCACAAAATTAAAACCCTAATTCTCCGCCCCCGTTCAAGTCGATTTACGGCGGAATCAGCTCGAATTTTCGAGCCCTAAAATCTCCCGATCCAAACTGAATTAATCCAACTCCTCAATCAAAAATCCTAGCCCCCTCCAAGATCCCGAGATCCATATAATCATCGGAATTTTTCGTGAAGAAAGCTGCTCGAATTTTGAGCTTGAAGGCGTGAATTTAGGGGCGGGTTTCTGGGTTCATCGGAGCATCGAGTTTGCTGGGAGGAAGGGCGGTTGCAGAGGGAAGGGAGGCGGTCGTCAGGAGGTCGGCCGATCTGGGTCCAACGTGGGGGATGGACGGCGGCAAGCGGGTTCAAATTTCGGCGGTGGGTTTTGAACGCCTGGAGCGTTTTACAGAGAAAGGTGACTCCTTTTTTTTTTCTTTTTTTTACACATTTTAAACTATATTAGTTATTATTTTAAAGATTAGTTTTAAAAACAGAATAATATAGTTTTAAAAATAAAATAGATTTGATTTGAAAAATATAGTAGATTTGAAAATAAAAATAAAATGCTTTGGTTTGAAAAAAATATATAAAATAGAAGTGGTTTTAAAAATAGAAGTTAGAAATGATTTTAAAAAAAAAAAAAATATAGAAAAAAAAAAGAAATACGAATAGATTTGATTTTTAGGAATAGAAAAATGTAAATGGTTTGAAATAGAAAAATATACTTTGTTTAGAAAATAAATATAAAAAAAAAGCATTGTGTTTAAAAATAAAATTTCGCTTTGTCTACAAATAAAATAGCTTTGTTATTGAAAAGAAATTTGCTTTGTTTTTGAAAAATAAAATAGAATAGACTCTAAAAATAAAAGTAGGATGCTTAGAAAAATAGATTTTAGAAAAATAAAAGAAATCTGATTTTATATATATATATATATATATATATATAAAGCGAGTTAAAAATATGATTTTTATATATAGAACTTCGAACTGAAAATTCGATTTTTATATATTGAATAGCGAACTAAAAATATGATTTTTCTATATTGAACCTCAAAGTAAAAATTCGATTTTTATATATTGAATAGCGATGTAAAAATTCGATTTTTACATATGTAGTGGCTACGGGCAACGAAGATGACGAAGATGGGATAGCGATGAAGATTTCTATCAATGAAGTGCCGTGGAGCTAGGATAGCTATATGTGAGAATTTCTCACCTTTCACTTTCTTTTTCTAGTTATATATATATACTAGGATGCAGACGGTGCTTAGTAGCACCCGACACAATCGTCCACAGACCATGGACTTGTTTGTTTGGCTGTTTGGTTATTGATTGTGATATTGGTTTGAATGTGGTTTGTGGTGTGAAAAATCGAATCGATAAATTTGTTAGGATTAGACGTGCGCCGTTATAAGGCGAAGGAGTAAGGCTAGGTTAGACCCTTACTCCAAATTTTGTAGTTTGCATAACGAATTGATTTGATTGAGTTGTGAATGGCGTGGGCCTTCACTAGACCGGGGATAAGGCTAGGCCTTGTCCCGTTTCTAGTATCGTGCCGTTATGCCGCCGAAATTTTCTAAAATAAGTTAGAAAAATAAAAATATCATTTTATTTAGAGAATGAACTGAATAGAAATTCATAGGTTGAAATAAAATGTTTTATCGTTAAAAATATAATTTTTAACGTGAATATGAAAATAGTGAAGTGAATAAATAAATATTCATTTACAAACCAGATGGTTTGTTTATGTACACTTATTTGAATGACATTGATTGGGACGATAAATTTTACACATCGCCCAACTGCACAACTAAAATCTGTGTTTGATTGTTTGAAACCCCACACGGGTGTTGGGATGAAATTTGAAGTTCACTCATCCCGATTGATTGAATATGTCGATCGGTTGATTGACAGGCTGTTTTAAGCGTTGGATATCTATATTTGATGCTTATACAGTGTAGTGCACTTTGGTTGATGGTTGATTATTTTTCCATGCTATTATATACATGTGTTGTATGAAAATCCATATAATTAACTTTATATGGTAATGGATTGGGCCTCATTCCAGTTTTAAAATAGAATATTTGAAATAAAAATATTTGAAATAGAATATTTGAAATAGAAATTATGAAGCCGTGTTGATTAGATTGACGCCATTTTGACGTAAACGATATTTATATCGATTTTATTCATTTCGAAATGAATTGAATTGAAAGTGATTTCGAAATGAATTGAATTGAAAACGATTTCGAAATGAATTGAATTGAAAGTGATTTCGAAATGAATTGAATTGAAAACGATTTCGAAATGAAATGAATTGAAAACGAATTCGAAATGAATTGAATTGAAAACGATTTCGAAATGAAATGAATTGAAAACGAATTCGAAATGAATTGAATTGAAAACGAATTCGAAATGAATTGAATTGAAAACGATTTCGAAATGAATTGAATTGAAAACGATTTCGAAATGAAATGAATTGAAAACGAATTCGAAATGAATTGAATTGAAAACGATTTCGAAATGAAATGAATTGAAAACGAATTCGAAATGAATTGAATTGAAAACGATTTCGAAATGAATTGAATTGAAAACGAATTCAAAGTGAATTGAATTGAAAACGATTTCGAAATGAATTGAATTGAAAGTGATTTCGAAATGAATTGAATTGAAAACGATTTCGAAATGAATTGAATTGAAAACGAATTCAAAATGAATTGAAAGCAAATTGAAATGAATTCAAATTGAATTGAAATTTGAATTGAATAGAAATGAATTTTAAAACGAATTTATAGAGAAGAATTCAATTTTGCTTTGAATTGAGATGGAAGTTGAAATAGATTTTGAAACGAATTTTAAAACTATTTATATAATTCGTTTTAAATAGAAATCGACGAAGTATATATTATATATATTATATATATAATATAATGGCCTGAATAGAACGCGCCGCGCCGCGGCAGTTCGTGAATTTCGACCATTTATTTCAAACGGACATTGCGGGAGATCCGACCGTCGGATTCTCCTAAAACCGGAACCGTTGGGTTCGTATCGAAAAGAGCTTTCTAACGAAGATTAGAAATTTGAAATCTAACGGTTGGATTTGGAATTATGTCCAAATCAAATTCGAAAAAGGTCGCTGTAAGTGCAGTTCGATGGCCGTTGATGGAAATCGACTGTATGGGCCTTGATAAAATTATTAAAAATAGTAATAATTTGTGTAAAATCATAAGAAATGATTTGTGAAGATTTGGGATGAAAAACTCCATATTTGAAAGGATAAAAATGGATTTTTATCGAAATGAACTAGTTTTGAACTAGAATTATAATTCTATTTATTTTTAAATAAATAAATTGAATTCGAAAAGGGTTTTAAAAATAACCAAAATTTCCAATGATTGCATTGGAGTGGAGTTGAATCGAAATTGTCTTCGGAATATTTCGATGTTGGAATTCGTGATTATACAGGTGTTGTTATGGAAATTTGAAAGATATATATTGATATCGTTATTTCCAATACGACATTTGTTAGTCGTAGAATTCGATATTGAATATAAGCCGATATGTTTTCTATTCAGAGCCTTGTATTGAATATCGAATGTGATTTGGGTTTGTCGTGAATGGTGTCTTCACTAACACTGTTCTTGAACCCAGTTGAGAAAAGATTAAATCTTTTTATTTAGATTTAATGAAGTGTACCAATTAAATAATATTTAATTGGAATTGAATTGATATTGATTTTTGGGTTTATCGTGAACAGTGTTTTAAATAACACTTGTTCTTTAACCCGATAATTAATGGAATGTGATTTTGGGTTTATCGTGAATCGTGTTTTAAATGACACTGATTCTTTAACCCAGATAATGGTTAAAACTAAGTGGAGTTTTAATGAATCTTTAATTAGATTGAAAAGATCGAGAATGGAGTATCACCAGTTTTGCTCTAGGCGATAGTTAAATCTTTAATTAGATTTGAACGTGAAATTTAGAACTAACTGTCAGTTAGCTAAGTAGAATGGTTTTCTGGATATTGATCTGATGTTGGTTTCGGCCTTCGGGGTTAATATTTGGGGAATTATTCTCTTGATTAATTTACGGTTAATGACTAATGAGTTGGAATGAGGCGTATGTTGTGTTTGTGTAACACTTTTATAATATATACGCGAGTTATTCGGAAAGACCGGGTTTATCCCATTCTGAATAACTGATACGACGATAAGTCGAAGATGAAGACGATGGTCGAAGACCGGAGGTCTTCACGTCGTTTGGGTAATTACTGATGATCTTGATTGGGCTGTACACCCAAGAAGATGGAAACAGTTAGTGATCGTCCAGACGTACTTGGAGATCGATGGATATGCGGGGTACTAGGTGCCTCCGGTTTCGTTCAGACCCAGAACGGACTTGTAAATGGACTGTGTGTCTGACATCGGATTTCATTCTGTGTGACTGATATCGGTTGCATAGGATGGTTTGCCTGTGTGGCATGCTAAGATGCAAATGATCAAGGCTTCTGTTGAAAAGCAAAGTCTTGTGGTGATGATCAAAGCACGGCCTTTGTGGCGTAGCTTTGTGTAACGTTTACCTCGCGTGTTTCACACCCGGTATGAACCAAAAACGGGAGACGGACCTCAGGGAGGACTTGCGTTTCTTTCTAGCTAGAAGTGGCGTCAGTGGTTTTACACGCCCTGACGAGTTTGACTTATGTTGTTGTTGCTGTTGCGAGGCGCCTCGGTTATATCGGTTTCGGCCGAATGCATTCTGGTCGGCTGACGGACCAGACTTACACCCCATAGGGTGGGGAGACGTATTGTTCAGGCACTATAATCCACTCCGTGTGGACCGGCCCTGTCGCTCCATGGGGCAGTTGCGGCTGTTCCTGTGGCTCGGGCTAGAGAGTCACGAATCGGTTGAGGACTATCTTTTGCCTCGGTTCATAGACGGAAATCCAATTTCCAAATACGTGCCATTTGCGGTTTTATTTGTAAACCTATATATGGCGACATAGTGGTATGGGGCATTCATGCCGCCTATGATTGATACTTATGATTTGAAGTTGTTTTATATACTATGCACTTATAATAGTATCAAATGATTTGTTTTAAACGTATCAAGCATTCTTTGGCTGTTATAAGGGAAAACCCTATCCCCCGGCTTGCGTTTGCATTGTGTGATAGGACCTGGGTCTTATAACAGCTTCATTTTTCTTTATTTAGCATGGCGCTGTTTGTTTATGCACTGGTATTCTTGGGAGGAAACCCGTTCCGTGTTATACGGCGTGGTCCCTTGATTTACCTAATGATTTAAAATAAAGATTAACTGTTTTAGTTCTCACACCAGTCACATGACTGACCTGGAGTTTATTGTTTTAACCTAAACTCTGGGTGCCCTTATTTTCGACACGGGCAGCTAGTAGTTTTGGTTTTGCAGATTTATATCCACAGGATCCTGGTTTACAGCTGGAACGATATCCGGAAAGCTTTGTATCCGTATATCTTTTTCTAGTTGTGTATTGTATTATTTTCCGCTGCTATGTATTTAAATGTAATTTAAATCTCTGATATTTCTGTGTAATATTCATTTATACTCTGTATATTCTTGTAATCTGATGCACTGTTGTTATATATAGTGAAATGTTCTTTTATATGCGTTCTGTTGTGGCTTGTTCTCGAACTATCCGACGCTTTCCTTTACGGGGAAGTTGCGGGTCTTCACAGTTGGTATCAGAGCTTTGGTTTACAGAGCTCGAGAACAAGGCACATTAGAAACATACGAAAGAATTCATCAGATATTGGATTAGTAATATCCAATGGGAATGACTCGTTAGAGATGGGATCAGTAGTATCCTAGAACGAGTGTGAAGAGTTTATTTTTAAAATAAAACAAATTTTTGTTTTGAAAATTTAAATCAATTATTCGTGTTTGATTATTTATTTATATTGATGTGGACAATCCAGTATATATAGATTTTGCGTATACGTCTGATCCGCGTGTATTTGAAATTTTAATATACTGGATAGATATAGAATCACACTCTAGTCGCCCGAAGATGATATTGATGATAGCGATCGCATCATCAACATTTATGTTCGAGTTTCGAAGGTGTGATTTCTATATATTTCCATTAGGCTGGTGTGAGAACCAAAATATATATAGTTAGAACACATTGTTGTGAATTGGCATCAAAAACAAGATTTTCAATATATATATCAAAATTATGAATTTGAAACTTTAAATTCACTAATTGATTGATGTTTGTGTTGTTTGTTCATTGTTTGATAATTTTGAACCATTTAGCCTAATTGAATCAAATATTGAATTGTATTGAAAATTGGTCGCATCGGCTTGCATATACATGTATATCATTGAACAGGTCATAGCAAGGAGGCTAGAGCAGAGAATAAAATTTGTTTGCCCGACAAATAGGTACATGTTTACTACATAATTTCCTGTTTTGTTTGGGTGATGATGATTTTATGAGCCTATTGGCTAGCCGCTTGGCTTTTTCTTTTTCTTTTTGAGATCTGAAGGACCGGGGAAGCTATTTGAAATTCCCCGATGCTCCCGTTGCAGGGGAGGTTATGGCGAAATTTTTCGAAAATTTAGGGTGTTAGCCAAATTTTTGAAATTTTGAAAATTCTCAGAAAACCAAAGGGTTGGAGAATGGGAGCCTGATCGATCGTAGAGCTGAATAGTCAAACCACTTTCGACTTTGTTCCTTTTCGGGGACGAAAAGTTTTAAGTGGGGGAGATTGTAACAACCCGGAAAATCTGGGCCAGTTTAAAATTTTTATTTTGGCTATTTTAGTGAATTTTGATTATTTAAAATAAATTATTTTAAATAATATCGACGAGAAAATTTAATTTGAATAGAATTCGACGTATATATTATATACGCCGTCGTTAGAATATAAATATTTATATATAATTATAAATAGAATTGAAAATGGCGCGGTAGTTCGATAATTCGATTTCAAACTTCAATTGAATGTACCGGGTGCAAAACAATCCGGATTTTAGTGAAACCAAAAATAATGGAATCTAATAGTGAATATCTTTCCAACGAATCCGAAAGATCAAAATTTCGTAGCGAGAATCAAAAGATATGTCCAGTTGAAGATTCTGAATAGTCGCTATGGAATTCAGGCCCTTAAAAATGGACATTTTGCAAATGACCTCGGATTTCGACGAAACCAGTTTTGTTGGGTCCGTGATGTTAAGTTATTGCTAGATTCCAAATTTCATAATTTTTCGAATCAATATGTGAGCGTGGCAAAGGAAAACGCGTTTGACCAGTTTCAGTTGATTTTAATCGACTGGAAATTGGCCATTTTTCTAACTGTCTCAGAATTCGACGAAACTAGTTTTGTTAGGACCGTATCGTCAATACGAAGCTAGAAAATATTTTTCTAGAATTTTTAGGGTTCGTATGTGGCCCCGGTAATTTGAAATGTACGTTTAAAATTCAATATAGTGATTTAAATGTAAATTTGACGGAAACTTAGCGTAACAGCCGAATTGGCCTACGAAACATATCCCATTGTGTTCGGAATGGGGGTATTTAGCTAGGGGCGGCATTCGTTGGGGTTCGTTTGGAGTTCAAACCGTTAAACAAGTGATGTTGGAATTTAATGAAATAAATATTAAAAATATTAAATATAAATAATTTAGGGCCAATCAGAATTCACAAAATTAAAACCCTAATTCTCCGCCCCCGTTCAAGCCGATTTACGGCGGAATCAGCTCGAATTTTCGAGCCCTAAAATCTCCCGATCCAAACTGAATTAATCCAACTCCTCAATCAAAAATCCTAGCCCCCTCCAAGATCCCGAGATCCATATAATCATCGGAATTTTTCGTGAAGAAAGCTGCTCGAATTTTGAGCTTGAAGGCGTGAGTTTAGGGGCGGGTTTCTGGGTTCATCGGAGCATCGAGTTTGCTGGGAGGAAGGGCGGTTGCAGAGGGAAGGGAGGCGGTCGTCAGGAGGTCGGCCGATCTGGGTCCAACGTGGGGGATGGACGGCGGCAAGCGGGTTCAAATTTCGGCGGTGGGTTTTGAACGCCTGGAGCGTTTTACAGAGAAAGGTGACTCCTTTTTTTTTTCTTTTTTTTTACACATTTTAAACTATATTAGTTATTATTTTAAAGATTAGTTTTAAAAACAGAATAATATAGTTTTAAAAATAAAATAGATTTGATTTGAAAAATATAGTAGATTTGAAAATAAAAATAAAATGCTTTGGTTTGAAAAAAATATATAAAATAGAAGTGGTTTTAAAAATAGAAGTTAGAAATGATTTAAAAAAAAAAAATATAGAAAAAAAAAAGAAATACGAATAGATTTGATTTTTAGGAATAGAAAAATGTAAATGGTTTGAAATAGAAAAATATACTTTGTTTAGAAAATAAATATAAAAAAAAAGCATTGTGTTTAAAAATAAAATTTCGCTTTGTCTACAAATAAAATAGCTTTGTTATTGAAAAGAAATTTGCTTTGTTTTTGAAAAATAAAATAGAATAGACTCTAAAAATAAAAGTAGGATGCTTAGAAAAATAGATTTTAGAAAAATAAAAGAAATCTGATTTTATATATATATATATATATATATATATAAAGCGAGTTAAAAATATGATTTTTATATATAGAACTTCGAACTGAAAATTCGATTTTTATATATTGAATAGCGAACTAAAAATATGATTTTTCTATATTGAACCTCAAAGTAAAAATTCGATTTTTATATATTGAATAGCGATGTAAAAATTCGATTTTTACATATGTAGTGGCTACGGGCAACGAAGATGACGAAGATGGGATAGCGATGAAGATTTCTATCAATGAAGTGCCGTGGAGCTAGGATAGCTATATGTGAGAATTTCTCACCTTTCACTTTCTTTTTCTAGTTATATATATATACTAGGATGCAGACGGTGCTTAGTAGCACCCGACACAATCGTCCACAGACCATGGACTTGTTTGTTTGGCTGTTTGGTTATTGATTGTGATATTGGTTTGAATGTGGTTTGTGGTGTGAAAAATCGAATCGATAAATTTGTTAGGATTAGACGTGCGCCGTTATAAGGCGAAGGAGTAAGGCTAGGTTAGACCCTTACTCCAAATTTTGTAGTTTGCATAACGAATTGATTTGATTGAGTTGTGAATGGCGTGGGCCTTCACTAGACCGGGGATAAGGCTAGGCCTTGTCCCGTTTCTAGTATCGTGCCGTTATGCCGCCGAAATTTTCTAAAATAAGTTAGAAAAATAAAAATATCATTTTATTTAGAGAATGAACTGAATAGAAATTCATAGGTTGAAATAAAATGTTTTATCGTTAAAAATATAATTTTTAACGTGAATATGAAAATAGTGAAGTGAATAAATAAATATTCATTTACAAACCAGATGGTTTGTTTATGTACACTTATTTGAATGACATTGATTGGGACGATAAATTTTACACATCGCCCAACTGCACAACTAAAATCTGTGTTTGATTGTTTGAAACCCCACACGGGTGTTGGGATGAAATTTGAAGTTCACTCATCCCGATTGATTGAATATGTCGATCGGTTGATTGACAGGCTGTTTTAAGCGTTGGATATCTATAT
This sequence comes from Allium sativum, assembly GCA_030737875.1. Lineage (NCBI taxonomy): Eukaryota > Viridiplantae > Streptophyta > Magnoliopsida > Asparagales > Amaryllidaceae > Allium > Allium sativum. The sequence goes on from CM060912.1 coordinate 311,287,749, forward strand.
TTGATGCTTATACAGTGTAGTGCACTTTGGTTGATGGTTGATTATTTTTCCATGCTATTATATACATGTGTTGTATGAAAATCCATATAATTAACTTTATATGGTAATGGATTGGGCCTCATTCCAGTTTTAAAATAGAATATTTGAAATAAAAATATTTGAAATAGAATATTTGAAATAGAAATTATGAAGCCGTGTTGATTAGATTGACGCCATTTTGACGTAAACGATATTTATATCGATTTTATTCATTTCGAAATGAATTGAATTGAAAGTGATTTCGAAATGAATTGAATTGAAAACGATTTCGAAATGAATTGAATTGAAAGTGATTTCGAAATGAATTGAATTGAAAACGATTTCGAAATGAAATGAATTGAAAACGAATTCGAAATGAATTGAATTGAAAACGATTTCGAAATGAAATGAATTGAAAACGAATTCGAAATGAATTGAATTGAAAACGAATTCGAAATGAATTGAATTGAAAACGATTTCGAAATGAATTGAATTGAAAACGATTTCGAAATGAAATGAATTGAAAACGAATTCGAAATGAATTGAATTGAAAACGATTTCGAAATGAAATGAATTGAAAACGAATTCGAAATGAATTGAATTGAAAACGATTTCGAAATGAATTGAATTGAAAACGAATTCAAAGTGAATTGAATTGAAAACGATTTCGAAATGAATTGAATTGAAAGTGATTTCGAAATGAATTGAATTGAAAACGATTTCGAAATGAATTGAATTGAAAACGAATTCAAAATGAATTGAAAGCAAATTGAAATGAATTCAAATTGAATTGAAATTTGAATTGAATAGAAATGAATTTTAAAACGAATTTATAGAGAAGAATTCAATTTTGCTTTGAATTGAGATGGAAGTTGAAATAGATTTTGAAACGAATTTTAAAACTATTTATATAATTCGTTTTAAATAGAAATCGACGAAGTATATATTATATATATTATATATATAATATAATGGCCTGAATAGAACGCGCCGCGCCGCGGCAGTTCGTGAATTTCGACCATTTATTTCAAACGGACATTGCGGGAGATCCGACCGTCGGATTCTCCTAAAACCGGAACCGTTGGGTTCGTATCGAAAAGAGCTTTCTAACGAAGATTAGAAATTTGAAATCTAACGGTTGGATTTGGAATTATGTCCAAATCAAATTCGAAAAAGGTCGCTGTAAGTGCAGTTCGATGGCCGTTGATGGAAATCGACTGTATGGGCCTTGATAAAATTATTAAAAATAGTAATAATTTGTGTAAAATCATAAGAAATGATTTGTGAAGATTTGGGATGAAAAACTCCATATTTGAAAGGATAAAAATGGATTTTTATCGAAATGAACTAGTTTTGAACTAGAATTATAATTCTATTTATTTTTAAATAAATAAATTGAATTCGAAAAGGGTTTTAAAAATAACCAAAATTTCCAATGATTGCATTGGAGTGGAGTTGAATCGAAATTGTCTTCGGAATATTTCGATGTTGGAATTCGTGATTATACAGGTGTTGTTATGGAAATTTGAAAGATATATATTGATATCGTTATTTCCAATACGACATTTGTTAGTCGTAGAATTCGATATTGAATATAAGCCGATATGTTTTCTATTCAGAGCCTTGTATTGAATATCGAATGTGATTTGGGTTTGTCGTGAATGGTGTCTTCACTAACACTGTTCTTGAACCCAGTTGAGAAAAGATTAAATCTTTTTATTTAAATTTAATGAAGTGTACCAATTAAATAATATTTAATTGGAATTGAATTGATATTGATTTTTGGGTTTATCGTGAACAGTGTTTTAAATAACACTTGTTCTTTAACCCGATAATTAATGGAATGTGATTTTGGGTTTATCGTGAATCGTGTTTTAAATGACACTGATTCTTTAACCCAGATAATGGTTAAAACTAAGTGGAGTTTTAATGAATCTTTAATTAGATTGAAAAGATCGAGAATGGAGTATCACCAGTTTTGCTCCAGGCGATAGTTAAATCTTTAATTAGATTTGAACGTGAAATTTAGAACTAACTGTCAGTTAGCTAAGTAGAATGGTTTTCTGGATATTGATCTGATGTTGGTTTCGGCCTTCGGGGTTAATATTTGGGGAATTATTCTCTTGATTAATTTACGGTTAATGACTAATGAGTTGGAATGAGGCGTATGTTGTGTTTGTGTAACACTTTTATAATATATACGCGAGTTATTCGGAAAGACCGGGTTTATCCCATTCTGAATAACTGATACGACGATAAGTCGAAGATGAAGACGATGGTCGAAGACCGGAGGTCTTCACGTCGTTTGGGTAATTACTGATGATCTTGATTGGGCTGTACACCCAAGAAGATGGAAACAGTTAGTGATCGTCCAGACGTACTTGGAGATCGATGGATATGCGGGGTACTAGGTGCCTCCGGTTTCGTTCAGACCCAGAACGGACTTGTAAATGGACTGTGTGTCTGACATCGGATTTCATTCTGTGTGACTGATATCGGTTGCATAGGATGGTTTGCCTGTGTGGCATGCTAAGATGCAAATGATCAAGGCTTCTGTTGAAAAGCAAAGTCTTGTGGTGATGATCAAAGCACGGCCTTTGTGGCGTAGCTTTGTGTAACGTTTACCTCGCGTGTTTCACACCCGGTATGAACCAAAAACGGGAGACGGACCTCAGGGAGGACTTGCGTTTCTTTCTAGCTAGAAGTGGCGTCAGTGGTTTTACACGCCCTGACGAGTTTGACTTATGTTGTTGTTGCTGTTGCGAGGCGCCTCGGTTATATCGGTTTCGGCCGAATGCATTCTGGTCGGCTGACGGACCAGACTTACACCCCATAGGGTGGGGAGACGTATTGTTCAGGCACTATAATCCACTCCGTGTGGACCGGCCCTGTCGCTCCATGGGGCAGTTGCGGCTGTTCCTGTGGCTCGGGCTAGAGAGTCACGAATCGGTTGAGGACTATCTTTTGCCTCGGTTCATAGACGGAAATCCAATTTCCAAATACGTGCCATTTGCGGTTTTATTTGTAAACCTATATATGGCGACATAGTGGTATGGGGCATTCATGCCGCCTATGATTGATACTTATGATTTGAAGTTGTTTTATATACTATGCACTTATAATAGTATCAAATGATTTGTTTTAAACGTATCAAGCATTCTTTGGCTGTTATAAGGGAAAACCCTATCCCCCGGCTTGCGTTTGCATTGTGTGATAGGACCTGGGTCTTATAACAGCTTCATTTTTCTTTATTTAGCATGGCGCTGTTTGTTTATGCACTGGTATTCTTGGGAGGAAACCCGTTCCGTGTTATACGGCGTGGTCCCTTGATTTACCTAATGATTTAAAATAAAGATTAACTGTTTTAGTTCTCACACCAGTCACATGACTGACCTGGAGTTTATTGTTTTAACCTAAACTCTGGGTGCCCTTATTTTCGACACGGGCAGCTAGTAGTTTTGGTTTTGCAGATTTATATCCACAGGATCCTGGTTTACAGCTGGAACGATATCCGGAAAGCTTTGTATCCGTATATCTTTTTCTAGTTGTGTATTGTATTATTTTCCGCTGCTATGTATTTAAATGTAATTTAAATCTCTGATATTTCTGTGTAATATTCATTTATACTCTGTATATTCTTGTAATCTGATGCACTGTTGTTATATATAGTGAAATGTTCTTTTATATGCGTTCTGTTGTGGCTTGTTCTCGAACTATCCGACGCTTTCCTTTACGGGGAAGTTGCGGGTCTTCACAGAAAGTGTTATCGAATAGAGATTTATTCGAAAGAGAGTTACGTAAGGAAGTTGGTAAAGATTTAAAAGATAAACTTTGACTATTTCGAAGTTAAAACGTTGTTCTGTTAAGGTCTGAGAGGTAATTATACCCCAACTTGATTGACTTCCTTCTTAACTAAGGAATGGTAAGGTTTGATAGTAAAGGTTGGTTAAGTGAATATAGTTAATGAAGGTAATAGTTTGAATTGGCATAGCGATGTTTTATTTAAACATCTGTTTAAATCCAAGGAATGAGTTTTGGAAACGTTTTCCAAATATAATCAGAGATATTTTCTAATCATAGAAAATGAAATATTGGAATGACAGTGATACGTGGAAAGGAGATGGAAATGTTTTCCAATGATTAATAACGTATATTTTCTAAATTTAGAAAATAAGAATTTCTGTATATATACGGAAACAGGAAATAAAGAATGAATAAATTAATGATAAATTAATTTAAGAGATAAATGATGAATGATGATTGATCGATATAATTTCCATATGGAAATAATATCGTTGTTTGCACATGTGTTTTTCTTTGATAGTTAACTCACCGACTATAGAAGTTTTTGACCATTTTACGTCGTCAATGCGGAGAGACCGGTTGGATTCTTATCCAAAGAACCACTCCGTATGGGCGTTAGCGTTTCAAATCAAATAGATCGAAGTCAAATTGAAGACAGAGTAAAGTGCAAGGGCTGTTGTATAAGTCCTAGGTAGAGATTTCCTAGGATGGATGTACGGAATAATGCCTTCGGTTTGTCCAGTCCCAGGACAACTTGAATGGACGAATGTCTGACAGAGTATATCTGGTAGATCGCGTAAGTTGATCGTTTCAAACGTATTTACATTGGTGGCGGAGGAATTCGTTTCTCTTAGCTTATACCCGTGGTATTTTTGGGGAAATCAATTTGTGATTTGACGGGTATGACGATGTGGCATTCAAAGTGAATGAATGAGTAATCTGTTGAAAGATACGTTATGACCTCCAGCCTCATCAGCTTGGAAATGACAGAAATCAGGAGGCAGCATGGCTAAGTGGTTCACAACCAAGTAGGGTATATTGTCACCATCTAGAGAATATTCATATTTGTTACTTATTTCAATTCCGTATCTCCCGGGAATGGTTATGTTGGTGTACCAACTGTAAGGTGACAATATATTCGATACACTCAAGCGAAATGAGTGGTCGGTCATGTGTGGTCGAGTTGCAAGATGTTCTTGTTGAACTCCAGTGTATCGCTTCTAGAGTACATTGAGCGGAAGGTGGATCCATACCTTGTTATAGTTGGAATCCATTCCCCAAATAAGAGCCCGCAGTTTTGATTGTATATTATATATGTAGAACGTTAGATGCAAGCGTTTCTACTAGATTGATATTACTTGTGTTAGACATTATTATAATATCAGAATAATATTGTTTTACCAATGATTTGGGTTATCGTAAGGTAAAAACCATCCGTGTTTATGTGTGGATCGGTCTTATGATTATCCTTTGTTTCAAAAGGATTTTGAAAGTTAAATCAAATAATTTGAGTTTACTCACACCAGTCACATGACTGACCCGGAGTTTATTTTGTTTTGTTCTCCCTAAACTCTTGGGTGCCCAATTTTGTACGGGCAGTCAAGTAGTCAGGATTTACAGATACTTGAAGAGCTGGAGCAGGAGGCTTCAGGATTTTATAGCTATTGTTTTTCCGCTGTGTTGTAAGTGATGTACTTTGGAAATGATATGTATATTCAAATACAGATTTATATTTCAAAGTTATGTTATGAAATATATTTATTCATTCCACAGTGAGATTCATATTTACTATGATGTTGTATGTTCTTCTTCTTCTTTTATTCTAAGTTTCTATCTTATCTATCCTACCCTCTAATTTCTTTCATTAACTACCGGTATTTTCGTTCCTTGGATGTTCGATATGTGTTGTATATCGGATAACCAAGATCGACTTTTTCCAGGACGTTACAAACTAACATAGCATAATTCCTGCCTCAAGCTCATTTCTAATGCTTCGACTTGAAGCATTTATCTATCGAGGACTATTGTTACTGCAAGATTTCGATACTGAAACAAAAGAGAGGTGAAGGGGTATCAGAATGAACCTGACGCCACAGTAGAAGCATGAGAAGTCTTCGGTCAACACCAAAGCACAAGGTAAAGCTGGAACCAAGAGCAAAAGGAAAAAAAACTAAGACGATATTGAAAGCAAGAGGGATAAGAGCATAAAGTCGACACTAAAACAAGGGATCGGCTTATATGTTATTGGCACCAACAAAGGAGAGCAAATAGCTTGGTGCTGATACCATCGAAATGGCAACAAAGGCACGATACTGATACCAACATGCAACAAGCAGTAAGCTTGGTGTCGGTATCGAATAATAAAGACAGAAGCATAAAATCCGATATCAAGAACAAGAAGTTAAAGCAATCAATTCGACACTGAATATACTAGCTTATGATATGAGACCGAAGTCAAATGCATAAAAGAAAAAGAACGAGACCAATATAAGAGCAAATAAAGTGCCATCAATACCAATGGGCTTGGTACGATATCCATGCCGAAGGCGGCACCAAAATATAAAGGAAGGAGCACAAAGGCAGCACCCAAAAGCCACTAGAGCGGGCCGATGCCAAGGGCTTGCTACCGACACCAAAAGCTACTGAAGCAAATTGACACCATGGTTTTTCCCTCGAAACCAAGAGCCACATAGGAGGGTCGATACCGGAGGATTAATGCGGAACCGAGCTTCCCACATGATCACTACCAAAGGGGGTCCAAATCTTCTATAAATAAGACCCCAAGGGTCACATTTGGGGGGGCTTCTCCTCATTCTAAAATCTTGCACTCATTTCCAGGAAACAAAACCCTAAATTAGAAATCAGTTTGGTGATTTCTCTTGTAATCTTTTATGTACTCAATCAAGTGATCAATAAAAGTGATACTTAGCACTTACTACCAATTATATTTGTCTTTTATCCATTAATTTGAATTTAAATCTTCGACATGGAAATGATTACCAAACCGTCCCTAATGAGCCATCTAGCTCCTACTAGTATCGAGCTTACAAAGCCCAAAGAGTGGCTCATAAGGCAACAACGACCAATCAAAGACCGATAGTGGATCACAAATCAAATTAAAGCCCAGAGAGTGGCTCATAAGGCTGAAATGGCCAATCTAAACCCAACGGTGGCTCATAAAGCTGAAATGGCAATCCAAAGCCGAAACTGTAAATACCTAAATCTAGGTTTTGGTTCGGGACATCTATTATTGCCATATATGGATTTTTGGTCTTTTATTAAATACCTGAATCTAGGTTTCAGTTCGAGACTTCTATTATTATCAAATATGGATTCCTGGTCTTCTATTAAGTACCTGAATTTGGGTTTCGGTTCGGGACTTCTATTATAGTCGGATATGTATTTCTGGTATTCAATTATTAAATACCCAAATCTGGGTTTCGGTATTCTAATCTTTGCCAGAGGAGGATTTAATCTTCTATTACGAATGCCTGAATATGGGTTTCAGAGCTTCTATCTATCTTTCCAAACGGATATTCAAGATTTATAGCAATAATGGATTCTTATATTTATTCTAACACCTGAATCTAGGTTATGGATTTTCCATTCTCATTTAGGAAAAAGGATTTGCAAAACGATACTTGGATTGGTATCTCGGGTCTCCTATATTAAAACCTTCCAATGATGGTCATGATTTCTCACATCTCACACAGGGAGATTTTCTAAACATTTATGTCCAAAATTTCCATTCATTATTTTGAAAAAATATAAAGTGTGAATGATCGTATCATTTTATAACAATGTTCATTTGCCACTTGGTCACAATCTAGATGGTGCCTCATATAAGTTGAGCAAATCATCGTATGTGTCCTATTCTAAGAAAAGACTGACCCAAGGATGTTATGTGTTGAATTTAATACAAAATAATGCAGTGGAACTCCTAAATGAGGATGTTTTAGACACAATAAGGATTGTACGTCAGGTGATATCTACACAATTTTCAAAGTTATTTACAAATTTACAAAGTCATTTCATTGATTGTGAAAGTACAAAAGATAGAACTTAATATCACAACTGCATCAATTTTCTTGCACATCCTCATTTACATCATCATTAGTTAGAGGAGTATTAATAGAATGACAAATTGTGATACAAAAAATCTCTTTAAGTTTATGCTCCTCTTTCCTATTCTCATCAGAGCTGTCTATAAAGCTAATCTGAAATTTTAGAGCTCTGTTGAAAGCTCTACCCATATTTTTTAAAGTCATTTTCTCTTTCTCCAAATCAAAGGCACACTTTCGTAGATTATTTCTTTCCTCCCGTAATTGTTTGATTTGGGAAATGTAATAGTTAATACGTCAAAGCATGTCATCATTATGCTTTGTTTCATAAAAATTCTTAATTTCAGCTCTGACCCTTCTGTGCCACCTAGCAATAACCAGTTCATCTCATCCGTGAGCGGGATTTACCAAATGAGGGTATTTTTCAACGGCTGAGGCTTTCGACCTAGTCGTGGTCTTGGAAGACTTAGGTGCAGCTATATTGGAGATTTTAATTCCCCAAGGTGAATTCCCAAGCCTTACTACTTTCTTTTACATTGTCCAACTCAATCTCCAAGTTAGTGATCTGCTATACAATCTACTCATCTCTTCGTCGAAATCGACAGAGAGAGTGACATTTATCTGTCCCTTTAATTCAAGGATAGTTTTATCCTTTTCTTTCAATTGACTTTATAAAATAGTAACCTGCTCATCAAATTCTTGATGGCCACCTTCTGAAGTAAAACCGTTCTTTCTCGAATTGTAGCGGGTACGCCGTTGGGAGCATCCCTCAGCTCTACAACTGTTGGTAATTCATCCCTGGATTGGGAGGGTGAAATTTCGAACTGGTCTCCCTATTTTCAACAAAATAAGATACAATTATAAACAAGTTCTATTTTCAAGGAATGGCACTAATAAAATTTTGCTTTTCATTATCAGAAAAGCCTACTACATAAACTCTTAGATTCATCCAAAAAATCTTTGAGTTGTTTTGAGGATACACACACTAAAGATTACAAAGGATGATCATGTTTATCAAAACACCTACTATTTAGGTTACATATCAATTCAACATGTAAGGTTCTAAGTCTCTTTAAAATTATTGCCTGATCATCATTCAGGAAGTCAAAGGGAAGTTAAGGGTACTTCCTGTAAATATGTCGAAGGTCTCCTAGAAGATGATCCCTTCCAAACCTAGATGATGTTTGAAAAATAGTTTGTGTCGAGTATTCTCTCCATAATCTAAAAAATGAGTGTAAGGCACCTTTGGGAACTACGTCTTTGTGAAGAATAAAATTATGCCATAACATGAAATAAAATCAGAAATCATGGATATAAGAGGTTGTTGTTAGAAACATTTCATAATTCTAAAGTTTTACATATATTCATCTTGTTCATACTATATTGACTTTTTGAATAACTATGAAATAAATCTGTTCTTATTGTACTTGAGCTTTTCTGGGGGTAAGTCCCTAAAGCTTGAATTAATCCTTGGTAGGTTCCAGCAGGCCCCAAGATGGTGGTCAACCCCACGTTCATCTAAGCACCACCTGTGAAGACGTCGAAGTAAACTACCACTAAACTCCCCCAAGAAAGAAAAATCTATTGTTTCATATTGGTTATAAACCTTATACAAGAAATCTATCAAGATGTCCCTATCTTTTATCAACATCAAAAAAAGTCGTTAATTCCTCGTTTTCTTTAAGAATTCTTTCTCTTCAAAGTTGTGCTGCCTTTAATCTTGGCTCGACTTCATGCACTCTATAGGACATCAGTTTTAAAGCACTTTTATCAGGATCATAATATTTTTAAGATAAAGCATTATAATCTTTCAGCAACTTGTCTTGCTCTATATGAGACCGAATTATTTCCCTTTATTTCTTGTCTAACTCTGTCTTATAAAATAAGGCAATATTTTTCCTTGACTATGAATTATAGGGAATTAGTTACCATGAATTCAAAGGGAAAGAAAACACTTCAAAAGTGAAAGCCATGCTTGAGAAATATGAACTTCAGGCTGAGCAGATTGTTCTTTTCCTTTATGCCCTTTGTCGGAGGGGCCGTTATCCTTGTAAGAGTTTCCACTAGATCTTGAATGTTGGGAGCACCCGAAGGATCAGGGTTGGCATTCTCGGAGCCATGGGTGCCAACAATAGGAGGAGGAGGGTTGTTGTCTCCTCCGCCAAAGTCATCATAACAGCCCTCGTCTCTGGGCATAAAATCATTGCCATCATCATCATCATCCTTTTCATTATTGATACTTGCATAACTACCTTCCTCGTCTCCTTCATACGGATCAAAATCATCAGGAAGGTCTTTAATATATAGAACTTCTCAGGCTCCATTGTATCTCTCTCAAGAACATGAATCTCCTACTTGCCCTGCTCAATCTTGTTCATAACTTTTGTCGTAATAGAAGGATCAACCAAAGGGAATTCAATCTCGGGATATTTCTGCCAATTGTCAGAGTATGCCAAGAAAAGAGCGTCTTCAAAAGAGTTCAAAATCACTTCTGGGAAATGGGAGTCGAAGAAAGAAGAAATCTTTTTTTTTTCCACATAAATTATTCGCTTAGCATTAGAGAGTGCAGCTTGACCCTTGGAAAGACGGTCGTCTTTCTCTTTTAACTTGTCAGCATGGTTGACTACCATTCTTACCTTTTCATCCTTGAGCTCTTATTGGGATAACTCAGGTGCCACAACTTTGTCAAACTGAAGGTCTTTAGCTTCCCTCTCCTTCGCAAGCTCTGACTCAGCCTTTTAAAGAGATGTTTTTAACTTCGCACATTCTTTCTCATGCTCCTCCTTCGCCCCGTTTAGAGCGTTGACTTTGGACTTCTGGGAAGATTTCTCCTCCATATGTTTTGCAACCTCGGAGGAGGACGGAGTGTCACTTACTGGAGAAAGGACCATTTTTCGTTATTTGAAAAGAAGAAAGAAAAATCAGCATTTACGTAGGAACAAAAGTCAAATGAAACTAAGCGGAACATGATTATACCTGAAGTTGTGCTCCGACAAGAGATTGTCGCAGGCTCATCAAGTCTGAGGAAGAAGAAGGCAATGAAATGTTAACAAAGCTTTCATAGGAAAGAGCGAGTCTTACGATCTCGTCAAAATCTTGAGTCTGTATAGAGGGCATGGAAGGACTAGCATGTTCAGGAGATTGACACAAATTTAACTCATGTTCCATCGAATCCAAAGTCTTCGAAGAATCAAGCAACCAAATATGATTAACAAAATCACTCTCTTTGGTCGTTGTTCGGGAAGAACCAACGACAAGAGTAACACCAATAGAAGGAGCAGTAGGGACAGGGGTATGCAGCTAAGCGAACACAACGACAATTTCCTTGCAAATAGAAGAAGGAGTAGAAGTTTCATCCTTTTCCTTTTGGTATTTGGTCCATCAATGGGTTGTGTTCCAGGCCTTTTCTTAGCTGCTTCCTTGGATTAGGTTATAGCAGCCAAAATAGATTGCCTCGCTTTCGGGGTTGATGAAGGATCACTAGGTAGTAACATCAGAAAAAATGATTCAGATAGATTAAATATGAAATAAGATTTCGAGATCACTTTAGAAGAGCAATCTTACATGAAGTTCCCAGAAACAAAGTTGTCAGTTGAGTAAACACATTGGCGTCCAAAGATAAATGCTTGGCACTAGATAAATGATAAGGTGGTTGCCCTAAAATCTTTAGTCCTAAAGGGAAAAGGGCATGCTTCTGGAGATACCCATAGTCAACAAAAGGGATCGCTTTCCCAATTTCTCAAAAGCCTTATAAATCGCATCGATGATCTTAGCTTCCTCAACACTCAAGCTTTTCTTTGTTGGAGTAGAAGCTGAAAAGGAACAAATATTAGGCAAAACATGGAGATGAGACAATAAATCTAGAAAATAATAAAAAACTCATCAGGATTGGCAAAAATGCCTGTAATACCCAAGGGGCACCCCATATAAATTTTTTTTGCATCCTAATCTTTAATCAGCTTCTTTTTTAGGATTCGCACGAAATATAGGCGAATATGGTCCTTTAGCTACGGATAGTCGTAGAAAATGGTAAAGAATGCAGAAATTGAGGGAAGACTGTTCAGACTCAAGAGCTTGAAGCTCAAAACATAGAAGATAAGTATATGCATTCGGAGTCAGCTAAATTGGAGCGAGCTGAAGATATTGTAGAAGCCTAGAAATGAAAGTTGGAAAAGGGAAGAAGCCTCCATGCCAAATGGGATAGCCAATACGTAAAAAATCCTTATGGTGGATTCTGAATAGTATCATTTTAAAAAGCAGGGATTGCATCAACCCAGTTATACCAAAGTCTTTGAGAATCATATCTACTTCATTTTGGGATTGAATGAGAGAATGTTGTGGAAAAATTTCAGTCTTTTTCTAGGGAGTAGAGGAGCAACCTGGGTTCGATTCATCTACAACTTTCTCCTTACTCATGATTATGCCAGGTGATATTGTTCCATAAAATCAAATTACGTAGATATTAGCACAAAGGTTTGGTAAAAAAATTAGAAAATAATTTTTTTTCCAGAAGTGAATGTGAACCCTTTACAAGCTTAAGACAATAGTGAAAACTTATCATAGTTAGTCATCTAACATACTTATAGAAAATCAAAGCATGTTGTTGGACACTGAAGTTGGAATTTCAGCAGAAAAACACATAATGTCAACATTATGCTTTTTCCCAAAGGTGGTTAAGTTTTTAGTATTGGTTGCATTGGCAATGTCTAAGCCGAAACTAAGGACAACTCAAGTTCTTAGTATCGGTGATCCTGAAAACAAATAGTTTATTGTCGATACCATAAACTTATCCAATACCAAAGAGATTTAAGGTTTTATGCCAGTGAAATTGAAACCAAGAACATTTCAGTATCGATATGGGTCAACACCAAAATCCCAAACTTAATCGAAACCGAAATACGGCTTCGGTGTCGATTAAACCAAAACCAAAAGAAAAAATGGATTTCGATGTCATAAGGACGAAACCAAAATATGTTGGTAATGGTTGAATTCGATTCCATGGGTATCGAAGAGAAACAACATCCCCATAACAACAATTAGGGTTCTTCTTTCCCCAAATGATTAAATTTTCACTTAAACCCGGGAAAACACATAGCTTCAGATTATCGAAATAATAGATGATAGATCCTCATGATTCACCATTAACACCATGAGTTAATCTAACATCAGTATATTTGTTTTCATTTAAATAGAAAAATTCGAGTTTAATCGATTTTGATTGGATCAAAAATCGAGGATAGAGAAGAAAGATTTTTTGATTTATAACTTTAATTCGATTCATAGAAATATAAAGACTTACATGGAAAGGATCGAGTTTTCAGTCCTAGAAGTGTATGGATTTTTGAGAGAATTTGATTCTTGGTTGAGTTATATTAATTGCAAGTGAAGTAAAGGGCGATAGGGGAAGAAAAGGCTTTATATTAAAGTGCACTCAATCATAACCGTTCAAGCAAGTACAAATCAATGGTCTGGATCTATCATAGAAGGTCAAAAGGTGGGAAAATCATGTTTTTTAAAGACGGTGCAGAGCAAAAGCAGAAACTATTGACTTGAAAAGTCAAAACATCCCTTCACTAGGGAGCAATGTTACTACAAGATTTTGATACCAAAACTAAAGTGAGGTGAATGGATATCGGAATGAAGCCAACACCAGAGTAGAAGCCTGGGAACCCTTCGGCCAACACCAAAGAACAATGTAGAGCCGGAGCCAGAAGCAAAAATGGCAAAAATAACTAAGCCGATACTGAAAGCAAGAGGAATAGGAGCAGAAAGTCGACACCAAAACAAGGTCTTGGCACATATGCTATCGGCACCAACAAAGGAGAGCAAATAGCTTGGTATCGATACCATGGAAATGGCACTAAAGGTACAATGTCGATACCAACAGGCAACAAGCATTAAAGCATGGTGTCGGTATCGAATAAAGGCAGAAGCATAAAATCCGATATCCAGAACAAGAAGTGAAAGCAATCAATTCGACACTGAATATACTAGCTTATGATACGAGACCAAAGCCAAATGCATAAAAGAAAATGGACGAGAGCAATATGGGAGTAAATAAAGTGCTATCGATACCAACGGGCTTGGTATCGATATCGATGCCGAAGTCGACACCAAAATTAAAAAGGAAGGAGCACAAAGGCAACACCTAGAAGCCACTGAACGTTACCAAAGGCTTGCTACTGACACCGGAGGATACGAAGCAAATCGACACCATGGTTTTCCCTCCGAAACCAAGAGCTACAAAGGAGGGCAGATATATGAGGATTGATGCAGAATCGAGCTTCCCACTTAATCGCTACCAAAAGGGGCCGAAATCTTCTATAAATAAGACCCTAGGGTCACATTTGGGGGGATTTCTCCTCATTCTAAAATTTTGTATTCATTTCTAAGAGACAAAACCCTAATTTAAAAATCAATTTGGGGATTTCTCTTGTAATCTTTTATGTACTCAATCAAGTGATCAATAAAAGTGATACTTAGCACTTACTACCAATTATACTCATCTTTCATCCATTATTTCAAATTCAAATCCATGACTTGGAAATGATTACTGAACCGTCTCTAATGAGCCATCTAACTCCAATTAGTATCAAGCTTAATTATGAAACCTTATCCCAAGGTAACCGTTGACCCTTAAGTCTTGTAAGAGTGATACTCACCTCTTGAAGGAAGAGTAATTAATCTTCGTACTTAGGATCTTGATATCTAGGGAACGACAAATTAAGTCATGCTATGAGGAACTAGATTACCCCTAAGTCCACAATCATAAATATATATTTGGGTGTTGACGATTTTTATTATTAACAACTATAAATTAAATCTGCCTAGTCTGAGCTTCCCTTTTTGTTTTGTGTCTTCTTTACTCCGAGCCTATATTTGTGTGCTACCTATCTCGGTAGCGACTTACTTTGAGCCAGCTTGCAGGTATATTCGGAACTATTGCTTAGACATTAGAAATCTATACTTAACTTTGAGCGAGTTTCTAAACTTCGCACTTTCAACCTTACAAAGGTTATTTGATAGTTTGCACTAACATTTTTGGCGTTAGAAGGAGGGCTCGAACATCCGACTATGTTAAACATTCCAAACTTACATAAGTTGGATCTAAATAACTTCTTTAACATTCATAAGCCAAATTTCCAATTTTATCATTGCCCCTCTAATATTATTTAGAGTGAGAATGTTAAAAGGCAACAAAATCGTAAGTCAGTCAAACCAATCAAAGGAGACTCGTTTTTTTGCTCTCAAATAAGGAAGGCCACTTAACAATGTGAAGAGCGACTGCTTTTAATTAAAGCTTGGCATATCATGGAACGAAGATGGAAATTTATGCTTTCCTTCATTTTGAGTAATTAGAATTATGAATTAACTCACGCAAATCCAAAATTGACCTTTGTTACGAAAGATCAATTTGACAAAAATAGCTTGTTCTTGAAAGTGCAAAGTATTGTTTGGTCCCAAGCATAAGGATACATTTTTGAGAAAAGGATAGAAAAAGACCTTTAAAAGGTTAGCTACGAAATGAAAAGGTGTCCTTAACCAATCCAACGAAAGTATTTCTCATTCTAAAAGGAAAATCACCAAAGATAAATTGGATGAGTTTACGAAAAGAAGAAAAATTATAGGTAGAAGGATCCCCAGGAAACATTAGCCATTAGCTGGATTTTGATCACAACGACATACCAGAACATGTATACCAGCTAAAAAGCTTCTCAGTTACTGGCCTTCGAAGAAGAAACATCCAAAAGATGAGAAGAATCTTGGAGCAAGTTACTGTCATTTCCATCGGGTACATGGACACCACGACATGGATAATTGTCGAGAAATTCAATGGCATGTCAATTATTTTCTGAATCAAATGAAGCTTAGTGAGAATTAAATGATTCATGACGACCATCTTATGTAGTGAAAAATGAGTCTGGTCACTCTTAGTCAAGTACCAATTTACAAATGAAAGAAATCTATGAGATAACAAAAATAATGTCCAAAAAGTCTGTAGTTTTACGAGACTCTCGTCAAAGTATATCCAAGCCAAACCAATGTTTAAGCAGCTCTATAAGGAAAGGGAATAACAACATTTGACATAGGCTCAAGGCGATGGGCCTTTAATGTCTTTATATGCCTCATTGGAGCACCCTCTGCAAAACAGGCATGAAATTTTACCAAATAAGGTAAAGCCCTATACCATGTCTAGACATTTCCTCGAGGGAGGAAATCACCGACACAGACTCAAGGTGATGAGCCTTCAATACCGATGTATGTCTCACCTAGCACCTCCTAAGAGACAGGCGGGACGTTCTTACCTAGTAAGGTAAAGTCTGGGCCACGTTCAAGCACCTCCTTGAGAAAGGAAACCTTTGACACATACATAAGGTGATGAGACTTTAGTGTTGCTATACGCGTCACTGAAGCACCCCTTATAGACAGATGGAAAGCCCTGGACTAACGTCCAAGTGAAACCCTGATCCATTTAAGCATCTCTTAGAGGGAGCCAACTATATTAGACTACGGACTTCTAGTTCATTGATATCATTTCCCTAATTTAAAGACTTATGAGAGACAATTTCATTGAAGATTCATTTTCCTAAATAAAGATTTATGGGAAACAGGTTCATTCAAATTTCATTCCTCCAAATAAAAGGTTCACATTGAAAAGTTCATTTAAAGCTATTTATCCAAACGGGAAGATAAGGAAAGTTAAGCCTGTTTTCATAGTTGAAAGTTATCTAGGAGTTAAATTCACTTCTCCAGATGAAAATTTTATGTTTACAACATCAGTTCCTCAAAAATTTCTACAGGTCGAATCATTTCTTTTGCAAGGAATTTCTAAAGGTTAAGTTAGTTCACCCGAATAAAGGGGTCTTTGAGGTTCAATATATAAAACTTCAAAGAGACAACATCTGTTTGGAATGCGGATTATGGATCTTATGGCTATATTAACACTAGAGTGGGTGAATAGTGTTTAATGGGAATTATGAATTTCTTGAGTCTTGTAACAACCCGTATTTTTGGAACTAGTTTAAAATTTAATTTTAATTGATTTTCATGGAAATTAAATATTTTAAAATGATTTATTTTGAGAATAAACAATTTAAAATTTATTTAAATCGAAGTTAGAACGTAAGAATTTAAAATTTAATTAAAATAAGATTGAAATGGCGCGGTAGTTTGAAAATTTAATTTTAAACTTTGAATGAATGTACGTAATTCATTATAAATCAGAATTTGATGAAACAAGAAACGTTGGAATATTTTGAACTGTAATTTTCTAAAGAATGTAAGAAATTGAGATTTCACTTTATAAATTGTAAGTTATGTCTAGTTTTAAATTTAAAATAGTCGCTATGGAATTTATATATATTTTAAATAGCCATTTTGCAAACGACCTCCATTTTCGACGAAACCACTTTTGCTGGATCCGGAATGTCAAATTATTGTCAGGTTTAAAATTTCACAATTTTTGGAATTAATATGTGAGCGTAGTAAATTTAAACGCGTTTTCAATTTCAGTTTGAATTTAATAAACCAGTTAAAAGGCCATTTTTCAGACGGTCTCCAAATTCAACGAAACTAATTTTGTTAGGACCGTATCATCAAATCATAGATAGATTTCAATATTCGTAATTTTTGGAGTTAGTATGTATCCCCAATAAATTAAAATGTAAGTTGGAATTCAATATTCGACATTAAATTAATTTATATTTTAATTTTGATAAAAACTGATCAAAACAGTCGAATTGCCTTACAAAACATATCCTATTGTGTTCGGAATGGGGGTATTTGGTTAAGGACAAAAGTCATTGGGTTTGATTTGGAGTCCAAAGATTAAAACAAGTTATTTTGGAAATTAAATAATATTATAAATATTATATATATTTAAGGTTTTAAAACCCTATCTCGTTCATTATTCACAGCCGCCGCCGCTTGTTCATTGAATGACAGATATTGCTCAAAATTCCGCACCCCATTTTCTCCATATCCGTTCAATATTATTCAAACCATTCAAAGTGAAAATGGAAGAGGGTTGTGAGATCTCGATAATCAACGGTAGAGATCGGATTTTGTTGTGTGGATTCGCCAAAATCGAGCCTCAAAGGTCACCGCTTCGAAGCCATTTTGGAAGTCAACGGCGGGCCCGAGTTTTGAGGCTTCACCGTCGGTGGAGGCTCTTGCAATGGCAGTTCGTGTGGTCTTGGATCGTCAGTAGGTGGTGGCGTTTGGGTGCGCATAAGGAGGGAGAAGTCCGATGTTTGAGTTCAATTTGCTCCAGTAAAGGAGACGATGGAGAAGGAGATTATGGAATGTAATTAAGGATTTTAATTATTTATTTAATTATTTGTTTATGTAATGAAATGTATTAAGTATCATATCTATTTCATACAAGGTCGGAATTCAACGATTTCAGTTGCGTTGCACTCGTATCAACAAACTCTACATTTCAGAACTAACCAGAACAGAAGCTATTGCAGTTTTTGATAAAATTAAATGCGCTTTTAATTTTGTTAAAACAATCCTCAAATTAAAGACTGACAGAGTGGAAACTAAAGTGAGAATTCTCTCACTAAAATATTTGTATGGTTATTTATTTTATAATTGAAAATATATAGATTGCCAACGTTGATTTTTATCAGTTTTAATTATCATAAATTTGTGTACAGTGCCTGTTTGCTCACGTTCACTGTTGTTTGAAAACCATGAATGATTTAACTAATTGTATTGTGTTGTGATTGTGATGATTAACATATTAAAAATAATGTTAATATTATTGTGGTAGTTGAATTTAAATTATAAACATCCATTTATAGTTTAAACAGTGAAAATTGGTTAATTAGAAAAATAATTCGAATCAAATTAGAATTGGTTAAATTTATTAAGCAGTGATTAATTTGAACTGACTGTTCTTATTTGAAAACCCCACACGGGTCTGGGGACGATAATTAATTCACATCTCCCTTGGATCAAGTCCTAAATCTTGCAAGGCAGGGACCAACATAGTGAAATCTGTTTTCTTCGCCGTTGTTGCTTTAATTGTATGTCAACCGATTAATTGACAGACTGGGATAAGTGTTATTTAATTGTTTAATGCTTATATAGTTGTAAATTGCACTCTGGATGTGAATTGACTGTTTAATAGTTGTTTATCACTATTTTTGAATACATGCTATGTATGAAATCCATATAAATAAAATTATATGGTAATTGATTGAATCTGATTCCAAATCAGAAATAACGAATATTTTTAAATAATATTAAATGAAGAATCAAAATATGATTTGTCCGATTTTGGATGGACAAGAAAATATTGAAATATGAAACTGAGTTAAGTAGATATACGCCATTTTAACTCGAATGGGTTTATCAATCGATTTTATTCATTTTATAATGAATATAAAAAGGAAATTGATTTCAAAATCTAATATATTGAAAATAATATCATTTTAATATTATAATGATATGAAATATTCAATTTTGATTTAAAATTGAAATGGAAGTTGGAATCGTTTTTAAAACAAATTTATAAACGATTTATAAAATACGTTTTAAATAGAAATCAATGAAATATATTATATATATTTAAATGGTTTGAATAGAAGGTATCGCGCAACGACCATTCACGAATTTCAACCATTAACTTTGAATTGCAATAACGGGAGATCCGACCGTCGAATTCTCCTAAAACCGGAACCATTGGATTAGTATCGAAAAGAGCTTAAGAGATTTAAAATCTAACGGTTAGGTTTTAAGATATGTCCAAATCAGTTTTGGAAAAGGCCGCTATGAATGCATTTCGGTGGCCAATATTGGAAACCGACTGTAAAGGCCTTATTAAAATCACTAAAAATATGAATAAATTATGTAAAATCAAAATAAATGATTTGAAAAGAGTTTGGATGAAATATTCCACGTTTTTAAAGATAAAATATATTTTCAACAGAATAAATTGTTTTGCAACTTGAGATAAGAACCGAAAAGAATTGAAATGCCAAAATGTACCCACATATGAATTGGAATTGATTTGAATGGAAATAATTCTGGGAATATTTCAATATTGGATTCTATGATTATAAGGATATTGTTGAGGAATTTAGAAGATATAGCTATCGTTTTTCCCAAAATGATATCTGTTGGTTTCAGAATTTGATATTGAATATAAGCCGTTATGATTTTTATTCAGAGCCTTGTATTTAATATCAAATTGGGTTTTGGGTCGGTCATGAATGGTGTCTTCAATAACACTGTTCTAAAACCCAGTTGTGGATAGAATAAATCTTTTTAACTAAGATTAATGAAGTTTTCCGATTAATAAATATAATTGGAATTGTATGGAAGTATGATTTCGGGTTTATTGTGAACGATGCTTTAAATGACATTCGTTCTTTAACCCAGTTAATATTGAAGTTATGATTTGGCGTTTATAATTTTTTTTATTAAGATTTAATGGAAATTTTCCAAAGTAAGGATTTCTAATTCAATATATTAAAGTGGAGTTGAATGAAATTCGATTTGTAATCATCAAGATGAGCTTTTGTAAAGGAAGTCCGTTGTTATATATGGAATTTAAAAGGCTTTGTCGTTATTCCATTTATATTATTAGTCTGATACGGAAATTTATTACAATTATATATTGATATGTTTTCTGCGAAGATTCCATATTTAATGGAAGTTGATTTGGGTTTATTATGAACTGTGTTTTTAATAACATTGATCCTTTAACCCAGTTAAAGACATGATTGATTTCCTAAAGTTGAATAATAATCAAATAATGATTTTTGGAAGTTTAAAACTAAGACAGAGTTTTAATGAATCTTTAATTAGATTGAAATGTGAATGTGGTAATTAAATTTACCAAATTCAAGAAATGATCGAGAATAGAGTACCACCAGTTTTACTCCATGCGATAGTTAAGTCTTTAATTAGATTTGAACGTGAAAGGGTAATTAAATTTATTGATAAAACGATGGATGTTAAATATGGAGTACTACCATTTTTGCTCTATGGGACGAATAGGTTGCGTTGGGAAATAAAATAAATGATTACTTCAGTAAGGCTCGATAATCCCGATTAGTTCTTTAAACCTTAATTCGGTTTAAGATTGTTAAAGGATAATATAAAATATTTTGCAATGGTTTTTAAAGGAACATTAAACAATAAGTTTAAAGGAATTTATCTTTGATAAAATTAATGGGAAACTTTCCCCAAAGATAAGAATAATTGAAATAAAGAATATTCTGGATTGGAATGAGGCATATGATGTGTTTATTTATCACCACATTATAAAATATGCGAGTTATTCTAAAAGACCGGGTTTAACCCAATCTAAATAACTGTTATGATGATTAAAAGTCGATGATGAAGACGGTGGTTAAAGACCGGATATTTTCACATCGAATGGATGATTACTGATGTCTTGATTGGAAGGCATCGCAAGACAAGGTAATAAGTGGTGATTGTCCAAACATACTTACTAATCAACCGGATTTGCGAGGGCCTCTCTCCTGTATTGGACATATGAGACGAGGAATAAGGTGCCTCCGGTTCCGTTCAGACCTAGAATGGACTTGTAAATGGATTGTATGTCTGACATTGTATTGTGTGCTGTATTCATTGATCTCTACTAAATATATATTTGTTTTGTGGCGGAGAATTTATTCCCTTGCTTAACACTCAGAGACGTACGAGCTCAGAGGTTATATATCGGTAGACATCAATGGTATGGTATAGATTGACAATGTGGCATATTGAGATGTAATGATCAAGGCTTTTGTTGAAAAGCAGAGTCTTGTGATGATGACGAAAGCACAGCTTTAAGTAGCATAGCTTTGTGTATAGCATTAATTCGTGAGCTTCACACCCGGTATGAGTCAAAAACGGGATAGTGACTGCAGGGAGTGCATGCGTTTCTTTCTAGCTAGAAGTGGTGTCATGGTATGGAGCCCAGACATTTTTACTTATATGGATGATGGATTGCGAGACGTCTCGGACATAGGGCTATATGATCATAGGGTCGACGTACTGACTTGTTTGTAGGTCCGATAGGACCGGGAAACGTGTTGTTCGGGAATAACTAATCCACTAAAGTAAGTGTGGACTAACCCTAAAGATCCAAGGGTCACGAGAGTGTGATTCCTGAGGCATTTGCTAGAGTGTCTCGAATCGGTGAGGAAGATCACTTGCCTCGACTCATAGATGGAATCTAATTTCCAATACGCGACCTTTCGGTTTTAATTATAAACCTATGTATGGCGATATATAGTACCTATGCCATCTATGATTGATACATTTGTATTTGAAGTTGTTTT
This sequence comes from Allium sativum, assembly GCA_030737875.1. Classification (NCBI taxonomy): domain Eukaryota; kingdom Viridiplantae; phylum Streptophyta; class Magnoliopsida; order Asparagales; family Amaryllidaceae; genus Allium; species Allium sativum. The sequence goes on from CM060912.1 coordinate 311,309,935, forward strand.
ATGATGCTATGCACTTATAATAGTATAAAAAGAGATTTGTTTTAAAGTGTATCAAGCATGTTTGGCTATTATAAGGGAAAACTCTATCCTCCGGCTTGCGTTGCATTATTTGATGGGACCCGAGTCTTATAATAGCTTCATTTTTGCAAAGAGCATTGTGTTGTTTATTAAATTGTTTTGTTTCAAGCTTTGGTATTCACATGGAGTAAACTCGTTCCGTGACATACGGCGTGGTCCCGTGAATTACCCTATTTTAAAGTAAAATTTTAATAACTGTTTTAAGTTCTCACACCAGTCCCATGACTGATCTGGAGTTTATTGTTTTCGCCAAAACTCTGGGTGCCCATATTTTCCACCCGGGCAGCTAGTAGTTTTGGTTTTGCAAATTTCTATTTAACATGATCCTGGTTTATAGCTAGAGCTATATTCAAAAAGATTTGCATCTATATATTTCTTTCAGTTGTGGTAGTAGATGTATTTTTGTTGTGCATTGTATTTATACATTTTTATTTCTATTGCTATGCAAAATTTTAATCTCTGAAATTATATTTTTGCTGTGTAATATTTATTCGTACTCTGATGTTCTTGTACTCTGATGTGAATTGTTGTAATAACAATGAAATGTATCGTGTTTGGGTTCCGATGCGTCATGTTCTTAAAACAATCCAGGCCCCTCCGTCTCCTCGGGGATCGGGGAAGTCTGGGTCGTTTCAAATCTTTTTAAATAGATTAGAATTAAATGCAAACCACAAATACGAAACCTTCATAGAATTCAAACACGAATGCAAATAATAAATGAAAGCAGTAAACAAAAGAACACACCATGATTTTATACTAGTTCGGAGTTACCCTACATGTAGCCCTACATTACTCTGGGTTGTGCAGATTTCTTTTCAAATAAATTAAATATCCAATCTTACAATCCATGATTTCAAGGGCCGCGAGGTCCACCCCTAACTACTTCCAAGCACAGAGCACTCTCTAAATTTAACCAGACTACATTATCAGCTAATTAATTTGTAGGCTACAATCACACCTAGTTAATTTGAATGTGCTACAACCATACCTTGTTAGTGATAGTTTAGTAGTGAGACTCGATAGGACTTTGATCTTTCAATCTTTATTTATAAATACTCCTATAACTCTTCCTAGCACTTGAATCTTTGAGAGAGAGTCGTAGAGAATTAAAGTAGAAATGATCTAGTTTGATTCTCTTTGAATTTCGGAAAAGTTTGATTATGAAGCTTGAAGAGTAAGTATAGAGGAAAAAAGGAGAGAAGAAGGTAATGAAAGTTATTTTAAAAAATCAAATTTAGATGGGCATTTATATGGGTTTAACAGTCATGTCTATTTAGGAAATGGTTTAAACGAATAGACACTTCTTTTGAAATTTATATTTTTGAAAAAAGGCTATGATGTCGACATGTGGGTAGTGCATGTCGACAATCCCCTTGTAAATTTGATGTTTTTTAAATAATGTAAATTATGTTTAAATAAATCAAGGTGATTATGGAGTTTAAACAAACTATTTTCCTATATATTAAAATAGTATAATAGTGTAAGAATATAAATTTAAAATATATATTTATAATTTATAAAAGTGATATCAAAACTTAATATAAAACTATAAACACAAATATGAGAAATTTAAAACTTAAGATATAAACTATAAATAAGAATATAAGGAAATAAAAATTAATATAAAATCAATTATTTAAATATAAACATATATTTAAAAACTAAAATGTAAATAAGAAAATCTAAAATATTTAAATAAGGAATTTGATTAAAATTGAAGAAATAATTTAAATAATCAGGATATATATATATATAAGAAGTAATTTTGAAATCAATTGAAAATAGAAGATTTTTTTAAATATTATAAGGCATAATTGGTGAGGGAATTGGAATAGAGATTTTAGTACTATTATGGAGTTTTAACAAAATTTCTAGGCTCTATTACTTATGCTGATATCTTTCTTGGACTCTTGAATTCTTGTTACCCATGAGTCTTAAATCTTTAACTCTTCTTTTTTGTAATCTACAATCTTGAATCTTTAAACTGTATAGTCTTCAATAACCAATACATGCATAAAATAACTATATATACATCCTGCATATACATACATACATATATATATATATCTAGATTATAATGTTAATATAAATCCTTGCCAAAATAATGTTAGTATAAATTTTATAATAATAGTTAAAAAGGTTATTGTCATCAAAACCATCATCGTAGTCTTTACCAATCTCTCCCTTTTTGATGATGACAACTTTGGTTTATAAAATGTACTTACCTGATACCTTGATTCTTCAATTACTCCAACAATTTCTTCTAAAACTACTATCTTCCCCTTGATCTAAACCCTATTTTATAATTCTCCTCCCTTGTCATCAACAAAAACTATATAACTATATTTAACCTATAATACTCCCCCTTAACTAATATAAAACTTAACCTAGAATAAAATGACTTTAATACTCTCCTTTAAACTATGGTACCACTTAAACAAACAAAATCTAGATTCAAACAAGCAGTATCAAGATTTAAACAAGTAATATCAAGATTAGACCAGAATAATGTTAACATCAATCATACAATCAATCCAAATCAATTTATACAACAATTCAAAGCATGTTTTTACACACCATTAATTCAGATTCAAATTTTCCCAAACAATCAATTCAAATTTAGATTAAAATTAAACATATACCAAGCACACTAAAAAAATTAAACATTTCTTGGAACTTCTACCCATCCTTTTCTCCAAAGATAGGATCAACCTTTAAAGCATCCCATTCTTTATTTTCTTTGGTAAAATTTCCACTCGGATCGTTATTTTCTTCTTCTTTTTTGAGTGCGTATGAAAGAACACGTAACTTCCTCGTGAAGGAAAGAGCGGATACTTCGAGAACAACACACAAAAGAACGCAGACAGAAGAACATTTCGTTGTTAATTACAACAATTCCATCAGAATATAAGAATATACAGAGTATGAATAAATATTACACATTCGAAAAATATCAGAGATTACAATACATTACATAGCAGCGGAAAATAATACAATACACAACTAGAAGAGATATACGGATACAAAGCTTTCCGGATATCATTCCAGCTGTAAACCAGGGTCCTGTGAATATAAATCTGCAAAACCAAAACTACTAGCTGCCCATGTCAAAATAAGGGCCCCCAGAGTTTAGGTTAAAACAATAAACTCCAGGTCAGTCATAGGACTGGTGTGAGAACTACAACAGTTATTTAAAACTTTACTTTAAATCAGATATATCAAGGGAACACGCCGTATAACACGGAACGGGTTTCCTCCCAAGAATACCAGTGCATATAACAAAACAACGCAATGTTTTTTGGAAAAGTAAGCTATTATAAGACCCAGGTCCTATCACACAATGCAACGCAAGCCGGGGGATAGGGTTTTCCCTTATAATAGCCAAACATGCTTAGTACGTTTAAAACAAATCATTTGATACTATTAAGGTGCATAGTGTATAAAACAACTTCAAATCATAAGTATCAATCATAGATGGCATGGGTACCATATATCATGTCGCCATACTAGTTCTACAATTAAAACCGCAAAATCACGTATTTGGAAATTGGATTTCCATCTGTGAACCGAGGCAAAAGATAGTCCTCACCGAATTCGAGACAATCTAGCCAACCATGTCTCAGGATACAGAGCTCGAGTGCACCTTGGATCGTCAGGGCCGGTCCACTCGATGTGGATTAAACTTAAACCCTGAACAATACGTCTCCCCGCCCTATGGGGCACAAATGAGCCAACGAATGACTCCATCGGTTCGAGAACGACCTATATATCCGAGGCGCCTCGCAATAGCAACAACCATATAAGTCAAACTCGTCAGGGCGTGTAAAACCACTGACGCCACTTCTAGCTAGAAAGAAACGCATGTCCTCCCTGAGGTCCTCTCCCGTTTCTGGTCCACAACCGGGGTGTGAGGCTCGCGAATCCACGCTACACAAAGCTATGCCACACAGGCCGTGCTTTGATCATCACCACAAGACTTTGCTTTTCAACAGAAGCCTTGATCAATTGCCACTTAGGAATGCCACACAGGCAATTCACTCCATGCGATTGATATCCATCAATATATAACCCCTGAGCTCGTACGTCTCAGAGAAGGGCGTTAAGCAAGAGAATAAATTCTCCGCCGCCCAACAGATGTATATTTAATAGAAATCAAGCACACAGACTAAAATCCAATGTTAGACACACAGTCCATTTACAAGTTCGTTCTGGGTCTGAACGAAACCAGAGGCACCTAGTACCCCGCATATTCATCGATCTCCAAGTACGTCTGGACGATCACCAACTGATTCCCTCCTATTGGGCGTACGACCCAATCAGGATCATCAGTAATTATCCAAACGACATGAAGACCTCCAGTCTTCGACCACCGTCTTCATCCTCAACACCACGTCGAATCAGTTATTCAGAATGGGATAAACCCGGTCTTTCTGAATAACTCGCGTATATAATAAATAAGTGTTACACAAACACAACATACGCCTCATTCCAATTCAGAATATTCTTTTATTCAAATATTCTTATACTTTGGGAAAAGTTCCCATTAATTTTATCAAAGATGAATTCTTTAAATTTATTCTTTAATCTTCTTTGAATATCAATTCAAACTAGTCGGGATTAGCGAACCACACCGAAGTAATCATTTATTTTATTTCCCAATCCCAATCTATTCATCCCATGAAGTAAAACTGGTCATACTTCATATCTAACACCACAGTGTTATCGGTAAATTCAATTACCATTTCCCGTTCAAATCTAATTAAAGATTTAACTATCGCCTGGAGCAAAACTGGTGATACTCCATTCTCGATCATTTCAATCTAATTAAAGATTCATTGAAACTCCACTTAGTTTTAATCTTTAACTGGGTTAAAGAATCAGTGTCATTTAAAACACGGTTCACGATAAACTCAAAATCACATTCCATTAATTATCGGGTTAAAGAATAAGTGTTATTTAAAACACTGTTCACGATAAACCCAAAAATCAATACCAATTCAATTCCAATTAAATATTATTTAATTGGTACACTTCATTAAGTCTAAATAAAAAGATTTAATCTTTTTCTCAACTGGGCTTAAGAACAGTGTTAATGAAGACACCATTCACGACAAACCCAAATCACATTTGATATTAAATACATGGCTCTGAATAGAAAATATATCGGCTTATATTCAATATCAAATTCTACGACTAACAAATATCGTATTGGAAATAACGATATATCTATATATCTTTCAAATTTCCATAACAACATCTGTACAATCACGAAATCCAACATCGAAATATTCCAAAGACAATTTCAATTCAAATCCATTCCAATTCAATTATCGGAAATCCTGGTTATTTTCAAAACCATTTCAAAACCAATTTATTTATTTAAAAATAAATAGATGTATAATTCTAGTTCAAAACTAGTTCATTTCGATAAAAGTCTATTTTTATCTTTTCAAATATGGAGTTTTTCATCCCAATTCTTCACAAATCATTTCTTATGATTTTACACAAATTATTGATATTTTAAATAATTTTATCAAGGCCCGTACAGTTGATTTCCATCAACGGCCATCGAACTGCACTTACAGCGACCTTTTCCAAATTTGATTTGGACATAACTCCAAATCCAACCATTAGATATCAAATTTCTAATATTCGTTAGAAAGCTCTTTTCGATACGAACCCAACGGTTCCGATTTTAGGAGAATCCGATGGTCGGATCTCCTGTAATATCCATTCGAAGTCAATGGTCAAAATTCACGAACGGCCGCGGCGCGGTGCGTTCTATTCAGACCATTATATATATATAATATATATATTATATATATATTTCATTGATTTCCTTTTTAAAACATATTTTATAAATTGTTTTAAATTCATTTTCAAAACGATTTCAACTTCCTTTTTAAATTCAAATCAAAATTGAATTTTCCCTTACAAATTCGTTTTAAATTCATTTCAAAATGATTTCAATTCAAATCTATTTTTAATTCAATTTCAATTCGTTTTCAATTTCACTCAATTTCAATTCGAATTCATTTCTATTCAATTTCAATTCGAATTCATTTCTATTCACTTTCAATTCGAATTCATTTCTATTCACTTTCAATTCGAATTCTAATTCTTTTCAAAATATCAGATTTTGAAATCACTTTCGATATTCATTATAAAATGAATAAAATCGATATAAATATCGTTCACGTCAAAATGGCGTCAATCTAATCAACACGACTTCATATATTTCTATTTTTGAATCTTCTATTTCAAATATTTCTATTTAAAAACTGGAATGAAGCCCAATCAATTACCATAGATTTTATTTCTATGGATTTTCATACAACGCATGTATATATCCACAATGACAAATAATCAACCATCATCCAAAGTGCATTCTACACTGTATAAGCATCAAATATAAATATTCAACGCTTATAACAGTCTGTCAATCAATCGATCGATATACAACTAATTATCGGGATTAGTGTATGTCATATATCATCCCAATACCCATGTGGGGTTTCAAACAATCAAACACATATTTTATTTGTGCAGTTGGGCGATGTGTAAAATTTATCGTCCCATTCAATATCAGTCAAATGTGTGTATATAAACAAATCGTCCTATTTGTTTATATTTATTTATTCACATTCATGTTAAAAATTATATTTTCAACTATAAAATATTTTTAACTACATAAATATTTTATTTCATTTCACATCACTCAATCAACTACACATCAACATCAAACAAACAAGCATACAAGCCGTCCATGGTCTGTGGACGACGGGTGTCGGGTGCTACTAAACACCGTCTGCATCCTAGTATATTTTTTTTAACTAGAAAATAAAAATAAAAAGGTGAGGAGTTCTCACAGAGGGTTCCACTCCGCCGTGCTTTGCTTTTGAACTGTCTGGATCTGTCTGAAATTCCAATGCAGTTCTTTTCACGCTGTTCATATATAAAAATATTATTTTTATTACTTCATTCCAATAAATAAAAATCATATTTTAATTTCTACTTCATATTTTTTTTACAACGTTTCTTTCTATATAAAAATTATATTTTTATATTTCTACTTCATATAAAAAGATCAAATTTTTATTTCATCGCTATAAAAATCACATTTTTATTTCAACACATATATAAGAAAAATCAGATTTTTATTTCGCTACATATATAAAGATAATATTTTTATATTCTCTATTATAAAAAATCATATTTTTAATACTTCTACTTTATAAAAATTATATTTTTATTACTTCTACTTTGTAAAAATTCTATTTTTATTCTTTACATTATATAAAAATTTCGCCTTTTCAAAAACAAAGCTTTCGCCTTTTCAAAAATCATACCTTTCTAAATCTAAGAATCTAATCTCATTAAAAATCTCCCCTTTTCTACACTAAAGTATATAAAAAAACCCATATTATCATCTAGCTATCATCTAAGTAAGAAACGAATTTTTATGTAGCGATTTTATATATAAAAATTGGATTTTTATCATGTTAGATCATTATAAATCTGAAACCAAAATCAAAATGGAATTTACTTACATCGATCAACAGAAAAGGAGGGATTTGGCGGTCTCGGACGCTGGGATTTCCAATCGGGAGAGAGGAGAGGCGGATTGGGGAGGTAGGGAGGGCGGCTTACATCAGAAAAGGTGTAAAAACCCGTAACTTCCGCGGTGAGGAAAGCGCGGATAGTTCGAGAACAAGCCACAAATAGAACGTAGACGGAAGGACATTTCGTTGTATATTACAACAATGCATCAGAATACAAGAATATACAGAGTATAAATCAATATTACACATTTATCAAATATCAGAGATTACAATAAATTACATAGCAGCGGAAAATAATACAATACACAACTGAAGGAGATATACGGATACAAAGCTTTCTGGATATCATTCCAGCTGTAACCAAGATCCTGTGAATATAAATCTGCAAAACCAAAACTACTAGCTGCCCATGTCAAAATAAGGGAACCCAGAGTTTAGGTTAAAACAATAAACTCCAGGTCAGTCATGGGACCGGTGTGAGAACTAAAACAGTTATTAATCTTTATTTTTAAAGTTAGGTAAATCAAGGGACCATGCCGTATAACACGGAACGGGTTTCCTCCCAAGAATACCAGTGTTGTGACGGCTCGCCCCACACCAACCGACAATTTCTCCAAAGGTGCATTGTACACATGTCCAGCTAGCACGGAACGGGTCGTCAGAAGGAAAAAGAAAGAAGGAAATGAGCTAATAAAGACCCTGTAGAATGTCTCACAGCGCATAGGATAAAATATAATGATAACATACTTGACATAAAACAGGTGAGACAGTGCATAAGCTGAAAGAACTAACATAGCAGCGGAAAATGTAAGTACAGATTATGATCCAAAGTTAAACATTATTACAACTTTTCAAGCTGTCTCAAAGCAAAAGCAAGATAAACGAGGTACACTACTAATGCCCAAGTAGCGATCACCAACGACACAGGGAGAATATCTATATATCATACGTGGAAGCCTCTTGCCCGCCTCCGAATCAGCTACTCGCGCATCACCAGCTAACCTGTCTTTAGTCTGCTCGTGTGAGCACCCAGAGTAATAAGAGGAGACATAAAACTCTGGGTCAGACATAAAGCCTGGTATGAGCGATAAGCATCTAAAGTGAACAATAACAGGTAGACTAGAAACATACCTGAACCTGGACCTGCAACCAAAGAGTTAGCACTACATACTGTACAACACTCTAAGGTGCCATATCAAATGGTGTAAAGATACGGAGGTGGGGGTGTGCATGTCATAGTGATGGCAAACAATCAAACATAGCATCCATCCTCACATCTCTCACTCAGTGCGTAAAGCATACGATATTCACCACTTCGATCACCCAACATACCTTGCTACGATCACTTTTCCCCATGAAGTCGTAAATGGCTTCACTGCACTGATAACGTAGCCACAAATCCTTCGCTATGTCCACTTTGCCCCATGGATTCATAAGGACCCCACTGCACTGACTCATAGCCTTACTAATCCTTACTATGTCCACTCTGCCCCATGGAGTCACAATGAACCCACTGCACTGGCTCATAGTCTTACTACGCATCACTTTTTCCCTCGAGTCGTAATGACTCTACTGCACTGATAACGTAGTCTTGCTACCATCACCTTGCCCCTCGAGTCGTAATGACTCTACTGCACTGATAAGTAGCCCATCATCCATTCTCAGTGGTGAATCGAAGTTATGAACGTCGACAACTGCTTAGCACACGTCCCGCAGCAAAGCCCAACCATGAAGTGAACTCATTGGTTCCCCATTGGATCCTGAGCTCTAACTTCCATTTGGACTACCTTTGCATCTCGGGTTATTGGTCATCATCGGATCGGTTCGGCCTCTATCGTCTTTCAATGGATCGTGGTACCCTTCAGTTCATGGTTCCATGGCGCCCTTCAGTTCGTGACCGTGCTTCCTCACCGGTTCGGATCGTGCTCCACCTTCGTCAGGTCGGATTGGGTCGAGGCACTCCCACTGGTTCGGGTCGTGCTCCATAGCTCGTGGTGCTTCCCTTCGGTCGTGATGCTACTCCCCCTTCAGATCGTGGATGCACATCGGTTCGGATTGTGAGCTTCTGAAGTGGATCGGGTCGGATCGGAGATGGCATGCGATCGGGTGCTCCAGCACGTGACATGGTTCTAGTTCGAGCTCCTCCCACCATCGGATCATGGTCTCCGGTCCGGGTCGTGGCACATAGGGCGATCCGCGATCCGGTCCCTGCACAGCTTCCCTGCGACTTGTTTTACGTCATTCGACGGCGTTTTCGACCAATCTAACACTTCTAAACAATCACAAAGCATACCATACAGTCATAGCAACAAATAGAAGTGACCTCAAACACCAAAACATCAATATGATAAGTCAAAATGGATCAAACATAGCCAAAACCCCATATTTTCCCTTAAGCATGTTTGGGTGAAACTAATGATAGGATTAGCAAAACTTAACTAAATTAACCCAAATTGATATCATAGGTCTAAAACATCATTTAAGAATTTATGAACATTTTTCCTGAATTTTATCATATTTAAATTCGCTAATTACCACTAATTACCCTTAATTAGCCATAATTAGTGCAAAACTATGCAAATCACTCACCTTAGCCACAAATAAACTATGATCTGAAATAAATCTCTGATTTGATGTAAATCCCAATGCTAAACAGCAGCTCCAATGTTGATTTGGTGTAGATCTTCCTTGATTAGAGGTTGCTAAGCCAAATCCTTGACCAAAAGATGATTTGGAGGTGATTTAGAGGTTGGAGGCCATTTTTTGGGTTCCTTGGAGATAAGTGGAGGCTAGAAAACTGAAATGGAATGATTCTCCACTTCATTTCAGCCTCCCCATAACCCTAATCCCGAAATGGGTTATGGGTCTATTCACTAATCACCCTATTTGGCCCAGTTAAGCAGTTTTTCACCTTCCAAACCTTATTTCAGCCATATCTTCCAAACGGTAAGTCCGTTTTTCACATGTGACCACTCTACGGAAAGGTAAACCATCAAACGAATCTAATGGAAGTGGTTTCAGGTCAAAATTCCTTTCCAGTCAAAAGTTATGGCCAAAACAAGATCATCTAGGGGCAAAACGGTCATTTAAAAATCGACAAAAATCATGAACATGGGAAATGACTCTAATGGTTGTTTCCCAAAGTTACATGACCATACGACCTCATATGGGAAAGAAATAAATATTCTACGATCCTCCGATGCGTAAAATGCGGGTTGTTACATTCTCCCCCCTTAAGAAATTTCGCCCCCGAAATTCCCTAACCAAAAACACACATAGGGTCCCGCATGCCTATCAACCAAAAAACAACAATCAAACATGCAAAACAAGCAAAACAAGTCTATCCTTGCATGCGGAATAACTAAAATACAAGGTAAATCTTACCAGGCAAAGAGTTCTGGATGCATCTTTCTAATGCTCTCCTCTGTCTCCCAAGTGCAGTCATTCTCGTTCTCTCCCCACTGAACCTTGACTAGCTTCACCGCCTTCCTTCGAAGTTGCTTCGTATCGTGCTCGACAATACGGATCGGCTTGCGGTTCCCAACCGCCTCGGGTTCTACTTCGAAGTCCTCTAACTGATCAGGTGAAATAGTCATACTTGAGTCGTGAACGAACTTCCTTAGTTGGGAAACATGAAATACATTGTGAACTCCCGCCATCTTCTCTGGTAAGTCAACTCTATATGCCAAATTCCCGACTAGTTCAAGAACAGGGAATGGGCCAACAAATCTTGGTACCAACTTGCCTCTCCTACCAAATCGAATCACGCTCTTCAACGGAGAAATCTTGACAAACACCAAGTCACCAATGGAGAATTTTAAATCTTTTCTTCTTTTATCAGCATAACTTTTCTGCCTATCTTGGGTAGCTCTCATTCGTTGTTGAATGGTTTTAATCTTATCTGAAGTTTCCCTCACCACATCTGGTCCAAGCATAAACTTCTCGCCAGTCTCTATCCAACATGATGGTGAGTTGCACGGTCTTCCGTACAAAGCTTCATATGGAGCCATACCGATACTGGATTGGTAGCTATTATTATATGCAAACTCTACTAGATGCAAATGGTCATCCCATGATCCACCAAAATCCAACATACATGCTCTCAAGAGATCTTCCAATATACGATTCACCCTCTCCGTCTGACCGTCGGTCTGAGGATGATATGCGGTACTGAGATGTAATTCTGACCCTAGAGCCTCTTGTAAGCTCTTCCAAAACCCACTAGTGAACAATGGGTCTCGGTCACTCATAATGCTTTTAGGTACTCCATGGAATCTCACTACCCACTTCATATACAATTCTGCCAACTTGGCTGCCGTTCTGGTCGATTTGACTGGTATAAATCTTGCACTCTTAGTCAATCGATCCACAATTACCCAAATGCTATCATATCCCGATCTAGTCCTTGGTAAACCATCGATGAAATCCATCGAGACTTGCTCCCATTTCCATTTGGGAATTTCTAATGGTTGCAACAAACCACTAGGCTTCTTTTGCTCGACTTTAACTAGCTGGCAATTCATGCATTTGGATATAAACTTCCCAACATCACTTTTCATCCCTTCCCAGTAGTAAGTCTGTTTTATGTCTCGATACATCTTATTACCACCGGGATGTATAGTCAGTTTTGAGTGATGACATTCTCTAAGCACTTCATCCCTCAAACCATTCACGTTGGGTACAACTAGTCTTCCATTCTTTCTAAGCCATCCATGACGATCAAGCCCATACACATTCATCTCCTCACCGTCGATGTTCATTTCTAACTTGGAGATGATTTCCAATAGATTAGGATTGTCCCTCTGGCTGGAACCAATCAGCTCTATCAAAGTGGGTCTGATCGCCAAACTAGCTAGCATGACTGGATCCAATTCGCACTTTGGTCTGAAATCAAACCCCGCGATATACTCCAGTTGCTTCCATTCAAGAAACATTGCCACTAAACTGGCATGTCTCCTACTCAAGGCATCGGCTACCGCATTACCTTTCCCAGGTGTGTATGCGATCTCAAAATCATACGAAGCCAAGAACTCTAACCATTTCTGCTGACGGAGATTCAGATCTTTCTGGGAGAAGAGATACTTTAACGATTTATGATCGGTGAACAACTCAAATATTTCTCCCAAGAGATAGTGTCTCCACATCTTCAAAGCAAACACGATCGCTGCTAATTCCAAATCATGGGTAGGATACTTCTTCTCATGCGGCTTTAGCTATCGACTAGCATAAGCTACAACCCTACCTCCTTGCATCAATACAACACCTAGTCCGGTGCCACAAGCATCCGTGTATACCGTCATCTCTTCATTCCCCTTAGGAATGACTAGCACTGGTGCACGCGTCAACCTTTCTTTTAGACTCATGAATGCCTTTTCACACACTCCGTCCCAGACGAAGGACTGATTCTTCTTAGTCAACTGAGTCAACGGTGCTGCTATCTTGGAGAAGTCCTGGATAAACTTACGATAATATCCAGCTAACCCCAAGAAACTTCTTACATCTGTTGCATTCTTGGATGTAGGCCAATCCTGTACCGTAGCCACCTTCGCAGGGTCCACGGCAATACCACTCTCTGAAACAACATGACCCAAGAATCTCACTTCCCTTCTCCAAAAGTGACACTTAGAGAATTTCGCTTTCAATTGGTGTTTCCTCAACACCTCCATCACTATCCTCAAGTGTCCCTTGTGTTCCTCCTCTGTCCTTGAGTAAACAAGGATATCGTCTACGAACACAAGAACAAACTTATTCAACTGATCTCCGAATACTCGATTCATAAGATCCACAAAGTAGGCTGGTGCATTGGTCAACCCAAATGGCATGACCAACCATTCATAGAATCCAGACGGCGTCCTAAATGCCATTTTCGGAACACTCTCATCCGCTACTCGGAGCTGATGAAATCCTGTCGTGAGGTCCAACTGGGAGAACACTCTTGCTCCTTCCAGTTGATCAAACAAGTCATCTATCCGCGGTAGAGGATACTTATTCTATCTCGTTACCTTATTCAACTCGCGATAGTCCACACACAAACGAAGGGAACCATCTGCCTTAGTGGCAAACACAACGGGTGCTCCTCACTCGGAGACACTCCTTCTAATAAGCCCCTTCTTCAAAAGATTGCTGACTTGCACCCCGAGCTCTCGCTGCTCCCTTTGTGCCATCCGACGAAGTGGCATCACTATAGGTCTGGCATCTTTCACTAAATCAATACGGAACTCAATCTCTCGGTGTGGTGGAAGCCCGGTCACCTCCTCGAAGATGTCCGGATACTGGCCAACCACGGGCACATCTGACAGCTCATCCTGCAGGATGTCGAGGGAATTTACAAAACTAGCCATAACCCCATCACTGGGTAGACTACCAAACACTACCCTCCGCCCATCATCCGCCTTAACTGTCACCAAAAAGCCCTCACAGTCTACCACCACCCCGTATCTTTGGAGCCAATCGACTCCCAATATAATGCCATACCCAGTAAAGCCTAAAACAAAGCAATCACAAACAAACATACATCCATGACTTGATAAGACCAAATTCCTGCAAATCATACTAAGGCTAGTCGAACCACCAATCGGGTTCGTCACAACCAATGGTCTATCGACTATCTCGGGTTCCAGTCCCAACCTATCTACCAGGTCACTAGATATGAAGGAACAGGAAGCCCCAGTATCAAACAAAACTCGAACTGGTACATCATAAATAGAAAGCATACCTTGAATAACAACATTCTTTCCTTTCTCCGCCGCAGTTGGGGCATTCGACGAAGAAGGAACAACATCAATAGCATATGCTTTCACAATCTGCTTCTCCTTAAGAGGTTGCGGACACTTATCCTTATGATGTCCCACTTGACCACAGTTGTAGCACTTCCTTTCCGCTGGCTTGGCCCGACATTCTTTAGCATAATGGCCCTTCTTACCACAGCTGAAGCACTCAACATCTTTCTTGTTCTTTTTCTGGCCACCCTTAGATTGGTCCTGCTTCCTCTTATTCTGAGAGTTATTCTTGCCTCCACCGCCTGCTTGCGGCTTTGGCCCTTCTGCAGATGCAGCCTCAGTCTTTGGCTTAGGGTAAAGACTCTCTAATCTCAAAGCTTTCCCCACAATCAATTCAAAACTCTCATCGATGTGGTTGATAAGTCTTTCCCCCAAGTATCCATCCAAACCAGTAATGAACTTCTCATTCTTCTTTTCAGGAGTGTCGATAAGAGATAGCCCATATTTCGACAAAGTGTCGAACTCATCAATATAGTCAGAAACTGCCCTACCACTCTGCTTGAGTTCCAAGAACCTCTTAAACAACACTAACTTCTGGGCAGCTGGAATAAACTTCTCGCTAAAGCGAGCCTTGAACTGATCCCAAGTAACATGATCCTCTGTAGTAGCTGTTCTAATGGCATTCCACCAATTCATCGCTCGTCCTTGCAGCTGACGAGACGCTAGCCTTCTCTTCATCGCATCCTCAAGACCTAAGTCATCGAAGATACGATCACAGCTATCCATCCAATCTTGAACATCTGTGGCCGACTCCGTCCCATGGAACGGCTTCCTACCAAGGTTAGTGTAATCCTTGCACAACTTGGCGAAATCGACCCTAGGCGCCTGCACTACTGGGCCCGCACCAACTTCGGGATTGGGAATTGCCCCTTGCACTTCTCTAAGCATGTCTCTCATGAGGTCAGTAAACATCGCCCTCATGTCAGCGGCATTCCCATTATTGGCTCCTCTACCAGCACCTCTAGCATATTGGCTCATCGTCAATCTGTAAAAGGGAAACGATTAACGACCCCATAATGGTGCTAGTGCAGTGCGACTTCATTCTTATACTACAAATAGTATATATATAGCTTTTGAAAACCAAAGTAATCACAAATACGCGCTCTCATATACGTACTATCTCTCCCTAGTGTCTTTCCCTAGGTTAACTACGCAACCTAGAGCTCTGATACCAAGTGTGACGGCCCGCCCCGCACCAACCGACAATTTCTCCAAAGGTGTGGTGTACACATGTCCAGCTAGCACGGAACGAGTTGTCAGAAGGAAAAACAAAGATGGAAATGAGCTAATAAAGAACCTGTAGAATGTCTCACAGCACATAGGATAAAATATAATGATAACATACTTGACATAAAACAGGTGAGACAGTGCATAAGCTGAAACAACTAACATAGCAGCGGAAAATGTAAGTACAGCTTATGATCCAAAGTTAAACATTATTACAACTTTTCAAGCTGTCTCAAAGCAAAAGCAAGATAAAGGAGGTACACTACTAATGCCCAAGTAGCGACCACCAACGACACAGGGAGAATATCTATATATCATACGTGGAAGCCTACTTGTAACACCCCGAATTTTCTATTAACACTAAAGTTGCTAAAATATTAATAAGTGTGTAAGAGGGGGGATGTATCTAATATGAATATAATAATATTAATAAGTGTGTAAGAGAGGGGATGTATCTAATATGAATATAATAATATTAATAAGTGTGTAAGAGAGGGGATGTATCTAATATGAATATAAAAATATTAATAAGTGTGTAAGAGAGGGGATGTATCTAATATGTATATAAAAACAATAATAAGTGTGTAAAAGGGGGGATGTATCTAATGTGTACATTGTAGAATATATATATATATATATATATATATATATATATATATATTGCTGAGTGTTTGCTGAGTCACTTCTGACTCATTGCTGAGTCAACAAGATAAACCCCATCTTGTCTGAACGGCTGCGGTTATTTCTAGGTTAAATTTAATGGCCTAAATGAATTCTAAAATCTATAAATAAGTGGGTAGACCCTAGACCTAAATCACTTGTAAAATTAGAGAAGCTACCGTCATGCTGCTGCCATGGAGTTCAGCATAGCCGTCACAAACTAAGAAGAGGAAGCCTAATCATCTACAACTAAATCTACACAAATCAAATCAAAAGATCTCTCTTTCTCTAATTCTTTTCTTTTGTTGGTGAGTATGATGATTCTCACAAGACTATTACAAACTAATTTGACTCAGTTATGAATGGATCACAAGAAAGTGATGTGATTTGTAATTGTAAATTCTATATATTGTGGATCTCTTATTATGTTATTATGTTGTCGTATGATGTAAATTATATATGCTATGTCATGCTATGTTGTAAATTCTCTTATGCTATGTCGTGCTATGTTGAGAATCATGTTAAGCTATGTTATACTATCATACTATGCCATGTTATAAATCATGCTATATTATGTTGAAAAATCATGTTGTTGGATCATGCTTAAAGTTATGTTTTTTTTTCTTAATTTAAATGGATCTTGTTTATGGGAATTTGCCTATTAGGTTAGGTGTACCCATAAACTTGAAACTATAATTAAATAAAACTTGATTATGGGAATTTGCCTATTGAGTTAGGTGTACCCATATAAAACCATGTTGTTAAAAAAAAATTAGATGATGTTGATTCACACATGTTCATATGTAAGTTTATGAAAATTGATTGAGATTATATTAGGTGAATTTTGAACAAGTTGACACCTTTAGGTCCATGACATGTATAATCTATGCAAGTTGGACATATGCAAGTTTCACCCCTTATTATGATTCATTTGGTCACATATACATGTTGTTATTATGATAATCTCTTTTATGCTATGAGTTAGGCTATTCGAGTCTAACATATATTTTGCGAATAAACGTTCAACGTGGGGTAGGGGTAATATTAGGAATTAATAAATTGGGTGCAATTTTGTAAGATTTTGCATACCATGAATGGATGTCCATAATTGAGTCAATTATGGACATTGTTAAAAATTGGAAGTAATTAATAATTCAAGTAGGGAATTATTAAAATTGGGGGAAAGTGGATTATTATTAATAATCAATGCTTAGGACACGAGGTTGGACCCGTTTGTGATGTAAACCTGCCCGGACCCGCCCGGCAAATCCAGTAGTCACAAATGTCGGCCCAATGTGAGAGGTCCTAGGCCCAAACTAAAGCATAACAGTTGTAAAGACACGAGGTTAGACTCTTTTATGGTGTAAGACTGCCCGGACCCGCCCGGCAAATCCAGCTGCCATAAATGCCAGTCTAATGTGAGAGGTCTTTATGAGGTTATGGCCTTAATGAACTAAGAAATACTTAACCAGATAATCATGTAAGGTGGGACATGGGGGTTAAGTAGGTGCCTTGGGTGGCATGAGGAATCTGGTGGTTGCCTTTAGAGGCATTTGAAATACGATTAGACTTAACCAAACACACATGTAAACGAACATGACTAAGTGGGTTAAGTGGGATGGACTAATGGGGACAAGCTTAGGTTGAATGCTTGTGGTAAATAGTGGGGGGCCATTTCAACCAGTATCCCAAAACGTATCTTTGTGGGCTCGACCCAAGTCGAGGACGGGACACGCATACTGGGTTTGACTATAAGAGGCCAAAACAGGGAGCGGTGGCAACGCAAGTCCAACGGGTTTCATATGCGTGTGTGGACCCGGGCTGGTAGGTAAGACGTTGTTGCATCGTGTAGGTATAAGCCGTGCATGTCCGTTGTATCAGGTTGCCACTTTAGGGGAGTGATACACCCCACTGTGGGGCCAGCACGGGTATCTACGAGTTAGGGAGCCGATCGAATAATGGGAAGTAGGGTACACCTAGTGGAGATAGGGGCAGGCGGCACCTATGTAGTCAGCTAGGGGTACGTAAAGCCATTGGGAAAGTTTCTAAGTGAAGCTAAGTGGGATGAATCTTTAGGGTGACTGGTGTGGTGCAGTATAGTGTTTATCCTTTAGTATTTAGGAGCGCCTATAACGTTGCCTTTAGCGATTGTCTATGTCCTTAATCTGCTCTTCATAGACATTTTCTTGTTTTCCAGCTTATGCCTTAGTCCAGTTATTTTGGTAAAAGTATTGTAGAATTATCATATTCACCAGACTTTATGTCTGACCCCCTCTTTTCCATCCTTTTTCTCCCTTCAGGTCCGCAGGTTGGGCCAAGTTCTAGTGGAGTCTAGTTGGATCGCTTATCTTCTGGAAAGCTTGGACTGCTGAAGTAAAGTCCAGCTTGTTATCTTTCTTTTTAATGGCTATTCATGTAATGGGATTATGTACTTGTTTTATCAAGATAGATATTGTACTTGACATTGAATATGGTGTTATGATGTAATCAAACATGTTTTGACTTCTGCTACAATGAAATAAAGTTTTTGAATTTCTAAGTACTATTTTATATTTGTCTTGTTGTAATTTTACTGTTCTATATTCACTTAAAACCTCCATGGAAGTTAATGCATTCCCTTTGTGAGTGACATTAATGGACGTGGGGTGTTACACGTGGTATCAGAGCATAAGGTTACCAGAACAGATAAAAATTTTTTTTAGAAAAATATTTTTTTTCTCTAAAGTATTTTTGGAAGAAGTGCTTTCAAAAAAAAAAAAACATGTTATTTAAAGAGAGTTTTTATGAAAAACATAATCCCAAATAGCCACATCCTTATCTTTATCTTTCGAATTCTCCATTTTGAATCTTTCCTTTTTCGTTTCAGCATGGCTGAAGATCTTAATCTCCCAGAAGGTGTGACGATTCCAGGGTGGTTTAGGAGATACTTGGAGGCTAGGGCCACCACTGCAGGCCCAGCGGATACTCCTCCACCCCTAGTTGCACCCATTCCTCCTCCTCCTCCTCCTCGTGTTGACAGATTTGCAAAGACGTGCAAGGAATTCAAGGCTATGGGAGGAAAAACTTTTCAAGGGACTGAAACGTTTGTGGAGGCCAGAGATTGGCTTAAGGAGACTGAGGAATTGTTGGATATCTTTGAAGTGGAAGATGGGAGGAAAGTCCGTTTAGCTGCTTGGTTAATGAAGGGAGAGGCCTCGTTTTGGTGGGAGGTCACTAACGGGGAACGTCCAGTTGATTCATGGGCGGATTTCAGACGAAGGTTTGAGGCAAAGTTTCTTTCAAGGGCAGAGGAGAACTTAAATATGGAAAAATTCCTTGCACTAAAGCAAGGGAGCTCATCATTAAAGGAATATGTCAATAAATTTAATCAGTTAGCAAGGTTTGGCTTGGAGTTGGTGAACACGCCAGAGAAGAAAGCTTTGAGGTTCGTTAGAGGCTTGAATGAACCGTTGCAAGGGTTGGCTATGACCCACATCCCTATGGGAGCCACCTTTGAAAAGCTAGTAGAAATGGCACTTATGCATGAGGATAAGGCAGTTGAAAAGAAAGGGGATCAGAAGAAACCCCAACAGCAAAATAAGAAGGGTGGTAAAAACAATAATGGCAAAGGGAAGAAGAAATGCTTCAATTGTGGGACACCTGGCCATCTCAGCAAAGATTGTAGAAAGAAAAAGAAGACTGGTTGTTTTCATTGTGGAGATGCGGGACATTTAGTGAAGGACTGTCCAAAGAAGGGGCAGAGGGCAGGGTCTACCTCGGGAGGACAGGTGCAGGCTCTTATGGCACCAGGGCAGGCAAGGGGGCAAGTTCAGGCTATTGCGGCCCCACCGCTGCAAGAAAGAGGTAGAACAATTTCTGTTGAAAGCTTAGTTTTTCTGTTTGATCATCCTGTCCGTACCTTATTCGATTCTGGCGCATCTCATTCGTTTATCTCTGCATCATTAGTTGAATCACTGCACTTGAACACCAGTTTAGTAGAGGATCCCTTGGTCGTTTCAAATCCAATTGGGGGTTCGGCTCATTTGACCATGATATGTTTGGATTTGAAAATCTCTATACTTAGCATTGAATTTAGATGTGATGCTTATGTATTGGGCTTCACGGGCTATGGGCTAATTTTAGGAATGGATTGGTTGTCTAGAAATAGGGCCATTCTTGATTGTGAAAGGAGAGTAGTTAGGCTTGTGACTCGCCTTGGTAATGCTCTCGACATCTTTTTAATCCCATAAATTCCGTTATGCTAAGTTATCTTGAATCGCTTGACGCGTCTGTAGAGAACCTGCGATCGGTAGAAGTGGTCCGGGAATATCCGGATGTGTTTGAGGAGGTGAAGGGCTTACCTCCAAAACGGGAGATAGACTTTCGAATTTATCTTGTGGATAATGCTAAACCCGTATCTTTGCCAGTGCGCCACATGGCTCCTCGTGAAAGGAGGGAACTCAATAAGCAAGTAAAGGAGTTGCTTGAGAAGGGGTTCATAAGACGTAGTATATCGGAGTGGGGTGCTCCAGTAGTTTTTGACACAAAGGCGGATGGGTCTCTTAGACTTTGTATGGACTATATAGAACTAAACAAGCTTACTAAAAAGAACCGACACCCACTGCCGAGGATTGACGATCTCTTTGATCAGTTAGTTGGCGCCTCAGTGTTTTCGCAGTTGGACTTAGCTACTGGCTTTCATCAACTGAGAGTGGCTGAGGATAGTATAGATAAGACTGTTTTTAGGACTCCTGACGGATTCTATGAATGGCTAGTGATGCCCTTTGGTTTGACAAACGCCCCTGCATATTTTGTTGATTTGATGAGTAGGGTGTTTAGGGAATACCTTAACAAATTCGTGGTAGTCTTTGTGGATGACATCTTAGTCTTTTCTAAGAATAAAGAAGAGCACTCCCTACATCTTAGGGAAGTGTTGGAAACCCTTCGAGCGCATAACCTTAAGGCAAAATTTTCTAAGTGTCACTTCTGGAGGAAGGAAGTACGGTTCTTAGGGCACGTGGTTTCCAAAGAAGGGATAGCAGTGGATCCCGCAAAGGTGGTGGCCATCCAAGATTGGAAGGTCCCTAAAAATGCAACCGAAGTAAGAAGTTTCTTGGGGTTGGCTGGCTATTATAGGAAGTTTATCAAAGACTTCGCAAAAAATATCAGCTCCATTAACACGGTTAACAAAGAAGAACCTGGTTTTTACGTGGGACAAAGATTGCGATGATGCGTTCCAACGTTTAAAGAGAGCCTTAACTTCAGCCCCAGTCTTAGTGCTGCCAGACGGGAATAAACCGTTTACCATCTATACTGATGCTTGTGGGACGGGACTTGGCGCGGTCCTCATGCAAGAGGGAAGAGTAATAGCCTATGGTGGAAGGCAGTTGAGGGTTCATGAAAAGAATTACCCCACGCATGACTTAGAGCTAGCCGCAATTGTTTTCGCGCTTAAGTCTTGGCGTCACTATCTTCTTGGTGAGAAATTTGAACTGTTCACTGACCACAAATCATTAAAATACTTATTCTCTCAGAAGGATTTGAATTTAAGGCAGCAACGGTGGATGGAATTCTTAGCCTCCTACGATTTTGAAATAGCATATACCCCAGGCAAGGGTAACGTGGTGGCAGACGCCTTAAGTAGGAAAAGGTTGTCCTTGAGTCCGTTGTTTGTTGAACGACAAAGCTTAGAATTCATCTCTATGTTTGACTTTAGACCCTCCGTTGACTTAGTACCCGGTCTGTTAGCATCCTTGGAGGTTAGACCTACACTTCTAGGACGGGTTGGTGAGGCACAGCGAGACGACCCACGGTTGGTTGAGATAGTAGAAAAGCTCAAGGGGGGGGGGGAGTCGTCAAGCCATCTTCGTAGGTATACCCTAGACGATAAGGGTTGGTTACGAAGGGATAATAGACTTTGTGTACCGCAAGACGAAGACTTAAGGAAGGCCATTCTTGATGATGCTCATCGCTCAAAAATGACCATTCATCCCGGCGGGGATAAGATGTACAAAGATATGAAGCGGGTTTTCTTTTGGGCCGGTATGAAAAAGGATGTGGCCGAGTACGTCGCTAGATGCTTGGTGTGCCAACGAGTTAAAGCAGAACAAAAGAAACCCGGTGGGTTGCTTCACCCATTAGAAGTTCCACTATGGAAATGGGAAAGCATCTCAATGGATTTTGTGGATGGATTACCAAGATCAAGGAAGGGTAACACGGGGATTTGGGTTATAGTAGATAGACTTACTAAAAGCGCCCATTTTATTCCCGTGAAAAGTAAGAGGACTGCTCCATGGTTGGCTTCTGTATACATTAAGGAGATAGTTCGTTTGCACGGTATTCCTTCTAGTATAGTAAGCGACCGTGACCCCATCTTTACTAGCGAATTTTGGAAGAGTTTACAAGAGGTGGTAGGGACTCAGCTATGTTTGAGCACCGCATATCATCCTCAGACAGACGGCCAGACCGAGAGGGTGAATCGCATTCTAGAGGATCTTTTAAGGCTTTGTATCCTAGACTTTGGGGGTACATGGGAAGAGCACCTTCCGTTAGTAGAATTCGCATATAATAATAGCTTTCAGTCTAGTATTGGCATGGCACCTTTCGAAGCTCTTTATGGAAGGCCTTGCCGTTCGCCTACATGTTGGTGGGAATCTACCGATAAAATCCTACTTGGGCCCGATATGGTTAGGGAAACCTCGGAGAAGATTGAGTTGATTCGAAGGAGGATGAAAGCAGCACAAGATAGGAAAAAATCGTATGCTGATAAGAGGAGGACAGATCTTGAGTTTGACATTGGGGACACGGTTTTTATCAAAGTATCTCCGTTACAGAATGTTGTTCGCTTTGGGTCCGTGGGGAAATTAGCACCAAGGTTTGTAGGGCCGTTTCCTGTAAAAAACAGGATTGGGAAGATGGCATATAGGGTGGAGTTGCCTGAGAAACTTAGTGGAGTACACGACGTATTCCATGTATCACATTTGAGGAAGTGTTTGCACAAGACCGCGGAGGTGGTAGAGCCGAGATTGCTTAAAGAGGTGGAAATAGAGCGTGATGCAACAATTAGACGAGCTCCTACATGCATTCTTGGGTCGGAGATCAAAAAGTTGAGGAATCGAGAGGTCAGACTGGTTAAAGTGCAATGGGGAGATGATGAGAGCAACGCAACTTGGGAGACAGAAGAGAAGATGCGTTCGTTGTACCCTTTTCTTTTTGAGGGTATGTCTTTTAATTTCTCCTTTATCGCTTATCTTATTTTTATCTTATCTTATCTTTAGTATGTCCTCTCATTAGTATCTTTGACCTTTAGTTAGGATAATCCTATGGTTGAAACATGTGTTTGAGACATGTTATGTATGATGGATGCAAAATGGATGCAAGTGTTTGCTAGTGGTTGCTCGTGGATGCATATATACATACACTTTAGGCACTAGATCGGCTCAGTCACTTCATATTGCATATTGCATATATATGGATGTATTTAGTATAATGGATGTATAATGGTTGTACCATCATATGGATGCTGCATTCGGTTGAATGGGTGTGCACGCATATAGAAGTAGTATGTAAGCAATTAGGATCTTTTGCATACATAATGGATTCATGACACTTACATAATTTGCAATAAGGAGGTCAACTGAATCAGTAGACCGCCTGATTTCGCATTAGGTAAGGACAAGTACACACACTTGCATATGATCATAAAGCATTAGAAGTCTTTTAAGGACAATGGATGCCTGTGTATGATGGATGAGTAGATGGACGTTTGGATGGTAGGATATACATTCTTCCAGACTTGAAGATTTCGGGGACGAAATCCTAAAAGGAGGGGAGAATGTAACACCCCGAATTTTCTATTAACACTAAAGTTGCTAAAATATTAATAAGTGTGTAAGAGGGGGGATGTATCTAATATGAATATAATAATATTAATAAGTGTGTAAGAGAGGGGATGTATCTAATATGAATATAATAATATTAATAAGTGTGTAAGAGAGGGGATGTATCTAATATGAATATAAAAATATTAATAAGTGTGTAAGAGAGGGGATGTATCTAATATGTATATAAAAACAATAATAAGTGTGTAAAAGGGGGGGGGGATGTATCTAATGTGTACATTGTAGAATATATATATATATATATATATATATATATATATATATATATTGCTGAGTGTTTGCTGAGTCACTTCTGACTCATTGCTGAGTCAACAAGATAAACCCCATCTTGTCTGAACGGCTGCGGTTATTTCTAGGTTAAATCTATTGGCCTAAATGAATTCTAAAATCTATAAATAAGTGGGTAGACCCTAGACTTAAATCACTTGTAAAATTAGAGAAGCTACCGTCATGCTGCTGCCATGGAGTTCAGCATAGCCGTCACAAACTAAGAAGAGGAAGCCTAATCATCTACAACTAAATCTACACAAATCAAATCAAAAGATCTCTCTTTCTCTAATTCTTTTCTTTTGTTGGTGAGTATGATGATTCTCACAAGACTATTACAAACTAATTTGACTCAGTTATGAATGGATCACAAGAAAGTGATGTGATTTGTAATTGTAAATTCTATATATTGTGGATCTCTTATTATGTTATTATGTTGTCGTATGATGTAAATTATATATGCTATGTCATGCTATGTTGTAAATTCTCTTATGCTATGTCGTGCTATGTTGAGAATCATGTCAAGCTATGTTATACTATCATACTATGCCATGTTATAAATCATGCTATATTATGTTGAAAAATCATGTTGTTGGATCATGCTTAAAGTTATGTTTTTTTTTTCTTAATTTAAATGGATCTTGTTTATGGGAATTTGCCTATTAGGTTAGGTGTACCCATAAACTTGAAACTATAATTAAATAAAACTTGATTATGGGAATTTGCCTATTGAGTTAGGTGTACCCATATAAAACCATGTTGTTAAAAAAAAATTAGATGATGTTGATTCACACATGTTCATATGTAAGTTTATGAAAATTGATTGAGATTATATTAGGTGAATTTTGAACAAGTTGACACCTTTAGGTCCATGACATGTATAATCTATGCAAGTTGGACATATGCAAGTTTCACCCCTTATTATGATTCATTTGGTCACATATACATGTTGTTATTATGATAATCTCTTTTATGCTATGAGTTAGGCTATTCGAGTCTAACATATATTTTGCGAATAAACGTTCAACGTGGGGTAGGGGTAATATTAGGAATTAATAAATTGGGTGCAATTTTGTAAGATTTTGCATACCATGAATGGATGTCCATAATTGAGTCAATTATGGACATTGTTAAAAATTGGAAGTAATTAATAATTCAAGTAGGGAATTATTAAAATTGGGGGAAAGTGGATTATTATTAATAATCAATGCTTAGGACACGAGGTTGGACCCGTTTGTGATGTAAACCTGCCCGGACCCGCCCGGCAAATCCAGTAGTCACAAATGTCGGCCCAATGTGAGAGGTCCTAGGCCCAAACTAAAGCATAACAGTTGTAAAGACACGAGGTTAGACTCTTTTATGGTGTAAGACTGCCGGACCCGCCCGGCAAATCCAGCTGCCATAAATGCCAGTCTAATGTGAGAGGTCTTTATGAGGTTATGGCCTTAATGAACTAAGAAATACTTAACCAGATAATCATGTAAGGTGGGACATGGGGGTTAAGTAGGTGCCTTGGGTGGCATGAGGAATCTGGTGGTTGCCTTTAGAGGCATTTGAAATACGATTAGACTTAACCAAACACACATGTAAATGAACATGACTAAGTGGGTTAAGTGGGATGGACTAATGGGGACAAGCTTAGGTGGAATGCTTGTGGTAAATAGTGGGGGCCCATTTCAACCAGTATCCCAAAACGTATCTTTGTGGGCTCGACCCAAGTCGAGGACGGGACACGCATACTGGGTTTGACTATAAGAGGCCAAAACAGGGAGCGGTGGCAACGCAAGTCCAACGGGTTTCATATGCGTGTGTGGACCCGGGCTGGTAGGTAAGACGTTGTTGCATCGTGTAGGTATAAGCCGTGCATGTCCGTTGTATTAGGTTGCCACTTTAGGGGAGTGATACACCCCACTGTGGGGCCAGCACGGGTATCTACGAGTTAGGGAGCCGATCGAATAATGGGAAGTAGGGTACACCAAGTGGAGATAGAGGCAGGCGGCACCTATGTAGTCAGCTAGGGGTACGTAAAGCCATTGGGAAAGTTTCTAAGTGAAGCTAAGTGGGATGAATCTTTAGGGTGACTGGTGTGGTGCAGTATAGTGTTTATCCTTTAGTATTTAGGAGCGCCTATAATGTTGCCTTTAGCGATTGTCTATGTCCTTAATCTGCTCTTCATAGACATTTTCTTGTTTTCCAGCTTATGCCTTAGTCCAGTTATTTTGGTAATAGTATTGTAGAATTATCATATTCACCAGACTTTATGTCTGACCCCTTCTTTTCCATCCTTTTTCTCCCTTCAGGTCCGCAGGTTGGGCCAAGTTCTAGTGGAGTCTAGTTGGATCGCTTATCTTCTGGAAAGCTTGGACTGCTGAAGTAAAGTCCAGCTTGTTATCTTTCTTTTTAATGGCTATTCATGTAATGGGATTATGTACTTGTTTTATCAAGATAGATATTGTACTTGACATTGAATATGGTGTTATGATGTAATCAAACATGTTTTGACTTCTGCTACAATGAAATAAAGTTTTTGAATTTCTAAGTACTATTTTATATCTGTCTTGTTGTAATTTTACTGTTCTATATTCACTTAAAACCTCCATGGAAGTTAATGCATTCCCTTTGTGAGTGACATTAATGGACGTGGGGTGTTACACTACTGCCCGCCTCTGAATCAGCTACTCGCGCATCACCAGCTAACCTGTCTCTAGTCTGCTCGTGTGAGCACCCAGAGTAATAAGAGGAGACATAAAACTCTGGGTCAGACATAAAGCCTGGTATGAGCGATAAGCATCTAAAGTGAGCAATAACAGGTAGACTAGAAACATACCTGAACCTGGACCTGCAACCAAAGAGTTAGCACTACATACTGTACAACACTCTAAGGTGCCATATCAAATGGTGTAAAGATACGGAGGTGGGGGTGTGCATGTCATAGTGATGGCAAACAATCAAACATAACATCCTTCCTCACATCTCTCACTTAGTGCGTAAAGCATACGATATTCACTACTTCGATCACACAACATACCTTGCTACGATCACTTTTCCCCATGAAGTCATAAATGGCTTCACTGCACTGATAACATAGCCACAAATCCTTCGCTATGTCCACTTTGCCCCATGGAGTCATAAGGACCCCACTGCACTGGCTCATAGCCTTACTAATCCTTACTATGTCTACTCTGCACCATGGAGTCACAATGACCCCACTGCACTGGCTCATAGTCTTACTAAGCATCACTTTGCCCCTCGAGTCGTAATGACTCTACTGCACTGATAACGTAGTCTTGCTACCATCACCTTGCCCCTCGAGTCGTAATGACTCTACTGCACTGATAAGTAGCCCATCATCCATTCTCAGTGGTGAATTGAAGTTATGAACGTCGACATTAGCACACGTCCCGCAGCAAAGCCCAACCATGAAGTGAACTCATTGGTTCCCCATTGGATCCTGAGCTCTAACTTCCATTTGGACTACCTTTGCATCTCGGGTTATTGGTCATCACCGGATCGGTTCGGCCTCTATCGTCTTTCAATGGATCGTGGTACCCTTCGGTTCGTGGTTCCCTGGCGCCCTTCAGTTCGTGACCGTGCTTCCTCACCGGTTCGGATCGTGCTCCACCTTCGTCAGGTCAGATCGGGTCGAGGCACTCCCACTGGTTCGGGTCGTGCTCCATAGCTCGTGGCGCTTCCCTTCGGTCGTGATGCTACTCCCCCTTCAGATCGTGGATGCACATCGGTTCAGATTGTGAGCTTCTAAAGTGGATCGGGTCGGATCAGAGATGGTATGCGATCGGGGGCTCCAGCACATGACGTGGTTCGAGTTCGAGCTCCTCCCACCATCGGATCGTGGTCTCCGGTCCGGGTCGTGGCACATAGGGCGATCTGCGATCCGGTCCCTACACAGCTTCCCTGCGACTTGTTTTACGCCATTCGACGGCGTTTTCGATCAACCTAACACTTCTAAACAATCACAAAGCATACCATACAGTCATAGCAACAAATAGAAGTGACCTCAAACACCAAAACATCAATATGATAAGTCAAAATGGATCAAACATAGCCAAAACCCCATATTTTCCCTTAAGCATGTTTGGGTGAAACTAATGATAGGATTAGCAAAACTTAACCAAATTAATCCAAATTTATATTAGAGGTCTAAAACATCATTTAAGAATTTATGAACATTTTTCCAGAATTTTATCATATTTAAATTCGCTAATTACCACTAATTACCCTTAATTAGCCATAATTAGTGCAAAACTATGCAAATCACTCACCTTAGCCACAAATAAACTAAGATCTGAAATAAATCTCTGATTTGATGCAAATCCCAATGCTAAACAGCAACTCCAATGTTGATTTGGTGTAGATCTTCCTTGATTAGAGGTTGCTAAGCCAAATCCTTGACCAAAAGATGATTTGGAGGTGATTTAGAGGTTGGAGGCCATTTTTAGGGTTCCTTGGAGATAAGTGGAGGCTAGAAAACTGAAATGGAATGATTCTCTACTTCATTTCAACCTCCCCATAACCCTAATCTCGAAATGGGTTATGGGCCTATTCACTAATCACCCTATTTGGCCCGGTTAAGCAGTTTTTCACCTTCCAAACCTTATTTCAGCCATATCTCCCAAACGGTAAGTCCGTTTTTCACATGTGACCACTCTACGGAAAGGTAAACCATCAAACGAATCTAATGGAAGTGATTTCAGGTCAAAATTCCTTTCCAGTCAAAAGTTATGGCCAAAACAAGATCAGCTAGGGACAAAACGGTCATTTAAAAATCGACAAAAATCAAGAACATGGGAAATGACTCTAATGGTTGTTTCCCAAAGTTACATGACCATACGACCTCATATGGGAAAGAAATAAATATTCTACGATCCTCCGATGCGTAGAATGCGGGTTGTTACAAGTGCATAAAACAAACAGCGCAATGCTAAATAAAGAAAAATGAAGCTATTATAAGACCCAGGTCCTATCACACAATGCAACGCAAGCCGGGGGATAGGGTTTTCCCTTATAATAGTCAAACATGCTTAGTATGTTTAAAACAAATCTTTTGATACTATTAAAAGTGTATAGTGTATAAAACAACTTCAAATCATAAGTATCAATCATAGACGGCATGGGTACCATATATCATGTCGCCATACTAGTTCTACAATTAAAACCGCAAATGTCACGTATTTAGAAATTGGATTTCCATCTATGAACCGAGGCAAAAGATAGTCCTCAACCGATTCGAGACTGTCTAGTCGGAGTCTCAGGCAAGCGTGCAGACAAGCCTTGGATCGTCAGGGCCGGTCCACCGATGTGGATTATTATGCCTGAACAATACGTCTCTCCGCCCTATGGGGCGTAAATGAGCCAACGAATGACTCCATCGGACCCGGATCGTCCGATCAAACCGAGGCGCCTCGCAACAGCAACAACCACATAAGTCAAACTCGTCAGGGCGTGTAAAACCACTGACGCCACTTCTAACTAGAAAGAAACGCATGTCCTCCCTGAGGTCCGTCTCCCGTTTTTGGTTCATACCGGGTGTGAAACTCGCGAAGTAAACGTTACACAAAGCTACGCCACAAAGGCCGTGCTTTGATCATCAACCACAAGACTCTGCTTTTCAACAGAAGCCTTGATCATTTGCCACTTAGGCATGCCACACAGGCAATTCACTCTATGCGTTTGATATCCATCAGTATATAACCCCTGAGCTCGTACGTCTTAGAGAAGGGCGTTAAGCAAGAGAATAAATTCTCCGCCGCCAACAGATATATATTTAATAGAAATCAATCACACAGACTAAAATCCAATGTCAGACACACAGTCCATTTACAAATCCGTTCTGGGTCTGAATGAAACCGGAGGCACCTAGTACCCCGCATATCCATCGATCTCCCAGTACGTCTGGACGATCACCAATTGTTTCCATCTTCTTGGGTGTACATCCCAATCAAGATCATCAGTAATCACCCAAACGACGTGAAGACCTCCGGTCTTCAACCACCGTCTTCATCTTCGACATCACGTCGAATCAGTTATTCAGAATGGGATAAACCCGGCCTTTCTGAACAACTCGCGTATATATATAATAAACACGTGTTACACAAACACAACATACGCCTCATTTCAATTCAGAATATTCTTTTATTCAAATATTCTTATATTTTGGGAAAGGTTCCCATTAATTTTATCAAAGATAAATTCTTTAAATTTATTCTTTAATCTCCTTTGAATATCAATTCAAACTAGTCGGGATTAGCGAACCACACCGAAGTAATCATTTATTTTAATTTCCCAATCCCAACCTAGTCATCCCATGAAGTAAACTGGTCATACTTCATATCTAACACCACGGTTTTATCGGTAAATTCAATTATCATTTCACTTTCAAATCTAATTAAAGATTTAACTATCGCCTGGAGTAAAACTGGTGATACCCCATTCTCGATCATTTCAATCTAATTAAAGATTCATTAAAACTCCACTTAGTTTTAATCTTCACAGAAATCAATATTCTGTCTTTAACTGGGTTAAAGAACCAATGTCATTTAAAACACGACCCACAATAAAACCAAAATCACATTCATTAAATATCGAGTTAAAGAACAAGTGTTATTTAAAACACTGTTCACGATAAACCCAAAAATCAATATCAATTCAATTAAACATTATTTAATCGGTACACTTCATTAAATCTAAATAAAAAGATTTAATCTTTTCTCAACTGGGCTTAAGAACAGTGTTAATGAAGACACCATTCACGACAAACCCAAATCACATTTGATATTAAATACAAGGCTCTGAATAGAAAATATATCGGCTTATATTCAACATCAAATTCTATGACCAACAAATATCGTATTGGAAATAACGATATATATATATATATATATATATATATATATATCTTTCAAATTTCCATAACAACATCTGTATAATCACGAAATCCAACATCGAAATATTCCAAAGACAATTTCGATTCAAATCCATTCCAATTCAATTATTGGAAATTCTGGTTATATTTCAAAACCATTTCAAACTCTCATTATTTATTTTAAAAATAAATAAATTACTATTCTAGTTCAAAACTAGTTCATTTCGATAAAAATCTATTTTTATCTTTTCAAATATGGAGTTTTTCATCCCAATTCTTCACAAATCATTTCTTATGATTTTACACAAATTATTACTATTTTTAATATTTTTATCAAGGCCCGTACAGTCGATTTCCACTAATGGCCATCGAACTGCACTTACAGCGACCTTTTCCAAATTTGATTTGGACATAATTCCAAATCCAACCGTTAGATTTCTAATTTCTAATATTCGTTAGAAAGATCTTTTCGATACGAACCCAACGGTTCCGGTTTTAGGAGAATCCGACGGTCGGATCTCCCGTAATATCCGTTCGAAGTCAATGGTCGAAATTCGTGAACTGCCGCGGCGCGGCGCGTTCTATTCAGGCCATTATATTATATATATAATATATATAATATATACTTCGTCGATTTCCTTTTAAAATGTGCTTTATAAAATGTTTTAAATTCATTTTCAAAACGGTTTCAAGTTCATATTCAATTTCAAATCAAAATTGAATATTCCAATATAAATTCGTTTTAAATTCATTTCAAATCGATTTCAATTCAAATTGATTTCTATTCCAATTTCAGTTCGTTTTCAATCCAATTCAACTTCAATTCGAATTCATTTATATTCAATTTCAATTCGAATTCATTTCTATTCTATTTAATTCGAATTTCAATTCTTTTCAAAATATCAGATTTTGAAATCACTTTCGGTATTCGCTATAAAATGAATAAAATCGATATAAATATCGTTCACGTCAAAATGTCGTCAATCTAATCAACACGGCTTCATATATTTTTATTTTCAAATATGCTATTTCAAATATTTCCATTTCAAAACTGGAATGAGGCC
Source organism: Allium sativum (assembly GCA_030737875.1). NCBI lineage: Eukaryota > Viridiplantae > Streptophyta > Magnoliopsida > Asparagales > Amaryllidaceae > Allium > Allium sativum. The sequence goes on from CM060912.1 coordinate 311,342,332, forward strand.
CAATCAATTACCATATAATGTTAATTATATGGATTTTCTACAACACATGTATACAATAACAACGATGAATAATCAACCATCATCCAAAGTGCATTCTACATTGTATAAGCATCGAATATAAATATTCAACGCTTATAACAGCCTGTCAATCAATCGATCGACATACAACTAAACAATCGGGATTAGTGTATGTCAAATATCATCCCAATACCCATGTGGGGTTTTCAAACCATCAAACACAGATTTTATTTGTGCAGTTGGGCGATGTGTAAAATTTATCGACCCAATCAATATCAGTCAAATGTGTGTGTATAAACAAATCGTCCGATTTGTTTATTTTTATTTCATTTCATATACACGTTAAAAATTCTATTTTTAACTATAAAATATTTCAACTATATAATTGTTTTATTTCGTTTCACATCACATCACACAATCAACTACACATCAAAATCAAACAATCAAGCATACAAGCCGTCCATGCTCTGTGGACGACGGGTGTCGGGTGCTACTAAACACCGTCTGCATCCTAGTATATATTTATATAACTAGAAAATAAAAATAAAGGTGAGAAGTTCTCACAGATTAGCTAATCCAACGCCACGACTCTTCTTTGTAGAAATCTTCGCCGTTCTTGCCTCTTGTCACTTTCGTTGCCCGTAGCCACTACATATATAAAAATCACATTTTTACTTCGCCATTCAATATATAAAAATCGAATTTTTACTTCGCTATTCAATATATAAAAATCGAATTTTTACTTCGCTATTCAATATATAAAAATCGAATTTTTACTTCGCAATTCAATATATAAAAATCGAATTTTTACTTCGCTATTCAATATATAAAAATCGAATTTTTACTTCGCTATTCAATATATAAAAATCGAATTTTTTACTTCGCTATTCAATATATAAAAATCGATTTTTTACTTCGCTATTCAATATATAAAAATCGAATTTTTACTTCGCTATTCAATATATAAAAATCGAATTTTTTACTTCGCTATTCAATATATAAAAATCGAATTTTTTTTACTTCGCTATTCAATATATAAAAATCGAATTTTTACTTCGCTATTCAATATATAAAAATCGAATTTTTTACTTCGTTATTCAATATATAAAAATCGAATTTTTTTTACTTCGCTATTCAATATATAAAAATCGAATTTTTACTTCGCTATTCAATATATAAAAATCGGTTTTTTTACTTCGCTATTCAATATATAAAAATCGAATTTTTATCGCATTAAAAATCATATTTTTATATTGTTCACTTCACAATAAAGATCATACTTTAATATTCTTCTCTATACGATAAAAATTACATTTTTATTCTATCGCTTCATACATAAGAAAGTTCATATTTTTCTTCTAATCAAAATCGAATCTTTCTATTTTAAAACTATAATCTTTTTGCTATAAAAATCAATTATTTAACTAATGAAAAATCAGTAATCGAACAAATGAAGAATCAGTAATTTAACTAATTAAAAATCAGAAATTTACCTAATCCAATAAACCGCAAAAACTCACCTGTTGTTGAACGAAGGGGAAGGAGGAAGGAGGGAAGAAGAAGAAGAAGTAGCGGCCGCAGCAGCAGGAGGAGGGGGGGGTTCGCGGTCGGCTCCAAAGGGGGGGGTTGTGCGTTCGACAGTAGGAGGAGGGGGGGTCGCGGTCGGCTCCAGAGGGGAGGGGGTTGTGCGGTCGGCAGTAGGAGGAAGGGGGGGTGGGGTTGTGCGGTCGGCAGTAGGAGGAGGGGGGTCGCGGTCGGCTCCAGAGGGGGGGGGGTTGTGCGGTCGGCAGTAGGAGGAGGTGGGGTCGCGGTCGGCTCCTGGGGGGGAGGGGTTGTGCGGTCGGCAGTAGGAGGAGGGGGGTGTGGCGGCCCCCCTGGAGGCGGCGACGGATCTGGACGGGGGGGGGGGGGGGTCGTTTTTTTATTTATTTCTGATTTGAAGAAAACGGGGGGGGGGGGGCAATATAAGGAGAGGAGAGAGATTTTAATTAATATTTCAAAAAGGTACTTTTTCATTTGACCTCTAAACGAGGCCCACCGCCTATCGTCCATAGCTAATTACCCCCATTCCGAACACAATGGAATATGTATCGTAAGCTGATTCGATTGTTTCGATCAGTTTTCGTCAAAATCAACATATAACTCTATATATTGAATTTGAACGCACATTTCAATTTACCGGGCCCACATACGAACTCTAAAAATTTCCGAAAAATATTTTCTAGCTTCGTATTGACGATACGGTCCTAACAAAACTAATTTCATCGAATTCTGAGACCGTTTGAAAAATGGCCATTTTCCAGTCGATTAAAATCAACTAAAACTGGTCAAACACGTTTTCCTTTGCCACGCTCACATATTGATTCGAAAAATTATGAAATTTGGAACCTAGCAATAATTTGACATCGCGGATCCAACAAAAGTGGTTTCGTCAAAATCCGAGGTCGTTTGCAAAATTTCCTTTTTTAAGGGCCTGAATTCCATAACGATTATTCAGAATTTTCAACTGGACATATCTTTTGATTCCCGCTATGAAATTTCAATTTTTCGGATTCGTTGGAAATATATTCTCGATTAGATTCAAATATTTTTAGTTTCACTAAAATCCGGTTTATTTTGCACCCGGTAGGTTCAATTGAAGTTTGAAATCGAATTATCGAACTACCGCGCCATTTTCAATTCCTTATATATATAAATAATTATTTATATTATAACGACGATCTATATAAATATATTCGTTCGAATTCTATTCAAAATAAATTTCTCATCGTTATTATTTAAAATAATTCATTTTAAATAATCAAAATTTGCTAAAATTGCCAAAATAAAATTTTTAAATTGGCCTAGATTTTCGGGTTATTACAAAAGGGGAGAGGGAGGTCGGGGTGGCGTAGGCGGAGGGCGAGGTCGGCATGGGTGTGGTGGTCGTTGGCTGTAGGGGGGTGTGCTCGCGTCGATCGAGGAAGGGGGGTTGCTTGCCGGAGCGGTGCCGTGGGTGGGGGTCGAGGCAACGCCTCCGTCGAGTTTTTTCTTTCTTTTGATTTTGAAATGAACGGTCAACGAGGGGAGAGAAGGTGGGGGTAAGGGTAAGAGGGAGAATTATATTTATTTAATTAATTTTATTTTAAAATCCTCATAAAGTAACTTTTTACAACGAACTCAAAATCGAGCCCACCGACTGTCATCCCTAGCAAATTACCCCTATTCCGAACACAATGGGATATGTATCGTAAGCCAATTCGATCATCACGATCAGTTTTCGTAAAAATCAAAATATAATTCCATATATTGAATTTAAATGCACATTTCAATTTACTGGGGTCACATATTAACTCGAAAAATTCCAGAAAAATATTTTCTAGCTTCGTATTGACTATACGGTCCTAACAAAAGTAGTTTCGTCGAATTCCGAGACCGTTTGAAAAATGGCCATTTTCCAGTCGATTAAAATCAACTGAAACTGGTCAAACACGTTTTCCTTTGCCACGCTCACATATTGATCCGAAAAATTATGAAAATTGGAATCTAGCAATAACTTGACATCATGGATCCAACAAAAGTGGGTTCGTCGAAATCCGAGGTCGTTTGCAAAATTTCCATTTTTAAGGGCCAGAATTCCATAGCGACTATTCTGAAAATTCAACTGGACATAACTTTTTATCCCGCTATGAAATTTCAATTTTTCTGATTCGTTGGAAAGATATTCTCAATTAGATTCAAATATTTTTGATTTCACTAAAATCCGGTTTATTTTGCACCCGGTACATTCATTTGAATTTTGAAATCGAATTATCGAACTATCGCGCCATTTTCAATTCCTTTTATAATTTAAAATAAATATTTATATTCTAACGATGATCTATATAATATATACGTTCGAATTCTATTCAAAATAAATTTCTCGTCGATATTATTTAAAATATTTCATTTTAAATATTTAAAATTCACTAAAATTGCCAAAATAAAATTTTTAAATTGGCTCGAATTTCCGGGTTATTACAATCTCCCCCACTTAAAACTTTTCGTCCCCGTAAAGGAACGAAGCCAAAAGTTGTTTAACTAATCAACTCAACTTTCACTATTTTCATTACGGCTTAAGTTCTTCAACTTTTTAGTTTCTAAGAACTTTTCAAATTTTTCAAAAATTTGGCTAACACCCTAAATTTTCGAAAAATTTCGCCATAACCTCCCCTGCACCGGGGACTTCGGGATATTTCATATAGCCTCCCAGGCCAATCGGCTCACAAAATCACCCAAAACTCAAGAAATACAATAAACATGTACCTATTTGCCGCGCAAACAATTTTATTCCTCTTCTCTAGCCTCCTTGCTATGACCTGTTCAATTTATACACATGTATATGCAAGCAAATGCGACAAATTTTCAATACAACCCAATATTTGGTTCAATTTGGCTAAATGGTTCAAATTTTAATTAATCAACCAATAATCAAACAACACAACCATCAATCAATTAGTTGATTAGCTTTTCAAATTCATAACTTTGATTTATAGTCAAAAATCACATTTTTGATGCCAAATCACAATAATAGGCCCTATCTAATTTTGGTACTCACACCAGTCAATAGGAAATATATAGAAATTCCACCTTCGAAACTCGAACATAAATACTGATGATGTCATGACAATCATCAGTACCATCTCCGGGCGACTAGAGTGTAATTCTATATTTATCTAGTATATTAAAACTTCAAATACACGTGGATCAGACGTATACGCAAAGTCTATATATACTGGACTGTCCAAATCAATACAAATAAATATTCAAATACGTATAATTGATTTAAATTTTCAAAACAAAAATTGTTTTCGCTTTTATTTATCAAAAACACTACTCTTCACACTCGTTCTAGGATACTACTGATCCTATCTCTAACGAGTCATTCTTGTTGGATATTACTAATCCAATTTCTGATGAATTCTTTCGTATGGTTCTAACGTGTCTTGTTCTCTGAGCTTTGTAAACCAAACCTCTGATAACAAATGAAAGAACCCGTAACTTCCCCGTGAAGGAAACAGCGGATACTTCGAGAACAACACATAAAAGAACGCAGACAGAAGAACATTTCATTGTTAATTACAACAATTCCATCAGAATACAAGAATATACAGAGTATGAATAAATATTACACATTCGAAAAATATCAGAGATTACAATACATTACATAGCAGCGGAAAATAATACAATACACAACTAGAAGAGATATACGGATACAAAGCTTTCCGGATATCATTCCAGCTGTAAACCAGGGTCCTGTGAATATAAATCTGCAAAACTAAAACTACTAGCTGCCCGTGTCAAAATAAGGGCACCCAGAGTTTAGGTTAAAACAATAAACTCCAGGTCAGTCATGGGACTGGTGTGAGAACTAAAACAGTTATTTAAAACTTTACTTTAAATCAGATATATCAAGGGACCACGCCGTATAACACGGAACAGGTTTCCTCCCAAGAATACCGGTGCATATAACAAAACAGCGCAATGCTTTTTGAAAAAATGAAGCTATTATAAGACCCAGGTCCTATCACACAATGCAACGCAAGCTGGGGGATAGGGTTTTCCCTTATAATAGCCAAACATGCTTAGTACGTTTAAAACAAATCATTTGATACTATTAAGGTGCATAGTGTATAAAACAACTTCAAATCATAAGTATCAATCATAGACGGCATGGGTACCATATATCATGTCGCCATACTAGTTCTACAATTAAAACCGCAAAATCACGTATTTGGAAATTGGATTTCCATCTGTGAACCGAGGCAAAAGATAGTCCTCACCGAATTCGAGACAATCTAGCCTACCATGTCTCAGGATACAGAGCTCGAGTGCACCTTGGATCGTTAGGGCCGGTCCACTCGATGTGGATTAAACTTAAATCCTGGACAATACGTCTCCCCGCCCTATGGGGCGCAAATGAGACAACGAATGACTCCATCGGTTTGAGAACGACTGATATATCTGAGGCGGCTCGCAACAGCAACAACCACATAAGTCAAACTCGTCAGGGCATGTAAAACCACTGACGCAACTTCTAGCTAGAAAGAAACGCATGTCCTCCCTGAGGTCCTCTCCCGTTTCTGGTTCACAACCGGGGGTGTGAGGCTCGTGAATCCACGCTACACAAAGCTATGCCGCACAGGTCGTGCTTTGACCACAAGACTTTGCTTTTCAACAGAAGCCTTGATCAATTGCCACTTAGGCATGCCACACAGGCAATTCACTCCATGCAATTGATATCCATCAATATATAACCCCTGAGCTCGTACGTCTCAGAGAAGGTCGTTAAGCAAGAGAATAATTCTCCACCGCCAAATAGATGTATATTTAATAGAAATCAATCACACAGACTAAAATCCAATGTCAGACACACGGTCCATTTACAAGTTCGTTCTGGGTCTGAACGAAACCGGAGGCACCTAGTACCCCGCATATCCATCGATCTCCAAGTACGTCTGGACGATCACCAACTGATTCCCTCCTATTGGGTGTACAACCCAATCAGGATCATCAGTAATTATCCAAACGTCGTGAAGACCTCCGGTCTTCGACCACCGTCTTCATTCTCGACACCACGTCGAATCAGTTATTCAGAATGGGATAAACCCGGTCTTTCTGAATAACTCACGTATATAATAAATAAGTGTTACACAAACACAACATACGCCTCATTCCAATTCAGAATATTCTTTTATTCAAATATTCTTATACTTTGGGAAAAGTTCCCATTAATTTTATCAAAGATGAATTCTTTAAATTTATTCTTTAATCTTCTTTGAATATCAATTCAAACTAGTCGGGATTAGCGAACCACACCGAAGTAATCATTTATTTTATTTCCCATTCCTAACCAATTCATCCCATGAAGTAAAATTGGTCTTACTTCATATCTAACACCACGGTGTTATCGGTAAATTCAATTACCATTTCCCGTTCAAATCTAATTAAAGATTTAACTATCGCCTGGAGCAAAACTGGTGATACTCCATTCTCAATCATTTCAATTTAATTAAAGATTCATTAAAACTCCACTTAGTTTTAACCTTTAACTGGGTTAAAGAATCAGTGCCATTTAAAACACGGTTCACAACAAACCCAAAATCACATTCCATTAATTATCGGGTTAAAGAACAAGTGTTATTTAAAACTCTGTTCACGATAAACCCAAAAATCAATACCAATTCAATTCCAATTAAATATTATTTAATTGGTACACTTCATTAAATCTAAATAAAAAGATTTAATCTTTTTCTCAACTGGGCTTAAGAAAAGTGTTAATGAAGACACCATTCACGAAAAACCCAAATCACATTTGATATTAAATACAAGGCTCTGAATAGAAAATATATCGGCTTATATTCAATATCAAATTCTACGACTAACAAATATCGTATTGGAAATAACGGTATATCTATATATCTTTCAAATTTCCATAACAACATCTGTACAATCACGAAATCCAACATCGAAATATTCCAAAGACAATTTTGATTCAAATCCATTCCAATTCAATTATCGGAAATCCTAGTTATTTTCAAAACCATTTCAAAACCAATTTATTTATTTAAAAATAAATAGAAGTATAATTCTAGTTCAAAACTAGTTCATTTTGATAAAAGTCTATTTTTATCTTTTCAAATATGGAGTTTTTCATCCCAATTCTTCACAAATCATTTCTTATGATTTTACACAAATTATTGATATTTTTAATAATTTTATCAAGGCCCGTACAGTTGATTTCCATCAACGGCTATCGAACTGCACTTACAGCGACCTTTTCCAAATTTGATTTGGACATAACTCCAAATCCAACCGTTAGATTTCAAATTTCTAATATTTGTTAGAAAGCTCTTTTCGATACGAACCCAATGATTCTTGTTTTAGGAGAATCTGACGGTTGGATCTCCCGTAATATCCATTTGAAGTCAATGGTTGAAATTCACGAACGCCCGCAGCGCTGCGCGTTCTATTCAGGCCATTCTATACATATAATATGTATATTATATATGTTTCATCGATTTCCTTTTTAAAACGTATTTTATAAATCGTTTTAAATTCGTTTTCAAAACGATTTCAAGTTCTTTTTTAAATTAAAATCAAAATTGAATTTTCCCTTACAAAGGCGTTTTAAATTCATTTCAAAATGATTTCAAATCGATTTTTAATTCAATTTCAATTCGTTTTCAATCTCAATCAATTTCAATTCGAATTCATTTCTATTCAATTTCAATTCGAATTTATTTCTATTCACTTTCAATTCGAATTCATTTCTATTCACTTTCAATTCGAATTCTAATTCTTTTCAAAATATCAAATTTTGAAATCACTTTCGATATTCATTATAAAATGAATAAAATCGATATAAATATCGTTCACGTCAAAATGGCGTCAGTCTAATCAACACGGCTTCATATATTTCTATTTTCGAATATTCTATTTCAAATATTTCTATTTCAAATATTTCTATTTCAAATATTTCTATTTCAAAACTGGAATGAAGCCCAATCAATTACCATAGATTTTATTTCTATGGATTTTCATACAACGCATGTATATAGCCACAATGACAAATAATCAACCATCATCCAAAGTGCATTCTACACTGTATAAGCATCAAATATATATATTCAACGCTTATAACAGTCTGTCAATCAATTGATCAACATACAACTAATTATCGGGATTAGTGTACGTCATATATCATCCCAATACCCGTGTGGGGTTTCAAACAATCAAACACAGATTTTATTTGTGTAGTTGGGCGATGTGTAAAATTTATCGTCCCAATCAATATCAGTCAAATGTGTGTATATAAACAAATCGTCCTATTTGTTTATATTTATTTATTCACATTCATGTTAAAAATTATATTTTCAACTATAAAATATTTTTAACTACATAAATATTTTATTTCATTTCACATCGCTCAATCAACTACACATCAACATCAAACAAACAAGCATACAAGTCGTCCATGGTCTGTGGACGACTTGTGTCGGGTGCTACTAAACACCGTCTGCATCCTAGTATATTTTTTTTAACTAGAAAATAAAAATAAAAAGGTGAGGAGTTCTCACAGAGGGTTCCACTCCGCCGTGCTTTGCTTTTGAACTGCTGAACTGTCTGGATCTGTCTGAAATTCCAATGCAGTTCTTTTCACGCAGTTCATGTATAAAAATATTATTTTTATTACTTCATTCCATTAAATAAAAATCATATTTTAATTTCTACTTCATTTATTTTTTTACAACGTTTCTTTCTATATAAAAATTATATTTTTATATTTCTACTTCATATAAAAAGATCAAATTTTTATTTCATCGCTATAAAAATCACATTTTTATTTCAACACATATATAAGAAAAATCAGATTTTTATTTCGCTACATCTATAAAGATAATATTTTTATATTCTCTATCATAAAAAATCATATTTTTAATACTTCTACTTTATAAAAATTATATTTTTATTACTTCTACTTTGTAAAAATTATATTTTTATTCTTTACATTATATAAAAATTTCGCCTTTTCAAAATCAAAGCTTTTGCCTTTTCAAAAATCATACCTTTCTAACTATCATCTAGCTATCTTCTAAGTAAGAAACGAATTTTTATGCAGCGATTTTATATACAAAAATTGGATTTTTATCATGTTAGATCATTATAAATCTGAAACCAAAATCAAAATGGAATTTACTTACATCGATCAACAGAAAAGGAGGGATTTGGCGGTCTCGGACGCTGGGATTTCCAATCGGGAGAGAGGAGAGGTGGATTGGGGAGGTAGGGAGGGCGTCTTACATCAGAAAAGGGGAAAGGGAGGTCGGGGAAAACCCGTAATTTCCCCGTAGAGGAAAGCGTCGGATAGTTCGAGAACAAACAACAGAACACATACAAAAGAACATTTCATTGTATATTACAACAATGCATCAGATTACAAGAATATACAGAGTATAAACGAATAAATATTACACAGAAATATCAGAGATTTAAAATATATTTAAATACATGGCAGCGGAAAATAATACAATACACAACTAGAAGAGATATACGGATACAAAGCTTTCCGGATATCGTTCCAACTGTAAACCAGGATCTTGTGAATATAAATCTGCAAAACCAAAACTACTAGCTGCCCGTGTCAAAATAGGGGCACCCAAAGTTTAGGTCAAAACAATAAACTCCAGGTCAGTCATGGGACTGGTGTGAGAACTAAAACAGTTATTAATCTTTATTTTTAAAGTTAGGTAAATCAAGGGACCACGCCGTATAACACGGAACGGGTTTCCTCCCAAGAACACCAGTGCATAAAACAACAGCGCAATGCTAAATAAAGAAAAATGAAGCTATTATAAGACCCAGGTCCTATCACACAATGCAACGCAAGCCGGGGGATAGGGTTTTTACCTTATAATAGCCAAGAATGCTTGATACGTTTAAAACAAATCATTTGATACTATTATAAGTGCATAGTGTATAAAACAACTTCAAATCATAAGTATCAATCATAGGCGGCATGAATGCCCCATAACACTATGTCGCCATATATAAGTTTACAATCAAAACCGCAAGACATCGTATTGGAAGTTGGGTTATCATTTATGGTATGAACCGAGGCTAGGGGCAAGATCCTCAACCGATTCGAGACTGTCTAGTCCGAGCCTCAGGAACAGCCGCAACTGCCCCATGGATCGTCAGGGCCGGTCCACCGATGTGGATTATTATGCCTGAACACTACGTTTCTCCGCCCTTTGGGGCGTAAATCTGGCCCGTCAGCCGACCAGAAGCATCGGCCAAAACCGATATCACGAGGCGCCTCGCTTTTCAGCAAGTAATAATAAGTAACATCCACAGGAGTCAAACTCGTCAGCCAGTTCAAGCACTGACGCCACTCCTAACTAGAAAGAAACGCATGTCCTCCCTGAGGTCCGTCTCCCGTTTTTGATTCATACCGGGTGTGATACTCGCGAATCAACGTTACACAAAGCTACGCCACCAAGGCCGTGCTTCGATCATCAACCCCAAGACTTTGCTTTTCAACAGAAGCCTTGATCATTTGCCACTTAGGCATGCCACACAGGCAATTCACTCCATGCGATTGATATCCATCAATATATAACCCCTGAGCTCGTACGTCTCAGAGAAGGGCGTTAAGCAAGAGAATGAATTCTCCGCCGCCAAACAGATATATATTTAATAGAGATCAATCACACGGACTAAAATCCAATGTCAGACACACAGTCCATTTACATGTCCGTTCTGGGTCTGAACGAAACCGGAGGCACCTAGTACCCCGCATATCCATCGATCTCCAAGTACGTCTGGACGATCACCAACTGTTTCCATCTTCTTGGGTGTACAGCCCAATCAAGATCATCAGTAATTATCCAAACGACGTGAAGACTTCCGGTCTTCGACCATCGTCTTCATCTTCGACTTATCGTCGTATCAGTTATTCAGAATGGGATAAACCCGGTCTTTCCGAATAACTCGCGTATATTTTAAATAAGTGTTACACCAACACAACATACGCCTCATTCCAATTCATCAGTCACTAACCGTAAATTAATCAAGAGACTAATTCCCCAAATATTAACCCCGAAGGCCGAAACCAACATCAGATCAATATCCAGAAAACCATTCTGCTTGGCTAACCGACAGTTAGTTTCTAAATTTCACATTCATAGGGAAAGGTCCCCATTAATTTTATCCAAGATAAATTCCTTGAATTTATTCTTTGTTCTATTTTTGAATCTAAATTCAAACTAGTCGGGATTAGCGAACCTTACCGAAGTAATTATTTATTTTAGTTTCCCCATCCCAACCTATTCATCCCATGAAGTAAAACTGGTAATACTTCATATCTAACACCACAGTGTTATCGGTAAATTCAATTACCATTTCACGTTCAAATCTAATTAAAGATTTAACTATCGCCTAGAGCAAAACTGGTGATACTCCATTTTCGATCATTTCAATCTAATTAAAGATTCATTAAAACTCCACTTAGTTTTAATCTTTAACTGGGTTAAAGAATCAGTGTCATTTAAAACACGGTTCACGATAAACCCAAAATCACATTCCATTAATTTTCGGGTTAAAGAACAAGTGTTATTTAAAACACGGTTCACGATAAACCCAAAAATCAATACCAATTCAATTCCAATTAAATATCGTTTAATTGGTACACTTCATTAAATCTAAATAAAAAGATTTAATCTTTTCTCAACTGGGTTCAAGAACAGTGTTAGTGAAGACACCATTCACGACAAACCCAAATCACATTTGATATTAAACACAAGGCTCTGAATAGAAAATATACCGGCTTATATTCAATATCAAATTCTACGACTAACAAATATCGTATTGGAGATAACGATATATATATCTATATCTTTCAAATTTCCATAACAACATTTGTATAATCACGAAATCCAACATCGAATTATTCCGAAGACAATTTCGATTCAAATCCATTCCAATGCAATCATTGGAAATTTTGGTTATTTTCAAAACCATTTCAAATTCAATTTATTTATTTAAAAATAAATAGAATTATAATTCTAGTTCAAAACTAGTTCATTTCGATAAAAATCTATTTTTATCTTTTCAAATATGGAGTTTTTCATCCCAATTCTTTCTAATTCATTTCTTATGATTTTACACAAATTATTACTATTTTTAATAATTTTATCTAGGCCCGTACAGTCGATTTCCATCAATGGCCATCGAACTGCACTTACAGCGACCTTTTTCGAATTTGATATGGACATAATTCCAAATCCAACCGTTAGATTTCAAATTTCTAATATTCGTTAGAAATCTCTTTTCGATACGAACCCAACGGTTCCGGTTTTAGGAAAATCCGACGGTCGGATCTCCCGTAATGTCCGTTTGAAATAAATGGTCGAAATTCGCGAACTGCCGTGGCGCGGCGCGTTCTATTCAGGCCATTATATTATATATATATATAATACATATAATATATTTCGTCGATTTCTATTTAAAACGAATTATATAAATAGTTTTAATATTCGTTTCAAAAGCAATCTCAACTTCCATTTCAATTCAAATCAAAATTGAATTCTTCTTTATAAATTCGTTTTAAAATTCATTTCTATTCAATTCAAATTTCAATTCAATTTGAATTCATTTCAATTCGCTTTCAATTCAATTTGAATTCGTTTTCAATTCATTTCGAAATCGTTTTCAATTCAATTCATTTCGAAATCGTTTTCAATTCAATTCATTTCGAAATCGTTTTCAATTCAATTCATTTCGAAATCGTTTTCAATTCAATTCATTTCGAAATCGTTTTCAATTCAATTCAATTCGAAATCGTTTTCAATTCAATTCATTTTGAAATCGTTTTCAATTCAATTCATTTCGAAATCGTTTTAAAATCGATATAAATATCGTTTACGTCAAAATGGCGTCAATCTAATCATCACGGCTTCACATATTTCTATTTTCGAATATTCTATTTCAAATATTTCTTTTTCAAAATATTTCGTTCAACACATGACCAATCTCAATGGATGAGTACTGTCAACACATGAACCTTTATTTTATATTATTCTTTATTTTTCAAATTGGAATGAGGCCCAATCAATTACCATATAACGTTAATTATATGGATTTTCATACAACACATGTATATAATAGCATTGAAAAATAATCAACCATCAACCAAAGTGCACTACACTGTATAAGCATCAAATATAAATATCTAACGCTTATAACAGCCTGTCAATCAATCGATCGACATATTTAATCAATCAGGATGAGTGAACTTCAAATTTCATCCCAACACCCGTGTGGGGTTTCAAACAATCAAACAAATATTTTATTCGTGCAGTTGGGCGATGTGTAAAATTTATCGACCCAATCAATGTCCTTCAAATAGGTGTACATAAACAAACCGTCTGGTTTGTAGATGAATATTTATTTATTCACATTCACGTTAAAAATTATATTTTCAACGATAAAATATTTTATTCCAACATATGAATTTCTATTCAGTTCATTCTTTAAATAAAATGATATTTTTATTTTTCTAACATATTTTAGAAAATTTCGGCGGCATAACGGCACGATACTAGAAACGGGACAAGGCCTAGCCTTATCCCCGGTCTAGTGAAGGCCCACGCCATTCACACATCAATCAAATCACCAAACAACCAAATTCAAATCAAATCATCTAACTAATCTATGCAACCAAACAAACAAGTCCATGGTCTGTGGACGATTGTGTCGGGTGCTACTAAGCACCGTCTGCATCCTAGTATATATATATAACTAGAAAAGAAATTGAAAGGTGAGAAATTCTCACCGATAGCTATCCAAACATCTTGACTCTTCTTTGATGGAAATCTCCTTCGTTCTCGCCTTTTTGTTACCTTCGTTGCCCGCTTTCACTACCTATGTAAAAATCGAAATTTTTACTTTGCTTTTCAATATATATAAAAATCGAATTTTTACTTCGATGTTCGATATATAAAAATCATATTTTTCTTTCGAAGTTCAACATATAAAAATCATATTTTTCTTTCGAAGTTCAACATATAAAAACCATATTTTTCTTTCGAAGTTCAACATATAAAAACCATAATTTTCTTTCGAAGTTCAACATATAAAAACCATATTTTTTTATATCAAAGATATTTATTTTCACTAGTTCTATTTTAAAAACAACACTAATTTTATTTTAAAACAAAGATTTTTATTCTCAAACAGTGATATTTATATTTTTAAAACATTGTAAATTTTCTATTTCAAGAACAATGCTATTTATATATAAAACAACATTTCTATTTTGATTTTCTTATTTTTCAATACAATGCCATTTTATTTAAAAATCATGCTATTTTCATTAATAACCCATGTTATTTTAAATTCCAAAAACATATTTTAATTTACTATGTTTTTTTTCTAAAAACAAAACTGAATTTAAATTAATTATAAAAATAAGAATATTTAAAACCTTACCTGCCTTTACTGTTAATTACATCCCCACGTTAAAATTGTCAATCCCATTCACGGTCGGAAGAAGCCAGCGCCGCCGTCACCTGACGAAGCTGAACCTGATCCATGCCTGCCATTCGAAAGCCCAACCTTCTCTCTACCATCGCCGATGATCTCGGCCAGCTCGCAGTCGTCGTTCGCCAGTAGGTCGATGGTGAACGACTTGATTTTTCCACGTCGAATTCTCCCAGTTCACTGCGCTAGAGAGGATCAAACTTATATGAATCGAAAGCCCTCTCTGCTGTCTAATTTTTGTTTTAGATCGATGATTTAATTTGATTTATTTAGTGTGTGATTTGAGGAGAAAGAATTGAAGAAGCCCGCCCTCCATTCGCAGGTGTCGGCTGTAATAGGGCGTTGACCATGAAAGAAAGAGTGGTAGGGTTTGACTGTGTTTTGACATTATATATATTTTATTTTATTTTTAATTTAATCCCAAAAATCTTTGTTTAATAATCCGATCTCCAAATCAAACCCAATGATTGCCGCCTCTAGCTAATAACCCCTATTCCAAACACAATGGGATATGCCACTCAAGCCAGTTCAGCTGTTTCGATCAGTTTCCGTTGAATTTACATTTAAATCGCTATATTGAATTTTAAACGTACATTTCAAATTACCGGGGTCACATAACAACTCTATAAATTCCATAAAAATATTTTCTAGCTTCGTATTGACGATACGGTCCTAACAAAACTAGTTTCGTCGAATTCTGAGATTGTTGGAAAAATGACCATTTTCCAGTCGATTAAAACCAACTGAAACTGGTCAAACACGTTTTCCTTTGCCACGCTCACATATTGATTCAGAAAATTATGAAATTTGAAATCTAGCAATAACTTTACATCACGGATCCAACAAAAGTGGTTTCGTCGAAATCCGAGGTTGTTTGCAAAATGGCTATTTTTAAGGGCCTGAATTCCATAGCGACTATTCAGAATTTTCAACTGGACATATCTTTTGATTCCCGCTATGAAATCTTGATTTGTCGGATTCGTTGGAAAGATATTCTCAAATAGATCCTAATGTTTTTGGTTTCACTAAAATCCGGATTGTTTTGCACCCGGTACATTCAATTGAAGTTTGAAATCGAATTATCGAACTACCGCACCATTTTCAATTCTATTTATAATTATATATAAATATTTATATTCTAAAGACGACGCGCATAATATATACGTTCGAATTATATTCAAAATAAATTTCTCATCGATATTATTTAAAATAATCTATTTTAAATAATCAAAATTCGCTAAAATTGCCAAAATAAAAATTTCAAATTGGCTCGCATTTTCCGGGTTATTACAATCTCCCCCACTTAAAACTTTTCGTCCCCGAAAAGGAACAAGGTCGAAAGTGGTTTGATTAATCAGCTCTACGTTCAATCTGGCTTCCCTTCTCCAACTTTTCAGTTTCTGAGAATTTTTCAATTCTTCAAAAAATTTGGCTAACACCCTAAATTTTCGAAAAATTTCGCCATAACCTCCCCTGCACCGGGAGCATCGGGGAATTTCAAATAGCTTCCCCGATCCTTCAGATCTCAAAAAGAAAAAGAAAAAGCCAAGCGGCTAGCCAATAGGCTCATAAAATCATCATCACCCAAACAAAACAGTAAATTATGTAGTAAACATGTACCTATTTGTCGGGCAAACAAATTTATTCTTCGGCTTTAGCCTCCTTGCTATGACCTGTTCAATATATACATGCATATGCAAGCGAATGCGACCAATTTTCAATATAATTCAATATTTGATTCAATTAGGCATAATGGTTCAAAATTATCAAACAAATAAACAAACAACACAAACATCAATCAATTAGTGACTTTAACGTTTCAAATTGATAATTTTACTACATATAAAGAAAATCATGTTTTTGATGCCAATTCACAACAATGTATTCTAACTATATAAGATTTGGTTTCACACCAGTCTAATGGAAATATATAGAAATCACACCTTCGAAACACGAATATAAATGTTGATGATGCGATCGCTATCATCAATATCATCTTCGGGCGACTAGAGTGTGTTGCTATATCTATCCAATATATTAAAATTTCAAATACACGTGGATCAGACGTATACGCAAAATCTTTATATACTGGACTGTCCAACTCAATATAAATAGATAATCAAATACGAACAATTGATTTAAATTTTCAAAACAAAAATTTGTTTTCACTTTAAAAATATACTCTTCACACTCGCTCTAGGATACTACTGATCCTATCTCTAACGAGTCATTCCCATTGGATATTACTAATCCAATATCTGATGAATTCTTTCGTACGGTTCTAATGTGCCTTGTTCTCTGCTTTGTAAACCAAAGCTCTGATACCAACTGTGAAATAGCCGACGAAATCCGGTAGGCTTTGCAACCATCCCTTCATCCCCCAAGCAGCAGGTAAAACCCACCGTGGCTTTCACATGGTCCCCCAGTTACTTGTTTTACGGTGACCCTCTCGAGTCTCCCGGCCACTGCCTAACCAACCCCCACCACAAGGGACATGTGGGGGTAAGAGTCTCCCGTTCGCCACCAAACCGCGAAGCGAGAATCCCCCATCATGACTGCAACAAGAACTGGTGATACTCCATTTTCGATCATTTCAATCTAATTAAAGATTCATTAAAACTCCACTTAGTTTTAATCTTTAACTGGGTTAAAGAATCAGTGTCATTTAAAACACGGTTCACGATAAACCCAAAATCACATTCCATTAATTTTCGGGTTAAAGAACAAGTGTTATTTAAAACACGGTTCACGATAAACCCAAAAATCAATACCAATTCAATTCCAATTAAATATCGTTTAATTGGTACACTTCATTAAATCTAAATAAAAAGATTTAATCTTTTCTCAACTGGGTTCAAGAACAGTGTTAGTGAAGACACCATTCACGACAAACCCAAATCACATTTGATATTAAACACAAGGCTCTGAATAGAAAATATACCGGCTTATATTCAATATCAAATTCTACGACTAACAAATATCGTATTGGAGATAACGATATATATATCTATATCTTTCAAATTTCCATAACAACATTTGTATAATCACGAAATCCAACATCGAATTATTTCGAAGACAATTTCGATTCAAATCCATTCCAATGCAATCATTGGAAATTTTGGTTATTTTCAAAACCATTTCAAATTCAATTTATTTATTTAAAAATAAATAGAATTATAATTCTAGTTCAAAACTAGTTCATTTCGATAAAAATCTATTTTTATCTTTTCAAATATGGAGTTTTTCATCCCAATTCTTTCTAATTCATTTCTTATGATTTTACACAAATTATTACTATTTTTAATAATTTTATCTAGGCCCGTACAGTCGATTTCCATCAATGGCCATCGAACTGCACTTACAGCGACCTTTTTCGAATTTGATTTGGACATAATTCCAAATCCAACCGTTAGATTTCAAATTTCTAATATTCGTTAGAAATCTCTTTTCGATACGAACCCAACGGTTCCGGTTTTAGGAGAATCCGACAGACGGATCTCCCGCAATGTCCGTTTGAAATAAATGGTCGAAATTCGCGAACTGCCGCGGCGCGGCGCGTTCTATTCAGGCCATTATATTATATATATAATATATATATAATATATTTCGTCGATTACTATTTAAAACGAATTATATAAATAGTTTTAATATTCGTTTCAAAAGCAATCTCAACTTCCATTTCAATTCAAATCAAAATTGAATTCTTCTTTATAAATTCGTTTTAAAATTCATTTCTATTCAATTCAAATTTCAATTCAATTTGAATTCATTTCAATTCGCTTTCAATTCAATTTGAATTCGTTTTCAATTCATTTCGAAATCGTTTTCAATTCAATTCATTTCGAAATCGTTTTCAATTCAATTCATTTCGAAATCGTTTTCAATTCAATTCATTTCGAAATCGTTTTCAATTCAATTCATTTCGAAATCGTTTTCAATTCAATTCATTTCGAAATCGTTTTCAATTCAATTCATTTCGAAATCGTTTTAAAATCGATATAAATATCGTTCACGTCAAAATGGCGTCAATCTAATCATCACGGCTTCACATATTTCTATTTTCGAATATTCTATTTCAAATATTTCTTTTTCAAAATATTTCGTTCAACACATGACCAATCTCAATGGATGAGTACTGTCAACACATGAACCTTTATTTTATATTATTCTTTATTTTTCAAATTGGAATGAGGCCCAATCAATTACCATATAACGTTAATTATATGGATTTTCATACAACACATGTATATAATAGCATTGAAAAATAATCAACCATCAACCAAAGTGCACTACACTGTATAAGCATCAAATATAAATATCTAACGCTTATAACAGTCTGTCAATCAATCGATCGACATATTTAATCAATCAGGATGAGTGAACTTCAAATTTCATCCCAACACCCGTGTGGGGTTTCAAACAATCAAACAAATATTTTATTCGTGCAGTTGGGCGATGTGTAAAATTTATCGACCCAATCAATGTCCTTCAAATAGGTGTACATAAACAAACTGTCTGGTTTGTAGATGAATATTTATTTATTCACATTCACGTTAAAAATTATATTTTTAACGATAAAATATTTTATTCCAACATATGAATTTCTATTCAGTTCATTCTTTAAATAAAATGATATTTTTATTTTTCTAACATATTTTAGAAAATTTCGGGGGCATAACGGCACGATACTAGAAACGGGACAAGGCCTAGCCTTATCCCCGGTCTAGTGAAGGCCCACGCCATTCACACATCAATCAAATCACCAAACAACCAAATTCAAATCAAATCATCTAACTAATCTATGCAACCAAACAAACAAGTCCATGGTCTGTGGACGATTGTGTAGGGTGCTACTAAGCACCGTCTGCATCCTAGTATATATATATATAACTAGAAAAGAAATTGAAAGGTGAGAAATTCTCACCGATAGCTATCCAAACATCTTGACTCTTCTTTGATGGAAATCTCCTTCGTTCTCGCCTTTTTGTTACCTTCGTTGCCCGCTTTCACTACCTATGTAAAAATCGAAATTTTTACTTTGCTTTTCAATATATATAAAAATCGAATTTTTACTTCGATGTTCGATATATAAAAATCATATTTTTCTTTCGAAGTTCAACATATAAAAATCATATTTTTCTTTCGAAGTTCAACATATAAAAACCATATTTTTCTTTCGAAGTTCAACATATAAAAACCATATTTTTCTTTCGAAGTTCAACATATAAAAACCATATTTTTTTATATTAAAGATATTTATTTTCACTAGTTCTATTTTAAAAACAACACTAATTTTATTTTAAAACAAAGATTTTTATTCTCAAACAGTGATATTTATATTTTTAAAACATTGTAAATTTTCTATTTCAAGAACAATGCTATTTATATATAAAACAACATTTCTATTTTGATTTTCTTATTTTTCAATACAATGCCATTTTATTTAAAAATCATGCTATTTTCATTAATAACCCATGTCATTTTAAATTCCAAAAACATATTTTAATTTACTATGTTTTTTTTCTAAAAACAAAACTGAATTTAAATTAATTATAAAAATAAGAATATTTAAAACCTTACCTGCCTTTATTGTTAATTACATCCCCACATTAAAACTGTCAATCCCATTCACGGTCGGAAGAAGCCAGCGCCGCCGTCACCTGACGAAGCTGAACCTGATCCATGCCTGCCATTCGAAAGCCCAACCTTCTCTCTACCATCGCCGATGATCTCGGCCAGCTCGCAGTCGTTGTTCGCCAGTAGATCGATGGTGAACGACTTGATTTTTCCACGTCGAATTCTCCCAGTTCACTGCGCTAGAGAGGATCAAACTTATATGAATCGAAAGCCCTCTCTGCTGTCTAATTTTTGTTTTAGATCGATGATTTAATTTGATTTATTTAGTGTGTGATTTGAGGAGAAAGAATTGAAGAAGCCCGCCCTCCATTCGCAGGTGTCGGCTGTAATAGGGCGTTGACCACGAAAGAAAGAGTGGTAGGGTTTGACTGTGTTTTGACATTATATATATATTATTTTATTTTTAATTTAATCCCAAAAATCTTTGTTTAATAATCCGATCTCCAAATCAAACCCAATGATTGCCGCCTCTAGCTAATAACCCCCATTCCGAACACAATGGGATATGCCACTCAGGCCAGTTCAGCTGTTTCGATCAGTTTCC
The DNA here is from genome assembly GCA_030737875.1 of Allium sativum. Lineage (NCBI taxonomy): Eukaryota > Viridiplantae > Streptophyta > Magnoliopsida > Asparagales > Amaryllidaceae > Allium > Allium sativum. The sequence goes on from CM060912.1 coordinate 311,363,591, forward strand.
ATTGAATTTACATTTAAATCGCTATATTGAATTTTAAACGTACATTTCAAATTACCGGGGTCACATAACAACTCTATAAATTCCATAAAAATATTTTCTAGCTTCGTATTGACGATACGGTCCTGACAAAACTAGTTTCGTCGAATTATGAGACTGTTGGAAAAATGGCCATTTTCCAGTCGATTAAAACCAACTAAAACCGGTCAAACGCGTTTTCCTTTGCCACGCTCACATATTGATTCAGAAAATTATGAAATTTGAAATCTAGCAATAACTTTACATCACGGATCCAACAAAAGTGGTTTCGTCGAAATCCGAGGTCGTTTGCAAAATGGCTATTTTTAAGGGCCTGAATTCCATAGCGACTATTCAGAATTTTCAACTGGGCATATCTTTTGATTCCCGCTATGAAATCTTGATTTGTCGGATTCGTTGGAAAGATATTCTCAAATAGATCCTAATGTTTTTGGTTTCACTAAAATCCGGATTGTTTTGCACCCGGTACATTCAGTTGAAGTTTGAAATCGAATTATCGAACTACCGCGCCATTTTCAATTCTATTTATAATTATATATAAATATTTATATTCTAACGACGACGCGCATAATATATACGTTCGAATTATATTCAAAATAAATTTCTCATCGATATTATTTAAAATAATCTATTTTAAATAATCAAAATTCACTAAAATTGCCAAAATAAAAATTTCAAACTGGCTCGCATTTTCCGGGTTATTACACGCAGGCAGAGGGCGAGGTCGGCATGGGTGTGGCGGTCGTTGGCTGTAGGGGGTGTGCTCGCGTCGATCGAGGAAAAAAGGGGGTTGCTCGCGTCGATTGAGGAAGGGGGGTTGCTTGCCGGAGCGGCCCCGTGTGTGGGGGTCGAGGCAGCGCCTCCGTCGAGTTTTTTTATCTTTTGATTTTGAAATGAACGGTCAACGAGGGGAGAGAAGGTGGGGGTATGGGTAAGAGGGAGAATTATATTTATTTATTTTTATTTTAAAATCCTCATAAAGTAACTTTTTACAACGAACTCAAAATCGAGCCCACCGACTGTCATCCCTAGCTAATTACCCCCATTCTGAACACAATGGGATATGTATCGTAAGCCAGTTCGATCATCACGATCAGTTTTCGTCAAAATCAAAATATAATTCCATATATTGAATTTGAACGCACATTTCAATTTACTGGGGTCGCATATTAACTCGAAAAATTCCAGGAAAATATTTTCTAGCTTCGTATCGACTATACGGTCCTAACAAAAGTAGTTTCGTCGAATTCCGAGACCGTTTGAAAAATGGCCATTTTCCAGTCGATTAAAATCAATTGAAACTAGTCAAACACATTTTCCTTTGCCACGCTCACATATTGATACGAAAAATTACGAAAATTGGAATCTAGAAAAAACTTGACATCACGGATCCAAAAAAATGGTTTCGTCGAAATCCGAGGTCGTTTGCAAAATTTCCATTTTTAAGGGCCAGAATTCCATAGCGACTATTCTGAAAATTCAACTGGACATAACTTTTTATCCCCGCTATGAAATTTTAATTTTTCTGATTCGTTGGAAAGATATTCTCAATTAGATTCAAATATTTTTGGTTTCACTAAAATCCGGTTTATTTTGCACCCGGTACATTCATTTGAATTTTGAAATCGAATTATCGAACTACCGCGCCATTTTCAATTCCTTTTATAATTTAAAATAAATATTTATATTCTAACGACGATCTATATAATATATACGTTCGAATTCTATTCAAAATAAAATTCTCGTCGATATTATTTAAAATATTTCATTTTAAATATTCAAAATTCACTAAAATTGCCAAAATAAAAATTTTAAATTGGCTCGGATTTCCGGGTTATTACAGCATAGATCATCCAACAAATGTCATCGAAATGCTTATCTTGGTTTTTAATCATTCGCCTTTGACTTAATTCTAAGTGACATTGATTACGAAGAACGATATTTTGAAGTAAATGAGTGTCTCTTTGATATTTTCACTCAGACTATGGATTAGAGAAGCCATTATATTGACAAAATTAGTAGATAATGAATGAATATTAAGGAGAAATGATAACTTTTTATGGAATAAATATGAATTTATAGGCTATGGAATTTATTTTATAAATAAATGGACACAATTTGGTTAAGACAATTTTTGAATTCAGACAAATTTGAAATTTTGGCAGCTGAATGTCGACATAGGGGTAATACATGTAGACATTATTTTGAATTTTGAACCTTTTGTTTTGTGTTGAGTTTTGTTTTATATTTAAACATTCATAACAAAACAATTAAACATTTCAGAGATGTTTTAGAGATAATGAACATAAATAAAAAATCTTCATTAATAATTTTAGATAACGATACATGACATGGAATTGAAATACAATAGAAACAGAAACTACAAAATAAAACTAGAATTTGGCAAAAGATGATGAAGACGACGATAATCCTAGCTAGTGACTCACTTTTCTAAAGAACTTTTCATCTTTTTGGAGATCTTTTCCATTTTCTTACTAAAATGACCTCTTTAAAATCTTTTGATTCTCCACTATAATCTTTTGATTCTTAAAAAGAATTTTATTAGATGGATTAGAGGTACTAGCGGGATACTCTATGCTTTCTAAGGAAGTATTTTCATCTTCTTCCTATTCTTCGATTTCCATTCCTTCTCCTTCTTCTTCCATTTCATGAGCCAACCTTTATAAGTGTTTTATATGGTTGAAACATTAGTGGAATTTTCATAAGAGATATATTTCCACAATTAAAAACCTTTTTGGAGGCAAACTTTTCTCCAAATCCAAAGAATTTGAAAGTACATGTAAGGTAAATTCCATGATATAACATATTTTCCCCTATCGAATTTTTTTTCGGTCGAATCTCACCTAAAATAACATAAGCCCAATCAATGTTGTATTTTCCATAAACCGCAAAAATAGCTTTGCAAACTGTCATATTCGGGTTATTGAAATTTCCCAATCTTTATGTGATAGTATACTGAAGAAGTAGATTAACAATCCTTTCTTTTGGCCGAAAATAATGATTTTTGAATTCCAAATGATCATCACCTTCAAATATACGATGGAAGGTTTCTCGGTCATGTTCATCGATTTTGAAATCCGAGAGACCCATTTCGATACTCTTATAACCCAAAATATGTCCTCAAAATTTCATAATTTAAACAGTTTAAGTACTTTTTATACTCCATACTTTACTCTCATCTCCTTCATAGAATCAAGGTTCAAATTCACATAAAACATTTTTACAAGATTCGGATAGCACACATAACCATTTTCCTTGGAATAATCAGACTAAGAATTTCATTTTGATCAAAATGAGATTCAAACTAATAAGTTTCAAAATCGTGAAAGATAGAAAAATTTTCGTATCGCCTTTACCAAAGTTTACATCGTTGATGTAATCTTTGATAGCTTCCGAGTTTTTGAAAAGAAAGCCTTTGATGGCCTTAGAACTGTGTAGTTAAAGCGTTTAGTGAATCTAATGTGGTGAAGGTTTAAAAAATTGTAGCGGGGATAAAGCAAGGAAATAGCGGGATATAGCAGATGAATCCAAAATAGCATATAAAACTCATATTTAATTACTTTACAAATAAATAAATCCTAAATAAAAGGAAAATTAGCATATAAAACTCATATTTAATTATTTTGCAAATAAATAAAACCTAAATAAAAGGAAAATTGACACTAATTTTAATTATAATTAGTACATTCTAAATTTTAAATAAAAGCATGTACAAATTTATGTATATAAATGTAAATTTTTATTTATTTTGATTAAATTTGATAGAATATTGTAGTATTTTCTATTTTGGAAAATATATGTCAACTAATTCTATTAAAATACTAAATTTATAACTTTTGTAATATGTAAATATCCTTCTTCAATTCATTTCTTTTATAAAGATATAACGGAAGTAGCGGAATATAGCTGAAATAATGGCATACATCGGAATATCGGAATATAGCGGGGCTTAACGCAAAAATGCTATTTCAAAGGCTATTTGGAAATAGCGTAGCAGTAGAAATCCGCTACACAATATAGCGGGACGGGGTAATAGCAGAGCATTAACTGCACAGCCTTAGACAACGATCATCAATCCCTAATGAAATAGATGTAGTCGTGGCTTGTTGGAAACCCAGAGTATTCACTTGATCCAGGATATGTGATGTATATGTCATTCCGAAATGATCTATTAATCTGCTAATAAGTCGTTTCATAGCAGTTCCATCTATCATAGGTTAACTCAACCCACTTCCCCTAATTGATCGGGGTCACCTCCCAATTAATATACTGGACTTGGTATACTAGGCACCTCTTTTTCCGTAGCTAGGAAAAATGAACCAATATCGATAGGCTTCTTATTAAGTATGAGTAAGACCTAAGTAATGTAGAAGGAAAACAATATGTATCTATTTTTTTTCAAATTAATGACGAGATTTATTATCGTTTCTCGCATGTCTCGCGAAAGTCAGAGTCGGCACGAATTATCCTAATTTGTGACCTACCATACGATCTGTTATATAAATAGGTAAATGTTCCTTTCCATTATGAATAGCGACTGTATAACTGGAGTGCTTGAGAAAGCCATTGTTGAAGTTTTGGGAAGAGTAGAAGATAATGAAATAAGTTTCAATTTTGAAATAAAGGTGAAAAGTGACAATAAGAATAGAGAGATAAATAGAGAATCTATAAACATGTTCTCTGGTTAACAGGTGCCTTTTCAGTATATTGAAATTGGTGAAAAGGTGGAGGGAATTTCAAAGTTTGAATTTCAACGCCATTATTTCAGAGTCGGCGCGAATTCTCCTAATTTCTGACCTACCATACGATCTGTTATATAAATAGATAAATGTTCCTTTCCATTATGAATAGCGATTGTATGATTGGAGTGCTTGAGAAAGCCATTTTTGAAGTTTTGGGAAGAGTAGAAGATATTGAAATAAGTTTGAATTTTAAAATAAAGGTGAAAAGTGATGATAAGAATAGAGAGATAAATAGCGAATCTATAGACATATTCTCTGGTTAACAGGTACCTTTTCAGTATATTGAAATTGCTGAAAAGGTGGAGGGAATTTCAAAGTTTGAATTCAAAATTTTAGGAGGCATGTCGACATGGGTAGTGGAGCATATCGACATGTGTCCAATTTTTCAAAGGACATGTGTATATCTATTTTTAATTATTTATATATAATATTCTTATTTATATAATTTCTGAAATAATTTTAATTATAATAATACCTTTATATAAATATTTTATTAAAGTAATATTATTTTTAAATTTTAAAATTTAAAGTTTTAAATGATGAATTTTGAATTTTAAAATTCAAGGAATTCCAAAAAAGTAAGCAATCAACAACCATTCAATCGGGTAATTTTAACTAAAGTAATATAAACATGTACCTATTTTTAAATCTACTTTTCAATATTTTCTGAATCATGAATAGCCGTGAAACACATATTTGGATTTTTAGTATTTTGTTCTTCGTCATTGAAGGACTGTGTAGTTATTGTCCCGCTATTACCCCGATGTAACTCCGCTATATCCCGTAGCGGATTACCACTGCTACGATTTTCCTAAATAGCCTTTGGTGTACCCTCCCTACTTTAAGCCCTGTAATATTCCGCTCTTCCCGATATATCCAATTATTTCCGCTATATTACGTTATTCCCGCTATATCTTTGATAAAAGAAACGAACTGAAAAATGACATCTATGCATTATAAAAATTATGAAATTATGTTTTTAATTGAATTTATTAAAATATATCTTTAGAAATGAAAATTCTCTATATTCTATAAAAATTAATTTAGTTAAACAGAAATTTACATTTATTTACAGGTATTTGCACTTATGTTTGATTAAAATTAAGAATGTAATAATGTGCTAGTTTTTTTATTTGTTTATCATTTTTAAATTCATAAAAAAATACGAATGATTTACATGTGCTATTTTAGAGTCATCCGCTATATCCTAATATTTCCTCTCTTTATCCCCGCTATAACTTTTTGGACCTCCACCGCATTGGATCATCTAAGCGCTTTAACTGCACAGTTGAAGGATAAATCAAAATCATCTAGTATGGCAATATAGGCTAATTTCCTTTTTCTTTGATGTACTGCTATTTTAGGGATGATTCTTTCTATCTAGATATGGACATACTATTTTAAGTGGTTTGAATCATCACAATTATAACATCTAACATTGTTTGCAAACTCGTAATTTTTCACATAACTCTTATACTCATTCCTTCTGAGATTGTTCTTGTTTTTGTATTTTAAACTTTTTCTCAAAATTCTTATCATCAATGCTATATCTTTATCGTCATCGTTGTTTGAATCTAAATCTTCGGTTATTGCATTAAATGCTATTGATTTCTTTTTTGATGACTTAGTTTCCTTGCACGTGGACTTTAAACGACATTAGATTTCTAATTAACTCTTCGATTTTCAAAGTATTGGTATCATTAGCCTCTTCAATTGTCGAAGTCTTTTGATCCCATTCTAGAGTTAATGAATTCGGATTTTTCTGACTTGGTCTTCTTTAGAGAATATCTTTCCCAAGGCAATCAGTGGATGCACAATATGTTGAAACCTGCAATACATATCAGAGATAGACTCATTTGGATTTAATTTAAATAATTGAAACTGATTCGTTAACATGGATATCTAGGTTTGTTTAACTTTGCTCGTTTCTTCATGAGTAACTTGCCTATCCTCTAAAACATCGATAGAATCTTTAAGTTTGCTTGAAATTTCCTTTTGAGAATAGTAAAGATCAACCATTTTTTTAGCCTTAGGGTTTTCAAAAAATGTAAGATTCGGGGTTTTCTTTACGATACCTTTAGTCAGTTTTCTCACAATGGCCTTTAATCTAACTAAAACATTTGGGCTAAGATTTACTATTGTAGGAGACTCCTCCTAATAAGATACGTAAAAATAAACTATTAAGATAGATAAAGGAAATTATTATCAACACTCAATAGGTATAGGAAAATTATGTTGTTATACATAAAGACCAAGCAGAATTAGAAATATATTATTATCCAAGTTTGCAACTAAGTACAAAATTACATATAAGAATTAATATTCATTTAGCTCATATGAAACTGGTTTCTTACAATTTTCCAAGATGAATTTATTTTTGTTGTATTTGAGACTTTTCGGAGGAAGAGAATGATCTGAAATGGCAATGGGGTGAATTTTAGGCATATTCCAAGCATGTCTAATATGGGGGTCTCTTTTAAATTTGTCCAAATATCTCTTATGGAAATGCCTTAGCAGCCCCGCACACATAGGCCCCCAATAACTAAAATTAATAGCTGTGTTTTGGTAATTTTCATTATATATTGTATATTTAAGAATCCCTCTTTTTTTTTTAGTCAACATCCAAAATAGGGTCATTGGTTCAACGTTCTTTTCTACAATATACTCTTATGAAAATGTTATTTCTTCAGCAACGGAGCTACCTCTTTATCTTTATATTACCTTAAGATAGAGGATCCACGATTCAATTGAGGTACCACTTTGATAAATGATTATAAGAACCCATAGCCCTATTCACCTCCCTTTGAAGTATTCTATTTTTGGCATTCTTTTTCTCGATTATTGGTTTGAATTCATACTTTGACATAATTCTGGACTAGAAACTTTAAAGGGTCAACTATTGAATAAGTAACAAGTTTAAGTGCAAATAAAGAAAACAAACATGAGAATGAGGAAATGAAGTCTCAGGATTTTTCCCTTTGTTTTTCTTAGAGATATTTGATAGGAGTAAGCCTGAAATACTTGCTTCATTGCCTCCTTTTTCTATACCTACTATGGCTTCAGAAGAGCCTTTATCAGATTCATCCATTTCTTTATCTGGGAATTTGTCCCTGGAACCGTTACCACCAAAGCCCCTATCATTATCATCGTTATCCCAATGATCACTTCCACGTAGACCATCAAAAGAATCATCTTCTTCATCATCTAAATCATGGACTTCGTCGAATGAAGGATCCTTGATAACCAATGGTTCAGCCGATTCTATGTCTTTTGTTGGATCAAGGGTTCTCGCCACCATAGGTTTAAATTTCTGCATTAGAATAGCTAACGGAGGGTGGGAAAGTCAATATTTAGGATTTTTCCAATTTGTCTTGAAATGCGGTGAATTGTACATTCTCAATGTTGGAGGTGCGGGTTAAGGATCTTAAAGCAAACTAAACACTAGATGGGGGTGAGTAGTGTTTTATGAAATTTATTAATTTCTTGAAATCTTTTTGGATTAAACAAAGTACTATGCACTTTACAGATATTAACAAACACATAATCAATCACATAATGTAGAAAATAACAGTAAAAGCATAAAAAGGAAAATACACACACAGGATTTTATACTGGTTCAGGGCTCCCCTACATCCAGTCCCACACAATGCTGGGTTGATGCGGATTTTTATTCAGTCAATATCCAATTACAATACTTGATTTTAGGGTTACAGGGGCACATCCCAAATAATTCCAAGTACAGGGAGGCTTAGCTGATTTATGAGCCATAACTTTACACCTGATCGGTTCCCGGGACACAATCGCATCCAATCACTTTATACAAACATGACCACACCCTTCTCTTATTAGCTTTTGTAGTATTGACTCTATAGGACTTGATCTTGTGATCTTTGATTACAAATAACCTATAACTCTTAAGTAGCACTTGAATTCAGAGAGATTTTGATTTAAAACTGAAAGAGAAGAAAAGTGATATGATTTCTATTGAAATTGGCATAGTACAAGTGCAAAAAGTTAAGAAATTAAGTATAATATGGTGGAATGTTTAGAATGGAAGAATAAGACGAAAGTGAGTTAAAAAATTCGAATTCTGGAAGGTATTTATAGTTTTCCAATAGCCACAACCTTACAGAAAGGGTTTGAATTCAAAAGGCACTTCTTTTCAAAATCTTAAAAATAGCCTAACGGCTAGTATGTCGACATATGCTAGTGTAAAACTAAAAAATGAATTTTAAAACAAACCAAATAAAGTGTAATAAATTGTGGTGAATCCAGAGTTAAAACGAACTATATTCCTTTATATTAAAACATTTTATTCAAATGTAATATATTTTAAAATTTTATATAATGGTGAAATAAAAATAATTAAGAAACTAAATATAAAATGATATAGAAGTATAAATTTAAAATTATGAATATATTAAAACTTAATATAAACAAGGAAATTAAAAACATAAGTAATTATAATAAAACTAGTAATAAATTTGTAAGTAAAACTTAAGTTAAAATCTATTATTTTGGAAGCAAGAGTTAAAATAAATTTCAGAAGTTAAAATATTTCTCAAAATAAAGAAGTATATATTTATAAATATGAAGTAATTTTGAAATCATTTGAAAACTAGATTTAAAACAAGTAAATAATTTTGAAAGGTAGTTTGAAATCAGAATTAAATTTGAAATCAGAATCAGGTGCTAACCAGAGTTTTAACAGAATATCTAGACACATTTACTCTATAATTTCTGAACTCTTGATTTCTTGATACTCATTAAGTCTTGAAACTTGAACTCTTCTACTTTGAAATCTTTATTTTCTAAACTGTATAGTCTTCAATGCTAAATATCTGCATATATTTCCTGTATATACACTTAAATATATATATATATATATATATATATATATAATAGTGTTAGTATATATCTTATAACAATAATAATTGAAATAAAGTTGAAACGAGTTTGTTGTCATTAAAGCCATCAGCATCTTTTTCTCTAACCGTCTCCCCCTTTTTGATGATGACAACCTTGATTTATAAAATATTCATATCAATGTCTTGATTCTCTAGTTACTCCCCCTTTCTCTATTAACTCCCCCCGAAACTACTAACTCCTCCTTAATCTAAGCCTTATTTTATAATTCTCTCCCTTTGCCATCAACAAAAACTATGTAATCCTGACTAGATTCAAATACTCCCCCTAAAACTAAGGCATAGCTCTAAGACTAATACTATTATAATATCTAAAACTAAGACCAACAAACTTAAAATTATTCTATACCAAAACTAATAAATTCCTTAGGTGTAAGCACTATCATATAGACAGTAAATACTAAGGAACATTCATACAAACATATATTTTATTATTATTTATGTTGTTTTACAAGTACATAAGTATTTCTATCGAATATATACAAACATTCACGTACAATAACGCATAAACGCATATACAAACTTAATTATTAATTGTTTCTAACAATTGGGGATTTGTGAATTAGACAATTTGGGTAATGAAGACAGAATTTCCCATTTTGTTCAACACCATTCTCATCCTTATCGAAACATACTTCACCGACACATTTTGCTTTATCATCTTCGTCCATTTTTTGATTTTGATCCTCTACTTCCTCTTCTTCTTCATCTTCTTCCATGGGATTATGGACTTGAATGTTGGAGGAATCATCTTCGATAATAATTCGATTTTCTTGGTTATCCATTATATATTTTTGAAGATTCCTAATGATCTTCCTATGCTTCTCTTGCTCTATGGCCATCCGAAGTTGAAGAAGTTGGATTTCAACGAGTAATTGGAAGGTATCTTTCATAGAATCTTCTAGTTTGATAACCCTTGCATGTGTAGAATGTTGAAATGGGCCTTGCGTAGTGTAGCAAACGGAAAGGAGTTATTTTGGTTATTATTTGAAGTGGAAACCATTATTTTATAGTTTCAGAATTCTTATTACAGAGAAAATGAGTGACAAGAGAAGGATTTTTGAAATTGACTGTTTAAGTAAAGTAAAAGCTAACTTTGGAGGGAATTTTAATTTTAAATTTTTTCTGTTATATTTCGACATACAACTTTGCTATGTGGGCATATGTATGTTAATTTTGAATAAAAATTAATTTTCTTATAATTTATACTATATTTGTACTGGTTTATTTAATTATTTTAATTCATTTACAGAACAAATTCCTAGTTCTCTTCTTAATTTAGTAAACATTGCTTTGTTTAATGGTTTAGTTAATATATCTACAATTTGATTTGTTGTGTTAATAAATTCTAATGAAATATTTTCTTTATTTACGTTATCTCTAAGAAAACGATGTCTCACATCAATATGTTTTGTTCTGGCATGATGTGTCAAATTTTTAGATAGATTTTATTATCCCAGTAAATTGGAGATTTGGTTATATTTAAACCAAAATCTCTTAGAGTTTGTTGCATATATATTACTTGAGAACAAGCCAAAGCAAGGATATATATTCTGCTTCAGTTGTTGATAATGTAACAACCCGGATTTTCAGAACCAATTTAATTTTTTATTTTAGAATTTTTTATTGGTTTTGAATATTTAAAATGATTTATTTTAAATAATAACGACTAAAAATTTATTTTAATCGAAATTAGAACGTATAAATTTATTTTAATTATAAAACGAGCCTGAAATGGCGTGGTAGTTTGAAAATTTGATTTCAAATTTCAAATGAATGTACAAGATTCAAAATAAATCGGATTTCAGTGAAACTAGAAATATTTGAATCTATTTAACAATATCTTTCTAATGAATGTGAAAAATCTAGATTTCATAACGGGAATAAAAAGTTATGTCCAGTTTAAAATTCAGAATAGTCGCTATGAAATTTATATATACTTTATATAATATATGTCCCTTAAAAATAGCCATTTTGCAAATGACCTCCGCTTCCGACGAAACCACTTATGTTGTAACCGGAATGTCAAATTATTGTTAGATTCCAATTTTCATAATTTTTGGAACTAATATGTGAGTGTGGTGGATTTAAACGTGTTTATTCAATTCAGTTTGAATTTAGTAGACTGGAAAACGACCGTTTTTCAGACCGTCTCCAAATTCTACAAAATTAGTTTTGTTAGGACCGTATCATCAAAACATAGCTAGATTTATTTTTCTAGATTTTTTGGAGGTAGTATGTTGCCCCGGTACATTAAAATGTACATTAAATTCAATATTGACTATAATATTAATTCATATTGTAATTTTAACGAAAACTGATCGTAATGATCAAATTAGCTTACTAGAAATATCCCATGGTGTCCGGAATGGGGGTATTTGGCTAGGGATGACAGTCGGTGGGTTCGATTTAGAGTTCGAATAAAAAGGTTGACTTTTTGGAAGAAATTAAAATAATTAAATTAATTATTTATATAAGGCCCCTCCCCTTTACTCTTTCTCAGGTCAACCCCCTTTTTAATCGTTCAACAGAAAAGAGGAAAAAAAACAAACAAAAACTACGATCCTCCCGTCGCCCTCCAAGCTAACCCCGTCGCCGCCCCTCTGGGCCGCTGCGCCACCGCTGGAACAACGCTCCCTCTGACTCCCCCTCCTCCTCTCTCCCCTTCCCTCTCCATTTCACAAACCCTACCCTCGAACCGCCCCAATCCGCCACAGTGGGACCCGCCGCCACCACTGAACCACCTCTGCCTCCCCCAACGACTGCCCTGACCACCTGCGTACCCCCTCAGCCTCCACCCCCTCTAAAGAAAAAAAGTGAGCTTTTCTTTTTCCATTTATTTATTTTGTAATTAGTTTAATTTTCAATGTAAAGAGCATTTTTTTAAAATTTGTTTTTATTTTAAATAAAATAGCATTGACAAAAATTATTGTTTTTAAATATATGATAGCATTGATTTTTGTATATGTAGCGAATTAAAAATATGATTTTTATTATATATACATCATTATAAAAATAATATTTTTATTATATAAACATCATTATAAAAATATGTTTTTTATTATATAAACATAGTTATAAAAATATGATTTTTATTGTATAAACATCGTTATAAAAATATGATTTTTATTATAAGGAGCATTGTAAAAATATGATTTTTATAATATAATTGCGGTTTGAAAATATGGTTTTTATTATATGAGTAACAATATAAAAATACTATATATATAATAGCATTATAAAAATATGATTTTTAATGTATACATAACATTGTAAAAATACTATTTTTAATGTATAAATGGCATTGTAAAGATGTGATTTTTATATATATATATATATATTATAGCATTATTGAAAATGTGATTTTTAATATAAACCGCGTGAAACAGAGTGCAATGGAACTGGTTGGAAACAAATCCAAATCCAAACCGTTCAATTAAAGAATGACGAAGTGGAAACCGAAGGTGAGAACTCCTTCTCGCTCTATTTATTTTACAATTAAAAATATTCTAGGATGCAGACGGGGCTTAGAAGCCCCCGACGGTATTTATTGTACAAAACATATTATGTGATTTGAATTATATGGAGTTCAACACGCGAATTCGCACAATCACATAATTGAAAGCGATGTATGGATATTATCGACACACAGATTTCATACTCCACGAATAGCCACTTATGGCGCCGTAAATGGCACTCGGGGTAGTTGAGTATTTATTTATTTGAATGTACTGCGTGATTTGATTGTGATTGTAAAATTGGATTTGATTTGGATGTGATTTGGTTGGTGTACTGGTGCGAGCCAGTATTAGGCGAGGGGTAAGGCTAGAACTTATCCGGGTTCTAGTATCGTGCGATTATGCTGCTAAAATTTTCAAAAAATATGTTAGAACAATGAAAATATCATTTTTATTGTATAAATGAACTGTATAAAATATTCATGTGTTGAATAAAATATTTTATCGTTAAAAATATAGTTTTTAACATATATATAAATGGCATAAAATGCTCGTAAAATGAAAATAAATATTCATTTACAAATCGGACGATTTGTTTATGTACACTCATTTGACTGATATTGATTGGGACGATATATTTTACACGTTGCCCAAGTGCACAAATAAAATTTGTGTGTGTTGATTGAAACCCCACACGGGTATTGGGATGATATTTGACATACACTAATCCCAATTGTTTAGTTGTATGTCAATCGATTGGTTGACAGATTATTGTAAGCGTTAATTATTTATATTTAATGCTTATGTAGTTGTGTAGTGCACTCTGGATGATGGTTGATTGTTTATCATTGTCGTTGTATACATATGATGTATGAAATCCATATAAATAAGATTATACGGTAATTCACTATGTCTGATTCCAATTTGGAAAGACCGAATATTTTAAAATAACGAATATTTTAAAATAAAGAATATTTTAAAATAATATTCAATAAAGGATTAAAATCTGATTTTAATGTCCGATTTTGGATGGACACGAAAATATTAAAATATGTGAAGACGTATTGATTAGATATGCGCCATTTTGACGCGAACGATATTTATATCGATTTTATTCATTTTTTTCATGAATATCGAAAAGGAAATGATATCAAAATTTGATATTTTGAAAATATTATCTTTTAAATAATATAATGATAAGGAGTATTCAATTTTGATTTACAATTGGAAATGAAGTTAGAATCGTTTTAAAACGGATTTATAAACGATTTATAAAATACGTTTTAAATGGAAATCGATGAATTATATATATATATATATATGATATAATAGCTTGAATAGAATGCACCGCGCCGAGGCCGTTTGTAACAACCCGTAAAATCTGGGCCAGTTTAAAATTTTTATTTTGGCAAGTTTAGCGAATTTTGATTATTTAAAATGAATTATTTTAAATAATATCGACGAGAAATTTATTTTGAATATAATTCGACGTATATATTATACGCGTCGTCGTTAGAATATAAATATTTATATATAATTATAAATAGAATTGAAAATGGCGCGGTAGTTCGAAAATTCGATTTCTAATTTCAAATGAATATACAGAATTCAATATAAGTCAGAATTGAACGAAACAAGAAATATTTGAATCTGTATAACTATATCTTTGTAACGAAGTTAACAAACTGAGATTTCATTTTAGAAATGATAAGATATGTCCAGTTTAAAATTAGAAATAGTCGCTGTGGAATTTATATATATTTTTATATATATAAGGCCCTTAAAAATGGACATTTTGCAAACGACCTCGGATTTCGACGAAACCAGTTTTGTTGGGTCCGGGATGTGAAGTTATTGCTAGGTTTCAAATTTCATAATTTTTCGAATCAATATGTGAGCGTGGCATAGGAAAACGCGTTTGACCATTTTCAGTTGATTTTAGTCGACTGGAAAATGGCCATTTTTCATACGGTCTCAGAATTCGATGGAACTAGCTTTGTTAGGACCGTATCGTCAATACGAAGCTAGAAAATATTTTTCTGGAATTTTTCTAGTTAGTATGTGACCCCGGTAATTTGAAATGTGCGTTTAAAATTCAATATAGTGATTTAAATGAAAATTCAAAAGGAAACTGATTGTAACGATCAAATCAGCTAGCGATACATATCCCATTGTGTTCGGAATGGGGGTAAAACGCTATGGACGACAGGCGGTGGGCCTCGTTTCGAGGTCATATGTAAAAGTCAACTTTTAATGAATAAAATAATAATAAAAAAAAAAAAAAATATAATTAAATTCTCTCCCTCTTCCCCTTAATTACGTTCTGGCCCCCCCCTTTCTTTCAAAACCGAATCGAACTTTCAGGGAAAAAAAAAAAAAAAAAAAAAAAGAGAGAAGCGGAAGGGGGCATCGCGCCCCCACCAGATTTCGCCACCGCACCTAGGCGGCGCAGCCCCCACAGCCGCCCCACCTCCCCGAGCTCCGCCTCTCTCTCCCCTTCCTCTCCCATCGAAACCGCCCGACGCGAGCTCCTCCGACCGCAGCAGACCACCGCGAGGCCCTCTTACCTGAAGACCGCCGTTCTGGCGAACCCCCCCCCCCTTCTACAAAATACTGTAAGTATATTGTTTTTATTTTTTTTATTTTTATTTTAATTCGTATAAAGTAATTTCGATTTTAGGCTTATAAGAACTGGAAATTTAATTAGGTTTTAAAAATGATTTGGTTTTTAAAAGAGTAAACTGATTTTATTTATTTTTAAAAACTGTTTTTATTTATTTTTAAAACTGATTTTTATTTTTAGATTTTAAAGTGAAAAGATTTAAACTTCAAAAGCTGAAAAGTTAGGATTTTTAAGTTATAAAAATTTAGATTTTTAATTTATAAAAGTTCAGATTTTTGTATAAGGAAAAACCAGATCTTTATATTTGTAGAAAAATAAAAACTGATTTTACTTTATGGTTTATAAATGAATTTGCTTTGAATAAAAAAAACTATGGTTTTTTAAAAAAAATGAATTTGCCTTGAAATTATAATTTTTGTATTGTTTAAATCGAAATAAAAATATGATCTTTATATTGTTTACATAGAAGAAAATTTAGATCTTTATATATGAAAGCGAAGAATAAAAATTAGTTTTTTTTTATATTGAATGGCGAAATAAAAAAATTCGATTTTTATCTATTGAACTTTGAAATAAAAATTCGATTTTTATCTATTGAACTTTGAAATAAAAATTCGATTTTTATCTATTGAACTTTGAAATAAAAATTCGATTTTTATCTATTGAACTTTGAAATAAAAATTCGATTTTTATCTATTGAACTTTGAAATAAAAATTCGATTTTTATCTATTGAACTTTGAAATAAAAATTCGATTTTTATCTATTGAACTTTGAAATAAAAATTCGATTTTTATCTATTGAACTTTGAAATAAAAATTCGATTTTTATCTATTGAACTTTGAACTAAAAAAAAAAAAATTCGATTTTTATATATGGAATAGCGAAGTAAAATTCGATTTTTACATATGTAGTGAAAGCAGCAACGAAGGTGACAAAAAGGCGAAACGACGAAGACTTCTGCAAAGGAGTGCCGTGGAGCTAGGATAGCTAATCGGTGAGAATTTCTCACCTTTCTATTTCTTTTCTAGTTATATATTTATACTAGGATGCAGACGGTGCTTAGTAGCACCCGACACAATCGTCCACAGACCATGGACTTGTTTGTTTGACTGTTTGGTGATTGATTGCGATATTAGTTTGAATGTGGTTTGTGGTGTGAAAAATCGAATCGATAAATTGGTTAGGATTAGACGTGCGCCGTTATAAGGCGAAGGAGTAAGGCTAGGTTAGATCCTTACTTCAAAGTTTGTGGTTTGCATAACGAATTGATTTGATTGATGTGTGAATGGCGTGGGCCTTCACTAGACCGGGGATAAGGCTAGGCCTTGTCCCGTTTCTAGTATCGTGCCGTTATGCCGCCGAAATTTTCTAAAATAAGTTAGAAAAAAATAAAAATAGCATTTTATTTAACGAATGAACCGAATAGAAATTCATATGTTAAAATAAAATGTGTTATCGTTAAAAATGTAATTTTTAACGTGAATGTGAATAAATAAATATTCATTTACAAACCAGACGGTTTGTTTATGTACACCTATTTGAATGACGTTGATTGGGTCGATAAATTTTACACATCGCCTAACTGCACAAATAAAATATGTGTTTGATTGTTTGAAACCCCACACGGGTGTTAGGATGAAATTTGAAGTTCACTCATCCTGATTGATTAAATATGTCAATCGATTGATTGACAAGCTGCTATAAGCGTTAAATGTCTATATTTGATGCTTATACAGTGTAGTGCACTTTGGTTGATGGTTGATTATTCATCGTAGTTGATATATACATGTGTTGTAGAAAATCCATATAATTAACATTATATGGTAATTGATTGGGCCTCATTCCAGTTTCGAAAAAAAAGAAATATTTGAAATAGAAATATTTGAAATAGAAATATTTGAAATAGAAATATTTGAAATAGAATATTTGAAAATAGAAATACGTGAAGCCGTGAGGATTAGATTGACGCCATTTTGACGTGAACGATATTTATATCGATTTTATTCATTTTAAAATGAATATTGAAAAGTGATTTCGAAATCGAATATTTTGAAATGAATTGAATTGAAATCGAATATTTTGAAATGAATTGAATTGAAATCGAATATTTTGAAATGAATTGAATTGAAATCGAATATTTTGAAATGAATTGAATTGAAATCGAATATTTTGAAATGAATTGAATTGAAATCGAATATTTTGAAATGAATTGAATTGAAAACGATTTCGAAATGAATTGAATTGAAAACGATTTCGAAATGAATTGAATTGAAAACGATTTCGAAATGAATTGAATTGAAAACGATTTCGAAATGAATTGAATTGAAAACGATTTCGAAATGAATTGAATTGAAAACGATTTCGAAATGAATTGAATTGAAAACGATTTCGAAATGAATTGAATTGAAAACGAATTGAAATGAATTCAAATTGAATTGAAATTTGAATTGAATGGAAATGAATTTTAAAACGAATTTATAAAGAAGAATTTAATTTTGATTTGAATTGAAAAGGAAGTGAAATAGATTTTGAAACGAATTTTAAAACTATTTATATAATTCGTTTTGAATAGAAATCGACGAAATATATTATATATATATATATATATATATATATAATATAATGGCCTGAATAGAACGCGCCGCGCCGCGGCAGTTCGCGAATTTCGACCATTTATTTCAAATGGACATTACGGGAGATCCGACCGTCGGATTCTCCTAAAACCGGAACCGTTGGGTTCGTATCGAAAAGAGCTTTCTAGCGAATGTTAGAAATTTGAAATCTAACGGTTGGATTTGGAATTATGTCCAAATCAAATTCGAAAAAGGTCGCTGTAAGTGCAGTTCGATGGCCGTTGATGGAAATCGACTGTACGGGCCTTGATAAAATTATTAAAAATAGTAATAATTTGTGTAAAATCATAAGAAATGATTTAGAAAGGATTGGGATGAAAAACTCCATATTTAAAAAGATAAAAATAGATTTTTATCGAAATGAACTAGTTTTGAACTAGAATTATAATTCTATTTATTTTTAAATAAATAAATTGAATTTGAAATAGTTTTAAAAATAACCAGAATATCCAATGATTGCATTGGAGTGGAATTGAATCGAAATTGTCTTCGGAATATTTCGATGTTGGAATTCGTGATTATACAGGTGTGGTTATGGAAATTTGAAAGATATATTTATATCGTTGTTTCCAATACGACATTTGTTAGTCGTAGAATTTGATATTGAATATAAGCCGATATATTTTCTATTCAGAGCCTTATATTGAATATCAAATGTGATTTGGGTTTGTCGTGAATGGTGTCTTCACTAACACTGTCCTTGAACCCAGTTGAGAAATGATTAAATCTTTTTATTTAGATTTAATGAAGTGTACCAATTAAATGATATTTAATTGGAATTGAATTGATATTGATTTTTGGGTTTATCGTGAACAGTGTTTTAAATAACACTTGTTCTTTAACCCGATAATTAATAAATGTGATTTGGGTTTGTCGTGAATGGTGTCTTCACTAACACTGTTCTTGAACCCAGTTGAGAAAAGATTAAATCTTTTTATTTAGATTTAATGAAGTGTGCCAATTAAATGATATTTAATTGGAATTGAATTGATATTGATTTTTGGGTTTATCGTGAACAGTGTTTTAAATAACACTTGTTCTTTAACCCGATAATTAATAAATGTGATTTGGGTTTGTCGTGAATGGTGTCTTCACTAACACTGTTCTTGAACCCAGTTGAGAAAAGATTAAATCTTTTTATTTAGATTTAATGAAGTGTGCCAATTAAATGATATTTAATTGGAATTGAATTGATATTGATTTTTGGGTTTATCGTGAACAGTGTTTTAAATAACACTTGTTCTTTAACCCGATAATTAATAAATGTGATTTGGGTTTGTCGTGAATGGTGTCTTCACTAACACTGTTCTTGAACCCAGTTGAGAAAAGATTAAATCTTTTTATTTAGATTTAATGAAGTGTGCCAATTAAATGATATTTAATTGGAATTGAATTGATATTGATTTTTGGGTTTATCGTGAACAGTGTTTTAAATAACACTTGTTCTTTAACCCGATAATTAATGGAATGTGATTTTGGGTTTATCGTGAACAGTGTTTTAAATAACACTTGTTCTTTAACCCGATAATTAATAAATGTGATTTGGGTTTGTCGTGAATGGTGTCTTCACTAACACTGTTCTTGAACCCAGTTGAGAAAAGATTAAATCTTTTTATTTAGATTTAATGAAGTGTGCCAATTAAATGATATTTAATTGGAATTGAATTGATATTGATTTTTGGGTTTATCGTGAACAGTGTTTTAAATAACACTTGTTCTTTAACCCGATAATTAATAAATGTGATTTGGGTTTGTCGTGAATGGTGTCTTCACTAACACTGTTCTTGAACCCAGTTGAGAAAAGATTAAATCTTTTTATTTAGATTTAATGAAGTGTGCCAATTAAATGATATTTAATTGGAATTGAATTGATATTGATTTTTGGGTTTATCGTGAACAGTGTTTTAAATAACACTTGTTCTTTAACCCGATAATTAATGGAATGTGATTTTGGGTTTATCGTGAACCGTGTTTTAAATGACACTGATTCTTTAACCCAGTCGAAGATTAAAACTAAGTGGAGTTTTAATGAATCTTTAATTAGATTGAAAAGATCGAGAATGGAGTATCACCAGTTTTGCTCCAGGCGATAGTTAAATCTTTAATTAGATTTGAACGTGAAATTTAGAAACTAACTGTCGGTTAGCTAAGTAGAATGGTTTTCTGGATATTGATCTGATGTTGGTTTCGGCCTTCGGGGTTAATATTTGGGGAATTATTCTCTTGATTAATTTACGGTTAGTGACTAATGAATTGGAATGAGGCGTATGTTGTGTTTGTGTAACACTTTTATAATATATACGCGAGTTATTCGGAAAGACCGGGTTTATCCCATTCTGAATAACTGATACGACGGTAAGTCGAAGATGAAGACGATGGTCGAAGACCGGAGGTCTTCACGTCGTTTGGGTGATAGCTGATGATCTTGATTGGGCTGTACACCCAAGAAGATGGAAACAGTTGGTGATCGTCCAGACGTACTTGGAGATCGATGGATATGCGGGGTACTAGGTGCCTCCGGTTTCGTTCAGACCCAGGACGGACTTGTAAATGGACTGTGTGTCTGGCATCGGATTTCATTCTGTGTGACTGGTATCGGTTGCATAGGATGGTTTGCCTGTGTGGCATGCTAAGATGCAAATGATCAAGGCTTCTGTTGAAAAGCAAAGTCTTGTGGTGATGATCAAAGCACGGCCTTTGTGGCGTAGCTTTGTGTAACGTTTACCTCGCGTGTTTCACACCAGGTATGAACCAAAACGGGAGACGGACCTCAGGGAGGACTTGCGTTTCTTTCTAGCTAAAAAGTGGCGTCAGTGGTTTTACACGCCCTGACGAGATTGACTTATGTGGTTGTTGCTGTTGCGAGGCGCCTCGGTTATATCGGTTTCGGCCGATGCATTCTGGTCGGCTGACGGACCAGACTTACACCCCATAGGGTGGGGAAACGTAGTGTTCAGGCATTTTAATCCACATCGGTGGACCGGCCCTGACGATCCAAGGGCCCACCTGAGTCTGGGTCCTGAGGGGCGGGCTAGAGCGTCTCGAATCGGTTGAGGACTATCTTTTGCCTCGGTTCATAGATGGAAATCCAATTTCCAAATACGTGACATTTGCGGTTTTATTTGTAAACCTATATATGGCGACATGATATATGGTACCCATGCCGCCTATGATTGGTACTTATGATTTGAAGTTGTTTTATACACTATGCACTTATTATAGTATCAAATGATTTGTTTTAAAACGTATCAAGCATCCTTTGGCTGTTATAAGGGAAAACCCTATCCCCCGGCTTGCGTTGCATTGTGTGATAGGACCTGGGTCTTATAACTGCTTCATTTTTCTTTATTTAGCATTGCGTTGTTTGTTTTATGCACTGGTATTCTTGGGAGGAAACCCGTTCCGTGTTATACGGCGTGGTCCCTTGATTTACCTAGCTTTGAAAATAAAGATTTATAACTGTTTTAGTTCTCACACCAGTCACATGACTGACCTGGAGTTTATTGTTTTAACCTAAACTCTGGGTGCCCTTATTTTGACACGGGCAGCTAGTAGTTTTGGTTTTGCAGATTTATATTCACAGGATCCTGGTTTACAGCTGGAACGATATCCGGAAAGTTTTGTATCCGTATATCTACTTCTAGTTGTCTATTGTATTATTTTCCGCTGCTATGTATTTAAATGTAATTTAAATCTCTGATATTTCTGTGTAATATTCATTTATACTCTGTATATTCTTGTAATCTGATGCACTGTTGTAATATATAGTGAAATGTTCTTTTGTATGCGTTCTGTTTTGTCGTGTTCTCAAACGATAGGGCGTTTCGAACGGCCTGGATCGGTTTAGCGACTGGTTCGGACCGAGCGAAATTCCTTGCCGTCACATTTGGTATCAGAGCTTTGGTTTACAAAGCTAGAGAACAAGGCACATTAGAACCATACGAAAGAATTCATCAGATAATTGGATTAGTAATATCCAATGGGAAGGACTCGTTAGAGATGGGATCAGTAGTATCCTAGAACGAGTGTGAAGAGTATATTTTTGAAAATGAAAACAATTTTTGTTTTGAAAATTTAAATCAATTATTCGTATTTGATTATCTATTTATATTGAGTTGGACAGTCCAGTATATATAGATTTTGCGTATACGTCTGATCCGCGTGTATTCGAAGTTTTAATATACTGGATTGATATAGAATCATACTCTAGTGGCCCGAAGATGATTCTGATGATTGACTAGTCGTCATTAGTATTCATGTTCGAGTAACGAAGGTGTGATATCTATATATTTCCATTAGACTGGTGTGAGAACCAAAAATTAGATAGAACCTATTGTTGTGATTTGGCATCAAGAACCTGATTTTTGACTATGTATCAAAATTATGAATTTGAAACTCTAATTCACTAATTGATTGATGTTTGTGTTGTTTGTTCATTTGTTTGCTAATTTTGAACCATTATGCCTAATTGAACCAAATATTGAATTATATTGAAAATTGGTTGTATTTGCTTGCATATACATATATATCATTGAACAGGTCATAGCAAGGAGGCTAGAGCAGAGAATAAAATTTGTTTGCCCGACAAATAGGTACATGTTTACTACATAATTTCCTGTTTTGTTTGGGTGATGATGATTTTGTGAGCCTATTGGCTAGCCGCTTGGCTTTTTCTTTTTCTTTTTGAGATCTGAAGGACCGGGGAAGCTATTTGAAATTCCCCGATGCTCCCGGTGCAGGGGAGGTTATGGCGAAATTTTTCAAAAATTTAGGGTGTTAGCCAAATTTTTGAAATTTTGAAAATTCTCAGAAACTGAAAAGTTGGAGAATGGAAGCCAGGTCGAACGTAGAATTGATTAATCAAACCACTTTCGACTTTGTTCCTTTTCGGGGACGAAAAGTTTTAAGTGGGGGAGATTGTAACAACCCGTAAAATCTGGGCCAGTTTAAAATTTTTATTTTGGCAAGTTTAGCGAATTTTGATTATTTAAAATGAATTATTTTAAATAATATCGACGAGAAATTTATTTTGAATATAATTCGACGTATATATTATACGCGTCGTCGTTAGAATATAAATATTTATATATAATTATAAATAGAATTGAAAATGGCGCGGTAGTTCGAAAATTCGATTTCTAATTTCAAATGAATATACAGAATTCAATATAAGTCAGAATTGAACGAAACAAGAAATATTTGAATCTGTATAACTATATCTTTGTAACGAAGTTAACAAACTGAGATTTCATTTTAGAAATGATAAGATATGTCCAGTTTAAAATTAGAAATAGTCGCTGTGGAATTTATATATATTTTTATATATATAAGGCCCTTAAAAATGGACATTTTGCAAACGACCTCGGATTTCGACGAAACCAGTTTTGTTGGGTCCGGGATGTGAAGTTATTGCTAGGTTTCAAATTTCATAATTTTTCGAATCAATATGTGAGCGTGGCATAGGAAAACGCGTTTGACCATTTTCAGTTGATTTTAGTCGACTGGAAAATGGCCATTTTTCATACGGTCTCAGAATTCGATGGAACTAGCTTTGTTAGGACCGTATCGTCAATACGAAGCTAGAAAATATTTTTCTGGAATTTTTCTAGTTAGTATGTGACCCCGGTAATTTGAAATGTGCGTTTAAAATTCAATATAGTGATTTAAATGAAAATTCAAAAGGAAACTGATTGTAACGATCAAATCAGCTAGCGATACATATCCCATTGTGTTCGGAATGGGGGTAAAACGCTATGGACGACAGGCGGTGGGCCTCGTTTCGAGGTCATATGTAAAAGTCAACTTTTAATGAATAAAATAATAATAAAAAAAAAAATATATATAATTAAATTCTCTCCCTCTTCCCCTTAATTACGTTCTGGCCCCCCCCCCTTTCTTTCAAAACCGAATCGAACTTTCAGGGAAAAAAAAAAAAAAAAAAGAGAGAAGCGGAAGGGGGCATCGCGCCCCCACCAGATTTCGCCGCCGCACCTAGGCGGCGCAGCCCCCACAGCCGCCCCACCTCCCCGAGCTCCGCCTCTCTCTCCCCTTCCTCTCCCATCGAAACCGCCCGACGCGAGCTCCTCCGACCGCAGCAGACCACCGCGAGGCCCTCTTACCTGAAGACCGCCGTTCTGGCGAACCCCCCCCCTTCTACAAAATACTGTAAGTATATTGTTTTTATTTTTTTTATTTTTATTTTAATTCGTATAAAGTAATTTCGATTTTAGGCTTATAAGAACTGGAAATTTAATTAGGTTTTAAAAATGATTTGGTTTTTAAAAGAGTAAACTGATTTTATTTATTTTTAAAAACTGTTTTTATTTATTTTTAAAACTGATTTTTATTTTTAGATTTTAAAGTGAAAAGATTTAAACTTCAAAAGCTGAAAAGTTAGGATTTTTAAGTTATAAAAATTTAGATTTTTAATTTATAAAAGTTCAGATTTTTGTATAAGGAAAAACCAGATCTTTATATTTGTAGAAAAATAAAAACTGATTTTACTTTATGGTTTATAAATGAATTTGCTTTGAATAAAAAAAACTATGGTTTTTTAAAAAAAATGAATTTGCCTTGAAATTATAATTTTTGTATTGTTTAAATCGAAATAAAAATATGATCTTTATATTGTTTACATAGAAGAAAATTTAGATCTTTATATATGAAAGCGAAGAATAAAAATTAGTTTTTTTTTATATTGAATGGCGAAATAAAAAAATTCGATTTTTATCTATTGAACTTTGAAATAAAAATTCGATTTTTATCTATTGAACTTTGAAATAAAAATTCGATTTTTATCTATTGAACTTTGAAATAAAAATTCGATTTTTATCTATTGAACTTTGAAATAAAAATTCGATTTTTATCTATTGAACTTTGAAATAAAAATTCGATTTTTATCTATTGAACTTTGAAATAAAAATTCGATTTTTATCTATTGAACTTTGAAATAAAAATTCGATTTTTATCTATTGAACTTTGAACTAAAAAAAAAAAAAATTCGATTTTTATATATGGAATAGCGAAGTAAAATTCGATTTTTACATATGTAGTGAAAGCAGCAACGAAGGTGACAAAAAGGCGAAACGACGAAGACTTCTGCAAAGGAGTGCCGTGGAGCTAGGATAGCTAATCGGTGAGAATTTCTCACCTTTCTATTTCTTTTCTAGTTATATATTTATACTAGGATGCAGACGGTGCTTAGTAGCACCCGACACAATCGTCCACAGACCATGGACTTGTTTGTTTGACTGTTTGGTGATTGATTGCGATATTAGTTTGAATGTGGTTTGTGGTGTGAAAAATCGAATCGATAAATTGGTTAGGATTAGACGTGCGCCGTTATAAGGCGAAGGAGTAAGGCTAGGTTAGATCCTTACTTCAAAGTTTGTGGTTTGCATAACGAATTGATTTGATTGATGTGTGAATGGCGTGGGCCTTCACTAGACCGGGGATAAGGCTAGGCCTTGTCCCGTTTCTAGTATCGTGCCGTTATGCCGCCGAAATTTTCTAAAATAAGTTAGAAAAAAATAAAAATAGCATTTTATTTAACGAATGAACCGAATAGAAATTCATATGTTAAAATAAAATGTGTTATCGTTAAAAATATAATTTTTAACGTGAATGTGAATAAATAAATATTCATTTACAAACCAGACGGTTTGTTTATGTACACCTATTTGAATGACGTTGATTGGGTCGATAAATTTTACACATCGCCTAACTGCACAAATAAAATATGTGTTTGATTGTTTGAAACCCCACACGGGTGTTAGGATGAAATTTGAAGTTCACTCATCCTGATTGATTAAATATGTCAATCGATTGATTGACAAGCTGCTATAAGCGTTAAATGTCTATATTTGATGCTTATACAGTGTAGTGCACTTTGGTTGATGGTTGATTATTCATCGTAGTTGATATATACATGTGTTGTAGAAAATCCATATAATTAACATTATATGGTAATTGATTGGGCCTCATTCCAGTTTCGAAAAAAAAGAAATATTTGAAATAGAAATATTTGAAATAGAAATATTTGAAATAGAAATATTTGAAATAGAATATTTGAAAATAGAAATACGTGAAGCCGTGAGGATTAGATTGACGCCATTTTGACGTGAACGATATTTATATCGATTTTATTCATTTTAAAATGAATATTGAAAAGTGATTTCGAAATCGAATATTTTGAAATGAATTGAATTGAAATCGAATATTTTGAAATGAATTGAATTGAAATCGAATATTTTGAAATGAATTGAATTGAAATCGAATATTTTGAAATGAATTGAATTGAAATCGAATATTTTGAAATGAATTGAATTGAAATCGAATATTTTGAAATGAATTGAATTGAAAACGATTTCGAAATGAATTGAATTGAAAACGATTTCGAAATGAATTGAATTGAAAACGATTTCGAAATGAATTGAATTGAAAACGATTTCGAAATGAATTGAATTGAAAACGATTTCGAAATGAATTGAATTGAAAACGATTTCGAAATGAATTGAATTGAAAACGATTTCGAAATGAATTGAATTGAAAACGAATTGAAATGAATTCAAATTGAATTGAAATTTGAATTGAATGGAAATGAATTTTAAAACGAATTTATAAAGAAGAATTTAATTTTGATTTGAATTGAAAAGGAAGTGAAATAGATTTTGAAACGAATTTTAAAACTATTTATATAATTCGTTTTGAATAGAAATCGACGAAATATATTATATATATATATATATATATATATATATATATATATATATATATAATATAATGGCCTGAATAGAACGCGCCGCGCCGCGGCAGTTCGCGAATTTCGACCATTTATTTCAAATGGACATTACGGGAGATCCGACCGTCGGATTCTCCTAAAACCGGAACCGTTGGGTTCGTATCGAAAAGAGCTTTCTAGCGAATGTTAGAAATTTGAAATCTAACGGTTGGATTTGGAATTATGTCCAAATCAAATTCGAAAAAGGTCGCTGTAAGTGCAGTTCGATGGCCGTTGATGGAAATCGACTGTACGGGCCTTGATAAAATTATTAAAAATAGTAATAATTTGTGTAAAATCATAAGAAATGATTTAGAAAGGATTGGGATGAAAAACTCCATATTTAAAAAGATAAAAATAGATTTTTATCGAAATGAACTAGTTTTGAACTAGAATTATAATTCTATTTATTTTTAAATAAATAAATTGAATTTGAAATTGTTTTAAAAATAACCAGAATATCCAATGATTGCATTGGAGTGGAATTGAATCGAAATTGTCTTCGGAATATTTCGATGTTGGAATTCGTGATTATACAGGTGTGGTTATGGAAATTTGAAAGATATATTTATATCGTTGTTTCCAATACGACATTTGTTAGTCGTAGAATTTGATATTGAATATAAGCCGATATATTTTCTATTCAGAGCCTTATATTGAATATCAAATGTGATTTGGGTTTGTCGTGAATGGTGTCTTCACTAACACTGTCCTTGAACCCAGTTGAGAAATGATTAAATCTTTTTATTTAGATTTAATGAAGTGTACCAATTAAATGATATTTAATTGGAATTGAATTGATATTGATTTTTGGGTTTATCGTGAACAGTGTTTTAAATAACACTTGTTCTTTAACCCGATAATTAATAAATGTGATTTGGGTTTGTCGTGAATGGTGTCTTCACTAACACTGTTCTTGAACCCAGTTGAGAAAAGATTAAATCTTTTTATTTAGATTTAATGAAGTGTGCCAATTAAATGATATTTAATTGGAATTGAATTGATATTGATTTTTGGGTTTATCGTGAACAGTGTTTTAAATAACACTTGTTCTTTAACCCGATAATTAATAAATGTGATTTGGGTTTGTCGTGAATGGTGTCTTCACTAACACTGTTCTTGAACCCAGTTGAGAAAAGATTAAATCTTTTTATTTAGATTTAATGAAGTGTGCCAATTAAATGATATTTAATTGGAATTGAATTGATATTGATTTTTGGGTTTATCGTGAACAGTGTTTTAAATAACACTTGTTCTTTAACCCGATAATTAATAAATGTGATTTGGGTTTGTCGTGAATGGTGTCTTCACTAACACTGTTCTTGAACCCAGTTGAGAAAAGATTAAATCTTTTTATTTAGATTTAATGAAGTGTGCCAATTAAATGATATTTAATTGGAATTGAATTGATATTGATTTTTGGGTTTATCGTGAACAGTGTTTTAAATAACACTTGTTCTTTAACCCGATAATTAATGGAATGTGATTTTGGGTTTATCGTGAACAGTGTTTTAAATAACACTTGTTCTTTAACCCGATAATTAATAAATGTGATTTGGGTTTGTCGTGAATGGTGTCTTCACTAACACTGTTCTTGAACCCAGTTGAGAAAAGATTAAATCTTTTTATTTAGATTTAATGAAGTGTGCCAATTAAATGATATTTAATTGGAATTGAATTGATATTGATTTTTGGGTTTATCGTGAACAGTGTTTTAAATAACACTTGTTCTTTAACCCGATAATTAATAAATGTGATTTGGGTTTGTCGTGAATGGTGTCTTCACTAACACTGTTCTTGAACCCAGTTGAGAAAAGATTAAATCTTTTTATTTAGATTTAATGAAGTGTGCCAATTAAATGATATTTAATTGGAATTGAATTGATATTGATTTTTGGGTTTATCGTGAACAGTGTTTTAAATAACACTTGTTCTTTAACCCGATAATTAATGGAATGTGATTTTGGGTTTATCGTGAACCGTGTTTTAAATGACACTGATTCTTTAACCCAGTCGAAGATTAAAACTAAGTGGAGTTTTAATGAATCTTTAATTAGATTGAAAAGATCGAGAATGGAGTATCACCAGTTTTGCTCCAGGCGATAGTTAAATCTTTAATTAGATTTGAACGTGAAATTTAGAAACTAACTGTCGGTTAGCTAAGTAGAATGGTTTTCTGGATATTGATCTGATGTTGGTTTCGGCCTTCGGGGTTAATATTTGGGGAATTATTCTCTTGATTAATTTACGGTTAGTGACTAATGAATTGGAATGAGGCGTATGTTGTGTTTGTGTAACACTTTTATAATATATACGCGAGTTATTCGGAAAGACCGGGTTTATCCCATTCTGAATAACTGATACGACGGTAAGTCGAAGATGAAGACGATGGTCGAAGACCGGAGGTCTTCACGTCGTTTGGGTGATAGCTGATGATCTTGATTGGGCTGTACACCCAAGAAGATGGAAACAGTTGGTGATCGTCCAGACGTACTTGGAGATCGATGGATATGCGGGGTACTAGGTGCCTCCGGTTTCGTTCAGACCCAGGACGGACTTGTAAATGGACTGTGTGTCTGGCATCGGATTTCATTCTGTGTGACTGGTATCGGTTGCATAGGATGGTTTGCCTGTGTGGCATGCTAAGATGCAAATGATCAAGGCTTCTGTTGAAAAGCAAAGTCTTGTGGTGATGATCAAAGCACGGCCTTTGTGGCGTAGCTTTGTGTAACGTTTACCTCGCGTGTTTCACACCAGGTATGAACCAAAACGGGAGACGGACCTCAGGGAGGACTTGCGTTTCTTTCTAGCTAAAAAGTGGCGTCAGTGGTTTTACACGCCCTGACGAGATTGACTTATGTGGTTGCTGCTGTTGCGAGGCGCCTCGGTTATATCGGTTTCGGCCGATGCATTCTGGTCGGCTGACGGACCAGACTTACACCCCATAGGGTGGGGAAACGTAGTGTTCAGGCATTTTAATCCACATCGGTGGACCGGCCCTGACGATCCAAGGGCCCACCTGAGTCTGGGTCCTGAGGGGCGGGCTAGAGCGTCTCGAATCGGTTGAGGACTATCTTTTGCCTCGGTTCATAGATGGAAATCCAATTTCCAAATACGTGACATTTGCGGTTTTATTTGTAAACCTATATATGGCGACATGATATATGGTACCCATGCCGCCTATGATTGGTACTTATGATTTGAAGTTGTTTTATACACTATGCACTTATTATAGTATCAAATGATTTGTTTTAAAACGTATCAAGCATCCTTTGGCTGTTATAAGGGAAAACCCTATCCCCCGGCTTGCGTTGCATTGTGTGATAGGACCTGGGTCTTATAACTGCTTCATTTTTCTTTATTTAGCATTGCGCTGTTTGTTTTATGCACTGGTATTCTTGGGAGGAAACCCGTTCCGTGTTATACGGCGTGGTCCCTTGATTTACCTAGCTTTGAAAATAAAGATTTATAACTGTTTTAGTTCTCACACCAGTCACATGACTGACCTGGAGTTTATTGTTTTAACCTAAACTCTGGGTGCCCTTATTTTGACACGGGCAGCTAGTAGTTTTGGTTTTGCAGATTTATATTCACAGGATCCTGGTTTACAGCTGGAACGATATCCGGAAAGTTTTGTATCCGTATATCTACTTCTAGTTGTCTATTGTATTATTTTCCGCTGCTATGTATTTAAATGTAATTTAAATCTCTGATATTTCTGTGTAATATTCATTTATACTCTGTATATTCTTGTAATCTGATGCACTGTTGTAATATATAGTGAAATGTTCTTTTGTATGCGTTCTGTTTTGTCGTGTTCTCAAACGATAGGGCGTTTCGAACGGCCTGGATCGGTTTAGCGACTGGTTCGGACCGAGCGAAATTCCTTGCCGTCACACCGTTCGCGAATTTCGACCATTGACTTCGAATTGATATTACGAGAGATCCGACCGTCGGATTCTCCTCAAATCGAAACCGTTGGGTTCGTATCGAAAAGAGCTTTTCAAAGAATATAAGAGATTTGAAATCTAACGGTTGGATTTGGAATTAAGTCCAAATCAAATTTGGAAAAGGTCGTTGTAAATGTAGTTCGATGACCATTTATGGAAATCGACTGAAAGAGCCTTAATAAAATTACTAAAAAATATTAATAATTTGTGTAAAATCATAATAAATGATTTGGAAATAATTGGGATGAAAAATTCCATATTTGAAAAATAAAAGTATATTTTTATCGAAATGAACTAGTTATTAACTAGAATTATAATCTAATTATTTTTAAATAAATAAATTGGATTGAGAATGGGTTTTAATATAACTAGAATTTACAATATATGAATTGGAGTGGATTTGAATGGAAATCAACTTTAGAATATTTCGATGTTGGATTTCGTGATTATACGGGTTTTGTTATGGAAATTTGGAAGATATATCATTATTTCCAATACGCTATTTGTTGGTTTCAGAATTTGATATTGAATATAAGCCGATATAATTTCTATTCAGAGCCTTGTATTTAATATCAAATGGGATTTTTGGGTTTGTCGTAAATGGTGTCTTTATTAACACTGTTCTTAAACCCAGTTGAGAAAAGAGTAAATCTTTTAATTAAGATTTAGAGAAGGTTTCCAATTAATTAATATTTAATTGGAATTGAATGAATGAATTGGATTTTCGGGTTTATCGTGAATAGTGTTTTAAATAACACTTGTTCTTTAACCCGGTTAACAGTGAAATGTTATTTGTAAATCTTTTTATTAAGATTTAATGGAAACTTTCCAAAGTAAAGTTTTCCAATTTAATAAAACAAATTGGAATGAAATGGAATTTGATTGGGTAACAATCGAAGTGAGCTTCTATAGAGGAAGTGTAACGACCCAGGAATTTGCGACTTTGGATATCGGCATACAACACTATGTAGACTATTCAAGCATCGAAAACACCAGATAGTCCATGAAAGAAATTAGAGGGTGAGAATAGATAAGATAGAAACTTAGAATAGAAGAAGAAGAAGAAGAAGAACATACAACATCAGAGTAAACACGAATCTCACAGCGGAACAAATAAAATATAACATAACTTTGAAATAAAAGATTGTACTTGAATATACGTATCATTATCAAAGTACAGCACTTATAACGCAGCGGAAATAAACAATAGCTATATAAACGCTGCTGAAGCCTCCTGCTCCAGCTTTCCAAGTATATCTGTAAAATCCCGACTACATGACTGCCCATACAAAATCGGATACCCAAGAGTTTAGGGAAAACAAAACAAAATAAACTCTGGGTCAGTCATGGGACTGGTATGAGTAAAACCATTTAAAACAGTTTGAGCAGTTAAACGATATCTTATAAGACCACGCCGTATAACAGAACGGGTTGTTCCCTTATGAGAATCCAAAACATTTGATTGAACTTTCAAAATCCTTTTGAAAGAAACGATAAACTTTATATCAAAACTCTTTTGATATTATAATAATGTCTATCAACCACAATATAATAATCATCTTGCAGAACGCTTTCATCTCACGTTCCACATATATAGTATACAATCAAAACCACGAGCACTTATTGGGTAATGGATTTCCAATTATGACAAGGTATGGAATCACCTTCCGATAGTGTACCTCTAGAGAGGAATACACTGGGTTCAACAAGAACATCTTGCAACTCGGCCACACATGACCGACCACTCATTTCGCTTGGGTGTATCGAATGTATATAACCAACGGTTGGGATCAGCAACTGTTTCACGAATGGGACAACATCAAATAGATTAAAGAATGAAATGAATATCTCTAGATAGGTGATAATACACCCTAATTGGCAGCCAACCACTTAGTCATGCTGCCTGCCCGATTTTTGTCATTTCTCGGTTGTGAGGCTAGAGGCCACGCTTATCTCTGACAGATCACACAATTATTCACTTTGAATGTCACATCGTCATACCCGCCAAATCACAAATTGATTTCCCCAAAAATACAACGGGTATACAGCTAAGAGAAACGAATTCATCCGCCATCAAACGTAAATACGTTTGAAGAGATCAACTTACGCGATCAATTAAATAACTCGGTCAGACATTCTTCCATACGGGTCGTCCTGGGACTGGACAAACCGAAGGCACTATTCTTTAAATCCATCTTAGGAAATTTCTAACTAGGATCACCAGAACAGCCCTTGCATAACTCTGTCTTTAATTATCTTGATCATATTTGACTCGCAATGCTAACGCCCATACAAAGTGATTTTCAGATAATGAATCTGATCCCGATCCCTCCGTATTGACGACGGAAGAATGGTCAAAAACTTCGATAGTCGGTGAGTTAACTATCAAAGAAAAACGCATGTGCAAACAGCGATATTATTTCCAGATGGAAATTATATCGATCAAACATCATTTAACATTTATCTATTTAGTTTATATTTCATCTCCTGTTTCCATATATGCAACATTTCCTATTTTCTAAATTTAGAAAATATACATTATTAACATTGGAAAACATTTCCATTTCTCATTGTAAAATATTTCCAAAAATCCTTCATTGGATTTAAACAGATGTTCAAATAAAACATCGTTATGCCAGCTCAAAACATTACACTGATTTACTAATTTCACTTAACCAACCTTCACTATCGAACCTTAAACATTCCTTAGTTAAAAACGAAGTCAATCAAGTTGGGGTAAAATTACCTCTCAGACCTTAACTGAACAACATTTCTAACTTCGAAATAGACAAGTTCACCATCTAAATCTTTAACAACTTCCGTACGTGACTCTCGGATTCTATTTACGAATCCACTTCTTTTATCGAAATCATTTGATTATAACAATAGTGTTATAATCCCTACTTCTGAAATATCTAACTTCAAAAATATAACTTTTATTCCTTAATTTAACTAAATAACAAAATAGGCAATTTATAATTAAATCATTAAATCTTGATTAAAAACGGAAAGTGTACTTTTCCAAATTTGATATAATCGAATTTCAACATATAACTCTCTTTCGAATAATCTCTATTCGATAACTCCTTTTTCTTCGAATAAACTATATTCGATTAACTCCTTTTGAATAAACTATATTTGATAATCTCCTTTCGAATAAACTATAGTCGATAATCTCCTTTCGAATAAAATATATTTGATTAACTCCTTTCGAATAAACTATATTCGATTACTAATACTCGACTAATTTTAACTCGATTAACTCTATTTGAACAACTCTAATTCGATTAACTCTAATCGATTAACTCTAATCGATCAACTCTAACTGGTTAACTCTAATTGATTAACTCTAACTAGTTAACTCTAAATGATTTACTCTAACTGATTAACTCTAACTGGTTAACTCTAATTGATTAAATCTAACTGGTTAACACTAACTCTAATCGATTAACTCTAACTGGTTAACTCTAACTGATTAACTCTAATTGATTAACTCTAACTCTAATCGATTAACTCTAACTCTAATCGATTAACTCTATTCAATTAACTCCCATCGAATAACCAATATTCGATTAACTCCTTTCTTCGAATAACCAATATTCGATTAACTCCTTTCTTCGAATAACCAATATTCGATTAACTCCTTTAACTCTATTCGAATAAACTATATTCGATTAACTCCTTTTAACTCTATTCGAATAAACTATATTCGATAATCTCTCTTCGAATAACTGATATTCGATAACTCCTTTCGAATAACTAATATTCGATAATCCTTTAGAATAACTAATATTCGACTAACTCTTGTTCCATTAACTCTATTCAATTAACTCTAACTCGATTAACACTAATCGATTAACTCCTTCTCGATTCATTCAACTAAATCGATTAACTTTAACTCGATTAACTCCAATCGATTAACTCTAATTCGATTAACTCTAATCGATTAACTCTATTCAATTAACTCTAACTTGATTTGATTAACACATTTTGATTAACTCTTTTGATTAACTCTACTTCCATATTCAGTTTCAAATATCGATGTTGAAAGATTCTTACTTCTCTATATAAGTCTTGACTTATATATTCTATTTATCCAGTGATAAATATTTTATTTAATATATAAAATATTATTTATAAATTAATCTTCTCAATCTATCAGTTAGAACAAATTCTATTTAAACTCTTTGCTTTAGATCCATATCATGTTATACCCGTGTGCGAAGCACGGGTCTAAACCTTTCAAATATAAAATTCCCTTTTTATACTATTCTATTTATTTTCCAATAATATTTCCTTTTATAATATCATATTTATTTTCCAACTATCTCCTTTTCTATTCTATTTGTTTCACAAATATTTCCTTTTCTATTCTATTTGTTTTACAAATATTTCCTTTTCTATTTGTTTTGCAAATATTTCCTTTTCTATTCTATTTATTTGACAAATAAATATTCCTTTTCGATCCTATTTATTTAACAAATAAATATTCCTTTTATAACTCCTTTGATTTTATAATTATTTTCTTTTATAAAAATCATTTTCCATTTATATATAAAATCTATTGATTTTATATAAATAATTCATTTTCAAAATACACTTTGAAAATCCCTTTTTCTACATTTTAGTATTTCTTACGGTATTTAAAATACACAAATAACAATGATCGATACCATTCAACACACGTAATCAACACAGATTATATATCACATCATATATTACAATATATGAAAAACAGTAAAATAAATGTTGAGGAATCCAGTTGGATCCCTCCAACCTGTTTTCCTGCATCCACAGATGTTAAACAATATAATTAACATCAATTTCATTTCACTATGAAATATTCTGCTAAACAAAATCAATTTATATATATGTATAACCAGATCTATAATTTCAACCAATTACTTTTCAGTATATTGAAATTGCTGAAAAGGTGGAGGGAATTTCAAAG
Organism: Allium sativum; assembly: GCA_030737875.1. NCBI lineage: Eukaryota > Viridiplantae > Streptophyta > Magnoliopsida > Asparagales > Amaryllidaceae > Allium > Allium sativum. The sequence goes on from CM060912.1 coordinate 311,399,710, forward strand.
TTTGAATTCAAAATTTTAGGAGGCATGTCGACATGGGTAGTGGAGCATATCGACATGTGTCCAATTTTTCAAAGGACATGTGTATATCTATTTTTAATTATTTATATATAATATTCTTATTTATATAATTTCTGAAATAATTTTAATTATAATAATACCTTTATATAAATATTTTATTAAAGTAATATTATTTTTAAATTTTAAAATTTAAAGTTTTAAATGATGAATTTTGAATTTTAAAATTCAAGGAATTCCAAAAAAGTAAGCAATCAACAACCATTCAATCGGGTAATTTTAACTAAAGTAATATAAACATGTACCTATTTTTAAATCTACTTTTCAATATTTTCTGAATCATGAATAGCCGTGAAACACATATTTGGATTTTTAGTATTTTGTTCTTCGTCATTGAAGGACTGTGTAGTTATTGTCCCGCTATTACCCCGATGTAACTCCGCTATATCCCGTAGCGGATTACCACTGCTACGATTTTCCTAAATAGCCTTTGGTGTACCCTCTCTACTTTAAGCCCTGTAATATTCCGCTCTTCCCGATATATCCAATTATTTCCGCTATATTACGTTATTCCCGCTATATCTTTGATAAAAGAAACGAACTGAAAAATGACATCTATGCATTATAAAAATTATGAAATTATGTTTTTAATTGAATTTATTAAAATATATCTTTAGAAATGAAAATTCTCTATATTCTATAAAAATTAATTTAGTTAAACAGAAATTTACATTTATTTACAGGTATTTGCACTTATGTTTGATTAAAATTAAGAATGTAATAATGTGCTAGTTTTTTTATTTGTTTATCATTTTTAAATTCATAAAAAAATACGAATGATTTACATGTGCTATTTTAGAGTCATCCGCTATATCCTAATATTTCCTCTCTTTATCCCCGCTATAACTTTTTGGACCTCCACCGCATTGGATCATCTAAGCGCTTTAACTGCACAGTTGAAGGATAAATCAAAATCATCTAGTATGGCAATATAGGCTAATTTCCTTTTTCTTTGATGTACTGCTATTTTAGGGATGATTCTTTCTATCTAGATATGGACATACTATTTTAAGTGGTTTGAATCATCACAATTATAACATCTAACATTGTTTGCAAACTCGTAATTTTTCACATAACTCTTATACTCATTCCTTCTGAGATTGTTCTTGTTTTTGTATTTTAAACTTTTTCTCAAAATTCTTATCATCAATGCTATATCTTTATCGTCATCGTTGTTTGAATCTAAATCTTCGGTTATTGCATTAAATGCTATTGATTTCTTTTTTGATGACTTAGTTTCCTTGCACGTGGACTTTAAACGACATTAGATTTCTAATTAACTCTTCGATTTTCAAAGTATTGGTATCATTAGCCTCTTCAATTGTCGAAGTCTTTTGATCCCATTCTAGAGTTAATGAATTCGGATTTTTCTGACTTGGTCTTCTTTAGAGAATATCTTTCCCAAGGCAATCAGTGGATGCACAATATGTTGAAACCTGCAATACATATCAGAGATAGACTCATTTGGATTTAATTTAAATAATTGAAACTGATTCGTTAACATGGATATCTAGGTTTGTTTAACTTTGCTCGTTTCTTCATGAGTAACTTGCCTATCCTCTAAAACATCGATAGAATCTTTAAGTTTGCTTGAAATTTCCTTTTGAGAATAGTAAAGATCAACCATTTTTTTAGCCTTAGGGTTTTCAAAAAATGTAAGATTCGGGGTTTTCTTTACGATACCTTTAGTCAGTTTTCTCACAATGGCCTTTAATCTAACTAAAACATTTGGGCTAAGATTTACTATTGTAGGAGACTCCTCCTAATAAGATACGTAAAAATAAACTATTAAGATAGATAAAGGAAATTATTATCAACACTCAATAGGTATAGGAAAATTATGTTGTTATACATAAAGACCAAGCAGAATTAGAAATATATTATTATCCAAGTTTGCAACTAAGTACAAAATTACATATAAGAATTAATATTCATTTAGCTCATATGAAACTGGTTTCTTACAATTACTTAGCAGTTCAACCAAATAGTCAGTACACAACAATTAATCATCATTTATCAGTTCTAAATATATGTTATAAAATTTTGAACTGGTAGAGTTGGTGAGTTTTACTCACATTGGACAGTTATCGTTAAATAACGATTAACCATCTTTGATTCAGACGGACAATTTATTTTGCAATAAATTGTAGCAAGCTCCAATTCATTTCCAATCAGTTCCATGGTGTAGCCATCGTCCATACGATCCCGACGGATCTTGTTTCGCTGAAAACCGATATTGTATGATAAAGTTATCATATTTCGAAGTTATACGAGTATTTTAAATTGAATTAAAACTAAATTCCTAATTTTTATTTGGGCCTCACAATAAAACATTGGCCCATCTTCCTTCTTAATGAACCAGACCCGTTGACCTTTCTTCCCCGTTCACTTTGAACGCAGCTGCTCCTCTCTCCATTCTCACCATAACCGATGTTTTCTCAAGCCTCAATCTCCATCACCACTTCACGGTTTATCAAACTAAAATTACCAAAATGATTCTCATTGATTTCTCCATCTTACTCCACCCTTAACCAACAACTCGATGGCATCACAAAAGATGCGATCTTCAATCCGCAACTTGCTGTTCCAGGAAAAGAATGACACCAAATCCCATCGTTTACCCTTAAAACTTGCACGCATATGATAAATACTACAATGAACTCAAATATAAATTCCAAAACTTGAATCGATACATAAATTACCCAGAAATCTAAACCCTAGTTCGCTGTTGAACATCGACATCCCATAACTTACATAGAACTCACAAAACTTAATACGATTTTGAAGAGCAAGCACGCAGCAATTCAAATATATAAACATTGGAATTTATAGATCTATACTTGATTTGTCATGATTTATCTAATATCAGAATTTTTTCTGTAGAGATGAATAAGCGGCGGCGTATTTTCATTTGACCAGATAGTGAATGAATTAAGGTTTGTGAAAAGTTAGTGGTATTTATAAAGTGGTTTTATATTTTTTTAATCGATTATTTTATTTCTTTTTATTTGAACGTTGTTTGTATACGCTGTTTAAAAATCCCCGTGATCACATACAATATCCAAAAATCGTGAAAATGGACATGCAGCTACAGTTCGACATTGCAGACCCAACGAAACAGGTTTCGTCGAAGTCCAAATTCGTTTGCTCACACAGCGTATTTTTAACCGTCAGAATACTGACTGTTTTTCACATTAAAAATCCATATGGCCACACACTGAGTCTAAAAATCACGGAAATTGAAATCTAGCAATAATTTAATATTGCGGATCTAACAAAATTAGTTTCATAAAAAACGGAGGTCGTTTGCAAAACTGGCAATTTTTAAAGCTCTAAATAACCCATTTAAATATATAAATATATTTAAAAATAATTACATTAAATATTTATAAATAAATATTATATTATATATTCACACAGAATACCATACAGCTCTAGAATAAATATATATGGATTTACAACTCGATATTTCATCATCAGAGTTATATCGATATTTGATTTATATTTAAATCCCTTTTAAAAATATAAATAAATCGTTATAAATTATAAAGGAATTCCATAGCGACTATTCTAAAATTTGATTTGGACATAAATCAAAATCTACATGACAAAATCTGGATTTTTCTCATCCATTAGAAAGATATACTTCACCAGCTCCGAACGTTTCTTGTTTCACAGAAATCCGATTTAAAACGAACCTTATATATTCAGTTGAAGTTCAAATCGCCAAATAGCGAACTGTAGCGCCATTTCGAGCTTGATTATAATTATATTATAATTATACGTTCAAACTTCATTTGAATAATATATTCGTTATTCGAATTCAATTCCAAACTAAATTATATATATTTTAAATTGTTCAGTTCACACCATATCGTCAATTCACTATTTCCGACTATTTCAGAAATAAATATATTATTATATTATTTATATTAATTAAATATTCACTATTATTTAATTAAACAACCATTTAATTCTCTATATCACTATTTAAATAATTAAATAAATTAATTATTATATCGCTAAAATACGGGACATTACATTCTTCCCCCCTTAAAATAATTTCGTCCTCGAAATTGCTATGGTAGAAAACTAACCCTATTAACTGGGTTAAAAATTATTTGTTTACTTCTTTAATTTCAATTTCAACTGAACAAATAAACTTTAATTGAAAATTTATTCATTCCTACTAATGAAAATTTTCAAAAATCCTGAAAATTTTCTAACACCTTAACTTTTTGAAAAAATTCGCCAGCACCTCCTTTGTACTGGTCAATAGCTCAAACTCCAACTCGCCTCTCTAGGCCTTCTTCAACCCAAAAAGAAAATTAAACAGCCAAGTGGCTTGCCAATTCGGCTCATCAAAATCTCAAACCCAGATATAATATAAACTGGTACCTTTTTGTCGGGCATATCAATATATCCTTTCCATGTGTTACCAATTCAACATATACCAGTATCAATTTTATCTCCAACACAACCATTCGTTTATCCAAGCCAAATTCCATTATCAATCTCAACTACCATTCTTGATCTTCAATTTAGTTTCACAAATTTCCATCTTTTTTGTTTTAATTCAAACAATCCGTTTCTGGGAGTTTCCAAACAACTTTGCTTTTCAAAAATCAAATTTCATTTCAGAATATCAAAACAACTCTTTTTCCCAAAATAATTCGAAAACAATCTCTTTGGTAGTAATCCGTCACTTACAACTCGAAAATAAACACTAATGATGCTGCTGTCATCATCAGAATTTATTTTCCAGCGATCGATGTGAGTTCAATACTATATCGCTTTTAAAACCATTTCTAAACACCTCGACTTTGAAATCATTTCAAAATACCCTTTTCAATGCTTGTAACAAGTTTAAAATCTCCCAGGATTTTTAAAATTCACATATATTCATTTCAATTCCATTTACTACACCTTTATAACCTTCCACGGTTTTAATTCCAATTCTGATTTAAATTCAGATTTTATCCATCTAATTCCATATACTACACTTATATGAATTCGGATTGGTTATTTACATAACCATTTAATTTATAATCTTACTCGATTATAATAACAACCAATATATCCAATATATTATAATACCAATATATATATTTTATCTGTATCAAAATATACTTTGGGTAAAATTATTTTCATTTACCCTCTTTTCAAAACATATCGTGTCGACCCATCGTATTCGAGTGTTTAGAAACTCCTACTGATATAGTGGATCAAGCTGATCGACCAGAACTCATAAACAACTCAATCAAAAAATCTCCATAATATAAATCATTTTTATAACAAATAAAAAATACGTTCACTCGTATATATACACTCAAACTCAATCTAGGGTATTACTAACCCCATCTCTACTGAGTCACGCCACAGAGCTAAGGTAATTAATTAACCTTTAGCTCTGATACCACTGTAACGACTCGGGAATTTGCGACTTTGGATATCGGCATACAACACAATGACGACTATTTAAGCATCGAAAACACCAGATAGTCCATGAAAGAAATTAGAGGGTGAGAATAAATAAGATAGAAACTTAGAAAAGAAGAAGAAGAATAATAACATACAACATCAGAGTAAACACAAATCTCACAGTAGAACGAATAAAATATAACATAACTTTGAAATAAATGATCGTGCTTGAATATACATATCATTATCAAAGTACAACACTTACAACACAGCGGAAATATACAATAGCTATATAAACCTGCTGAAGCCTCTTGCTCCCGCTTTCCAAGTATATCTGTAAAATCCCGACTACTTGACTGCCCATACAAAATCGGACACCCAAGATTTTAGGGAAAACAAAACAAAATAAACTTTGGGTCAGTCATGGGACTGGTATGAGTAAAACCATTTAAAACAGTTTGAGCAGTTAAACGATATCTCATAAGACCACGCCGTATAACGGAACGGGTTTTTCCCTTATGAGAATCCAAAACATTTGATTTAACTTTCGAAATCCTTTTGAAAGAAACAATAAACTTTATATCAAAACTCTTTTGATATTATAATAATGTCTATCAACCACAATATAATAATCAGCTTGCAGAACGCTTTCATCTCACGTTCCACATATATAGTACAATCAAAACCACGAGCACTTATTGGGTAATGGATTTCCAACTATGACAAGGTATGAAACCACCTTCCGATATTGTACCTCCAGAGATGTAACGACCCAGAATTTGGGGCCAATTTTAAAATTTTTATTTTAGAAATTTTAATGGATTTTAATATTTAGAATAATCTATTTTAAATAATAACGACTAAAATTTTATTTTAAAACGAATAAATTTAAATTCAATTACAAAAGGAGTTTAAAACTGCGTTGCAGTTTGAAAATTTGAATTTGAACTTTGACTAATTGTATAGGATTCATTTTAAATCAGAATTGAGCGAAACAAGAAATATTTAAATCTGTTTAATCATATCTTTCTAACGAATCTGGTAAACTGAAATTTCACTTTGAAAATAGAAAGTTATGTACAGTTTAAAATCTAGAAAAGTCGCTATAGAATTAATATATATTTTAACTAAAAATATTGGCCTTAAAAATAGCCATTTTTCAAACGACCTCGGTTTTCGACGAAACCACTTTTGTTGGAACCGGAATGTCAAGTTATTGCTAGGTTTCAATTTTCATAATTTTTCGAATTAATATGTGAGCGTGGCGAAAGAAAATGTGTTTTGTCAGTTTCAGTCAAATCGAATCGACCAGAAAATAGCTGTTTTTCAAACAGTCTCAGAATTCGACGAAATTAGTCTTGTTAGAACCGTATCGTCAAAACATAGCTAGAAATAGTTTTTCTGTAATTTTTAGAGTCCATATGTGGCCCCGGTAATTTAAAATATACGTTTGAATTAAATAATTAAAAGATTTATAATTTAATTTAAAGAAAAACATATCGTAACAACCGAATTGTGTTACGAAACATGTTCCATTGTTTCCGGGACGGGGGTTATTAGCTAGGGGCGACACTCGTTGGGATGGTTTTGGAGTTCGTATAGAGTAACGGGCTTTTTCTTTGAATTAATAATTAAATAAATAAAATAAAACAATACACGTATCCGTATTTCCCAAACCCTACTTCTCTAGTACAGACACCGCCATATCGGGTTAATGGCTAAAATGATCCCAATTTAAACCCTTCATCCTTTCAAACCTCTTTGAATTTCGATCCATCTCCAAGGCGAAAACTGAAGAGCTTCATGAGCTCTTTAATCTGGACGGTGGAGATCGCTCCTAGCGAACCGTGGCAATCTGAAATAGGTTCCAAAGTCGCCGTCGTTTAAGGTGGATCTGCAGCGTATGGGGCCGACGAGTTTGACCAAATGGTGGCGGGTGGGGGCGCACTCGAAGGCGCTGCTGATGGTGTTATCCGATCATGCTCCGGCATGTCGGTTGGTGTGAAATCGCGTGCCCTAGTGGCTGGTCATTCTCGAAGTAGGTCGGCCTAAAGCTGATAAAGACGAAGCAGAGGAACCCGTTATTTTCTTTGTTGGTTAGGTAATTAAAGTGATTAATCATTTTAAATTAATCGTTATAAAATCAGATGTTTAAATATGCCGTAACTTTTTCAAACCAGAACGAAATCGAACGAAACGAAGTTCGTTGAAATCGCAGAGAGGAAATCTACGCCATGAAGCCGACCAGATCTGAAACTAAACACTTTAGGATTTCAGCCAAATTTGAACGCGAACAGAAATTCAGATAAAAGCAATGTGAGAAATCATATTCCTTTATATAATTAAAATTATTAATCATAATTTTAGTGTCATACATGCACTATGATATTTGCTGGATGTTCGTGATTTGATTTTAACAGTTTGATGTTGTTTGTTGACCTGTTAATTTGATAGAATATTTATGTTATATATCATTTTTATGTTAAGTCAGAACGTCATGTTAATTTAAAAACATCGATTTTGTCCAAAGTTATCATGGAAGATAAAAATGACATTTTAGTTATAAGATTTTAAGATTATAAAAATAACATTTTAGTTGTAAAATGTTAAGATATATGTGAATGACATTTAGTTGTATAATGATAAGATTAACATTTTTTTTGTTAATTAGATTATATTGAACAAAATTAACATTTTTTGTTAATTAGATTATGTTAGTTAAAACTAACATTTTTGTTACTTAGATTATGTTAAAAAAATTAACATGTTTTGTCAAAACTTGATTTGTGAATAAGAGTTAACATGTTTTGTCAAAACTTGGTTAGAAAATAAAAACAACATTTTTCTTTGAAATGGGTTATGCAAATCAAAATGACAATTTTTGATTAGAAATTTGTTAGTAACATGAAAATGAACATATATATATATATATATATATATATATATATATATATATATATATATAAAGGATTAGAACAAAATCATTATTTTGACCATTAAAAGAATTAGCCCAAATTATTAGTTTTGGTCATTAAAAAGAATGAATTGAAAATGTATATTTTTATACATTAAAAATAATGAATTGAAAATGTATATTTTTATACGTTAAAAAGAATGAATTGAAAATGCATATTTCTATACATTTAAAAGAATGAATTAGAAAATGTATATTTTTATACAGTTAAAAGAATAAAGTAGAAATACACATCTTGTCAATTATAAGAAATGAAAATCATATTTTTGTCAAACCTGATTATAGAAATAAAAATCACATTTTTGGTCATAACATGTTTAGTGAATAGGGATACACATTTTTGGTCAAAACATGTTTAGCGAATAAGAATTACATTTTTGTGTTAAAACATGATTAGTGAAGAAAAATATCATTTTGTGTTAAAACATGAAAGTGAAATTAAATATCATTTTTGTGTTAAACCATGTTTGCGGAATAAAAATATAGATTTTTATCATCTAACTAGAAGTAGACAAACATTCATTTTTGTCAAAGGTAATAGAATGAGAATAGGAACATTCATTTTATCATTTAAAAAGAAGGAGATTAAAATATAGTCATTTTGTCATTTAAAAAGGAATAAAACAAAAATAATCATTTTTGGGTCATTAAAAAGAGTTTAACCAAAATAATCATTTTTGTGCATTAAAAAGAGTTAAACAAAAATAGACATTTTTGTTTACATTAACAAAATTAGACAAGATTCTCATTTTTGTTTGCATTAAAAGTTTACAAAAAAAATTCTCATTTTTGTTTGCATTAAAAGTTTACAAACAAAATTCTCATTTTTGTTTGCATTAAAAGTTATAAACAAAATTCTCATTTTTAGTTGCATCAAAAGTTAACAAACCAATTTATCATTTGTTGTATTGAAAGTTGTTAACGAAATTAGTCATTTGGTCGCACTGAAATTTATAAAATAAAATTTTCAATTTAGAGAAATGAATTAGAAAACATTCATTTTGTCACTTTGAATAGGATGAAGTAGATTCATTCATTTTCGTCACTTTAGAAGAAATAAATCAAAAACATTCCATTAGACACATTGAAAGGGTTAAAGAAAAATATATTTTTGTTACATAAAAAGATAAAGAAAAAAATTAACATTTTGGTTAATTAGATTATAAAGGACAAAATTAACATTTTTGGTTTTGTACATTTAAAAGAGATCAACAAAATCAATATTTTGATTACATAAAAGGGATTAGAACAGAATGAATTGAAAATGTATATTTTTATACATTAAAAAGTTATGAATTGAAATTGTATATTTTTATACATTAAAAAGAGAATGAGTTAGAAATGAACATTTTGTTTACATTATAGGAATTAGACAAATTTGTCATTTTGTTTACATTAAAAGAATTTAACAAAATTATTATATTTTGTACATCGACAGAAATCTGGCAAAATGATCATATTTTGTACGTTAAAAGGAATCAGACAAAATTACATTTTTGTCACTTTAGAAGAATTAGAATAAAAGGGATATTTTTGTCATTTTATAAAGGATGAAGTAAAATATTCATTTTGTCATTTAAAAATGAATGAGATCAAATATATACTTTTTGGTCAATAAATAAGAGTTAATATTTATTGTCATTTGTTAACAAATAAAAAGAATGGAAATAAAAGACTAGATTTGTATTGCCATTTGTTCACAATAAAAAGAATTGAAACATATGCCTGTGATGTTGAAATGGTTGATGTGTTAAATATATTGTTAGTATATTCAAAACTGAATATTACACTTCCATTTACAAGTTACTCGACTTGTTTATGTGATTGGGACGATAATTTTTACACATCGCCCAAGTGCACAAATAATTTATTATTTGTTTGTTGGATGAAATCCCACACGGGTGTTGGGATGATTTTGATCTACACTAGTCCCAATATTTAGTGTAGAATCCACTTTGGTTGATTAATTGGATGTTGATAATTATTTATCATGCTTATTGATTTCATGCAATATATGGTTGTTGATTGAGTCACATTCCAATAAAGAATATTCTAGAAAAGAATATTTTAAGAATATCTTAGAAAAAAGAATATATTTTAGAAAAACATATTCATTGATATGAACTAGTTATTAATTAGAATAAATCATTAAATTTAGATTCAATAAAGTTTTCCAATATGTTAATATTTAATTGAAGTTAAATTAAATAAATGGGATTTTGGGTTTGTTGTGAATAGTGTCTTAAATAACACTGTTCTTAAACCCCGTATGAAAAGAATAATCTTTTAATTTAGATTATTAAAGTTTTCAATTATATTTAGTAATTGAAATAAGAAATGTGAGTTGGGTTTATTGTGAACCGTGTTTCTAAGGGACATTTGTTCTTTAACCCAACTGACAGTGAAAATATGATTTGGAATTTGTAAATCTTTTATTAAGATTTAATGGGATTTTTCCAAAAGTAAAGTTTTCCAATTTAATATATTAAATTGGAGTTGAATGGAATTCGAATTAATAATAACGGAGATAAGCTTCGGTAAAAGAAGACCGATACTACATACGGAATTTAAGAGGCTTTGCCGTTATTCCATTTATATTATTGGTTGGATACAGAAATTTATAACTACTATATACTGATTTGATTTCTGTGAAGATTCCATATTTTATGGAAGATGATTTTGGGTTTATCGTGAATGGTGTTTTAAAATGACATTAGTTCTTTAACCCAGTTGAAGATAAGATTAATTTCTTAAATTTAAATAATCATTAAAGAATGATGTTTGGTATTTAAAACCAAATTGGAGTTTTAATAAACCTTTAAAAGAAAAGATTTAAGAATAATGTAAAGAATTTATCTTTGATAAGTGATCAGCATAGAAATATGTTAATTTATGCACCTATATTTTATCTTTTTGTATATAAATAAATATTACGCTGGGTATTTTCTTGTTGTTTTTATAGATATGTTAACCAGACTTCATTCAGCCTTAAAAGTAAAGAACAAATGTCATTTACTTGAAGAATTGCATAAGATGTCATTGGAGGATGTTTGTGTTCACATTAGCCACATGGAAGATATGGAAGATTTGAAGAATTTTGTTATATACTTTTGGAGTCTAACATGAGTCCATGTTTGGAAGAATTAATCGCACGCAAATCTTTTGTCAATCAATTAGCCACATGGATAATTTGGAAGATATGGAAGGTATTCAGCATGATATGCACAGATATTCTTAGAGATTATTTCCAAACAAGCTTAGTCAAGAAAGGCATGTGATATGAAAACAATTCTTGGAAAAGAGGCCCATATACCCATTAGAGGATTAAGGTTTCCAATTCACCTATAAAAGCACATGTATATCCATTGTAACAAGTATCCCATTTTCTATCTTCTCTTACATTAATAAAAGTTCTGTTCTTTTATTTTCTAGCATTTTTCTATTTTCTTAGCGATTAGTGTTGTCTACACGATTAGATTCGGTAGAGCATCAATTGTATTTTACATTTGTTTCATTAGTGATTAGTCGTTTGATTAGTTTCAACGACAATCCTAATTTTATTTTTTTGTTGTTCTTCTTTTTCTGCACTTTTATTTTCTGCATTGTTGTTCTTGTTTTGCAATTTACTTTCTTTAGAGACTAATCGTTGATTAGATTCAACGATAATCCTACGTTCACAATTTCAATTTGTTTTTATTTCAACAAAATCTCCAGCCTTCGTCTAACACGCCCAAGAATAAATAAATAATAATTTTTAATTACATCTCCCTGTGTTCGACCTGTATGCTACACACCTGTACGCTTGCAGTATTTAATTTAAATGTCGCACTTTTCTGATTCATAGATTAGCGATGATCAAGTTTTTGGCGCCGTTGCCGGGGAGGTAACAATTGAATTTTATTATTTATTTAATTTCTGATTCGTGTCAGTTTTTTTCTTTTTGTTTGATTTTGTAAAAAAAAAATCTTGCTAAATTTTCTTTTATTTTCCTATTGTTTTCTTGTAGATATATATAGATAAAAATCTTGATTAGTTGATTGTGTATCACATATTGATATCATAATCTCTAAGATAAGAAAAAAAAATCTTGCCACTTTTTCTTTTAATTTTCCTTCTTTTTTTCATTTATTTCTTTCCTTTTTTTATATTGCATTTCTTCCAATCTAATTCCTTCAAGAAGAAAAAAAATATATACAAAAAAAGAAAGTTGCTAATTTTTCTTCAATTTCTTTCCATCTTTCTACCACCTTGCTGATTTTCACAATTTTCTTTTCCCTTTCCTTTTCTTTTTATTTGTTTCCATCTTTTGTCTACAACTTTCTAAAAAAAACTTTTGCAATTTCTTCTCTGTCTACTTTGATTTCTTTCTTGTTTTTGTCTGCTTTTATTTCTTTCCTCAATTTCCTACCCTTCCTCTCTACTCAAAAAACCTTGCATTTTTTCTCTTATTTCCTTCCTCTTTTAATTTTTTTTCTTTTTTGTTTGGATTTTTACCATTCATTTCTTTCCCTTTCTTCTTGTTCAAATTTTCATAAAAAAACTTGATTCTTTTTTTTATTTTATTTCTTTCCAATTGCATTTCTCATTCACCTCCTACAATCTCTCTTTCCATTTTTTTCATTTATTTCTTTCCGGCTCTCTCCTTCATTGAAAAAAAAACAACTTTCAATTTTCCTTTATTCTTTCCATCTTTCCACTTTCTTTCCAATCATATACATTCTTTTTCTTTTTACAAATTTCAAAAAAAAAAGATTCCTCTTTTGCAAAAAAATTTCCTTTCTTCTTTTGTCTTTCTTGTTCTCAATACATTTGATTTCTTTTCTTCTCTTACAAATTCCCTTTCTTTTCAAAAAAAAATCCTCTTCTAATTTTACAACAATAAACAAAAGAAAAAAATTTCTTTTTGTTTTTGTCTTCCCTTTTATTGTTTTCCCTTCTCAATTTCTTTTCCAAATCTTTTACAATTACTTTCCTTCGTTCCTTTACAATTCTCTTTCTTTCTTGAAATCTCTCTTCCTTTTTTTTTTGTCATTTGTTTCTTTCCTATTTGTCCACTTTTTCAACAATAATAAAAAAGGGAAGGTCATAAAAAGATTCATTCTTTTTTTTCAATTATTTTTCCCTGCTTCATTTCTTCCCTCTGATCAAATACCCCTTCCTCTCACATAATCTCATACCACCACAGTTTTTTTTTTGTTTACTTCAGCACCATCTTCTCCAAAAAGTTAGTTTTTTTTTGTTAACTCCTTTGTTTCTTTTTCTTGTGTTTTTTTTGTTATTCAATTCATTCAAAAAAAAAGAGATTTTGAACTAAGGACAAGGTGACTGGAGTTCAAGCAACAAATCAAGATTTCAGAAATCAAAAGAAATTGCAAATAGTGAGATTTCAATCATTGACGCTACTCATTTTTTATGGATGGACAGCCATACCCCACTGTAAATTTCTTTTAACTCTACAGGTGCTCTGCTGCAAAGAAACAAATATAGACAATTGTTGTAAAAAAATTCTGCAGGGGCAGCGGCTTGAATGTAAATTTTTTAATTTCTGCAATTAAATTGTGTGATTGTTGTTATTTCTGCACTTTTTATTCATTCTGTTAAGGGAAATACCCCAATTCACATAAGGTGAGGGATTTCATCACCCTTTCCTTAGCCCACAAATTGCATTTCATCGTAGAATCTGACTAATATTAACGGTTAGACGTTGGACTTAAGGGAGTCACGGGCTCATCTAGGGCTTAATTGTATTGTGATATTTGATTCATTTGGAACGAATTATTTCTTGGTGTCTAGACTACGGCAGAGAAATAACCGTTTATAAATATTACGGTGATTCGTAAATATTATATCGGTTGTTACTCTGAAGGTACTTAAACCTTCGGCTGCATTGCTAGGGTGATTCCTGGTGCACCGATAACTCCTGTCCGTTAACTGGCTAAGAAATCTTTTGATCTAAGTAATCAAACGTGTCACTATATAATTTTGGGTTAGGAGCTATTAAGGACAGAAAATTTCATTGTAGCTAATTTCTATGCGTGCATTTAACAACAATGAGTGAAAAAAGTGTGAGCCAACAAAATTCTCCTAGGGGTTCTCGAATCAACAAAAATTTTCTTACCGAATTGGATCAAAATCGAGTGAATCACAACTTTCCAAACTTTGGGGATCAAAATCAAATAAATCAAAATTTTCAAAATCTCAATATCCAAATGGATAGACCCTTGTCTCTTCGTGATCGATGTTATCCAACTAGAACCGTTCAAACTTCTGTCATAGTACTTCCACCAGTTGAAGGAAATTTTGAGCTTAAACATTCTTTTATTCAAGGGGTACCAAAATTTACTGGTTCTGAAAATGCTTGTGAATTTTTAAGTGAATTTGAATTGTATTCATCCATAACTCAAATGCAATAGTTATCTAATGAATCAATCAAGCTAAGGCTAATTCCATTTGCACTACTTGAAAGCGCTAAAAGATGGCTAAATTCTCTTCCCAAATAGTCAATAAGAAGTTGGGATGAATTCGTCAGCGTATTCCTGAAAAAGTTTTTTCCTTTTCACAAAACTCTGATAATTCGAACTGAAATAAATCAATTTTCTCAAAATGAGGGGGAAACTTTTTCAAAATACTTTGATAGGTTCAACCAATTACTGTATAGTTGTCCTCATCATGGAATCATAAAAGATTACTTATGTCAAATTGTATATGAGGGTCTAAACTATCAGACTAGAACTCAACTAGAATCAATGTGTGGGGGAGATTTTATGTCTAAAATGGCAAATGAAGCTTGGAAATTCTTAGAGGATTATTCTGAAAAGGACATGCAATGGGAGTCCATTCGTGTTCCCATCCATGCTTCCACTAAAGGAGTGCATGTCGTGGATACAATTCATATTCCCTTAGAGACTCAAACTCCTCAATTCAATGGACTACCCCAAGACCAAGTCAATGTCATAGCTCAAAATGGTCTTTACTCATCCACATCTGACCCTAGTTGGAGAAATCATCCAAATTTCTCATGGTCTAATTCAAATAATGTCGCAAATCCATCTCACATGATACCGAATTCATTATACCAAGCTCCATTTTCTTCTAGTCCTCAAACTTCTCATGTTTCACCTCAACCTGAGCCTTCGAGTGAACCTTATAGGCACCCCAACTTTCAATCATCAAACCAATCCTCCCAATCTTCTCAACCGTCACAAGATATTGTTCGATTAGAAAAACAAATAAATAATCAAGATGTTAAACTAGAACAAATGATGAATATGATGAAGGAACTAATGAAAAGTAATGAGCGAGGAAAGTTTCCTAGTCAACCCGAGGTTAATCCAAAATATAACTCTCGTACTGTGAATTCTTGTGAGGATGGAAATAATTCGGTTAACGTTGTCACCACCCTGAGGTCTAGAAAAATGATTGACAATAATGTTGGCAATCCCGACAACCATTCGATTTCAACCCCAATTGAAAAGCTTGACACTCTTGCGAGGGCAACCAATGCCAACTCCTTGGAACCTTATGAAACCCTATCTTCTTCGAATGTTAGCAACCCCAACATCTCTTCTTCTAATGTCAGCAACCCCGATAATAATTCCTCCTCTAATGTTGGCAATCCCAGCATCTCACCTTCTATTCCTGTACCTCAATCACTTTCCACATCGAAACCTTCTTCTTCGAACGATCAAATTTCTGACAGAGTCTATAAACCAATAGCCCCTTATCCTCACAGGCTTAACAATAAGAAGAAGGATGCAAATTTTGAAAAAATTCTTGAAATCTTCAAACAAGTTCGTGTCAATATTCCACTCTTAGACACCATCGAACAAATTCCTCAATATTCCAAGTGTCTCAAAGAGCTATGCACCCGAAAACGAGCCACTAATGTTCCCAAAACTGCCTTTCTAACTGCGAATACAAGCTCCATTCTTTCGAATACTGCCCCAGTCAAGTACAAGGACCCCGGTTGCCCTACAATTGATTGCAAAATAGGAAACATTCACACATCTCGTGCCCTACTTGATCTCGGTGCAAGTGTAAATCTTCTTCCTTACACTGTTTATCGTCAACTTGGATTAGGGGAGATTAAACCAACAAACATCACTCTTCAGTTAGCTGATCGATCTTTTAAAAAACCATTGGGTATAATTGAAGACGTTTTGATTCAAATTGAACAATTTTACTTCCCTGTCAATTTCATAGTTCTAGAAACCGAGCCTGTTTTGAGTCAGGGTAGTCAAATTCCATTGATTTTGGGTCGTCCCTTTTTAGCAACCTCAAATGCTATCATTAATTGTAGGAGTGGCCAACTTCGACTATCGTTTGGGCACTTAACCATTGAATTAAATATTTTTCATCAACCCAAAGAGATCGAAATAGGAGAAGTTGACATAATAGAAACAGTTTTAGATGGCACGTCTGAATTATCTCCTCTAAAAACTTCATTTTCCTCAATTGACGTGTGCACTATGTCTTTTGAGGAATTGTTCGAAGATGAGCTTAAACTTTTGAATGACGATGATGGATATATGGAACGTCTCAAACATAATCATAATTCCATAGCATCAGAAGAAATCATTGTTAAAAACTCAGGCTTGTGGGACTATAATAATCTTCAGTTGAATGATTTAAATCATTGGCACAACAATAATTTTATAGGAAGGATTTTGATCTTAGATCTCACTGACATACCTTTTGTACCTCAAAAAACAGATACGAAATCATCATCCATCATTTTCGATAGAGGCAAGTGTGGAGGGAAAGAAAAATCTCATTTTTCACATAAAACTCACCGTCATTATAAATTTCATTTTGTATATAATTGGCATTCGCATATAGTGGTTAAATTGCATTTCATTTTACAAATCATTCTGCATTTGATACACCTTTGGGTACTATCTTTCAATTATAGAAAAAAATTACAGTGTGGACACTGTTTAGTTCTAGTGTGGGGGGAGTCTGCATTTCACTCATTTTCGTTTTTTTTTCTTTATTTTTCTTTCTTTCCATTTTCATCATTTAAATAGGACCATCATGCATTTTAAACTGTAGTAACATGCCTTTTTTTTTTGAAATACGACTCATTTTCAATTGATACAACAAAATAAGTTTACAATTTTTAGCCAGTTGATAGTAATTTTCTCTCTCAGCTAAATTCGAATTTGAAATATAATGAAAAGTTTGATTTTGAGGGATAATAGTGTAACCGGTACATAGGGAGATTCTTAGGTGATGGCCATGAAATCTATTCTATATTGTAGACTTTGTTTAAATAAGTGGAGGACTTAAAATACTTATATTGGCTTTTCGAATCTTTAAAACTAAGTTGTGTTAAGTTGAATTCGCATAACTCTCTTTTGTGCTTATAAATTCAATAATAATAATCCAAGGGTATCCAACATTGCTTGTATATCTAGCGTTGGTGTGCAAACCCGCCAAGCTCTATCCGACATGTTGTTGACAAAGTCAGCGTTGGAATATCTTGGTCTCATTTTATGAGATTGGACACCTAAGTATTACCGACACGTTGTTGACAAAGTCAAAGTCGGCATGCACAATCCGCCAAGCTCTTTACCCACTCTCCGTTAGTCCGCGAGGCAGTGTATGGGTTGTAAACCTTGGTCTTCTAAGTTAGGTGTATGTAATTAATCATAAATTTCAACTTTTATAGAGATAGAGAATAAGCGATGATGCCCAAACATTTCTTGACCTTATTGATTTGACTAGCCATACACAAGGAAATTAGAATACCACTTTGCAAACTGTGCCAAGGAAACTAAGAATTTATTTCATGGCTGCACTATGTTATCAACTGAACCAACTGGCCAAACTGGAATTTAACATTTGAAAACTTGATTTATATTGAAAATTTGTGACAAGATGAGGTATCTAAAATAAAATTAACTGACTAGAAATTGTTAATTTAATTTGTTGTACCACTTTCCTGAAACAAGTCGTGTTTTCAATTTTTGTTTTCAATTGCATAAGTCCTTTGCATTCATATAGTTACATTAGATCCACACATACTGCATTTGGATTTTGTGGGTAGTATCCGCTGAAAACCCTCACGAGACACCACTCGTCCTACTAGGGATACCTAAAGGTTTAACGGCTTGTTGCATACGCTCAATGCAATCGTGTTTCCTACGAAAGTGCGACCTATCTAGTTAGTTTTTAATTTTTGTTTTACTCGAGGACGATTAAAAGATAAGTGTGGGGGTATTTGATCAGCATAGAAATATGTTAATTTATGCACCTATATTTTATCTTTTTGTATATAAATAAATATTACGCTGGGTATTTTCTTGTTGTTTTTATAGATATGTTAACCAGACTTCATTCAGCCTTAAAAGTAAAGAATAGATGTCATTTACTTGAAGAATTGCATAAGATGTCATTGGAGGATGTTTGTGTTCACATTAGCCACATGGAAGATATGGAAGATTTGAAGAATTTTGTTATATACTTTTGGAGTCTAACATGAGTCCATGTTTGGAAGAATTAATCGCACGCAAATCTTTTGTCAATCAATTAGCCACATGGATAATTTGGAAGATATGGAAGGTATTCAACATGATATGCACAGATATTCTTAGAGATTATTTCCAAACAAGCTTAATCAAGAAAGGCACGTGATATGAAAACAATTCTTGGAAAAGAGGCCTACATACCCATTAGAGGATTAAGGTTTCCAATTCACCTATAAAAGCACATGTATATCCATTGTAACAAGTATCCCATTTTCTATCTCCTCTTACATTAATAAAAGTTCTGTTCTTTTATTTTCTAGCATTTTTCTATTTTTTTAGCGATTAGTGTTGTCTACATGATTAGATTCGGTAGAGCACCAATTGTATTTTACATTTGTTTCATTAGTGATTAGTCGTTTGATTAGTTTCAACGACAATCCTAATTTTATTTTTTTGTTGTTCTTCTTTTTCTGCACTTTTATTTTCTGCACTGTTGTTCTTATTTTGCAATTTACTTTCTTTAGAGACTAATCGTTGATTAGATTCAACGATAATCCTGCGTTCACAATTTCAATTTGTTTTTATTTCAACAAAATCTCCAGCCTTCGTCTAACACGCCCAAGAATAAATAAATAATATTTTTTAATTACATCTCCCTGTGTTCGACATGTATGCTACACACCTGTACGCTTGCAGTATTTAATTTAAATATCGCACTTTTCTGATTCATAGATTAGCGACGATCAATAAGATAATGTGAATATTTTATTTAAAAGAATATTCTGAATTGGAATGAGGCGTTGGATGTGTTTTTATAGCGCTTGACTTTTTATTATAAAAATACGAGAGTTATTCGGAAAGACCGGGTTTACCCCATTCCGAATAATCACTACGACGATGAAGATTCGAAGTTGAAGACAATGATTGAAGACCGATGATCTCCACATCGAATGGATGTGTTGCTATAGAGACCCTTGATGGGAGTAGCTACCTTGAAGGGGCTTCAGTGGTGGCCGTCCGGACTATTGTTGATTGTTCGGATTTGGTTTTCGCTCAGACCCAGAGCATAAGCTAGTAAATGGATGCGTGTCTGACATTGGATTTCGTTCCATGTGAATTAAATCGATTTCTGTTAATGTATGTTTGTTTGGTGGTGGAGGATTTATTCTCTACTTAACACCCTGGTATATATTAATAGTAATTGATCGCATGGCGTGAATTGTCAATGTGGCACGCCAAGATGCAATTGATCGAGGCTTTTGTTGAAAAGCAGGGCCTTGTGGGATGATCAAAGTATAGCCTATTACGGCATAACTTTGTGTATATCGTGACCTCGCGAGCCTCACACCCCGGTATGAGTAAAAAACAGGATATGGACCGTAGGGAGTGCACACGTTTCTTTCTAGCTAGTGGTAGTGTCAGTGCTTAAACTGGCTGACATTCCACTTATGTTGATGATGGATTTTGAGGCGCCTTGGATTTTTTTATAGGTCGTTAGTGGTCATACTATAGGTTCAAAGGAACCGGGAAACGTGTGTTCAGGCATAACCAATCCACTGCCGATAGGCGGGGACCGGCCCTACCGCTCCAAGGGCTCACTGCAGGGGATCCTGAGGCATTTGCTAGAGTGTTTCGAATCGGAGAGGAGCTTGCTCCTTGCCTCGACTCATGATGGAAATCCAATTTCCAATACGACCTTGCGGTTTGATTGTAGAACTAGTATGGCGACATAGTAGGATGGGGTACTATGCCGTCTATGATTGATACTTTATGATTTAAATTTTTATTATATATCTACCCATATATATACACACTAATATTAAATCCATTTTATCGTATCAAGCATCTTTTGACCATTACAAGGTAAAAATCTATCCTCCGGTTTGCGTTGCATTGTGTGATGGGACTTGAGTCTTATAATGGTTTCATTTTTCTAAAAAGCATTGCGTTGTTTAACGATTTACTTTAATTTATGCACTGGCAATCCGATGGAGTAAACCCGTTCCACGTTCACGGCGTGGTCCTGTGATTAGCCTTATTAGATAAGTTTAGTTAAGATTTCTCATACCAGTTCCATGACTGACCTGTAGTTTGTTTCACTGGCAAACTCGGGTGCCCATATTTTCCACACGGGCAGTCGAGTAGCTTTTGCAGATATATTTATAGGATCCTGGTTTACAGCTGAAGCAGTATTCGGAAAGCTCTGTATCCGCATATTCCTTTCAGTTGTATATTTGTATTATTTTTCCGCTGCTATTTAAATGTAATTTAAATCTATGATATTATTGTATTTCTATTGTGTAATTAAGTATTCATACTCTGTTATATTCTTGTACTCTGATGTAATTGTTGTAATCAGCAATAAAATGTTCCTCAGTTTGTGTTCTGATGTGTATTGTTCTCAAAGCAATCCAGGCTTTCCTTTACTGGGAAGTTTGGGTCGTCACAAGAGAGGAATACACTGGGTTCAACAAGAACATCTTGCAATCTGGCCACATATGACCGACCACTCATTTCGCTTGAGTGTATCGAATGTGTATCACCAACGGTTGGGATCAACAACCGTTTCCCGAATGGGACAACATCGTATAGATTAAAGAATGAAATGAATATCTCTAGATAGGTGATAATACACCCTAATTGGCAGCCAACCACTTAGCCATGCCGCCTGCCCGATTTTTGTCATTTCACGGTTGTGAGACTAGAGGCCACGCTTATCTCAGACAGATCAAACAATTATTCACTTTGAATGTCACATCGTCATACCCGCCAAATCACAAATTGATTTCCCTAAAAATACAACGGGTATACAGCTAAGAGAAACGAATTCCTTCGCCACCAAACATAAATACATTTGAAGAGATCAACTTACGCGATCCATTAAATATACTCTGTCATACATTCTTCCATACGGATCGTCCTGGGACTGGACAAACCGAAGGCACTATTCTTTAAATCCATCTTAGGAAATTTCTACCTAGGATCGCCAGAACAGCCCTTGCATAAATCTGTCTTCAATTATCTTGATCATATTTGATTCGCAACGCTAACGCCTATACAGAGTGGTTTTCAGATAATGAATCTGATCCCGGTCTCTCCGTATTGACAACGGAAGAATGGTCAAAAACTTCGGTAGTCGGTGAATTAACTATCAAAGAAAAACACGTGTGCAAACAACGATATTATTTCCAGATGGAAATTATATCGATCAAACATCATTTAACATTTATCTCTTTAGTTTATATTTCATCTCATGTTTCCATATATGCAACATTTCCTATTTTCTAAATTTAGAAAATATACATTATTAACATTGGAAAACATTTCCATTTCTCATTTGGAAAATATTTCCAAAACCCCTTTATTGGATTTAAATAGATGTTTAAACAAAATATCGTTATGCCAACTCAAATCATTACAATGATTAACTAATTTCACTTAACCAACCTTCACTATCGAACCTTAAACATTCCTTAGTTAAAAACGAAGTCAATCAAGTTGGGGTAAAATTACCTCTCAGACCTTAACTGAACAACATTTCTAACTTCGAAATAGACAAGTTCACCATCTAAATCTTTAACAACTTCCTTACAAAACTCTCAGATTCTATTTACAAATCCACTTCGTTTATCGAAATCATTTGATTATAACAATAGTGTTATAATCCCTACTTCAAAAATATCTAACTTAAAAAATATAACTTTTATTCCTTAATTTAACTAAATTACTACATAGGCAATTTATAAATAAATCATTAAATCTTGATTAAAAACAGAAAGTGTACTTTCCCGAATTCGATATAATCGAATTTCAATGTATAACTCTCTTTCGAATAATCTCTATTCAATAACTCCTTTTTCTTCGAATAAACTATATTCGATAATCTCCTTTCGAATAAACTATATTCGATTAACTCCTTTCGAATAAACTATATTCGATAATCTCCTTTCGAATAAACTATATTCGATAATCACCTTTCGAATAAACTATATTCGGTTAACTCCTTTCGAATAAACTATATTCGATTACTAATACTCGACTTACTCTAACTCGATTAACTCTATTTGAACAACTCTAATTCGATTAACTCTAATAGATAAACTCTAATCGATCAACTCTAACTAGTTAACTCTGATTGATTAACTCTAACTGGTTAACTCTAACTGATTCACACTAACTGGTTAACTCTAATTGATTAACTCTAACTGGTTAACTCTAACTCTAATCGATTAACTCTAACTCTAATCGATTAACTCTATTCAATTAACTCCCTTCGAATAACCAATATTCGATTAACTCCTTTCTTCGAATATCCAATATTCGATTAACTCCTTTCTTTGAATAAACTATATTTGATAATCTCTCTTCGAATAACTAATATTCGATAACTCCTTTCGAATAAGTAATATTCGATAATCCTTTCGAATAACTAATATTCGACTAACTCTTGTTCCATTAACTCTATTCAATTAACTCTAACTCGATTAACTCTAATCGATTTATTCTAATTCGATTAACTCTAATCGATTAACTCCTTCTCGATTTATTTAACTTAATCGATTAACTCTAACTCAATTAACTCTAATCGATTAACTCTAATTCAATTAAATCTAATTGATTAACTCTATTCAATTAACTCCAACTTGATTTGATTAACACATTTTGATTAACTCATTTGATTAACTTTACTTTCATATCCAGTTTCAAATATCGATGCTGAAATCGATTCTTACTTCTCTATATAAGTCTTGACTTATATATTCTATTTATCCAATGATAAATATTTTATTTAATTTATAAAATATTATTTATAAATTAATCTTCTCAATCTATCGGTTAGAACAAATTCTATTTAAACTCTTTGCTTTAGATCCATATCATGTTATACCTGTGTGCGAAGCACGGGTCTAAACCTTTCAAATATAAAATTCCCTTTTTATACTATTCTATTTATTTTCCAATAATACTTCCTTTTATAATATCATATTTATTTTCCAACTATCTCCTTTTCTATTCTATTTGTTTCACAAATATTTCCTTTCTATTCTATTTTTTTTACAAATATTTCCCTTTTTATTTGTTTTGCAAATATTTCCTTTTCTATTCTATTTATTTGACAAATAAATATTCCTTTTCAATCCTATTTATTTAACAAATAAATATTCCTTTTATAGCTCCTTTTATTTTATACTTATTTTCTTTTATAAAAATCATTTTCCTTTAATATATAAAATCCATTAATTTTATATAAATAATTTATTTTCAAAATACACTTTGAAAATCCCCTTTTCTACATTTCAGTATTTCTTACGGTATTTAAAATACCTAAATAACAATGATCGATACCATTCAACAAACGTAATCAACACAGATTATATACACATCATATATTACAATATATAAAAACAGTAAAATAAATGTTGAGGAATCGAGTTGGATCCCTCCAACCTGTTTTCCTGCATCCACAGATATTAAACAATATAATTAACATCAGTTTCATTTCACTATGAAATATTCTGCTAAACAGATTCAATTTATATATATATATAACCAGATCTATAATTTCAACCAATTACTTAGCAGTTCAACCAAACAGTCAATACATAGCAATCAATCATCATTTATCAGTTTCAAACATACGTTATAAAAAATATGAACTGGTAGAGTTGGTCAGTTTTACTCACATTGGACAGTTATCGTTAAATAACAATTAACCATCTTTGATTCAGACAGACAATTTATTTTGCAATAAACTGTTGCGAGCTCCAATTCATTTCCAATCAGTTCCACGGTGTAGCCATCGTCCATACGATACCGACAGATCTTGTTTCGCTGAAAACCGATATCGTATGATAAAGTTATCAAATTTCGAAGTTATACGAGTTAAAACTAAATTCCTAATTTGTATTTGGGCCTCACCATAAAACATTGGCCCATCTTCCTTCTTAATGAACCGGACCCATTGACCTTTCTTCCCCGTTCACTTTGAACGCAGCTGCTCCTCCCTCCATTCTCACTATAACCGATGTTTTCTCAAGTCTCAATCTCCATCACCACTTCACGGTTTATCAAACTAAAATTACCAAAATGATTCTCATCGATTTCTCCATCCGACTCCACCCTTAACCTACAACTCGATGGCATCACAAAAGATGTGATCTTCAATACGCAACTTGCTGTTCCAGGAGAAGAACGACACCAAATCCCATCGTTTACCCTCAAAACTTGCACGCATATGACAAACACTACAACGAACTCAAATATAAATTCCAAAACTTGAATCGATACATAAATTACCCAGAAATCAAAACCCTAGTTCGCTGCTGAACATCGACATCCCATAACTGACATCGAACTCACAAAACTTATTACGATTTTGAAGAGCAAGCACGCAGCAATTCAAATATATAAACATTGGAATTTATAGATCTATACTTGATTTGTTATAATTTTTCTAATATCATAATTTTTTCTATAGAGATGAATAAGCGACGGCGTAGATT
This sequence comes from Allium sativum, assembly GCA_030737875.1. NCBI lineage: Eukaryota > Viridiplantae > Streptophyta > Magnoliopsida > Asparagales > Amaryllidaceae > Allium > Allium sativum. Next base: position 311,425,152 of record CM060912.1, read on the forward strand.
GTTGATGCGACATGTTTGATTTCCTAAAGTTAAACAATAATTAATATTGATTTTTAGAAGATTAAGACTACATGTAGTTTTAATGAATCTTTAATTAGATTGAAATGAGAATGTGATAATTTAAATTATCAAATTCGGGAAATAACTGAGGATGGAGTACCACTAATTTTACTCCAAGCGATAATTAAATGTTTAATTAGATTTGAACGTGAAATGGTAATTAAATTTGCCGATAACACCGTGGTGTTAGATGTGGGTATTACCAGTTTTGCTCCATGGGATGAATAGGTTGGGATTGGGAAATTAAATAAATGATTATTTCGGTAAGTTGCGCTAATCCCGACTAGTTTGGATAAACCTTAATTTGGGTTGAATTGATATCCAAAGGAAGATTAAAAAATAAATTTAAAGAATTTATCTTTTATAAAATTAATGGGAACCTTTCCCTAAGGATATGATTATTTAAATAAAAGAATATTCAGAATTGGAATGAGGCGTATGTTGTATTTTATAGCACTTGATTATAAAATACGTGAATTATTCGAAAAGGCCGGGTTTATACCCATTCTCAATAATTGATACGACGATAAGTCGACGATGAAGAAGGTAGTTGAAGACCGGAGTTCTTCACATCGTTTGGATGATTACTGATGTTGTGATTGGGCTGTACACCTAAGACAAATTAATAAGTGGTGATCGTCCATACATACTTGGAGAATGACCGGATATGCGAGGACCTCTCTCCTATATTGGACACGGGACGAGGAATAAGGTGCCTTCGGTTTCGTTCAGACCCAAAACGAACTAGTAAATGGATATGTGTCTGACATTGTATTCCTTTATGCTATATTCGTTGATCTCTACTAAATATATATCTGTTTGGTGGTGGAGAATTAATTCTCTTGCTTAACACCCTTCTCTGAGACGTATGAGCTTAGAGGTTATATATCGGTAGAAATCTATGGTACGACATGGATTGATAGTGTGGCATGCTGAGATGTACAGATCCAAGTTGTTGTTGAAAAGTTGAGCTTGGTGGATGATGATCAAAGAACCAGCTTTAAATAGCACAGCTTTGTGTAGTGTTAATTCACGAGCCTCACACACTGGTATGGTGGTAAACTGTTGGTTAGATCAGTATACTTTAGAGATGAGGATAGACATCCTACGAGTTGTCATGGATTCGGTCGACCGAGGTGATACTGGGTGTGGTCGCCCCACACCAGTAGGGATAGGGAACACCCCCTGATTCCCAGATGGATAGAGTTAGCGGTGTTTTCCAATGCTTGGACTTAAGCCGCAATAACTTGTTTCCTGGATATAGTGCGGATGTGCATTACAACGTTTTCTCATGCACGCGACGTAAGCTATTGGGAATTGCACTACGTGATATATCTTTCGAATCAAGAGCCATCAGTATGGGAATCCAAACTTCCAATACGACATTTTGCAGTTTTAATTGTAAACCTGCATAATGCAACATAGTGGGATGGGGCGCTCATGCCGTCTATGATTGATACATTTATATTTGAAGTTGATTTCTTCACTTATAGTAATAATAAAAATATTTGTTTTAAAAACGTACCAAGCAAATTTGGCTATTATAAGGTAAAACTCTATCCTCCGACTTGCGTTGCATTGTGCGATGGGACCTGAGTCCTATAATAACTTCATTTTCTTTAATTAGCACTCCGCTATTTGTATTAGGCATTGGTATTCTTAGGAGTAAACTCGTTCCGTGTTATACAGCGTGGTCCCTTGATTTACCTTATTTTAAAATAAAGTTTTAATAGCTGTTTTAGTTCCCACACCAGTCCCATGACTGACCTAGAGTTTATTGTTTTAACCTAAACTCTGGATAGCCCTATTTTCCACATGGGCAGCTAGTAGTTTGGTTTTGCAGATATTGTATTCACAGGATCCTAGATTTACAGCTGGAGCTATATTCGGAATGCTCTGTATCCGTGTATCTCTTACAGTTGTGTTATGTATTGATTTTCCACTGCTTTGTAATTTGGATCTCTGAAATTTATCAAATGTATGTTATTTATTCATACTCTGTTATATTCTTGTACTCTGATGTAAATTGTTTTAATAAGCAATGAAATGTTCTTCTGTTTGTGTTCTGATTTGTCGTGTTCTCAACTCAATCCGGGCTTTTCCATAAGGGCGAGTTTGGGTTGTTTCAGCTGTATCATAGCTTTGGTTTACAGAGTTCGAGAACAAGACACATTAGAACCAAACGAAAGAATTCTTCAGATATTGGATTAGTAATATCCAGTGAGAATGACTCGTTAGAGATGGGGCCAGTAGTATCCTAGAACGAGTGTGAAGAGTGTTATTTTTAAAATAAAAATAACTTTTGTTTTGAAAATTTAAATCTTATTATACGTATTTGAATAATTTATCTTATATTGAATTTGGACAATCGAGTATATGCAGATTTTGCACATACGCCTTGCAAATGTGTATACAAAGCCTTGAATGTATTGGATAGATATAGAATCACCCTCTAGTCGCCCGGAGATGATTCTGATGATAGTTTAGACATCATCAGCATTTGTGTTCGAGTTTCGAAAGAGGGATGTTTATATATTTCCAATTGACTGATGTGAGAACCAAAACTAAATAGAGTTTATTGTTGTAAACTAGCATCAAAAACATGATTTTGAATATATATATATATATATCAAAGTTATGAATTTGAAAATTTAATCAACAAATTGATTACCGGTTGTGATGTGTGAATATTAGAATAACTAATAAAATTATTGGAATGATAATTAATTTAATAAATAGATGAATGAATGGTAAATAAAGCCAAACTGAATCAAATTATTGAACTAAATTAAAATTTGTTTGAAATTGCATACATGTACATATATATGTGTGAACAGGTGAGAGCAAAGACACTAAGAAGAGGAATAAAATTGTATGCCAGACAAATAGGTACATGTTTACCATTTTATTGGGTTTTGATGATTTTATGAGCCGATTGGCTAGCCGTTTATCTTTTTCCTTTTCTTTTGGATTGATGAGGGCCCTGTGGGGGCAAGTTGTGGTTTTAAAGGTCTCCCCGTACAAAGGAGGTTATGGCGAAATTTTTCAAAAATTTAGGGTGTTAGCCAAATATTTGAAAAATTAGAAAATTCTTAGAAACTGAAAAGTTGAAGAATGAAAGTTGAGTTGGTTGGTTAGACAAATTTCAGCTTTGTTCCTTTTCGAGGACGAAAAGATTTTAAGTGGGGGTGAGTGTAACAACCCGGATTTTTAGAACCAATTTAAAATTTTTATTTTAGCAATTTTTATTAATTTTGAGTATTTAAAATGATTTATTTTAAATAATAACGTCTAAATTTTTATTTTAATCGAAGTTAGAACGTATAAATTTATTTTAATTATAAAACGAGCCTGAAATGGCGTGGTAGTTTGAAAATTCGATTTAAATTTCAAATGAATTTACAAGATTCAAAATAAATCCGATTTCAGTGAAATAAGAAATATTTGAATCTGTTTAACAATATTTTTCTAATGAATGTGAAAAATCCATATTTCATAATGGGAATAAAAAGTTATGTCCAGTTTAAAATTCAGAATAATTGCTATGAAATTTATATATATTTTATATAATACATGGCCCTTAAAAATAGCCATTTTGCAAACGACCTCCGTTTTCGACGAAACCACTTTTGTTGGATCCGGATTGTGAAATTATTGTTAGATTCCAATTTTCATAATTTTTGGAATTAATATGTGAGCGTGGTGGATTTAAACGTGTTTGGTCAATTCAGTTTGACTTTAATCGACTGGAAAATGACCGTTTTTCAAACGGTCTCTAAATTCGAAAAAAATTAGTTTTATTAGGACCGTATCGTCAAAACATAGCTAGATTTATTTTTCTAGAATTTTTGGAGGCAGTATATGGCCCCGGTAAATTAAAATGTACGTTAAATTCAATATTGATTGTAATATTAATTTATATTGTAATTTTGACGAAAACTGATCGTAACGGTCGATTGGCTTACCAGAAATATCCCATTGTGTCCGGAATGGGGGTATTTGGCTAGGGACAACAGTCGGTTGGTTCGATTTATAGTTCGGATAAAAAGGTTAACTTTTTGGAAAAAATTAAAATAATTAAAATAATTATTTTATATAAGGCCCCTCCCCTTTACTCTTTCTCAGGTCAACCCCCTTTTTAATCGTTCAACAGAAAAGAGGGAAAAGAAAAAACAGACAAAAACTGCAATCCTCCCGTCACCCACCAGGCGAACCCCGTCGCCGCCCCTTTGGGCCGCCGCGCCACCGCTGGAGGCGCTCCCTCCGACCCCCCCTCCTCCTCTCTCCTCTTCCTTCTCCCTTTCACAAACCCTACCCTCGAACCGCCCCCAATCCACTACAGTGGGACCCGCCGCCACCACTGAACCACCTCCGCCTCCCACAGCGACTGCCCCGACCACCTGTGCGCCCCCTCAGCCTCCACCCCCTATAAAGAAACATAGTGAGCTTTCCTTTTTTCATTTATTTATTTTGTAATTAGTTTAATTTTCAATGTAAAGAGCATTGTTTTTAAAATGTGTTTTTATTTTAAATAAAATAGCATTGATAAAAATTATTGTTTTTAAATATATGATAGCATTGATTGTTATATATGTAGCGAATTAAAAATATTATTTTTATTGTATAAACATCATTATAAAAATATGAATTTTATTATATAAACATTGTTATAAAAATATGATTTTTATTATATAACATTGTTATAAAAATATGATTTTTATTGTATAAACATCGTTATAAAAATGTGATTTTTATTATATAAGGAGCATTATAAAAATATGATTTTTATAATATAATAGCGATTTAAAAATATGATTTTATTATATGAATAACAATATAAAAATACGATATATATATATAATAGCATTATAAAAATATGATTTTAAATGTATACATAACATTGTAAAAATACGATTTTTAATGTATACATGGTATTGTAAAGATGTGATTTTTATATATAATATAGCGTTATTAAAAATGTGATTTTTAATATAAACCGCGTGAAATAGATTGCGATGGAACTGGTTGGAAACAAATCCAAATCCAAACCTTTCAATTAAAGAATGATGGAGTGGAAACCAAAGGTGAGAACTCCTTATTTTACAATTAAAAATATTCTAGGATGCATACGGGGCTTAGAATCCCCCGACACTATTTATTGTACAAACCATATTATGTGATTTGAATTATATGGAGTTCACCACTCAAACTCGCACAATCACATAATTGAAAGCGATGTATGGATATTACAGACACACGGATTTCATACTCCACGAATAGCCACTTATGGCGCCGTAAATGACATTTGGGGTAGTTGAGTATTTATTTATTTGGATGTTCTGCATGATTTGATTGTGATTGTAAAATTGGATTTGATTTGGATGTGAATTGGTTGGTGTAATGGTGCGAACCAGTATTAGGCGAGGGGTAAGGCTAAACCTTATCCCGGTTCTAGTATCGTGCTGTTATGCTGCCAAACTTTTCTAAAAGTATGTTAGAACAATAAAAATATCATTTTTATTGTATAAATGAACTGTATAAAATATTCATGTGTTGAATAAAATATTTTATCGTTAAAAATATAATCATTAACGTATATATGAACGACATAAAATTCTCTTGAAATGAAAATAATTATTCATTTAAAATCGGACGATTTGTTTATGTACACTCATTTGACTGATATTGATTGGGACGATATATTTTACACATCACCTAAGTGCACAAATAAAATCTGTGTGTGTTGATTGAAACCCCACACGGGTATTTGGATGATATTTGACATACACTAATCCCAATTGTTTAGTTGTATGTCAATCAATTGGTTGACAGACTGTTGTAAGCGTTAATTATTTATATTTAATGCTTATGTAGTTGTGTAGTGCACTCTGGATGATGGTTGATTGTTTATCATTGTTGTTGTATACATATGATGTATGAAATCAATACAAATGACATTATATGGTAATTGACTGTGTCTGATTCCAATTTGGAAAGACCGAATATTTTGAAATAAGGAATATTTTAAAATAATATTTAATAAAGGATTAAAATCTGATTTTAATGTCCAATTTTGGATGGATACGAAAATATTAAAATATGTGAAGCCGTATTGATTAGGTATACGCCATTTTGACGCGAACGATATTTATATCGATTTTATTCATTTTTTTAATGAATATCGAAAAGGAAATGATATCAAAATCTGATATTTTGAAAATATTATCATTTAAATAATATAATGATAAGGAGTATTCAATTTTGATTTAAAACTGGAAATGAAGTTAGGATCATTTTAAAATGAATTTAAAAATGGAAATCGACGAAATATATATTATATATATAATATAATGGCCTGAATAGAATGCACCGCGCCGCGGCCGTTCGCGAATTTCGACCATTGACTCGAATCGATATTACGGGAGATCCGACCGTCGGATTTTCCTAAAACTGGAACTGTTGGGTTCGTATCGAAATGAGCCTTCCAACGAATATAAGAGATTTAAAATCTAATGGTTGGATTTGGAATTATGCCCAAATCAAATTTGGAAAAGGTCGCTGTAAGTGCACTTTGATGACCATTTATGGAAATCGACTAAAAGGGCCTTAATAAAATTATTTAAAATATTAGTAATTTGTGAAAAATCATAATAAATGATTTTGGAAAGAATTGCGATGAAAAATTCCATATATGAAAAGATAAAAATATTTTTTTATCGAAATGAACTAGATATTAACTAGAATTATAATCCAATTATTTTTAAATAAATAAATTGGATTGAGAATGGGTTTTAATATATAACCAGAATTTCCAATATAGGAATTGGAGTGGATTTGAATGGAAATCATCTTTGGAATATTTCAATGTTGGATTTCGTGATTATACGGATATTTTTATGGAAATTTGGAAGATATATTTATATCGTTATTTCCAATACGATATTTGTTGGTATTGTAATTTGATATTCAATATAAGCCGATATAATTTCTATTCAGAGCCTTGTATTTAATATCAAGGATTTTTGGGTTTGTTGTGAATGTTGTCTTTATTAACACTGTTCTTAAACCCAGTTGAGAAAAGAGTAAATCTTTTAATTAAGATTTAGAGAAGTTTTCCAATTAATTAATATTTAATTGGAATTGAATGAAAGAATAGGATTTTTGGGTTTATAGTGAACGGTGTTTTAAATAACACTTGTTCTTTTACTCGATTAACAGCGAAATATGATTTGGAATTTGTAAATCTTTTTATTAAGATTTAATGGAAATTTTCCAAAGTAAAGTTTTCCAATTTAACAAAATAAATTGGAACGGAATGGAATTCGATTGGGTAATAATCAAAGTGAGCTTCTGTGGAGGAAGACTGTTAATACATATGGAATTTAAAAGGCTTTGCAGTTATTTCATTTATATTATTAGTCGGATACGGAAATTAATATCGATTATATATTGATCTATTTTCCATGATGATTCCATAATTAATGGAATGTTATTTTGGGTTTATCGTGAACTGAGTTTTAAATGACATTGGTTCTTTAACCCAATTAAAGACAGGATTACATGTCTAACATTGTATTTCGAACTGTATTGTTGATCTTTGCTAAATATATATCTGTTTGGTGGTGGAGAATTTATTCTCTTGCTTAACACCCTTCCTTAAGACGTACGAGCTTAGAGGTTATATATCGATAGAAATCTATGGTACGGTGTAGGTTGTCAATGCGACATGTTTGATTTCCCAAAGTTAGACAATCATTAATATTGATTTTTGGAAAGATTAAAACTAACTGGAGTTTTAATGAATCTCTAATTAGATTGACATGAGAATATGATAACTTAAATTATCAAATTCGGGAAATAACTAAGGATGGAGTACCACTAGTTTTACTCCAAGCAATAGTTAAATCTTTAATTAGATTTGAACGTGAAATGGTAATTAAATTTACCGATAACACCGTGGTGTTAGATATGGAGTATTACCAGTTTTGATCCATGAGATGAATAGGTTGGGATTGGGAAATTAAATAAATGATTACTTAGGTAAGGTTCGCTAATCCCGACTAGTTTGGATAAATCTTAATTTGGGTTGAATTGATATCCAAAGGAAGATTAAAGAATAAATTTAAAGAATTTATCTTTGTGAAAATTAATGGGAACTTTTCCATAAGGATATGAATATTTAAATAAAAGAATATTCAGAATTGGAATGAGGCGTATGTTGTGTTTTATAGCACTTGATTATAAAATACGTGAGTTATTCGGAAAGGCCGGTTTTATACCCATTCTGAATAATTGATACGACGATAAGTCGACGATGAAGACGGTGGTTGAAGACCAGAGATCTTTACATCGTTTGGATGATTACTAATGTCTTGATTGGGCTGTACACCCAAGACAAGGTAATAAGTGGTGATCGTCCAGACCTACTTAGAGATCGACCGGATATGCGAGGACCTCTCTCCTGTATTGGACACGGGACGAGGAATAAGGTGCCTCCGGTTTCGTTCAGACATAGAATGAACTAGTAAATGGATGTGTGTCTGACATTGTATTCCTTTATGTTATATTCGTTGATCTCTGCTAAATATATATCTGTTTGGTGGCGGAAAATTTATTCTCTTGCTTAACACCCTTCTCTGAGACATATGAGCTTAGAGGTTATATATTAGCAGAAATCAATGGTAGGACATGGATTGATAGAGTGGCATGCTGAGAAATTGTGATCCAAGTTGTTGTTGAAAAGCAGGGCTTGGTGGACGATGATCAAAGCATAGCTTTAAATAGCACGACTTTGTGTAGCGTTAATTCGCGAGCCTCACACACTGGTATGGTGGTAAACTGTTGGTTAGATCAATATACTTTAGAGATGAGGATAGCCATCCTACGAGTTGTCATGGATTCGGTCGACCGAGGTGATACTGGGTGTGGTCGCCCCACACCGGTAGGGATAGGGCACACCCCCGGATTCTCAGATGGATAGAGTTAGCGATGTTTTCCAATGCTTGGACGTAAGCGACGGTAATTTGTTTCCTGGATATAGTGCGGATGTTCATTAGGCGTTTTCTCATGCATGGGACATAAGCCATTGGGAATTGCACTACGTGATAGATCTTTCGAATCAAGAGCCATCGGTATGGAAATCCAAACTTCCAATACGACATTTTGTGGTTTTAATTGTAAACCTATTTATAGCGACATAGTGGGATAGGGCACTCATGCCGTCCATGATTGATACATTTATATTTGAAGTTGATTTCTTCACTTATAGTAATAATAAAAAGATTTGTTTAAAAAACATACCAACCTTATTTGGCTATTACAAGGTAAAACTCTATCCTCTGGCTTGCGTTGCATTGTGTGATGGGACCTGAGTCTTATAATAGCTTCATTTTCTTTAATTAGCATCGTGTTGTTTGTATTAGGCACTGGTATTCTTAGGGGTAAACCCGTTCCGTGTTATACCGCGTGGTCCCTTGATTTACCTTATTTTAAAATAAAGTTTTAATTATTGTTTTAGTTCTCAAACCAGTCCCATGACTGACTTGGAGTTTATTGTTTTAAGTAAACTCTGGGTGCCCCTAATTTCCACACGGGCAGCTAGTAGTTTTGTTTTGCAGATATTATATTCACAGGATCCTGGATTTATAGCTTGAGCTATATTCGGAACACTCTGTATCCGTGTATCTCTTACAGTTTTGTTATGTATTGATTTTCCACTGCTTTGTAATTTGAATCTCTGATATTTATCAAATGTATAATATTTATTCATACTCTGTTATATTCTTGTACTCAGATGTAAATTGTTGTAATAAGCAATGAAATGTTCTTCTGTTTGTGTTCTGATTTGTCGTGTTCTCAACTCAATCTGGGCATTCCCATAAGGGCGAGTTTGGGTTGTTTCAGATAAGGAAGCAGTATTTTTCTTTTTACTAAACCAGGAAGCCAGAGAATGACCCAAAAAGTGTCAAGCTTTTTGGTTTAATTTACAACCTGCATAGTCAGCATTGCAATTCGAAATTAAATCAAATGATTCATTATTATGATAGAATAATCCAAATTCTAATATATGTTTGACATATCATAGAATACGTTTTGCGGATTTTAAGTGGGTTTCCTTAGGTTTTGTTTGATATCTAGTGCAAAGACAAAAGTTATGCATTATATCTGGTCCACTCGCAGTTATATATAATAAAAAACCCATTATACCTCTATATAGTTTCTGATCTATATCTTCTGAAGAATCATCTTTACTTAAGGCTTCATTGGTTGTTATAGTAGTGGGTTTTCCTTTAATACTAGGCCATATCAAATTTATTAATTAAATCCCTAGTGTATTTTTCTTGATTAATCAATATTCCATTATCTAATTGTCTAATTTGTAATCCTAAGAAGAAAGTAAGTTCTTCCATATGACTCATTTCAAATTCTTTAGTCATGATTTATGAGAATTTTTGATTCATTTTATTATCAGTTAATCCAAAAATTATATCATCTACATAGATTTGTACTAACTGAATATCATTTTCATTTCTTTTAATAAATAGTGTATTATCTACTTTACCAATTTCAAAGTTTGATTGTAATAAACAAGTTCTTAAACGATCATACTAGACTCTATAAGCTTGTTTTAAACCATGTAAGGCTTTCTTTAACTTATAAACATGGTTAGGAAATTTTCATCTTCGAATATTGGCGGTTGTTCAACGTAAATGTTTTATTTAACTAATCCATTTGGAAAAGCACTTCTTACATCCATTTGAAATAATTTGAAATTAATATGATTTGCGAAAGCAAGAGTTCTAATAACTTCTAATCTTGCTACGTGTCAAAGGTTTCATCGTAATCTATTCCTTCTTTTTGACAGTATCCTTGAGCAACTAATCGTGCTTTATTTCTAATGACCTCACCAAGTTCATTCATTTTATTTTTGTATACCCGTTTAGTTCCTACTATAGTTTTATCCTCTGGTCTAGGAACAAGTTCCCATACATCATTTTTGGTGAACTGATTCAATTCCTCTTGCATAGCAAGTATCCATGAATCATCAATTGATGCTTCCTTTGGATTTTTGGGTTTAATAGCTGATATAAATTCTATATTACTCATATTATTTAATTGGTTTCTGGTTCTAACTACAAATTCAATATCTATGAGTATATTCTCTACAAGATGATCTCTTAAAAGCCTAATTCTTTTATTAGTTTGATTAATTTCACTATTTATTTCATTTGATTCATTGTTATCAAATTCATCTTCATTTTGATTTAAATCCTTATAATTTTCAGCAAATGCTACATTTCAAGTTTCTTCAATAGTATTAGTTTTCAAATTGAAAACTCTATATGCTTTTTTTCAATTTGAATATCCAACGAATATTCCTTTATCTAGTTTTGGATCAAATTTATCTAGATTTTCTTTTGTGTTTAAAATAAATCATTTGCATCCAAAAATTCTAAAATAAGATACCTTTGGTTTTTTTTATACAAAAGTTCGTATGGAGTTTTTCTAGTTAATGATCTAACTAAGATTCTATTTAAAATATAACAAGACGTAGCAATAACATAAACCCAAAAACTCTTTGGTAAACTACTATAAAATAACAAGCTCCCACACACTCTTGTATCGTCCTATTTTTACGCAAAACAGCTTCATTTTGCAGAGGAGTTCTTGGAAAAGAAAAATTATGAACAATTCCCTTTTTATTACAAAATTTCTCAAAAATTTCATTTTCAAATTCTCCATCGTGATCACTAGGTATTGTTTTAAATTTTAATGATAATAGATTTTGAATCCTCTTAGCAAAAGTTTTAAATAATTCAAAAGCATCACTTTTTTGTTTAGGATAACATGTCCAATTAAATCTAGAAAAATTGTCGATAATAATGAAAACGTATCTACTATGTTTTATTGATTATATTTGAGACGGACTAAATAAATTCATATGAAGTAATTCTAATAGATTTGAAGTACTAATCTCATCCTTTGACTTGAATAATTTTTTTCTTAATTTCCCTAATTGGCAAGCGTCACATAAATTATCGAACTTAAAATTCATTTTAGGTAATCCTCTAATTAAATCTAATTCAGAGATTTTAGATAGATGATTGAAATTTAAATGACCAAATATTTTATGCCAAATCTAAGGGTCTCTTGTATTGGCTAAAAGAAATAAGTTTTCGTTTGAAATTTTCATATTTAGGATGTAAATATTTTTCTTTCTAATTCCTTCAAATATTATATTTGAATTACTATCTTTAAAAAACACTTATCCTTTTCAAAATTAGTTTTACAGCCTTTATCGCATAATTAGCATATACTAAACAAGTTATGTTTTTAATTTCTAACTAATAAAACATTAGAAATGGTAGGAGTTTTAGAATTACTGACATTGCAGATGCCAATCACATATCCTTTCAAGTTATCACTAAAATTGACAATTCCTCCATCTTCATAGACTATATTATTCAGTAAGTTTGAATTTTCCATCATATGCCTCAAATAACCATTATCCAGTATCCATTTACCTCTTTTGATTTGCACTATAACGACTCGCTATTTTTAACATCTCGAATCCGTATTTAAACCGACTCCAGATGCTAAAATGGCAAATCATTATTTCTTATCGGGTTTAGTAGAATAAACACACAGAATCACTGACACAAAATAATTGCAGCGGAATAAATTTTTATACATATAATATCAGAGTTTTACAAAAAAAAAATACAGCGGAAGTAATATATTGTATACGTGAATTTTTAAAATAAAGATTACATTTTTGACGGGCCTTGCGCACGCATAAGCGTCTTGCGTCTTCACGTTCCTCTCTAGTTTGCGAGCTGAATCTTTAAAATCTGGAACACTTCGGATCTGACCCGAGCGTTCCATGCAGAGACATAAAACACTTGAGTCAGGATTAAATCATAGTTCAAGTAATTTAACTTCAATAGAAACTAAAATATAATAGTTAATAAACATTACTAAATTTCAAATCTATATCCAAACTTAAATTAGGTGTTCAGGGATGTAAGAACAACAGCATATGATTAATGCTATCAAGTTCAAATTTAAAAAATAAATGACAAGTACATATGTATAGTCTAGTGCCATAAATTCGCATATGTCCAAATTTCCAGAAGTGTACTTCACAACTAGGTATTAATATTTTAGTTAAACTAAACAAGTCATTTATAACTCTAACATATCATCTCACGCATGCATGAACATGTGTGTGTGTGTGTGTGTGTGTGTATATATATATATATATATCATACTGGATTGAAAAGCTTGCATGCATTGACAAAAGAATAGGGCATGTATTATTTCAACATAAAGGTGCAGCATGAAGAAGTATTCAATTCCATGCATGTATCATGACCTTAGAACCAAGGAAAAATTCCGCAGCACAACAATTAATTCAAACAGTTTCAAAAAGAAATAAGTTCATAAATGGGGAAAGCAACAGACACGGCTAGTCAAGGAAGAAACGCAGGCTGCCTCTTACATTGAGTAATTGAACGATGCATCCTATATCCAAATGTAGGTAAGCGACATACTACTTGAAACAAAATAAAAGAATGGAGCTTCTCCTTAACCAAAGAGGTAGCCAACATTGTAGGCAACATGGGAAAAGAAGATTAAATGTACCTTACTGGTCGCATCATATGAACCAATATCATAGCTTATGAAAAATACCAGCAATGTCCAGGGTTAGTATATGGCTTAGTGTACCCAAATGCAGCCCAAACAATTCTAAATTCAACATAACAGGGAAGTACACATATAATACTTTGCTATTTCTTAAGTTACCTACTCATGTTTAGGCCTACAAATGAGGTGGCAAAATAAAATCTGTAGAATATTACTTCGAATAAACAGGGTATCCAAATATTTCTAGGAGGGAATCACATGCATGAAGTCAAAAAGAACATTCACTTATAAATTTTAAATTGTCAATGGACCCCAAAATACCAGGTTTAGTTCAATGTTTAGGCAAACCGGGGTTCATATTTTCCAAACTAGTTATTAGCGATCATTTACATAAGTTCGATGGTGCGTAAACCCGTGGTAGTGGCAGCATACAAGAAATTAAAATGTACAGTTTCAGTTTAATGACAGAAAGGTATTTTCTTCCTAACAAACAAGCAACTCACAGCAAACAAAGATGCCAAGATCAACATGCATACCCAATTTTCATACATAAGCTAATCACCTGACACGGTGAGTATACTTAAGAAACATATGTGGCTTTTAGCAAGGAACAAAACAAACTTAGACTAAACTAACTATTGAATTTTTGTTCCACTCGAAGTTAAACTATTTGAAACCAAAATAATCGTGACTGTAATGACATGGCATTTTGTCTGCTCCAAGTTAGTAATTAAACCAACTCGAACCGTTCATAACGATAGATTGTTGTTGGCTTATACGGTTTAAACAGAATCAATACGGAATCACGGTGTAAAATAATTGCAGCGGAATAAAATTTCTATATAAATATCAGAGTTGTACAAAATTTACAGCAGAAGATAACTAAATCTTTACATAGATTTTAGATGAATAAAATTTTACTAATTTGTCAAGGGTATTTTTATGGTATATATACACTTGGAAAATTATTTGTTATTTGGGTTAGCTCTTGTACACTAGTTTTGATGAATTTTTACACTTGTTCTTGATAATACGTATGTTTGCACCACGCGTCCGTCCCTTGTATTATGTCTCTACCACGTGCTCCCTTAAAAACCTCGGTGCCTTCTGTTCTTTGTTTATTTATTCCTCAGCCAAAATGAATTCATTTCCTTCCCGAGAAATCAACTCGTTGTTCCTATACCTTACACTTGTCTTTGGTCTTCTGTTCACTTCGCCATGTGCCAAAAATGTTCTGACAATGTTCCACGCGTTATTTCCTTTTTCCCATTACCTCACCCTTTCCTTTTGTCATTTTTTTTACCTTCACCAAATCTTCCCCAGAAAAATCGTTTTGTCTAAAGCTCCCCAAAATTCGATTACGACCTTCCACCAAGAAAATTCAAAATTCGCTCCACTAAATTTTGTGCTCCACCTCTGATTTGTCCTCTAAGCCGCCGCCTTTAATCCCCACCGCCTTGTCGATTTGGAAGTGTGACCTTCGTGACTCGTCTGAGTCTCTGCCTCAGCCAAGCAGTTCGACTAGACCCTGAACCCGTAGCCGCTAAGACCAGCACCCCGCATCTTCGAGCAGTCATCTCCTTGTTAAGAAGTGAAGCCACCAAGTGTCAACGGGGACGCCGCAAGTTGTGATGACCAACGCGAGCTGCATTTTTGCTCCACCACTGTTGAACCACAATCTGGAACTGGATTCATCGTTGTGTCTTCTAGGGCGCGAGCTTGTAACCTGCAACTGCTCCTTCTTCTTCGCGTTGTGAGGTGAGTTTTACGCTCATGATTTTCTTTGCTGCAAGTATCTTAACCACAATTTAAACTAAAGTATAATGGTGGATTTGAGTTTTGTTAGTAGGCTACCTCATGTTAATATTGATGTTTAAAAACATGGTTTTCCCTAATTAATCACACTAGTTTTATGTACATGGTGCTGCACTTTGAATTGGGCATGTATTGATAATGACATATGTTGTTTTCCTACGCTTTCTTTAGTCACGGGTTTCTCGAATCTCGGTAACAAATCATTTCATTTTATATCTCGAAGTTATAAACCATTTCGAAATAATAATTTCCAAATCATATATTATTTTGTTTTTCAAACATTTCAAAATCTTGGGATTCAAGTTGTCGAATTTTCTATGTTTATAAACCATTTAAATTTTCAAATCATATCGAGTTTCCATCAATTTCAAATTATTAATACAACTTGCCCTCAGATTGATTGATGTATGGCAAAAGGAAAGGTTCAAGAATACAAACTGGACAGTTAACAGTTCAAGCACGAATAGATCGAATGAACAACTGTAATCTACAACACAAGGAGTTTGTCCGTCTTCAGCTTAGTGATCTCCTTCCCCATATAATTTTTAATCCCTAAATTGTTTTCATGGCCTCCCTTTGATCACCATAACCGCAACTGATCCTCCGCCGCGGGCACCCGAGCTTCCGGGTTCCATCGCCTCCTCTTTGAACCGACTCCTCCCTCGCTACTGCTAAACCTCCCACCATCGCCTTCCATCTCAGGCTCCACCAAGCAAATCCCTAAATCCGTTGTCGCTTTAGGCGCTTCACCATGCTCCAGCAACCTTCGCCCTCACCTTCATCGAACCGCGCCATCAGTACCCGCGCATCACCTCCGTACACGCAACCAACAATAATTCCTCCAGCTCACCGTATGCTGATGCCATCAAACCCAAAGTACGCCCAGCTCTAATACCACATGTAATGATTCGCCTTTTTGACCATCTTGAATCCGTATTTAAATCAGCTCGAAACGGCGGACTGTTATTTAGCTTAGCGGGTTTAACAAAACAGACACAGAATCACAGTATAATAATAATTGCAGTGGAATATTTTTTTTTTAAACATATGGAAATTGGTAGTGTATAATCACGCAAGTCTTATAAAGCCAAATAATACCCAAAATATAATACTAGTGCTGACTTATGCCATTAAGTATCAACATTAAACCATGCATAACTGGTTACATGCAACAACATTCAGATAGTGCTCCATTGAAATGAGTCCAAATAATATTGTGCAGCAATAAAGAAAGTCTTGCAAACTAGCAACTATAAATATGTTCAAGATTCATGCTACACAGGTCAATGTGCACACATATACTGCAACCATTTGGAAACGGGACATTTCTTTGCAATATATATTTAATTATTATTATTTTTATCCAACAGCAAGCAATCCCTACTTGTTTCTTCTACTAAAAAAATATCATATTTGTGCTCACTCATTGACTAACCTCTGATAGTTTCCGTAGTTGTATTAATGGTTAATTCATTAATAATTTCATTTGTCGAAAATTTTCAGTAACCATTATCCTCATGCTATTTGAAATTCCTTTAAATTTAGCATGGAACTCTTCAAATGTAGGGATTTATTTCCTTAGATAACCAATTGTAAAGTCACAGGTGTTTTAGGAGCAAGAACAACAGAGGTATATTTTCAACATGCATGATAATCCAACAATCAAAATACAGTAGCAAAACAACTAAAACAGTCATACTTAATGAACACCGAAGTAATGAACTTGCAATAGGTTTAATCGTAAGTAAAACTTACTATTATCTAGCGCGTAGGCGGTTCCATTCGGAGTAGACAGCGGCAAACCGGGTGGCCGTTTGGTTTCAGATCTTGAAACGACAGAGCTCCTTTGGTGGTGCGCAGGCCTTGGAGGCAACAACAATTTTTTTATAAGGAAGCACGGAGGAAAATTCGATTGGGGAATTTGGACTTTTGTCACTGGTTACTGCCGATGGAGGCTCAGCCGACGGCGCTTTGGTGGAGACCACGGATGAATATGTATATAGTGACGAGGAGGGAAAAACAACGGTGAACAAGGCTGAACACAGGCAAGGGAAAGGCGGCGGCTTGCGATGCCATTCACGGTGGCGATGGAAGTGGCCATTAATCAAAGGATTTGGGAATGGAGAATTAATTTTAGAGGAAAATATTGGGAGTAGAATAAAGGGAACGGTGAATATAAAAGGAAGGACATGGTGAAAATTAAAGACAGTGACACGTGGTATAATTTCAGAACCAAGTAAACAAGTGCCCGGTTATCTCTATTAACATGGACAGGTGTAGACAAATTTAAACAAACAAATTTTTCCAAGTAGAATATACCCTTATTATACCAATATTTTGTATGATACACATACATGAAATTATACACATTCACTTACAATTTTTAAATTAATTCAAATCAATTAAAAATTATATAAATTAAATTGAAAAAATTCAAAATTAATTTATGTTTTCAAATTTGTAATTTCTCAAAATTATATTTAAATCAGTTTAAAAAATATTAATACCGTAAAATTTTAACAAAACAAATTTAAACATGAATATAAGGTTTAAAGTTACACTTATAAAGTAAATTAATTCAAACTAAGTTTTAAATTAACTAGAATTCAAATAAAAATCAAAGATCCTAAAATTCTCAATACTAAATTAAATCAACTTAAAATAAAATTTAAATGCCAAAATTCTGGTTCATTAAAATCTCTCCCCCTTAAAGCTTTGCGTCCTCGAAAAGGAGAGATCATAAATTTGAAATCAAAGTATGAAATAATTTTCTGACTTAACATCCTATTTTCATTTCAATCATTAGAAACACTATATTTACTTTCCATATCGAATTATACTCACTTCGGAATTTCAAAACCAAAATCATTTCAAAATTTCAAATAATTTATTACAAATGACATAAAACCTTTAGGTCCTAAGTCGAGAGGTTTCTCCCAGTGACAAGGCCACGAGGCACGGCCTATGCATGTATCGATTTCGAATAATGATGTCTCTCCAGACATCAAAGCAGACCATCATTAAGGGTTTACACCCATGTCATAACTTTCTTTAGTCACGGGTTACTCGAATCTTAGTAACGAATCATTTTGTTCGTATCCCGAAGTTTATAAATCATTTCGCAATCATAATTTCAAATACTTTCGAGTTGTGTTATTGTCGTTTTATAAACATTTCCAAATATCGAGATTTTAAGTCATTAAACATTCTATGTTTATAAACTACTTTTATAAACTATTCATCATATCCAACATAATTGGAAAACCTTGGAATCAAATTTGATCAATACGATTTTCATAATGGCCTTCCAACTAGATTTCATACAAATTCAAGCTTTTAAAATTCAATCAAAGCTTTAGATAATAGTTTATACTTTATATAAGTCATATAAACTTCCTTAGATCAAATTTCATTGTTTCATATATTAATATATTTGTTAACATAACACTTTAGACAACATCAACTTGGGGATTTATTCGTTTATCGTTGCAAATCTAAAATTTATTCAGTTCGAAGTAAATCTTAGCTTCTTTCGATATATGACATACGGGGTATACATGATCAAAGGTCATGGGAACAATGTATCGAATTCATATGATCAAGTCAAATCGAGGCTAACATGAACCTTTGGGTTCAGAATAGACAGCTACACGATGGTCTAAGTTCAAAATATTCGTTGAGCTCAAAGTTGAAGGCCACTTAAGATCAAATAGTCAAGTTCAACAAGTCCAAGATAAGAAAGTCAAGGCAGTTCAATCATGGTGTACTCAAAAAATTCTACCATATCGCAAGTGATTATTCGTTTAGAAGTTCTTATTTGACTCATTCCTATAGTTTGGTCTTCTCCCCCACTTAGACATTTGTCATATTTTAAATCATCTGCAAATTTCTTAAGTGAACTTTGATTTTATTCAAAACATACTTTAAGCGAAATAGTTTAGCTGGCATTTAGTATTCATGTTAAACATAAATTCAAGTCGATTATTTATTTCCAATTTATTAACACTCATCGACGGGTTTAGGTACTTGATTAGATTATAAGATTTATATACAACTTGATTAATTTCAAAACTTTGATTTTCCAAATTTCAAATTTAGACATAAGTAAAGCGGAAAAATTTATATTTAATTTTCAAAGTTGTGGACTTGGAAACCATTTAAAAATCCCCTTACTTATTTCATTGAGTTGAGGCTATACAAGCTATAATTTCAAGTCATCGATTTGTTATTTAGAATTTGAAAACACTTGATAACTCGAAGCCTAACAAGTCTACCTCTGTTCTTAAAGAAATTTAGCCATACATGGTACCTATGCATGTCTAAAAATCCCCGAGTACTAAATATATACTTGTTTCAACTCCCAGTGAAAATACTTAAAATCCTTAAAATAGATATTGGAACTTCCAACCGATGCCAATTGTTAAAACTACTCACGAATCGCAGATACACAATGGTTACGCCTGGATCCCCCAGGTAGCATCCGTACCTAGTGGCCTTGTCACTGGGAAAAACCTCTCGACTTGGGACATAAATGTTTTATGTCATTTATCGTAAAATATCTGAAATTTTTGAAATGATTTTGGTTTTGAAATCCTGGAGCAAGTATGATTCGATATGAAAAAGAAATATAGGATTTCAAACGATTTGAAAATAAACCGGGATGATAAGTCAAAGAAATTATACCATGTTTTGATTTCCAAATTTTAAAATTCTATTGTTATTTGGTTTTAACAACTTCTCCTTTTCGAGGACAAAAAGCCTTAAGGGGGGAGATGCTAGATACTAACATGTGACCGAAAGAACAAGGAATAAAACATTGAGATTGCATGTGCATCAAAGATTTTATCAGTTTCTAAACAAGTAAATGGCAAGGTAAAGTACTGAAGGCAAACAAGTGTCATAGCACGTCACTTTTACAAGAACAAGCATGCAAAGAAACAAGGCCAACACCCTTTTCATGCCATGACTAAATAAGACTAAAGTAATATCAAAAATAAACATAGCCAGGGAAGGTAACAAAGATAAACAACTCAGGTAGCATAATTATCATTTATACCCAGGTATATAAGTATACATAGTACACGGATAGAGAATGAGGCAATCACAGTAAAACCAAACAAGGGCATACGGGTGGCTACTGTTTTGTTTTCTTTATTACAGAAAATTAATAACATGTATTAAGGACTGTAACGAGTTTGAAATACAAATTTCAAATATATTTTAAAACTAATCGAGCTAGTGTGTGAACAATTGCATATAAATGATTTGGAAATTTAACTTGAAAATTGAATTGTTTAGATTTTTTATTTGGTTTTAAAATTAATTTGAAATTTGTATTTGAATATTTTTGAATACACTATTTTGTTTGTATGCATACTTGGTGTAATAAATGGTGTCATATTTGAAGAGGAAAAATATGTAATATGTTTGTAACTTAGTATATATAGGGTATATTATGGTATTGGATATAATATGTATACACCTAAAGATATACTTGTTTAAATTGGGAAAAAAAACACTTTAAACACTTGTCCTAGATAAAACATTGGTTAACAACACGTGTTCCTGTTTCCTCTACGCGTCCCTTTACTTTTGAATGTGTCCTCGCTTTCTTTTTTATTTCCACCATTCTTTTATTTATATTGTTTATCAACCAAACTTGTATCCCCAAATCCATTTTCCTTAACCAAAATTAAGTCTCCCTCAAAGTAAAAATGGCCACCACCGTATTGAATTTTGCTCTTTTTCTTAACAAAATCATTTCGTTCTCCCCAAATTGGTGGCCGATCGATCCATGGTAGCCGCTCTGGCCCCATCGCCACAACAGGTTTGAATTTCTCTGCCTTCTGCCTCCGCCGTCACAGACAACCTCTTCGTCGCCTCGAAGCCCGTGCTATCTCGAACCATGTTTTCAGCTCAATACTTGATTTTGGTGTATTCATTGCTAGTTTTCCAGCATCAACATGAGCCACCTCGCATCCTTCTTTTGAGACCCAGCCTCCTCTGGTTCAGAAGCCGCTGAAACTCAAGCTGCATTTGTTCGTCACCATTCAGCTCACTTCGGTCAACAGTAGTCGAAGCTGTTTTTCTACTGTGATTAAAGCTGAGTTGAATCTCATGATTATTTTGGTTTCAAATAGTTTAACTTTGACTGGAACAAAAATTCAATAGTTAGTTTAGTCTAAGTTTGTTTTGTTCCTTGCTGAAAGCCACATTGTTTCTTAAGTATACTCACCATGTCAGGTGATTAGCTTGTGTATGAAAATTGGGTATGCATGTTGATCTTGGCATCTTTGTTTGTTGTGAGTTGCTTGTTTGTTAGGAAGAAAATACTTTTCTGTCATTAAACTGAAGCTGTACATTTTAATTTCTTGTATGCTGCCACTACCACGGGTTCACGCACCAGCAAACTTATGTAAATGTTTGCTAATAGCTGGTTTGGAAAATATGAACCCTGGTTTGCCTAAACCTGGAACTGAACCTGGTATTTTGGGGTCCATTGACAGTTTAAAATTTATAAGTGAATGTTCTTTTTGACTTCATGCATGTGATGTCCTCCTATAAATATTTGGACACCCTGTTTATTCGAAGTAATATTCTACAGATTTTATTTTGCCACCTCATTTGTAGGCCTAAACATGAGTAGGTAACTTAAGAAATAATAAAGTATTATATGTGTACTTCCCTGTTATGTTGAATTTAGAATTATTTGGGCTGATTTTGGGTACATTAAGCCATACACTAACCCTGCTCATTGCTGGTATTTTTCATAAGCTATGATATTGGTTCATATGATGCGACCAGTAAGGTAGATTTAGTGTTCTGTTCCCCTGTTTCTTATAATGTTGGCTGCCTCTTTGGTTAGGGAGAAGCCCCATTCTTTTATTTTGTCTCAAGTAGTATGTCCCTTACCTACATTTGGATGTAGGATGCATCGTTCAATTACTCAATGTAAGAGGCAGCCTGCGTTTCTTCCTTGACGAGTCGTGTCCGTTGCTTTCCCCATTTATGAACTTATTTGTTTTTCTGAAACTGTTTGAATTAATTGTTGTGTTGCAGCAATTTTCCTTGGTTCTAAGGTCATGATGCACGCATGGAATCGAACACTTCTTTATGTTGTACCTTTATGTTGAAATATTGCCTGCCCCATTCTTTTTTCAATGCATGCAAGCTTTTCGGTCCAGTATGATATATATATATATATACACACACACACATGTTCATGCATGCATGGGATGATGTGTTACAGTTATAAATGACTTGTTTAGTTTAACTAAAATATTAATACCTAGTTATGAAGTACACTTCTGGAAATTTGGACGTATGTGAATTTATGGCGCTTTACTCTACATATGTACTTCTCATTTTTTTTTTTGAAATTTGAACTTGACGGCATTAATCATATGTTGCTGTGCTTGCATCCCTGAACACATAATTTTAGTTTGGATATAGATTTGAAATTTAGTAATGCTTGTTAGCTATTATATTTTAGTTTCTATTGAAGTTAAATTACTTAAACTATGATTTAATCCTGACTCGAGTGTTTTATGTCTCTGCATGGAACGCTCGGGTCAGATCCGAATTGTTCCAGATTTTAAAGATTCAACTCGCAAACTGGGGAGGAACGTGAAGACGCAAGACGCTTATGCGCGCACAAGGCCCGTCAAAAATGTAATCTTTATTTTAAAAATTCATGTATACATTATGTTACTTTCGCTGTGATTTTTTTTTGTTGTAAAACTCTGATATTATATGTATAAAAATTTATTTCACTGTAATTATTCTATGTCTGTAATTCTGTGTGTTTATTCTATTAAACCCGATAAGAAACAATGATTTGCCATTTTAGCATCTAGAGTCGGTTTAAATACGGATTCGAGACGTTAAAAATAGCGAGTCATTACATGTACCAATTGACAATCAAGTTTTGAATCATCAACAGCCATATAACACCTCTATACACACCAACTCGGTAGACAACTTGGTTTTCCACAATAACTAAATACAGAGTTATGAAACAATGATGAAATGCATACTTTTGAACCAATGTTATAAAAATCTTCCAAAATTGCCATTTAAACTTTTCAAAATTCAGATTATGAAAAAATTGAAAACCAATGCGTACCCATTATTGGAGATGAAGATTAAGGATCTTAAGACAAACAAAACGAAACATTAGAGGGGGTGAATAGTGTTGTATGGAATTTATTAATTTCTTGAAATCTTTTTGGATTAAACAAAACAGTATGCATAATACAGATATTAACAAACACATAACCAATCACAGAACGCTGAAAATAAAAGTAAAAGAAGAAAAAGGAAAGTACACACTGGGATTTTATACTAGTTCGGGACTCTCCTACATCTAGTCCTACACAATGCTTGGTTGATGTAGATTTTTAATCAATCAATATCCGATTACAATCCTTGATTTTAGGTCTACAAGGGGACACCACAACTGATTCCCAGTACAGTGAGACTTAGTTGGTTTACGGGCCACAAATTTACACCGGATCAGTTTCCGGGACAAAATCGCACCAGTCACTTTATACTAGATAGGACCACACCCTTCTCTTATATATTTTTGTAGTATTGATTCAATAGGACTTGACCTTGAGATCTTTGATTACAAACAACCTATAACTCTTGAGTAGCACTTGAACTTAGAGAGATTTTGATTTGTAATTGCAAGAGAAGAAGAATGATAGGATTTCTATTGAAATCGGTAGAGCATAAGTGCAGAGAGTTAAGAAATTAAGTATAATAATGGTGGAAGGTTCAAAGAGGAAGATGAAGACGAAAGTGGGTTAAAAATTTTAATTTTGGAAGGTATTTACAGTTTTCCAATAGCCACAATGTAACTACCCAAATTTTTAACAAATAATAATTAATTAATGGATTAATTAATTAAGGAATAAAATGATAAAATAAATATTAATCATAAAAATTTTGAGAATTGGGTAAAACAGACTTTATCGTTGCGTCCGTTACGAAATTCCGATTCAGATAGACTTTTAGTTACGTAAATCAAACAAGAAATGAACAAGTTATGATCAAAAGAAGTTTGAACTATATTAAATAATTTAATATACAAGCAAAAAATAAAACAACCGTAAATGGGCGCCCCAACCATTAGCTGGGTTGACACATGGGTCGACCCATGTCTAAGGTGGGTCGACCTACCATAGAGTAGGCAGATTCCCATGCTTGAATCTGGACTATTTCGTGTGTTGTACACATATGCTAAGGCAGTTTGAGGTGTACAGTTTGATTTAATAACCTAATTTCCTACGGTTTAGATTTATCCTAACTAATCTATAAATAGGCTAGCAGCCTCATCATTTTCTTACACACAAACATTCTTCATCTTCTTCCTCCTCCAAGTTATTTATGAATAAAAATTAAGAAAATGTTGAGGTGCTGCCAGAGCTTAGATTGAAGGGATAATTCTTGTTGTTCTTCTACAACAAATATTTTAGAGGATTTTCTTGATCTACAACAAACTTAATTGAATATTACTGTGATTTATGGACTTCTTCCAAGTTAAAGTTAAATAGATACAATAGTTCTTGTAGTAATCTAAATAAAAAGAATTTTGATAGTAAATATGTATTGGATCTAAAAAGTATCAGTGTTTATAAGTTTATTCGTATATGTTATTTTCATTACTGTCAATTACCTATTCATTTTCAGTTATTATCTGTTCCTATGTACATCTCTCTTCCTTATCCCCTTTTTTGTTTTATTTACAGTATTATTATGCCTTCACTATTTGAATTGCATAGAATTGGAAAAGTATGAAATAACGTTAAAAGGTGAAATTGGGTATATTAGAATTTTACTGTAAATTGGGATTATTATAATTGAAGAATATGTAAAAATGAATAGGTTAAACTTAATTTTATATTAAGAAGAAATTTCATTTGTAAACATGTATTTGACATTAATCTATAGACATATAAATATGGCATTGACTTGGTGAACATGCATTTGATATAATTTGTAGACATGTTAAATACAATAATTTGTCATTCATGTTAATTGATATTAAGGAGAATATCCTAAAAACAAAGTAATATGTCATTCACGTTAATTGACATTAAGGATAGTATATTAATTTGAGAAAAATGGTAATTCATGTTAATTAACATTAAGGAGGATATGTTAATTCAAGAAACATGGTGATTAGGCATTCATTAATTGACATTAATTAGGGAGAATATGTTAACTGGAGTATATTTTGTCATTTATGTTCAATTTAATAAAGGAAAATAGGTCACCTATGTTCATTTCATGTTAACTTGGAAAAAACATGTCAATTAGACATTTATGTTCATTTCATGTTAATTTGGAAAAAATATGTCAGTAAGTCATTTATGTTCATTCAATGTTAGTTGGGGTAAAATGTTAATTAGACATTTATGTTCATTTGATGTTGAGATGGGGAAAAGACATGTTAATGTTAATTTAATAGGGTAAACATACATTGATATTGGAATCACATGTTAATTGAAGCTGATTTATAAACATGACAATTTGGCATTGATATCGGAAAACATGTAATTTGTCACTGGATATTAGGATGGGAAACACGTTCATTCAACATTAACTTGGAAAGTGCGTTAATTTGACGTTAGTATGGAAAACACGTTAACTGTACTTAATATGACATTAAGTAATCTTATTGGAAAAACGTGTTAATCCGTTTGAGTTATACTTAATATGACATTAAGTAATCAATATGAGAAAACATGTTAATTGGAATAAATGGTATTTAATTGGAAATTAAAATGCAAATGGAGAACATGCGAATTATACTTACTTTAATATTAAGCAAATATATCATGGAAAATATGAGGATCAGATGTAAGTTTAAGTAAAATATGTTATTGTAATCTATATACATCTGAGTGGGTGCTTATCATTTTGGGGAAAGGTTGTACACAGAATTACATTTAATGAGAAATGTCATTTACAACCATGCTTATTAATGAACTTGAACCTGCTAAGTTAAACAGTTGACTAGTAAGCTAAGAGATTCCACATCTTGCTGTTTATATCTGGTTCGAGACTCTTAAAATCCTAGTTTACTTGGGGGGCCAAGCCTCGGGGTGGCTTGTGTCAATCTTATTGTTGTTTGGAACCCGTATCAGTCAGTATCCTTGTTGGTATCATAAAGGGGCCAGGGCACGCTTTACTGATCTTGATGGTAAGAGGTTCAAAATCTTGGAGGTAGGTACTGTGCGTTCTGGCAGAGTCATGCATGTGCATGGGTCTGACAGGGGAAACTAAGACATCGTAACACCGACAAATAGGGATATGCCTTATAAGTTGATAGGTTAGGAACTGATATCCCATACTGTCATGGCTAGCACAGGCTATTCATGTCTGTAGGAAGCCGATCAATGGGTAGTATTAGGAAAAATCCCTCCAAATTACTTGTTTCTATTCGACCCTATAGAAGTGCAAAACAGTCAATTGGCCTGACCAGTATTATTATTGTTGTTGTCTTCGTTGTTCTTTTATAAGAATAACCAGTCCTTATCATCAATTCATATCAGTTATTGTTCATCTTAAGACATGTTTAGACACTTACCCTTTTATGACGCTAGAACCGTTATTTATCTGTTTTTACTTAACTTAAGCAAGTTGAGTTGGTAATCACAGCAGCTCACCAGGCTTTATGTCTGATCCGTTTCCTTTCTCTTTTCCTTCCCCTAGGCTTACAGGGAGAAAATACATAGTTCAAATTTCTTTATTAGCTTTGTCGTGATAGGTTACTTCATGTTCTCTTCCCATGGTTAGGTTGTATATTTTTGACTATATTTGGGGGATAATATTTACTGTGATGTTGTCTTTGACTGAGAATTTTAGACATTTCATTTTGTAACTGTTTGGTTAAATGAAACAAAAATGGTTTTGTATTTCATAAATGAAAGTTTATTATTCCGCTGAAAATTTATTATTTTATGTCTTATGAAATCTTAGTTCCTGTGATGTTTTATGTCTTTATACCTACAATGCTACATACTTTCTTAATGAAATCCTCATATGAGTGACATTAAGGAATGCAGTGGTGTTACCATTGGTATCAGGGCCTAAGGTTACCAAGATCACTAAAAGTCTTGTTTTAAAAGAAATATTTTTCAAAAGAAAACACATTTTCAAAAATCAAAAGTTACTTTTGAAAATAAAATATCAACCTTCCTTTGACTCTTTCTAAATCTTTATCTTTTTAGTTGAGTTATAAGGCATTCTATCTAAGCTTTCCTTTATAGGTAGAAATATGGTTAATGGACAAACCTGTTTGGTTCAGTGGTTGGAAAAGGTTGAGGTTAGAAAGGAACTTGTTGTTTGAGAGATATTAAAAAGGGTAAATCATGGATAGAACTGCCTTATTAGTTTAGTGAAAAAAAAAAGATAGTTTGGAAGATAAGAAAACCCTATATTGATTGGATAAAGAAAGGGGATGTATTTCCATAGTTTGGTTTGAAACTAACATAGAAAAATGTCATTGCAAGAATGAAGGGTTGGTGCGGAATAGGAGTTTTATCGTATTGCGCACTAACCGCTAACTTAATGATAATTAAAAAGAAATATCTTGTAATCATGGGTTTCTATAAAATAGATTTTCTGATACTATGGAAATATATTTTTATACATTTCCGATAACCAATTAATTGGGAAACTTCCAAAAAAGGTGAATTGAAGGTTGACAAGTAAAAGTTCAGCATGAATACACTAATGACAAAAGGATTATAAGGAACATAAAAGTAGTAATAAATTGGACATTAAGAGAGAAATGGTAAAAGGAAAGGATTGATGAAAGAAAGAAGGTTATCTATATTTAGTTCTTGCTAATTTTCCTATTTTATTTAGGAATATTTTATACCTTTTCCTTTGATGTATGGGTTGGGATGGTTGCGTAGTGTCATAGCCATGATGAGTTGAATCTTGTAGAGTGTCTGTATTATAGGCTTGATA
Source organism: Allium sativum (assembly GCA_030737875.1). Taxonomy (NCBI): domain Eukaryota; kingdom Viridiplantae; phylum Streptophyta; class Magnoliopsida; order Asparagales; family Amaryllidaceae; genus Allium; species Allium sativum. Next base: position 311,453,658 of record CM060912.1, read on the forward strand.
GAGCGGTCCTTTAAAGATAGGGCAAATCCCTGAGGGTGTGATGGAAACACTAGTGACTATTTTGCACTTAGACCCAGTAGTAGTTTCTGAACTCTAGAGGGATCAGCTTGATTATCTGTTTATTTGTGGTGAGTCGAGGTTGAGACTAAAATCTTGATGTTTGGGGGCATGCCAGGTATTAATTAGGTTGCCATGATTAGGCCTCATATGACATATTGATTTACAGTGACGGGGTAAGTTACAAGCCTAAAATACGGCTTAGGCTTTAATATGACATATGAACTTATAGGGTAAAGTTACAAGCCTGATATCTGTTAAGTATTTATGAGGGCTATTTTGACTGTAAAAAGAAAATAGTTTGGAGAACTAAGATCAATCGGTTTCGACAATCGAAGACAAAGGGATGAAAGATATCTTGTTAACCCAATTTTAATTCATGTATGAAATATAAATGGTGTGTCTGAACGAAGAAGTCACACCTTATAAGATACGGTACGATCAATGATGAGTCATACAAATCTTCCAATAATTTTTGGGTTATCCGTTGAAACAGTTGAATTCATATTTGACTAATTTTGGACTTCTTATGACTCGAAAGGTTAGTTATGTTGATATTCCTATTTTTCTCTGTGCATCTCTAGGAAGTATCAGTTCAGTTTTCTTTGTGTTGTATATATTCCGAATGGTAAATGATTGAAAGATTATCTCTAGGAGAGGGAGATTAGTTTTAGTATCTCTATTTGTAACAATGCTAAATTTGTAGCATTTTTGGATAAAGAACATGGTGTAGGTGAGAATTGAGTTTCATTATTTTGACTGGAATCTTTCCTAGCTATGGGAATACACTCTCAATAGATGGGCTTCCATCTTAGGACTATCAGTATAATAAGTCGTCTCAGATGTTGGAAGGAAAATAGGTTTTCTTAGAGGTACTTGAACTCGGGTGTTGACTTGTGAAGGGTTAGTTGGATTGGAATATTTTACTCCTTAAAACCTATCTTTTGAAAATAATGGTGTAACTCTTATGTTAGAGCCTTCCGCATGTATTTTAAGGAAGTAATTTGACTTCAGTTCTGATGAAAAGGTTTTCAGAAAAAGATAAGTAAAAGAATTTTTGAAATAATTGTGTTCTTAGACAAGAGTGTACCGAGGAGGTGTTTTATGGAAATTTGTGGACCCACTTTGAGTCAAAACCTTAACCCTATAGAGTTTAAAGAACATGAATTTTGAAAGACTAATGTGTTTTGATATGAAAGTTATATTTTGGAAATTTCATAAAAGCAACTATATGTGTTTCAAAACAAAAATTTTTGCAACTAAAATTTTGCCTCATTAAGATTTTTCAAATAAGATTTTGGAAAATTATATATAAAAATTAAGGAGGGATGTAAGTCTTTATGGGGTTGGACAATATAAGTTGAATGAGCCAGGGAACACAAAATGGCTAAAGTAAAGACTAGAAATTTAAGGACGAAAAAAGAGGAAAAGTGTAACTTTACTTATAAGATTAAGGTAGGCTTTTGGATTAGTTCACTTAAGAGTATCTCTCCTAAGTAACTAAATATGAATAAGATGGTAGAACCACACCTAGGGATTCAAGTTTCTCACCCTCATTCTCTTGATAAGTATTTCCACTTTGATATTTTATCCATCGCTTCTTCCTTTGATTAGGGGCTTCCCTCTAGCATATCCTTGAAAAGTGAAGATCTTAGGATTTGAGTTTATAGATGATAGAATATGATTGAAACATGTGTTTGAGACATGTTATATTTAATGGTTACAAGTGGATGCAAATGTTTGCTAGTGGATATAGCGGATGTATACACGCACACACACACACACATTAGGCACTAGATCAGCTCAACCACTTACATATTACATATGGATGTGTGCGCAATTTAATTTTTAATGGATGAAAATGGTTGAATAATCACATGGATGTTGCATTTTGGTGAATGGTTATGCACACATATCGAATTTATATGTATCATTAGGATTCTTTTGCATGCATATTGGATGCATGACACAGACATAAGTTGCATTACGAAGGTCAGCCGATCAGTAGACCGCCTGATTTTCGCATTAACATAGGGACATATACACGACACCTTTGCATATGTTTATATAAAGCATTATAAATTCTAAGGTTAATGGATGCCAATGGAAGATGATTGAGTAGATGGGTGTTGGCATTCATGACATTCTTCTAACTTTGGAGATTTCGGGGACGAAATCCTTTAAGAAGGGGAGAATGCAACAGCCCAAATATTTAGCAAACAATAACTACTTAATGGATTAATTAATTGAGGAGTAAAATAATAAAATAAATACTAATTAGAAAAATATTGAGAACTGAATAAAACAGACATTATCGTTGCGTTCGTTACGAAATTCTGAGTCGGATAGACTTTTAGTTTTCTTAAATCAAACGAGAAATGAACAAGTTATGATCAAAAGAAATTTGAACTATATTAAATAATTTAATATATAAATCCAAAAGGCAGGTAGGATTAGGTGTTTTAAACTTGAGAAACATGAACTCGGCCTTACTTTGCAAATGGTTATGGACTATGTTAACCGACAAGAAAGTTTTCTAGAAAGAATGGATCATCAACACTTGTTATGGAGCTACATTTGATTGGAATGCGGATGTTTCTCATTGTTCAGTTTTTTGGCGAGGCGTAATGAGAAACGTTCATTGGATTAAGATTGGTGCGAGCGTCATTGTAAAGAGTGGACGCAATGCTTCTTTTTGGTTTGATAGTTGGTTGCTTCCCATTCCTGTGAGATTCGAGTTTGCTGATTTATTTGATATTGCATGCAATAAGCACTTCACAGTTGTAAAACCCCGAATTTTCTGTGAACATAAGAGTAACAAATCAGAGAATAATTAAATTATAACAAAATAATTAAGGGAAACGGGTTGCATCATTGCGTTCGTCTCGAAATTCTTCTTGGAATATAGTCCAAGTTTGTGTAAATCAGACTCCGTACGAAGAAGATATGGCCTTCAGAAGTTTCAGTAAAAATCAGCCCGGAATTCAAAATTCAGATTCGAAATTCAAAAACAGGCACCCGGGCTGGGCGGGAAAATTCCCGCCCAGGGCCCAGGTCGACACTAGGGTCGACCTCGGGGTCGACCTGGGTAAACAGGTTGACACTAGGGTCGACCCTAGGGTCGACCTCCCCCCCTTTTCCAAATCTGTAGACAGATCCATTTTTCTGCACCTGGACGCCTTTCTGACCGGATTCATGAGCTCTAACCTATTTAAACACCCCCAAACCCAGCTTTCTCTCCACACAATTTCATTCTGCTTATACTCTGCCTCTATTAAAAATAAAAATGGCGTCGTTACTCTGCTAGAATCAAAACTAGAACTAGTGCATCTTCTTCCAATCTGAATAGAGCTAAAAGAGAATCAAATCTAATCGATAGTCTATGCCAAAGGAGCTCTATTCAGTGTCAGAACACAGATTCCAGAATACAAGAATCGTTCCCTTTTTGTGAGTACAGTTATTTTCAGATATAAACTTTTATTATGATCTTGGCATGGTTATAAATCTGAATCTGAGGTTATGCAATATTCTTATCTGTCAGATCTGTTTTTCTGTGACTATTATGTATCTCCTTTTTCTTTCTGTTCTATAGCCAGGCTACTACAAGCCTGAGCCAAATCTCATAAGAGATTAACGCATGAACGCTAATTTTGGGATAAATAATGAATATTGCATAATTGGACATGACTGATCTGTGACTGATTTGAGAAAAGAACATAGGTTGTAAATTAAGATCTAGAATCAGTGCATACTATGTATAAAAGACTGTGATTTGGAAGAAGAATTATTATATGATAACATATGACTTGGGATTTGGAATATACTGCATATTATAATGCAAGATCTGATTTTGAGGACTTAATACATGATTAAAATTTAAGATCTAGATTTTGGGGCATATTTTATATCACGAACTATGATTTGAAAATAGAAAAAAAAGATATATGTGACTTAGGCTTAAAGATCTATATTAAAATAGTTTAACTACTAATGTGAATGCGCCTAAATATGGATTTTAGGATATTTAGCATCATAGGCTATAATTTGACATAATTCATATTGTTTGGAACTTTTTAGAGAATATTTTGTACTATGCAAAGTTTAAATAAAAATTTGGGGCATATGTCGTATTATGAATTATGACCATGATTTAGGCATGTAAATTTAGGCAAGATATGTAGATAGAACTTTAAGAAATATTTAATCTGTTAAATCTACTGAATTGCCTAATCTGCTAATCTGTTATCTGCTAAATCTGTTGAATTACCTAATCTGCTAAATCTGTTATATGCTTAATCTATTGAATTGCCTAATCTGTTAAATCTGTTGAATTCCCTAATCTGCTAAAATTATTATTTGCTAAATCTGTTGAATTGCTTAATCTGTTGAAAGCTGAATAAATATAAATTGGAGGCTCGATCTAAAATTGAGCAAAACATGTTAATAGAACTTTGGATAATCTGCCGTAACTTGTAAAGAAGTTAAATCTGCTAAATAGACATAATTAGTCTGATATTTTCTGTAAAGTGGCTATGACACGAGGTTAGACTCCGTTTGCAGTAGAAGCCTGCCCGGAACCAACCGGCTTAACCAGCGACCACAAACTGTCAGTCTAATGTGAGAGGTCGTAGGCATAACTAAAATATGCTTAGACACGAGGTTAGGTCTGGCTTGTGGAAGAAGTCTGCCCGGAACCGCCTGGCATGTCCAGCGGCCACAAGCTACCGACCTAATGTGAGAGGTTTGTGCATTAATAATTAATTAATGCAAATCTAAGATAAATCTGATACCTAAAACGTGTTGGGTGGATAGGGTCAAAACAATTGGTCTGCTGAATCTAATAATCCCGTTTCGTAAATATGTAGGCCCAATACAAAGTTAGGTAAAACAGTCTGTAATCCTATTGATCTGTATATCTAATCCGTTAGTCTGAGAACTTGTTAATCTGTATATCTGATCCATTAGTCTGAAAACTTGTTAACTTGATTGTCTGATCTGTGAAGTAGTAACCTGAACTCTGTTTGAAATCTGTAAACAAGTTAATCTGAAATCTGTTAGTCTGGGGACACAAGGTTAGGAGGGGAAATACTTGTGTCATCTGTTGTTTGGGACCCATATTAGTCAGTAACCCTTTCTGGTATCAAAACTTTGACCCCACGCTATGTAGTGGTCCGGGCACGCTTACTGAACTAATTATAAGCAGTTCATTTTGATAATGGCGAGGGGTGTTGATGGTGCGTTCCAACCGGATCATGTGCGTGCATGGATCCGGTCTGCTCTGAGGATGTAAGACACTGTGACATCTGTAAATAGGTTTGTGCCAATAGGTTGCCACTTTAGGGAGTGATACACCCTACTGTGGGGCCAACACAGGGTATTTATGTATTAGGGAGCCGATCGCTTGGGGGTAGGACTTAGGTTACACTTAGTTCTGTCTGTTTCTGTTGGTACCATCTGTTTCTATTAGGTGGCAACACCTGTCTGTTTCTGCGTGGTACCGTCTGTTGGGGTGGTAAAGGCCCATTACTAGTGTACACCTAATTCTAACATTCTGTTTCCGTAAGGATTATTCTGTTTCCGTCTCTGATTCCATTTCCGATTCTGTTTCCATACCTTCTGTCTGTTGGGGTGGTAAAGGCCCATTAGTTGGGTGGTAAAAGCCCATTATTAGTATTCTGCTTTTGTACCTTCTGTCTATTCGGGTGGTAAAGGCCCATTACTAACATTATGTTTCCGTAAGGATTATTCTGTTTCCGTCTCTCATTCCGTTTCCGATTCTGTTTCCGTACCTTCTGTCTGTTGGGGTGGTAAAGTCCCATTAGTTGAGTGGTAAAAGCCCATTATTAGTATTCGACTTCTGTACCTTCTGTCTGTTCGGGTGGTAAAGGCCCATTACTAGCATTCTGTTTCTGTAGAGATTATTCTGTTTCCGTTTCTGTTTCAATTTAGACATTAGGATAACACCTAATCCTGTTATACTAGTATTAGTGCATAGAAGTGAGGACTAAGTAAAAATCTTAGCTTAGTCTATATCATTCTGTTAACCTGCTATTCTTGTTACGGTTATCTCTCATCCAGTTTTATTTACATGTCATGATATTATTATCTGTTTATATGCTGAAAGTCACTGGACTCACCAGATTTATGTCTGACCTAGTTTTTTTCGCCTCTTTCTGTTTCCCCCTAGGTTTTCAGGGTGGAAACATAGGAGCTTGATTCAGATTCTCTCTGCTTGAAGTATTGCTTGGCTTTGTCTCTATCTTTCCATGGCAGTTTACGTTGGGGATTTTGACTTTAAAAACTATGCATTCTACAGGCTTTTGTACAAGACAGATATTTTGTACTTGAATTCTGATATTGTGATTTGAAAAGATGTAACCAAACTTATTTCTGTTTCTGTTGTAATAAATTTATAAATTTTTCAAGTACTACTTTATCTGTCTTGTAAATTTTTGTTCTGTCTACTAAAACGCTCCATCAAAGTTAAGGCATTCCCTTTGTGAGTGACCTTAACAGAGGTGAGGTGTTACACTTGGTATCAGAGCTGAAGGTTACCAAATTTGATAAAAAGTTTTGAAAACTATTTTCAAAAAAAAGTTTTAAAAAGGAAGTATTTTCAAAAGTAGAGTTTATTTTGAAAAACATAATCCCCAAAGCCATATGCCTATCTTTCTATCTTTTTTTTAATCATTCCATTTCTTTCGTTTCAGCATGTCTGGGGATCTTAACCTTCCGGAGGGCGTACCGATACCTGGCTGGTTCAGGAGGTACCTAGAAGCTAGGGCTAATGATGCGGGCCCAGCAGACGTCCCTCCTCCCCCAGCTGCAGCGGTTCCTCCTCCTCCGCGCGTGAATACTTTCTCGAAGATATATAGAGACTTTCGAGCCGTGGGTGGGAAGAAATTTAATGGAACTGAATCCTTTGTGGAAGCAAGGAACTGGATCAAAGAAACTGAGGATTTATTCTCTATCTTCGAGGTGGATGATAGGCTGAAGATACAGTTGGCGGTATGGTTGCTTAATGACGAAGCTTCGTTTTGGTGGAAGGTCACAAGTGGAGAGCGTCCGGTAGAGACATGGATGGATTTCAAGCATAGGTACGAGATGAAATTTCTCTCACGAGTGGAAGAGAGTCTATACGTAGAGAGGTTCTTGGCTTTGATGCAGGGAAACTTATCAGTAAGAGAGTACGCCAACAAGTTTAATCAGTTGGCGAGATTCAGCTTAGATTTGGTAAATACACCGCATAAAAAGGCACTGAGGTTTGCTAAAGGTTTGAATGAGCCGCTACACGGATTGGCGATGTCCCACATTCCTATGGGGGCAACCTTCGAGAAATTGGTGGACATGGCGTTAATGCATGAAGAGGAAGCCGAAAGTAAAAAGAAAGATGAAAAGCTTGAAGGACCACAGAACAAGAAGGCGGGGCCCAAAAAGGAAACGAAAAAGAAGGATTAGAGGTCCGAAGATAAGAAGGAGAAGAAGTGCTTTACTTGTGGAAGCTCGACCCACCTGAACAAGGATTGCAGAAAGAGGAAGGGCACTTGCTTCAACTGTGGAGAAATGGGGCACTTCACTAGGGACTGCCGAAAGAAATGAGGACAAGGCAGAGGGCAGGACCTACCTCTAGAGGGCAGGCGAATGCTCGCAAGGCTAGTGGATAGGAAAGAAATAAGAAAATTTATGTATAAGGTTTAATTTCCTTCTCTGATTGTGGAGTTAAAACTCTTTTTGATTCTGGCATTTTGATTCTGTAATTGAAACTCTGCACTTTAATACTAGTCATGTTTCTGATCCCGCTGTAGACTCAAACTCATAAGGGTTACGACTCATCTGTTTGTGATAGGTTGGGGTTTAAGGATATCTGTGTTGGGCATTAAGTTGACTATGACGCATACATTCTGGTTTTTTTTTGTGGGATATGATGGGGATTTTATCATGCTTAGTTTCCTAAGAATCATTTGATAATCTGATCTGTACCAGTAGTCTGTAAGTATCTGAATATTTCTGAAAAGGAAAGGGGTTTTTACTCAAAGCGTGAAGTAGATTTCTAGTTGGACATTTGTTTAATGGGAGTGATTCTCTGAGTGTCAATCTGATGTTGATTTCGGTCTTCGGGGTTGATACTTAGGGGGTTATTCTCTTAAATCGATGTCTAATAGGAACAAAGCTTTTGTTTTAATCGTACTTGCTTCTATCACTCAGCTGTATCCTATCGATCTAGTATTCGACCTTTAGGTAGAAACTAATGGGTGTAAACATGTGTTTGAGACATGTTATGTTTGATGGTTGCAAGTGGTTGCTAGTGGTTGCTCGTGGATGCATATACACACACTAGGCACTAGATCGGCTCAAAAACACTCTCATACTGCATATGGATGTGTGTGCATTTTTCAATTTTTATGGATGTGAAATGGTTGACTCAGCACATGGATGTTGCATATGAATGAACAGTTGTGCACTCATATAGAAATGATATGTATCAAATAGGAAAATTGCATATATGTTGGACTCATGGCACTGACATAATTCGTATTAAGGAGGTCAACTGAATCAGTGGACCGCCTGATCTTTGCATTAGATAAGGAACATATACACACAATTTTGCATATGTTCATACAACATTAGAATTTTTCTAAGGACAATGGATGCTTGTGAATGATGGTTGAATAGATGGGTGATTGGATGGTAGGACGCATTCTTCCTAACTTGAAGATTTCGGGGAAGAAATCCTTTAAGGAGGGGAGAATGTAACACCCCGAATTTTCTATGAACATAAGAGTAACAAATCTGAGAATAATTAAATTGTAACAAAATAATTAAGGGAAACGGGTTGCGCCATTGTGTTCGTCTCGAAATTCTGCTTGAAATAGAGTCTAAGTTTGTGTAAATCGGACTCCGTATGAAGAAGATATGGCCTTCAGAAGTTTCAGTAAAAATCAGCCCGGAATTCAAAATTCAGATTCAAAATTCAAAAACAGTCACCCGGGCTGGGCGGGAAAATTCCCGCCCAGGGCCCAGGTCGACATTAGGGTCGACATTAGGGTCGACCTGGGGGTCGACACTAGGGTCGACCTGGGTAAACAGGTCGACACTAGGATCGACCCTAGGGTCGACCTCCCCCCTTTTCCAGATCTGTAGACAGATCCATTTTTCTGCACCTGGACGCCTTTCTGACCGGATTCATGAGCTCTAACCTATTTAAACACCCCAAACCCAGCTTTCTCTCTACACAATTTCATTCTGCCTATACTCTGCCCCTATTCTAATTAAAAATAAAAATGGCGTCGCTACTCTGCTAGAATCAAAACTAGAACTAGTGCATCTTCTTCCAATCTTAATAGAGTTAAAAGAGAATCAAATCTAATCGATAGTCTACGCCAGAGAAGCGCTATTCAGTGTCAGAGCACAGATTCCAGAATACAAGAATCGTTCCCTTTTTGTGAGTACAGTTATTTTCAGATATAAACTTTTATTATGATCTTGGCATGGTTATAAATCTGAATCTGAGGTTATGCAATATTCTTATCTGTCAGATCTGTTTTTCTGTGACTATTCTGTATCTCCTTTTTCTTTCTGTTCTATAGACAGACTACTACGAGCCTGCGCCAAATCTCATAAGAGATTAATGCATGAACGCTAATTTTGGGACAAATAATGAATATTGCATAATTGGACATGACTGATCTGTGACTGATTTGAGAAAAGAACATAGGTTGTAAATTAAGATCTAGAATCAGTGCATACTATGTATAAAAGACTGTGATTTGGAAGAAGAATTATTATATGATAGCATATAACTAGGGATTTGGAATATAATGCATATTATAATGCAAGATCTGATTTTAAGGACTTAATACATGATTAAAATTTAAGATCTAGATTTTGGGGCATATTTTATATCACGATCTATGACTTGAAAAGAGAAAAAAAGATATATGTGACTTAGGCGTAAAGATCTATATTAAAATAGGTTAACTATTAATGTGAATGCGCCTAAATATGGATTTTAGGATATTTGGCATCATAGGCTATAATTTGGCATAATTCATATTATTTGGGACTTTTTAGAGAATATTCTGTACTGTGCAAAGTTTAAATAAAAATTTGGGGCATATGTCGTATTATGAATTATGACCATGATTTAGGCATGTTAATTTAGGCAAGATATGTAGATAGAACTTTAAGAAATATTTAATCTGTTAAATCTGCTGAATTGCCTAATCTTCTAATCTATTATCTGCTAAATCTGTTGAATTGCCTAATCTGCTAAATCTGTTATCTGCTTAATCTGTTGAATTATCTAATCTGCTAAATCTGTTGAATTGCCTAATTTGCTAAAATTGTTATCTGCTAAATCTGTTGAAGTGCTTAATTTGTTGAAAGCTGAATAACTATAAATTGGAGGCTCGATCTAAAATTGAGCAAAACATGTTAATAGAAATTTGGATAATCAACCGTAACTTGAAAAGAAGTTAAATCTGCTAAATAGACATAATTAGTCTGATATTTTCTGTAAAGTGGCTATGACACGAGGTTAGACTCCGTTTGCGGTAGAAGCCTGCCCGGAACCAACCGACTTAACCAGCGACCGCAAACTGTCACTCTAATGTGAGAGGTCGTAGGCATAACTAAAATATGCATAGACACGAGGTTAGGTCTGGCTTATGGCAGAAGTCTGCCCGGAACAGCCCGGCATATCCAGCGGCCACAAGCTACCGACCTAATGTGAGAGGTCTGTGCATTAATAATTAATTAATGCAAATCTAAGATAAATATGATACCTAAAACGTGTTGGGTGGATAGGGTTAAAACAATTGGTCTGATGAATCTAATAAAACCGTTTCGTAAATCTGATGGCCCAATACAAAGTTAGGTAAAACAGTCTGTAATCCTGTTAATCTGTATATCTGATCCGTTAGTCTGAGAACTTGTTAATCTGTATATCTGATCCGTTAGTCCGAAAACTTGTTAACTTGATTGTCTGATCTGTGAACTAGTAACCTAAACTCTATCTGAAATCTGTAAACAAATTAACCTGAAATCTGTTAGTCTGGGGACACAAGGTTAGGCGGGGAAATACTTGTGTCATCTGTTGTTTATGGGACCCATATTAGTCAGTAACCCTTTCTGGTATCAAAACTTTGACCCCACGCTATGTAGGGGTCCAGGCACGCTTACTGAACTAATTATAAGCGGTTCATTCTGATAATGGCGAGGGGTGTTGATGGTGTGTTCCAACCGGGTCATGTGCGTGCATGGATCCGGTCTGCTCTGAGGATGTAAGACACCGTGACAACTATAAATAGGTCTGTGCCAATAGGTTGCCACTTTAGGGAGTGATACACCCTACTGTGGGGCCGACACAGGGTATTTATGTATTTGGGAGCCGATCGCTTGGGGGTAGGACTTAGGGTACACTTAGTTCTGTCTGTTTCTGTTGGGTGGCAACACCTGTCTGTTTCTGCGTGGTACCGTCTGTTGGGGTGGTAAAGTGTAATAACCCGAAAATCTGGGCCAGTTTAAAATTTTCATGTTGGCAATTTTAGCGAATTTTGAATATTTAAAATAGATTATTTTAAATAAAATCGACGTGAAATTTATTTTGAATATAATTCGACGTATATATTATACGCGTCGTCGTTAGAATATAAATAATTATATATAATTATAAATAGAATTGAAAATGGCGCGGTAGTTCGATAATTCGATTTCAAACTTCAATTGAACATACCGGGTGCAAACCAATCCGGATTTTAGTGAAACCAAAAACATTAGGATCTAGTTGAGAATATCTTTCCAACGAATCCGAAAAATCGAAATTTCATAGCGGGAATCAAAAGTTATGCCCAGTTGAAAATTCAGAATAGTCGCTATGTAAATTACACATGGCCCAAAAAGTCATATTTTGCATACGGATGAATTTGGACTCGAAACCACTTCCATTGAGTTCAAAATGCCGTTTAGAACTCCGAAAAGTATAAGCTTCGATATATTCCGATATCCGGAATAGTGGCTATGGGCTGGAGTTGTTCGGTTAACAAAACATAGCCCTTAAAAAGTGAAATTTTGCATATGAGCTCAGAATTCGACGAGATAAATTTTTATGGATTCATAATGACAAATCATTGTTGAGTTCCAAATGGCGCGTCGAACAGAGTTAATATGTGGCCGTGCGAGCTGAAACAGTTCGGGGTAAAACGAGCAGTCATTTTACAAAGGAACATTATTGATACGACCTCGGAATTCAATTCTACTTTTCTTTCTAGGTTCGTATCATCTAATAATGGTTAAATCCAAGAGGGCTTGATTTTTTGAGTTAGCATGTGAGCGTGTGAGAAGAAAAAGTGCGCCAAAATCGCATTTTTAGAGCTTATCTGAGCATATTTGTGATTTTTAACAGACGGTCAAACGAACTCGGAATTCGACGAAAATTGTTTCGTTGGACTCGTCTTCACGTCTACTATCTCGTGTCCGAAATCCGCGGCCATCGGAGATCGCTAGTGTTCAGGCGATACGCGAGAAACTAGCATATAATCACTTCTACTTCCTTTTTCTCTTCATAATTTCACTTTCCTCTCTTCCTCCAAAAAACTCAAAAATGGCTCCTCCTCCCCAAACCCGCTGCCCACCTCCACCACCGGCCTCCACCGCCCACCGTCGGCCGCCGCACCTCCTCTTCCTCCTCCCCTCCTCCTCCTCTTCCTCCTCCTCCTTCCTCTCTTCCAACCGCAAAGCCCTAAGCCACCACCACCACGACGGCCACCACCTCCACCACCGCAACCCATTAGCCGACTCCCCATGCCACATCAGGTCCGGCGCAGCCCCCCCCCCCCCCCTCAGCCCAATTCCGGCCGTGGGCCCCACATGGCCAATATCCCCCTTTTCACAAAAAATCCCGTTTTTGCATAAAAGTCCCTGACCGTATTTCGCCAATAACTCCCAAACCATGCGTTTCTAGCCAAAGTTCCTCAAAACCAAAGTTGTAGAGCACGAAATTCTCTTCGATTTGGTATATGATAAGTCCTATTTTGCATTGCGGAGTTGTCGGGAAAACGCGTCCGAAGTCTGCTGATCAAACACTATCAAAATGCTGTCTTTTCGCGATTTCCGGCGAAATGGCACATTTTCGGCAAGAAGACCACTAGGCAAAAGTTGTTCAGAATGGCTTGCTTGTGCTAGAAAAAAAGATGGTGTGAAGATTGAAGCTCGTTTGCAAATTCTAGGACCCAAACAGTGAATCCGGGCGATAGAAAATATGTGAGTTTTCTCTGTTTTAAAGCTTCTACAGTTTTTGACATATGAAATAAATAAAAATATGTTCTTTATATTATAGAGAGGATAAAAATCCAATTTTTAACTTATAGAAGGTATAAAGATAAGATTTTTATATATTGCAGATAATAAAAATGTGATTTTTATACATGTAGCGGCTACGGGCAACGAAAGTGACAAAAGGCGAGAACGACAAGATTTTCTATATAAGAAGTGTCGTGAAGTTGGATAGCTATCGGTGAGAACTTCTCACTCAAAATCTCTTTTTCTAGTTATATATATATATATATATATATATATATATATATATATATATATATATATATATATATATATATATATATATATATATATATATATATATATACTAGGATGTAGACGGTGTTTAGTAGCACCCGACACCCGTCATCCACAGACCATGGATGGCTTGTTTGTTTAATTGTTTGGTTGTGTAGTTGGTTAGATTATTTGGTTTGAATTGAATTGTTTGGTGAATTGAATGGATTTGATTGATGTATGAATGGCGTGGGCCTTCACTAGACCGGGGATAAGGCTAGGCCTCGTCCCGTTTCTAGTATCGTGCCGTTATGCCGCCGAAATTTCCCAAAATATGTTAGAAAAATAAAAATATCATTTTTATTGTGTAAATGAAATGAATAGAAATTCATGTGTTGAAATAGAATATTTTATCGTTAAAAATATATTTTTTTATGTGGAAGTGAATAAAATAAAATATTCATTTACAAACCGGACGGTTTGTTTATGTACACCTATTTGAAGGACATTGATTGGGACGATAAATTTTACACATCGCCCAACTGCACAAATAAAATCTGTGTTTGATTGTTTGAAACCCCACACGGGTGTTGGGATGAAATTTGAAGTTCACTCATCCTGATTGATTAAATATGTCGATCGATTGATTGACAGGCTGTTATAAGCGTAAAATATCTATATTTGATGCTTATACAGTGTAGTGCACTTTGGTTGATGGTTGATTATTTTTCAATGCTATTATATACATGTGTTGTATGGAATCCATATAATTAACATTATATGGTGATTGATTGGGCCTCATTCCAAACGGGAAAATAAGGAATATTATAAAAGAAAATTCATGTGTTGAATATAAAAATAGTCATGTGTTGACGATGTTCATGTGTTGAGTGAAATATTTTATACAATGAAATTTACATCTTTATCATATTTAAAATTAGAACTACTTTACGGTTGAAGTCTAATTGAAAATCAAACGATAGATACCATAGTTTTATAAAATATTTTACATAACAAAAATAGTGATGTGTTGACAGTACTCATGTGTTGAGATTAGTCAGGTGTTGAAAGAAATATAGATTCATGTGTTGAATGGAATAAATATTCATTTGTTGAATAGAATAACGGATTTATTGAAATATATAAAGCCGTGTTGATTAGAGTTGCGCTATTTTGACGTGAACGATATTTATATCGATTATATTCGTTTTTATAATGAATATAGGAAAGAAGTGATTTCAAAATATAACGTTTTGAAAATATTATCATTTATATAGTAATGATATGAAATATTCAATTTTGATTAGAAATTGAATATAGAGTTGAAATGGTTTTAAAACGAAGTTAAAACGATTTATAAAATACGTTTTAAAAGGAAATTGACGAAATATATATAATATATATATATTATACATATATAATGGCCTGAATAGAACGCGCCGCTCCGCGGCAGTTCGTGAATTTCGACCATTGACTTCGAATTGACGTTGCGGGAGATCCGACCGTCGGATTCTCCTAAAACCGGAACCGTTGGGTTCGTATCGAAAAGAGCTTTCCAATGAATATTAAAATTTTGAAATCTAACAGTTGGATTTGGAATTATGTCCAAATCAAATTTGAAAAAGGTCGCTGTAAGTGCAGTTCGATAGCCGTTGTTGGAAATCGACTGTACGGGCCTTGATAAAATTATTAAAAATATTAATAATTTGTGTAAAATCATAATATGTGAATTGGAAAGAACTGGGATGAAGAATTCCACATTTGAAATGATAAAAATAGTTTTTTGTCGAAATGAACTAGTTTTGAACTAGAATTAAAAATCAATTTATTTGTGAAATAAATAAATTGAATTTGAAAGTGATTTTAAAAATAATCAATATTCCCAATACGTGGATTGGACTGGAGTTGAATCGAAATTATCTTCGGGATATTTCGATGTTGGATTTCGTGACTATACAGATATTGTTATGGGAATTTGAAAGATATATTTTATATCGTTATTGCCAATACGATATATGTTGGTTTCAGAATTTGATATTGAATATAAGCCGATATACTTTCTATTCAGAGCCTTGTATTTAATATCAAATGTGATTTGGGTTTGTCGTGAATCGTGTTTTAGAAGACATTGGTTCTTTAACCCAGTTAAAGACATAATATTGATTTTTGAGAAGATTAAAACTAAATGGAGTTTTAATGAATCTTTAATTAGATTAAAAAGTGAATTGATAATTTAAATTATCAAATCTGAAAAGTGATCGAGAGTGGAGTATCACCAGTTTTGCTCCAAAGCGATAGTTAAATCTTTAATTAGATTTGAACGTGAAATGGTAATTAATTTTACCGATAACACCGTGGTGTTAGATATGGAGTATCACCAGTTTTGCTCCATGGGATATATAGGTTGGGATTGGGAAATAAAACAAATAATTACTTCGGTGTGGTTCGCTAATCCCGACTAGTTTGAAATGATATCCAAAGGAAGATTATAGGATAAATTTAGAAGAATTTATCTTGGATAAAATTAATGGGAACATTTCCCTAAGAATGTGATTTTGTGAATAAAAGAATATTCTGAATTGGAATGAGGCGTTCGTTGTGTTTGTGTAACATTTGTTTATCATATACGTGGGTTATTCAGGAAGGCCGGGTTATACCCATTCTGAATAACCGATTCGACGAGATGTCGAAGATGAAGACGGTGGTTGAAGACCGGAAGTCTTCACATCGTTTGGGTGATTACTGATGATCTTGATTGGGCTGTACACCCAGGATGAGGGAATCAGTCGGTGATCGTCCAGACGTACCTGGAGATGGATGGATATGCGAGGAAAGTGCCTCCGGTTTCGTTCAGACCCAGAACGAACTTGTAAATGGATTGTGTGTCTGACACTGGATTTTATTCTGTGTTGATTGATCTCTATTAAATATACATCTGTTTGGCGGTGGAGAATTTATTCTCTTGCTTAACGCCCTTCTCTGAGACGTACGAGCTCAGAGGTTGTATATCGATGGACATCAGCCGCATGGAGTGAATTGCCAGTGTGGCATGCGTAAGTGGCAATTGATCAAGGCTTCTGTTGAAAAGCAAAGTCTTGTGGTTGATGATCAAAGCACGGCCTGTGTGGCGTAGCTTTGTGTATAACGTGAATTCGCGAGCCTCACACCTCGGTATGAGTCAAAAACGGGATACGGACCCAAGGAGTGCACGACGTTTCTTTCTAGCTAGGGTGGTGTCAGTGACCTACCAGCCTTGACATTTATATACTTTTCACCTGTGTGGTTGTTGGATATGAGGCGCCTCGGATATAGGTCTGTAAGGACCGGGAAACGTGTGTTCAGGAATAATTAATCCTCAAAAGTAAGAGAGGACCGGCCTTGGAGGTTCCGAAGGATCAGAGTGGGGTCCTGAGGCATTGCTAGAGTGTCTCGAACGCGGAGAGGAGCTTGCCCCTTGCCTCGGCTCATGACGGAATCCAATTTCCAATACGTGATATTGCGGTTTTAATTGTAGAACTAGTATGGCGACATGATAGATGGTACCCATGCCGCCTATGATTGATATTTATGATTTGAAATTGTTTTGACACTATACACCTATAATAGTATCAAATAATGTGATTTAAACGTATCAAGCATGCTTTGGCTGTTATAAGGGAAAACCCTATCCTCCGGCTTGCGTTGCATTGTGTGATGGGACCTGGGTCTTATAACAGCTTCATTTTTCTTTATTTAGCATTGCGCTGTTTGTTCTATGCACTGGTATTCTTGGGAGGAAACTCGTTCCGTGTTATACGGCGTGGTCCCTTGATTTACCTAACTTTAGAACCAATATTAATAACTGTTTTAGTTCTCACACCAGTCACATGACTGACCTGGAGTTTATTATTTTAACCTAAACTCTGGGTGCCCCTATTTTCCACACGGGCAGCTAGTAGTTTTGGTTTTGCAGATTTATATCCATAGGGTCCTGATTTACACCTGGAACGATGCTCGGAAAGCTCTGTATCCGTGTATCACTTTCAGTTGTGTTTTGTATATTTTTCCGCTGCTATGTAATTTATTGTAATCTCTGATATTTGTTGAATGTAATTTATTCATTTATACTTTGTATATTCTTGTATCTGATGGAATTGTTGTAATAACAATGAAATGTTCTTCCGTATGCGCTCATTTGTGTGTTGTTCTCAAAGTATTCGTGCTTCCCTTCACGGGGAAGTTACGTGTCCTTACTGTTGGTATCAGAGCTTTGGTTTACAGAGCTCGAGAACAAGACACATTAGAACCATACGAAAGAATTCATCAGATATTGGATTAGCAATATTCAATTAGAATGACTCGTTAGAGATAGGATCAGTAGTATCCTAGAACGAGTGTGAAGAGTATACTTTTCAAATGAAAACAATTTTGTTTTAAAAATTTAAATCGCTTTATACGTCTTTGAATATTTATTTATTTTGAATATGGACAATCGAGTATATATAGATTTCGCGTATACGCGTCATGAACGTATAGTCGAAGTTTTAATATACTGGATAGATATAGTGTCACATTCTAGACACCCGGGGAAAATTCTGGTGATGTGGCCACATCATCAGTATTTATGTTCGTGTTTCGAAGGTGTGATTTCTATATATTTCCATTAGACTGGTGTGAGAACCAAAACTAATATAGTTAGAACACGTTGTTGTGAATTGGCATCAAAACATGATTTTTTGTATAAATATCAAAATTTATGAATTTGAAACTCTAATCCACTAATTGATTGATGTTTGTGTTGTTTGGTTATTTGTTTGCTAATTTTGAACCATTATGCCTAATTGAATCAAATATTGAATTATATTGAAAATTGGTCGCATTTGCTTGCATATACATATACTTACATTGAACAGGTCATAGCAAGGAGGCTAGAGCAGAGAATAAAATTTGTTTGCCCGACAAATAGGTACATGTTTACTACATAATTTACTGTTTTGTTTGGGTGATGATGATTTTATGAGCCTATTGGCTAGCCGCTTGGCTTTTTCTTTTTCTTTTTGAGATCTGAAGGACCGGGGAAGCTATTTGAAATTCCCCGATGCTCCCGGTGCAGGGGAGGTTATGGCGAAATTTTTCGAAAATTTAGGGTGTTAGCCAAATTTTTGAAGAATTTGAAAATTTTCAGAAACTGAAAAGTTGGAGAATGGAAGCCAGATCGAACGTAGAGTTGATTAATCAAACCACTTTCGACTTTGTTCCTTTTCGGGGACGAAAAGTTTTAAGTGGGAGAGATTGTAATAACCCGAAAATCTGGGCCAGATTAAAATTTTTATGTTGGCAATTTTAGCGAATTTTGAATATTTAAAATAGATTATTTTAAACAAAATCGACGTGAAATTTATTTTGAATATAATTCGACGTATATATTATACGCGTCGTCGTTAGAATATAAATAATTATACATAATTATAAATAGAATTGAAAATGGCGCGGTAGTTCGATAATTCGATTTCAAACTTCAATTGAACATACCGGGTGCAAACCAATCCGAATTTTAGTGAAACCAAAAACATTAGGATCTAGTTGAGAATATCTTTCCAACGAATCCGAAAAATCGAAATTTCATAGCGGGATTCAAAAGTTATGCCCAGTTGAAAATTCAGAATAGTCGCTATGTAAATTACACATGGCCCAAAAAGTCATATTTTGCATACGGATGAATTTGGACTCGAAACCACTTCCATTGAGTTCAAAATGTCGTTTAGAACTCCGAAAAGTATAAGCTTCGATATATTCCGATATCCGGAATAGTGACTATGGGCTGGAGTTGTTCGGTTAACAAAACATAGCCCTTAAAAAGTGAAGTTTTGCATATGAGCTCAGAATTCGACGAGATAAATTTTATGGATTCATAATGACAAATCATTGTTGAGTTCCAAATGGCGCGTCGAACGGAGTTAATATGTGGCCGTGCGAGCTGAAACAGTTCGGGGTAAAACGAGCAGTCATTTTACAAAGGAACATTATTGATACGACCTCGGAATTCAATTCTACTTTTTTTTCTAGGTTCGTATCATCTAATAATGGTTAAATCCAAGAGGGCTTGATTTTTTTGAGTTAGCATGTGAGCGTGCAAGAAGAAAAGGTGCAACAAAAATCGCATTTTTAGAGCTTATCTGAGCATATTTGTGATTTTTAACGGACGGTCAAACGAACTCGGAATTCGACGAAACTTGTTTCGTTGGACTCGTCTTCACGTCTACTATCTCGTGTCCGAAATCCGCGGCCATCGGAGATCGCTAGTGTTCAGGCGATACGCGAGAAACTAGCATATAATCACTTCTACTTCCCTTTTCTCTTCATAATTTCACTTTCCTCTCTTCCTCCAAAAAACTCAATAATGGCTCCTCCTCCCCAAACCCGCTGCCCACCTCCACCACCGGCCTCCACCGCCCACCGTCGGCCGCCGCACCTCCTCTTCCTCCTCCCCTCCTCCTCCTCTTCCTCCTCCTCCTTCCTCTCTTCCAACCGCAAAGCCCTAAGCCACCACCACCACCACGGCCACCACCTCCACCACCGCAACCCATTAGCCGACTCCCCATGCCACATCAGGTCCGGCGCAGCCCCCCCCCCCCCCTCAGCCCAATTCCGGCCGTGGGCCCCACATGGCCAATATCCCCCTTTTCACCAAAAATCCCGTTTTTGCATAAAAGTCCCTGACCGTATTTCGCCAATAACTCCCAAACCGTGCGTTTCTAGCCAAAGTTCCTCAAAACCAAAGTTGTAGATCACGAAATTCTCTTCGATTTGGTATATGATAAGTCCTATTTTGCATTGCGGAGTTGTCGGGAAAACGCGTCCGAAGTCTGCTGATCAAACACTATCAAAATGCTGTCTTTTCGCGATTTCCGGCGAAATGGCACATTTTCGGCAAGAAGACCACTAGGCAAAAGTTGTTCAGAATGGCGTGCTTGTGCTAAAAAAAAGATGGTGTGAAGATTGAAGCTCGTTTGCAAATTCTAGGACCCAAACAGCGAATCCGGGCGATAGAAAATATGTGAGTTTTCTCTGTTTTAAAGCTTCTACAGTTTTTGACATATGAAATAAATAAAAATATGATCTTTATATTATAGAGAGGATAAAAATCCAATTTTTAACTTATAGAAGGTATAAAGATAAGATTTTTATATAATGTAGATAATAAAAATGTGATTTTTATACATGTAGCGGCTACGGGCAACGAAAGTGACAAAAGGCGAGAATGACAAGATTTTCTATATAAGAAGTGTCGTGAAGTTGGATAGCTATCGGTGAGAACTTCTCACTCAAAATCTCTTTTTCTAGTTATATATATATATATATATATATATATATATATATATATATATATATATATATATATATACTAGGATGTAGACGGTGTTTAGTAGCACCCGACACCCGTCATCCACAGACCATGGATGGCTTGTTTGTTTAATTGTTTGGTTGTGTAGTTGGTTAGATTATTTGGTTTGAATTGAATTGTTTGGTGAATTAAATGGATTTGATTGATGTGTGAATGGCGTGGGCCTTCACTAGACCGGGGATAAGGCTAGGCCTCGTCCCGTTTCTAGTATCGTGCCGTTATGCCGCCGAAATTTCCCAAAATATGTTAGAAAAATAAAAATATCATTTTTATTGTGTAAATGAAATGAATAGAAATTCATGTGTTGAAATAGAATATTTTATCGTTAAAAATATATTTTTTTATGTGGAAGTGAATAAAATAAAATATTCATTTACAAACCGGACGGTTTGTTTATGTACACCTATTTGAAGAACATTGATTGGGACGATAAATTTTACATATCGCCCAACTGCACAAATAAAATCTGTGTTTGATTGTTTGAAACCCCACACGGGTGTTGGGATGAAATTTGAAGTTCACTCATCCTGATTGATTAAATATGTCGATCGATTGATTGACAGGCTGTTATAAGCGTAAAATATCTATATTTGATGCTTATACAGTGTAGTGCACTTTGGTTGATGGTTGATTAATTTTCAATGCTATTATATACATGTGTTGTATGGAATCCATATAATTAACATTATATGGTGATTGATTGGGCCTCATTCCAAACGGGAAAATAAGGAATATTATAAAAGAAAATTCATGTGTTGAATATAAAAATAGTCATGTGTTGACGATGTTCATGTGTTGAGTGAAATATTTTATACAATGAAATTTACATCTTTATCATATTTAAAATTAGAACTACTTTACGGTTGAAGTCTAATTGAAAATCAAACGATAGATACCATAGTTTTATAAAATATTTTACATAACAAAAATAGTGATGTGTTGACAGTACTCATGTGTTGAGATTAGTCAGGTGTTGAAAGAAATATAGATTCATGTGTTGAATGGAATAAATATTCATTTGTTGAATAGAATAACGGATTTATTGAAATATATAAAGCCGTGTTGATTAGAGTTGCGCTATTTTGACGTGAACGATATTTATATCGATTATATTCGTTTTTATAATGAATATAGGAAAGAAGTGATTTCAAAATATAACGTTTTGAAAATATTATCATTTATATAGTAATGATATGAAATATTCAATTTTGATTAGAAATTGAATATAGAGTTGAAATGGTTTTAAAACGAAGTTAAAACGATTTATAAAATACGTTTTAAAAGGAAATTGACGAAATATATATATAATATATATATATTATACATATATAATGGCCTGAATAGAACGCGCCGCTCCGCAGCAGTTCGTGAATTTCGACCATTGACTTCGAATTGACGTTGCGGGAGATCCGACCGTCGGATTCTCCTAAAACCGGAACCGTTGGGTTCGTATCGAAAAGAGCTTTCCAATGAATATTAAAAATTTGAAATCTAACGGTTGGATTTGGAATTATATCCAAATCAAATTTGAAAAAGGTCGCTGTAAGTGCAGTTCGATAGCCGTTGTTGGAAATCGACTGTACGGGCCTTGATAAAATTATTAAAAATATTAATAATTTGTGTAAAATCATAATATGTGAATTGGAAAGAACTGGGATGAAGAATTCCACATTTGAAATGATAAAAATAGTTTTTTGTCGAAATGAACTAGTTTTGAACTAGAATTAAAAATCAATTTATTTGTGAAATAAATAAATTGAATTTGAAAGTGATTTTAAAAATAATCAATATTCCCAATACGTGGATTGGACTGGAGTTGAATCGAAATTATCTTCGGGATATTTCGATGTTGGATTTCGTGACTATACAGATATTGTTATGGGAATTTGAAAGATATATTTTATATCGTTATTGCCAATACGATATATGTTGGTTTCAGAATTTGATATTGAATATAAGCCGATATACTTTCTATTCAGAGCCTTGTATTTAATATCAAATGTGATTTGGGTTTGTCGTGAATCGTGTTTTAGAAGACATTGGTTCTTTAACCCAGTTAAAGACATAATATTGATTTTTGAGAAGATTAAAACTAAATGGAGTTTTAATGAATCTTTAATTAGATTAAAAAGTGAATTGATAATTTAAATTATCAAATCTGAAAAGTGATCGAGAGTGGAGTATCACCAGTTTTGCTCCAAAGCGATAGTTAAATCTTTAATTAGATTTGAACGTGAAATGGTAATTAATTTTACCGATAACACCGTGGTGTTAGATATGGAGTATCACCAGTTTTGCTCCATGGGATATATAGGTTGGGATTGGGAAATAAAACAAATAATTACTTCGGTGTGGTTCGCTAATCCCGACTAGTTTGAAATGATATCCAAAGGAAGATTATAGGATAAATTTAGAAGAATTTATCTTGGATAAAATTAATGGGAACATTTCCCTAAGAATGTGATTTTGTGAATAAAAGAATATTCTGAATTGGAATGAGGCGTTCGTTGTGTTTGTGTAACATTTGTTTATCATGTACGTGGGTTATTCAGGAAGGCCGGGTTATACCCATTCTGAATAACCGATTCGACGAGATGTCGAAGATGAAGACGGTGGTTGAAGACCGGAAGTCTTCACATCGTTTGGGTGATTACTGATGATCTTGATTGGGCTGTACACCCAGGATGAGGGAATCAGTTGGTGATCGTCCAGACGTACCTGGAGATGGATGGATATGCGAGGAAAGTGCCTCCGGTTTCGTTCAGACCCAGAACGAACTTGTAAATGGATTGTGTGTCTGACACTGGATTTTATTCTGTGTTGATTGATCTCTATTAAATATACATCTGTTTGGCGGCGGAGAATTTATTCTCTTGCTTAACGCCCTTCTCTGAGACGTACGAGCTCAGAGGTTGTATATCGATGGACATCAGCCGCATGGAGTGAATTGCCAGTGTGGCATGCGTAAGTGGCAATTGATCAAGGCTTCTGTTGAAAAGCAAAGTCTTGTGGTTGATGATCAAAGCATGGCCTGTGTGGCGTAGCTTTGTGTATAACGTGAATTCGCGAGCCTCACACCTTGGTATGAGTCAAAAACGGGATACGGACCCAAGGAGTGCACGACGTTTCTTTCTAGCTAGGGTGGTGTCAGTGACCTACCAGCCCTGACATTTATATACTTTTCACCTGTGTGGTTGTTGGATATGAGGCGCCTCGGATATAGGTCTGTAAGGACCGGGAAACGTGTGTTCAGGAATAATTAATCCTCAAAAGTAAGAGAGGACCGGCCTTGGAGGTTCCAAAGGATCAGAGTGGGGTCCTGAGGCATTGCTAGAGTGTCTCGAACGCGGAGAGGAGCTTGCCCCTTGCCTCGGCTCATGACGGAATCCAATTTCCAATACGTGATATTGCGGTTTTAATTGTAGAACTAGTATGGCGACATGATAGATGGTACCCATGCCGCCTATGATTGATATTTATGATTTGAAATTATTTTGACACTATACACCTATAATAGTATCAAATAATGTGATTTAAACGTATCAAGCATGCTTTGGCTGTTATAAGGGAAAACCCTATCCTCCGGCTTGCGTTGCATTGTGTGATGGGACCTGGGTCTTATAACAGCTTCATTTTTCTTTATTTAGCATTGCGCTGTTTGTTCTATGCACTGGTATTCTTGGGAGGAAACCCGTTCCGTGTTATACGGCGTGGTCCCTTGATTTACCTAACTTTAGAACCAATATTAATAACTGTTTTAGTTCTCACACCAGTCACATGACTGACCTGGAGTTTATTGTTTTAACCTAAACTCTGGGTGCCCCTATTTTCCACACGGGCAGCTCGTAGTTTTGGTTTTGCAGATTTATATCCACAGGGTCCTGATTTACACCTGGAACGATGCTCGGAAAGCTCTGTATCCGTGTATCACTTTCAGTTGTGTTTTGTATATTTTTCCGCTGCTATGTAATTTATTGTAATCTCTGATATTTGTTGAATGTAATTTATTCATTTATACTCTGTATATTCTTGTATCTGATGGAATTGTTGTAATAACAATGAAATGTTCTTCTGTATGCGCTCATTTGTGTGTTGTTCTCAAAGTATTCGTGCTTCCCTTCACGGGGAAGTTACGGGTCCTTACATAAAGGCCCATTACTACTGTACACCTAATTCTAACATTCTGTTTCCGTAAGGATTATTTCTGTTTCCGTCTCTGATTCCGTTTCCGATTCTGTTTCCGTACCTTCTGTCTGTTGGGGGTGGTAAAGGCCCATTAGTTGGGTGGTAAAAGCCCATTATTAGTATTCTGCTTCTGTACCTTCTGTCTGTTCGGGTGGTAAAGGCGCATTACTAACATTCTGTTTCCATAAGGATTATTCTGTTTCCGTCTCTCATTCCGTTTCCGATTCTGTTTCCGTACCTTCTGTCTGTTGGGGTGGTAAAGACCTATTAGTTGAGTGGTAAAACCCCATTATTAGTATTCTGCTTTTGTACCTTCTGTCTGTTCGGGTGGTAACAGCCCATTACTAGCATTCTATTTCTGTAGGGATTATTCTGTTTCTATTTCAGTTTAGACATTAGGGTAACACCTAATCCTGTTATACTAGTATTAGTGCAAAGAAGTGAGGACTAAGTAAAAAGCTTAGCTTAGTCTGTATAATTCTGTTAACCTGCTATTCCTGTTACGGTTATCTCTCATCCAGTTTTATTTACATGTCATGATACTATTATCTGTTTATATGCTAAAAGTCACTGGACTCACCAGACTTATGTCTGACCTAGTTTGTTTCGCCTCTTTTCTTTCCGTTTCCCTCCCCCCCAAGGTTTTCAGGGTGGAAACATAGGAGCTTGATTCATATTCTCTCTACTTGAAGTATTGCATGACTTTGGCTCTATCTTTCCATGGCAGTTTACATTGGGGATTATGACTTCAAAAACTATGCATTCTGAAGGCTTTTGTACAAGACCGATATTTTGTACTTGAATTCTGATATTGTGATTTGAAAAGATGTAACCAAACTTATTTCTGTTTCTGTTGTAATAAAGTTATAAAATTTTCAAATACTACTTTATCCGTCTTGTTAATTTCTATTCTGTTTACTAAAATGCTCCATCAAAGTTAAGACATTCCATTTGTGAGTGACCTTAACGGAGGTGGGGTGTTACAACAGTCTACGAAATGTATAACATGGATGTTGTTACTTTCCGATGGAGGCTGACTTTTTGTCGACTTATGGCCGAAGGTGCATTGACTCAGCTTTGTTGTCTGGTTAGATTGCTTGAGGACATATAGCTTTCTGATAATTGGGATGATGAATTTGATTGGAGGCTTGAGGGAAATAACAAAACTTTTCGTGTAGGTCACCTTTATAAGCTGATGAATTTTGCAGGAAGGAGATGCATTGGTTTCGAATGTATGTGGAGTTTTAAAGCGGTGCCTATCAAAGTTAAAATTCAATGTGGACGATCATGCATAATAGGCTTAATACGATGAGCAGATTGCATCAAAAAGTAGTCTATGTCGCTGGTGGATGTGTTTTTTGCAATGAAGATGACGAGAACTACTTGCACCTATTCGGTTGTTGTGATTTCACGTTCTATGTTTGGATGAAATGCCTTGCTAGCCTTAATATTATTTTAGACTGGTCTAACTTCATCACCGACCAATTTCATTTTTGGCACACCATTTTTTCTTCACTCCCTAATACACCCATGCGACATCTGTTTGCTGCTTTGATTTTTGCTTATGTTTGGATTATTTGGCATGAAAGAAACTCAAGAAAATTTAAATGTAAAATGAATCCGTCCAATACTATTATTCATTGCATTCTCAGATTTGTTTCTTTATGGTCAAGCAGTGGCGAAGTTAAGTTTGTGGACACCATAGCTGCAAGAGTTATGGATCGCGCTCGCGGTAGACGAGTTTGATGACTTGGGTTCAGCTTGCTAGTTTCTATGTAGATATGTTATGTACTTCTATTTTTGGCTACTGTATTACCGTGCCTGCGAGCATGTGATATTTTTTGGGCTGTATATAATCTTGTAAATACACGCATGCTAGAAACTACTATGTATTACTCTCTTATGGTTAATGAAGTAAGGCGTGAATCCCGCAATTCACTACCTTTTGCATCAAAAAATAATTTAATATATAAGAAGAATAAAAAAAGTAAATAGGCTACCCAACCCTTAGCTAGGTCGGCACATGGGTCAACCCATGTCTAAGGTAGGTGGACCCACCTTAGAGCAGGTAGATTCCCATGCTTAAATCTGGACTATTTCGTGTGTTGTATACATATGCTGACTCAGCTTGAGGTGTACAGTTTGATTTAATAACCTAATATTATATGGTTTAGATTTATCCTAACTAATCTATAAATAGGCTAGCAGCCTCACCATTTTCTTACACACAAACATTCTTCATCTTCTTCCTCCTCCAAGTTACTTCTGAATAAAAATTAAGAATATGTCCAGGTGTTGCCGGAGCTTAGATTGAAGGGATAATTCTTGCTTTTCTTCTATAACAACTATTTTAGAGGATTTTCTTCACCTATAACAAACTTAAGTGAGTATTACTTTAATTTTCAGATTTCTTCTAAGTTAAGGTTAAATAGATACAATAACTGTTGTAGTAATTTAAATAAAAAGAATTTTGACAATAGTTATGTATTGGATCTAAAAAGTATCGGTGTTTATAAGTTTATTCTTATATGTTATTTTAATTACTGTCAATTGCCTATTCAATTTCAGATAATATATGTTTGTAAGTACATCTCTCTTCCTTATCCGTTTTTTGTTGTTTTTTATTTATAGTATTATTATGCATTTACCGTTTGAATTGCATAGAATTGGAAAAGTATGAAATAACATTAAAAAGGGAAATTGGGCATATTAGAATTAGTGATGTAAATTGGGACTATTATAAAGGAAGAATATGTAAAAATGAATAGGTTAAACATAATTTTATGTTAAAAAGAAATGTTAATTATAAACATGTATTTGACATTAATCTGTAGACATATTAATATGGCATTGATTTGGTGAACATGCATTTTACATTAATTTTTCGACATGTTAAATATAATAGTTTTTCATTTATGTTAATTAACATTAAGGAGAATATGCTAAAAACATAGTAATTTGTCATTCGCGTTACTTGACATCAAGGATAGTATATTAATTTGAGAAACATGGTAATTCATGTTAATTAACATTAAGGGGGATATGTTAATTCCAGAATGATTAGGCATCCATTGTTAAAGAATGGAGTTTTGATGACAACAACCTTATTTCAATTACCATTGATTATAAAATATATAATAACATTTCTGTCTAGAATATATATACATGTATATGTAGGATTTATATACAGGAATTAATACTGAAGACTATACAGTTTTAGAGTTTCAAGAGATTTAGAGTTCAGAGAAGTTTCAAGACTCATGAGTAATCAAGTTATCAAGAATTCAAGAGTTCAAGACAAATATAGAAATAGAGTATAGTTTATATGTAAGACTCTGAATATCACTCCAGGTTCAAACTCAAATTTTGTTTTTCAAAATTCTGGTTCTTAAAATTTAAATTCTAATTTCAAAAAGTTTTTCTATCTTACTTATGATCTCAAATATAAGGTTTAAAATTTATATAAGTTTATATATATACATATATATATATAGTTAAATATAGTTTTATATTTATATAGTTTTAACCTTATAATTTTATAAATATGTTTATATAATTCATATTTATGTTTTTATACTTTATATTAATCATTTATATAACTATGTTTTAATTCAAGAATTTCCCGAATAGTATATATATTTAAACACTTGAAATTGTTCAAAATTCAAAAAATTTAAGTATATATATTGACATACATATATGTATATATCGACATACAATTGACAAATTTTCAATTTTCAAAGGACTTTTCATTATTTGTAATGTTCCAGAAGCAGTGCAACCTTTCAGATCTTATAAATAGGGGTTGAATTCAAATTTTATAACCATTATTCTTCTCAATCTTCACCCCTTTTCATTCCTCCATTAATCTTTCTTATTTTATTAATATACACTTCTACTTTGCCGATTTCTATTCTAATTACATAAAACTTCTTCTTTTCTCGCTCTCTACTCATTACTTTTTGAATTGAAGTGCTATTGAAGAGTTATAGGGTTGTTGTAATTATTTGGGAAGTGTTTGAGAAAGGGTGTGTTCCTTGTTGCCTTGAAATCAAAGAAAGGGAGCGATGGTAATCTTGTAATTGTGAAATCAAGAGTGGTTGGAGCTGTGTTAACCTTGTAGCCGGGAAATCAAGGGTATTGTACTTGGATATTTATATAGTAATAAAACTATGCACAATCCAACATTGTGTTAGACTAGATGTAGGAGTAATCGAACCAGTATAAAATCTAATGTGTTCTTTCTTTTTTCTGCATTTTATTTTCGTTTGTTTCTGTGTTTGTGTTTGATTCTATGTTTGTGATCATCTCTACTGTGTGTGATTCATACAGTATATCATATAAGTTTTAAATTTTCATAAATTCCTTATAAACACAATTCACCCCCTCTAGTGTTAGTCTTGCCTTAAGATCCGCATTCCCTAACATTCATGTTAATTGACATTAATTAGGGAGAATATGTTAATTGGAGAAAATATGAAATTTGTCATTTATGTTCAATCTAATTAAGGAAAATAGGTCACCTATGTTTATTTCATGTTAATTTGGAAAAAACATGTCAATTAGACATTTATGTTCATTTCATGATAATTTGAGGAAAATATGTCAATAAGTCATTTATGCTCATTATATGTTAGTTTGGGAAAAATGTTAATTGGACATTTATGTTCATTTGATGTTGAGATGGTAAAAAGACATGTTAATGTTAATTTAATAAGATAAACATGGCATTGATATTGGAATCACATGTTAATTGACACTGATTTGTAAACAAGACAATTTGGCATCGATACCGGAAACATGTAATTTTTCATTTGACATTAATATGGGAAGCACTTTCATTCAAAGTTAACTTGGAAAGTATTTTAATTTGACGCTAGTACGAAAAACACGAGAATTGTACTTAATATGACATTAAGTAATCTTATTGGGAAAATGTGTTAATCGGAACAAAATATACTTAATATGACATTAAGTAATTAGTATGGTAAAACTGTTAATTGGAGTAAATGGTATTTAATTGGAAATTACCATGCAAATGTAGAACATATGAATTATACTTAATTTAATATTAAGTAAATATGTCATGGGAAAATATGAGGATCAAATGTAAGTTTAAGTAAAACATGTTATTGTAATTTATATACATCTGAGCAGGTGCTTGTCTATATTAAGCAAGGATTGTGCACAAAATTACATTTAATAGGAAATGTCATTTACAGCCATGCTTATTAATGAACTTAAAACTTCTAAGTTAAACCTATTAATTAATTAATAAGTTAGGAGTTTCCACATCTTGTTGTTTATATCCTGTTTGGGACTCTTAAAATCCTAATTTACTTGGGGGACCAAGCCTAGTGGGTGGCTTAAGTCAATCTTATTGTTGTTTGGAACCCGTATTAGTCAGTATCCCTACTGGTATCGTAGATGGGCCTCGCACTAGGTAGGGGCCAGGGCACGTTTTACTGGATTGGATGGCAAGAGGTTCAAAATCTTGGAAGTGGCAATGGGCGCGTTCCAGCGGAGTCATGAGCATGCATTGGTTCGATGGGGGAAATTAAGACGCTGCAACACCGACAAATATGGATGTGTCTTATAAGTTGACAGGTTAGGAACTGATATCCCATTCTGCCGTGGTTGGCATAGGCTATTTGTATCCGTAGGGAGCCGATCGATGGGTAGCATTACAAAAAATCCCTCCTAACTACTTGTTTCTGTCTGAATTTGTAGAAGTGCGAAACATTCAATCTGCCTGACCTGATTATTATTGTTGTCGTTATCATCATTTGTCATTTCATAAGAATAGCCACTCCTTATATCAGTTCATATAAGTTATTGTTCATCTTTAGATATGTTCAGACACTTACCCTTTTATGGTGTTAGAATCACTATTTATCTGTTTTACTTAACTTAGCATGTCGAGCCGGTAATTACACCAGCTCACTAGGTTTTATGTCTGGCCTGTTTCCTTTCTTTCTCTTCTCTTTCCCCAACCTTACAGGGAAAAACTACATAGTTCATATTTTCCTATTAGCTTTGTTGTGATGGATTACTTCTCGTTCTCTTCCCAAAGTTAGGTTGTATCTTTTTGACTATATTTGGGGGGTAATGTTATTTTACTCTGATGTTTTTTTTGACTGAGTATTTGAGACATTTCATTATGTAACTGTTTGGTTAAATGAAACAAAGATGGTTTTGTATTTTATAAATGAAAGTTTCTTCTTCCGCTGTAAATTTATTATTTTATGTTTTGTGAAATCTTAGCCTCTGTGATGTTTTATGTCTTTATACCTACAATGCTCCATACTTTCTTAATGAAAACCTCATATGGGCGACATTAAGGAATGTGGGCTGTTATACACAACCTTTAAGAATATGTTTTGAATTCAAAAGACATTTCTTTTCAAAATTTAAAAAACAGTCTAACGACTAACATGTCAACTGTAACACCCCACCTCCGTTAAAGTCACTCACAAAGCGAATGCCTTAACTTCGGTGGAGCATTTTTGGTGCAAGATGCAGAAAATTACAAGACAGACAAATAAAGTAACGGAAAATAAATAACCTTTACTGATTAAAAACAGCTTGTACAAAGATTGTTTTACAACACCAATATTTATTACAACAAAGCATCTGTCTTGTTTAAAATAAAGAAGCATAAACTAACAATGATATTCCCCAACAAAGCATGAGCCAGCCATAGCAGTAGAAAATGGAGTTCAAAGCAACGCGTCAAAGAATCTTCATGCTCGGAAAGAGTAACGGTCCAAAATGAGCTGAGCTATTCCCTCCCTGGTTACCTGGGGGATGGGGGGGAATGGAAGAAAAGAGGCTAAAGCAAACTAGGTCAGACATAAAGCCTGGTAAGATCAGTGATTCTTAGCATTTTAAAGCGGAAAAGGGTCATAACATGAATTAACTAAATATAAGACTAAACCATAGTAACAAAATAACATGGGATAAGCATGAGATATGATAAGGCAAGATAAACTGAATGTACAGATAAACTGGATATACTGATAAACTGAATATACTGATAAACTGAATATGCTGATAAACCGAATGCGCTCCTACTCCTTCTCTACATCGTGACTACCCTGTTATACTGATTTCTATATCCCTGCACTACCTAACTAGTGTCCAATTTAGTAATGTATATAAAATGATCATATGATCAAACTACCTAACTAGTGTCCAAACTACCTAACTAGCGTCCAAATTAGTAATCTATATAAAATGATCATATGATAACGTGATCCCAATTCCCGTAATTGTGGTTGCCTTCAGGTGTACATCTATTATGGGGATTCCATTTATTACCTAGATCTAATCTAGGTTTTTCTATCGAGCGCTTCCTAGATTCAACCAGGGTTTACGCTACCCAGGGCCACTGGGGTTTATGCTACCTATTGAATGCTTCTCGGATTCAGGGTTTATGCGACCTAGGTCCAACTAGGGATTATGCTACATATCAAACGATGCCCCCTAGGCTAGGACACACTACCCAGAGCGGTATATGTTTTAGACTTTTCCTACGTATGTGTCGTGAATCGTTATCGATGTCTAGATGCACATGTCCTCTATATATGCGACCCGAGTCCCGTGGCAGGGCTAGTCAAGAAACACGGAACTCGGTTGGGAGCTTTCAGATATCTACCAATTGCAGATGATATGGTCTGCTTTTACAGTGGCTATGGTCCCACTAGACCCCTCCTTCAACTAACAAATGAAAGGCACCCAAGAAAATCAAGAATGAGAAATGTATGCAGGCCCCTCTATGCCCCCACAAACCTATGGGCCAACCTCACCCATAACAAGATAGCAAGTATATGGTCTGTTAGAGTTCTCTGCCTTTCCGCTTCACGTATCTCGACTGACTCAAGATGGTAGGTAGACGACGAGTTGCTATCACAGGGCAAAAATTGGTCTCGCTGAATCACGCGGGTCCATCCTAGTCTTTAGGTTGCCTTATTATTGCAACCATGGCATACCCTTGGCTATTCTAATGCAAACCTTAACCTCTGTGAGCCCAGGAGGATCATTTGCAGCCTCAGAGAGGGATACCAAGAGTACCCTCACATCCCCTCAAAGCCGCGTGCTTCGTAACCCTGTTCGTTGGAGCCATCCTCATGATCAGATGGACGTTCGCTCCTCCTCGTATTCTACTTGGTTTCCTTGACTAAGGTTTACAACTTAGTTCTCTTAACTAAGGTTTATTACTTAGTTTCCTGAATCGTTCGTTTTCTTAATTAAGGTTTACAACTTAGTCCGCTTAACTAAGGTTTACTACTTAGTTCTCTTCTCGTTCAGCGTGTTGTATTGGTTAAGTGTTTCCCATCAACTTAACCCCACCCATTCATCAGGTTATGTTGGTTAAGTGTTATCAATCCAGTCGAGTTAACTTAACCCACCCACTTGTCATGTTGCATTGGTTAAGCGTTCCTTATTACTTAACCTTACCCATTCATGTTCCATTGGTTAAGTGTTCCTTATTACTTAACCCTACCCATCTGTTTAATTATTATGTTATAACGGTTAAGTGTTGCCTTAGGTAACTTAACCCTACCATCTGTTTATTCATAGGTTATAACGGTTAAGTATTCCTTTACCTAACTTAACCCTACCGCAAATCATGTTATGTTGATTAGGTGCCCCTTGTCCATTCATGTTTAACTTAACCCACTCATGTGATATTGGTTAAGGGTTATTAACCTAATCCTCCCATACTTAGCATGTGTCATTAGCATTAATTAATTTATTAATGCCCCAACCTCTCACATTAGATAGGAGTTGTTGTGGTTACTGGATATGCTGGGTGGTTCCGGGCAGTTTTACACCACAATTCAATCTAACCTCGGGTTTTCTTGGGCATGATACACTAACCTCTCACATTAGATAGGTGTTGTTATGGTTACTGGATGTGCCGGGAGGTTCCGGGAAGTTTTACACCACAACTCAATCTAACCTCGGGTTAGGCATTTTCCTCTTCTCTAATTTGCATATTTACTATTCATGTAAATTTTCCATAAATCAATTTAGCCTGGATCATACTCATTTGTCAGGCCATAACATACTTATATTTTATGCCCAAAACTTGATTTACCTATCCATTAACCCAACATGCAATTTATACCAATTTAGATTTAATATTCCCATTTGCAGTTCATGCCCAATCTAGATTAATATTCCAATTTACAGTTCATGTCAAAACTAGATTTAATATTCTAGTTTACCATTTATGTCCAAAGCTTGGTTTACATGCCAATTACATACTTTGCGGCCAATTAAAAATTTATCATTTATGCCCATGTCTAATATGCATGTAAATTATTCACTATTATAGCCAATTCAGATTATGCCAACATATTTATTATGCCAAATTAACTTAATTTAGCTACGCCCAATCCCCGCGTCATAATCGTACGTATAACATGATTTCACAAGTTTTCTAAGTACTCATGAAATGGCACTAACAAAAAGGAATAGGGGATAAGCACAAGAATTGATATAAAAGAATAGGCATGCAATAATGAACCAAATACAAAAATAATGGCTCCAATAGGTTCGATGTAAATAACAGTGAAT
This sequence comes from Allium sativum, assembly GCA_030737875.1. NCBI lineage: Eukaryota > Viridiplantae > Streptophyta > Magnoliopsida > Asparagales > Amaryllidaceae > Allium > Allium sativum. The sequence goes on from CM060912.1 coordinate 311,488,420, forward strand.
AGGAATGAACTAGCCAAGTTACACACTAAATATGAGATCCAACATAATTAAGGGAATATGCATAGTTGATTTGGTCCAACATAATGCCAGTTCAAGGTACAACATGATTGGTTAATTGTAACAATGGGAATAGGCATAAGCAACTAACTACAATAGTTATAGGCAATTAACCACAATAGTCATGGGCGACTAATCACAATAGTTTCTTAATCAATGTCATAGGCAATAGTCTCATAGTCATGAATCATAGTCGTGGGCAATAGTCTCACAGTCATGAATCATAGTCATAGGCGATAGCTTCATAGGCAACGGTCTCATGGTCATAGTCTTAGGCAAAAGTCTCATAGTCATAGTCATAGGCAATAATTTCATAGTCATAGTCTTAGGCAAAATTCTCACAGTCATAGTCGTGAATCAGATCCAAAGGCATAGATAACTTTAGATTCGACATAAGCATGAATCAAAGATAATTAACTTGCAAATAGGTACAGTTCTATATTTTGATTTATTACATTCACGATTCCAATCACACATTCAAATCTAAAGAATAACCAAACTTACAGTGATCGGTTTAGAAAAGGATAACAAGATAGCGTTGTGGCGATTTGCTATGATTCGCGTGACGTTGCTTGAAGTCGTTGAATTAGCCTTTGATTCCCTTCTTGAAGCTTTAACTTGATTTGAATCTCCAATTTGAAGAACTATAACTTGTTTTAGTAGAGAATAAGATTTATTTTAATAGTGGAGGCCAGAATAGAGAGAAACAGCATGCAGACGCCTCAAAGAACTTGTGTGGAGAAACCTTAGGTCTAGGCATTCTTTTATAGATTTAGAGAGTGTTTTAGAGCTCTTAGATCATCATAGAAGCCATCAGGTCCGTCCAACACATCAAAAATCGTCATCGGACCAATCAGGAGTTGCCACGTAGCCAGAAATTCATCATAGTTCAGATCTGGAAATATGGGGGGGGGGGAGGTCGACCCCCTGGTCGAACTAGGTGCCTAGGTCAATGCCCAGGTCGACCCCCTGGTCGACCTGAGTCCTGGGTAGGAATTTCCCGCTAGCCTGGGTGTGTGTTATGAATTTGAATTTCGAATCTGTTTTATTTAATTTGAATTTCTGAAACTTCTGAAGGCCATAACTTCGTCATACGGAGTCCGATTTATGCAAACTCGGACTCTATCTCTAGAAGAATTTCAAGACGAACGTAATGGCGTAACCCGTTTCCCTTAATTCTTCTTCTAAAAATTAACTATACTTTAATTTGTGAAGCTTAATGTTATAGAATTACAAGGTGTTACATTCTCCCCTTTAAAGGATTTCGTCAATCTTCAACTTAGGAAGAATGTGTCCTACGATCCAATCATCCATCTACTCAACCATTCAATCACAGGCATCCATTGTCCTTAAAAAGATTTCTAATGCTTTCATGATCATATGCATAGTGTGTGTATGTTTCCTTATTTAATGCAAAATCAGGCGGTCTACTGATTTAGTTGACCTCCTTAATTCAAATCATGTCAGTGCCATGCGTCCAATATGTATGCAATCCTAATGATACATATTATTTCTATATGAGTGCACAACCATTCACTCAAATGCAACATCCACAGGATAACACATCAAGTTCGATCCATAAACAAATACATATATGCAAATGCAATATGAAAGTGACTGATCTGATCTAGTGCCTAATGTTTGCATATACATCCACGATCAACCACTAGCAACCACTAGCAACGATCAATCATAACATGTTTCAAACACATGTTTACATCCATTGGCTTCTACATAAGGATCGAAGATATGACTTGGAGGATACACCTTAAAAGATAGAAACAAGAATGCATAACATTCCTAGAAAAAGAAATCAAGGATATACCCTCAAAAGGGTATGATGCGCGTATCTAGTCTTCAGTCGTCGACGTCGCATCTTATTGAGCTTCACGATACTGTACTTTAACATCACGATTGCGAAACTTCTTGACCTCCATTTCCAAAACCCACTAGTAAAGATAGGACCACAACCACTTATTATGCTAGAGGGTATTCGAGACTTCCCTTAGATGCAAAGCATGTTCTTCCCCACTCTTAGAGAAAGCCTAAATATCATCCATGTACAAGCGAGGGGAACCATTCGCCTTTGTAGCGAAATCAATTGGATATATGCAGAGGTCTATCTTGCGTTTAGGGGGCAAACCCCTAACATAATAAAAAACATCCGCGTGCTCATGGATCGCAAACCGTCGATAGATGCATCAAGTGATTCTAGGTAGCTAGCATAACTGATCTTTAAGGATCGCACGAAATCTCGAGGGTATTCTCGAGGCAAGTCAAAAGTCTAACTACCCTCCTTTCACGATTACTAGCTAACCGACCCCTGCCTAGAATTAATCCTCAGCCCATGAAACTAGAAACATAAGTATTACACTTAGGTTTTAATCTAGCTATTCTCAAATCCTTACAAACCAAAGATAAATGAGCTAAACCACCAATTGGATTTGAGACCATAATCGGATCTTCTACTATACAAGTACTAAGGTGCAGAGACTCAACTATGGGAGCAGATATGAATGTGAAGTGCTAAAACCAAAAGAAAGAGTACGAACAAGATGATAAAAAATAAAAGCTATACTTTTTCAACAGAAATTTTACTACCTCTCTCTCAGGTATGCTGACGGTGAGAGCATGTACTTTCCCTCCTGAAAATCTTGTCCTTTGCTCTTACCCTTGATTATATGACCCGTTATACCATAATAAAGATACTTATTCTTGTCCTAGATTTTACTATTCCTTCCTCCTTTGTGAACCAAGCCCATATCCATGAGTTTCTCACCCTTGGGTTGTGCTCTTTATCCAAACTCCCTCATTCTCATCTTTTACCATCCTTGCGTAGCATGTTGACAAGTCTCTTGAAAGTTGCCTCCATCGCATGGAAAACCCGACAAAGCTTGAAAGAAAATTAGTCGCAGGTGAAACTACTGCGGCTATAGATGGAGGTTGGGCACTTCTGTGCCCTTTTGACTGGTGTCGCAGTCTCATCAAGACTACAGAACCATGCCGCGATGAGGTTACCTCCCAGAAAGCAAGGAGCCCCGGAGACTCAGGAAAGAAGGAGACAAGGATTCAAATGGAGGATCAAAAGATAGTGCATATGGCTTTGGGGAATATGCCTTTAAAACAAAACTTTTCTTTTGAAAATACTTCTTTTAAAACCATTTTGAAAATAATTTTTCAAATCTTTTATCTGATCTAGTAACCTTCAACTCTGATACCAAGTGTACCACCCCATCTCCGTTAAAGTCACTCACAAAGGGAATGCCTTAACTTCGGTGGAGCATTTTTGGTACAAGATGCAGAAAAATTACAAGACAGACAAATAGAGCAGCGGAAAATAAATAACTTTATTGATTAAAAACAGCTTGTACAAAGATTGTTTTACAACACCAATACTTATTACAACAAAGCATCTGTCTTGTTTAAAATAAAGAAGCATAAACTAACAATGATATTCCCCAATAAAGCATGAGCCAGCCATAGCGGTACAAAATGGAGTTCAAAGCAATGCGTCAAAGAATCTTCATGCTCGGAAAGAGTAACGGTCCAAAATGAGCTGAGCTATTCCCTCCCTGGCTACCTGGGGGGGGGGGGGGGGACGGAAGAAAAGAGGCAAAAGCAAACTAGGTCAGACATAAAGCCTGGTAAGCTCAGTGATTCTTAGCATTTAAACGAGGAAAAGGGTCATGACATGAATAAATTAAATATAATACTAAACCATAGTAACAAAATAACAAGGGATAAGCATGAAATATGATAATGCAAGATAAACTGAATGTACTGATAAACTGGATATACTGATAAACTGAATATACTGATAAACTGAATATGCTGATAAACTGAATGCGCTCCTACTCCTTCTCTGCTTCGCGACTACCCTGTTATACTGATTTCTATATCCCTGCACTACCTAGCTAGTGTCCAAACTAGTAATCTATATAAAATGATCATATGATAACGTGATCCCAATCCCCGTAATTGTGGTTGCCTTCGGTGTACATCTATTATGGGGATTCCATTTATTACCTGGATCTAATCTAGGGTTTTCTATCGAGCGCTTCCAAGATTCAACCAGGGTTTACGCTACCCAGGGCCACTGGGGTTTATGCTACCTATTGAATGCTTCTCGGATTTAAGGTTTACGCGACCTAGGTCCAACTAGGGATTATGCTACCTATCGAACGATGCCCCCAAGGCTAGGACACACTACCGAGAGAGGTATATGTTACTAGACTTTCCCCACATATGTATCGTGAATCGATATTGATGTCTAGATGCACATGTCCTCTATATGTGCGACCCGAGTCCCGTGGCAGGGCTAGTCAAGAAACACGGAACTCGGTCGGGTGCTTTCAGATATCTGCCGATTGCAGATGCTAAGGTCTGCTTTTACAGTGGCTATGGTCCCACTAGACGCCTCCCTCAACTAACAAATGAAAGGCACCCAAGAAAATCAAGAATGAGAACTGTACGCAGGCCCCTCTATGCCCTACAAACCTATGGGCCAAACTCACCCATAACTAGATAACAAGTATATGGTCTGTTGGAGTTCTCCGCCTTTCCGCTTCACGTATCTCGACTGACTCAAGATGGTAGGTAGACGACGAGTTGCTATCACAGGGCAAAAAATGGTCTCTCCGAATCACGCTGGTCCATCCTAGTCTTTAGGTTGCCTTATTATTGCAACCAAGGCATACCCTTGGCTCTTCTAACGCAGACCTTAACCTCTGTGAGCCCACGAGGATCATCTGCAGCCTCACAGAGGGATACCAAGAGTACCCTCACGTCTTCTCGAAGCCGCGTGCTTCGTAACCCAGTTCGTTGGAGCCTTCTTCATGATCAGATGGACATTTACTCCTCCTCGTATTCTACTTGGTTTCCTTGACTAAGGTTTACTACTTAGTTCTCTTAACTAAGGTTTACTACTTAGTTTCCTGAATCGTTCATTTTCTTAACTAAGGTTTACAACTTAGTCCACTTAACTAAGGTTTACTACTTAGTTCTCTTCTCGTTCATCGTGTTGTATTGGTTAAGTGTTTCCCATCAACTTAACCCCACCCATTCATCAAGTTATGTTGGTTAAGTATTATCAATCCAGTCGAGTTAACTTAACCCACCCATTTGTCATGTTACATTGGTTAAGCGTTCCTTATTACTTAACCTTACCCATTCATGTTCCATTGGTTAAGTGTTCCTTATTACTTAACCCTACCCATCTGTTTAATTATTATGTTATAACGGTTAAGTGTTGCCTTAGTTAACTTAACCCTACCATCTGTTTATTCACAGGTTATAACGGTTAAGTATTCCTTTAGTTAACTTAACCCTACCACAAATCATGTTATGTTGATTAGGTGCCCCTTGTCCATTCATGTTTAACTTAACCCACTCATGTCATATTGGTTAAGGGTTATTAACCTAATCCTCCCATACTTAGCATGTGTCATTAGCATTAATTAATTTATTAATGCCCCAACATCTCACATTAGATAGGTGTTGTTGTGGTTACTGGATATGCCAGGCGGTTCCGGGCAGTTTTACACCACAACTCAATCTAACCTCGGGTTTGCTTGGGCATGATACACTAACCTCTCACATTAGATAGGTGTTGTTGTGGTTACTGGATGTGTCGGGCGGTTCCGGGCAGTTTTACACCACAACTCAACCTAACCTCGGGTTAGGCATTTTCCTCTTCTCTAATTTGCATATTTACTATTCATGTAAATTTTCCATAAATCAATTTAGCCTGGATTATATTCATTTGTCAGGCCATAACATACTTATATTCTATGCCCAAAACTTGATTTACCTATCCATTAACCTAACTTGCAGTTTATACCAATTTAGGTTTAATATTCCCATTTGCATTTCATGCCCAATCTAGATTAATATTCCAATTTACAGTTCATGTCAAAACTAGATTTAATATTCTAGTTTACCATTTATGTCCAAAGCTTGGTTTACATGCCAATTACATACTTTACGGCCAATTAAAAATTTATCATTTATGCCCAAGTCTAATATGCATGTAAATTATTCACTATTATAGCCAATTCAGATTATGCCAACATATTTATTATGCCAAATTAACTTAATTTAGTTACGCCCAATCCCCGCGTCATAATCGTACGTATAACATGATTTCACAAGTTTTCTAAGTACTCATGAAATGACACTAACAAAAAGGAATAGTGGATAAGCACAAGAATTGATATAAAAGAATAGGCATGCAATAATGAACCAAATGCAAAAATGATGGCTCCAATAGGTTTGATGTAAATAACAGTGAATAGGAATGAACTAGCCAAGTTACACACTAAATATGAGATCCAACATAATTAAGGGAATAGGCATAGTTGATTTGGTCCAACATAATGCCAGTTCAAGGTACAACATGATTGGTTAATTGTAACAATGGGAATAGGCATAAGCAACTAACTACAATAGTTATAGGCAATTAACCACAATAGTCATGGGCGACTAATCACAATAGTTTCTTAATCAATGTCATAGGCAATAGTCTCATAGTCATGAATCATAGTCGTGGGCAATAGTCTCATAGTCATGATTCATAGTCATAGGCGATAGCTTCATAGGCAACGGTCTCATGGTCATAGTCTTAGGCAAAAGTCTCATAGTCATAGTCATAGGCAATAATTTCATAGTCATAGTCTTAGGCAAAATTCTCACAGTCATAGTCATGAATCAGATCCAAAGGCATAGATAACTTTAGATTTGACATAAGCATGAATCAAAGATAATTAACTTGCAAATAGATACATTTCTATATTTTGATTTATTACATTCACAATTCCAATTACACGTTTAAATCTAAAGAATAACCAAACTTACAGTGATCGGTTTAGAAAAGGATAATAAGATAGCGTTGTGGCGATTTGCTATGATTCGCGCGACGTTTCTTGAAGCCGTTGAATTAGACTTTGATTCCCTTCTTGAAGCTTTAACTTGATTTGAATCTCCAATTTGAAGAACTATAACATGCTTTAGTAGAGAATAAGATTTATTTTAGTAGTGGAGGCTAAAATAGAGAGAAACAGCATGCAGAGGCCTCAAAGAACTTGTGTGGAGAAACCTTAGGTTTAGGCATTCTTTTATAGGTGTAGAGAGTGTTTTAGAGCTCTTAGATCATAATAGAAGCCATCAGGTCCATCCAACACATCAAAAATCGTCATCAGACCAATCAGGAGTTGCCACGTAGCCAGAAATTCGTCATAGTTCAGATCTGGAAGTATGGGGGGGGGGGGGGGAGGTCGACCCCCTGGTCGAACTAGGTACCCTGGTCAAACCCCAGGTCGACCCCCTGGTCGACCTGGGTCCTGGGAGGGAAATTTCCCGCCCAGCCCGGGTGTGTGTTCTGAATTTGAATTTCGAATCTGTTTTATTTAGTTTGAATTTCTAAAACTTCTGAAGGCTATAACTTCGTCATACGGAGTCCGATTTACGCAAACTCGGACTCTATCTCAAGAAGAATTCCGAGATGAATGCAATCGTGTAACCCGTTTCCCTTAATTCTTCTTCTAAAAATTAACTGTACTTTAATTTGTGAAGCTTAATATTACACAATTACGGGTTGTTACATCAACATACATAATTTAGGGATGTTGACACACATAAATAGGGATGTGAACATACATAAACAGAGATGTCGACATACATAAATAGGGATGTCAACATGCATAAACAGGGATGTCGATATATGCTTGTGTTAAACTAAAAAATTAATTTTAAAACAAAGAAAATAAAGTTTAAATAAATTATGGTGTATCCAGAGTTAAAGCAAACTATATTCCTTTATATTAAAACATTCTATTCAAAGTATGATATATTTTAAAAATTTATATAAAGATGAAATAAAAATAATTAAGAAACTAAATATAAAATGATATAAAAGTGTAAATATAAAATTACGAATATATTAAAACTTAATATAAACAAGGAAACTAAAAACATAAGTAATTATAAATAAAATTAGCAATAAATTTGTAAGTAAAACTTAAGTTAAAATCTATTATTTTGAAAACAGGAGTTAAAATAAATTTTAGAAGTTAAAATATTTCTCAAAATAAAGAAGTATATAATTGTAAATAATAAGTAATTTGAAAATCATTTGAATACTAGATTTAAAAACAAGTAAATAATTCTGAAATCATTTTGAAAGGAAGTTTGAAATCAGAATTAAATTTAAAATCAGAATTAATTTTGAAATCAAAATCAAGTGCTAACAGAGTTTTAACAGAATATCTAGACACATTTACTCTATAATTCTTGAACTCTTGATTTCTGGATACTCACGAGTCTTCAAACTTGAACTCTTCTACTTCGACATCTTTATTATCTGAACTGTACAGTCTTTAATAATAAATACTTGCATATATTTCCTATATATTCATATATATATATATATATATATTCTATAAAATAGCGTTAGTATATATTTTATAACAATAATAATTGAAGCAAAGTTGAAACAAATTTGTTCACATCAAAACCATCACCATCACCATCACCATATCAGTCTCTAACACTCAAAAGATTTCACCATGACTCGTCTATATGGAGCTCCTAAGAAATTGGATACCATTTTCTTTTCATCCTTTAAGACCGAGATAGTTCTGGAAAGGAGCTTCTAGGCATTCTTGATTTTTTTTCCATATAGAATTGTTCTCATGGATGAGCCTTGCAGTAGTGGAGTCTGAATTGGACAACTCATAAGAAATAATTTTGGTCTGTCGTTACACCATGGACCCGGCTCTTTATTCGTCTTTAATTTGAATTTCAAACGAAAAGTAGCTTTAAAGGTCGTATCTTTCTTAGTTTCAATAGCATTGGCGGCTTTGATGGCTCTGTCTTTTCCAATTGCAGCATTATCCTTATCAAGTTCAAGGTCAAAAACTCGTGCATTCAAATTAAAAATTCGCTCCTTCAACTCGTTGTTCTCAACTAACAAACTGTCACTTGATTCATAGAAGAATTTTGTAGCCTATATCAAATTACAATTGATAAGTTAAAACTAACACAAGGAATATGGAACCAAAAGAGATGTCGTAAGTTAAATAATTTACCAATAAGATGTTTCAAAGCTATAAACTTTTCATCATGCATAGGAGATTGAGGACAAGCAAGAGAAGAAAAAGAACCCAGAGCGAGGGTGGAAATATCTATGAAAGCATTAATGGAAGAAGTCTTATGTGACTTTGAAGGAAAGGGTTGCTAGAAGAAATCAAGATGTTGATCCGTTTGCACTAGCGATTTAGATCGCCTAAAAGGAAGAGAGGAGGTAACTCAAGAAGTGATTCACATCCTATATAATAGGTAGCTCACGAATAAGAGGATATGTAATGTAAAAACTTTGAGGATATTGAGCAGAAGGAATGTTGGATGGTTTGGTGTCAGAAAGTTTCGACCTTTTCGAAGGAAGCTCAGGGTTTACATCAGGTTTCCTCTTAACCAATCACATGAATTAACAATGTCATAAAAAATATTTGTGAAAAATAAAGAGGAAACATCTTAGGGAACATATTTCTTGGAATTTTGGCTGGTGGAAGGATCGGTTTCTTTTTCAGGAACAATAATTTCCGTCTCCTTAGAAGAACAGGCTTTCGAGACAACATCTGAATCAAATAAAAGTAGGCTATGTGAGAATTCAACTAAAAGAAGATTCTAAGTATCATGGCTAGTTAGCCCTCTTTGAATAGGAGAATTATTAGTAAAATGGCGACTTTTTACCTAGGACCAAAATAAATTTACCCTTAAAAACTCTCAAACTTGGAGGAGTGTGACATGTGTCAGAAGAGAAGCACTTGGAATGGTCGGAATAGCCTTATTAATTGAAGCCTTTACAATATTCTCATCATGAGAATTTAAAATTTTAGAGAAGGAGCTGGAATAAACAAGTAGAACATCAATAAAAGAAATGAAAAGTTGACTAATTTAGAATTTAACATACTCACAAGCAGCAACAAATTCTCTTGAAACTTGGGAACAACTTTTAATAAAGAAAAATCATTTATCACAGTTCCAAAGCTTGTCAATCGGGTTTAAATCAATTTTCTAGGATAAGGATTTAATGGATAAAATATACGATTTGGGATTGATAAAAGATATGACCCAGGATTTCTTAGTTTTTACCAAGAAAATCTAAGTAATGATGTATAACAATGGAGAGAGATCTCAGGCCTTCCTCCTTAGCAAGAATTACCATGAAACACAGGTATTCACATTGGAGAGAAGATAAGTGGAAGCAACACGTAAGTCTCCAAAAATTTCAATACGAAGTCAGAAAAAGGCAAGAATCCCCATGCCATATATGGACTAGAGTGTAAGTAAAGTAACAAACAGTGGGGGATAATACTGTGATGCTGGTCCCCATAATAGCTTTAATCTTCGAAAGAATTTCACACTAGATCGCCAAAAATGGCACTTGAAAATTTTAGCTTTCAATTGATTGCTCCAAAGAATTTCCAACGCAGTTCGGAGATGGTTTTTATGTTCTTCCTCAGTTTTAGAATACACAAGAATATCATCAATGAAGGCAAGCACAAATCGATTGAGAAAGTCCTTGAAAACACGGTTCATAAGGTCGACGAAATAAGCCGGAGCGTTTGTCAAGCCAAATGGCATTACTAGCCATTCATAAAATCCATACCGGGTACAGAACGATGTCAATGGAATATTATTCTCCGAAATGCATAGTTGATGGAATCCGGTAGCTAAGTCGAATTAAGAAAAGACCTTAGCACCACTAAGTTGATCGAACAAATCATCGACCCATGCTAAAGGATATTTTTTCTTGATGGTGAGATCATTAAGCTTGTGATAGCTGACGCAAAGCCTAAGCACACAATCTGACTTTTTCACAAAGATCGCCGAAGCTCACCAAGGTGAAGAACTAGAGCGAATAAATTGTTTCTTCTCTAATTCGGATAATTGATTTCGTATCTCCTCATTTTCCTTATTAGACATACGATAATGAGGATGAGTGATGTAACGGAACAGATTTTTTTGACCATTTAGTTATTATTTAAAAATGTTTTTTTATTGTTTTGGAAGTTTAAATGGTTTAATTTCAATAATTTTGAATATTTTATTTTATTCCGAAATGGTAGAAATTTAGTGGATCTGAAATATAATGTGAACTGGCAGTATAAAAGGATAAATTTTTAATTTAAAATAGTACGTTTACAAAGGATGTAGTAGCTAACGAACTCAGATTTCGATGAAATCAGTTTCATTAAATCTGAAATGATGAAATTAGGTAACCAACCAAGTTACGTCAAAAATGGCATCCGTATGTGGAAAAGAAAAAATAAAAGGCCAAAATTTGAACTAAATTTTGACGGTAATTGGAATTTGCTAATGCTAACGGCAAAACTGGAACCTGAGACCTATCCAGGAAAATTCTAAACATAGGATATTAGCCATATATGAAATCTGGGAAAATCCTATAACGGATATAGAAAGTTATTAAGGAAACAAAATTTAAATAAATTATTTGAAAATCTAAACAAACTCCGATTTTTGATTTGAATACATATGATTGAAGTACGTTAAAAACCGGACCAGATGGTGGAAGAATTTCTGAAAACCGTTATCGTTTGATACTCCAACATGAGACCGGAAGGTGTTGAAACTAACACAAAACACTATTTTGAATTTGAATTTAAATTATTTGAATGTTCAAACGAATTCAAAATTTAAATATTTTTATATATTATTGAAGAGCAAGAAAAATTGAACAACATGGTTGAAAAAGATTTTGGATAAGGTATCAATAAGTAAGTCAAATTAACGTCCGAATAGTGTCTAAGGCTTGAGTTTGGAAAATATAGTTTCCTGCTCTCCCTGGCTATCCCTAACTGATCCGACGGATGGGATGATTAATTTAAATTTAAATTTAAAATTTAATTTGAATTTAATTTGAATTTAAAACAGACCAGGGGCATTTTCGTAATTTTTAACCATAAACTTTAAAAGCTTATAACTTTTTCAAAACAAGTCGGATTTCCACGAAACAAGGACCGTTGGATTCTTATCGGAAAATACTTTAAAATGAGTGGAAGCAGATTTTTGATCCAGGTTAAAAAATTTAAGTTATAATTAAATGAATATTTTTAAATATTTTATTTGAAAATTAAATTTAATTAATATTAAAATGGTTTTTCAATTTTAAAAAAATTTGGATATGGCTAGAGACGGGAAAGTATGATTTTTTAGAAGGGCAGGGAAGGTAATTTGGCTAATAACGCAATTAGAAATTAATTAAGATAAAAATAATTTAATTAATTTAATTAAATATATATTCATTTAAATTAGGTAAATATTGTAAATAGCATAACTTTGGCATACATTAACGAAATTTAACGAAACAGGATCCGTTGGGATCGTATGGACGAGCACTACGCAATGGAACTGACCGCAAGTGGATTGGAGCTCGTTTGGATTTATGGTGAAATTTAACGTCTGAACCAAATCAATGACCGATTATCGTTATTCAACGATAAACCGTCCAAGGTGAGTAAATCTCACTAACTCTGAGAACTTTATATTTTTATAAAGTATTTTCAGAACTGATAATTATTGGTTGAATTGCTGAGTGTTGATTGTTTGGTTGAACTGCTAGTCAATTGATTGAAAATACCGATATAGTTATATATATTGTTAACCGATGTTGATTTTGTTTATCAGAATACCTCATATTGAAATGAAATTGATGTGAATTATATTGTGTAACATCTGTGGATGCAGGGAAACAGGTCGGAGGAATCCAACTGGATTCCTCAACATTTATTTACCGTTTTTCATATATTCTGATATATGATGTGTTATATCATCTGTTGTTGAACCTGTGTGTTTGGATGATGATTGAACCTTTTGATTTGGTATTTTTATACCATAAGTGATACTAGAAAGTGAAAAGGGATTTTCAAAGTTTATTTTGAAAATAAATTATTTATATAAAATCAATAGATTTTATATATAAAAGGAAGAGAATTTCATGAGAGAAAATGATTATAGAATCAAAGCATTTGTAAAAAAAACAAGTATTGGTGAAATCAAATAGAAGTGAAAATATTGGTGAAATCAAATAGAAGGGAAATATTTGTTAAACGATTACAAATAGAAATAAAAAGGGAAACATTCGTAAAAGTATTTACAAATGGAATTGAAAAGGGAATATTCATGTAGGGAATAAAGAAAAGTTGACAGAAGTACTTATTTGTTAAATAAATAGAAAAGTTAAAAGAAATATTTATTTGTTGAATAAATAGAAAAGTTAAAGGGAATATTTATTTGTTAAGTAAATAGAAGCGGAAAGAGAATAGTTATTTGTTGAGTAAACGAATAGAAAAAGAATCTATTCAAGGGAAGTAATTCAAAGGAATTATTCCAAAGGAATTATTGAAAAGAGAAAAGTCAAAGGGATTAATTCAAAAGAGTTAATCAACTAGAGTTAAACCGTTGGAGTTAAACTGTTAGAGTTAAACAATTGGAGTTAAACTGTTAGAGTTAAACAGTTGGAGTTAAACTGTTAGAGTTAAACAGTTGGAGTTAAATTGTTAGCGTTAAACCGTTGAAGTTAAACTGTCAGAGTTAAACCGTAAAGTTAAACAGTTAGAGTTAGTTAGTTAGAGTTAACCAGTTAGAGTTATTCAGTTAGAGTAAACCAGTTAGAGTTAATCAGTTAGAGTTAATCGTTTTGAGTCAAATCGAACTAGAGTTATTCAAATATAGTAATCGAATAAGGGTTAATTGAATATTAGTTATTCAATTAGAATTGATCGAATCTAATTATTCGAGATAGAGTTAAAAATAGACAAAGTTATTTAAGGATGAATTTCCATTTAGCACGACTGCTAGCGTAATTCGCAGGGCTGCAGATAGCCTACGGCGGTCGGATGTTTCCTGAGGGAATCAGGCGTAACCATTGTGATCGCTGCGATCTACAGTCAAGCAAATGGTGTTAAATCAAATAGTAATTAATCAATAGAAGTTAATTAAGTCGAGTTAGTCGAGTATTAGTAAATTAAGTAGGGTTAGTCAAAAAGTGAATTAATCGAATATCACCTATTCGAAGTAGAGTTATCGAATATAGTTTATTCGAGAAGAGTAATCAAATATAGTTCGTTCGAAGTGTGTTAAATCGAATATAGTTATTCGAAGGAGAGAATTATCGAATATGGTTTATTCGAAGTGAGATTTTTCGAATATTAGTTATTCGAAGAAAAGGATTATCGAATATTAGTTATTCGAACAGGGGAATCGAATATAGTTTATTCGAAAGAGAATTATCGGATAGTGATTATTCGGGAGTGAATCATACATGGAAATTCGATTATATCGAATCAAGGGAAGTAATGTTTACTTTCCATTTCAAATCAAGTTTTAATTATCTGTTAATAAAGTAGTTGGTTGTTTATTTATCCAAATTAAGATATGGAAATATATTTAAGTTAACATATTTTGAAAGCATGGAATTATAACATTTACAGTTATAATCAAATGATTCAGTAAAGCAAGTGGATTCATAAATAGAATCCGAGAGTTCGCAAGGAAGTTTCTTAAAGAGTAATGTTTGAACTTTGTCTATTTCGAAGTTAGAAATGTTGTTCAGTTAAGGTCTGAGAGGTAATTATACCCCAACTTGATTGACTTCGTTTTTAACTAAGAAGCGGATAAGGTTCGAGAGTGAAAGGGGTTAAGTGAATTTAGTTAATGAGCGAAATGGTTGGTGTTGGCATAGCGATGTTTATTCAAACATCAGTTTAAACCCAATGAAGGAGATTTGGAAATGTCTTCCAAATGAAAATCAGAAATGTTTTCTGAATATAGAAAAATGAGAAATGGAATTGTTTTCCATTGTTAATAACGTATATTTTCTAAATATAGTAAATAAGAAATATAGGAAAACAAGAATAAGGAAAAGGGTAAATTTATGATAATTTGATGATGAATGATGATTGATCGATAGAATTTCCATCTGGAAATAATATCGTTGTTTGCACACCGACATGTTTTTAATTGATAGTTAAATCACCGACTATCAAAGTTTTGACCATTTTAACGTTGTTAATATGGAGAGACCGGTCGGATTATTATCCAGAGAACCACTCCGTATTGGCATAAGCGTTGCGAATCAAGTATGCTGAATATATTGAAGACGGAGTTATGCAAGGGCTATCCTATTTACAAAATAGTGCCTTCGGTTTGTCCAGTCCCAGGACAAACGTGAATGGACGAATGTCTGACAGAGTATATTCAAAGGATCGCGTAAGTTGATCTCTTCAAACGTACTTACGTTTGGTGGCGGAGGAATTCATTTCTCTTAGCTGTATACCCGTGGTATTTTTGGTGAAATCAATTTGTGATTTGGCGGGTATGACGATGTGGCATTCAAAGTAATGGAGGTGGGATCTGTCAAAAGATACGTTATGACCTCAAGCCTCATCCACCGGGAAATGACAAAAATCGGGCAGGCAGCATGGCTATGTGGGTCGCACCCATTAGGATGTATGATCACCTATCTAGAGAAATTCCTTTTGTTCTTAAATCTATCGATGTTGTCCCTTATCGGGAGACGGTTGCTGATCCCAACCGTTGGTGATATACATTCGATACACTCAAGCGAAATGAGTGGTCGGTCATGTGTGGGCCGGGTTGCAAGATGTTCTTGTTGAACCCAGTGTATTTGCCTCTAGAGATACACGTTCGGAAGGTGGTCCCATACCTTGTCAAGTTGGAATCCAATCTCCAATAAGTGCCTGCGAGTTTGATTGTATATTATATATGTAGAGCGTGAGATGCAAGCGTTCTACTAGATTTTAATTACTTGTGATTAGATATTATTATAATATCAGATAATATATGATTTCCAAAGTGTTTTGGGTTATCGTAAGGTAAAAGCCCTCCGTATTTATGAGTGGATTGGTCTTACGATTATCTTTTCTTTTGAAAAGGATTTTGAAAAGTTAAACCAAATGATTGGAGTTTACTCACACCAGTCCCATGACTGACCCAGAGTTTTATTTTGTTTTGTTTTCCCTAAACTCTTGGGTGCCCAAATTTGTACGGGCAGTCAAGTAGTCAGGATTTACAGGTATGCTTGAAGAGCTTGGAGCAGGAGGCTTCAAGATTTTTCTAGCTATTGATTATTCCGCTGTGATGAAAGTGTTGTACTCTGATAATGGTATGATATACATATACTACTTTGATTTCAAGATATGTTGTCTATTATATTTTATTCGTTCCGCTGTGAGATTCGTGTTACTCTGATGTTGTTGTGTTCTTCTTCTTCTTCTTCTTCTGTTCTAATTTTCTATCTTATCTATCCTCACCCTCTAATTTCTTTCTTGGACTATCCGTAATTTCGACTTTTGATTGTTCGATAGGTGTTATATATCGGATAACCAAGGTCGCTTTTTCCCGGGTCGTTACAGTTGGTATCAGAGCTGAAGGTTAAGTATTACCTTGGCTCTGTGGCGTGATTCAGTAGAGATGGGGTTAGTAATACCCTAGACTGAGTTTGAGTGTATATATATGAGTGAACGTATTTGTTATTTGATATAAAATGATTTTATATTGTGGTGATTTATTGGTTGAGTTGTTTATGGATTCTGGTCGATCAGTTTGATCCACTGTATCGATAGGGGTTTCTAAACGCTTGAATACGATGAACCGACACAGTATGTTTTGAAAAAGGGTGAATGAAATAATTTTACCCAAATTATATTTTGATATAAGCAAAGTACAGATATTTGAAATTATTATAGTATATTGAATGTGTTGGTTGTGATTATAATCGAATAAGATTATAAAATGTGGAATGGTTATGTAAATAAAAAATCAAAATTCATATAGGTGAAATATATGAAATCAGATGAATTAAATCTGAATTTAAGTTCAGAATTGGAATTAAAATTGCTAAAATTTGAATAAGCGTTGTAAATGGAATTAAATTGAATATATGTGAATTTTAAAATCCTGAGAGATTTTAAATTTGTTACAAGCATTAAAAAGGGATATTTTGAAATGAATTTCAAAATGAAAGTGTTTAGAAATGGTTTTGAAAGTGACATAGTATTGAACTCACTTCGATAGCTGGAAAATAAATTCCGATGTTGATCCGGACATCATCGGTGTTCATTTTCGAGTTTGTAAGTGACAGATTACTACCAAAGATTTTGTTTTTGAATTGTTTTGAGAAACCAAGTTGTTTTGATATTCCAAAAGGATATTTAGTTTTTGGAAAAGGCAAAGCTATTTGAAACTCCCATGTAAGATTGTTTGAAATAAACACAAATTAAATAGAAATTTGTGAAAGCAAATTTGAAATTGAGTTGAAGCCAGTTCAGTGGAAATTGAGTTGAATTGAAATAAAAT
Organism: Allium sativum; assembly: GCA_030737875.1. NCBI lineage: Eukaryota > Viridiplantae > Streptophyta > Magnoliopsida > Asparagales > Amaryllidaceae > Allium > Allium sativum. The sequence goes on from CM060912.1 coordinate 311,505,874, forward strand.
GGTATCAAGTAGAATTGGACTGAATTAGAGATTATCTGGGATAGAAATGGATGGTCGAGCAAGAAATTTCAATTGAGATTGGAATTGCAGTTTGATTGAAATTTGGCTTGGTTATAAGCGGATGGTCGTGCTGAAGATAAAAGTGATTGGAAGTTTGATTGGGATGATAGTGGTATATGCTAAATTGATAGCAGAATTGAATGCCGACAAAAAGGTACACGTACATATTCATATGAGTTGGATGAGATTTATGAGCCTGTTTGGCAAGCCACTTGGCTGTTTGATTTTCTTTTGGGTTGAAGAAGGCCTAGAGAGGCGAGTTGGAGTTTGAGCTATTGACCAGTACAAAGAAGATGCTGGCGAAATTTTTCAGAAATTTCGAATGTTAGAAAATTTTCAGAATTTTTGAAATTTTCGTTTATAGAAATAAATTAGTAAATTAATTAGAATTAATTGGTTTAGTGAAACCGGAGTAAATAAATAATTTTAACCTAGTTATAAAGTTCATTTTTCTACCTTAGCAATTTCGAGGACGAAATTATTTTAAGGGGGAAAGAATGTAACGGCCCAGATTTTTTTGACCATTTAGTTATTATTTAAAAATGTTTTTTTATTGTTTTGGAAGTTTAAATGGTTTAATTTCAATAATTTTGAATATTTTATTTTATTCCGAAATGGAATAAGTAAGTCAAATTAACGTCCGAATAGGGTTGAGAAAACACACTTTACTATTCATAAATTATTAAATTTATTTATAATTTAATAAATTTAAGGATTAATCCTAGCCATCCATTTTCGACCGTTGGATTCGCGCCACCTCAGCAATCCATGTGACTCCTTCGGCTATAAATAGCCCCTCCTTCATTTTTAAACTCACTCCTCCTCCTCCTCTTTCAAGCTTTGGCAATGGCAGAAATAATAATAAAATATTAGGAAATAGGGAAAAGGGAAGGAAGGGAGAAAGGAGGGAAAGACGGGGAGCTAGGGACTCTTAGGCAGAGGCTTGGGCTTCGCGGGGTAAGTTTTTAAATAATATTTATTTATTTATTTGTGTAATATATATATATTATAATTAAAATAGAATTTGTAAAAATAAATATCAGAACATTCTAAGGGTGACAGAGAGGATAGCGTCTAAGGCTTGAGTTTGGAAAATATAGTTTCCTACCCTCCCTGGCTATCCCTAACTGATCCGACGGATGGGATGATTAATTTAAATTTAAATTTAAAATTTAATTTGAATTTAAAACAGACCAGGGGCATTTTCGTAATTTTTAACCATAAACTTTAAAAGCTTATAACTTTTTCAAAACAAGTCGGATTTCTACGAAACAAGGACCGTTGGATTCTTATCGGAAAATACTTTAAAATGAGTGGAAGCAGATTTTTGATACGGGTTAAAAATTTTAAGTTATAATTAAATGAATATTTTTAAATATTTTATTTGAAAATTAAATTTAATTAATATTAAAATGGTTTTTCAATTTTAAAAAAATTTGGATATGGCTAGAGATGGGAAAGTATGATTTTTTAGAAGGGCAGGGAAGGTAATTTGGCTAATAACGCAATTAGAAATTAATTAAGATAAAAATAATTTAATTAATTTAATTAAATATATATTCATTTAAATTAGGTAAATATTGTAAATAGCATAACTTTTGCATACATTAACGAAATTTAACGAAACAGGATCCGTTGGGATCGTATGGACGAGCACTACGTAATGGAACTGACCGCAAGTGGATTGGAGCTCGTTTGGATTTATGGTGAAATTTAACGTCTGGACCAAATCAATGACCGATTATCGTTATTCAACGATAAACCGTCCAAGGTGAGTAAATCTCACTAACTCTGAGCACTTTATATTTTTATAAAGTATTTTTAGAACTGATAATTATTGGTTGAATTGCTGAGTGTTGATTGTTTGGTTGAACTGCTAGTCAATTGATTGAAAATACCGATATAGTTATATATATCGTTAACCGATGTTGATTTTGTTTATCAGAATACCTCATATTGAAATGAAATTGATGTGAATTATATTGTGTAACATCTGTGGATGCGGGGAAACAGGTCGGAGGAATCCAACTGAATTCCTCAACATTTATTTACCGTTTTTCATATATTCTGATATATGATGTGTTATATCATCTGTTGTTGAACCTGTGTGTTTGGATGATGATTGAACCTTTTGATTTGGTATTTTTATACCATAAGTGATACTAGAAAGTGAAAAGAGATTTTCAAAGTTTATTTTGAAAATAAATTATTTATATAAAATCAATAGATTTTATATATAAAAGGAAGAGAATTTCATGAGAGAAAATGATTATAGAATCAAAGCATTTGTAAAAAAACAAATATTGGTGAAATCAAATAGAAGGGAAAATATTGGTGAAATCAAATAGAAGGGAAATATTTGTGAAACGATTACAAATAGAAATAAAAAGGGAAACATTCGTAAAAGTGTTTACAAATGGAATTGAAAAGGGAATATTCATGTTGGGAATAAAGAAAAGTTGACAGAAGTACTTACTTGTTAAATAAATAGAAAAGTTAAAAGAAATATTTATTTGTTGAATAAATAGAAAAGTTAAAGGGAATATTTATTTGTTAAATAAATAGAAGCGGAAAGAGAATAGTTATTTGTTGAGTAAACGAATAGAAAAAGAATCTATTCAAGGGAAGTAATTCAAAGGAATTATTCCAAAGGAATTATTCAAAAGAGAAAAGTCAAAGGGATTAATTCAAAAGAGTTAATCAACTAGAGTTAAACCGTTGGAGTTAAACTGTTAGAGTTAAACAGTTGAAGTTAAACTGTTAGAGTTAAACAGTTGGAGTTAAACTGTTAGAGTTAAACAGTTGGAGTTAAACTGTTAGAGTTAAACCGTTGAAGTTAAACTGTCAGAGTTAAACCGTAAAGTTAAACAGTTAGAGTTAGTTAGTTAGAGTTAACCAGCTAGAGTTATTCAGTTAGAGTTATCCAGTTAGAGTTATTCAGTTAGAATTAACTAGTTAGAGTTAATCAGTTAGAGTTAATCGTTTTGAGTCAAATCGAACTAGAGTTATTCAAATATAGTAATCGAATAAGGGTTAATTGAATATTAGTTATTCAATTAGAATTGATCGAATCTAATTATTCGAGATAGAGTTAAAAATAGACAAAGTTATTTAAGGATGAATTTCCATTTAGCACGACTGCTAGCGTAATTCGCAGGGCTGCAGATAGCCTACGGCGGTCGGATGTTTCCTGAGGGAATCAGGCATAACCATTGTGATCGCTGCGATCTAGAGTCAAGCAAATGGTGTTAAATCAAATAGTATTTAATCAATAGAAGTTAATTAAGTCGAGTTAGTCGAGTATTAGTAAATTAAGTAGGGTTAGTCAAAAAGTGAATTAATCGAATATCACCTATTCGAAGTAGAGTTATCGAATATAGTTTATTCGAGAAGAGTAATCGAATATAGTTCGTTCGAAGTGTGTTAAATCGAATATAGTTATTCGAAGGAGAGAATTATCGAATATGGTTTATTCGAAGTGAGATTTTTCGAATATTAGTTATTCGAAGAAAAGGATTATCGAATATTAGTTATTCGAACAGGGGAATCGAATATAGTTTATTCGAAAGAGAATTATCGGATAGTGATTATTCGAGAGTGAATCATACATGGAAATTCGATTATATCGAATCAAGGGAAGTAATGTTTACTTTCCATTTCAAATCAAGTTTTAATTATCTGTTAATAAAGTAGTTGGTTGTTTATTTATCCAAATTAAGATGTGGAAATATATTTAAGTTAACATATTTTGAAAGCATGGAATTATAACATTTACAGTTATAATCAAATGATTCAGTAAAGGAAGTGGATTCATAAATAGAATCCGAGAGTTCGCAAGGAAGTTTCTTAAAGAGTAATGTTTGAACTTTGTCTACTTCGAAGTTAGAAATTGAGACGACCCGATTTCCCGTTCTCACGGAAACAAGGTTATCTTAGGAATATAACACAGAAACATATAATAGCAGAACAGAATTAAATAAATACACCAGATATGAACAACAAAATATACTGGATAAAAGTAATCATCAGAGTTACACAGTATACAGGATCTTACTTAGTACAAATACAGTTCAGCTATACATAAATGTCTACAGCGGAAATAAACAAAATATGTACAATAGGAGCTGAACAGCATAAAAAGAAATAAATGATAGAATCCATCTTCAGCTCCAGCTATCCAGAAAGAACCAGCTAAACCTGAATACAAGGCTGCCCGTGTAGAAAAAGGGGCACCCGAGTTTGAGAGTGAAACAAACTACGAGTCAGTCATGGGACTGGTATGAGAAATCTACTCAACACATATATAATTGGCTAATCACAGGACCACACCACTTTCGTGGAACGGGTTTACTCCATTGGATTGCCAGTGCTTTAAAACAAATCTTTCTTTTAAACATCGCTATGCTTTTTATAAAAATGAAACCGTTATAAGACTCAGTTCCCATCACACAATGCAACGCAAACCGGAGGATAGAGTTTTTACCTTATAACGGCCAAGATATGCTTGATACGAATAAAACAAAGGCATTTGATATTATTGCTAGTGTTTATATGTTTTGAAAACAATTTCAAATCATAACTATCAATCATAGACGGCATTAATGCCCCATACCACTATGTCGCCATATATAGGTATACAATCAAAACCGCACGATGTCGTATCTGGAAATTGGATTTCCGTCATGAACCAAGGCAAAAGATAGTCCTTACCGAATTCGAGACAATCTAGCCCATGTCTCAGGATCAGAACGCATCGACCCTTGGAGCGACAGGGTCGGTCCACCGATGTGGATTAAGAATGCCTGAACACTACGTTTCCCCACCCTTTGGGGTGTAAATGAGCCAACGAATGACTCCATCGGACCCGAATTGCCCGATCAGACCGAGGCGCCTCGCAACAGCAACAACCACATAGGTGAAAAGTATATAAATGTCAGGGCTGGTAGGTCACTGACACCACCCTAGCTAGAAAGAAACGCATGCCCTCCCTGAGGTCCTTCTCCCGTTTTAGGTTCATACCGGGGTGTGAGGCTCGCGAATTCACGTTATACACAAAGCTACGCCACACAGGCGGTGCTTTGATCATCACCACAAGACTTTGCTTTTCAACAGAAGCCCTGATCACTGCATCTTAGCATGCCACACAGGCAATTCATGCCATGCGACTGATGTCTATCGATATACAACCTCTGAGCTCGTGCGTCTCAAAGAAGGGCGTTAAGCAAAAGAATAAATTCTTCGCCGCCAAACAAATGTATATTTAACAGAGATCAATCAACATAGAATAAAATCCAATGTCAGACACACAGTCCATTTACAAGTCCGTTCTGGGTCTGAACGAAACCGGAGGCACTAAATACCTCGCAAACCCTTCGATCACCACGTACGTCTGGACGATCACCACTCATTATCCATATTTCGGGATGCCTCCCAATCAGGACCTCGGTTACCATCCAAACGAGGTGAAGATCTCCGGTCTTCGACCATCGTCTTCATCTTCGAATTTCAATCGTCGGTCGATTATTCGAAATGAGAATTAACTCGGCCTTTTCAAATAATTCACGTATATTTAGAATTTCAAATCGATTTATTTCAATGGTTAAATTATTCGACAACACCAATTGTGTTCTTTAATATAGTTTTCACACCAAACACATTCAACCATCAAATACAACATAAATCGAGCAAATTCAGTTTATTTCCATTCCATATCGCTTATGATATTTTATAACTATTTATCGCTATTTTTATTTATTTTAAAATAGTCATTTTATTCAAAACGACGCTTCGGGCCATAAGGCGGCCGTGGCGCTGTTTTTCTTCAGATTTGATTTACACTTATCTGAAAATCTAACCGTTGGATCTTCACAAAATTTACATTATTAGAAAGGTCTTTTCGAAACGAATCCAACGGTTCCAGTTTCGGGAAAATCCGACGGTCGGATCTCCCGGTACAATCGCTTGAATTTTCGATTTCAAAATACGAACTGCAGCGTCGTTATTCGATTAAATATAATTCTATTTATATTTATATATAAATAAAATCGATTCTGGCGCTGTTTTTCTTCAGATTTGAATTAAACATTCCAGACAATCCAACCGTTGGATTTTCACAAGGTTGGTGCCGTTGGAAAGATTATTCCAAGGCGAACCCAACGGTTGAGGTTTCGGGAAAATCCAATGGTCGGATTTCCCGTACTAGTCGTTTGAAATCACGGTTTCAAAATACGAACTGCACGGCTTCGTTTCGTTTTAATTTTATTTATATTTATATATTTATATAAATATAGTTCATTCAACGATTTCAATATCGTTTTTACTTCAAAAATTTTTCTAACTCCTTAAATTTTGGAAAAATTTCGCCATAACCTCCCCTGCACCGGGAGCATCGGGAAATCGCAAATAGCGTTCCCGGTCCTTCTAATCTCAAAAAGAAAAAGAAAAAGCCAAGCGGCTAGCCAACAGGCTCAAAATCATCACCCAAACAAATCAGTAAATGTGTACCTATTTGTCGGGCACAAAATTTTATTCCTCTTCTCTAGCCCCTTTGCTATAACCTGTTCAATGAATATTGCATGCACATATATATACAGTTCTTATCATTTATCAATTTCTATTCGACTTCATATTTGATTTCTATTTGGTTTAAAAACTCCATTCATTCTAATGTTACATAAATAGGTGCAAATCATTTCATTAGCTAATTAATGAATATTTCATCTCATATATGTTTATTTCGAACAAGTGGCTATTTTTAACACTTCACATTTCAACGATTTATGCATACAATAAAAATGCGATTTTTATTGTAAAACGATTCATTTCAAAACACTATTTTTCTATATAGTTCATATAGTCGATAAAAGGTGATTTTTATTATCAAACAATTTATTTCAAAATATGAATACCATTCAACACATGAATTTCTAAACAACGAATGAATATCAATTCAACACATGAATGTTTTCAATAGTTTTTATATATAGATAAAAATGTGATTTTTTTATCGAACAATTTATTTCAAAATATGAATACCATTCAACACATAAATTTCTAAACAACGAATGAATATCAATTCAACACATGAATGTTTTCAATAGTTTTTATATATAGATAAAAATGTGATTTTTATTATCGAACAATTTATTTCAAAATATGAATACCATTCAACACATGAATTTCTAAACAACGAATGAATATCAATTCAACACATGAATGTTTTCAATAGTTTTTATATATAGATAAAAATGTGATTTTTATTATCGAACAATTTATTTCAAAATATGAATACCATTCAACACATGAATTTCTAAACAATGAATGAATATCAATTCAACACATGAATGTTTTCTATAGTTTCTATATATAGATAAAAATGTGATTTTTATTATCGAACAATTTATTTCAAAATATGAATACCATTCAACACATGAATTTCTAAACAACGAATGAATATCAATTCAACACATGAATTTTTCTATACAATGAATAAATATAGTTTAAGCATATGAAAATAATTCAAACACACAAATATTATTCAAAATTTCGGCAGGATAACGGCAGGGTAGTTACACCGGGACCGTCCCTAGTACGGCTCCTCGCTCTACCTTAAAACCTCGCGGTTTTTGACAATGGGGATCATGCATCTAGTTCGCACGCAGGCGGCATGTATATATTTATTTCATTTCCACAAACTAATCCTATGTGGTTTCAACCAAATATTTCACAACCACCAATGGGTATTTTTCAACCACAATCAACCAATATCAATCACAAACAATCCCAAACAATCATTCGCTATCAACCAATTATCACAACAATTTCAATCAATAAATATCGTCCATGGTTTGTGGACGAGGGGCGTATATATATATATATAGATATAGATATTTATATATAGCTATTCACTTTTATTTCACATATATATAATATTTTTAAATAAGAAATCTCACCAATAACTATCCAACTTCACGACTCTTCCTTTATAGAAATCTTCGCCTTTTGTCGCTTTCGCCCGTATTCTCTACACATGTAAAAATCGAATTTTTACGATGTTATTCAATATATAAAAATATGATTTTTACTTCGACTTTCAATATATAAAAATATGATTTTTACTTCGACTTTCAATATATAAAAATATGATTTTTACCTTGTAAATTTCTAACCTCTTTCTATTTTTAGTTTAAAACTTTTTCCTTTTAAATTTCAAACCTTTTTCTACTTAAAGTTTAAATCTTTTTCTCTTAAACAAAATCAGGTTTTAAATGCATAGAAAAAAATCAGTTTTTAAAATCTTTTCAAAAATTCTGTTTTTAAATCTTTTCAAAAATTCTGTTTTTACATTCTTTTCAAAAATTCTGTTTTTACATTCTTTTATAAAAATGCAGTTTTTATCTTTTATAAAAATGCAGTTTTTATCTTCTTTTTTTTAAAAAAACAAAACAGTTTTTATATTATTATAAAAGAAACAGTTTTCAAATTATTTAAAAAAAACAGTTTTAAAACTTTACTATAAAACAAAAATAAAAACAAAAACAAAATAATTTAAACACTCACCTCAGGCTCGATGGTGTTCGTCGGTGGCGAGCTTCAGGGGCGTCGCGAGGTGGTGTTCGAGGTGGAGGCTCCGATTGCGTCGCGGCAGGGTTCCTGGGAGCTTCGGTTCGATGGTCGGCGGCGTCTTCGCTGGAAGGAGGAGGTCGCGAGGGTGGTGGGGGCGTCAGCTCGATCGTCGGCGTTGAGGTCTGGAGGGCGGCTCGATTAGAATTAGGTTTTCTTCTTTTTTTCTTTTTTTCTTTCTGGTAAATGAATGAGGAATCGGGGGGGGGGGGGCAACGAAGAAGAATAGGAAGGAAATTTTTTATTATTATTTAATTATTTATTTTTGCCAAAGGGTTGACTTTTACATATGACCTCGAAACGAGGTCTACCGCCTGTCGTCTATAGCGTTTTACCCCCATTCCGAACACAATGGGATATGTACCATAAGCTGGTTTGATCGTTACAATCAGTTTCCGTTGAATTTACAATTTAAATCCTTATATTGAATTTTAAACGTACATTTCAAATTACCGGGGTCACATACTAACTAGAAAAATTCTAGAAAAATATTTTCCAGTTTCGTATGGATGATACGGTCCTAACAAAACTAGTTTCGTCGAATTCTGAGACCGTTTGAAAAATGGCCAATTTCCTGTCGATTAAATTCAACAGAAACTGGTCAAACGCGTTTTCTTTTGCCACGCTCACATATTGATTCGAAAAATTATGAAATTTGAAATCTAGCAATAACTTGACACTACGGATCTAACAAAAGTGGTTTCATCCAAATCCGAGGTCATTTGCAAAATATCCACTTTTAAGGGCCTGAATTCCATAGCGACTATTCAGAATTTTCAACTGGACATATCTTTTGATTCCCGCTATCAAATTTCGATTGGTCGGATTCGTTAGAAAGATATTCACTAACATATTTAAATATTTTTGGTTTCACTAAAATCCGGATTGTTTTGCACCCGGTATATCCAATGGAAGTTTGAAATCGAATTATCGAACTACCGCGCCATTTTCAATTCTATATATAATTATAATTAATTATATTGGTTTTCAAATGTCGATTTCAACTCAGTTTTCATCGCCATTATTTAAAATATTTATTTTAAATATTTAAAATCCATTATTTTAGCCAATTTAAAAATTTTAAATTGGTTCAGATTTTCTGGGTCGTTACAATCTCCCCCACTTAAAACTTTTCGTCCCCGAAAAGGAACAAAGTCGAAAGTGGTTTGATAAATCTACAATCCCACAACACAACAACCCATTTGTTTTTAATATTCAGAGTATGGAATAAACAATGCACATCCATGGGAAGAAAATAGCAACAGAATAGAGAATTAAATGGTAATGCAAGGTAGGGTAAATGTACCTTGCACCAGAGTCAATCAGAGATATCTACTCGGCATCTAGGATAAGCTTTCTGAATGCTCTCCTCAGTTTCCCAAGTACAATCTCGCGGATCTCCACTCCATTGCACTTTGACTAAGTGAACCTTCTTGTTTCTCAGCTCTTTGGTTTCTTTGCCGATGATCTTTAGCGGCTCTCGCCTCACAGCTAATTCTGGAGTAATTTCAATGTCCTGTTGAGCTGCTTCTTCCACGATCAAGTCTGGATCATGAACGTGCTTTCGAAGTTGAGATATATGAAATACATCATGCACTCCAGGCAACCAATCAGGAAGTTTGACCCTATATGCGAGAGTCCCAATCCGTTCCAGAATAGGAAACGGACCAATGAATTTGGGGGCCAACTTTCCAGTTTTACCGAACCGGATAACTCCTCTCATCGGCGATACTTTCAAATATACATAGTCGCCAACTTCAAAGGATATATCTCTTCTTCTTCTATCGGCATAGCTCTTTTGTCGGCTTTGAGCGGCGAGTAATCGCTTCTTAATAAAATCGACTTTGTCGGCAGCTTCTCGAATCATATCCGGACCCAACACAAGTCTATTTCCAGGCTCGACGCAACAAGCAGGAGATCGACACGGTCTACCATACAATGCTTCGAATGGCGACATTGTCAGACTCGCCTGGTAGCTGTTGTTATAAGAGAACTCAGCCAAATGTAGATTGTCTTCCCATGATCCACCGAAATCTATAACACAAGCCCACAATAGATCTTCTAGAATGCGATTCACCCTCTCAGTCCGACCGTCTGTCTGAGGATGATAAGCGGTGCTTAGGTTTAACTTCGTTCCCAGCTCGACTTGAAATGCTTCCCAGAATTTGCTAGTGAATATTGTATCTCTATCACTGACTATACTGAGTGGCACTCCATGTAGTCTAACTATTTCCCTGAAGTATATCTGCGCCAGACTCTGAGCGGTTCTATTTGATTTGACAGGTATGAAATGGGCGGTCTTCGTGAAACGATCTACGATCACCCAAATACTGTCATTTCCTTTTCTGGTCCTGGGCAGACCATCAATGAAATCCATAGAGATATGTTCCCACTTCCAGCCAGGAACTTCTAGCGGTTGTAATAATCCAGCCAATTTCTGTTGGTCGCTTTTAACTAGCTGGCAAGTAGGGCATCGACTAACATATATCGAAACGTCTCTTTTCATAGCCTTCCACCAGAAAGTTCTTTTGAGATCGTTATACATTTTGGCCACACCAGGATGGATACTCAGCTTGGACTTGTGACACTCATCTAACACTTCCCTTTTTAGCTCAGGAACGTCAGGAACACAAATCCTTCCTTTCAATCTCAGGGTCTCGTCGTTATCTATTTGAAAACACGAGGGTTCACCTTTCCGAATCCTTTTAATCATATCCTTAATAAAGTTATCCTCCTTCTGAAGAATAGATATTCTGTCAATCAAGGACGTTGTGATAATAAAGCTGGCGATCATTACATTCTTTCTGCTTAACGCATCGGCCACGACATTGGCTTTTCCTGGAGTATATATAATTTTGAAGTCATATGCGGCAAGAAACTCCAGCCAACGTTGCTGTCTCAGATTTAAGTCCTTCTGAGTGAACAGATACTTTAACGACTGGTGATCTGTAAACAGTTCAAATCTCTCGCCTAGAAGATAGTGTCTCCAGATTTTCAAAGAGAATATGATAGCCAATAACTCAAGATCATGAGTTACATAGTTTTTCTCGTGCGGCTTCAGTTGACGGCTAGCATAAGCAATCACTTGACCTCTTTGCATTAACACTGCGCCAAGGCCCTCTCTAGAAGCATCAGTCCAGACTTTTAAATCTTGGTTGCCATCGATGATGGTTAACACTGGAGCTGTCGTTAATCTTAACTTTAGCTCTTCGAAAGCCTCCTCACTTTCTTGAGTCCATTTGAATTTAGAATGCTTCTTTGTAAGCTTTGTTAAATGACCAGATATCTTCGAAAAGTTTTTAACGAACTTCCGGTAATAGCTAGCCAATCCGAGAAAACTACGGACTTCAGTGGGAGTACTAGGCTGTTTCCAATTCTGGATAGCTGTGATTTTACTTGGATCCACAGCAATTCCTTCTTTCGATACAACATGGCCCAGAAATTTCACTTCATCTTGCCAGAATATACATTTGGAAAACTTGGCTTTCAATACATTCCTTCTGAGGATTTCTAGAACCTGTTCCAGATGCTTTTCATGTTCGGCCTTTGATTTAGAGAAGATTAGAATATCATCAATAAAAACCAAAACAAATTTGTTCAGTACTCCTCTGAATACTCTATTCATCAGATCGACGAAATAAGCTGGAGCGTTACATAAGCCGAACGGCATTACTAACCACTCGTAGAATAAGTCGGGGCCTCTGAACGCTGTCATTGGAAAACACTCTTCGGCAATTCGAAGTTGATGGAATCCTGTAGCTAGGTCCATTCGTGAGAATACTTGTGCTCCATTTAATCGATCCAACAAATCATCTATTCGCGGCAATGGATATTTATTCTTTATTGTCTGTTTGTTCAGATCACGATAATCCACACATAGACGTAGAGTACCGTCAGATTTTGGGACAAATACCACTGCTGCGCCCCAATCAGAGAAACTAGGCCTGATTAGACCTTTCCACACTAGCTGTCGTGTTTGATTGTCTAATTCCTCCTTCTCTTTCAAGGACATTCTTCGAATAGCGTGAACTACCGGCCTTGCATTAGGAATCAAAGTAATCTTGAAATCTATTTCTCTCTGCGGAGGTAAGCGAACGACTTCCTCAAACACATCCGCATAATTCTTGACGACAGGAATATCTTTGATGAGGTCAGGAATATTCTCAGTGATTTCAGGGACATTTTCTATTTGGGCTGGAGAAACATCGAGAGCTGACCAGAAATCTTTTCTATTTGAAGTCGGGCCTTCACATGGTATGGTTATATAATTCCCCGATTGGGCCTTTGCTTTAACCACTCTCTCGGCGCATTTAACTTCAGCTTCATATCGAGTTAGCCAATCCAATCCCAGAATAAGATCGAATTCATTAAAATTCATGACGATACAGAAAATAGGGAATTTATAGCAAGAAAAAGAGACTGGTACTGTAACACCCCACCTCCGTTAAGGTCACTCACAAAGGGAATGCCTTAACTTTGGTGGAGCATTTTAGTAAACAGAACAGAAACTTACAAGACAGATAAAACAGTACTTGAAAATTTTTAACTTTATTACAGCGGAAACATAAATTAATATGGTTACATCCTCTCAAATTTCAGAATTCAAGTACAAAATATCAGTCTTGTACAAAAGCCTTCAAAATGCATAGTTTAAAATCATGATCCCCATGGAACGGAAGCTATACAGAGCCAAGCCATACTTTAAGCACTTCAAGCAAAGAGAAATCCGGATCAAGCTAAAGTATTTCCCTCCTTGGATAACCTGGGGGGAACGGAAGAAAGGAGGCGAAAACAACAAGGGTCAGACAAAAAGTCTGACAAGTCCAGTGACTTTCAGCATATGAACAGATAATAATAATATGATATGAACATAAAACTGGATGTGAGATAACTATAACAGGTGTAGCAGATGTAACAGAAAAACAGAATGATATAAACTATTGTTTTACACTTCTCTGCACTAATACTAGTATAACAGAATTAGGTGTCACCCTAATGTCTAAATGGAAGCAGGAACGGGTACAGAATACTTTAACAGAAACAGAATGCTAATAATGGGCCTTTACTACCCGATCAGAAACAAACAGAAGCAGAAGCAGATTTATCCCTACGGAAACAGAATGTAGAATTAGGTGTACACTAGTAATGGGCCTTTACCACCCGAACAGACGGTACCACACAGAAACAGATAGGTGTTACCACCCAACAGAAACAGACGGTACCAACAGAAACAGACAGAACTAAGCGTACCCTAAAACCCTACCCCAAGCGATCGGCTCCCTAATACATAAATATCCTGTGTCGGCCCACAGTAGGGTGTATCACTCCCTAAAGTGACAACCAATTGGCACAGACCTATTTACAGATGTCACGGCGTCTTACATCCTCAGAGGCAGACCGGGATCCATGCACGCACATGACCCGGTTGGAACGCACCATCAACACCCCTCGCCATTATCGGAATGAACCACTTATAATTATTTCAGTAAGCGTGCCCGGACCCTACCTACTGTTGGGTCAAAGTTTTGATACCAGAAAGGGTTACTGACTAATATGGGTCCCAAACAACAGATGACACAAGTAATTCCCCTCCTAACCTTGTGTCCCCAGACTAACAGATCTCAGATTAACTTGTTTACAAGTTCAGACATACAGAATTCAGATTTACTAGTTCACAGATTAAGTTAACAAGTTTTCAGACTAACGGGTCAGATGTACAGACTTTTCATATTTGTCTAACTTTGTATTGGGCCTACAGATTCATGGACGGGTTTTACTACATCTATTAATCCCATTGGTTTAACCCTATTTTCCCCAATACGTTTTAGACATCATTCTTATCTTAGATTTGCATTAATTAATTATTAATTCACAGACCTCTCACATTAGGTCGGTAGCTTGTGGCCGCTGGATATGCAGAGCGGTTCCGGGCAGACTTCTGCCACAAGCCAGACCTAACCTCGTGTCTTACGCATGTTATGACTAACTTCTCACATTAGAACCTATTGTTTGCGGCCACTGGATGTGCCGGGCGGTTCCGGGCAGATTTACGCCGCAAACTCATTCTAACCTCGAGTTAGCCATGTTTATCTTTGCGGCCAATTAATTAGTAATTTACCGTTTATGCGCACGCCCAATATATATATATATGCCAATTCAGATTATGTCAATAACAGGATGATTATATCAACATAGCAGATAACAGATTTTATATGAATTAACGGATTTTACAGATTTAGCAACTTAGCAGAATTTGGCATATAACAGGTTAGGCATTTCAACCGACAAATTTAACAGATTAGGCATTTCAATCTAATTAGCAGTCTAGGCAATATAACAAAACTAGCAGTTTAGGCAACTTGGCAAATTAGCAGATTTAGCAAATTTAATATTTCCAAAGGTTCTATTTACATGCCTTGCCTAGTCATAAATTAGCCTAAATTCATATGCCTACATAATTTTTCATGATTCACAACATATATTCCATGTTTGCTTAAGCGCAGAATATGGACATAACTTGCCATATAACATATGTTCCAATATAGATTATACCAAATATAACCATTAATTTCAATGCATGTCATATATCCAAAAATCCCTATTTAGGTGTAATTACAATAGTAGATATCCTTATTAATGTAAATCTTAAGTTTCCATATCTTCCTTCTTTTCATGTCATGAATTATTATGCAAACTATCCCCAATAATATAAATCTTTAAACCATATCTTCTAAAAATCAGATCTTGCCTTTTTATATGCATTTTGTCCAAAGTCTCAAATCATATGTAATCTTTACAGTGGTTCCTCTTCTTCTTTTATCACAAAATATGCATAGGTCTAAAACTAGTTTATAACATATGCTATTTTTTCTAATTAATTACAGGTCTAAATTACAACATAACTATGCATACAACATGCATAAATTATATGTTCATAGTCAAATTTATGCATCCAATCCCAAGTCATATGTCCAATATATTTTATGCCTCAGACCTAAAGTCATACATTCAATTTGGTTTTGTCAAATTTCTCATCATTCATCCCAAAACTTGCGTTCATACGTTCATCTCTTATGAGATTAGGCACAGGCTCGTGGTAGCCTGGCTATAGAAACAGAAAAGAAGAAAGGAATATAGAACAGTCACAGAAAACAGATCTAACAGAAGAGAATACAACCTCAAACTCAGATTTAAATGCATATCAAAATTATAATTAACGTTTATAGCGGATAATAACTGTACTTGCCTTGATTGGATTAAAGAAAGAACTTTAACTTGTTGTAGAATCTTTGCAGAACTTTAACCTCTAGTTTGAATTGAGTTGCTTAGGCTGATGTTGATTATCTTCTAGTTTTAATTCCAGCAGAGCAGAGACGCCATTTTTATTTTTTTATTAGAAGAAGAGAGCAATGGAGGCTAGAGAATTGTGCAAGAAACCTAGGTAGAGTCTAGGGTCCTTTTTATAGAGTTGCAAGTTAATTTGAGTCGTCCGATGATGCTAGGGTAAATCAAGGCCATCAATTTCAAAAGAGGCCAATTATGTTCACAATTAAGGACTGTAAATTACTCCCATTTTAAATTATGGCATAATTACTATTCCAATTACATGCAATTCCATGTTTTAGCATATATATATATTTCCTACAATATACACATTTCTCATTTAGGACAAATTCTATATATAAATAATTCCTAACACACTTATGCCATAATTACTCCCTTAATGTACATTATCAACATTTATTATTTATTGCCAATCCATCAAACATAAATACGTATTTAATAGATACATCTTTCCTTTTACCGTATACATTAATTATTCATATATACATGTCAATTAACATGAATGACAATATTAATGTATCCTTTTCATTGTAAATTAGCATATTTATATATTTCTCAACATATTTATATATTTCTCAAATTAACATGTACAGATAAATGTTAATAGCATGTTTTCAAATCAATGCCCTATTGACATATCTTTAAATTAAATGCCAGATAAATATTCGTCATATTAATATGCTTACATGTTATGTTCACAAAATAATATCACATACCATATTTTTCTTATTCAGTGCCACATTGATGTCAATTGCAGGTTTATAAATGACATTCCTATTAATAGAAAATTAAGTCTAACCTATTCATATTCTTCCTCTTTGAAAATCCCCATTTACTGCATACAAATATTATGCATAAACCTTTCTTTTCACTGCTTGCATCCACACATTTTTATTTAATTTGTATGTTTATGACATAAATGCACATATGTACGAATATGTTAAATATTTCTTTCCTTTAATTTGTCATGAATCCAATTAGAGAAGGCCACTTATAAAAAAACAATTCTTGGCAGGCAAAAATGCGCAACATACGCCTCATGATACGTACATGTCATATATATATATGTATGTATACGTATATGTATTTATATATATATATGTATTTCTTTTTTTTTTCTTTTTATCTATCTTCCCAATTACCCATTTTCACACTAAACCACTTTTTGAACTGCATTCACACTAGGCTATTTTAAGCCATTCCCTAAAACAAAAATAAGGCGCTGGCGGGGATCGAACTCTGTACCTCTTGTATGCAAGTCATGTGTTCCAACCAAATGAGCTACTAAGTCTTTTGCTTACAAAAGTTAGAACAATGATAAACATTATTCTTTTCTCATTCCTCTTTTTTCATGTTTTGCTGCAATTTTTAATTTAAGGATATCTTTTTCATACGGAGTCCAATTTACGCAAACTCAGACTCTATCTCAAGCAGAATTTCAAGAAAAACGCAATGGCGTAACCTGTTTCCCTTAGTTCTTTGATTTCGAATTAATTATACTTTAATTTGTTAATTTCACAGCTATAGAATACACGGGGTGTTACATTCTCCCCCACTTAAAAGGATTTCGTCCCCGAAATCTTCAAGTTAAGAAGAATGTGTCCTACCATCCAATCACCCATCTACTCAACCATCATCCACAAGCATCCATTGTCCTTAGAAAACTCCTAATGTTGTATGAACATATGCAAAAGTGTGTGTATATGTTCCTTACCTAATGCAAAAATCAGGCGGTCTACTGATTCAGTTGACCTCCTTAATGCGAATTATGTCAGTGCCATGAGTCCAACATGTATGCAATAGAATTCTGATGATATATATTATTTCTATATGAGTGCACAATCATTCACTCAAATGCAACATCCATGTGCTGAATCAACCATTTTGCATCCACAAGAATTGAAAAATGCTCACTCATCCATATGCAGTATGAGAGTGTTTTCGAGCCGATCTAGTGCCTAGTGTGTGTATATGCATCCACGGGCAACCACTTGCATCCACTTGCAACCATCAAACATAACATGTCTCAAACACATGTTTACACCCATTAGTTTCTACCTAAAGTTCGAAGATTCGATCAATAGGATACAGTCGAATGATGGAAGCGAGTACAGATAGAACGAAAATTTGGTTCCCATTAGACATGGGTCCTAAGTATCGGCCCCAAAGACCGGAACCAACATCAAATTGATACCCCACGAAAACTCAGAATGTATGCGTCATACTTGACGCCTAACACAGATATCCCTCAAACCCCAGTCCCAAACAGATGATCCATAACCCTTATGGGTCTGAGTCTACAGCGGAATTCAAAAATAATACCAGTATTAAAGTGCAGAGTATTGATTTCAAAATCAAAATACCAGAATCAGAAAAAGTCTTGACTTTATAATCAGATAAATAAATTAAACCTACTATAGAAAATTTCCTATTTCTATCCTAGCCACTAGCCTCAAGATATTGACGAAACCAACCGGGTACATGAACACCCTCTGGTATCTCAGATGCTTCAGACATGCTGGAACGAAAAAGGAAAGGTTCAATACAAAAAAGGGCTGAAAGAAAGATATATGGCTCTTGGGGATCATGTTTTTTTCAAAATAAGCTTTATTTTTGAAAATACTTCCTTTCCAAAACTTTTTTTGAAAATAGTTTTCAAAAACTTTACCCAATCTGGTAACCTTCAGCTCTGATACCAAGTGTAACACCCCACCTCCGTTAAGGTCACTCACAAAGGGAATGCCTTAACTTTGGTGGAGCATTTTAGTAAACAGAACAGAAACTTACAAGACAGATAAAACAGTACTTGAAAATTTTTAACTTTATTACAGCGGAAACATAAATTAATATGGTTACATCCTCTCAAATTTCAGAATTCAAGTACAAAATATCAGTCTTGTACAAAAGCCTTCAAAATGCATAGTTTAAAATCATGATCCCCATGGAACGGAAGCTATACAGAGCCAAGCCATACTTTAAGCACTTCAAGCAAAGAGAAATCCGGATCAAGCTAAAGTATTTCCCTCCTTGGATAACCTGGGGGGAACGGAAGAAAGGAGGCGAAAACAACAAGGGTCAGACAAAAAGTCTGACAAGTCCAGTGACTTTCAGCATATGAACAGATAATAATAATATGATATGAACATAAAACTGGATGTGAGATAACTATAACAGGTGTAGCAGATGTAACAGAAAAACAGAATGATATAAACTATTGTTTTACACTTCTCTGCACTAATACTAGTATAACAGAATTAGGTGTCACCCTAATGTCTAAATGGAAGCAGGAACGGGTACAGAATACTTTAACAGAAACAGAATGCTAATAATGGGCCTTTACTACCCGATCAGAAACAAACAGAAGCAGAAGCAGATTTATCCCTACGGAAACAGAATGTAGAATTAGGTGTACACTAGTAATGGGCCTTTACCACCCGAACAGACGGTACCACACAGAAACAGACAGGTGTTACCACCCAACAGAAACAGACGGTACCAACAGAAACAGACAGAACTAAGCGTACCCTAAAACCCTACCCCAAGCGATCGGCTCCCTAATACATAAATATCCTGTGTCGGCCCACAGTAGGGTGTATCACTCCCTAAAGTGACAACCAATTGGCACAGACCTATTTACAGATGTCACGGCGTCTTACATCCTCAGAGGCAGACCGGGATCCATGCACGCACATGACCCGGTTGGAACGCACCATCAACACCCCTCGCCATTATCAGAATGAACCACTTATAATTAGTTCAGTAAGCGTGCCCGGACCCTACCTACTGTTGGGTCAAAGTTTTGATACCAGAAAGGGTTACTGACTAATATGGGTCCCAAACAACAGATGACACAAGTAATTCCCCTCTGATCGGGTAGTAAAGGCCCATTATTAGCATTCTGTTTCTGTTAAAGTATTCTGTACCCGTTCCTGCTTCCATTTAGACATTAGGGTGACACCTAATTCTGTTATACTAGTATTAGTGCAGAGAAGTGTAAAACAATAGTTTATATCATTCTGTTTTTCTGTTACATCTGCTACACCTGTTATAGTTATCTCACATCCAGTTTTATGTTCATATCATATTATTATTATCTGTTCATATGCTGAAAGTCACTGGACTTGTCAGACTTTTTGTCTGACCCTTGTTGTTTTCGCCTCCTTTCTTCCGTTCCCCCCCCAGGTTATCCAAGGAGGGAAATACTTTAGCTTGATCCGGATTTCTCTTTGCTTGAAGTGCTTAAAGTATGGCTTGGCTCTGTATAGCTTCCGTTCCATGGGGATCATGATTTTAAACTATGCATTTTGAAGGCTTTTGTACAAGACTGATATTTTGTACTTGAATTCTGAAATTTGAGAGGATGTAACCATATTAATTTATGTTTCCGCTGTAATAAAGTTAAAAATTTTCAAGTACTGTTTTATCTGTCTTGTAAGTTTCTGTTCTGTTTACTAAAATGCTCCACCAAAGTTAAGGCATTCCCTTTGTGAGTGACCTTAACGGAGGTGGGGTGTTACAGGTACGGCACAAACCCAACTGAGATTGATGGAACCCCCAACTGGATTTTGCACCGTCATTGGTTCTTTGAGCTTTTTCAACCTCAGATCCAACTTCTTGACTACACTCTTCGCGACAAAGCTTCGTGACGCGCCTGTGTCAAACAGCACTTTAACTGGAATGTTTTTGACATTGAGCGTGCCTTCTAAAACATCAGACCTTTCCTGAGCAGACGAAGATGCAGGCACTTCTACCACTTCATTTACTTGCGCTGCTTTGGACTTCTTAAATTGCCTGCAGTCCTTCTCAAGATGGCCAGTCCGACGGCATTGAACGCACTTTCTATTCTCCTGAAATCCCTCTTTGGATTTAGATCCACTCTTTGTTCGCTTTTTCGAGGGTTTGCAATTCCCCTGAAAATGCCCTGGCTTATGGCAGTTATTGCATGTGGCGGTCGTTACTAGTTCTTTTTCGGATCTGGCCCTCTTCCGGTCTGCCTCGGGCTTCTTACTGACCTCATACCTCTTACTGGCTTCTGGAATATCAGTTTCCGACTCTGCTTTGTCACTAGAACAGACTTCTTCTTCGTCGCGCAACATTCCTTTCTTGTGGAGGTCTTCATACTGATAGGCCATATAAATCATTTCTGAGAAAGGAAGCTTCACATGCCCCAATACTTTATTCTGGTATTTCCTTTGCAGGCCATTGATAAATCTCAAATTCTTCCTCTTTAGATTTTGAATTAGATGAGGAGCAAAGTGAGAAAGTTCATTGAATTTCTTATGATATTCGGGAATTGTCATGTCACCTTGTATCAGATAAGAAAATTCATCGCATAATCTCTCGGTCGCTTCAGGAGGGGTAAATCTTTCTAGGAAAATCACTTTAAATCTGTCCCAGGTGATATCACCTTCTGGATTATCTTTGATGATTGTTTCCCACCAGATTAAAGCTTCTTCTTTGAGCGCCCAAGATGCTACTAACCGTTTCTGGTCATCTCTCAGCTGGATATGCTCAAAGATTCTTTCGACAGAACTCAACCAAGCTTGAGTTTGAATAATAGATTCATTGCCCGAGAATTGCGCTCCGTTCAGATTTCGATATTTCTTTAATAGAGCCTCTAGATCGGGTTCTGTATTCCTTCTGTTTCTGGCACTCATTTTTCTAGTACTTCTGCAATTAGCAGATCAAGTGTCAGGTCACAGAAAAGATAATTTTCAAACATAGAAACATATACTTCAAATGTAAATGTGTCTATCGAGGTGTTATCATTCTGCTTTACTCATACTAGGATATTGCTGATCCTATCTGTATTGAGTTGCCCGTCCTAGAACACTACTGGTTCTATTTCTGACGAGTTCGTTCAAATGTTATATTCCAGAACTAAGCTTAACCAAAGCTCTGATACCACGATGAGACGACCCGATTTCCCGTTCTCACGGAAACAAGGTTATCTTAGGAATATAACACAGAAACATATAATAGCAGAACAGAATTAAATAAATACACCAGATATGAACAACAAAATATACTGGATAAAAGTAATCATCAGAGTTACACAGTATACAGGATCTTACTTAGTACAAATACAGTTCAGCTATACATAAATGTCTACAGCGGAAATAAACAAAATATGTACAATAGGAGCTGAACAGCATAAAAAGAAATAAATGATAGAATCCATCTTCAGCTCCAGCTATCCAGAAAGAACCAGCTAAACCTGAATACAAGGCTGCCCGTGTAGAAAAAGGGGCACCCGAGTTTGAGAGTGAAACAAACTACGAGTCAGTCATGGGACTGGTATGAGAAATCTACTCAACACATATATAATTGGCTAATCACAGGACCACGCCACTTTCGTGGAACGGGTTTACTCCATTGGATTGCCAGTGCTTTAAAACAAATCTTTCTTTTAAACATCGCTATGCTTTTTATAAAAATGAAACCGTTATAAGACTCAGTTCCCATCACACAATGCAACGCAAACCGGAGGATAGAGTTTTTACCTTATAACGGCCAAGATATGCTTGATACGAATAAAACAAAGGCATTTGATATTATTGCTAGTGTTTATATGTTTTGAAAACAATTTCAAATCATAACTATCAATCATAGACGGCATTAATGCCCCATACCACTATGTCGCCATATATAGGTATACAATCAAAACCGCACGATGTCGTATCTGGAAATTGGATTTCCGTCATGAACCAAGGCAAAAGATAGTCCTTACCGAATTCGAGACAATCTAGCCCATGTCTCAGGATCAGAACGCATCGACCCTTGGAGCGACAGGGTCGGTCCACCGATGTGGATTAAGAATGCCTGAACACTACGTTTCCCCACCCTTTGGGGTGTAAATGAGCCAACGAATGACTCCATCGGACCCGAATTGCCCGATCAGACCGAGGCGCCTCGCAACAGCAACAACCACATAGGTGAAAAGTATATAAATGTCAGGGCTGGTAGGTCACTGACACCACCCTAGCTAGAAAGAAACGCATGCCCTCCCTGAGGTCCTTCTCCCGTTTTAGGTTCATACCGGGGTGTGAGGCTCGCGAATTCACGTTATACACAAAGCTACGCCACACAGGCGGTGCTTTGATCATCACCACAAGACTTTGCTTTTCAACAGAAGCCCTGATCACTGCATCTTAGCATGCCACACAGGCAATTCATGCCATGCGACTGATGTCTATCGATATACAACCTCTGAGCTCGTGCGTCTCAAAGAAGGGCGTTAAGCAAAAGAATAAATTCTTCGCCGCCAAACAAATGTATATTTAACAGAGATCAATCAACATAGAATAAAATCCAATGTCAGACACACAGTCCATTTACAAGTCCGTTCTGGGTCTGAACGAAACCGGAGGCACTAAATACCTCGCAAACCCTTCGATCACCACGTACGTCTGGACGATCACCACTCATTATCCATATTTCGGGATGCCTCCCAATCAGGACCTCGGTTACCATCCAAACGAGGTGAAGATCTCCGGTCTTCGACCATCGTCTTCATCTTCGAATTTCAATCGTCGGTCGATTATTCGAAATGAGAATTAACTCGGCCTTTTCAAATAATTCACGTATATTTAGAATTTCAAATCGATTTATTTCAATGGTTAAATTATTCGACAACACCAATTGTGTTCTTTAATATAGTTTTCACACCAAACACATTCAACCATCAAATACAACATAAATCGAGCAAATTCAGTTTATTTCCATTCCATATCGCTTATGATATTTTATAACTATTTATCGCTATTTTTATTTATTTTAAAATAGTCATTTTATTCAAAACGACGCTTCGGGCCATAAGGCGGCCGTGGCGCTGTTTTTCTTCAGATTTGATTTACACTTATCTGAAAATCTAACCGTTGGATCTTCACAAAATTTACATTATTAGAAAGGTCTTTTCGAAACGAATCCAACGGTTCCAGTTTCGGAAAAATCCGACGGTCGGATCTCCCGGTACAATCGTTTGAATTTTCGATTTCAAAATACGAACTGCAGCGTCGTTATTCGATTAAATATAATTCTATTTATATTTATATATAAATAAAATCGATTCTGGCGCTGTTTTTCTTCAGATTTGAATTAAACATTCTAGACAATCCAACCGTTGGATTTTTCACAAGGTTGGTGCCGTTGGAAAGATTATTCCAAGGCGAACCCAACGGTTGAGGTTTCGGGAAAATCCAATGGTCGAATTTCCCGTACTAGTCGTTTGAAATCACGGTTTCAAAATACGAACTGCACGGCTTCGTTTCATTTTAATTTTTTTTATATATTTATATAAATATAGTTCATTCAACGATTTCAATATCGTTTTTACTTCAAAAAATTTTCTAACTCCTTAAATTTTGGAAAAATTTCGCCATAACCTCCCCTGCACCGGGAGCATCGGGAAATCGCAAATAGCGTTCCCGGTCCTTCTAATCTCAAAAAGAAAAAGAAAAAGCCAAGCGGCTAGCCAACAGGCTCAAAATCATCACCCAAACAAATCAGTAAATGTGTACCTATTTGTCGGGCACAAAATTTTATTCCTCTTCTCTAGCCCCTTTGCTATAACCTGTTCAATGAATATTGCATGCACATATATATACAGTTCTTATCATTTATCAATTTCTATTCGACTTCATATTTGATTTCTATTTGGTTTAAAAACTCCATTCATTCTAATGTTACATAAATAGGTGCAAATCATTTCATTAGCTAATTAATGAATATTTCATCTCATATATGTTTATTTCGAACAAGTGGCTATTTTTAACACTTCACATTTCAACGATTTATGCATACAATAAAAATGCGATTTTTATTGTAAAACGATTCATTTCAAAACACTATTTTTCTATATAGTTCATATAGTCGATAAAAGGTGATTTTTATTATCAAACAATTTATTTCAAAATATGAATACCATTCAACACATGAATTTCTAAACAACAAATGAATATCAATTCAACACATGAATGTTTTCAATAGTTTTTATATATAGATAAAAATGTGATTTTTTTATCGAACAATTTATTTCAAAATATGAATACCATTCAACACATGAATTTCTAAACAACGAATGAATATCAATTCAACACATGAATGTTTTCAATAGTTTTTATATATAATAAAAATGTGATTTTTATTATCGAACAATTTATTTCAAAATATGAATACCATTCAACACATGAATTTCTAAACAACGAATGAATATCAATTCAACACATGAATGTTTTCAATAGTTTTTATATATAGATAAAAATGTGATTTTTATTATCGAACAATTTATTTCAAAATATGAATACCATTCAACACATGAATTTCTAAACAACGAATGAATATCAATTCAACACATGAATGTTTTCTATAGTTTCTATATATAGATAAAAATGTGATTTTTATTATCGAACAATTTATTTCAAAATATGAATACCATTCAACACATGAATTTCTAAACAACGAATGAATATCAATTCAACACATGAATTTTTCTATACAATGAATAAATATAGTTTAAGCATATGAAAATAATTCAAACACACAAATATTATTCAAAATTTCGGCAGCATAACGGCAGGGTAGTTACACCGGGACCGTCCCTAGTACGGCTCCTCGCTCTACCTTAAAACCTCGCGGTTTTTGACAATGGGGATCATGCATCTAGTTCGCACGCAGGCGGCATGTATATATTTATTTCATTTCCACAAACTAATCCTATGTGGTTTCAACCAAATATTTCACAACCACCAATGGGTATTTTTCAACCACAATCAACCAATATCAATCACAAACAATCCCAAACAATCATTCGCTATCAACCAATTATCACAACAATTTCAATCAATAAATATCGTCCATGGTTTGTGGACGAGGGGCGTATATATATATATATATATATAGATATAGATATTTATATATAGCTATTCACTTTTATTTCACATATATATAATATTTTTAAATCAGAAATCTCACCAATAGCTATCCAACTTCACGACTCTTCCTTTATAGAAATCTTCGCCTTTTGTCGCTTTCGCCCGTATTCTCTACACATGTAAAAATCGAATTTTTACGATGTTATTCAATATATAAAAATATGATTTTTACTTCGACTTTCAATATATAAAAATATGATTTTTACTTCGACTTTCAATATATAAAAATATGATTTTTACCTTGTAAATTTCTAACCTCTTTCTATTTTTAGTTTAAAACTTTTTCCTTTTAAATTTCAAACCTTTTTCTACTTAAAGTTTAAATCTTTTTCTCTTAAACAAAATCAGGTTTTAAATGCATAGAAAAAAATCAGTTTTTAAAATCTTTTCAAAAATTCTGTTTTTAAATCTTTTCAAAAATTCTGTTTTTACATTCTTTTCAAAAATTCTGTTTTTACATTCTTTTATAAAAATGCAGTTTTTATCTTTTATAAAAATGCAGTTTTTATCTTTTTTTAAAAAAAAAACAAAACAGTTTTTATATTATTATAAAAGAAACAGTTTTCAAATTATTAAAAAAAACAGTTTTAAAACTTTACTGTAAAACAAAAATAAAAACAAAAACAAAATAATTTAAACACTCACCTCAGGCTCGATGGTGTTCGTCGGTGGCGAGCTTCAGGGGCGTCGCGAGGTGGTGTTCGAGGTGGAGGCTCCGATTGCGTCGCGGCAGGGTTCCTGGGAGCTTCGGTTCGATGGTCGGCGGCGTCTTCGCTGGAAGGAGGAGGTCGCGAGGGTGGTGGGGGCGTCAGCTCGATCGTCGGCGTTGAGGTCTGGAGGGCGGCTCGATTAGAATCAGGTTTTTTTTTTTTTTTTTTTCTTTCTGGTAAATGAATGAGGAATCGGGGGGGGGGGGGGCAACGAAGAAGAATAGGAAGGATTTTTTTATTATTATTATTTAATTATTTATTTTTGCCAAAGGGTTGACTTTTACATATGACATCGAAACGAGGTCTACCGCCTGTCGTCCATAGCGTTTTACCCCCATTCCGAACACAATGGGATATGTATCGTAAGCTGGTTTGATCGTTACAATCAGTTTCCGTTGAATTTACAATTTAAATCCTTATATTGAATTTTAAACGTACATTTCAAATTACCGGGGTCACATACTATCTAGAAAAATTCTAGAAAAATATTTTCCAGTTTCGTATGGACGATACGGTCCTAACAAAACTAGTTTCGTCGAATTCTGAGACCGTTTGAAAAATGGCCAATTTCCTGTCGATTAAATTCAACAGAAACTGGTCAAACGCGTTTTCTTTTGCCACGCTCACATATTGATTCGAAAAATTATGAAATTTGAAACCTAGCAATAACTTGACACTACGGATCTAACAAAAGTGGTTTCATCCAAATCCGAGGTCATTTGCAAAATATCCACTTTTAAGGGCCTGAATTCCATAGCGACTATTCAGAATTTTCAACTGGACATATCTTTTGATTCCCGCTATCAAATTTCGATTGGTCGGATTCGTTAGAAAGATATTCACTAACATATTTAAATATTTTTGATTTCACTAAAATCCGGATTGTTTTGCACCCGGTATATCCAATGGAAGTTTGAAATCGAATTATCGAACTACCGCGCCATTTTCAATTCTATATATAATTATAATTAATTATATTGGTTTTCAAATGTCGATCTCAACTCAGTTTTCATCGCCATTATTTAAAATATTTATTTTAAATATTTAAAATCCATTATTTTAGCCAATTTAAAATTTTTAAATTGGTTCAGATTTTCTGGGTCGTTACAGAAATGTTGTTCAGTTAAGGTCTGAGAGGTAATTATACCCCAACTTGATTGACTTCGTTTTTAACTAAGAAGCGGATAAGGTTCGAGAGTGAAAGGGGTTAAGTGAATTTAGTTAATGAGCGAAATGGTTGGTGTTGGCATAGCGATGTTTATTCAAACATCAGTTTAAACCCAATGAAGGAGATTTGGAAATGTCTTCCAAATGAAAATCAGAAATGTTTTCTGAATATAGAAAATGAGAAATGGAATTGTTTTCCATTGTTAATAACGTATATTTTCTAAATATAGTAAATAAGAAATATAGGAAAACAAGAATAAGGAAAAGGGTAAATTTATGATAATTTGATGATGAATGATGATTGATCGATATAATTTCCATCTGGAAATAATAACGTTGTTTGCACACCGACATGTTTTTAATTGATAGTTAAATCACCGACTATCAAAGTTTTGACCATTTTAACGTTGTTAATATGGAGAGACCCGTCGGATTATTATCCAGAGAACCACTCCGTATTGGCATGAGCGTTGCGAATCAAGTATGCTGAATATATTGAAGACGGAGTTATGCAAGGGCTATCCTATTTACAAAATAGTGCCTTCGGTTTGTCCAGTCCCAGGACAAACGTGAATGGACGAATGTCTGATAGAGTATATTCAAAGGATCGCGTAAGTTGATCTCTTCAAACGTACTTACATTTGGTAGTGGAGGAATTCGTTTCTCTTAGCTGTATACCCGTGGTATTTTTGGTGAAATCAATTTGTGATTTGGCGGGTATGACGATGTGGCATTCAAAGTAATGGAGGTGGGATCTGTCAAAAGATACGTTATGACCTCAAGCCTCATCCACCGGGAAATGACAAAAATCGGGCAGGCAGCATGGCTATGTGGGTCGCACCCATTAGGATGTATGATCACCTATCTAGAGAAATTCCTTTTGTTCTTAAATCTATCGATGCTGTCCCTTATCGGGAGACGGTTGATGATCCCAACCGTTGGTGATATACATTCGATACACTCAAGCGAAATGAGTGGTCGGTCATGTGTGGGCCGGGTTACAAGATGTTCTTGTTGAACCCAGTGTATTTGCCTCTAGAGATACACGTTCGGAAGGTGGTCCCATACCTTGTCAAGTTGGAATCCAATCTCCAATAAGTGCCTGCGAGTTTGATTGTATATTATATATGTAGAGCGTGAGATGCAATCGTTCTACTAGATTTTAATTACTTGTGATTAGACATTATTATAATATC
This sequence comes from Allium sativum, assembly GCA_030737875.1. Lineage (NCBI taxonomy): Eukaryota > Viridiplantae > Streptophyta > Magnoliopsida > Asparagales > Amaryllidaceae > Allium > Allium sativum. The sequence continues at coordinate 311,534,905 of CM060912.1, forward strand.
AGATAATATATGATTTCCAAAGTGTTTTGGGTTATCGTAAGGTAAAAGCCCTCCGTATTTATGAGTGGATTGGTCTTACGATTATCTTTTCTTTTGAAAAGGATTTTGAAAAGTTAAACCAAATGATTGGAGTTTACTCACACCAGTCCCATGACTGACCCAGAGTTTTATTTTGTTTTGTTTTCCCTAAACTCTTGGGTGCCCAAATTTGTACGGGCAGTCAAGTAGTCAGGATTTACAAGTATGCTTGAAGAGCTTGGAGCAGGAGGCTTCAAGATTTTTCTAGCTATTGATTATTCCGCTGTGATGAAAGTGTTGTACTCTGATAATGGTATGATATACATATACTACTTTGATTTCAAGATATGTTGTCTATTATATTTTATTCGTTCCGCTGTGAGATTCGTGTTACTCTGATGTTGTTGTCTTCTTCTTCTTCTTCTTCTGTTCTAATTTTCTATCTTATCTATCCTCACCCTCTAATTTCTTTCTTGGACTATCCGGTAATTTCGATTTTTGATTGTTCGATAGGTGTTATATATCGGATAACCAAGGTCGCTTTTTCCCGGGTCATTACAAGTGACAGGTAGAGATATTGAGGCTAGATTGATTTGGAACTCAATTTCTCGCTTAAGCGATATTAGGAATACGGGCTCAAATATGTAGGAGATTCTCGAACAATACAGATTCGAGAAATAGCCTTCTCTGTTGGAGAATGGAGTTCTGATGACAACAACCTTATTTTAATATTAATTGATTATAAAATATATATACTAACATCTCTATATAGAAAATATATACATATATATAGGAGTTATACATAGGAATTAATACTGAAGACTATAAAGTTTTAGAGTTTTAAGGATTCAAGAGATTCAGAATTCAGAGAAGATTCAAGACTTATGAGTAATCAAGAAATCAAGAGTTCAAGATAAATATAGTAATAGAGTCTAGATTATGTAAGACTCTGAATAGTACTCCAAGTTCAAATTCAAATTCTGGTTTTCAAATTTCAATTCTATTTTCAAATTGTACTCAAATTCTAATTAAGTTTTTCTATTTTAATTTTGATTTTAAACTTGAGTTTCAAAGCTTATAAGTTTATACATATTTATATAAGTTATATAATTTTATATCTATATAGTTTTAAACTTTATAATTTTATAAATATGTTTATATAAAGTATATTTATGATTTCATATGTTTTTCTACTTTATAATACTTATTCATGTTATTATGTTTTAATTAAAGAATTTCTAGAATTATATATATATATATATATTAAAACACTTGAAAAATACTCAAATTTCAAATTTTGAACTACATATGTCAACATACATATGTTGGCATGTCGACATAAAACTGTCATTTTTTCTAATTTTCAAAGGAAGTGTCTTTTCACCATTTGTAACGTTCCGGAAGCGTTGCAACCTTTCAAATCTAATAAATAGGAGTCGATTTCAGTTTTTTTATTCATTCTTCTTCTCTATCTTCATCCCTTTTCATTCCTCCATTAGTATTTGATATTTTTATGATTTCTGCACTTATACTCTGTCGATTTCAATTCTAATTATATAAAAGTACTTCTCTTCTCACTCTCTACTCATTGCTCTCTGAATTGAAGTGCTATTGAAGAGTTATAGGGCTATTGTAATCATTTAGGATTATTTTGGGATAGTCTTGGAAACGGTGTGTTCCTTGTAGCCATGAAATCAAGGAAGGAAACGATGTTAACCTTGTAGCCAGGAAATCAAGGGTGGTAGAAACGGTGGTAAACTCGTAGCCGTGAAATCAAAGGTGTTGTACTTGGATATTGATATAGTAATAAATCTCTGCGCAATCCGGCGTTGCATGGGACGAGACATAGGAGTAATCCGAACCAATATAAAATCCAGTGTGTTATTTCCTTTTCTGCATTTTCTTTGTTTATTTCTATGTCTGTGTTTGATCATGTGTCTGTGATCATCTTTATGGTGTGTTATTCATATAGTATATCATATTAGTTTTAGACCTTCTTAAATTTCTTGAAAACACTATTCCCTCCCCTCTAGTGTTAGTTTTGCCTTAACGATCCATTCCGCATTCCCTAACAATTGGTATCGAAGAAAGGTCTTTCAAAAAGTTAATAATATGATTTTTGAAAATATTAAATTGCAAATTTGAAATGTTATGAACACTAATGTCAATTTATGCACTGTATCAATGTTTAAAGAGTCTGCATTCAATTATGTTGAAAATTCAAGTGATCTACTGAAATATTGTCCAATACAGGAAAAGATGTGTTATATGGCTATTGGAAATTCAAAAGTTGAAAAGATGGGTGAAGTGGCTGTTGAAAAATCAAATTCCGAAATGGTGTGTTACATAGCTGTTGAGAATTCAAATTCTGGCAAACAAATGGTGGAAATTAAAAAGGACAAATGGATATTGGATAGTGGCCGTTCGAGACATATGACGGGAAATTCATAAATACTAAATAATCTAGTTTATGAAGATGGTGGAATGGTCAACTTTGGTGATAACTCTAAAGGATATATTGTTGGCATCAACAATATCGGTAATTCTGAAATTCCTACTATTTATGATGTTTTATTAGTTAAGAATCTAAAACACGCCTACTAAGTATAAGCCAACTTTGAGATAAGGATTATAAAATAAACCTTTAAAAGGATAAATGTTTTATAGAAGATAGGAATTCAAAAGTAATACTCGAAGGAGATAGAAAGAAAAATATCTATAAATTGAGTATGAGAGTCTCCAATAATAATCTATGTCTTATCGCCAACACAAGTGACCCTTGGATCTGGCATAAGATATTTAGTCATATAAATTTCAAAAATATCTCTAGGATTTCTAAATTAGATTCATTAGGGGATTACCCAAAATGAAGTTTAAAGTTAATAATCTATGCGACGCTTGTCGGTTCGGAAGATTAAAAAGAAATTCATTCAAATTAAAAGAGGAAATTACAACCTCAAAACCATTAGAGTTAATTCACATGGATTTATTTGGTCCATCTCAAACCCAATCAATGAACCACAATAGATACGTTTACATAATAGTTGAGGTTTTTCTAGATTTACTTGGACTTTATTTCTTAAAACTAAAACTGATGCCTTTGATCAATTTAAAACTTTTGCCAAAAGAATTCAAAACTGATTATCACTGAAAATCAAAACAATACATAGTGACTATGGCGGAGAATTCGAAAATGAAAATTTTGAAAAAATTTGTAATAAAAAGGGAATAACCCATAATTTTTATGTCCCTAGAACCCCTCAACAAAATGGAGTAGCTGAACGTAAAAATAGAACGATACAAGTGTGTTTGAGAACTATGTTATTTGACAGTAATTTACCAAGAAAAATTTGGGCTAAGGTAGTTGCAATAACTTGTTATATTTTAAATAGGATTTCAATCTGACCCTTAACTCATAAAACAACATATGTACTTTTACACAATAAGAAACCAAAAGTATCATATTTTAAAATATTTGGAAGTAAATGTTTTATACTCAATACGAAAGAAAAGTTAGATAAATTTGACTCGGCATATAGAGTTTTTAATTCAATAACTAATACTATAGAAGAAACCTTAAATGTATCTTTTAACGGAAATTATAAAAGTATAACACAACACAATGAAGATGAATGTGAAAATGAAGTTAATGAAACAAATCATGTAGATAGTCAACCAAATAAACAAATTAAATTACTAAGAGACCACCCTGTAGAAAATATCCTAGGAGATATTGGATCCATTGTTAGGAATCATAATCAATTAAATAATATGAGTAATTCTGCGTTTATTTCAACTATTGAATCTAAGAATCCAAAGGAAGCATCATCCGATGATTCATGGATCCTTGCCATGCAAGAAGAACTGAATCAGTTTATTAGGAATGATGTACGTGAACTTGATCCTAGACCAGAGGATAAGACTATAATAGGAACTAAATAGGTGTATAAAAATAAAATGAATGAACACGGTGAGGCAGTAAGAAATAAGGCACGATTAGTAGCGCAAGGTTATACTCAAGAGGAAGGAATAAATTACTATGAAACTTTTGCCCTCGTAGCTAGATTAGAAGCAATTAGGATATTACTAGCCTTTGCAAACCATAATAATTTTAAATTATATCAAATGAATGTTAAAAGTGATTTTGTAAATGGATTTGTTAAAGAAGATATATATGTAGAGCAACCACCTCTTTTTGAAGACGAAAAATTACCAAATCATGTATATAAGTTAAAAAAAGCATTATATGGATTAAAACAGGCTCTTAGGGCTTGGTATGATAGATTAAGAAATTACATATTACAATCCAACTTTGAAATAGGAAAATTAGATAACACCTTGTTTATTAAAAGAAATAATAAAGATATACAATTAGTACAAATATATGTTGATGATACAATTTTCGGATCAACAAATAATAAGATGAATAATTTTACTCCAGATATTATGACCTAAGAATTTGAGATGAGCCATATGGGAGAACTAGCACTCTTCTTAGGCTTACAAATTCGTGAATTAAAGAACGGAATATTTGTTAATAAAAAAAAATACGCAAGAGATTTAATTAATAAATATAATTTAGCAACAACTAATGGGAGACCAACACCAATGGTAACTAATATAGCATTAAGTAAAGATGATACATCAAAAGATATTGATCAAAAATTATATAGAGGAATGATAGGATCGCTATTATATATAACCGCAAGTAGACCATATATAATGCATAGTGTATGTCTCTGTGCAACATATCAATCGCAACCTAAGTAAACACATTTAAAAGTCGTAAAACGTACTCTAAGGTATGTAAAGCATACATCAGACTTTGGATTATTTTATCCTAAGGATGATTCATTCGATTTAGTTTCTTATTGTGACGCTAATTATGCGGGTTGTAAATTCGATCGTAAAAGTACTAGTGGAACATGTCATTTCTTAGGACATTCACTAGTCTCGTGGTTTAGTAAAAAGAAAAATATTGTATCTTTGTCAACAACTGAAGCAGAATATATATCTGGTGCTTTAGCTTGTTCATAAGTAATATATATGCAACAAACTCTAAATTATTTTGGATTAACATTAAATAAAATCACCAATATACTATGATAATACGAGTGCTATAAATATATCTACAAATCCAACTCATCACTCAAGAACTAAACATATCGATATACGACATCATTTTTTAAGAGATAACGTAGGCAAAGAGAAATTTTCACTCGAATTTATAGAAACAGATAAACAAATAGCAGATATATTAACAAAACCATTAAACGAAGCAACGTTTACTAAATTTAGAAGAGAATTAGGTATTTGTTCACTAAGTGAATTAGAATAATTAAATATATTAATATATATATATATAAGAATAACATTAAAAATCAGAAAAATAAAATAAACAACACAAGTATGTCGACATTCATATGTCACTATGTTGACATATATCTGCCAGATTTTAAAAATGAATTCCCACCAAAAATTAGTTATAATAATCATTTAAACTCTCCACTTCGAATTTTCTTCTTCATTCTCTTATTTCACTTCTGTAAAAACTCAAAACCAAAAGAAATAATGGCCTCTACCTATTATAGCAACCAAATTAACTTTGAATCATCCGCTGGACCATCCGAAGGTCCTTTCCAATGTTCTATTATATCCCGTGTAATCAAATTGGAAGAGAAAACGGAGTATTCTTGCAGAGATTCAAGTACTTCAAATACGCATGAATCAAGAGCAAATTAGACAAGAAAAGATAATGAGGAACCTTCATAAATTTGTAATGGATAATCAAGCGAATCCAATCATCATCGAAGGTGATAATCAAGCAATGGAAGAAGAGGAACCAGAGAAGGAGGAAATGGTGGAAGAAGAAGAACCAGAGGAGAGACAACAAGAAGTTACGAATGAGGATGATCAAGCTATATGCGTGGGTGAAGTCTTGTTCGATAAACATGGAAATATCATTGAACGAAATGGGGATTTTTGTCTCCATTACCCAAATTGTTCAACCATAATCTCCTATTGTTAAGAATAATTAGAATTTAGGTTTCATTTTGTTTCTTTTCGCTTATTCGATGTACAACATGCATAGTAATTTGTATAATTTTCCGTTGTGTGTATCGCTTGTATTAAAAATCGATATTTAATACAATGTTTGCTTTATAAGCAATTCATTAGTTTGTTATATAGGCGTGAATTTAGGGGGAGTCATATACATTAGTATTTTGATCACAAGTTATCCATACATATCTTATTACTTTAGGATTTAGAATAATAATACGATATAGATAAATATAGGATTTAGTAGGAGTATTTTTAAAATTTCTTTTTGATTATGCCAAAGGGGAAGAAATTATATAATATAGACTTAGTTTAAGTAGAATATATAGAATTCATATTGACAGGGCGAGTATTAGAATGTTCAGCATCAACAGATACAAACATGTATGAATATTTTGTAAACTAAGGTTGTCATCATCAAAAAAGGGGATATTGTTGGAGAATGGAGTTTTGATGCAACAACCTTTTTGAAAGGCAAGTGAAAATTTTATTATTCACAAATACAAGAGTTACATCGACTTAAAATGCAAAAGCAACACAGACTCTTGAATGTCTAGCCTTGAACTTACAAAAACTGGTTATTACAAAAATAAACATGAAGTAGACTTATTGGAACATTATTCATATCGAGGTGAAGATACTACAACCACGAGAATCACAGCAGCAGCACCAAGCAGAAAATTCCTATATCCAAATTGCAAAGAAAGAAACTGTAATGACCCGAAAATCCGGTCCAATTTGAGCTGACCAAATAACACAAGTCCAACCCCAAATTGCACTGGAAATTCAAGAAATTAATAGAAAGAAGATAGAGGGTGAGGATAGATAAGATAGAACTATTAGAATAGAAGAAGAAGAAGAACATCATCATCAGAGTAACCACGAATCTCACAGCGGAACGAATAAAATATAACATAACTTTTGAAATACAAACAGTATATGTATACAATAACATTTCAGAGTACAACACTTACAACAACAGCGGAAATAATAATAGCTATAGAATCTTGAAGCCTCCTGCTCCAAGCTCTCCAAGTGTATCTGTAAAATCCTGAACTACTTGACTGCCCGTACAAATTTAGGCACCCAAGAGTTTAGGTAGAACAAAACAAAGTAAACTCCAGGTCAGTCATGGGACTGGTATGAGTAAAACAGTTTAAAACAATTTGAACAAGTAAACGATATCTCATAAGACCACGCCATATAACGGAACGGGTTTTCCCTTATGAGAATCCAAAATATCTTTATATCAAAAACCTTTTGATATTATAATAATGTCTATCAACCGCAATATAATAATCATCTAGTAGAAACGCTTTCATCTCACATTCTACATATATAGTATACAATCAAAACCGCAAGCACGTATTGGGTAATGGATTTCCAAGTATGACAAGGTATGGAACCACCTTCCGATCAGTGTACTCTAGGAACGATACACTGGAGTTCAACAAGAACATCTTGCAACTCAGCCACACATGACCGACCACTCATTTCGCTTGAGTGTATCGAATGTACATCACCAACGGTTGGGATCAGCAACCGTTTCCCGTATATATATATGGGACATCATTGATAGATTAAAGAAGCAAATGGATATTCTCTAGATAGGTGATTATACACCCTATTTCGGTGAGACCGACTTAGCCATGCTGCCTGCCCGATTTTTGTCATTTACTGGTTGTTGAGGCCAGAGGTTACGATTACTTTCCATTCATTGATAACACGATCACTTTGAATGCCACATTATCAAATCCGTTAATCATTAATTGGTTTACAAAAATATTCTAGATGTTATGCTAAGGGAATAAATCCATTGCAACCATATATATTTATACAGACCAATCCATTCGATCATTGGAAATACTTTGTCAGACATTCGTCCATTTACGTTCGTTCTGGGATTGAACGAAACCGAAGGCACTATTCAGTACATCCATCTTAGTCCATTGTTATCTAAGATTTATACAACAGCCCTTGCACTTTACTCCATCTTCAATATATTCAGCATATATGATTCGCAACGCTTATGCCAATACGGAGTGGTTCTTTGGATAAAAATCCAACTGGTCTCTCCATATTAACGACATTAAAATGGTCAAAACTTTGATAGTCTGTGATTTAACTATCAAATGAAAACATGTCGGTGTTCACACAACGATCTTAATTCCAAATGAAATTATCGATCCAATCATCAAACATATATATATATATATATATTCATATTTCCTTATTTTCTATATTTAGAAAATATACGTTATTTAACATTGGAAAAGATTTCCATTACTCATCCACGTATCACTATTCTTCCACAACTATCAGTCCCTAACTATAAACTAGTAAGAGAACAATTCTCCAAATATAAACCCCGAAGGCCGAAACCAACATCAGATCGATACTCAGAAAAACTATCCAACTTACTAATCTCTAGTCAATTTCTAATTTTGCTTAACTCTATATCTTTAACTCTATTCGATTAAATTTAACTGGTTAACTTTAACTGATTAACTCACTGGTTAACTCTAACTGATTAACTCTAACTGGTTAACTCAAATTCGAATAACTTTTATTCGATTAACTCCTTTTAATAACGTTTATCCATTTATAAAGATTTACTTTTAGTAATGGTTCTTCACTTTAAAAATGTCCTTTTTAACAGCGTTTAATCACTTGTAATGATTTCCTTATAACAGCGTTTAATCACTTGTAATGATTTCCTTATAACAACGTTTAATCACTTGTAATGATTTCCTTTTTGATCCTATTTATTTACCAAATAAATATTCCTTTATCACTTCACTTCTATTCATTAGATTCTCATTATAAATTGATAAGTGAATAAACTTCTCAGCGTTAAATCCCGAAGGCCGAAACCAACATCAGATCAACACTTTGAAATTTACTCAACTCAATCAACGTATAACCAGTTCCAATTTCTCAAAAACCATATCCTATTCTCTTCAACATTTTTAAATCGATTCGATTTATTTTCAAATAAATATTCCTTTTATAAAATCCTTTGATTTTATAAATATTTCATTTTCAATATAGGTTTTTGAAAATTCCTTCTTTACTTTCCAGTATTCATTTTGGTATTCAAAATACCGTCTAACCATGATTACTATCAACCAAGCACACATAATCATCACAGATTATGTAAAACATCACATATCATAATATATGAACAAAACAGTATTTTATATATTGAGGAACCCAGTTGGGTCCCTCCAACCTGTTCTCCTGCATCACAGATGTTAGACCATATAATTAACATCAACTTCATTTCAGTATGAAATGTTCAGGTAAACCACATCAATATATATATATATATATTTAACGGTATATATATATATAATTTCAACTAACTGACTAGCAGTTCAATCAACCAAATCAACACACAACAGTCAATCATTATCTAACAGTTCTAAAAATACGTTTTAAAAATATAACTGTTCAGGGTTGGTGAGTTTTACTCACATTTGCAGTTCATCGTTAAAGAACGATAAACTGTTGTTTGATTTGAATCAAACAGTTCATTTCGCCATAAATTCAAATGAGCTCCAGTCCACTTCCAGTCAGTTCCCTTTGGTAGTGTCAGTCCATACGATCCCAATGGATTTTTTTTTCATATCTGACCCAACCGAAGGGTTGAAAACTCTACCCGCGTTGTAAATTATTGTCTTCCTTCATACGTAAATTATTGTCTTTCCACACGTCTATCAACACCCTTAAAACACTTCACCATTTCCAATGGGCCTTACCATAGTTTGACTGGCCCAAAAATAACCAACTCCCACTTCAATTCCAGCGTGGCTTCCTCCTCCAAATAATGTAACCCGTTCCTCTTAACCCTTCACTCCAGACAAAAATCAGCCCCACGCCTTTTCTTCATAAAACAAATGCCAACGTTCTTCGGGTTCCATTCTCTGGCAAAACCACCCAACGTTTTAAACACTATTTCAAATAACAAAAACTTGGATTTTAAAAGAACTGGGCCTCACTACCATTTCAAATCCGGCCCATACCAATTCAACCTCAGCCCACCGCACATTTTATTCTCCTTCCTCCGGCCTACGAAGAAAACAGACCTGAAAACGAACGCCATTCTCGTGACTTCGGATTCCCAATTGCATTTGCTCCTCCTCACGATAAACCATCAGACTTTCACCGTCCTCTCCACCTTCGAGACTTGCTCCTTCTCATATGGAACACGACCACTCAAGACTTGCATCTCCATCGCAGTTCCTCCATTCTTCACTGCGCTACAGGAAAAAGTAGCGACCCTCCTTATCAACTAACCCCACAAAATCCGACGGCGAGGTGTTAAATCCAATTAGGAACCCGAAACCGAACTCGAATCATTTTGCTTCTCCTCCCATTGCACAAAACATTTAGCCCTAACTCTCGTTGTGATAATTACAGTGAACGGATCTCTTGTCGAAGCCAATCAAACCGGTACCAGATCAAAGCTCACGCCTTCATGATCTTAACGAAATGAACTTCGTGATTTATAGAATTCTATCCGATGTGTTTGGATTTTCCAAACTGTCGTTTTGTTGAAGAGAAAAGAAGAGAAGGCAGCGGCGGAATTTGGAAACTGAAATTAGGTTTTCTAACGAGGTTATTTTATAGTCTGCGGATACTTAACCCCTATGTATTTAAATATAGGCTATACTTCGTAGGGTAGCTGTCTCCGAGGTGACCATTCATGAAGTAGGGATGGCAGTAAGTAAACTTAGCGATGAAGAAAACTTACTAGTTAAGGAAATGTTTATATTATATCATATATACGTTTGTTTATTAAGATGTATGTTGTTACATACTTTATATTTTAGTTTTATGTGTTTAGTTGTAGCATAGGCCCGACTAAAATAAAGGGAGCATGCATGCCGCTCAAGTACCAAAGACAATTGCATATGGGTTATTATTACTCATATTATAGTCATATAAAAGATGAGACTGATTCTGATACATGGTATTACAATTGCACCATTCTATCAAGTATTGAGCTTGTGCATGTGCTTCAGCTACCGCCAACCTAATAATATGTTCAGGTTCAATAAAATTCTCTCAACTAAACAAGATTTAAATGGGATTGGTCGGTTACATCTTCTAATATATATAAGTGTATATGTTTTACAACCTAAGTGTACCACTTTACGTGAAATTGCGTTCATGTTCGAGCGGCTATGGACAGAAATAAGATTACGGTCGTGTCCAACGAGGTGCCACGATCCCAGAAATATAATAATACCGGTAGGTTAGCTTATTCTATGAAACCCCGAAATGTTGCTATAGGTTGCAAAACACTCCAAATAAAAAGTTGTTTATTTGATTAATTAAAAATTTCTATAAAATTCTAAAAATTAAATTATCACTAACACCCTAAAGAACCTTGTTTAAATTCACAACCAATATTCAAATATATTTGAATAACCGTTATGGCCACGAACGAATATACCGTTGTTTTTTTTGAATATTTGACTTGGACATAAATCAAAATCTACACGACGAAATCCCGATTTTTCTCTTCCACTAGAAAAATATATTCCCCCAGCTCCTAATGTTTCTTGTTTCACAGAAATCCGATTTCAAACGAACTCTGAACATTCAGTTGAAGTTCAAATCGTCAAATAACGAACTGCATCGCCATTTCGAGCTCGATTTTAATTATAATATAAATTATATGTTCTAACGTCGTCGATTAAATAATATATTCATTATTTAAATAATTAAATAAGTTAATTATTACACTGTCAAAAATCCGGGTCATTACATTCTTCCCCACTTAAAATAATTTCGTCCCCGAAATTGCTAAGGTAGTGGACGACCCTATCTACTGGATAAATATTTATCGGTTTACCCCTTAACTTTAGTTTCAACTAAACCAATTAATATCGACTAAAATATTAATTTATTTCGACTAACTAAAATTTTCAAAAATTCTGAAAATTTTCTAACGTCTAAATTTTTCAGAAAATTTTGCCATAACCTCCTTTGTACAGCCCTATCGGTAAAACTACAACTCGCCTCTCTAGGCCATCTCCAACCCAAAAGAAAATCAAATAGCCAAGCGGCTTGCCAATTCGGCTCATAAATCTCCAAACTCATATGAAATATAAACTTGTACCTTTTTGTCGGGCATAACACTATATCCCTTTCATTCGTGAACAACTTAGTATATACCATTGTCATCTCAATCAAACTCCAATCGATTCTTGATTCCAAACTTTGAATTTATCAATTCAATTCTATTCCAAATCATCACTAATCCAATCCAAATTTACATTAACTTAGTTCAAGTTAAAATTTTAATTTGTTTATTTATCTTTTCCATCTCAACTCATTTAACTTCATTAATTAAATTTAAATTCCAGAATTTTTAAATCCCTGGGTTCATTTCAAATCAAATTTTGAAATAATAACACCAATTCAAAATCTTTGAATTTCAAAACAACTTGTTTTATCAAAACAATTCAAAACAAAATCTTTGGTAGTAATCCGTCACTTTGAAACTCGAAAATCACACAGATGATGTGCACACCATCATCAGAATTATTTCCCAGCGATCAAAGTGAGTTCAATACTATATTTCTCTTTCAATTTGAAAACAAATTTCAAACTCTCCCAGGAACTTAAAATTTCCTTATTATAATTCCAAATCTGATTTAAATTCAGATTTACTTCATCTTATTTTACATACTTTACTTATATGAATTCTGATTAGTTATTTATAATTTTTTCACCTTTTTATAGTTCCATTCGATTATAATAGCAAACAATACAACCAATTATACTATGTTAATTTCAAAACATATCATGTTGGTTCATCGTATTCGAGCGTTTAGAAACCCCTATCGATATTGTGGTGCCCCACTGTCGACCAGAATTCATAAGCTACTCAACCAATAAAGCTCCACAATATAAAACAAATTTTTATATCAAATAACAAATACGTTCACTCGTATATATACACTCAATCTCAGTCTAGGGTATTTCTAACCCCATCTCTACTGAGTCACGCCACAGAGTCAAGGTAATAACTTAACCTTAAGCTCTGATACCAACTGTAATGACCCGAAAATCCGGTCCAATTTGAGCTGACCAAATAACACAAGTCCAACCCCAAATTGCACTGGAAATTCAAGAAATTAATAGAAAGAAGATAGAGGGTGAGGATAGATAAGATAGAACTATTACAATAGAAGAAGAAGAAGAACATCATCATCAGAGTAACCACGAATCTCACAGCGGAACGAATAAAATAAAACATAACTTTTGAAATACAAACAGTATATGTATACAATAACATTTCAGAGTACAACACTTACAACAACAGCGGAAATAATAATAGCTATAGAATCTTGAAGCCTCCTGCTCCAAGCTCTCCAAGTGTATATGTAAAATCCTGAACTACTTGACTGTCCGTACAAATTTAGGCACCCAAGAGTTTAGGTAGAACAAAACAAAGTAAACTCCAGGTCAGTCATGGGACTGGTATGAGTAAAATAGTTTAAAACAATTTGAACAAGTAAACGATATCTCATAAGACCACACCGTATAACGGAACGGGTTTTCCCTTATGAGAATCCAAAATATCTTTATACCAAAAACCTTTTGATATTATAATAATGTCTATCAACCGCAATATAATAATCATCTAGTAGAAACGCTTTCACCTCACGTTCTACATATATAGTATACAATCAAAACCGCAAGAACGTATTGGGTAATGGATTTCCAACTATGACAAGGTATGGAACCACCTTCCGATCAGTGTACTCTAGGAACGATACACTGGAGTTCAACAAGAACATCTTGCAACTCAGCCACAGATGACCGACCACTCATTTCGCTTGAGTGTATCGAATGTACATCACCAACGGTTGGGATCAGCAACCGTTTCCCGTATATATATATGGGACAGCATTGATAGATTAAAGAAGCAAATGGATATTCTCTAGATAGGTGATTATACACCCTACTTCGGTGCGACCGACTTAGCCATGATGCCTACCCGATTTTTGTCATTTACTGGTTTTTGAGGCCAAAGGTTACGATTACTTTCCATTCATTGATAACACGATCACTTTGAATGCCACATTATCAAATCCGTTAATCATTAATTGGTTTACACAAATATCCTGGATGTTATGCTAAGGGAATAAATCCATTGCAACCATATATATTTATACAGACCAATCCATTCGATCATTGGAAATACTTTGTCAGACATTCGTCCATTTACGTTCGTTTTGGGATTGAACGAAACCGAAGGCACTATTCAGTACATCCGTCTTAGTCCATTGTTATCTAAGATTTATACAACAACCCTTGCACTTTACTCCGTCTTCAATATATTCAGCATATATGATTCGCAACGCTTATGCCAATATGGAGTGGTTCTTTGGATAAAAATCCAACCGGTCTCTCCATATTAACGACATTAAAATGGTCAAAACTTTGATAGTCTGTGATTTAACTATCAAATGAAAACATGTCAGTGTTCACACAACGATCTTAATTCCAAATGAAATTATCGATCCAATCATCAAACATATATATATATATATATTCATATTTCCTTATTTTCTATATTTAGAAAATATACGTTATTTAACGTTGGAAAATATTTCCATTACTCATCCACGTATCACTATTCTTCCACAACTATCAGTCCCTAACTATAAACTAGTAAGAGAATAATTCTCTAAGTATAAACCCCGAAGGCCGAAACCAACATCAGATCGATACTCAGAAAAACTATCCAACTTACTAATCTCTAGTCAGTTTCTAATTTTGCTTAACTCTATATCTTTAACTCTATTCGATTAACTCTAACTGGTTAACTTTAACTGATTAACTCACTGGTTAACTCTAACTGATTATCTCTAACTGGTTAACTCAAATTCGAATAAATTTTATTCGATTAACTCCTTTTAATAACGTTTATCCATTTATAAAGATTTACTTTTAGTAACGGTTCTTCACTTTAAAAATGTCCTTTTTAACAGCGTTTAATCACTTGTAATGATTTCCTTGTAACAGTGTTTAATCACTTGTAATGATTTCCTTATAACAACGTTTAATCACTTGTAATGATTTCCTTTTTGATCCTATTTATTTACCAAATAAATATTCCTTTATCACTTCACTTCTATTCATTAGATTCTCATTATAAATTGATAAGTGAATAAACTTCTCAGTGTTAAATCCCGAAGGCCGAAACCAACATCAGATCAACACTTTGAAATTTACTCAACTCAATCAACGTATAACCAGTTCCAATTTCTCAAAAACCATATCCTATTCTCTTCAAAAATTTTAAATCGATTCTATTTATTTTCAAATAAATATTCCTTTTATAAAATCCTTTGATTTTATAAATATTTCATTTTTAATATAGGTTTTTGAAAATTCCCTCTTTACTTTCCAGTATTCATTTTGGTATTCAAAATACCGTCTAACCATGATTACTATCAACCAAGCACACATAATCATCACAGATTATGTAACACATCACATATCATAATATATGAACAAAACAGTATTTTATATATTGAGGAACCCAGTTGGGTCCCTCCAACCTGTTCTCCTGCATCACAGTTGTTAGACCATATAATTAACATCAATTTCATTTCAGTATGAAATGTTCAGGTAAACCACATCAATATATATATATATATATTTAACGGTATATATATATATATATAATTTCAACTAACTGACTAGCAGTTCAATCAATCAAATCAACACACAACAGTCAATCAATATCTAACAGTTCTAAAAATACGTTTTAAAAATATAACTATTCAGGGTTGGTGAGTTTTACTCACATTTGCAGTTCATCGTTAAAGAACGATAAACTGTTGTTTGATTTGAATCAAACAGTTTATTTCGCCATAAATTCAAATAAGCTCCAGTCCACTTCCAGTCAGTTCCCTTTGGTAGTGTCCGTCCATACGATCCCAATGGATTTTTTTCATATCTGACCCAACCGAAGGGTTGAAAACTCTACCCGCGTTGTAAATTATTGTCTTCCTTCATATGTAAATTATTGTCTTTCCACACGTCTATCAACACCATTAAAACACTTCACCATTTCCAATGGGCCTTACCATAGTTTGACTGGCCCAAAAATAACCAACTCCCACTTCAATTACAGCGTGGCTTCCTCCTCCAAATAATGTAACCCGTTCCTCTTAACCCTTCACTCCAGACAAAAATCAGCCCCACGCCTTTTCTTCATAAAACAACTGCCAACGTTCTTCGGGTTCCATTCTCAGGCAAAACCACCCAACGTTTTAAACACTATTTCAAATAACAAAAACTTGGATTTTAAAAGAACTAGGCCTCACTACCATTTCAAATCCAGCCTATACCAATTCAACCTCAGCCCACCGCACATTTTATTCTCCTTCCTCCGGCCTACGAAGAAAACAGACCTGAAAACGAATGCCATTCTCGTGACTTCGGATTCCAACTGCATTTGCTCCTCCTCACGATAAACTATCAGACTTTCACCGTCCTCTCCACCTTCGAGACTTGCTCCTTCTCATATGGAACATGACCACTCAATACTTGCATCTCCATCGCAGTTCCTCCATTCTTCACTGCGCTATAGGAAAAAATAGCGACCCTCCTTATTAACTAATCCCACAAAATCCGACGGCGAGGTGTTAAATCCAATTAGGAACCTGAAACCGAACTCGAATCATTTTTCTTCTCCTCCCATTGCACAAAACATTTAGCCCTAACTCTCGCTGTGATAATTACAGTGAACGGATCTCTTGTCGAAGCCAACCAAACCGGTACCAGATCAAAGCTCACGCCTTCATGATCTTAACGAAATGAACTTCGTGATTTATAGAATTCTATCCGATGTGTTTGGATTTTCCAAACTGTCGTTTTGTTGAAGAGAAAAGAAGAGAAGGCAGCGGCGGAATTTGGAAACTGAAATTAGGTTTTTTAACGAGGTTATTTTATAGTCTGCGGATACTTAACCCCTAGGTATTTAAATACAGGCTGTACTTCGTAGGGTAGCTGTCTCCGAGGCGACCATTCATGAAGTAGGGATGGCAGTAAGTAAACTTAGCGATGAAGAAATCTTACTAGTTAAGGAAATGTTTATATTATATCATATATACGTTTGTTTATTAAGATGTATGTTGTTACATACTTTATATTTTAGTTTTATGTGTTCAGTTGTAGCATAGGCCCGACTAAAATAAAGGGAGCATGCATGCCGCTCAAGTACCAAAGACAATTGCATATGGGTTATTATTACTCATATTATAGTCATATAAAAGATGAGACTGATTCTGATACATGGTATTACAATTGCACCATTCTATCAAGTATTGAGCTTGTGCATGTGCTTCAGCTACCGCCAACCTAATAATATGTTCAGGTTCAATAAAATTCTCTCAACTAAACAAGATTTAAATGGGATTGGTCGGTTACATCTTCTAATATATATAAGTGTATATGTTTTACAACCTAAGTGTACCACTTTACGTGAAATTGCGTTCATGTTCGCGCGGCTATGGACAGAAATAAGATTACGGTCGTGTCCAACGAGGTGCCACGATCCCAGAAATATAATAATACCGGTAGGTTAGCTTATTCTGTGAAACCCCAAAATGTTGTTACAGGGTGCAAAACACTCCAAATAAAAAGTTGTTTATTTAATTAATTAAAAATTTCTATAAAATTCTAAAAATTAAATTATCACTACCTCCCAAAAGAACCTTGTTTAAATTCACAACCGATATTCAAATATATTTGAATAACCGTTATGGCCACGAACAAATATACCACTGTTTTTTTTTTTTCTGAATATTTGACTTGGACATAAATCAAAATCTACACGACGAAATCCCGATTTTTCTCTTCCACTAGAAAAATATATTCCCCCAGCTCCTAACGTTTCTTGTTTCACAGAAATTCGATTTCAAACGAACTCTGAACATTCAATTGAAGTTCAAATCGTCAAATAACGAACTGCAGCGCCATTTCGAGCTCGATTTTAATTATAATATAAATTATACGTTCTAACGTCGTCGATTAAATAATATATTCATTATTTAAATAATTAAATAATTTAATTATTACACTGTCAAAAATCCGGGTCATTACAGAAACATGCAACATTATTCACTAAATCATCCCTATAAACCAATTCCAAAACCGCATGCACGGTAAGGTTCTCGTCATAGTTAACCAATAGTTGTGTAAAGCTGTCACTAACAAAGAGTCCAGTGACTCAAGACTCAATTTAAGACATGATCAAACATGGGACCAGGATTCTTCTTGGTATGTCGTTTCATCTCGTTGGTAAGTGGCAACACATCCTCTGGCAAGAAGTCATTACCATTATCTAAATCAGAGTCATCCCAGAATTTTCCTTTCAACTTCTTGGGTTTAGATGAAAAAGGAAGAGAATTTTCCTGTTATGCAACAACCTTATTTCAATATTAATTGATTATAAAATATATATTGACATCTCTCTCTAGAATACACACACACACACACACACACACACACACATATATATATATATATATATATATATATATATGCAGGAGTTGTATACATGAATTAATACTGAAGATTGTACAGTTTTAGAGTTTTAGGGATTCAAGAGATTCAGAATTCAGAGAAGATTCAAGACTCATGAGTAATCAAGAAATCAAGAGTTTAGGATAAATATAGTAATAGAGTCTTGTTTATGTAAGACTCTGAATAGAACACCAGGTTCAAATTCAAATACTGTTTTTCAAATTTTAATTTTCAAATTTCAATTCTATTTTCAATTTTTTTTTTCAAATTCTAATTAAGATTTTCTATTTCAATTTGATTTTAAACTTGAGTTTCAAACCTTATAAGTTTATACATATTTATATAAGTTATATACTTTTAAATCTATATAGTTTTGAACTTTATAATTTTATAAATATGTTTATGTAAAGTATGTTTATGATTTCATATGTTTTTCTACTGTATAATACTTATTCATATCACTATGTTTTAATTCAAGAATTTCTAGAAATATATATATATATTAAATAACCTGAAAAATGCTCAAATTTCAGATTTTGAACTACATATGTCGACATACATATGTTGGCATGTCAATGTACAACTGTCATTTTTTTTTTTTTTTTCAAAGAAAGTGTCTTTTCACTATTTGTAACGTTCCAAAAGCGTTGCAACCTTTCAAATCCTATAAATACGGGTTGATTACGATTTTTTTATTAATTCTTCTTCTCCATCTTCATTCCTCCATTATTATTTCATATTTTTGTGATTTCTACACTTATACTCTGTCGATTTCAATTCTAATTATATAAAACTTCTTCTCATCTAACTCTCTACTCATTACTCTTTGAATATAAGTGCTATTGAAGAGTTATAGGGCTGTTGTAATCATTTGGGATAGTCATAGAAACAGTGTGTTCCTTATAGCTGGGAAATCAAGGGTTATAGAAACGGTGGTAACCTTGTAGCCGTGAAATCAAGGGTGTTGTACTTGGATATTGATATAGTAATAAAACTATGCACAGTCCGGCGTTGCGTGGAACTGGACGTAGGAGTAATCCAAACCAGTATAAAATCCGGTGTGTTCTTTCCTTTTCTGCATTTTATTTTATTTTTATTTCTGTGTTTGTGTTTGATCCTGCGTCTATGATCATCCCTGTGGTGTGTTATTCATATAGTAGATCATATTAGTTTTATATTTTCTTAAATTTCTTGAAAACACTATTCATCCCCCCTCTAGTGTTAGTTTTGCCTTAACGATACATTCTGCATTCCCTATCATCCTCTTCATCATCATTATCGTCATCTCTAGGGTTTAAAGCATATAAAGAGGCCACTGAATCCAAACTAGAGTCTTAATTACTAGGGAAATTCGATCGACGGATTAAGGATGTCAAAAATATACAGTCCTATCAGGACATTGAATATAAGCCTCATAATGGTACATCCAATCGATTCCAAATATAATTCTGAATCCTATAAAGCGGATCACATACAAATCGACTCTGAAAGAGTAACCACACAAAATAATCTCAACATCTTCGCATAATAAACTAAGTGTTGCGGATCCACCGACCGAATTTGCAATTCTTAGTGAGGTCATCAAACATAAGGCATCCAAAGAATAAGCATCAATTAGATCTTGTGATATAAAAGAATGAGATACACCCGTATCAAACCCAACCACTCTATATTTAGGATGAAGTGCCAAGCAGGAAGGCATATGCGCTCGAGTGAAGCTGCGTTGGCGCTAAACGAAAGAAGAACAAAATATATCAGATGTGTGGGCATGATGTGGGTACACATCTAATAGAGCATATATACCCATTCCAGGCAGTATGCCCCTCTGAAGGGGCATGCGCCCTATCCTCCTTTCTGGGAACTAGAACATCATTCCAAGATACTCCATATTTCACGTAGATCCGCCTCAATGAAGCTTCATCGATTCACGAGACAAACAAATCAAGGGGATTCTTAAGAATCGCAGCATCTCCCATCATATCCGATGCTATAAAAACGCCTTCCTGTTTGTTTCCTGCATCCTTCTCTTCTTGCGAGCCCGCTGTTGCAGGTTCTACTTCCTCTTGAATTACTGGCTCATCCCCATGCCTGCATGAATGTCGCAATCCTTCAGATTGTCCCTCTTGATTGTGCACGCTAGATGGACCCGCTTGTTGGGAAGAAGTGGAAGCTATAGAGTCCTCATGATCGTTAATTGTTGGACTAGAATCATTTGAAGATTCATTGGAACTTGGAGAGGCTTCTGTGGTCTCGGTCTCCAAGCCTTGAAGTCATTAGAGCTTCTCCTTACCATTGCAGATTATAGTTGCAAGATATTTGCATTAGTTACCACACCAAAGTCTGTACCCTCGTGTTGGTGTGGACTAATGTGGAACGTGCAATGCCATGGGTGCTAGTGCGATTATAGAAAAACACTTTGGGATGTGGCAGTGACTTCCAGTTCTGTAAACCTAAACCGTGTCGTCGTCGCTAACTAAGATCCTAGAATTCGAGTCAAGTCGTGATTACAACGCGATCATATTGAGAGGCGAATTCTGGAGTTGACGGCTTAATCATTAGTTCGTAGTCCGAGTTTATGCTCTAATCGTTGTGCTTTTCTAAATCGTCGGCCCCAAACAAGTTCGTTTTTCAAACATTAACGCGTTATGCAACATAACGTTCGGATTTTAACCCTCGATCCAATCATATGACGTCACAAAATGACTCGAATTCGCAAAGTTGAAATTCGAAGTCCAAAATTTCTTAGATATGTGGGGTACAAAATTTAATTTCATACCCCTATATGCTCAACGAAGTTTCCATCCCGTATGTCTTAACTCAAAAATTGTCATGTTTAGGAATACAAAAAACTTCGAAGTGTTCGGGATATGATATCTTAATTTCTTATCCCACACACTTCTTGAAATTTGTATCCCTCGTTCTCGCCACCAAATATCCTCTTCCCACTACTACCGATCCTACACTCCTTCCCTCCGCTTCATCTCCCACTGTAGAAAGAACACAAGTTTCCAGTGAACTCAACAACTATCTTCCTCTCCGATCACTAACACCTCCTCACCCTCTTTATTCCTCCCTAACCTAACACGAGGCAACCTCATGTTTAACCACAAATTCGTGCAAATTGCTCGAATAACCAACCTGTAAATAGTTGGTAAAGGGATGTTGTAGGGTCTCAGGGTGTTCAAGAAGATCAAATCGAGGTGGTGTACTGAGTGGTGGCAAAGGCGAGGGTTCGAAGTCTATTAGGGTTATCGCGAAAATTACCTAAGTACAGGAATACGAAATAACAGAAGAGGGATGAGTGGAATCGAATCCTGCTTATATATACATGGCAAGGGAAAAGCTTGTTTCTAGAGAAATGCTAAGTCACAGGAGCGATATTGATTCCAAAATCTGTACTTATCCCGTATATATAAAAAAGGGAAGGGGAGCGAAGGAAGGGAAGAAACGGAAAACCTGACTACTCCGGGATCAATGAAAAAACTTATGAACTCAAACGATGGAGACGATCGCGCATATGAATTTTCAAAACTTCCATCATCGAAACTGACTTGAGTCGTTAACTGACCATGTATTCATGAATCTAAACAATTCTAGGGAACACGATGAACGATCAAGTCCCAATTCAACAACGTTTCAAAAACCAACGTATGCAATCGTGTGCCCTGCTATTGCTACGATCATGCATACGCGTTTTCAAAATCTCGATTGTCGAAACAAAGCCAACTCGGTAGCCAGTCGTGTACTCACAAACCCAAACATTCTAGAGTACGCGCCAAACGATCGAGTTTCCAATTCGACGATGTTTCGAAAATCAACTGCGCGATTGCACGCCCAAAACATACCATTTTGATTATGCTTTATTATGAACTCCGATCGTATTGTATATAACCACGTGCAAGCGTGTGAGTGCATACATGATGTTGTGCCAACAACGGCTCGTTTACATTTGGGCGCAAACGGGATTCAGCGACTAACATTTAATTTCTTGAACCGACAAGAATTAGACTCTCACCTTAGTAATCAAACAAGATTTCAGTCCGAGTAATCAGAAATATCAACGATGCTGGAACTTCGTACTTATGTCAATGAACTTTGACAAAGCATCATGACTCCCCGAAAGCGACATGCTTTCTGTATTAACCCGCTCAGCAGAAAGGTCATGACCGGTCGCTCGACGTGCCTTGGAGATCTTACCGGCTCTTATGAATACTTGTCTCAACTCAAAGGACATCATGCTATCATAAGTCATGATTTTGGGGGAGGGCAATTGTTAACCTGCCTTTTGATCCGACTACCAAAAGCAGTTAAAGCCTGCATGACTTGACCCATCGCGTGGTCAAACAGTCCAGAAGTGTCGCCAAGATACCCAAGAACAAAGCCTAAATGGAGTCGTATAAGAATGGTCGTCACAGCTTGTCGTAACCGCTCAAGTTTGCCAAACACCTTTGGGATCGGTATTCACCATTCACCACGAATATGTATCCTGCTCCTCAACCACGAATTCGTATCCCCACGTTTCCACCACTATCTCGTATCTTGGCCTTCCACACAATTTCGTGTCCACACTCAAATTGGTCCCCAGATCGGCACAAGATAAAGAGCACTTCAAGATATGAAGCACTCATGGAATACAAACCCAGCAAAGCAACAAAATCCAAGAGTTTCAAAGTGAAGTTTGGTAAAAATAAAACTACCTTAGAAGAATCAGCACCAAATGTATAACCGAGCCGAGAACGAGGTATCACTTTACATTATGCAAGTTTTCAAATCCTGCCTGGGATATACCCTAGGTTCTCTCTCACATAGCTCCATCCTTGACAACATTTGTACAATTCACGTGCAACAAATGCAAAATATACAATATTTCAGAAATAACAATCCATCGCGCAGCGCGTGCCGTTAT
The DNA here is from genome assembly GCA_030737875.1 of Allium sativum. NCBI lineage: Eukaryota > Viridiplantae > Streptophyta > Magnoliopsida > Asparagales > Amaryllidaceae > Allium > Allium sativum. The sequence goes on from CM060912.1 coordinate 311,558,450, forward strand.
GCTCGTATATATAATTGGGTAGCATGCACCATACTATCATGACAAGAGCGCCTCACCAAATCGAAACCATGCCTGCTTGCGTTCTGCACCAACTGAGCAAAGAATGTTTGTGATATGAGTTATTAAGGTACATTCTACAAACGGAAGTTAAGCTTGGTAAAAATAAAATTACCAATGTTCCCTTACACATGCCAAAATTTGGCTTGTTCAGATCACTCCCTAAACCTCAGAATGTCCAGAAGTTTATTTTCAGGTCACTCCAGCATCCTGTTTGTTAGTCGACCATCCTGATTCTAAACCATAAGTGGACGCCATCTCCGATTCCCTGCAGATTCGGCCAATTTGACAGTGGAGTTGTCCGGGAATAGGTAATATTTTTAATCCGACCCTTAGTAGTTAATACCTTCTACCAAACCATAAGGAAATCTATTGCCCGAAAAAGGTGTAATTTTCCTCTTCTAAAATTTAGGAGTATGCCAAATGATTGGATGCCATTCGAGATTATGACCCATGTTATAAGTAGGTAATTAGTTTCTTTCACCATAAATTTTGCAACTACATCCACAAATATCATACTGGGAAGTGCAATAGCATAATTATTGTGTAAATTGAGCACGAACTAGGATAAACAGTTAACGGGTGTCTACTGTTTATAACCGAGTACAAGTGTAAAAGTATGATATTGTTTATAAGCTTAGCGCGTCACAACCATTGTGGAAATTATTGACATTGTTTATTTGCGCTATGCTTCAAAGATTCTTCAATACCGACATTGCTTGTTTGAGGCTGAAATTGAAAGATCAATATTGCATATGGGAATTGCAAAAATTTGATTGCTCATTTATGACCATGTTCATATCAGAAGTCAGATTTTGAACTATTAGTAGGTATACGCATTACTTCTCTACCACTACTCAATTTCTGAAATTCATTAGCGTTGTTGTTAGCATGATTGGAAGTAATTGCTGCATTCATAATTGATGCTTGCATACATTAGTTTATGGGGAATACTCTTCTACTATTGGCGCATTAAGTTGAGTACTGGAACCATCATTTGGCTCTACAAGCTGTTTGTTTAAGCAGGCAAAAGTAAGGTCATACTATAAAGGGCTGTATTCTATTTTCTTTAAGGAAGCTGTTTTGGTGGGTTTTTCATGCCACATATATCCTTCTTGCCTTAGAATATGTTAGGACGTTAGAATATGTAATGTTTACATAATTAAATCGTCTCTCTTAATTCCTAGGCTATAATATTGGCAGGGCGATGATATATTAAATGCTTAGATTATTGTACAAAAACGTAGCTGTATTCCTAAGGGGTGATGCATTAGCTGAAATTCGGATACTTGAAGCCATTTGAGTGTGTAAATGACCCCTGCAAAATTTATATACCACAAATCTACTTCTTTAAAAACATGCCACATATATCCTTCTTGCTTTGTATTATTTTTCTGTACTGGTCCATGCGTATATTGGATAGATTTCTACATAAACCGTGACAAAGTTACCGCATGAGGCAAATCAACTTTAGCTGATTTAATATCATGTAATATAAAACAGTGACATCCGTTCCCCCTTTAATATGAATTTTTGTGTTAGTTCACCGTAGATATCATTTAATCAGGATATTGTAGTTAAAAAACAGATATATGTATGCTAATATATTATATAAGTTACATTCTCTAATTTGTGTGCATGGGCAATCGATAACTTAGGAGAAGTTAGGATGCTGATGAGAAATATGCAGCATGGAGCTAGGTTTAGTTTGGGTTGGTATTGTAACAATAGTTGGTAATTCTCAATTGATATTTGAGGTAATAGCAAGGATTAGTAGACCTTCCTAATATGATAAAGTGTGCTAACATATCATATCATATCTGAAAAGGTCTATAACTTTACATAAGCAATTGATCTTCATGGTGTCTCGACTTTACATAAGCAAGTGTTTCAAAAAATCAATTTGGTTTCATGCTTTAAGATCAACCGTAGAGGCGGTTTTCTTGGTAAGACAAATTACGAAGCATATAAAAGATGAGATTTCTTGGTGTATGCTCTTTGAAGATGATATTTTGTTGATTTACGAAAGTATGATAGGCATTAATAAAAAACTGGAGTTTTGAAGGTAGACCTTAGAATCGAAGGTTTTAGACTTAGCAAAACTAAAACAGAGCATATGAAGTGCGAGTTTAGCGGTTTCAGGTCAGAAAATGAAGATGTCACCTTGACCAAACAAGTAGTGCTTAAGAAGGACTATTTTCAGTTTTTAGGATCACTACTGCAGTTTGGCAATGACTGTGATGATATGTTAGTTTTAGAGTTCGAGCGTGATGAGTGAAATGAGGGCCAACATTTGACATTCTTTATGATAGGAAAATCCCATAAAAGGTTAAAGAAATTTTGTACAAAAAAGCAATTAGACATGTGATATCATATGATGTATAATGTTGGCTTATCAAATGGCAATACATACAAAAGATATGCATAGCCGCGATAAAGTTGTGGACATACAGGATGAGACCGAATTAGAAATTATGATATACTGAATAAAATTGGAGTTGTACCAATTGAAAGAAGTCAGTCCAAAATTGCTCTAAATGATTTAGATATCTTCAACTGAGGTCTTACAATGCAACCGTCCATGTTAGAATTATAGATCGTACTGAATGTTCAAAGAAAGATAATGGTCGACCAAGGATGGCGTATGAGCAAGTAGTAAAAAAAGACTTAAGAAATTAGAAGAAATCAGAAGAGCTGATGTCAAACAAGAGTGCATGGAAGTTAACAATACATGTTTCAGAACGATGAGATTATGGTTAGTTTAGAGAGAATGTTATAAGTTTTAGATTATAGAACTAATAAACAAGAGCATAAGGCGTAGTGTGGTTTTAGTATCTATCACTGCTAGTACCATCGTTATCATCGTCATCTTGGTTTTTTATTTTATTATTATTATTTTAATTATTTTACTTTACTTTATTTTTATTTCTGTTTTCATTTTTAAAGATTTTGTTATTAGAGTTAATTGACACGAATAATCCAAAGTTTAATGTATCTTCCCATAGTATTCTCAAGTATGGATTATTTTTAAATAATCCCAAGTTTATGGGATCCCTTTCAATATTGATCTCATTTCCCTGATAACCTGTTCAGTCGGTCATCAATTCATTTCGTGTGGTGCTAAGGGCACCCCAGTATGTTCTTCCTAATATCGTAACTAAAAAAATAAAACTCATTAAATTTCGTATGCTTCCTAATACCACATTGCCTTTTCATTTTAATCTCTCACTCAATCATTATTTGCTGAACTTATCATGTACTAAGCTAATCTAAAAAACCCTAATCTTTCATAATGGTTGTCTTCTTCGCATCTCTGGCGGAAAAATTCAAATTCGTACGGTAATCTCTCGATTGTTTGGTGATTTGAAAACCCTAATTTCTCACCACCTCTTCTAGCTTGCTTAATTCAAACCTTATTCACAACTTTTGTATATTGCGGCGTCGAATTCGTTGATCGATTATAAATCTAGGATTTCGCTTGTTGATCAGATTTACAAATGAGGACGAACGAATATGGAACAAAATAGAAATAGGGTAAAACATTGCGGTAGCCCTATTTTTTTAAGTGTGTGGTATTAAGAAGAGTGTAACACTAATTTTTGTGTTATTTTTTAGTCGCGGTATTAGGAAGAACGTATTGGGGTGCCCTTAGCACCACACTTCATTTCTTCTTGAAAACGCCTACAACAATGCCGTCTCCTCCATCTCCTCTGACATTAAAGTGAAAGCCATCCATTATTGGGAGAACCGACATAAAAATAGGCGTCTTCTCTGCGACATCACTGCGATGTGAATTCGACCTCTTTTTCCCACCTCCCAACCGCCGTTTCAATCCTCTCCGATATGCTCACCTCCACCGCTGCCACCTCCCGACCCTCCTGACAAGATCCCGCCTCAAATCACCAGCAGTAATTCGCAAAATACAGAACCCCTAAATTTCAGACATTCGAGATTCGCACAGAAACTACCGATTCCAATTAGTCAAGGATCCTACGAGCCAACAAATCAAACTAGAGTAAATGTTGGGATGATGATAGACAATGCAAGGTGAAGCGGGATGACAGACAACGCAAGGTGATTCGAGATACCCAAACTACCGATTCACGTAATGGATGTTTATGCGGGTTGTCGGTTTTGGATGGGTTATCGGTTCTGGATTTAAATACACACTCGATATTGTGGCCTTGAATTACGGTTCTTTATGGGTTATCAGTTCTGGATGTTTATGTGAGTGGTGTCAGTAGTTGTTGATGGTGTAGGGTCTTGAGGCTGTGGTGGTGCTGCAGAAGTGTGGTTGTGTAACAGTGAATGGCGGGGAACTGAGGGGAAGTGGGGTGATGATTGTTGATTGGTTGGAGTTTGAGGTTGGTAGTGGTGGATCGTTCGGAATTATGTGACCAATATTTGATGGCTAGGGGCAAGAACGAGGGGAAAGTGCAGAGATGGGTTAGGAGGGCAGTGTGGGTGAGGACTGGAAGTGTGACACTTGTAGGCGTGGATGAGGTTACAGACTGTAGTATGATTGGGTTCGAGCGGAAATTTAGGGTGCGTTTGGTTTCAATTTTGAATTTTCATGGTTGTTTTCAATTTTTCATTTTGAATGTTTTCACTATTTCTCAAAACGCGTTTGGTTATTTTTTTTTTCGAAAAAAAATTTCAAAACTAAAAATTGAAAAATGTGTTTGGTTTGAAATATAGTTTTCAAATTTTGAAAATTTGAGTTTTTTTTTTTTTTTTTTTTTTGAATTTGTTCAAATGGGAAACCGACCGAAGTCGTAAAACCCTCTCTAGTGCACCTAGCCAAATAGTAGTAAATTGAACAAAAAAACAAAATGAAAAATTCAAACATAAAGAAGTTGAATAAAAACAATTGTAAATATATCAAGTTGCTAATTAAAAACTATAATATATGAAAGATAATAAGATGAATTCTAAACATAATGATTAAACATTAAAGAGAATACAATATTTTAAACTACATAAGGCCGAATTGTACATGAATAAAATTACAGTAAAAAAGTTCATAACACGGTTTTAAATATGTAATATAAGGAATAAGTCTTCCTTTCCACGTAATCTTTCTTGTCCGTTATAGTCACGTAAATTATACCTTTGTCCACGATAAGGAGAAAAAATCCAGGTATGTTTGGATATCCAGAATCAACAAGATAGAATTGTTTTACAAATAAATTATAAACACCATCATATGAAAGAATTGTGCTTTTGAATAAGTTTATATATATATATATATATATATATATATATATATATATATCGAACTAATATCATTCAAATGTGAACACTAAAATAAATAACATATCAAAAGAAAAACAAAGATAAATTTGCCAACAATATTAATTTTGAACTGAAAAAAACATCAATAATCCTTCTTCAATTCATACACCAGGCTGAGTTATGAATAACAAAACTATCCAGCTGGTGCTAACATTATCCCATACACAAAACCAAACCATCCATAACAGTACCTATACCACATAACGTTATATTTACAACAATTTAAGTCTTAATATACCCAACCAATCTACGAAGACGACGACGGCGAACACGTAAGGGAACGTGAAACCGAAGGCGGACATGAAACTCCATCATAGCTCTTAAGCATCGCTCTTACATTTCCCATTTGAGCTTCAAAGCTCTCCCTGTCTTCCTTTTGCTATTGTTGTTTGTTCTTCCTATCTCCCTATCTTCCTTTTGCTATTGTTGTTTGTTCTTCCTCGAGCCTTTGGCTCTTAGCCTGCTCTCTCTCTCTCTGCTTTATGTCTTAATTGTTCCGCTCTCTCATTCTTCAGCTCTATGCGCATCTCCTCGCTCATGAATGCCATCTTCATTGCCAACCCAATGACATTTTGAATGTTGAGAATACGATGGAAGCTGCAGTTTATAAGTGAAATTATTGCATTAACAAACTGAAAACTAGATCTAAGAACTTAAACATATCATATATTAGAAACATTTTAAAGTGAAAAGTGAAATTAAACACAAATACTGGATTCAATCTCAGTTTGGTCTTTTATTCATTCCAATATACAACATATATCCCATTCAGTAATAAAAGGAGATTATAATAGAGAAATCATTTAGTTGGAATAATTTTCAAGGTTTAACTTTAATAATTATTGTTCTCTGCCTCCTTATGTTCTTCATTTGCATTGTCGACCACTGCTTTTTCTAAGTAAGCTCTGGATGCTAAAAGTATAGCATGCCCATGTTTCCGAATGATATTGATGAATGATATTTCTTCCTATAGCAGCTTTAGTAATCTATTTAGTATATTGACGATGAACAAAACAGGTTGTAAATGTTTTTATATTTCTGTGAATGTTTTTATACTTCTGTAAATGTTTTTATATTTCTATGACTGCTGATTTCAGAGAAAATTCATGACAACATAAGCTCAGAAAAACTGAGAAAAATCTCAAAGCTCAATGCAAAATCATGAGCTATACATGTTTATCTTTCATTTGAGAGACTTGCACACTACACCAGATTTAGCTTTTGATCGCATGTGAAAAACGCTATAATAACTTTTCATAGCATTAGTGACGACGCTATATATCAACATGTTATAATAGACCTGATATATCTCATAGCTCTAAATTAAACGCTATTGTATCAAACATTTCATAGCACATATTCACGGATATGAAAAGTTTTTCATAGCGTTTCACCCTTGCCATTTTATTGTCCTACTAAATTTTTTTTTTGTTTTTTTATAGCTATAATAATGTTTTCACAGCAAGTATTCAAAGATATATAAAAAAAGTGTTTCATAGCGGTTTAACTTTTCATAAGTCATTTTTTCTGCTATTATATTCATTTATATATAGCGTTTTTCCTTTTGATATGATTTTTTATAGTAATTCCCCTTCTACTTCCGTAGGGGACATTTTCTGCTGTTAACATGTTTTATATATGGCACCTTTTTTGCATTGTTCTTTCTATGACGCTCTTTACTCTAGGTTGAGTTGTGCATATTAAAGACAACTAAATAATAAATAATACAAATTGCATATTCAGTTACAAAAAATATCTACTATCACAAGCATATTTAATTTCAAAAGACAATAAAAATGGTCTTACAATAGTTGATATACCTAAATAAGTCTAGACATAGTTGATGGCTAAATAAGTTTAGACATGGTTCCAATACAAAAATACATCAGAAATCCCTCAGTATTCAGCCACTGGAAATCTTGATTTTTGCCACCACCCACCATCATTCTCAAGTTTAGACATAGTATCCAACCACCGCCTCAAGCATGCATCAAGCTATAGAGAAGCATCTCATACACAGCAGGACATCTTAAATTTTGCGTAAACTGCACACATATCAAAACTAATTAGATGATTCTCAAACGCATTCGATATACGCAGGAACATAAATTAACTCGGAATCATAAACCTTAGTCTAAAAGATATTATACTAACTTAAAGATTTGATTTAAAGGAATAATCAACCTATTCCCAACTATAAATAACAAGAATATAATCAAAATTTGAACAAAAGTATCACCAATTTGTAATAAATATGAGCTTAGAATACAATATGCATGCCGATCCAACAAACAAAAGGAAACCTGGTTAATCCTTATGGTAATAAGCAAAGGACGGACCATAGTGAAATCCAAATATAGGCTAATCCTTCTTGGTTTTCAACAACCCATCATTGTAAATCTCATAATCTAACCCACTTCACTAAGCAAAATCCCACCCTCTTTGTATATTTTCCATGTATCAACTCTAATAAATTACAAATCTAAACCTAAATTCTTTTTCCCTTAACAATAAATCTAAACCTAAAATATTTATCCCTGGAACTTTAGATTTCCCATTCAGCTTTTCATTTTTGTCACCATCTATAAAAATAGCCTGACCATCTAATACAATCACTGCACTCTAATACTGTCTAATAAAAGAAACAGCTAAAATGAATACAAGTTAAAGATTCAGAAAAATCCAACTTGTACTTCATCAAAACAATATATTATCACCTACCTCACAGCTAAAGGTTGCACATACTTTATTATATCTTTTTTGCTTACATCGAAAGCTGATAGATGGCTTTCCCATATTATTAAATGATATAAGTTCAGAACACTTGAAAAACTTGCCGAACTAAACTTAGCTATAATGTGAATACTACAGCAGAACATTATGTCTAAACAATGTAACTCCCAATTAAAAGTTATTCCAATGCTCACACTTTAATTTTTCTTAGAAGGGACCAGTTATGTATCATAAATGACAAACGCTCTTTATAGAATACTGAAATGCCTAGGTACAATACTAGTCAGAGAAGAAACAAAACAGAAACTTACCTTTGATATTAAAAAAAAAAGTTTCAGATATGATATTACACATACCTGGAGAGCAGTTTTTTTTTAGGCCCTACTAATGTCGTTCTTTTTAAAGTTCTCTGCATCAAGGGCCCTGCTAACTTCGTTCTTTTTTCTGAGCATCCAACGCTTGCAAAGATTACAATGCAACGGTAGTTTTGTCTTCATCCGATATGGCATATTGACTATCAAAACAAAGAATATGACTGGATCAGCCTTCACTGTGGATATAAGTTTTTTCTTTTAGACAGCATGATACCTCATGGCTCAGCGCTAGCTAAATGCAAAATAGTGGTGGATTAAAATGGCTCTTACATTTGTATAGGGACTATACACTCAGGCAGACATAATTAGTCTATAGGAACACATTCGTTAACTATGCAGCTCAATGAATTTACTATGGCTATGTGATGGTGATTTTAATTGTGTTTTATAAAATGATGACAAAATTGTTCCTAACAACTCTATAGCCAATGTTGACAGAACTAAGTCTCTAACAACTTTAATGACAAACAGATTTGTCAAAATATAATATTATTCTAACACCGGTATATTGTATAACCATAAAAAATACAACAAATGACGCTTGCTGTGAAATAAAAACATAACTAGTCTAAATCATGGTATTATAATAGTGTATAATTCAGTATTCGACTGAGCAAAATGAAGTCATCATGGTTGATAATATTGATCAAGAGGAGAAAGACAGACAGGGAACTGAATTGGCTACCAAGAATGTCAGTGACACTGATGTTAAGCTTAGTCTTAATGAAGATGAAACTGATGTAAGGATTGAGGAATCAAAACCTTCTATTGAAAATGAAAAGAATGACGATTTACCTCCAAATCAAATTGGCATCGAACAGAATCCAGAGACTGGCATCGAACAGATTCCAGACACTGACAGCGAACAGAATCCAGAGACTAGCATCGAACAAATTCCAGGGACTGCGATCGAACAGAATCTAGAGACTGGAGTAAAGAATAAGGATACAATGCCTTCTGCAGCGGATACAGATAACAGCAGTCCAGGTCAGCTCAATTAGGTATCTGCTAAGGTCAGCCCAGATTCAGGTTTACAAGTGAAATCTGAGTGAATCAGGTATCTGCTTCCGCCTCCTCCGCCTCTTCCCAAGGAACCAGAACCACCAATTCTCACTTCGGATGATCTCTTCAGGAAAACTAAAACCACTCCCAGAATTTATTACTTGGCCCACTCCGAGGAGCAGGTTGCTGCCAAACGTGCCGATCATGCAAGGAGAGCATAGGGACTTCATCTAGATTTCTTGTCATCTCATATATAAACTTATTTTCAATTTGTAGTCTGCCCATGGACTCCTTTCCTTGTCGATTTAGACTGACGGATAAAGTTGTATTTATGCGACTAGGCTTGGTTGTTTGTATTCTGGGTATTAAGTCAGGTGTCGCTTTTATGTTCCAGACATCGGCGATCCCTGTTCGAACGTATGATGAATGATGATGGTAACTTGAATTCTACTTCCTTTTCTTTTTCTATCTAATATTATGTTAACCCATAAATAAATAAATAAGAATCAGTATTCCAAACAATCAAAATTGATACACATCCCTAAATAAATAAAAAGAGCAAAGGATTACTCTAATGAATAATTTTGCAAAATGAGTAATCCAATGAGTAATTTATTGGTAGAAATATTAATCAATTATTAGTCTTGCATTTCCATGTTTCTGAAACATAATAAATGAGTAACAGATAGTCCCACAGAATAATTTCTATCAACAAAGCAGTTTTGCAGTCAATTAGCAAACGCACAAGTTCAAAACTATCATGTAAAAATAACGTAAATAATACAACTTTGAAAAATAACAGCGGGATGGAAATCCAAAGAATTAAAAAAGAAGTATCCATTAATTATTACTTGCATGGTATGTTGGAACCAGAACCATTACGAAATCAATATCACAAATGACCAGCTATCAAGACCGTGCAGAACAAATTAAAAGCTCAAATTGAGCAGTTTTTACAAAATATTATAACGTCACAGGATCAACTACATTAATCTAACACCAATAATTGTAATATGTTCACAGAATTATGACATATTTCAATTTAAAATCATGCATCAGAAAGCTAATAGTATTAAGATTATTATTATACTGCACTGTATGAATTAGCCATTATAGCTGACAGCAAGAACAATTCATTTTTGACAATAATTTTATGCACTACTAGAAGAGAAAAAAAACTCTAATTAGAAAGCTAACATTACCTAATTTCAAAAAAATAATATGAAGGTATACATACACTCCCTGAGAGTAATAAAAGAGAAAAGAAAAAAAGTCAATGTAGAGTGCAGGGAAAAAAAATCCAACATCAAGATATATTTACAAATTCAACCATACAATCACATTTTCTAGAATTTTATCCAATAGCTGATGAAAATAATATATTCAAGCTATAGAATAAGAGCATTTATACATATGATAAAAATTATTTCACTGAGAATCAATAACATCTATGGAAAAGGAATATACATAAATATACCTGGTGATCTAGCATATACAACTTGCCTATTTCCCATGCACTACATCATTGTAACTTTCTTAATCTGTATGAAAAATGAAGTTAATAGCAAAGGTTCAAATATACGTGCATATTCTGGATCATTAAATCAAGCAGGACTTTTGAGCTAAAAGGAAGCCACAAAGTATCAAAATCAATGTTTGTTTAAGGCAAAATAAAAAATAGTAGATGCAAATGTATTAAACCAACACAACCTAAACATGTTGTGACAATGTTTATTGCCCATGGTTTATCATCAGTTTATATGCAAGGTGTAGAAACTAATAAGATGAATTATTATGGAGGAGGAGAAGGATGCACAACAAATTTTGTTTTCTTTTATAATTCAACTTTCATTACAACACTTACAACATTTTCTTTTTTCTTATCCTCTCTATTTCCTCTCACTCACATACAAAATGACCACCCGTATTTATATAGTGGTCTTCATGACCTTACAACTCAATAGACACCATTTCATTTCAATGGACATGACCCTTCGTTGAACGGACACGACTTTTCACTTAAATAGACATGACTCTTCACTTGAATAGACACGACTTTTCACGAATAGACACGACTCTTGACGAACAGATATGACACTTAACAAACAGACACGACTCTTCATGAACAGACATGACTTTTCACTTTAACGGACACGACTCTTCATTTCAACCGACACGACTCTTCATTTCAACAAACATGACTTTTCGGTTGAACGGACATGACTTTTGACTCTAAAGACACTACCTTTTCACTAATTGACATAACCATTCACCTTTTTAATTTCCCACTAATCTTTCATTTAATGTTTACCCAACACAAGGTAGCTAAATTTTGTAGAATATATTCAGAATTTGCATTTCGCTATTGAATTTATAAATAGTGTACGAATCAATACAATCAAGCAATATATTATCACATGAAATAGTTATGTCCAAAGGGGCTCAATTTCATTGGGCTATTCGATTTTTGTAACATAGTATTATCTATGAGTTAATGTGCAAAAATTCAGCAAGGCACGAAAGTAAGGACAGGGAACAGGCTTGAATTCGTCTGAGCTGCTCAACAAAAGATTTGCCACACCAAAATCCACCAATCAAAGCAATTGTGATATATCCTTAAAGATATAAAAGGACTTATTTTACCTCACCAAACGAAGAACACTCCCAGTAAAAATTAAGTTTCAAAAAAAAAAACTTATTATATGCATATATCTCCTCTATTTTATTTTATTTTTATAATTTTCAAAAAGAAAATATTCATGAAATTACAAAGCCAGTTAACTTTCTTTTAAAAATAGTTGAAACGAGTGCATTTATATCCTTTTGATTACATTGCCAATTTTTATTATAGATATTTATTCTTTTGCAGGATAAGAAGTGATTAAAACTAAAAATAAATAGGCTTGTTTTAAGCTTTAACCAAACAGCAAATAGAGACCAGTTCAATGCTAGTTGTCAATTTAACATTTACTGTGGAGGAGTCGAATGCAACATGGGTTATGAAAAGTCTCAGGCCAACAAAAATAATAAATATTTAATTGTAAATAATAATTTATTTGGAAACTATTTGTTAGCTTGAGAAAGGACATAAAACAACTTGCGACTATTTCTATGAAGTAAAGAAAAAACATACAAGAATTAAAAAAACAAACCATATATTACTGCATTTCCAAAATCAGTGGCGTGTGTTTGCCTCAGATTACAAGCAACATACTTTGATTATTTTTTCTCAACAACCAAAGGAATACTAAATAAATGATATCATATAATTAAACAATAATCATCACAAGAAAAAGATACAATAATTAGAATATTATCTTCTTCTTTTTTCTCTTTTAGCATGAAGAATGTCAGTATACTAGCAAACGATTGTTTAACTAAAATATGCAAACAAGAACAAAGGTAATCTATGTGCATGGGAACAAATCACGGTGATTTGTTGCTATTGTGCTAATAAGGTATTTGTTTTGCTTCAGGAACAACGTTTTGCTTAATCAGAATTTTGTCGGTATTATTTTGAGTTTTCATAAGATTGTCGGTTTATAGAACCTGCACTTAAACAAGCTTAGGGCATCTTATAATCATAATTTTTTTAGTTAAACCATGTTTAAAACACCAAATAAAAAAAGCCAAATCAAATCAAATTTCAAGTTAGTGATATTTTTTACATTACCCTGATTATATGATCAATTCAACTTATAGTACACATATAGTCTAGAGCATTAAAACAGTTGACCATGCTTTTAAGTAATAACTTAACAAATAAATTCAAAAGCTTACTAATGTATATTACAATATCCCTTCAGCTGAGGGTATGGGCATAAAATCAGAAAATAATCCTTTTTAAGTAGGAAACTGATAGATTAAAAAAATCAGAAAACTTATATACGTAGCAGACCTAGCTGGAGGTTGCAGCTGCATCAGCTATGCGGTTAGCGAGGCAGAGGCTGGCACTAAGGCGGTTGTGGTCAGACAACGGGCATCTAAAGATTTGGCAGAGCATAGGCTGGTGCAATAGCGTCTGCAAGAGTGGAGATCAGATATTTAGATATTTTGATTCATGGAATCAATTTTTACAATCAATGCTTATATGACTATTTGATACATGGATCACACATCCTTTATATAAAAAATGAATGGAGATGTTGTATATTAGTACATTCTTAAGGAAGAACTTATGGTTGCTACACAGTTCTGATATCCTCGTTGTAAAATGGTATTATAAAAGCATTAACAGTATTTGTCATCTACACAAAAAAACAATTGGATATATTTTGAAATCATGCAGCATTTGGTGCAAACTCTTCAGATTTAGTTTCTTATGAGCTTTCAGCCTGCATGTGTTCCTTTGATGCATATTAACTGTGCTATGTTTTAGAACTAACCAACAACAAAATACTAGTTCTTTGATTTTGCAGAAGTGGTTAGAAAAAAGAAGACAACTGAGCTGGAAATGGTCTTGCAGAAACTATACTACTTAAAATAACAATTAGTGTACACACTACACAGGAAACTGCAAATGAATAAAACTTGAGTTGGCAAAGCGAATTTTCAAGGGACGATAGAATTTTTACTGTTGCGAAAGGTTAGTTAGCAGTGCAATACAAAGAATAGAACTATATACAAGGACAATGAAATAGAAGAATTTGTGAGTTTCTCATTCATCCCAATACTATCAAAGCTTATTCATGCTTGTCTCATGGCAATTCCACTCATAATCTTATGATTCATAGTTAGTATAATTTACTATATATGGTAAAGTCATATAGCTTTTCATGCAAAGACTAATATTTCATTATAAAGAACAAGTATGCATGTAACATTTATTTATGTTCTAACTTTTATCTAATTTTACTATATTGAAGTCCAATTAAAGCTCTCCTATTATTATTATTATGTTGCAACCCACCTTTTCACATGTCTAATAGTATTACATTCTCTATTTTCTAAAACCATAGCTCTGTGATTTGTAACCTTTTAGAGTAATAATAAAGATCAAAGCCCTATGTTTCTGTTATTTTACTTCATTCACTTCACTTCTACTCGTTCTATTGTTGCAATTACTTATCTGAGACACTAATCCGTAGTAAAAACAATCTTCACAAAAAATGTATGTGATTTTTTTTGAAAGTATCATTTAGGGGGTTATACTTTAACAAACTGCATCCTAAACCAGAACAGACTGCACAATGGTAGGTATCCTGAATTTACATTCATTGACACTGACCCTAAATTGAGTTGGGATATAACTTTACATAATTAATTATATATTTGGCTAATTTTAAAAGGTAACTATTCTAGTTACCTAACAATTACTAATTTTAATTACTAATAAGCAAACTATGATTAATAATCAATATGCTATGATTAAAAAATTTAACTCATCATTAGAAAATTACAATTGATAATTAAGAATTGTAACTAACTTTAAATAAACATTATACTATATCATATTTACTAAACAACACAAAGAATTAAAACCAACCACAGAGAAAAAAAATGTAATACACAACACATGACATATACTTTAGGCATAAAACTAAATAATATGCAATTATTGCTTAGGAATCCAAGTATTAAAATTTAATAGCATAAAAAAAAAATCCGAATTACCAACTACTCCAAGAATTCGGTTGATGAGGTCGTTGATGCTAGAGTGAACCGACGCGACCATTGCTGATGGGGAGAATCGATGAGGTAGTTACTGGTGAAGTGAACTGATGTGATTGACGTAGTTGCGGGCTGTTAGAGCGAATCAATGTCGAATCGAAAATTGTTGCTGGTGATGAATAGATGAGATGCGGCGATCGCTGTGGGGAGAAAATCGTAGTGCTAATGGCTGCCGGAGCAGAGAGTTACGATGCGATGATGGAAATCGAACCGGTCATAAATTTAGGTTAAAACTTTGATTTGGAGTTTTGCTGAAAAATTTTGGTCGATAGAAAAGGGGAGAGGAAAGTGAGGGCCAAGTTCTTTCTTTTCACGGGTTAAAAGAACGTCGCGTTGATTTTCAGCTCCCGCCTTCCTAAAATTAGTATGTCAAAATATAGCGGACTGTGTTTTTTTTCGTAGCTCAAATTTTAATATTTGTAGTTATATTTCACACTTAATTAATTTTTATATTGCACTTTAATTAGAATGCTATGATATAATGCTATATAAATCATATTTTCTTGTAGTGGAACAACCTAAATTGACATATTATGTACCAACAATTGACATTCAACAGGTCCAACCATTGACAACCAAAATTAAGCTGCATTTGAAACAAGGATTGCTTATCTTGGACATATGTATGTGACTCTACGTCCTTTAAAGCAGATTAAGTGAGGATATTTGAGTGACATACATGTTAACAGTGTGAACTATAATATAACAAAGGATGAATCAGTTATACTTTTGAATCCTGCAGCATTACCATGAATATGATAATATAAGGTAGACCTTCATCATTATGGAAAGTACTTTTGATTCATTTCAACTGACTTCACAAAATGATCACTTGATACAGAAGATAGCTCACACTGTTAACATGTATGTCACTCAAATATCCTCACTTAATCGGCGTCAAAGGACATTGACTCACAGATACTTGTTGTATTGGTTTGATAAATTGTAGCGGAGAGATTTTAATTTACTTTTTTTATTCGTTGTAAAAAACAAATATACTTTATTCCTAATGTATGCCAAAAATACAAGAAATGTGGATCAATTGAGAAGCTTATCTTAAGTAAAGAAATATGAAATAAAACTCATATTGGAATGAAACCATACCTTCTCTTACATCTATTAACCAATAATATATAAAAGACTTTAGTTATTCAAGTTCAACCATGTCTAATGCAAATATCTTAGTAATATAGAACTATGCAATATTCAAACCCCGCATTTGCATCACTACTTTTCCAAAACTGAATTGCAAGTGCAGCTCAGTTTGGAAGCAGAGTTGCAACTCAGTTGCAATTTTTTTTTGTAATGCAACTCAGTCCATGCCATACTCATGTTTTGAAAGGTGGCTAAGATTGACTAAAAAGAGTATCATCTAAATTTTCTGATGACCCTTCTATTAGAGGTACTTGATAAACTAACATATAAGGATGCAATCACAGATTCTAACTTAATCTTAAGACATTCAAGAGTATGATTTTCACTCATTTTTTGCAAGATGGAATACGACTACTTTCTTGCACTGAATGAATTATAACTTGATCTTCTGCGGGTAACATATGAATAATATAGTTTTCCCTTTCAAATCTTGTTCAAAGTCAAAGACAAGTTAATGTTTGGATCAGTAATTTCACTGAGTACATCTTCACAAGTCACAGGCATTTGGTGGAAGGTTGCATTATAGTTTGGTAGGTTGTAAAGTGGTTCAACTATAAACATTTCTCTGTTCATCCATTGTACATTTTTAGAAGGTACTGGACAACGATTTAACCACACTTCCATCCATTTAACACAACCTACCACTTCAACTCCTGCCAACATTCAACCACACTTCCATGCATTCTCTGCCATAAGCTACTGTACTACAGACTAAAATGCTAACACATAAAAGAACAGTTACCCAATCCCTACATCAGCCCACACTCACATACAAAGCACCACGACAAACCTCTTCTGCCTCTTCACATATATTAGAAAGATGAACCCATAATGCCCTACATTCTTAGGATTAAGTACAAATACATAATGCCATAAGCTATTCCTTTTGAAAAAAAGATACATTATTATGATAAAAAAGACAGTGCTAATTATATTTAACATTTGTTAAGTTATAAAATTTGATTTGTTTTATAATTAATATTATCTCAATCGATTCAATCGATAAATTCAGAAATCAGTTTTGTTAGCATAATAAATTAAATGAAACTGTTAACATGAAAGCGCACAGACAATTTGAAAACAAAAGCATATCATAAAACAACCATTTCCAAAACAGAACAATCACAGACTCTATCAAAAAGTAATATAAAATGGAGCACAAGCATAATTGGGGAAGAAAATAGTGAGTGGTGGTCCGTAAATCAATAGGTTTTCATTGCAAAAGGGATTCATAGCTAGTAAACAAGAAAGGGATACGATTTTACCTTGTACGGTTGAAACCGAAGTAGCTCGAATCCAATATAAAACCCTAACTCCTGTCGAAGAGAAGAAGGAGCGAGCGTCTGTTAAATAAAGAAATTGATGAACTGAAATTAATTCAACGGAAGCACGGGAGAAACAAAAATATGCGATTTTACGTGAATTTGTGATAATCGACCCAAATCGGAGAAGAGAAAGTGTGCGGCCGGAAAATAGATCAAGTGTTTTTAAACGTGTTTGCCTTGTTTTTGGGCTTTTGGGTTTTCTGAATTTTCGGTTCGGCCTGAAAACAGAGAAAACAAAAAAAAAACTATTTTTAATTTTCTTTGATTAGCCCGTTTTGAAAAATTATGGATTTTTCAAAATGAGTTTTTGAAAATGACAAAGGGAACGCGTTTTCGTTGTTTTACGAAATAGAAAACTGAAAATGAACCGAAAACGACAAACCAAACGCACCCTTAGTGTTTGGGAAGATGGATTATGATGGATTAAGCATGTTTAAGATGGGATAAAACAGTATAGTGAATTATGATGGGTTAGGCACGTTAGATTTGGGAAAGTTAAACGAAAGAAACCGGCTAACAAATAAGTAAATGAGATCAATATGGGAAGGGACCCTCTAAACTTAGGATTATTTAAAAATAATCCAAACTTGAGATTATTATGGGAAGACACGTTAAACTTTGGATTATTCTTGTTAATTAATCCTTGTTACTATTATATTCAAATTGGCTTTGTCGTTTGGTTTTGGATTCTATCCCTAGCTAACTCCAACTTGTTTGAGATTAGTAACTTAGTTGTTTTTGATCTGCCTCATTTTTTATATTAAATTGTTTGCTAAATTTGTTTAGAGAAGTCTTGATATCTAGTAGCAACAGTTTGGTTAAGATCCAGTTTTAGTTTCAAAATATAAAAAACCCTATCTTAAAATTTTATAAATAAGGTCTCTATTTATCGAGAATCATAAAAAAAACCAAAAAACAATGTAAAAATTTATAAACTTCAAAACTTAATTCAATACATAATCATCATCATATTCATTTAAGAAAAGTACAAGGAAAATGATTTAAAACAAAAAAAATCACGTTCCATCGAAATCTTGTAAATTTTTGAAAAATTGCAGGCATCTATCAAAATGTTGCATGTTTTATGCAGTTTTTGCTGACTGTTTCAAACTTTCAAGCAAAATTCCTACACTTATTTAAACATTACATTATTGCAAAAAAATCATCAAAAATGATAAAAATTGCATACAAATGAAAAGCATAACACATTCAGTAAAATTGCATAAATAACAACAGCTATATAGAAAAATTGCAGATATGTCTGCAACTTTAAGATACACTGAGACATGTCTGTAATACACTGTGATTTTTGCAGATGTGTCAGCAGTAAATGCAAACATTTGAGCAACTTATTTTCCTTTATACAATACACTATAATTTTTTTGATGATATGTCGATAATTATCCAAAATGATTGCAGACATTTAAGCAACTTATTTTCCGTTCCTTGTGTCAACAATACACTATGCAATTATTGATATGTCTGCATTTTTTTTTGCAACAAATGCAGACATTTCAACAATTTTTTAAATAAATTTTCCATTAAGTTTTTCAATTTTTTTATACAAGAGCGCAAAAAATCATGAAACAATATTGTTATAGTAAAATAAGGATCGTCTTTGCATGTAAACTTGGGGAAGAGATCCGCCTTACATTATTTTTCATTTTAATGATGCTTCCCTAATTTACACTAAAATTTGTGTGTCTCTTCTTTAACAAAACAATAGTTAATTGACTCACGCTACTTTGGGTTGTCAATGGGTCATGTCAGGTCGGGTTTGAGTCGGGTTAAGTCGGGTTCGGGTTGATTTATAAACGAGTCAGACCAACCCTTTTATTAAACGGACTATTTTCCCTCAACCCTAACCCGACCCATTTATAAATGGGTTGAACGGACCCGTGTAACCTGTTTAACTAAACGGGTCGTGTCTGGTCGGGTTTACCCATTTGACCCATTGACAAATATTGTCCATTAATATAAACAACAAAAGAACTCAGTCACCAATAGACAACATTATTATACAATCACCAACATGCAGCAAGTTACAAAATCACCAACAGGTAGCAAGTTACAAAGTCACCAACAGGTAGCACATACATAAAGCATGAAATCACCATATCTAAAAATTATTCTCCATACATAAGAATATACAAGCATACTACATAGATAAAAGACTAATAGTATGGAAGAGATACAATTGTTATAAGTAAATACAACTAACAACATACAAGAATAAATTAGTAAAATATAACAACTTACACAAGAATATATGAGCATACTGATTGCTATATATATAAAAGACTAACACTAACAACTTACATAAAAGACTAACAGTATGAAAGAGATACAACATATAATCAGGTTTGGCGGGTCAAAATCGGGTTAGCGGGTCAACCCTAAACCCACCCGTTTATAAACGGGTCAAATTCGGGTTGACTCGAAAATGACCCGCCAACTAAACGGGTCGGGCTAATCTGCTAATTTTTGTGCGGGTTTCGGATCATGTAGGAAATTGACAGACCTAACGCTACTGCAGTGGTGTAGTAATGACATATAGTACATTGTTAATCTTATTGGCATGTAGCTACTACCAAGCAATTATTACTTCTGTCATCAAATGACAAGCGGAGGCCATCTTCAATAAATTGAAGGCATTTGCATAGTGCATTAGGTTGGCATTTGGATTAGGATTCTCCTGCAATTTTATTTTTGGCAAATTCTATTTAAACCCGTATTTTTGCTGAGTATACCCAGCCAAACGTAAAAAAAAATTGTACCCAGGTATTTACTGAGTTAACCCATTTTTCGTTCCCTTTATTCCAATTCTACCCCTTCACTCCACCGCACTCCTCCAGTAAACATCGTTCTTCCCCAAAAATTTAGGTCGCACTCCACCGCACTCCAGTAAACTAAGAATCCTAAACTAAGAATCCTAAATTTGAATTCTAACACTTCACTCCACCGCACTCCTCCAGATAACCTCTTCTTCGTTCCTCCCACAAAAATCGCGACCGAAATTGGTTAAACACGAGAAACCCTAAAGCGCCAAGCCAAGGTATGCTTCCAAAATCGAATCTCATATGGTTTTAGACACGTGAATAAGTGTGTTTCTTTCTGAATCAAATCATTGATTTGCTCTTTGAATCGATTTGAAATTGGTTATACCTGCGTGAAGTTTTCAGTTACCACGCAGCAAATCTGCGTGGTAACATACACAACCACGCATAATTCATGCGTGGAAAATTAACTTCCCACGCAGGAAATCTGCGTGGTAAGTGTTTTTTTTTTTTTTTTTTAAGTGCCTCATTCCAGTAAGTGCATTTTTGATTCAAGGCATTCCATTCAAGTGTTGATTCATTGTAGTTCAGTGCATTTTTTATTCTTGATAATGCTTGATATCATGGTAATGTACATGATCATTCTTGATGTTAATGCTTGATATCATGGTAATGTACATGATCATTCGTGTTAATGCTTGATATCATGGTAATGTACATGATCATTCTTGATCGAACACATGATCATTCATGTTAATGCTTCAATCACTATATTATTTTGCACATGATCATTCATTGTTAATGGAACACATGGTAATGTTTTTATTTTTTTTATTGTTATGTTTTCTAATAATTTTTATTATTGTGTGTAGATGACAAATAGAAAACGCATGACGGCTTCGGAAAGAAAAAGGAGGGCTGCCGAGTGGGAGAAACGCAGGCGAGGCACTAGCGGGGATGGAAATGACGAGAATGTACATGATGATGAAGGGGAAGATGCCGAAAATAGCGGGCAAGTGGAAAAGGAGGACGATGATGAGAGAGACAACGAGGACGAAGACGGGGAGGATGAGGAGACTGAAGGAGGCGAGGAGGACGAGGATGAGGGAGACGAGGATGACGAGGGGGAGGGGGACGAGGATGACGAGGGGGAGGGAGACGAGGAGGACGAGGATGTGGGAGACGAGGATGACAAGGGGGAGGGGGACGAGGATGACGAGGGGGAGGGAGACGAGGAGGACGACGAGGAGGGAGGCGAGGAGGAGCGGGATGAGGACGACGAGGGATACGAGGAGGAGGAGGATGCAGTCGATATAGCTGAAGAAGTTCTAAATGTACATGGAGGGCCAAGAAAGAATGACGTAATCAAGGAATTCGAAACTCATGTTGCATTCAACATATGGAATGGCGAGGTATATTTTTATTTATAAATTGTATGTTATACATATAAATCAATAAAAATTATAAATTTTAGCTACAAATGTTAACTGAATTTATATTATTGTAGGAACGAGCTCCTTTAACTTGTGTCAATCATGCGCACAAGGTGTTAGAGTGGAAGATTCCAGAAGATGCTACTAGATTTAGGACCATGATCGAGGAGTCTGGATTGTTTCCTATTGTTCACACATGCTATAGAAGTGTAAATAAAAACTTGATATCAGCTTTTGTGGAACGTTGGTATCCAGAGACAAACACGTTCCATATGCCATTTGGTGAGATTACCATTACCCTTGATGATGTAGCGTCTTTGTTGCACATTCCGGTGGAAGGAAAACCCGTGCAATCTCTTACATGTGATATGGAACAAGCGGTCAATATGGTTTCCAAATATCTTGGTCTTAGTAATGCAGAAGCGAGGCTGGAAATGAATGAAAGAGTTGGATATAAGTTAAGCTTGTCCATGTTATTTGATCGGTTTAAGGATGTTAGTGATGAGTGGAATGATCGAAGGGTTAGACGTGCTGCTCGTGCCTATCTTTTATTCTTGTTAGGTAGCACTTTATTCGCTGATAAGAGTAAGTCGCATGTTCACATATCACTCTTGGATCCATTGAAAAATCTAGGGTTCGTCAATACTTATTCTTGGGGTTCAGCAGCGTTAGCATTTATGTATAGGCAGCTTGGATTAGCTACTCGCGTTGGTGTGAAGCAGATTGCAGGTTATCTTTGCTTGCTAGAGACTTGGATTTTTGAGCACTTTCCGTGCTTTCATCCATCTACAAAGCTTTACTATGAAAATTTACCACGAGCTGCGAGATGGAATTCAAATATAGACAGTGCTGTACCTCTTGTTGATCTTCGTATATTTATCGATACTATGCAGATAGAGCAGGTACTTATCGTTAATTAATCGCATAAGTTATGTACTACTGCAATTCTCCAACATGGTTAACAAGTTATGTTTTTTTTTTCAGGTTATTTTTGATCCATATATATCAGCACGTGTCTATCATCCATTTCATCATATTGCATGGTATACTGGTTGTATTTTGTGTCTCAATGTTGTCGAACCATATCACCCCAACAGAGTGCTTAGGCAATTTGGAAGAGTTCAGACAATTCCCAGTGCTCCCATCCCTCCCGCGACTATAAACGCGCGACGAGGAACAACCTCAACTACATACACTCGTGTGCGTTACCATTTCTTAGAAAGCATGTGGGAGAATTGGTATAACCATGTAATTTCTGATGAACATCGATCAGTACCACTTGCCCAGTCCTTTTTAAGCTGCACGGATGATTACATGGTTTGGTATAGAGAGCAGTGTGTTGTCAGAGTGCAAAATCCCGCTAGGTTGCCAGCTAATATTAATCTTGGAGTGCCTCATTTTCAGCCGACTTACGAGCAATTATATTCGGTGCGTTGTATTTCATTTTTTAAACTTTTTCGAAGTAGTATCAATGTTTACTTAATATTGGATTTTCTTGTCTTTTCTTACAGACTTTGACTGACGTGCATGGCATGTTAGATGAATCTAACACTCAAATTGCAAACGCTAGAGTTGCAAGTGGACGCTACATCCGTCATCCGAATTAGCGAGTGTGCACGCTTGAGTTGTGTGGTTATTTTTGGTAGTATGGTTAAGGTTTGAAGTAGTAAGTTTATATATGACTATATTTTGGATGGTTATGTGTTGAAGTGGTAAGGTTATGTATGATTATATTTTGGATGGTTAAGTATTGGTGCTGTATGATTATATTGTGTACTGTTTATGGTTATGTATGATTATAATTGTGGTAACTTGGTGGGATGATACATGTACTGTTTATGGTTATGTATGGTTATGTACTGTGTATGGTTATGGTTGTGTATGGTTTCTGGCTTTGCATTCCACGTAGGTTTTATAGTATTTTTTTTTTCCTTTTTTTTCCTGTTCCAGGTCTTATGGACGCTGGTTTTACAGTATTTTTTTTTCCTTTTTTTTTGCCACCACGCAGGTAAAGAACGAGATATATTATAGGACCACGCACGAATTAAACGAACTGGAACAGAATCCACGCAGAACACATACGTGGTAAGTTGAATATCCACGCACAATCTCCCCGACCTGGAACATAATTCACGTGCAAGCCATACGGAAGTAATTTTTTTAAATTTTTTGCCTGCCACGTAAGACATGAACGTGGTTTTTACATAAATCACGCAGAACACATACGTGAATTTTTAATGAATCTCGTAGGTGTTATACGTGGATTTATTAATATTCACGTGTTCGTATTACGTGGTGCAGTAAAAAAAAGAAAAAAAAATACATGACAGAATCAGCTGACAATAACCATTTCAACAATAAAGTGCAACAGCCAATTCAAAAATAACGTGCAATATCCATTTCAACAATAAAATGCAATAGCCATTTCAACAATAAAAACAACAATATCAATTTCAACAGTTCATTAACCATTTCATCGTTCAAAAACAACAATAAAATACGTGGTGCATCTGGATTAAACATTTCAGCATTGAAAATACAAAAGCTAATTCCATTGAGCAAATTGTGTTCTCTCATCCCAAGCTTGTCGACGATCATTATAGATAGACTCCCAATCGCTGGCCTCCGCACGACGAGCCTTCTTCCAATATGCTATAATTGGTGGAATCGGATGTTTAGGCCGTAATTTGACCTACAATATGAAAACAATAAGTTACTTTTGATACAAACAATAGCAACTTAATCATAAAATAAGATATTACAAACGTACTAGCACAAAATGACCATCGTTGACAAATGCTACAGCTATTTCGAAGCGTTGTACTGGTGGTGGGACTTGTCCTTTGAGTGGTGGGATCGTGAGAGAGAGTCTACTACTTAAGCTAAAAACGACGACGTTATATTTTGTCGCAATGATATAACCCATATCGGGCATAGTCATCCATTTGTCCGTAGGAGCAAAATCATCGCCTTCATGTTGCAACTGCTTTAGCAAATCATTGCATCTACCATGCTGTATTAAAACTTGCTCATATAATGTTTGGTTCTCATACAACTCCTCTTGCAAGTCACGTCGAATTTGTGGCCAACAAGATTCTCCCATTTCAAGTGCAACAGCAATGCAACGAAATCCGCAATTACCGTTTGATTGAACATCAATAATATCGGTGACAAAAGATTTTAGCACTTCTGGAATTTGATCAATATAAAATCTCATATTAGAGCTGCACTTGTCCATCTGTAAAATAAAAAATATTTTTTGTCATAGTTAAAGAACATAAAATAAGTAGAAGTCAACAAGCGTATATACCTGTAATGGTTTTCTAATTGTTAGTTTTTGCTTCTTCGGTTTGGTCACGCTAACTTGGCTAGATGGATTCTCTGATGAAAGACTCTCGACTAACTCAAATGAAGAAGGCATTCTTTTAGTCGAAGAATGAACCGATTTCTTGCTTTCCCGTCCTTTTGTTTTAACTTTGCTTTTAGGAGAGCCAAGAATAGAAGTTTGTGGTTGGACTACTTCCATTAATTTCTTGTAAATTTGAAGTTGATATGGAGTGTCCATTTTTCTAACATCGCTTAACAAAATTTCCATTTTTTCGACTACTCCAACATTTTTTTCCCCACCTCTTTCCACTAGATGTAGTCTAGACCAATGAATATCAATCAAATGTAGTGGTATTGATGTCGATGGGCCAAGGCGAGCTAGCTCATGTGCACATGGCAAGCCATGTGTTTTACGAAGGATACAACCACATAAAAATTCATCGTCTCCAACGGAAGACACGCGACGTAGCTCTGAATTTAGCAAATCAAGAGCTGTAGTAGAAACAACACCTCGCAAATTTTTGAACTCTTTAATATGAAAAACATGTTTAACTCTACTAAGACTCTGCTCGAACGAAGCCTTTAATTCTGTGAATGATAGCTCCAATAATGAATGCATTTTAGTCCATGCTTGCTCGAAATTACATAGAGATGTTTGTAGTTGTTTCTTTAGCTTCGAATGAGCTGCCTCGGCCCTATATTTTATACATAAATATTAGCATAAATAACAAACATGAAAAAAAAACATATATAAAAAATACACACAAACAAGGGAAAATTAGTATACCTATTCGATGTATAATTCCCAAAATGCATGTTCTCATCAGTCCACAACTGCACGAATCGATCTTTGTATGGGTCTAGCCAAGTCTCATGCACATATTTCAATAATGAATCATACTTACCATACTTTTCATGTAAGAGAGCCAAATTCTCATTGTATATAGAACTGTTCTTCGAACAAACAAGTTGATTCCAATCGCTTAAGAATTCTTTCTTCTCCGTTACGTCCATATCTTTAATATTTCTTTTTTTCCCCAAGAACGTGAGTATGTTATTTTTAATATGCCATTTGCATAACATGTGTGAAGAATTTGGAAACACATGAGCAATGGCATTAAGCAACGCCAACTCTCTATCACTAATAAACACGCTAGGCAATTCCACTTCACAATCGAGCATAACGGATTTCAAACGTTCCAAGGCCCAAATATAATTCTCTTCACTTTCCGCGCATAAGTATGCAATAGCAATACAAAACGTCTGATCCGTTGAGGTCACACCGACTATCTCAAGTAATGGCATTCTGTACCTGTTGGTTTTGTAAGTACAATCTAGTATGATAACACGAGGAAATGTCCGAAGAAAATCTAAACTAGTTGGATGTGCCCAAAAAATATCCTTAATAATGTCGTTGCCGTCTAAAGTCTTCCGATGCCATACAAAGTAACCAAATTCTTTTAGTTTGCTAAAGAGATACTGCACTTGCGACCGTCCGCCTCTTTCAATTGAATTGTGAGTTTGAATGACATTGTATATTGTTTTAATAGTAGTGCTATTCAAATGATTATTTCTTTTCAATGTATTTAGAATCTCCTTTGCTTTTACCATATTTCTGTGCATTTCCAAAACTAGCTTGATCTCTTCTTCGCTTAACCTTCCTGCAAAGGAATGGCCCTCGGCATGCTTTAATGATGAATGATTGTGAACACCGTTTAAAACTACTAAACGCCAATTGTCCACCGAATGAACTTTCACACCTTTCAGTCTAAATGGACAATTACATTTCTTCGTACCCGTCAATCTATAATTGTTTGGATCTTTAGCATTGCGACTCTTATACACTCCACTACGTTCACATGCAAACATTATCCTGGGTTTCACACTAGATGAATCGCTATCCGATCTCAGTATTATTATCAAAAACCCAAGACGTCTTCCAGTGTTACGAACCCAATCAATTAAATGCTGACGGGACGGATAAATCTGCAAGCAAACAAAAAAGGAATGTCCAACTTTGTAAGGATTAAAAAGGAAATAAATACAAAATATTGCTTACATCATATGTTGTAAATTCATTTGAATAGTCTAATAATATTTCATTCCCGTCATCTTCATCACTTGAGTAATCAACAATCTGCAGAAACAACATTTGCGTAAAAAAAAAAAGTTAGATGAGATAAAGCAACGTGGAAACTTATATAATCACGCAGAATTCGTGTGTGGGTTCAGTCAATACCACGCAGAAACAGTGCGTGGATTAGTTCATTACCACGCAGAAACAGTGCGTGGATTAGTTCATTACCACGCAGAATCAGTGTAAAGCTCATTTTTCATACCAGAATCTTTCTTGCGTGATTACAACACGCTCTGCGTGAAAAGTATGATAACCACGTTCTTATCGTGCGTGATTACCATTACGATCTCACCACAAAGCTTCTTCGGAACTGAAGTAGTTGACATTGCAATTTTACTTTTTAAAAATTGAAAAAAACTCGAAATTACCGGATTAATCTCATTTACATTTGTAGCATCGCCTTCATGATCCATGTTTTGAATGTAAAAGGATGAGATTTTGATTTTTTTTTTTGATTTAGGGTTTACTGACTGAAGGAGCAGACAAGGAAAAGAAAGACGTTACGTATAAAAAAGAAAAGGGTATTTTAGTCTCTTAAAATTTCATTAAGTTTGCTGGGTATACTCAGCAAAAATACGGGTTTAAATAGAATTTGCCTTTATTTTTTTGGTTCGTTTCTTTTGGTCCAGATTTTATGTCGTTAATGACAATAGGGACTTTGTTCCCTTTCTAGCTTTCTTTGCCTTCTTCCCCATACTTCCTCCCTTCCGCTCTATTTGAAACATTGATTTTCTTCCCTCTACTCATCATCCCTGATTTTGTCTGCGTGGCAACGAATCCGAACCACGAAATAATTTTCAGATCTAAACCTAGCTTCCACTCAAACTTCCATGTTTTCTCCAATCCAAAACTTGCTACTCTAGATCTATCCGCTTCAGGCTTCCCTTCATACCCTTACGTGGTGGCTCCTCCTTGGTTTTTTCTGGCTTGCGACTATTTCCTCTGCTCCATAGATTTCACGAGTACCCATGCGTATGATATCCAGTAATGTGCTTCATCAGGTTCCCAGGCGACCCCGCTCTTTACATTGCCTAGTATCTACTGTCCGGTGCTAGTCTGACTAAGTCAGGTGGACTAGGGCTGTTGTGGGTTTTGTTGGGTCGCGATTTTGGGCGATGGTGGTTAGTCAGTGATGATTTTGGGGAAGTTTCGACTTGTTAAGGCTATGAACGTTCGACACTAGCGAGGTGAGTCCTACGTTCGCAGTAACTTCTAACTCTTGTTTAGTTTCGCTTTTCGCCCTTTGGGTTGTGATGATACTGGATTGAGTTAGATATTCAACATGGATTGGATTTGGTTCGTTAGTGCTGGTTTGTTGGCTGCTCGTGGTTGTGGTCTTCGGGTTCGTAGTTTATAGGTTTTGGGTGTTTGCTTTGAAGTTTGGATGCTGGTTGTATTTGGTTTCAGGTTTTGGTTTGGGTATGAATCGTCTGAGCTTGGTAGCGATTGATATAGGCACACAGGTGAAGCTATTTGCTCTCGAAGTTCCGATGATCGGTTGGTGGCCATTTGTTCTCCATGTGCTTGTGCCCTACCCAAAACTGGCCTCAGGAAATCTGCATTTGCAAAATATTCAAGTTATGTTCTGTGATGTGCTATGGTTCTTCCCATGTTAAGTTGGTATGTCGTTCCATGGTGAAATGATGCTAGGTCCAAATGTGAAGCTGAGCAAGCTGGCTGTGATGTTCTTGAATGCTGCAGTTATTTAGTTTGGCTCTGATTTGTACACGTTTTTGTGTGTACTTATTGATGTAATTATTGGTATATCCTACCTGCGTGGAGATATGAAAAGAGAATGTTGTCTATATACTTTTGTCTAGGAGTAGAACTGTAAGCTAGAATAGCTATAGCGGATGGACCACTTTAAAAATCTATTATTTGTTAATAATAGTAAGTGTTTGTCGTCACTTTAAAAAAACGTCAGGCCTGCCAAAAAAAACTTACGATGATACTATTTTATTTGAAATTCAAAAAGCATTAAGCATTTTACAGTTCATTTATCATATAATTAGTATGGAAGAAACTAGGTTTACAATTATGTATTACAATGTGGATATTATGAATGTTACCCACAACAGCCCTAGTATCATCGTATATGTCCTTGTATATATCAGTTCAGAAGATTATCAGTAAAGCAATATTCATTCTCTGTATTCTAAAATACAAATCATATTACAAAATCAACATCCGCATCAAATTCACATCCGCATAAACACATCAAAATCTTAAATGGCATCAGAGCTAATCGCTCAATAACATATTTACACTGCAAATCATTTTCGGTTTATGTTCTGTTGGATCTAAATCCATCGAGGAAATTTCATCATTTGGATTTCTTTTATCAGGGATTTGAAATCTCTTTATTTGAGAGTTAAGGCCTGATGAGAATAATTATGCCTCGCCTAATTCAATTGGGTGCATAAGGCGCTCTATATCAATGCAGAGAAAAAACAAAAAAATGAAATTTAGAAATCGATCGAGAAGTTCAAGAAATCATCACAGTTGGAAGAGAGCGTCACTCAGGAAAGCTCATCAAAAAATATTAAAGAAAAATCTCAATCAAGAAATCATCTTTTAAGCTTTTCAAGATTGCATCAAACTTAGCTGTAACAATTTCTGAAGAAAATAACTATCTTCTCTAAAAAATTCGAGTCGAAACTGCCATTCAAGGTTATGGGCTTGAAGCGTATATTATTGGGACCTTACTAGTTCTTTCAAAATTTATCCCTGACACACAAAATAGAGAAGTCAGCAATGAAGAACTTGTCAAATATCATAAACAAAACATGCTCATAAGCTTATGACTATTTTCTTCTATAAATAGAAATATTTAATTACAAGAAATTGAGTGCAAAACTGCTAATGAGATTTGGTCATCGGCTGAGAGAACATATCTTAATCTGCTACCATGATGATGTATTACAAAAGACAGTTACATAATTCAAGAAAAACCAATTTATCAATGAGAGAGTATCTTGCTAAAGTCAAAACTTCGTGTCATCTTCTAGAAGTAGCAGGACAAAAAGTCACTGAATCTGAACAAATAACAATGTCTAGTATACCAAACAGAGAATAATCAATTATAAACTCGTCGCACAAGTTTATAACTCGAATTTCCACTCCTCTAGAATTCAATATTAGCTAATGATAGCAATAAGTATATTGTAAACAATTTACAACAACAACAACGTTATACTATTTTAAGAAATAGCACAACGTAGAGAAATGAGAGATTATACAATAATGTATATAAATATATAAATAGACTAGAAATCTAACCGGATGATGTCTGAGGCGTCGTAACAATTTCCTTAAGAATTTTATTTCAAAATTCTTTTAAGATACAAAAAACGTATTATGCACAAGATTGTAATGAGTATGTCACTATGTGATTATATATAAGAGTACTAGAGAGGAGAGAAGGAAGATCGGATTGGAATAAGTTAGTGAGGAAAGTGATCAGTTTTCCTCCTAATTTATAGTTTATTCGCGTCCATTCGAACGGTCACACCCGTACCTCTTCACACAGTCGCATCTCTTCTGAACGGTCGTACTCGTACCTCTTCGTATAGATGCATCTCTTTCGGTTAAAGAAAGTGTCTTTTCGTTGAGATATGACCGTTTGTGAAAGGAAATGTTTTTTCGTGAAATGTTTTTTCGCTGAGATATGACCATTGGTGAAAGTAAGTGTCTTTTCGCGAAAAATCATGTTGTTAATAGCCATGTCCTTTCACCGAACAGTCGCACCTGTTTGCTTAAATTATTTATGATGTGAGACAATGGACAAAGTATATTTCATTCAATACTTACGAATTCCAACAATCCCCCGCATGAATAATAATATTCTTTTCCCCCACATAAAGCGAAATATCACAGAGTACATATGGAATGATGCTTTATCATGGATAAGTAGATATTTCACTTTGAACCTTCCCTAGTTAAAACTTATCGAATCTACTTCGCTAATCGGTGAATTATTTCATCTTGAACCGTTAGCCGTTTGAAACGAACCGAACTTCCCCGTGAAGGAAAGCACAGATTGAGTTGAGAAGTTCTCATCGAGGGTTCCACTCCTCCGTGCATTCCTTCTGAACTGTTCGGGTCTCGTTTTGATTTCAGTCGATACCATCGCCATCATTTCCCCTGTTCATAGTAAAAATCATATTTTTATCGTTTTATCCCAATAAATAAAAATCATATTTTTATTTCAGTTTCATATATTTTACAATGCTTCTTTCTATATAAAAATTATATTTTTATATTTTTACTTCTTATGTAAAGAACGAATTTTTATTTCGCTTCCTATATAGTAAAAATCGAATTTTTTATCTTATTGATATCCATATAAAGATCGTATCTTTATTATCATGAAAGCATTATAAACATCGTATTTTTATTTATAAAAATCACAATTTTATTTTCTCTCTATATATAAAAATCATATTTTTATCCTTTCTATAATATAAAAATCATATTTTTATCCTTTCCATGATACAAAAATCATATTTTTATCCTTTCTATAATATAAAATGCCATCTTTTCATTATATAAAAATATAAACTTTTCTTATATAAAAATATAATTTTTACTTTTCTAAAATCTATATAAAATCATATTATATATTACAAAAATCGTGTTTTCATTCTAAGAGTTTCCATATAAAAAAACCCATTTTTATCTACCTAAATAAATAAAACAACATTAAAAACTCACATTTTTAGTCGAACTGGAGCTCATTGTCGGGGCGGGGGGTTCGGCGCGGTTGGAGGTGGGAACGGCAGCTGCTGACTTCAGGGTGGGTCAGGGGGTGGCTGGCGGTCTAGGGTTTTGAATTGGGGACGGGGTTTAGGCGCTATTCCTGAACAGAGAAGGGAGGAGTGGCTGAGGTGGCATCGGAGGAGGAGAGAGGGTGGGGCGTGCTAGCTCCGGCGATCTCCAGGGGTGCGGTGGCAATGGGGAAAGGGGCGTCGGGTTCTAAGGATCGGGGGATTTTTTTTAATTTTATCTCGAGTTGGATCTGAGTGTGGAGAGAGAGCGGTGAGGGAGAGTTATATATATATATATATATATTCATTTATTTAATTATTTTATATTTCAAAAAGTTGACTTTTCTTTTGAACCCCAAACGAGACCCAACGACTGTCATCCCAAGCTAATTACCCCATTCCGAACACAATGGGATATGTATTGTAAGCTGGTTCGATCGTTTCGATCAGTTTTCATCAAAATCAAAATATAAATCTATATATTGAATTTGAACGCACATTTCAATTTACTGGGGCCACAGACGGACCCCAAAAATTCCCGAAAAATATTTTCTAGCTTCGTATCGACGATACGGTTCTAACAAAACTAATTTCGTCAAATTTGAAGATCGTTTGAAAAATGGTCATTTTCTGGTCAATCCAAATTGACTGAAACTGTTAAAACACGTTTTCCTTCGCCACGCCCACATATTGATTCGAAAAATTATGAATTTTGGAATCTAGCAATAATTAGACATCCGGGATCCAACAAAAGTGGTTTCGTCGAAAACCGAGGTCATTTGCAAAATTTCCATTTTTAAGGGCCGAAATTCCATAACGACTATTTTGAATTTTCAACTGGGCATAACTTTTTATCCCCGCTATGAAATTTCTATTTTTCGGGTTTTTGGAAATATATTCTCAATTAGATCCTAATATTTTTGGTTTCGCTAAAATCCGGATTATTTTGAATCATGTACATTCATTTGAACTTTGAAATCAAATTTTCGAACTACTGCGCCATTTTCAATTCCTTTTATATTTAAAATAAGATATTTATATTCTAACGCCGATTCAAATAAATATAATACGTTCTAATTCTATTCAAAATAAATTTCTCATCGTCATTATTTAAAATAAATCATTTTAAATAATCAAAATTCATCAAAATTGACAAAATAAAAATTTTAAATTGGCTCGGATTTTCCGGGTTGTTACACCATTATTGTATATCCAGACAATAATTAAGATTTACAAAGCATTGATTCCCTTCTCATCCATTCTCTTGGTTGTGTTTATTTTGGTTCTGAACACTTCTTCGTTCTGCGAGTGTTATAGAGAATTTAAGCCTTTAAAATTCTCATAGAGCCGACCCAGCTCATACAAACATACGTGATCGCAACCATTAAGAGTATCCTACATATACCCCACTTATTATTTCCAAGATATGGTCATCATTAAAAAACATAGTTTTAACCTTGTAATACTTCTGTAGACTTGCATTTATATTGTGCACCATAGGAATGGAGTAAGACTGTGTCCAAAAATGCATTACGTCTTGAGTTATTCATATCTGAGTTGCTTATTGATTCTAGTCCGTTGGATCTCCAGACGCTAGAATATGTATTCGTATAAGATAACTCTTGTTGGTTTAGGCTTTTAAACCCATTCCTCTTGATGCGCAGTCAATTTTCTCTCTTGATAAACCATAAGTGGACGCCATCTCTATTCCCTGCAGGTTTGTCCAAATTAACTGTGGAGTTGTTCGGAAATAGGTAATATTTTTAATGCGACCCTTAGTAGCTAATACCTTCTAATAATGATAAGGAAATCTATTGTCAGAGAAAGGTGTATTTTTCCTCTTCTAAAATTTAGGAGTACGCCAAATTATTGGATGCCATCCGAGATTACGAGTCATGACACATGTTATAAGTAGGTAATCAGTTTCTTTCACCATAAATTTTGCAACTACATCCACAAATGTCATACTGGAAGTACATTAGCATAATTATTGTGTAAATTGAGCACGAACTACGATAAATAGTTAACGGATGTCTACTGTTTATAACCGAGTACAAGTGTAAAAGTATGATATTGTTTATATGCTTATCGCGTCACAACCTTTGTGGAAATTACTGACATTGTTTATTTGCACTATGCTTCAAGGAAATGTTTTTTTTTCCTTTTCTTTTGACATAGTTGAGAGTGAAAGTGCTTGATACAAACACTGCTTGTCTGAAGCTGAAATTGAAAGCATCAATATTGCATGTGCGAATAGCAAAATTTTGATCACTCATTTATGACGATGTACATATGAAGTCAGATTTTGAACTATTGTTAGGTATACACATGACTTCTCTACTACTACTCGATTGCTGAGATTCATTAGCGTCGTCGTTAGCATGATTGGAAGTAATTGCTGCATTCATAATTGATGCTTGCATACATTAGTTTATGGGGAATACTCTTCTACTATTGGCGCATTAAGCTGAGTACTTCCAGTACAATAATCATTTGGCTCTGCAAGCTGCTTGTTTAAGCAGGCAAAAGTAAGATCATACCATAAACGTCTGTATTCTATTTTATTTAAGGAAGCTGTTTCGATGGGTTTTTCATGCAATGCATCCAATAAGCATAACATTAGGACGATAATATATGTAATGTTTACATAATTCAATCATCTCTCTTAATTCCTAGACTATAACATTGGCAGGGTGCCAGGGTGAATGATATATTAAATGCTTAGATTATTGTACAAAAAATATAGTTGTATTCCTAAGGGGTGATGCATTAGCTGAAAATTCGGATACTTGAGTGTGTAAATGACCCCCGCAGAATTTATTGTTATTCCAAGTAATTCAGAACCAGCAATGCAAAAGCAAGACAAACAGCAATTACTATTCGAGTAATTACAATTTAGTGTAGTACACAGTAGTAAATGACAGGAGGATAAGAAGGTAGGCAGTACCGTTAGATTACAGTCCGCCTGCTTGCAGTATGTCCGAGTCCAGTAGTGAAAACTGTTCCCTTAAAGCAATATTGCTCTCCCACTGATGCAGAGGAGATGATCAGCAATTTGCCTCCCAAGGTTAAACGGACCTTGCTCTGCGATGTTGCGTTACAACCGTGGAGCGACGACGAACTCAAGATAGGTTTTTTTATTTGCAGAATAAAGCAGAGGAGGATGGAGAAGAAGAGGATTAAAATTCGTGTTTTGTTTTGATTTTCGCAAGCCTTTATATAGGCAGCGAAAAGGCATCCTTTAGGAAGAGGCGCATCTGTTTGAATTGCCACGGCTGTGACTGTTGGAAAGGTTGCGACCCTTTACCAACAGACATATCCGTTGGTATTTGCGCGCCGAATTTAAAAATATGACAGTTTAGCGGCGCGGCAAGCCCATCAGCATTCGAACGAAGGCCCGGTCTATCACGAGACCCCAAGAGCCCCAAGGCCCAAGGCCCTATCTTTGACCCTTAATATTAATCATGAAATATGTGTTCATGCCTACATAGCCTCTTTCTTCCATCTCCTCTTTCTTTTGTAATAACATCTCAAGCTTTAGTATAAGTAGTGGCAAATGTGTTAATTTTTCCCGATGTGGGACTAAATGAATTTTGCCAAACCTACTCATTCATTTCCAACAATCCCCCACATGAATGAGTATTATTTAATCTATTCTGCAATTTTGTGTAACATTTATCATATCGGTAAAAGTAGCACAGAGGCCTTGAACTTTTCCTAGTGTTTTATCATTATAACTAACTGGCGAATCAGTGGACTGGACTGTCTTTGAACTATAAGCCGTTTATGTAAGTCTATAAAGATAACACATGATAAATGCTCTTTAACCCCTTGGTTCTCTGTTTGTGTTCGTTTTTGCCATGAACACCGCCTTGGTTTCATGAGTGCTTGAAGAATTCGACCTTACAATTCTTCTTGAAGCGGCGCCTTCGCACTCACATAGGTGATTCTATAAAGAGTATCCCTGTAATACCCCCACTTGGTTCTTTGTAACATCACAGTATAGACATCATTAAAAGCCAAGCTTATCCTATTCTCCAACGGGTTGTGCACTGACTTATCATAGGAATGGTTTTTAATTTACAGTGCCGTCAAGTTTATCTTAAACTTAGTTGTCCCTTTGAACCTAGATCTTGGGATCTCCAGTCAACTAGGTGGGGTTTCCGTTTTAGAAAACTTTTAGTTCATAGGTCTTAAGCCCATTCCCATCGATAAGATTTGAACTTTCTCTCTTGGCAAGCCTCTTGTTAGTGGATCCGCTATGTTATCCTTTGACCTTACATAGTCTATAGTGATAACTCCATTAGAGAGAAGTTGTCTTATGGTTTTATGTCTACGACGAATATGTCGAGATTTACCATTATACAATGTACTGTTAGCCCTTCCTATAGCAGATTGACTATCACAATGTATACATATTGGAGGTACTGGTTTTTCCCAATTTGGAATGTCCTCTAAAAACCCCTTAAGCCAATCTGCTTCTTCCGCGGTTTTATCCAGAGCAATGAACTCAGATTCCATTGTTGACCTTGCTATGCAAGTCTGTTTGGATGATTTCCATGAAATTGCTCCATTTCCTAATGTAAACACATATCCACTTGTGGATTTTGTGTCATTTGAGCCCGTTATCCAATTGGCATCACTATATCCTTCTACTACTGAAGGATACTTATCATATTGCAACACATAGTTTTGTGTATACTTTAGATATCCTAGGACTCTGATTATTGCTTTCCAATGATTTTTACCTGGATTGCTGGTATATCTACTTAGCTTGCTTACAGCGTACGCAATATCAGGTCTAGTGCAATTCATGACATACATAACACTTCCCAGTATACGAGAGTATTCCAGCTGATATATACCATCACCAGTGTTCTTTACCCAATTTTGGTTCATATCTACTGGTGATTTTGCAGTAGTTATATTATGCTGCTTGAATTTTTCAAGAATTTTAGCAATGTAATGTGACTGAGATAACGCATATCCCTGTGGTGTCTTTATAATTTTTACACCCAAAATTACATCGGCCACTCCTAGGTCCTTCATATCAAATCTAGAGGATAACATATCCTTCGTAGATTTTATTATGGCATTATTATTTCCTAGGATTAGTAAATCATCAACATAAAGACAAACAATGACATATCCAATATCCGTATATCTTATATATACGCATTTATCTGATTCATTTATTTTGAATCCATTTGATAACATGGTTTCATCAAATTTCTCGTGCCATTATTTTGGAGCTTGTTTAAGGCCATAAAGAGATTTTACTAATTTGCACACCTTGTTTTCATTTCCTGGGCTTAGAAACCCTTCTGGTTTCTGCATATATATTTCTTCTTCCAGTTCACCATTCAAAAACGCAGTTTTCACATCCATTTGGTGTATTTCCAAATTTAATATAGATGCGATTGCAATAAGCATCCTAATTGATGTTATTCTGGTAACTGGAGAGTATATATCAAAGTAATCCAGATCTTGCTTCTGTCTGAATCCTTTTATTACAAGTCTTGCTTTATACTTGTCTATTGAGCCGTCAGCCTTTAGTTTCTTCTTAAATATCCATTTATATCCTAGTGGTTTTGATCCTTTGGGGAGATCCACTAGTTCCCACGTATGGTTTTGTAGAATGGATTCTATTTCACTATTGACTGCTTCTTTCCAATAAGGAGCATCGGGAGATGACATTGCTTGTTGGTAAGTTAGAGGTTCATTTTCTATCATATATGCATAGAAATCAGGTCCAAAGGATTTAGAGGTCCTTTGTCGCTTGCTCCTTCTCGGTTCCTCTATCTCAGTTTCATCACTCATTTTTCTTTGATCAGCATTATCTTCGGGAGTATCTGGATCTCTTGGCCTCTTTTGAACACTTGTTTCAATAGAGGTTTTTAGAGGATAAATGTGTTCAAAGAATCTTGCATTTCGAGATTCGATAATGGTGTTTTCATGAATGTCATCAATTTCAGATTTGTACACCAAAAATCGATAAGCAGCACTATTGTGAGCATATCCTATAAATATGCAATCTATAGTCTTTGGTCCAATTTTGACCTTCTTTGGTTTCGGTATTTCTACTTTGGCAAGACACCCCCACACTCTCAAGTATTTGTAGGATGGTGGTCTGCCTTTCCACAAATCATGTGGTGATTTAGAAATCTTCTTTCGAGGCACTTTATTAAGAATGTGATTAGCAGAAAGTATAGCTTCTCCCCAGAAGTTATCTGGTAAACCAGAACTAATGAGTAGAGCATTCATCATTTCTTTTAGTGTACGGTTTTTACGTTCTGCTATCCCGTTTGATTGAGGGGAATATGGTGCCGTTGTCTGATATATAATACCATGTTCAGCGCAGAACTCCTCAAAAGGAAATTCATACTCTCCTCCTCTATCACTTCTTAGTGATTTTATCTTTTTATTAAGTTGATTTTCAACTTCTGCTTTGTATTGTTTAAATACGTCGAATGCTTCGTCCTTGCTTCTAAGGAGATATACATAACAGTATCTCATACAATCGTCAATAAAGGTAATGAAATACTGTTTTCCTCCTCTAGTTTGACACATTTTTAAATCGCACACATCTGTGTGAATTAACTCTAGAGGTTCCGTATTCCTTTCATCTTGATGAAAGGAACTTCTAGTTAGTTTTGATTCGGCACATGTTTCACATTTGTAATTTGAGTCTATGGTAAACTTAGGTATAAATTCTAAGTTTATCATTTTTCGCAAAGTATCAAAGTTAACATGTCCTAATCGATTATGCCATATATTAAATGGCTCAGCGATATAAATGGAAGGTTCCACTTTATTCATATCTTTTGGTACAATAGTCATTACATTCATTTTGAACAGACCATCACTCACATACCCTTTCCCCACATACACTCCATTTTTAGACAATACAAAATTATCAGAAACAAAGACCAACTTGAATCCATTCTTGCTCAGTAGTGATCCCGAGACCAAGTTCTTCCGAATGTCTGGAACGTGGAGTACGTCATTCAAAGTGAGTTCTTTTCCTTAAGTCATTTTGAGAACCACTTTTCCCTTACCTTCAACCTTTGACGTGGAAGAGTTTCCCATAAAGAGTTGCTCTTCTTGTGTCGCAGGCTTGTAGTTGGAGAACATCCACTTGTTGGCACAAATATGTTTTGTGGCACCAGTGTCCACAAACCATTCCTTCGTGTTGCCAATCAAGTTGCATTCGGAGATTACAGCAAATAAGTTCATTTCTGAAACTTCATCCGAGAGCCTATCACATTCAGTAACATTGGCTTCGTCTTTCTTCTTGTTCTGATTCTTTGGACCTCGACACTCGCTTGCCTTATGTCCTTTCTTTCCGCAATTATGGCAGTTTCCCTTGAACTTCTTTGCCTTCTTTGCGTTTGGGTTGTTTTCCCTCTTTCTTTTGTTTTTCTTTTCAGACTCGACCACATTTGCCTTTGCCACAATAGTATTAGTTGCTTTCTTTTCAGATTTTCGGTTGTCCTCTTCAATTCTGAGTCGAACAATCAAATCTTCCATTGTCATCTCCTTTCGTTTGTGCTTCAGATAATTCTTGAAGTCTTTCCATAATGGAGGCAATTTCTCTATTGCGGCAGCCACTTGAAATGATTCGCTTAGAGACATTCCTTCATCATGTATTTCATGTATAATAACCTGCAACTCTTGAATTTGGCTAATCACTGTCTTGGAGTCTATTATTTTAAAGTCCAGAAATTTACCGACGATGAATTTCTTCATGCCAGCATCTTCCGTCTTGTACTTTTTGTCCAGAGACATCCAAAGTTCCTTCGAAGTCTTCACTGTACAATACACATTGTACAGACTGTTATCGAGTCTGTTCAGTATGTAATTTTTGCATATGAAGTCAGAACTTTTCCAAGCATTGAGTGCCTCGACTTTTGTAGCGTCAGGCTCCAATTCATCGACTTTGGGAGGATCCTCTGTAAGGAAATTAGCCAATCCCAAAGTGGTCAGGTAGAACAACATTTTTTGCTGCCATCGTTTGAAGTCAACACCGGTGAATTTTTCCGGCCGTTCTCCATGCGAGAAAGTGACAGTAGGAGCAACCAATGGTCCTTTTGGTGGTGCGGTCACAACAGTTTTACTTGCCGAAACATTGCTTTCGTTCGCCATTGTCTGAAAGCAAAAGAATTTACTTAGAAAAACAACAATATTGCTTTAAGATTGTTATTCCAAGTAATTCAGAACCAGCAATGCAAAAGCAAGACAAACAGCAATTACTATTCGAGTAATTACAATTTAGTGTAGTACACAGTAGTAAATGACAGGAGGAGAAGAAGGTAGGCAGTACCGTTAGATTACAGTCTGCCTGCTTGCAGTATGTCCGAGTCCAGTAGTGAAAACTGTTCCCTTAAAGCAATATTGCTCTCCCACTGACGCAGAGGAGATGATCAGCAATTTGCCTCCCAAGGTTAAACGGACCTTGCTCTGCGATGTTGCGTTACAACCGCGGAGCGACGACGAACTCAAGATAGGTTTTTTTTTATTTGCAGAATAAAGCAGTGGAGGATGGAGAAGAAGAGGATTTAAAATTCGTGTTTTGTTTTGATTTTCGCAAGCCTTTATATAGGCAGCGAAAAGGCATCCTTTAGGAAGAGGCGCATCTGTTTGAATTGCCACGGCTGTGACTGTTGGAAAGGTTGCGACCCTTTACCAACAGACATATCCGTTGGTATTTGCGCACCGAATTTAAAAATATGACAGTTTAGCGGCGCGACAAGCCCATCAACATTCGAACGAAGGCCCGGCCTATCACGAGACCCCAAGAGCCCCAAGGCCCAAGGCTCTATCTTTGACCCTTAATATTAATCATGAAATATGTGTTCATGCCTAAATAGCCTCTTTCTTCCATCTCCTCTTTCTTTTGTAATAACATCTCAAGCTTTAGTATAAGTAGTGGCAAATGTGTTAATTTTTCCCGATGTGGGACTAAATGAATTTTTCCAAACCTACTCATTCATTTCCAACATTTATATACCACAAATCTACTTTAAAAATATTCCACATAAACCATTCTTGCCTTGTATTAATGTTCTGTATTGATTCATGCATACATTGGATAGATTTCTACATAAACCGTGACAAAGTTACCGCAGGAGGCAAATCAACTTTAGCTGATTCAATATCACGTAAATCAAATACTGCCATCCGTTCCCCTTTAATGTGAATTTTTGTATTAATTCACTGTAGATATCATTTAATTAGGATATTGTAGTTAAAAACAGATATATGTATGCTAATATATTATGTAAGTTACATTATCTAATTTGTGTGCATGGGTAATTGATAATTGTGTAGGAAGTTAGGATGTTGATGAGAGATATGCAGCTTGGAGCTAGGTTTAGTTTGGGTTGGTATTGTAACTATAGTTGGTAATTCTCAATTGATATTTGAGGTAATAGCAAGGATCAGTAGACCTTCCAAATATGATAAAGTGTACTAACATATCATATCATATCATATCTGAAAAGGTCTATAACTTTACATAAGCAATTGATCTTCATGGTGTCTCAACTTTACATAAACAAGTGTTTCAAAAAATTAATTTGGTTTCATGCTTTAAGATCAATCGTAAAGGCGCTTTTCTTGGTAAGACAAATTATGGAGAGACTTGGAGAGAAAAGGAAAGCTTTACATATGATATTTACTGATTCGAAGAAAGCTTATGATAGAATATTGAGAAAGATTATGTGGTTGACTCTGAAAAAAAAAGAGGACCACAACAAAATACACTAAGGATATGTGCGATGACGTTGTAACTAGTATCAGAGCGTGCGATGGTGAAACCAATGACTTTCCCGTTAGCGTAGGATTACATCAAAAGTCGGCTTTGAGCCCTTATATTTTTGTCTTAGTGACGGATGAGATCACGAAGCATGTACAAGGTGAGATTTCTGGGTGTATGCTCTTTAGTGATGATATTTTGTTGATTTACGAAAGTATGATAAGCATTAATAGAAAACTGGAGTTTTGAAGGCAAACTTTAAAATCGAAGACTTATTAAAACTAAAATAGAGCATACGAAGTGCGAATTTAGCGGTTTCAGGTCAGAGAATGAAGATGTCACATTGACCGAACAAGTAGTGCTTAAGAAGGCCTATTTTCGGTTTTTACGATCAATATTGCAGTTTGGCGATGACAGTGATGATATGTTAGTTTTAGAGTTCGAGCGGGATGAGTGAAATGATGACCAACATCTGACATTCTTCACAACAGGAAAATCTCATAAACAGTTAAAGAAAAATTGTACAAAAAAGCAATTAGACATGTGATATTATATATGTATAATGGTGTCTTATTAAATGGCAATACATACAAAAGATATGCATAGATGACATAAAACCGTGGACATACAGGATGAGACCGAATTCTAATGATGATATACTGAATAAAATCGAAGTTGTACCAATTGAAAGAAGTTAGTAAAAAAATGCTCAAAATGATAGATATCTTCAACTGAGGTCTCACGATGCAACCGTGCATGTTAGAATTATAGATCATATTGAATGTCCAAATAAAGATAAAGGTACACCAAGAATGACGTATGAGCAAGTAGTAAAAAAAGACTTGAGAAATCAGAAGAAATCAGAAGAGGTGATGTCAAATGAGACCACATGGAAGTTAACGATACATGTATCAGAACGATGAGATTATGGTTAGTTTAGAGAGAATGTTATAAGTTTTAGATTACAGAATTAATAAATAGGAGCATAAGGCGTAGTGTTGGTTTTGGTATCTATTACTGCTAGTACCATTGTTATCATCGTCATCTTAGTTATTTTATTTTATTATTATTATTTGTTTAATTATTTTATTTTTATCTTTATTTCTGTTTTCAGTTTTAAAGCATTTGTTATTATTATATTCAAATTGGCTTTGTCGTTTGATTTAGATTCTCTCTCAAGCCAACTCCAACTTGTTTGAGATTACTGACTTAGTTGTTGTTGTTCTGCCTCACTTTTTTATATTATATTGTTTGCTATATTTTTTCAAGGAGTCTTGATATCTAGTAACGACAGTTTGGTTAAGATCCTGTTTTAGTTTCAAATACAAAAAAAAAACCTATCTTAAAATTGTACAAATAAGGTCTCCGTTTATCGAAAATCATAAAATAAAAAAAAATCCAAAAATCAACGTATTTTTTTATCAAACTTCGAAACTTAATTCAATACATAATTATCATCATATTCATTTAAGAAAAATACAAAGAAAATGATTTAAAAAAAATCACGTTCCAGCGTAATCCTGCAAATTTTTGAAAAATTGCAGACATCGCAGCAATTATATCAAAATGTAGCATGTTTTATGCAATTTTTGCTGACTGCTTCAAATTTTTAAGTAAATGTCTACACTTATTTAAACATCACGTTATTGCAGAAAAATCATCAAAAATGATAAACATTGCATGCAAATGAAAAACATATCACTTTCAGTAAAATTGCATAAATATCAGCAACAATATAGAAAAAATG
The DNA here is from genome assembly GCA_030737875.1 of Allium sativum. Classification (NCBI taxonomy): domain Eukaryota; kingdom Viridiplantae; phylum Streptophyta; class Magnoliopsida; order Asparagales; family Amaryllidaceae; genus Allium; species Allium sativum. The sequence continues at coordinate 311,602,005 of CM060912.1, forward strand.
CAGATATGTCTGCAGTTTTAAGATACACCGAGACATGTCTGCATGATTTTTTCAGATGTGTCAGTACTTATTTACAGTAAATGCAGACATTTCAACAACTTATTTTCATTTATACAATACACTATAAAATAGTTATTGATATGTCGGTAGTTATTCTAAATAATTGCAGACATTTTAGCAACTTATTTTCTGTTCCCCGTGTCAATAATACACTATACTATTGTTGATATGTCTGTAAATTTTTACAGTAAATGCAGACATTTCAGCAAATTTTTTTAAGAAAGTTTTCATTAATATTTACAATTTTTTCATTTTTTTATACAAAAGTGCAAAAAATCACAAAACAATGTTGTTATAGTAAAATATGGATCGTCTTTGCATGTAAACTTGGGGAGGATATCCGCCTTGCATTATGTTTCATTTTAATGATGCTTCCCTAATTTACACTAAAATTTGGGTGTCTCAGCTTTAACAAAGCAATGGTTAATGGACTCATGCTACTGCAGTGGTGTAGTAAATGACATATAGTATATTGTTAGTCTTATTAACATATAGTTACTACCAAAGCTATTATTACTTCTGTCATCAAATGATAAGCGGAGACCATCTTCAATAAATTAACGGCATTCACATAATGCATTAGGTTGGCATTTGGATTAGGATTCTCTTGCAATTTTATTTTGGGTGCTACTATTCATACCCCGGTTTGCACTTCCGACCACCTTTATAAATTTAATATAAATGATTATTTTTTATATTCTTCTGGCTACCATATATTTTTCTTTCAGTAAGTTATTCACCACCATACTTCTTCTAAAAAAACACATACTTCTTTACAATTTCAAACTCTAAACCTTTACAAAAGCAGATATTCTTTTGTGTCTAATAGAGATGGAAGATGAAGATAAAAAAGAGATTAGAATTGCTTGATTTTTACTGTTTTCTACTATGATATATAACATGTTTTTAGGGTTTTAAATGGTTAGGGTTTTTCATTGCATTTTAGGATATTTTTTCCGCTCTGTTGGAAATTTCAAGCTTAGAGGACATTAAATTTGACGAAGTTGTAAATAGAGAATGACAACGTAATTTTTGACTTGTAAGACTTTTATCCGTATAACTTACGTATCTTCTTTTACAAATTTATACAATTTTTTTTCTTTTTTTTTGTCGTTTGATAGTTGGAGTATTTGAATGATGATAAACTGGACGATAAACATGATGGCTGTGATAATGTGATGCAATATGTTCGATCAAATGACTCAAAAGACATAAATGTATATTTGATGAATAATTTCATAACCGACGAAGTAAATACTCATTTATCAAAATTAAAATTGCTAATGTGGTTATGTAAATGGATTATTAAATTAAATCATTTCACAACCGACAAAGTAAGGAAGGAAGGAAGCGTTCGTATAGAGGAAGAAGCTGATGGTCTCTGCATTTTTTGCTTATTAATTTAGACGGTGGCCAGAAGAGGAAATTTAAAATATATGGGGTGCTTTTAGTTTTGGTGACCAGAAGTGTAAATAGGGGTATGAATAGTAGCACCCTTTATTTTTTTGGTTTCTTTCTTTTGGTTCAGATTTTATGCCGTTAATGGTGATAGGGACTCCGTTCCCTTTCTAACTTTCTTCGACTTCTTCCCTCATACTCTATCCCTTCCAGTCTATTTGAAACATTTATTTTCTTCCCTCTACTTGTCATCTCTGATTTCTCTACGTGGCAACAAATCCAAACCACGAAACAATTTTCAGATCTAACCCTAGCTTCCACTCAAACTTCCATTTTTGTCCAATCCAAAACTTGGCTACTCTAGATCTATCCGCTTCAGGCTTCCCTTCATACCCTTACGTGGTGGCTCCTCCTTGGTTTTTTTGGCTTGCGACTGTTTCCTTTGCTCCGCCGATTTCGCGGGTACCTAGGAAGCAATGATACGGGTGTGGAGGTGCGGGTGCATGATACGAGGATACGTAAATTCGGCAAATTAAAAAATATGAGGATACGGATGCGCAGGGATAGGTCAAATATTACAACAACAACTAAGACATATATCCCAAACAAGTTGGGGTTGGCTAGATATGGAACCACAAATTAAATTAAAATAAATAATAGTAATATATATAAGGGTTTAAAATAACCAAACAGATAAAACCGATGGTGATAAAGGTTTTTTTAATATAATAATAATAATAATAAAGCAAAAAGGTTCAATAAAAGTAAAATAAAATATAAAATAATAATAATAATAAGTAGAAAGGTTCAATAAAAGTGAAATAAAGTCTGAAATATTAATAAAAAAACCTAAGGTTCTGTACATGGATTGCCAACTTCCTTACACTCCTATCCACTATAACTCTTCAGATATATTCCACTTTCTTAAATCTCTCTTTATTATCTCCTCCCGTGTCATTTTAGGTTGACCTCTACCTCTTTTTGGGCCTTTGGCACGGCCTATAATTTCAACGCGCACAGGTGCATCGTACGGTCTACGTTGGATATGTCCAAACCATCTCAAGCGGTGTTGGATTAACTTCTCTTCAATACGTACAACTCCCAGTTTTTCCCGAATATCCTTATTTCTAATCTGATCTAGTATGATATATACATAAAATATTAAAAATATATTATATATATAAATATAATCCAATAGATACAGAGCCTAAAAAAAACTGCCGCCTTAAAAAACTATTTACAAAAACTGCTGCCTCAAGAAAATATCAGTGCCTCAATAAAAAACTGTTGAAAACAATGGCTGAGTCGCGTACTTTGTCGCTGTCTTGAAGACGATTCGGCGATCTGGTAGGTGGTGCAAACCAGTTCGTACTTGTCGTCGCCGCCTCTGGGATAAAACAACCTTCTAACAAAAACAACTGATTTGCTTGCACAACAAATCAATTCCGATTTGCACTTTCAATTTAAAATTTAACTGCTCGTTCGGTTTTTTTTTTTTTTTTGGTAGAATTTTTTAATGGCGGAGGAAGAAGAAGAGAAGAGAAAAAATACATCATATATATTTTTTCTAAGTAGTAGGAAACATGATAATATATTAGTCGGTTCAGATCTGAAAATATGAATCTAAAATTACCAAGTCAAATAAAAACTGGTTCAAAAAATGCAAGATATTTTCGGCTTAAAATATAAGTGTCTACATCGCTAAGCCCAAACCCAGGCCCGATGTGACAACCCCAAACTTCCGCAGTACGAAATCAAGGATAATTATTGGAATATAACACATAAACAGTAACAATAGTATCATCAGAGTTACACAACATAATAGGATCATATTTAGTACATAATACAGTTTCAACTTAATATAAAATGTCTGCATCGGAATCAAACATAAGATACTAAATGAAGTCTGGACAGCATAATAGAAAAGATAAGATCCATCCATCTTCAGCTCCATAGCTATCCAGAATAAATCTCTAAAACCTGTATACAAGGCTGCCCATGTGGAAAAGAGGGCACCCGAGTTTGCAAAGTGAAACAAACTACGAGTCAGTCATGGGACTGGTATGAGAAATCTAATTTAACCTATTTAATAATAAGGCTAATCACAGGACCACGCCGCTAACGCGGAACAGATTTACTCCATTGGATTTCCAGTGCATAAATAAAGTGAATCGTTAAAACAACGCAATGCTTTTTAGAAAAATGAAACCATTATAAGAATCAAGTCCCATCACACAATGCAACGCAAACCGGAGGATAGAGTTTTACCTTATAATGGTCAAAAATGCTTGATACGATAAAACGGAGTTGATGTTATTATAGTGTATATATGTTTTCAAAAACATTTCAATCATAATGTATCAATCATAGACGGCATAGCTACCATATACTATGTCGCCATACTAGTTATACAATCAAAACCGCATGGGTCGTATTGGAAGTTGGACTTCCATCATGAACCAAGGCAAGAGATAGTCCTTACCGAATTCGAGACAATCTAGCCCATGTCTCAGGACAAGTACTCAGTCAAGCCCTTAGGATCGCCAGGGCCGGTCCACACATATGTTAGTGGATTAGTTATGCCTGAACAATACGTCTCCCTGCCCTATGGGTCGTAAATAGAGCCACTAGAGACTCCAATCCGAGGTACCTCACTTTCCATCATCCACATAAGTAAAAATATCTGGACGTGTAAAACCCAAATACCACTTCTAGCTAGAAAGAAACGCATGTTCACCCTGGGTCCTCCTCCCGTTTCTGGTTCATACCAGGGTGTGAGGATTGCGAAGTAACGCTATACACAAAGCTATGCTACAATAAAGCTGTTCTTTGATCACCAACCACAAGGCTTTGCTTTTCAACAATAAGCCTTGATCATTCGCATCTTAGCATGCCACACTGGCAATTCACGCCATGTGATCGATAACTATCCATATATAACCTCTGAGCTCATGCGTCTCAGAGAAGGGTGTTAAGCAAGAGAATAAATTCTCCGCGACCACAAATATATATTAAACAGGAATTGATTTAATTTACATGGAATGAAATCCAATGTCAGACACACATCCATTTACAAGTTCGTTCTGAGTCTGAACGAAACCGGAGACACCTTATTCCTCGTCCCATATGTCCAATACGAAAGAGAGGAGATCGCATATTCGGACGATCAACAAGTACGTCCGGACAACTACCACTGTAACCCTTTCAAGGCAGCAACTCTAATCAAAGGCATCAGTAGTCATCCATTTGATGTGAAGATCGCCGGTCTTCAATCACCGTCTTCAAATCTTCGATTTCCAATCGTCGTATAATTATTTGAAATGAGAGTTAACTCGGACTTTTCAAATAATTCTCGTATATATATCATTTAAATCACTTTTTTCATTCCATATCGTTTATAATATTTTATAAAGATTTATCGCTATTTTTATTTATTTAAAAACAGTCATTTTCAATTAAACGACGCTTAGTCATTACATGGCCCTGGCGCTGTTTTCATCGAAATTTGATTTACACATTTCTCAAAATCTAACCGTTGGATCTTAGCAAATTTTATATCGTTGGAAAGGTCTTTCCAAAACAAACCCAATGGTTCCAGTTTTGGGAAAATCCGTCGGTTGGATCTTTCAGTATAATCATTTGAACTTACGATTTCAAAACGCGAACTGCAGCGGCGCGATTCGTTTTATTTTAATTTATATTTATACATAAAAATATATAAATATAATCGTTCGACGATTTTAACACCATTTCGATCCAACATTGATTTCTTTTATACATGCAATCATGTATTACATTAAAATGAAATTTTAATGTTACAACAAATTCTTCCCGCACTGATTTTTTTTATGTGATTCATATATATTACATAAAGATAAATGAAATCTTTTTATTTCAATATATTATTACATTGAAAAATGTACTCTTACATTTCACTACATCATTACATTAGAAAATGTAACTTTTATTTCAATGCATTATAACATTGCAAAAATGGAATTTTCTCTCTCATTCTTTGTTTACATTGAAAAATGTAAATTTCTGTTTCATACTTTATTTACATTGAAAAATGTAAATTTCTATACATTCTTTTATTTACAAAGAACAATGTAAATTTCTACTTTACATATAAAAAATGTAAACTCCTTCTTTATTTACATATAAAAATGTAACTTTTGATTTCATAATATGATCACATAGAAAAATGAAATCGTCCATTTCAATATATGATTATATTGAAAAATGTATTTTTCATTGAAAATGTATGATTAAACGTTAATACATTTCTATATGACAATGACTATTTTTAATGCTACATGACATTAAAAATGTATATCTCAGTATAAATGCAAATCTATTTAGCAAATGATTATTTTTAATGTTTGGTTACAATAAAAATATATACTTTACCATAAAGACATTTTAATGTAACAATGGTAAATTTCAATGCTTTATTTACATTGAAAATTGTGAATTTCTATTTTGTACTTTGTTTATATTGAAAAATGTAAACTTCTATTTCAATGTGTTATTTCCATTGAAAATGCAATTTTTTATTTCAATGGTTATTTACATTGAAAATGCAACTTTTTATTTCAATGGTTATTTACATTGAAAATGCAACTTTTTATTTCAATGAAAATGTGAACTTCAAAGAAACTTATTTTATATAGTAATGATCATTTTTAATGTTTCATTTACATTAAAAATGTAAGTTTCAACATCAATATATTTATATTTCAAACTGTTTATTTTAAATGTTGCATTTACAGCAAAAATGTATATTTCAATATTAATACATTTCTATATAACAAATGGTTATTTTTAATGTTGCATTACATTGAAAATATATTTTAAAAGTAAAGGCATTCTAGTTATAACAAAGATCATTCTCAATGTTTTGTTTACATTAAAATGTAACTTTTTAATGGCAGTGCATTCTATTTTCAAAATTTTTATTTTTAAATGTTGCATTTACTTTTAAGATGTAAATGTTAATGCCAATACATTTTTATTGCCAATGCTTATTTTATTTTTGACATACATTAAAAATATAAATTTCCCATCAAATCATTTCTTTTATTTCATTAAAATAAAGAAATCTTTTACATTAGAAATGGTGTTTTCAATGTAAACATTTCATATAACAATGTTTTATTTTTAATATTTTATTTACCTTAAAAATGTAAATTTCAATTGCAAATACATTTTTATCTAACAAATGACTAAATTTGGTTTACAACAAAACCTGAATTTTTTTGTTGACATATAACGATCAATTTCATATGTATATATATTAAAATATGATTTTCATATTATTCAAACAATTAATATATAATAGCGTGAATATTTTATAACACAAAAATATTTCAGAAAATTTCGGCAGCATAACGGTAGGGTAATTAAAACCGGCATCGTCCCGATGTACGGCTCCTCGCGCTACCTTAAAGCCTCGCGGCTTGACAAGGGGGATTTCAATAATCTATTTCGTACGCAGACGATTTTTTTTCATAAACTAATCCTATTTTGTTTCAACCAAAATCAACAATCACCCATTCGTAATATTCACCAAATTTCAAACTACAACTCAAACAAGTCGTCCATGGTTTGTGGACGACAGGTGTCGGGAGTTTCTAAACTCCGTTTGCATCCTAATATAATTTTATTTGATTTGTTAGGATTCAGAAATCTCACTTTGCTTTTTGTATCTTCTAAAATTTTCAAATGTTCCAAAAATTCTCTGATCAGTTCTAGAAAGTAGATCATGAAATTTCGGTCTCAACGCTTCCTGTTTCATCAAATTTCGTCAACGTATGAGAGAGACATGGCTTTTAAAAGGTTAACGATAATTTGAAACTAATTAACTAATTAATTAAATTAAAATAAATAACCTTTCTCCTACAACAAGCTCAGGCCGACAGTATTTCAAAATCACGCTCCGAACTAGGGTTGCAAATTGCGATCGATACAGGGCACGAGAGGAGGATCGGCCACCGCCACATCGGAGGGGGAGGGAAGGCCCTCTGTTCGGTGGTGGAGCGGCTCAGTTCGACGACGTGTAGAGGGCTCGACGGCGGCTCCAAGGATGCGACTTTGAGGCGTCGATCCTCCTTATACACGCAACAACAGGTCACAAATTTTATATGGATGTAAAGCTGAAGAGATTTGCTACAAAATTCTCCAAAGAAGCCATTGATTTCATTAATTAAATTGGAAGATAAGGAGGAGAGAAAGAACGAGCTGTAGCCGTCGTTCAAAATTAGGCTACAGGTTCAAATGGGTGAGATGTATACGTTATATATACTGTATTTTTATTTTATTTAATTCTTTTAATTTCTATATCGCTCTTTACTCCAAATCAAACCCAACGAGTGATGTCCCTAGCTAAATACTCCTATTCCGGAAACAATGGGATATGTCTCGTAGGCCCATTCGACTATCTCAGTCAGTTGTTCTTTAAATTAAATAATAAAACATTTAATTATTTAATTTGATCAAACATTTGATTTACCGGGGCCACATACTGACTCTGAAAATTTCTGAAAAATAAATCTAGCTATGTTTTGACGATACGATCCTAACAAAACTAATTTCGTCGAATTTGGAGACCATCTGAAAAATAGTCATTTTCTGGTCGATCGAAATTGACTGAAATTGACAAAACACATTTTCTTTTGCCACGCCCACATATTGAATCCAAAAATTATGAAAATTGGAATCTAGACATTTCGGATCCAACAAAAGTGGTTTCGTCGAAAACGTAGGTTGTTTCCAAAATGACTATTTATACGGGCCATATATTATATTAAATTCTATAACGACTATTTTGAAAATTCAACTGACCATAACTTTTGATTCCCGCTATGAAATTTCAATTTTTTGGATTCGTTGAAAAGATATTCCTAAACAGATTTAAATATTTTTGGTTTCATCAAAATCCGCTTTAATTTGCATCCTGTACAGTCAGTCAAAGTTTAAATTCAAATTTTCAAACTGTCACGCTATTTCTAACTCCTTTTGAAATGAAAATAAATATATTCATTCGAACTTCAATTTAAATAAATTTTTAATCGTTGTTATTTAAAATAAATTATTTTAACTATTCAAAATTCAATAAAATAGCCAAAATAAATTTTTTAAATTGGCTCTGATTTTCCGGGTTGTTACAATCTCCCCCACTTAAAAGCTTATCGTCCCCGAAAAGGAAACAATAGTAAAATAGGAAACAAAACGGAAAATGTAAATATGGTAAATGTACCTTGCACTAGAGCTAGTCAGGGATATCCACTCTGCACTGGGGATAAGCATGTCTGATGCTATCCTCGGTCTCCCATGCACAGTCTCTGGGATCTCCGCTTCACTGCACTTTGACTAGATGAACTCTTTTGTTCCTCAGAACTCGGGTTTCTTTGCCAATGATCTTTACCGGCTCTCTTCTTACTGCTAAGTTCGGGATAGTCTCCAAATCTTGTTGTGAAGCTTCCTTCACAATCAAGTCTGGATCATGCACATGCTTCCGAAGTTGAGACACATGGAATACATCTTGTACCTCAGGCAACCAGTCAGGCAGCTGAACCCTGTAAGCGAGAGTTCCAATTCTTTCTAGAATAGGGAATGGACCAATGAACCTAGGAGCCAACTTCCCAGTCTTCCCAAAGCGAACTAGTCCTCTCAATGGAGAAACTCTCAAGTACACATAATCGCCAACAACAAATTATAAATCCCTTCTTCTTGCATCTGCATAACTTTTCTGTCGGCTCTGAGCTTCTAGCAACTGCTTCTTAATAAAATCAACTTTGTCCGAAGCTTCTCAAATCATGTCGGGACCTAATACCGGTCTATTGCCTGGTTCAACCCAACATGCGGGAGATCTACAAGGCCTGCCATACAATACTTCGAATGGCGACATTTCCAAGCTTGCTTGGCAACTATTATTATAAGAGAACTCGAACAAATGCAAGTGATCTTCCCATGATCCGCCAAAGTCAAGAATACAAGCCTGCAACAAGTCTTCCAGTATACAGTTCACCCTCTCAGTTTGGCCATCTGTTTGAGGATGATATACAGTGCTCAGATTTAATGTTGTCCCCAGCTCTTCTTCGAAAGCTTCCCAGAATTTACTAGCGAATATAGGGCACCGGTCACTAACAATGCTATTGGGAACTCCATGTAGTCGAACAATTTCTTTAAAATAAATTTTCGCCAAACTTTGTGCTGTTCTATTTGATTTGACAGGAATAAAATGGGCAGACTTCATAAAACGATCACCCAAATACTTTCATTACCTTTTCTGGTTCGGGGCAAGCCATCGATAAAATCCATGGAAATTTGATCCCATTTCCAACTTGGAACCTATAGTGGTTGTAACAAGCCGGCAGGTTTTTGCTGATCACTCTTGACTTGCTGACAAGTAGAACATCTGCTAACATAAATGGAGATGTCTCTTTTCATAGATTTCCACCAGAACGTTCGCTTGAGATCATGATACATCTTGCTCACCCCTGGATGAATACAAAGATTGGATTTGTGACATTCATCCATTACTTCTCTTCCGAGCTTAGGAATATTCGAGACATAAATTCGGCCCTTTAACCTCAGAACTCCCTTGTTATCAATTTGGAAACTCGAGGGTTCGCCTTCCAGAGCTCTTTTACTAATTCTCTGAATAAATTCATCATCCTTCTGAAGAGCAAAGATTTTATTAATCAAAGTAGGTGTAATGATAAGATTGATGACGCCCGCATTCTTTCTGCTAAGTGCATCTTCCACAACATTGGCTTTCCCTGAAGTATATAAGATGTCCAAATCATAGGCCGCAAGAAATTCTACCTAACATTGCTGCCTCAAATTCAAGTCCCTTTGGGTGAACAGATACTTCAAGGATTTATGATCTGTATACAGTACGAACTTCTCACCCAAAAGATAGTGTCTCCATATTTTTAAAGCAAATACGATGGCCGTCAACTCAAGATAATGAGTGGGGTATTTCTTCTCATGCGGTTTCAATTGACGACTAGCGTAAGCAACTACTTTGTCTCTTTGCATTAACACTGCACCAATACCTTCTTTAGAAGCGTCTGTCCAGACTTTCAAATCTTGGTTGCCATCAATGATAGCCAACACTAGAGCAGTGGTCAACCTCAATTTCAGCTCTTGGAAAGCTGCCTCACATTCGGGTGTCCAATTAAACTTTGTATGCTTCTTTGTAAGCTTCGTTAATGGACAAGATAGTTTCAAAAAATCCTTAATGAATTTCCAATAATAGCCAGCCAATCCTAGGAAACTTCTAACTTCAGTAGGAGTATTAGGCTTCTTCCAATCTTGAATAGTTGTGATTTTGTTGGGATCCACTGAAATTCCTTTCTTCCATACTACATGACCGAGGAACTTCACTTCTTCTTGCCAGAATACACATTTAGAAAATTTGGCTTTTAATACATTCTTTCTCAGAATTTTCAAAACTTATTCCAAATGTTTTTAATGCTCGGAAGTTGATTTGGAGAAGATTAAGATGTCATCAATGAATACCAGTACAAATTTATTTAGGACATCGCGGGATACTTGATTCATTAAATCCACAAAATAAGTTGGAGCGTTTCATAAGCCGAACGGCATTACTAACCGTTCGTAAAATATGCCTGGACCTCTGAAAGCTGTCAAAGGAACACACTCTTCAACAATACGCAGTTGATGGAAACCTGTAGCTAGGTCCATTTTAGAAAACACTTTTGCTCTATTCAGACGGTCCAACAAATCATCTATATGACGCAATGGATATTTACTCTTGAGTGTCTGCTTATTTAAATCTCAGTAATCCACACACAGCCTGAGAGTACCGTCTGACTTTGGGACAAACACTAATGCTGCACCCCATTCTGAAAAACTAGGCCTAATCAGACCTTTCCATAAAAGTTGTTTAGCTTGGTTACTCAATTCTTCTTTTTCTTTCCATATCATTCTCCGAATAGGATGCACAACCGACCTTGCATTCGAAACCAGATCAATCCTGAAATCGATTTCTCTCCACGAGGTAAGCTATCAACTTCTTCGAACACATCCGCATAATTTTAACAACAAGAATATCTTCAATAGGAGCAGGAGAAACACCAAGAGCAGACCAAAATTCTTTTCTATCTAAATTCGGACCTATGCATGGTATCGTTATAAAATTGTTATACTTGATCTTCGCCTTAATGATCCTTTCTGCACATTTAACTTCGGCTTCATATTTGGTCAACCAGTCCAGCCCAAGAATATGTTAAATTCAGGGAAATCCATGACGATCAAATTAAAAGAAAACCGGTAATGGGAAAAGGAAATAGGTGCTCTACAATACACACCGAGAATAAGAGAAGCTCCTATCGGATTTAAACCCTAACCGATTCCTTAAGGTTCCTTAGCTTTAACTTCAACTTCTTAATTGTATTGCTTGAAATAAAGCTTTGTGACGCGCTCGTATCAAACAATACTTTAACTGGAATATTGTTGACAGTAAGAATACCTTCCAAAACATCTGGCCTTTGCTGACTAGCTGAGGGGGCTGGAGTTTCTGCTATTTCATTTACATGAGCTACTACAGACTCCTTTAACAGCAGGCAATCCCTTGCGAGATGACCTATCTGGTGGCACTTATGGCATTTCCTTTTACTATGAGATCTCTTTTGCTTCTTAATGGATCCAGATCCATCATCCGTTCGTCTCTTGGAAGATTTGCAATTTCTTAACAAATGTCCCGGCTTATGGCAGTTATTACATATAGCAGTCGTTAACGGTTCTTCTTTAGATTCACCCTTTTTCTTACCATCTTTAGGCTTCTTGCTGGCCTCAGGCTTTGTACTTGCCTTAGGGCTACCAACTTCAAACTTTCTTTTGCTACTAGAACTGCTTTCTTCTTCATCTACTGTACCATATTGCTTATCATTATAGTCATAGCGGTAAGCCATTTGTATCATTTCAGAGAATGGGAGATCCACATGAGCGAGTACTCTACCTTCATATTTCTTTTGAAGCCCTTTGATAAATCTCAGATTCTTACTTACAGGATCTTGAATTAGTTCTGGGGCAAAGCGGGAAAGTTCATTGAATTTCTTTTGATACCCCTGGATGTCATATCTCCTTGTTTCAGATTGTAAAACTCATCATATAGCCGCTCAGTCGCTTCTGGAGGAATAAATCTTTCTTTGAACATTTTTTTAAACCTATCTCAGGTAATATTACCTTCTGGATTTTCCTCAGTAATAGTTTCCCACCAGATTAGAGCTTCGTCTTCGAGTACCCAAGATGCTATTAATCTTTTTTGATCATCTCTCAGCTTTAAGCCTCCAAAAATTCTCTCAGCAGAACGCATCCACGCTTGTGTTTCAATCACGATTCTTTGCCCGTGAATTGTACTCCACCCAGATTTCAATACTTCATTACTAGAGCTTCTAGATCTAGTTCTGGTTGTGGGGGCATGATTGACTCATTAGATTGCTGAACCAAAGATTTACTTCATCTGTCTCTGCCACTCATTTTCAACTATGTCTGCAAATAGCAGACAAAGAGTCAGGCCAACAGAATAGATATTGTAAAGCATAGAGACATATATTTAAATGTAAATGAATCTATTGGGGTGTGTTTTATTCTGCCATACTCACTCTAGCACATTACTAGTCCTATCCGTAATGAGTTATTTGTTTTGGAATACTGCTGATTCTACTTCTATCCAGTTTATATATACGTTATATTCCGAGCTAAGTTTAACCGAGCTCTGATACCGACTGTGACAACTCCAAACATCCTCAGTACGAAAGCAAGGATAATAATTGGAATATAACATATAAAAAATAACAACAGAATAGAAATATAGAATTGCAGCAGATAAAGCACATCAAATTGCACTGGGAATAATATATCATCAGAGTTACACAGCATAATAGGATCATACTTAGTACATAATATAGTTTTCAACTTAATATAAAATGTCTGCAGCCGAATCAAATATAATATACTAAATGAAGTCTGGACAGCATAATAGAAAAGATAAGATCCATCTTCAGCTCCATAGCTATCCAGAATAAATCTGTTAAAACCTGTATACAGGGCTTTCCGTGTGGAAAAGAGGGCACCTGAGTTTGCAAAGTGAAACAAACTATGAGTTAGTCATGGGACTGATATGAGAAATCTAATTTAACCTATTTAATAATAAGGCTAATCACAGGACCACGCCGCTAACGCGGAACAGATTTACTCCATTGGATTGCCAGTGCATAAATAAAGTGAATCGTTAAAACAATGCAATGCTTTTTAGAAAAATAAATCTATTATAAGACTCAAGTCCCATCACACAATGCAACGCAAACCGGAGGATAGAGTTTTACCTTATAATGGTCAAAAATGCTTGCTACGATAAAACGAAGTTGATATTATTATACTGTATATATGTTTTCAAAAACATTTCAATCATAATGTTTCAATCATAGATGGCGTAGCTACCATATACTATGTCGCTATACTAGTTATACAATCAAAACCGCATGGGTCGTATTGGAAGTTGGACTTCCATCATAAACCAAGGCAAGAGATAGTCCTTACCGAATTCAAGACAATCCAGCCCATGTCTTAGGACAAGTACTCAGTCAAGCCCTTAGGATCGCCAGGGCCGGTCCACACGTATGTTAGTGGATAAGTTATGCCTGAACAATACGTCTCCCTGCCCTATGGGGAGTAAATAGAGCCACTAGGGACTCCAACCCGAGGTACCTCACTTTCCATCGTCCACATAAGTAAAAATATCTGGGCGTGTAAAACCCAGACAACACTTCTAGCTAGAAAGAAACGCATGTTCTCCCTGGGGTCCTTCTCCCATTTCTGGTTCATACCGGGGTGTGAGGCTCGCGAAGTAGCACTATACACAAAGCTATGCTACAATAAAGCTTTGCTTTGATCATCAACCACAAGGCTCTGCTTTTCAACAATAAGCCTTGATTATTTGCATCTTGGCATGCCACACTGGCAATTCACGCCATGCAATCGATAACTATCCAAATATAACCTCTGAGCTCGTGCGTCTCAGAGAAGGGTGTTAAGCAAGAGAATAAATTATCCGCCACCACAGATATATATTAAATAGGAATCGATTTAATTTACATGGAATGAAATCCAATGTCAGACACACATCCATTTACAAGTCCGTTCTGAGTCTGAACGAAACCGGAGACACCTTATTCCTCATCCCATATGTCCAATACGGAAGAGAGGCGCTCGCATATCCGGACGATAAACAAGTACGTCCAGACAACTACCACTGTAACCCTTTCAAGGCAGAAATTCCAATCAAAGGCATTAGTAGTCATCCATTCGATGTGATGATCGCCGGTCTTCAATCACCGTCTTCAAATCTTTGACTTCCAATCGTCATATAATTATTTGAAATGAGAGTTAACTCGGACTTTTCAAATAATTCTCGAATATATATCATTTAAGTCATTTCTTTTCATTCCATATCGTTTATAATATTTTATAATGATTCATCGCTATTTTTATTTATTTAAAAATAGCCATTTTCAATTAAACGACGCTTCGGGTCATTACATGGCCCTAGCGATGTTCTCATCGAAATTTGATTTACACATTTCTCAAAATCTAACAGTTGGATCTTAGAAAATTTTATAGTTGGAAAGATCTTTCCAAACGAAACTAAGGGTTCCAATTTTGGGAAAATCCGACGGTTGGATCTTTCGGTATAATCGTTTGAAGTTACGATTTCAAAACGCGAACTACAGCGGCGCGATTCGTTTTATTTTGATTTATATTTATATATGAAAATATATAAATATAATCGTTCGATGATTTTAACACCATTTTGATTCAATATTGATTTCTTTTATATATGAAATCATGTATTACATTGAAATTTTAATGTCAGAACAAATTCTTCCCGCACTGATTCTTTTATGTGATTCATATATATTACATAAAGATAGATGAAATCTTTTTTATTTCAATATATTATTACATTGAAAAATGTATTCTTACATTTCACTACATCATTACATTAGAAAATGTAACTTTTATTTCAGTGTGTTATAACATTGCAAAAATGGAATTTTCACTCTCATTCTTCTTTTACATTGAAAAATGTAAATTTCTGTTTCATACTTTATTTACATTGAAAAATGTAAATTTCTATACATTCTTTTATTTACAAAGATCAATGTAAATTTCTACTTTATTTACATATAAAAATGTAAACTCCTTCTTTATATAGATATAAAAATATAACTTTTGATTTCATAATATGATCACATAGAAAAATGAAATCGTCCATTTCAATATATGATTATACTGAAAAATGTAATTTTCATTGAAAATGTATGATTAAATGTTAATACATTTCTATATGACAATGACTATTTTTAATGCTACATGACATTAAAAATGTATATTTCAATATAAATGCAAATCTATTTAACAAATGATTATTTTTGATGTTTGGTTACAATAAAAATATATACTTTAACGTAAAGACATTTTAATGTAACAATGGTAAATTTCAATGCTTTGTTTACATTGAAAAATGTGAATTTCTATTTCGTACTTTGTTTATATTGAAAAATGTAAACTTCTATTTCAATGTGTTGTTTACATTGAAAATGCAACTTTTTATTTCAATGGTTATTTACATTGAAAATGCAACTTTTTATTTCAATGAAAATGTGAACTTCAAAGAAACATATTTTATGTAGTACTGATCATTTTTAATGTTTCATTTACATTAAAAATGTAAGTTTCAGCATCAATACATTTATATTTCAAACTGTTTATTTTAAATGTTGCGTTTACAACAAAATCGTATATTTCAATATTAATACATTTCTATATAATAAATGGCTATTTTTAATGTTGCATTACATTGAAAATATATTTTAGAAGTAAAGGCATTCTAGTATAACAAAGGTCATTCTCAATGTTTTGTTTACATTAAAATGTAAATTTTTAATGACAGTGCATTCTATTTTCAAAATGTTTATTTTTAAATGTTGCATTTACTTTTAAGACGTAAATGTTAATGCCAATACATTTTTATTGCCAATGTTTATTTTATTTTTGACATACATTAAAAATATAAATTTCCCATCAAGTCATTTCTTTTATTTCATTAAAATAATGAAATCTTTTACATTAGAAATGGTGTTTTCAATGTAAACATTTCATATAACAATGTTTTATTTTTAATATTTTATTTACCTTAAAAGTGTAAATTTCAATTGCAAATATATTTTTATCTAACAAATGACTAAATCTGGTTTACAACAAAACCTGAATTTTTTTGTTGACATATAACGATCAATTTCATATGTATATATATTAAAATCTGATTTTCATATTATTCAAACAATTAATATATAACAACGTGAATATTTTATAACACAAAAATATTTCAGAAAATTTCGGCAGCATAACGGTAGGGTAATTAAAACCGGCACCGTCCCGATGTACGGCTCCTCGCGCTACTTTAAAGCCTTGCGGCTTTTGACAAAGGAGATTTCAATAATCTATTTCGTACGTAGACGAATTTTTTTCATAAGCTAATCTAATTTGGTTTCAACCAATATCAACAATCAACCATTCGTAATATTCACCAAATTTCAAACCAGAACTCAAACAAGTCGTCCATGGTTTGTGGACGACGCGTGTCGGGAGTTTCTTAACTCTGTCTGCATCCTAATATAACTTTATTTGATTTGTTAGGATCCAGAAATCTCACTTTGCTTTTATATCTTCTAAAATTGTCAAATGTTCCAAAAATTCACTGATCAGTTCTGGAAAGTAGATCGTGAAATTTCGGTCTCAACGCTTCCCTTTTCATCAAATTTCATCAACGTATGAGAGAGACATGGTTTTTAAAGGTTAACGATAATTTGAAACTAATTAACTAATTAATTAAATTAAAATAAATAACCTTTCTCCTACAACAAGACTAGGCCGACAGTATTTCAAAATGATGCTCCGAACTAGGGTTGCAAACTGCGATCGATACAGGGCACGGGAGGGGGATCGGCCACTGCCACGTCGGAGAGGGAGGGAAGGTGCTCTGCTCGGCGATGGAGCGGCTCAGTTCGATGGTGTGTGGAGGGCTCAGCGGCGGCTCCAAGGACGCGACTTTGAGGCCTCGATCCTCCTTGTACATGCAACAATAGGTCACAAATTTTATATGGATGTAAAGCTGAGGAGATTTGCTACGAAATTCTCCAAAGAAGCCATTAATTTCATTGAGTAAATTGGAAGATAAGGAGGAGAGAAAGAACGAGTTGTAGCCACCGTTCAAAATTAGGCTATGGGTTCGAACGAGAGAGATGTATACGGTATGCGGTATATATGTTGTATTTCTATTTTATTTTAGTCTTATTTGATTCTTTTAATTTCTATATCGCTCTTTACTCCAAATCAAACCCAACGAGTGACGTCCCCAGCTAAATACTCTCATTCCGGACATAAAGGGATATGTCTCGTAGGTCTATTCGACTGTTTCAGTCAGCTATTCTTCAAATTAAATAATAAAACATTTAATTATTTAATTTGATCGAACATTTTAATTTACCAGGGCCACATAATGAGTCTGAAAATTCCTGAAAAATAAATCTAGCTATGTTTTGATGATACGGTCCTAACAAAACTAATTTCGTCGAATTTGGAGACCGTTTGAAAATGGTCATTTTTTGGTCGATCGAAATTGACAAAACACATTTTCTTTTTCCACGCCCACATATTGATTCCAAAAATTATGAAAATGGGAATCTAGCAATAATTTGACATTCCGGATCCAACAAAAGTGGTTTTGTCGAAAACGAAGGTCGTTTGCAAATTGACTATTTATACGGGCCATATATTATATTAAATTCCATAGCGACTACTCTGAAAATTCAACTGACCATAACTTTTGATTCCCTCTATGAAATTTCAATTTATTGGATTCGTTGAAAAGATATTCTTAAACAAATTTAAATATTTTTAGTTTCACCAAAATCCGATTTATTTTGCATTCTGTATGGTCAGTCAAAGTTTAAATTCAAAATTTCAAACTGTCGCGCTATTTCTAACTCCTTTTGAAATGAAAATAAATATATTCATTCAAACTTTGATTTAAATAAATTTTTAATCGTTATTATTTAAAATAAATTATTTTAACTATTCAAAATTCAATAAAATAGCCAAAATAAAATTTTTAAATTGGCTCTAATTTCCCGGGTTGTTACACCCGAGCCATTCATACACTTATTCAATTTTTAAATAATTCATCTTTAGAAAATGAACCATTTTTCCAACAATCCCTCACTTGAATTTTTTAAAATATTTTCCGAGCAGTTTCTAAAAATATAAGATTGTGCATAAACAAAAGTGTCATCCGACTTGAGCCTTTGCATAGTGGATAAGATTCAGTTTTTACTAGAGTGACACATGGTCTTGAACTCTATTCCTGACATTAGACCACACACTACCTTTTCTATAGTGCAATCAAATAAGCCCGTGCATTTATGGTCATGCACGTTTATCCCAGTTTAGTGAACGCTCTAGAAGTTTTTCCCAACCTCCGTAGGAAACAACCACATTTCCACATTCACAAAGGTGAGTCTATCAAGAGCACTCCTGGAGGTAGGTACTCCACTCCAGATAGAGTATAGACCTCATTAAGAGTTTCTATTAACTCATCTTCTAATCACTTCAGGAATACATGCTTCTTAATATAAAAATTTAGCATGTTCATCTACTATCACTACACAACTTGCTTTTACCCATTGAACCTATTTTTTGGGATCTCCAGTCATTTAGGTCGGGTTACCATTGTGCGTGATTACACAATCTTAGGGCAATAGTCCCATTCTTTTAGAATCATTATGGACTTTTTTTTGGTCAGTCCTTTCGTCAAAGGATCTGCCAAATTGTCATCACTTCATATGTGATGTTCTCTAACAATACTGTGCATATGACTGTCATTTCTTACCGTTATAAAATCGGTTTTGTTCTTCTTTCAATTGTCGTCAAATTTTCATCACTATATATGTGATGTTCTCCTACAGTATTGTGCTTACGACGTCGTTTTCTACCGTTGTATTAACGGTTCTATACTTTTTGCAATAGCCGCTAAACTATCGCAATAGATTGCACTACTGGTGTCGGTTTTTCCTATATGGGGATCTCTACTAGCAGATTTCTTTAGTTCTCTACTTCTCACTAGTTGTGGCTAGTGCTATTATCTCAGTCTCTATAGTAGACTGAGTCAAAATAATATGTTTCTTGGGTTTCCAAGAGACAACTTCTCCAGCGATGCTAATTATATAGCCACCGATCGTTTTAGAATCATCAGATAAAGTATTTCAGTTTGTATCAGAATAGCCTTCAGGTACAACTGAAAACTTTTCATAATGTAATCCAAGGTTCATAGTTTATTTTAGGTATCTTATGACCCTCTTAATAGCATGCTAATGCTTTATACTAGGTCTACTGGTAAACTTGCACAATAATCCCATGACACAGGCAATGTCGGGTCTAGTACAATCAGTGGCATCCCGAAGGCTGCCAATGATGCTCGAATAATCATATTGTCTTACACTCTCACCAGTGTTCTTAAATAACTTTACATCGGGATCATATGGTGTACATGCGGGTTTACAGTCAAAGTAATCGTATTTCTTTAGAGTCTTCTCAATTTAATGAGATTGATCCAAAGAAAATCCCCTTTTTACCTAGTAATCTTAATATCAAGGATTACGCTTGCCTTACCTAGATCTTTCATATCAAAATTGGCACTTAATAAGGATTTGACCGAGTTTATGGCATGAATGTTTGACCTAAAAATGAGTAGGTCATCTACAAAAAGACATATAGTAGTGCAAATGGCATTCTCAGATTTGTAATAAATGCATTTATCACTTTCATTAACTTCAAAACCATGTAAAATGATTAAGTTATCAAAAATTTTCATTCCATTGTTTATGTGCTTGTTATAAACCATATAATGATTTACCTAATTTGCATACATTATGTTCTGGACCATGTACTACAAATCCTTTAGGCTGGTCCATATAAATTTCTTCGTCTAATTCACCATTTAAAAAGGCGGTTTTAACATCCATTTGGTGTATTAGTAAATTATGAATGGAAGCACGTGAGATTAATACTCGAATGGATGTTATTCTAGCTACGGGTGTAAAGTGTCGAAGAAATCTAGATTTTCTTTTTGTCTAAAACCTTTAGCTACTAGTCGTGCTTTATATTTATCAATAGTGTCATCAGGTTTTAAGTTCTTTTTAACCACCCATTTACAGCCTATAGATTTACAATCAGGGGGTAAATATATCAAATGCCAAGTCTTATTAGATTCCAAAGATTCCATCTCATCATTTATGGCCTGTTGCCAAAAATTGGCATCTAAAGAGGATAAAGCCTCTTGGAGATTTAAGGGATCCTCCTCTATAGCAAAAGCACAAAAATCCGAATCAAAATCTTTTACGGTTCTTGCTCTTTTACTTCTTCTAGGTTCAGCTTTAGAACTTTTATTAAGTTCTATTCTAATAGGCATACATGAAGTGCCCTCACTATTCCTTAATTTAAAAGGAATTTTTGTTTCATAAAAATCGGCATCATTTGATTCAATTATATTATGTGTATTTAGGTCATAAAATCGGTATGCTTTGCTATTGATAGCATAGCCTATAAATACACATTCATATACTCTACTTGTCAATTTTATTCTCTTAGGGTCTGGAATGCGTACATATTCTAAACAACCCTAAGTTCTAAAGTATGACACATTGGGTTTATAATTCTTTAAAATTTCATAAGGTGAAATTTTATTCTTAGATTTAGAGATTCTACTCAAAACATAACATTCGGTTAACAATATATTCCCTCACCAATGTTTTGCTGCATCAAAATTTAATAAAATGGCAATTACTAATTCGGTGAAGGTCCTATTTTTTTCAGCTTTACCATTCATTTCAAATGAATATGATGCAGTTCTCTCATGTATTATACCATGTAATTTATAAAAATTCAGAATAGAGCTAGATTTATATTTTGTTCCTCTATCATTACGAATTCTCCTAATTTTCTTATTTCTCAATTTCGGTTTTGAATGTTTTAAACATGTCAAAATTCATCACATCTTTCAGGATTACTGTCTTTCCTAAGGTAAACTTTATTCCCACATTACCAATCTCTACAGCTTTAGTGGTGTGAGGATTTCTCAACAACACTTTCTGAACATCAGCAGCCGTGTATGTAGTGAACATACCACGATCATAGCAGGCATGGCGAAAAACACCAGTGTTTACCCACCAACCTTCTGGTCCACCAACAAGGTGAATCTCAGTAATCATAATCGTTAGAGGCTCCTGAGTCAGGTTAGCCTGCGGTGCAGGGCCTGACCTGTTTCGACACTTTCGTACAATATGACCTGGTTTTCCACAGTTGTAACACAGAAACAACTGTGCAGAATCATTCTTTTGGGTTGGTCGCTGCTGTCCTTTATGGTTTCCTTGCGGATTCCAATTCTGTTCTCTATTGACCAGCTGTGGAGACAAGAGGAAAGTACTTGTGCAATATGTATATTGGACTCAACAAATAGCTCAACAACTTATTGGTCCCGTATTCACATTAATTGCTTATGAATACAACTCATTTTTACCGTTCTCTATGTACATATTTGAGATTGTCATTTTAGCTAACATTACTAGCAGAAACATGAATAGGTGTCTGATTTCATATCATAATACAGTGCTCCTGATATTTTGAATCTTGCCTTTACATTTAATTAATCAGTACTTGCTTTTGCAAACTAAGGCCAGACAGTAACTCACATTGGATAATAATTCGGAGAATATGGCATGAACACGTAACCTCAAAGTTTCTTCCATTGATGTAGTATTTTCGGATTGCACTTAACTGATGATATCAATATCAGGTAGAATCCAAAAAAACATTGTTATGCTAATGAGACAATACTCCATGCACTGGTTATTCGACATCTTACTACCGATACAAGGTACTTGTAAAATAAAGTTGGAGTTAGAGAAAGCATACCCGGTGCAATGCATGATAACATAACATGAACGGACCTTTTGAAGCACGACAGCAGCTTTTTCAGATCCTGTATTGTTCGCTTGCACACATTAATGCACTATCTGCAGCGATTAACCTCAGCTAGGGTTGTAGCGTTCCAGAACCCTTCCACGATGCCGGAAGCCGCTGCTAGCATTGGACTTTACGCACCTCCAACTCCAGCGACTCCCCGTTAACCTCGCACCCAGACATTTCTGCACACACGCCCTCTTGAAACCCTCGCCTCAGCTCGAAGTCGCGCTCGCCTCCGATCCCTTCAGATTTCCAGTCTAAATCAACCCGTTAGCAGTGGCGGTTGAAACCCTAGCCCTAAATCTCTTATGTCTGTTCCTACTCCACTTGGATCTCATCTCTATTAGCCTCTCCACCCAATTCGCTCTCTCTTTCATTTCATGCTATGTCGATCTATTTTGTTCCTCCGTTTGGATCATTAGTTTTTTTTTATATATTAAATGGGAAATTGGTGTTTGCAGCGGTCACTTTGGGGACCATGTGCATGCATCTCGTTAACTTCGTCTCCAATTGTTGGGGATTGAGACAGACGACTCCTGTGACGGGAAGCAGATCGCGTGCGAGTGAAAGTGGGAAGGAGGGTTTTGTGAGCGGTGCGCTCGGCGTGGAGACTACGAATCCAATTTGTAAAAATGCCCATGAGCCATTGCTTCAAATTCGTCTTCAAATTGTTCAAAACAAGGGCTGAGTCGCGTACTTTGTCGCTGTCATGAAAACGATTCAGCGGTCTGCTCGGTGGTGCAAACCAGTTCGTACTTGTCGCCGCCGCCTCTGGGATAAAACAGCCTTCTAAGAAAAATAATTGATTTGCTTGCACAACAAATCAATTCAGATTTGCGCTTTGAATTTAAGATTTATCAGCTCGTTCTGTTTTTTTTTAATTTTTTAATGGCGGAGGAAGAAGAAGAAAAGAGAAAAAACACGTCGTATATTTTTTTTTCTAAGTAGTAGGAAACATGATAATATATTAGTCGGTTCAGATCTGAAAATATGGATCTAAATTTACCAAGTCAAATAAAAACTGGTTCAAAAAATGTAAGATATTTTCAGCTAAAAATGTAAGTGTCTACACTGCTAAGCCCAAACCCAGGCTCGAGCCATTCAACACTTATTCAATTTTTAAATAATTCATCTTTAGAAAATGAACCATGTTTCCAACAAAAACTGCTGCCTCAAAATGGCTAAGAGGGCTCATTGGCTCAGCAAAAATAAAAAAATTGTTTTACATTGACTGAACCCAACCACTAGTGAAAAAAAAATCGAATTCTTTACAAATCGATGCCTGCGACGAGGGGGAAATCCTTACAAATTGATGCCTCAATATATACAGTTTGATGCTCGATGCAGAAAAAAAAAAGAATAATCGCTTCAAATTTAAAACATACCAGCGACTAGACCTGTCAATCTCGACCCTAACCCTTTTACCCGATCTATTTACCCTAATACTAAAAGGGTTGGGTCTGAACCATTTACAATTTCTATTTTTCTGACCCAACCCATTTAAGTAATCAAATAAACGGTTTGTTATCAGCCCAACCCACCGGATCCACGTAACCCATTCTATCCAATTCTGCAAGTAACCCTACTTTAGTTTCTCCTGAAAGCACGATAAAAAAAATGGCGTTTCCTCTTATTTCGATAAAAAGGGGCGGTTACTGATTGATTTTCAGATTTTCGACCAGAGACGTAACCCTTGTCTCATTCTCCATTAACGCGATTCGATTTCGAGGAGCAAATACCAAGCCGTTTCAGATCACCGGCGATCGCCTCCTTGCATCAAACTAGTTCCGTTTGTCTTTGCGTTGCTTCTTCGTTTCCTTCCTTTCCCAGTTGAACAACGACCTTTTTGCTTAAAGCCGAAGGTACCATTTTCCCCCTTTTTTTGTTGGATTTCGATGCCTTCGTATTTGATTATTTAATTTTATATGATCTGGTCCATCAGTTGCATCGGCTAACCCTTTGATTCAATTTGATTTTTCAAATATGAAGGTATCATAATCAAATATCAGTTGTGCGCTGAATTTGCTGTCACCAATTTACATGTTCATCACAGTCATTTATCACTATAAATTAACGGTACCCATTATATCATATCGATGAATGAAGATGGAAAAAAATATCTAGACACAAGATTTGAGCTGTCGGTGCAGTTGCTTATTTGGTGTTCTTTGTTTCCACTTGAGTTTCCGTTCCTGATGTTGTTTGATCTGTATTAGTGATGACGTGCTGTGTTTGTTGCTTTGAGGTTTTTCCATCTGAGCATTTGCCTTCTGACTACAGAGCTGTGAACTTCTGAAGTGCTCTGATGCCTGTAATTCATTTTCATTGCTAGAATTCATAATGCTATGCATGTTCACATCATATTTGATTAGGATACCTCCATATTGACTTGTACATTTGTATGTAATCAGTTTTACAAATTTTACAGAGAATAACAAAAATCATTTCCTCTCTACAATCTTCGGCATTTCACCTATCTTAACTACATATATTAATTGAACATATCTAAAAGAGGGAAACATAGCGCGCAAGACTTTACATGTATATGTAAAAAATGTTCAAGAACTAGTTGTCTTTTTAAAAGAGATCCCGGATTAATACCCTCCAGTGAAAACACTAGAGGTTCAAGTTTGCTGTGACAAGTGAAACACAATGAATAATGATATCTGCTCATTCTGCTTCATTTTCATAACATCAACAAGTTTTTGAATCAAGTATACAAAAAAGATAAGTGATACATAGCGCACCATGACCAACATTTTCTGTTGTAAAAACGGTTATTATCTTCTATACCAAACGCACTACAAATTTACATGCATCGAGCCCTCATATTTATACAATGATTAGGATATAATTTTTGCAGTTTCATACTGGGGTTGTTTTCATCTTTAATGATTTTGACTTTTATGATAGTGACTGTACAAGTGCCATCAGCAAGTCATTAATGAAGACACATGATACTGTCTTCGCAAACCATCCAAATTCATTCGCTTCTAAGTTTCTATCGTATGAACATAAAGGAGTAGCTTTACGGATTATGGGCGTTATTGGCGTGGAGCAAGAAAGTTGAGTGTCACGCATTTCTTTAGTTTACCGAAGTTTGAGTCATGGGGATTCATTAGAAGGGGGAAGTGGCTAGATTTGTGGATAGACTGAAGGAAGCTGCTACAAATACAGCACTGGTTGGTCTCTCAACTGAGGTATGTACGTTGATCATTGTTAAACCTTAATCACTAGGCATTCTTGGACTAGGATTCTGCATAAAATTAAAGAACATCTTCACATATACGAGAGCTTCAGTGTACTTCAATTGAGTTACACATTTATATTTGAATAAGTTAGTGTAAAACGTTATTGAACTGCACAACAAACTAGTAGAGTACTTCAATTGCCCAGTGATTTAAACCTCAGTTTCTGTTTGAGTATGGCCTCATGCTCTGCATATAAAATGACTAACAATGGCTAATACCGCCATAATTGTTAATATGATAAAATGATTCATTCTCGGCCAATGTATATGAGTGATGAGTCATGCTCATGCAAGCTGAACAAATTAATTATTAATTTTTTTAAATAAAAAGAAAAAAAAACCATTGATTACATATTTAATAGAATTCATTTTTTTTTTTAGTTTAGTATTAAGTTTTAGACTGTATTTAAATATGCAAGCATTGTGGAAAGCTATTTTATCCTTGTTTTACACTTTAGTACGGTCTTTGCATTCCTTGCTTATTTCCCATGTAGAGATCAAAAACCTCTTAAATTGTAATGTTAGTATGCCTTGAATCTTTTTTTTTTTTTTTTTTTTTTTTTTTTTTTAAATAATCCAGGTAAAATTAAATATGAATAAAATCATATTAATGGCACGTTTCAAGTTCCTGATTCAACCATGAGTACAATATTTTATGTTATACTAATTCCATTTACCTTCAAGGACAGTTTTGTTTGAATGAAGTGGTTGCATGATTAAGTATATGGGCAAATTTATTGTTAAACTGATGCTAATTGAGTAAGAGGAGATATGAAGAGGATGTGACATCCCATTTTATCCAACAAAATACAAACACTTCATACCAAGCATGTATCTGATATGTTTAGCAATGTACATACAATAACCTGCACGTGCAATGTACATGTATTCACTGTAATTTGTAGCTTGTTGCATTTAAAACATTCACACAAAATTTACTATATCTTGAAAAATTACAGGTCATAAGATTTCTTCGACAACAAAAACTCTGAAAAAACCATCACACTTATGCTCAGAGACATAAAAACACTTAACATAGTTAACATTTTTTGATGATTGATGATTTAGGATTACAAGAGTGTGGTTAAAGGCTTCAAGGACATGCTTGTTGAGCTGCTTAATGAAGAGTGCTGCTGTAGGACATGCTTGTTAAGCTGCTTAATGAAGTGTGTGCTGCTGTAGGACATGCTGCTTGAACTGCTTAATGAAGTGTGTGCTGCTGTAGGACATGCTGCTTATTCTATAGTATTTGGTTCAGTTTATTTTGGTTGGAGCAAAATTTTGTTGGAGTGTAGAGTGAACAATATAATAGTGCAGTTTTTCATTTTTTGGTAATATTTTTGATGATATGATGTGCATCATTTTGTTTTCTTGTGCAGTTTTTTTTCATGCGGAATGATAATAAATGGTGCAAATTTTCGATTTTATTAAGCGGGTCGGGTCGGGTCATTCCTTTTATTAAGCGGGCCAGGTCGGTTCGACCCGTTTATTGAACGGGTAAAATGGGTTGGGTTTGTTTGTATCTTAAATAAGTCGGGTCAAATCCTACCCGACCCATTTATGATCCGATCCGACCCATTTGACGGGTCTACCAGCGACGAGGGGGAGATCGAGAAGCGACGAGGCGAGGAGGGCGATGACGTCGAGGCCGACGAGGCGATGAAGTCGACTCAGGCAAAAGCGACGAGGAGCTGCAGAAATTAGGGCTTCAGGCTTCGCTTTCTATTTGAAATTAAAGGACCCGTAATTGTGAAAGTTGGAATGGTATGGAAACTTAGTCATGGAAAATATTACATATTTGCCCTTGTCGCACCCCATTTTAAGTATCCAGCAGCACTCATTACTGAAAGTACGGTGACATGCCGTGTGGCTCACCCCGTACGTATTTTGCCGCACTCCCTGCGTATCGGTGCGAAGTTCTTTGTATAACTGAAGCACCCCTATTTTGTAGGCGGGTACCCATGCGTATGATATCCAGTAATGTGCTTCACCAGGTTCCCAGGCGACTCCGCTCTTTACATTGCCTGGTTTCTACTGTCTGGTGCTAGTCTGACTAAGTCAGGTGGATTGGGGACGCTGTGGGTTTTGCTGGGTCGCGATTTTGGGCGATGGTGGTTGGTCAGTGAAGATTTTGGGGAAGTTTCGACTTGTAAAGGCTGTGAAGGTTCAGCACTAGCGAGGTGAGTCCTAGGTTTGCAGTAGCTTCTAACTCTTGTTTAGTTTCGCGTTTCGCTCTTTGGGTTGTGATGGTACTAGATTGAGTTAGATATTCAACGCGGATTGGATTTGGTTTGTCGGTGCTGGTTTGTTGGCTGCTCGTGGTTGTGGCCTTCGGGTTTGTAGTTTGTAGGTTTTGTGTGTTTGCTTTGAAGTTCGGGTGCTGGTTGTATTTGGTTTCAGGTTTTGGTTTGGGGTATGAATCATCTGGTTGAGCTTGTTAGCGATTGATATAGGCACACAGGTGAAGCTATTTGCTGTCTAAGTGCTGATGATTGGTTAGTGGTCGTTTGTTCTCTATGTGCTTGTGCCCTACCCAAAACCGGCCTTAGGAAATCTGCATTTGCAAGATACTCATGTTATGTTCTGTGATGTGCTATGGTTCTTCCCATGTAAAGTTGGTATGCCATTTCCACTTTTTATGCCGTTCTATGGTGAAGTGATGGTAGGTCCATATGTGAAGCTGAGCAAGCTGGCTGTGGTGTTCTTAGATGCTACAGCTATTTAGTTTGACTCTGATTTGTACATGTTTTTCTGTGTACTTATTGATGTAATTGTTGGTATATTCTCCCTGCATGGAGATATGAAAAGAGAATGATGTCTATATACTTTTGTCTAAGTGTAGAATTGTAAGCTAGATTAGTTATAGTGGATGGAGCACTTTAAAAATCGTAAGTGGTGGACGATCCAGCTTGAAACCGAAACTAGTGGGTTGACAATCCTTCAGTCTCTTGTAAAAACTGTAATTATTATTTATTATAATAACAAGTGTTTGCGGTCACTTTAAAAACCGGTCGGCTCTGGCAAAAATAAAAATAAAAAATACTTACGATGATACTATTTTATTTGAAATTCAGAAAGCATTAAGCATTTCACAGTTCATTTATCATATAACGAGTATGAACAAAACTAGGTATACAATTATGTATTATAATGCGGATATTATGAATGTTACTCGTATGTGTTAAAACCCGACATGACCTAATTGTATATTACAATGTATATGTACCTGCTGTATATATCCGTTAAGAAGATTATCAATAAAGCAATATTCATTCTATGTATTCTAAAATACAAATTATATTACAAAATCGACATCCGCATCAAATTCGCATCCGCATAAAAAAAAAAATTCTTAAATGGCATCAGAGCTAATCGCTTAACATATCTGCACTGCAAATCATTTGCGGTTTATGTTCTGTTGAATCTAAATCCATTAAGGAAATTTCATCACTTGGATTTCTCTTTTCGGAGATTCAAAATCTCTTTATTTGAGAGTTAAAGCTTAATGAGAATCATTATGCCTCGCCAAATTCAATTGGCTGCATAAGGTGCTCAATATCAAGCCAGAGAAAAAGCAAAAATGAAATTTAGAAATCGATCAAGAAGTTCAAGAAATCAGGAAGAGACCGTCATTCAGGAAAGCTCATCAAAAATATCAAAGAAAAATCTCAATCAAGAAATCATCTTTTAAGCTTTACAAGATTGCATCAAACTTAGCTGTAACAATTTGTGAAATCTCAATTCAAAGCATCAAATTTCAGCATTACTTACCTCTTTCTCCTCAAGAAGCATCACTGTTGATATCCTCATGGTTAAAGAAACCAACTCAGCAACCTCAGAGAACGCATATGGTACCCAAAATCACAATACTGCCACTGTTGAACAATCGATGAAAACCGCAGTTAGTTCGCAAATTCAACCAATTACAGTTCATCTTGAAGAAAATAGCTATCTTCTCTAAAAAATTCAAGTCGAAACTGCCATTCAAGTTTATGGGCTTGAAGAGTATATTCTTGGGAACTTACTAATTCTTTCAAAATTTCAGCATTACTTAGTCAAGCAATGAAGAACATGTCAAGTATCATAGACAAAACATGCTCATAAGCTTATGACTATTTTCTTCTATAAATACAAATATATAATTACAAGTATTTGGGTGCAAAACTGCAAATGAAATTTGGCCATCGGCTGAGAGAACAATTCTTAATTTGCTCAAGGTGATGTATTACAAAAGACAGTTACGTAATTCAAGAAAAAACAATTTATCAGTGAGAGAGTATCCTGCTAAAGTCAAAACTTCATGTGATCTTCTAGAAGTAGCAGGACAAAAAGTCACTGAATCTGAACAAATAATAGCCATCTTAAATGGACTTATAAATGATGCCTATAAAGCTAGTGCTGGGCAGTTAAAACACTTAGCAGTCCTATAAAGGTGGAAGTGTAAAAATGTATATCAAAAATAAAACGGTAAAATATGGGGATATAACGAAGACGCAAAAATGATCACTAGATGTGAAATCAAATATTTAAAATTAATTAACTAGCGTTTTCACATTATATGTGTAGAAGAAACTAACATTAATTAATCTTATATAATAAAATCAAATAATACCATGGTTATACAAATTAGATTTGATTATTATAATAGATTTCTATAATATATTGGACATTTATGCCTTAAAATTATCTCTTTACACTAACTTTATTAATTTCTTTAAAAAGATAGCTAAAATTAGCTTTTTTTCACTAGCTTTATTGTTTTCTTTAATAAGATAGCTAGTCAACTCAAGCTCATATATTAAATATTGCTAAAAACTATCTTTACTATGTACATGTATATATTGTTAACTGAAAATAATGTAGGCCAATGGGAAGAAACAGATGTTGGTAGTTCAAAGACAGAGCCGGCCCCAGGACAAGGCAAGCAAGACATTTTTTAGGGCATCCGATCGGAGAAGGGCAACAGGTGGCGGAGGAAGTGGTGGTGGTGTTTGTCAGTTTGTTATCATATACTACTTGATACTAACTAATAATTAATTGGTACTGTGGTCAAGTGGTGATACTTCCACTTGGTTGTTAGGAGGTTTTTGGGTTCAAGCCTTGTTGTGGTTCTACGATGCAATTTTTTTTTTTTTTTTTTTTTTTTTAAACCCCTGCTGCTTTCGCCTAGGGCAACAAGGACAGTCGGACCGGCACTGTTCAAAGAATAAGGAACTCAACCATGACATCAACTCTGATGGCCGTGACTTGCATGCTTCTAAGCAGAGGGGTTGCTGCAGTAATCAGCAGCACGTACAGTGACGCTAGAAGGTCTTTGGCCCTGGGTGCTCATGGTGAGGTTGTTGTAGCTTTCAAGTATATATGTGGCACTTCTCTTATTTCACTGGTTGTATTTCTCTGCTATGCCATCTCCATTAAGAACATGGAGTAGGCCAGCTACGTTATTAACATATCATTGACCTGGCAGTTAACGAACATATCGTGATTGTAAGGTTTCTTCTTCTTCTTTGCCAGTTAACCGATAATTATATGTGTGTGAGCTGTTTGAGGAAGGTGTGTTATGCTAATTGTAGGCAACATGCTAATTTGCATTACGGTGCCAATTATAACTTTGAAGTACACAAAGTCAGAGTAAAGCATGCACAAAATCAGTTCACTGATTGTGTATTGTTTTTGTTTCTGATTTGAGTAATCAGTAAAGTAACTGTTTCCTGTACGTACTCTCATGTTTGGGAATTGTTGAAAAAAAAGACACCTTTTTTCATGTTATAACTAACTTCTGGTGCTGCTGTTACATACACACGCAATTATTGTCTTTTGTAGTTGTAGTTTCCTCCATACCCAAGCAATATCACTATGACATTGTATTCTATTTAGTCATAGATACAATTGTTAGGACACAACCAATAATGACTTGTTCAATTGAAAAACTAACAATCTAGCAACCAGATATTACTTCTTCACTTTTCCATGGTTGGTTCGGAGCGATCTCATGGCCAGTCATTTGAACATGGGACTGGTTTTCATAATGGCAAAGAGTTTACCATTATAAATTTGTAATGATAAATAAATGACATATATTAATATTAATTGCATCTCTGTGGTGTAGTTGATTTGTTTATATGCTTTCCATTACCTGTTATGTAGCTGATTTGCAGCCGAAGATTGCATGTTTATAACATAATATGTTTATAAACTTTACTGATTTAGATAAAATTTATAAATAATGGCCTTTTTAAAGAAAACAGGTCGGTGGCTGGTTCCACCGTTGCCTCAATGTGCAGCTAGCTCCTTTGTTTATAGTTCAAAATCATGAGAGAGAGTGTATACTGAACAAGTTGGATTGTTGGTAATGGCATTGAATGCGAATAAGCTTCTTATTGCATATTTTGCAATATTTCAACTGACACCTTGTGTTGCATTTTTTCAATTACAAGTGTCTTGTATCTATAAAACATAAATATATTTGATATGTTCGAACTTGTTTTGAGTTATCTTAAGTTGCTGATTTTTATGCACCCAAATTTTATCTTAATTATAGTTTTCGAATTCTATTTCTTTTCTTTGTGGAAAAGTAATTATCTGTATACCGAATGCTTTATGTTAAGTATCATATGATTTGAAATATATAAAAAGATTCTTAATAATGCCTTGTGATGTATTTTTTTTTGATTGCTTGGCAAATTGACACCTATACATAATCTGTATTTATATTACAGGAGAAGATAAAAAGTTGTGGAAGTGAATCACAATCTAGCTCAGCAAGTGAGAATACTTTTTCACAAGTGCTAAGACAAGAAAAACCTAGAAGATTAGGAGTAATGCAAAGACTAATAACCCTCATCGAGTTCATTCTATCATAGGCTAATGGTAAGAAACTAATAGAATGTCAAGATACAATTTTAGAATTGAAACAGACAATTCACATGCTGCTGGACAACTAAATGAAATTTTCTTTTAGGAATTTTTTTTTCGTCTAGGCCGCTTTTCGAAACTAATAACAAAAATTGGTCACTTTCAGAACTAATTACGAAAAAAGGTCAATTTTGATATAATTGATGGGCTTTCCAAATGCCACCAGTTTTGTTTTTTTTTTTTTCTTTTTTTTTCTTCATAAAGGCGACATCTCAGATGCCGCTTGATTGAAATATCTATTACCTTTAACCAACAAATATGGATCGGGGTGTCATCTGAGATGCAGTCTTTACAAAATAATAATAATAATAATAATAATAATAATAATCTAGGGGTATCTAGGATGCCGCCAGTTGTACCAAAATTGGCCTAATTTTGTAATTAGTTCTGAAAGTGCCATATTTTTGTTATAAGAAGTGGTCTAAATGAAAAAAAAAAAAAAATCATTTCTTTTATTGAATTGTAAGGGGATTGATGAAATGGTTTATTGAAGGAAACAACCAACTGGCAATGACATTATACATTTTAGTGAAAAAAAAAAAAAAAATCAAGTAATATTATAAAAGCAATGTATTATGACAACATTTGTATATATTGTAAATGGATAACAGTTTCAAACATCATGTGTTTCTAAAAATTCAAATAAATTCAGTTTTGAAGTGTGTATGTATGTATTTCTTGTTGGAAAATTTGTGTTGCTCTGATACCACTTTGTTAAAAATTTATGTGGAGGAAGAGAAACAAATTAGAAGAAAGTAGAATATTTTTAAGGGAGGTGAAAAAAAACTTTTTATTGCTTGATTCTTTTTTCCTTGCTTGATTATTGATTGATTGATACAAATGAGTGATTACATCCTAATTTATATAAGAGAGAATCTCTAGACTTTTCTTCATTTTACATATTTGTTTAGTCTAGATTCTTCTCTAATCTTATTTTAATAACTCTAATATTTATTACCATATATTTTGTGCTTCCCTAAATACAAAAATAAAATTTGTCACATAATCAATGTTTCCTTAAAAACAAGTTTATTTCCAACATCCCCCCGTAAACTTGGTTTTGCAAATTGATGCAAGATTTTGATTCTTTGTATTTTACGTGCTTTGGTAGGACTAAAGAAATTATCCAAATTTTCTTTTTTCGTTTCTTCCTCTTTCCCAATATGAAGATCTTCGATGCAATTTCTTCAATTGTGCTCCATTCTTTTTGTCCTCCATTAGCACATGACGTTCCAAAAAGTGTGCGCTCTAGCTTCCATCTTATTCCGGTGTCATAAACTTTGAATGAGTCATATATGGTGTCTTTGAATTCTTTCAAAAAATCACTTCTACAATCTTTGACCAATTCAATTTCTTTATTTGTTTTCCAAATCTCTTCAAAATTTTGTTTGTGCTTCAAATTTTCACCTAGCTCTTTTGTTTCTCCTTGTTCCTTCTGTTCTTCATTTTCGTTACCTTTCCATTCATACTTTTTGTCATTGGCGTCATCTTCATATACTTTATTTCCTTTCATATTTAATTCTCTGACAAAAATCTTTTTCACTTCATTGATTTTTGTATGCTCTTCTAATTTTACATTTTCAAATTTCTCTTTGCTTTCTTCTTCGATTACTAGTGACCTTTTACTTTTAATTTCTTTAATCACGATTTCAGCACTCTCTTGTCCATTTTTGAAGTCTTCTTCATGGTTTGCTTCCCTATTGATAGTTTTTGCCTTTTCTTCTCTTTTGTTCTCTGCTAGTGCCACATCAATATAGTTAGCGGTATTCTCCACTACAGCTTCTTGCTTTTCTTCAGCAATTGCATCTTCTTTATTCTCTAAAAGTTGTTTTTCTTCATCCAACTTCTCCTCCTCTGTCTCATCCATCATCTCTTCTTCCGTAGGCTCTGACATAGTCTCTTCTTTCTTCTTCTCTTGCTCCTTCTCGTTCACACTCTCGCTATTCTTCTTTTCATCTTTCTCATCAATCAACTTATCTTCATCCATTATCTTTGCATCATCTTTTCCATACACCTTTTTCAAGAGATTCCATGAATCTTTTGTACACCTTCCTCTAAAAATGAGATCTGAAGCTTTCTCATCGACGTTCTCAGCAATCACAGAAAGAGCACGGTAATCATTCCGTTTTAATTTCGCAAAGGCTTTCTTGTCCATTTGCGACATACTCTGCATGTCTTTACGCCATTCATAGCCAATTTCAACAATCTCCCATAAACCTTTGGAGATTAGCTCCTCTTTTTTCCTACTGCTCCATTCCTCAAAATTCTCTTTTGTGAGAACAAACGTCGAAAGAAATAGAAATGTCATAATTTCAACCAGGCTCTGATACCACTTTGTTGGAAAATTTGTGTTGCTCTGATACCACTTTGTTAAAAATTTATGTGGAGGAAGAGAAACAAATTAGAAGAAAGTAGAATATTTTTAAGAGAGGTGAAAAAAAACTTTTTATTGCTTGATTCTTTTTTCCTTGCTTGATTATTGATTGATTGATACAAATGAGTGATTACATCCTAATTTATATAAGAGAAAATCTCTAGACTTTTCTTTGTCTAGACTTTTCTTCATTTTACATATTTGCTTAGTCTAGATTCTTCTCTAATCTTATTTTAATAACTCTAATATTTATTACCATATATTTTGTGCTTCCCTAAATACAAAAATAAAATTTGTCACATAATCAATGTTTCCTTAAAAACAAGTTTATTTCCAACATTTCTGTGTACACATGCATAAGTATTTTAAAATGAGTAATTCTTACTAGAAAAAAGTTTTGATTCATTCAACAATTTCAAACAAAAGGCTGTGTGCAATCAGATGTAAAAACATACATCTACTGGATGCATGCATCCCTGAATTGAGACTGGGAACATACATCTAAATAAAGCATGCACGTCCGCACTAGAACTTCCCATTCAATTTAAAGGCTGCAGAATTGGAGGCATAGGCATGTAGAGTTTAGCACGCAGTCATGCTCAAGGTTGATGCATCTAAGACAGCAGTTGGAACTGCGGAGAAGGATGGGGAACATTGGCAGTTGAGACTAAGCTGATGATTGGTCGAAGCAGACAAGCAGAAGAAGAACTGAATTGGTTTTATAAACCTTTATGTATCATATGCTGATCGAGGCGAGGCCGAGCACGTGCGCCAAGGCTACTAGCACTTCAGAGTCGTCCAGGCGGAGTTCATCCGGAGCCTGGATGAAAATATGCGTTTGTCAAGTACATTTCACACAAACACTATTTACATTGAATAATGATGAGAAATAACTTACAATTTATATTAAAGTTGGTTTATTATATTTTATATATTTGTGTATACACACATGTACATATTTGTGTATATGTATGCTTAGAATGTTTTATCAATAAAAGAATAAATGAATCAGCTGCTTTCACAATTGTTGAAGTAATATGGTCAAAATAATAACTGAATATTGCATAAACAGATGTTTCTGTTACCCAACCTTGTGGTTCGACTATTGTGGCTAGTTTAATAAGAGCAATTAAACGATTATCGAGGCTAACATCCATGAATGATGGTTTGAAAGTCCAAATATCAAGCACAAACAAGACTACGAGACTGCAGTCAAGCAATCAAAGGACATTCTATAATGCTTTGAGTACGAATGGTACCCGTCCCAGTAAACGATTGATATCGATCTAGTGCTTAGTATACATAAGTTCAGGCTTCAGGATTCATCGAATATAATTCAGTATCCATCAAATTCCAAAGTTCCAGGTTTTTCAGTACACCCCGGGATACAAATTTTCCCAGTATACACAGAACTCCAGATTTTCCAGGCACACCCTGGACTGTAGATTTTCCCGGTGTTGAAGTATGCGATACTATTGTAGAGAATATTTTGGATCTAGAGGATATTTTGGATCTGGAGAATATTTCGGATCTAGAGAAAATTTTGGGAATTTCCATATACTTTTCTATGCCTATATAAGCTACATCAAATCCAAAAGGAGATAAAACAAAAAAAATCAAGAGATTAGATCAAGATTTATTCTAATTCGGGTTTTGGCAATCCTAATCTTCTTCAATTCTTTTCTCCACAAAATCAAATTTTTCTAGTAAATTTGATCATTGTAATCAATTTCTTGTACTCTTCTATTGATATTAATAAAGGTTTCTCTCTCAAAGTGGACGTACACTGACAAGACGTCGGGGGAACCACTATAAATCCCTGTGTCATTTAGTTTCTCGTTATTGCTCTATTATTTCCATTATTTGGTGATTGTGATTGGCTTGGATAAGATTGAGATTGTTCGATTGGTTGTTTTTGCACTATTACCACGATCTCGTTTTCCGCGGCGTTGGGGTTTTTTGATTTGAGCGGTCTTGAATCAAAATTCCTCCACTACATTTGGTATCAGAGCTCCATGGTTCGAGGGGACCAGTATGTGTAGCATGACCGAAGCATGACTCCTAAGGGGCTTGAGAATGAGATGCTCGTCAAGGTGGAGATACAATGGTAAAAGCAGCCTGACGCCACTGCTTATGAGAACTCGGGGTAGCAGCCTGGCCAACTGTGAAGAGGACTCAAGGTGTAACTCTAAGGTGACTTGAGCAATGCTCGCCAAGGTGCAGATTGTTAGGTGTGGCTCGCATTGGAATGGAGTGGGTGCGTGGATTGAACGAAAGAATTGTCCCACATCGCAAGATATTAAGAAAGATCGTGGTATATATATGGTATTGGTGGCATGTAACATTGGGGATTCCTTTTGTTACAACAAGTGCTTGCCAATACCAAATTATATGCTCGATGGGAGGCGATGGGGGATGTTCAATCGGGACGCCGACATGAGAGACTTCGACCGTTGACTCCGATAGACACGGTGAAGCGCGTACGGTACGCAGGGAATGCCGAAACTCAACATGGTATCAGAGCATTGGTGTTGGTAGATAGTAGTAGAAATGCCGGAATCAGGTTCAAATAATTCATCAACAGTTGGTCCAAGTGGTGTAGCTCCTTATGTACGTGGGTCGTAAGCAGCTGCTGGTTCACAATTGGTTATCGACAAGTGGAATGGCGATAATGATTTCGAAAAGTGGCAGTGGAAGATGAAAGCGGTTCTTAGGCGGAATCGGGTACATCGCGTAGTGTTTGATACACATTTATTGCCAGAGGACATCTCAGATGTGGAGAGAGAAGAAATGGAAGAGTGGGCATTCACTACACTTCAACTTGCCATGAGAGAGAATGTTATTTCTGAAATTAGTGGTGAGACGACTGCTAAAGGTATTTGGAACAAGTTGGAGGAGTTGTATATGAAGAAATCACTCACAAATCGACTGATCTTGTTGCGGACTTTCTTTACCTACAAGATGAAGGAAGGAACTTCGCTAAAGGCGCACTTAAATGTGTTTGATGATTTGCTAATGAAGATGAAGGCGGTAGATTTGAAGATTGAGGAGGAGAAGAAGGCGATGATATTGCTATGTTCGTTGCCTGAGCGCTATACTGGGTTCTCAAACAGTTTGATCTATGGCCGGGATACATTGACTCTAAATGATGTCAAGACGGGTCTTCTTAGTGAGGAATTGCGAGATCAGATGAAGGAGCTGAGTGATGGTAGTAGTGGTGCTGGTAATGGTCAAGGTTTATTTGCGGAGAAAGAAAAGTTAGAGAAGAAGGGAAACCAGGGGCGTTCTATGTCTAAGAAGCCCGGTGGAAGAGGAAAGTCAAAGGAAAGAAATGGCAAGTGCTTTATATGTAAGAAACCTGGTCACTGGAAGAATGATTGTCCAGAGAAGGGGAAGAAGGAAGTAGCATCTTCATCAGTTGCGTTGGAGAGAGATGTTGGTGAGGGAGACGTAGATGTTTTGTCGGCAGTAGCATCAGATGTTTCGGGCAGCGATTGGGTGCTTGATTCGGGGGCTTCATATCACATGACGCCTAATAGGAATTGTTTTTCTTCTTATGTTGAACGGGAAGGAAAATCAATTGTTATGGGAAATGGTGCAGTTTGCAAGTCGAAGGGCATTGGATCCGTGCAAATTCGAATGTTTGACGGAGTGGTTCGTACTCTCACTAATGTGCGCTATGTTCCGGGACTACGAAAGTCACTTATCTCTTTGGGACAGTTGGATTCTTTAGGTTGCAAGATCACGATTGAGAGTGATAGCTTGAGGGTTTCGAAGGGTGTGCTTGTGGTTATGAGGGGTGCTAGAACTCATGGTATTTATTTGCTTCAAGGAGTGACCGTGCAAGGCGAAACTTGTGTCAGTGTTGATAGTTCTCGTGGCTTAGATGCTACACGGCTGTGGCATTTGAGACTGGGTCATGTCTCGGAGAAGAGTTTAGATGTTCTTCGTCGAAGGGAGATGATTGATGGTGAGAGTTTCAGCAAGTTGGAGTTTTGCGAGGAATGTGTCATGGGGAAGCAAACTAGAGTATCATTCGGTGAAGGAAAACATGATTCAAGAGGGATTCTTGAGTATGTGCACACGGATGTTTGGGGACCAGCGCCTGTAGCTTCTTTGGGAGGAGCAAGATATTATATTTCTTTCATTGATGATTTTTCTCGGAAGGTTTGGGTGTATGTAATGAAGGCCAAGTCGGAGGCATTTGCAAGATTCAAAGAATGGAAGGCTCTTGTTGAGAATGAGAGTGGAAAATCTTTGAAGGTTCTTAGGTCCGATAATGGCGGCGAGTATGTTTCCGGAGAGTTTCTGAATTTTTGCAAGCATCATGGTATTCGGAGGCATTTTACTACACCGGGAGATCCGCAATCTAATGGAGTGGCGGAGAGAATGAACCGAACTCTACTAGAGAAAGCTCGATGCTTGAGATTGACATCGGGTTTGTCTAAGGGATTTTGGGCCGAAGCTTTGTCAACCGCGGTGCATATTATTAATCGAATTCCCACGGTTTTGAATGAGAGAAAGAAGTGAGGAATCCTCTTTTCGACGGGGCCGTGCTCGGCTATTGATAACAAAATTCCGGAGGAAGTGTGGAAAGGGAAGAGCATTGACTTGAGTTATCTTCGTGTATTTGACAGTCCTGTTTATGTGCATGATCCGGGGAATGATAAGCTCTCGCCTAGAGCTTTCAAAGGGATTTTTCTCGGATATATGGATGGTGTCAAAGGCTATCGGATTTGGAATCCGGAAACGAAGAAGGCTATGGTTTCTCGTCATGTTACTTTTGATGAGTCGGCTATGTTCAAGGAGAACGAAGGCTCATCGGATGTTCCGGATTTGGTTCATGATGAATCAAAGGAGAAGGAAGTTATTCTCACTTTCAGACCTAGAGAGAGTAGAGTTGTTGGAGGTGCTTGCGAGGTGAATGCGGTTGATGTTACATCACAAAGTCCACAGGATTCCTCTAGTAGTGTTGGTGATGTGCACGAGCCTAGAGAAGATTCAATTCAAGGTGGAGCTGAAGGAAGACCGGGTGATGGTATTGCAACTCGGGTTGGTCGGCGTGCTATAAGGCCACCCGAAAGATATGGTGATTGGAACTATCTTAGCTTTTGTGAGAATTTGGACTATGCTCTTCATGTAGTCCAAAATGAGCCGTCGGACCTTGATGACGTCATGAGTTCGAGTGATAGCTCGAAGTGGATTTGCGCCATGGAGGAAGAGATGCAATCGTTGATGAAGAACCAGACTTGGGAGTTGGTTCCACTTCCTCAAGGAAACCGTGCTATTGGGTGCAAATGGATATATAAGGTGAAGGACGATGGAAGATACAAAGCTAGGCTAGTGGCTAAGGGGTTTGCACAGAGGAAAGGAAAGGAGTATGATGAGATCTTCGCACCGGTTGTGAGGCATACTTCTATCCGGATACTACATGCATTAGTTGCTATTTACGACTTGGAGTTGGAGCAACTAGATGTGAAAACCGCCTTCTTGCATGGAGACTTGGATGAAGACATCTATATGGAGCAACCGGAAGGGTTTGTTGTAGAAGGTAAGTCAGAACTAGTTTGCAAGTTGAAGAAATCACTATATGGTTTGAAGCAATCACCTAGGCAATGGTACAAGAGATTTGATCATTTCATGCTTGAAAGTGGCTTCCATCGAAGCATCAAGGATGCTTGCGTTTACTTCAAGAGGTTAGGAAATGATTGTTGGGTGTATTTACTCTTGTATGTGGACGATATGCTCATTGCTTCTAAGGACAAGGCAGAAATCAACAAGTTGAAAGAGAAATTAAAGGCGGAGTTCGAGATGAAAGACCTTGGAGAAGCAAAGAAGATCTTGGGCATGGAGATTGTAAGGGACCGAAAGCGTTTTGAGTTGAGATTGACTCAAAAGGAGTACATTAAGAAGGTGCTTTGCCGGTTTAACATGGAGAATGCAAAGGCGTTAAATACACCGTTACCTTTACATATGAAGCTTTCGGATAAGGGATCACCTATCGGAGAGAAAGACAAGGCTTATATGGCAAAGGTGCCATATGCAAGTGCGGTTGGTAGCTTAATGTATGCCATGGTGTGTACAAGCCCCGATATTGCAAATGCCGTCGGGGTGGTTAGTCGGTATATGGCTAATCCGGGGAAATCGCATTGGGAAGCCGTGAAGGCTATATTGAGATACTTGAAAGGCACAACATCTCATGGTCTTGTTTTTGGTGGTAGTGATGGATTGAGTTGCAAGTTAGTTGGTTATTGTGACTCGGACTACGCCGGTGATAGGGATCGGAGGAAATCAACTTCCGGATATGTCTTCACACTTGGTGGTACGACCATTAGTTGGAGATCGAGATTGTAGACCGTAGTTGCTTTATCCACTACGGAGGCGGAGTTGATAGCCGCTGTGGAAGCGGCAAAGGAGGCACTCTATTTGAAGCGACTATTGTGTGACTTGGGTTTCGAACATAAGAGTATTGATGTTCGATGTGATAGCCAAAGTGCTATACGTTTGGCGGAGAATTTGGCGTTTAGCTCACGAACGAAGCATATTGAAGTGAGAGAGTCATTTCTAGTAGCCATGGACGAAGACAAGCAAGTATGCCTTCGGAAAGTGCACACAAAGGATAACGCGGTGGACATGTTCACTAAGACATTGCCGGTTGGGAAGTTTGAGCATTGCTCGAACTTAGTTCGCTTGGAGATATGCTAGGTGCCACGAGGTGGCACAGTTGAGAGAGAAACTTGGGTGTAGAAGAGTATCGGTGAGAGGTTGTTGTTCTATCTTCATGGTAAGTACTCGTTTTCACTCCCGAGTACATTGTCTTTCGGTGGGACTGGTTTAGGAGTTGGATGTTTCAACACTTTATTGACGGGTGGGGGCTATGCCTGAACTCGTTAGTGAAGTGCAATGGGCGGTGGCTATGCCGGAGTTCATTGGGGAAACATTCAAGCTTTCTTGATTGAAGATAGAAGGAAATGCTTGGGTGCATTGAAGGTTGTGATGTAGATGGATATAGTATCGAGGTGGAGTGTTGAAGTATGCGATACTATTGTAGAGAATATTTTGGATCTGGAGAATATTTTGGATCTGGAGGATATTTTCGATCTGGAGAATATTTTGGATCTGGAGGATATTTTGGATCTGGAGAATATTTTGGATCTAGAGGAAATTTTGGGAATTTCCATATACTTCTCTATGCCTATATAAGCTACATCAAATCCAAAAGGAGATAAAACAAAAAAAAATCAAGAGATTAGATCAAGATTTATTCTAATTAGGGTTTTGGCAATCCTAATCTTCTTCAATTCTTTTCTCCACAAAATCAAATTTTTCTAGTAAATTTGATCATTGTAATCAATCTCTTGTACTCTTCTATTGATATTAATAAAGGTTTCTCTCTCAAAGTGGACGTACACTGACAAGACGTCGGTGGAACCACTATAAATCCCTTTGTGATTTAGTTTCTCGTTATTGCTCTATTATTTCCATTATTTGGTGATTGTGATTGGCTTGGATAAGATTGAGATTGTTCGATTGGTTGTTTTTGCACTATTACCACAATCTCGTTTTCCGCGGCGTTGGGGATTTTTGATTTGAGCGGTCTTGAATCAAAATTCCTCCACTACACCCGGTACACCCCAAACTTCATATTTTCCCAGCACACGTCGGACTCCAGATTTCCTGGAACACCTCGTATTACAGATTTTCCAAGCATATCCTGAACTCCAGATTTTCCGGTATATCCCGAACTACAAATTTTCCCGGTGTACCCCAGACTCCAGATTTCCCGGTACCCCCCGGACTACATATTTTCTCCGACACATCCCGGACTTCAGTAACTCCCGACACCCTCCGAACCTCGGAACTTCACGACACATCACAGACCTCGGAAACTCCTGACACCCTCTGAATCTCTCGACATATCCCGGACCTCAGAAACTCCCAACAACCTCCGGGCCTCGGAACCTCCCGACACATCCTGGACCTCGGAAACTCCCGACACCCTCTAGACCTCGAAACTTTCCGACTCAACCCGGACCTTAAAAACTCCCGACACCACCCGGAATTTGGAACTTCCTGACATGCTCCGGACTTCAGAAACTCCTCCATTACTCCTGACCAGCAAGGGAGCTCGACAACAAGGATTTAATGAACATTAACAA
This sequence comes from Allium sativum, assembly GCA_030737875.1. Taxonomy (NCBI): domain Eukaryota; kingdom Viridiplantae; phylum Streptophyta; class Magnoliopsida; order Asparagales; family Amaryllidaceae; genus Allium; species Allium sativum. Next base: position 311,645,275 of record CM060912.1, read on the forward strand.
TCATTGCAACTTCTTGTAATGATGTATTACTGTACTTTGTTGAAAATGAATAAAATCTCCAAAGCCTTCAAAGTGGACGTAGCTTCAATCCGAAACAAACCACTATAAATTATTGTGTCCTTTACTTTCCCATACATTATTACTACATCTCCCATACTTTTCCACTCTTGACATTTTGTTTCAAATTTTTGGAACACTCGAATGTTGACGACCATTTTCGGCGTCAACATTTTGGTGCGCTAGGTAGGGGAGAGTAAAGAGCGCATCTACGGTCGACTTTTTGTCACTTTCTTCGAGGAACGAAACCTCGGCTTTCCTTCTACTTAGTCACCCAGACTTGGGACGTTACCTAAGTTTTCTCAGATTTACAGACCAAGTCTATCGACAATGGTGAACAAATGAAAGAACCCCATGGTCGGACCTTCCACTGTCGATCCTGATTAGGAATTTTCTCCTCAGCCCCGACTCCCCGAACCTCATGCCAATCTTAATGCTCCCAACATCAACGCATTTGTCGATCAAGCCCAATTCGACGAAACATCAAGAAAGTTGGGAGAGACTCAACGATGTCTTGTCGACAAAATCCACCAGAACATCAGATTAACACAACGGTTTCAACAATATGCTCAATGAGACATTCTCCGCCTTTAGGCAGACTTGGACGCTCAGCCTCCATCAACCAATACCTTCGCTCCAACTCGACGAAGCCGACTTTTCCCACCGATTCTCGACCACAAGTTTGTTTGTGCTATTCGGATTCCATCTTGTCTACTGAGCAAACTTCTAGACAATGGCAAGCAAGGGAAAATCTATCATTTGCGGACCATTTAATGATAATTAAGGCACTCCAGTCCGTCAACGACCACTTTCCGACATCTTAGCCACTGCTGACGTGGCACTACCTCCGGCCCAAAGACTAGAAGAAATCAAGCGACCGCTCGAAGTCCAAGTCAGGCAAAACAGGGAGTTGATCAAGGGACTCCAACAACACGCTCAATGAATCATCTCCCATTTTATTGTGTTACCTCGAGTTCCACATCCGTCTCTCCTCCCGACAACCGAAGCCCTCATCATCGAATCAACCTCGACAATGTCAGGATTACCATCAAAGAGGGAACGCGTCATCCCGGCCGTTCCTGGCATGAACCTAATCTCGACCAAGGGAATAGCGCTCGAGCCCCCACTAGGCAGACTCAAACTACCAAGAGTCCGAATTTGTCGCCTATGCTTCTAGCACCCAACCAGGCCCGAGTTTACCACAACCAATTTCCACGGAATCGTGCAATCGAGGTGGAAGACTTACTAAATGACGAAGATCTTCCTTCGAGAAGACGCCCAAGGATTCAAACTCCTCAACCAGATCATGACTGCAATAATACGGTAGGAACCCAACCTCTAATTCACGCCGACATGATCCGTTAGATCGTGAGCGAATCGCAGGGGCACGCCAACGATGTCTGGAAAACCGGTACGAGGCGTAACCCCTTTTACTGGGGCTATCCTCTGTACCGAATGGCATAAGCACCTCAATATGCTAGAACTCACTTCTTAAGAATTTCTGATCCCTCATCCCTTAAGAAATTCGGATCCCGCGCCCCCCAAGAAATTCGGATCCCGCGCCCCTCAAGAATTTCAGGTCCCGTGCCCCTCAAGAATTTCGGATCCCTCTCCCCTTAAGAATTTCGTATCCCTCCCCTCTTTAGAATTTCAATCCCTCCCCTCTTAAGAATTTCAGAGCCCTTACCTCTTAAAAATTTCGGATCCCTCATCTCTCAAGAATTTCGTATCCCTCCATGGGAGTCATAATTTCGTACCACCCCTAAGGGATACGAAATTCTGCTGTGTGGGTATCATTTCTCACCCATTCCACTACCAAACTCCAATATAAATACCCCCTCACTTTCAACATCAAAGGGGTGGGTTCTCACTTGGTATTATGGACTTCTTAGAGCTCCCTTGCATCATTAATGGTAGCTTAGTCTAAGGGGAAAAGGTGACCCCGAACTATAAATTTTCTAGGTACACCCCGGACTCCATATTTTTTCGGGTACACCCTGGACTCCAGATTTCCCGGTACACCCTGGACTACAAATTTTCCCTGTACACCTTGGACTCTAGATTTCGCGGTACATTCTGGACAACAAATTTTCCCAGTATACCCCGAACTCTATATTTTCAAAGTACACCCCGCATTGTAGATTTTCCCGATACACCCCGAACTCCAGATTTTCCCGGTACACCTCAATCTCCATATTTCCCGGTACACTCCTGACTACATATTTTCCCGGTACACCCCGGACTATCGATTTTTCCGGTGCACCACAAGCTCCAGATTTTCCCGTTACACCTCGGACTCCAGATTTCTTGGTACACCCAGGACTACAGATTTTCCCCGACACATACCATGCCTCGGAAACTCCCGACACCCTCCGAATCTCGGAACCTCACGACGCATCCCGGAACTCGGAAATTCCTGACACCTTACGAACCTCGGAAACTCCCGACACATCCCGGACCTCCGAACTCCCAACACCCTCCGGACCTCGGAACCTCCCGACACATCCTAGATCTCGGAAACTCCCGACACCCTCTAGACCTCGGAACTTCCCAACTCATCCTGAGCCTCGAAAACTCCCGACACCACCCGGACTTTAGAACTTACCGACACACCCTGGACTTCATAAACTCTTCCATTGCTCCTGACCAGCAAGGAAGCTCGACAATCAGGATTTAGTGAATATTAACAATCATTGTAACTTCTTGTAATTATGTCTTTCTGTACTTTGTTGAAAGGGCATAAAATCTGCAAAGCCTTCAAAGTGGACGTAGGTTCAATCCGAAACGAACCACTATAAATTATTGTGTCCTTTACTTTTCCGCACATTATTATTGCATCTCCCATACTTTTCCACTCTTGACATTTTGTTTCAAATTTTTGGAACACTTGAATGTTGACGACCATTTTCGGCATCAACATTTATTCGCGATAGGTAGGGGAGAGTAAAACGCGCATCTACGATCGACTTTCTGTCACTTCCTTCCAGGAATCGAAACCTCGCCTTTCCTTCTACTCAGTCACCCAGACTTGGGACGCTACCTAAGTTTTCTCATATTTACGAACAAGCCTATCAACAATGGTGAACAAAGGAAAGAACCCCATGGTCCAACCTTCCACTGTCGATCCTGATTCGGAATTTTCTCCTCAGCCTCGTCTCCCTGAAGCTCCGACCAATCTTAATGCTCCCAACCTCGACATATTCAACGATCGAGCCCAATTCGACGAAACATCAAGAAAGTTGAGCGAGACTCAACAATGCCTTGTCGACAAAATCAACCAGAACAACGGATTAACATAATAGTTTTGCCAATATGCTCAGCAAGACATTCTCCGCCTTCAAGCAGACTTGGGCGCTCAGCCTCCATCAACCGATACCTTCGCTCAAACTCGACGAAGCCGACTTTTCCCATCGATTCTCGACCACAAGTTTGTTTGTGCTATTCGGATTCCATCTTGTCCACCGAGCAAACATCTCGACATTGGCGAGCAAGGGAAAATCTATCATCGATAGACCTTTTAATAATAATCAAGGCACTTCACTCTGTCAACGACCTCTTTCTGACATCTTAGCCATTCTTGACATGGCACTACCTCCGGCCTAACGACTAGAAGAAACCGAGCGATATCTTGGAGCCCAAGTCAAGCAAAACAGGGAGTTGATCCAGCGACTCCAACAACACGCTCAATGAGACATCTCCCGTTTCACAGCAAGTAAGAGCATCCAGACTCCTCCAAATTGTGTTACCTCGAGCTCCACATCCGTCTCTCCTCTCGACAACCGAAGCCCTCATCATCAAATCAGCCTCAGCAATGTTAGGATCACCATCAAAGAGGGAATGCGTCAACCCGGCCGTTACTAACATGAACCTGATCTCGACCAAGGGAATAATGCTCGAACCCCCACTAAGCAGACTCAGACTACCAAGAGTCTGTACTTGTCGCCTATGCTTCTAGCACCCAACCGGGCCCGAGTTCACCACAACCAACTTCCACGGAATCATGCAATCGATGTTGGAAACTCAATGAATAACGAACACCTTCCTTCGAGAAGACGCCCTAGGCTTCAAACTCCTCAACTGGATCGTGACCGCCATAATACGGTAGGTACCAACCTCTGATTCTCGCGGACATGATCCATAGGATCATGAGCGAATCGTGGGGACACGCCAACGACATCTAGGAAACCGATATGAGGCATAACCCCTTTTACTCCGGCTATCCTTAATACTGAATGGCATAAGCACTTCAACATGCCAAAACTCACTTCATACTCAAGAAGCTATAATTCTCGAAATTCATTAACCACTACTAGTGGCACATGGATTCATCATGCGCTATCGACGTCGTAAAGTGCAAGTTCATTCCCGTCCTTATACATGACATGGATCTATCATGGTTCTCTTGACTTCGCTGGGAACCATCTCCACTTTTGACCAACTCGCCTGGGATTTTGGTCGCGCAATTCAGGATGCACGCCGCAATGCCCAAAGACGTCCTCTTAGTCTCAAACATTTACCAAGGCACCAGTGAAACTCTCAAAATATACCTCGAAAGATTAAACACCCCCTTGGCCGAAGTCGAGGAACCTACCCCTCGAACTATACTCGTCCAGCTTACGAAGAGGGTACCTCCTGATTCTGAATTTAGAGCATGGATCGATCGAACACAACCGAAGATTCTGGAGATCTTCTACAAGAATGCCGACTACTTCTTAGGCCAAGAGTTAGCACAAAGTAATCGAGCTTCTCACCTCAACATTTTGCCTCGAGGCGAAGCCCAAAGCTCCAACAACTCTAACCCTATAGCTTTGCGCAATTTTGCTTACACCAGCAGCGTCAGAGGTAGTCGCATATTAATTTTTGTTAAGTTTTCCTTAGCATTTGTGTTACCCTCCTCTGTTGTCTTCATATTAGTTTTCTTGTTGCTTGAATTTAGAAATCCTGCCTTGAAACTGAAGTCACCAGTGGAAGCTAGTGGCGACATTTTAGCATTGTCACCAATTTTCAATGTTGTTTCAAAGTCTCTCGCATCATCGAGAATTTGCTGCATGAAATTCTCTTTAATCATGCATTCCTCTTCTGCACTTTCACCGTTTTCTTTATAACCTGCTTCAAGTGTTACTTCTTGACTACTTATCAGTTTGCTACTCTCTGGTCCCCCTTGCATATGTTTCTCTTTGCTCTTATCTGCAGATCCACTTTCACTCAATACATTCGTGATATTGTTTTCATTAGCAGTGATTGGCTCAACTGATGCTTCATCTCCCTGGTCACTTACGTGGTCATCTACACTTTCATCTAATACCTCATCAATATGATCACTTCCAATAACAGTTTTTGCATGAATGTTGTTAATAGCAGTTCGAAAATCTTGTTCCCATCCTTCCGTAACACGGTCGGTCATTACAAGCCCATCGTTGGTCATTATTTCACCGTCCTTGTAGCCGTCCAGTAAAGCATTTTGGTCATCATAAATGTTGAGGGCTTCGTACATGTTGGTAGTTCCTACACCCATGGAATTATCCACTTCTTTGCTACTTTGCCTAAAAACATTTGCTAAACTAAAGTCATTCATAGCTCCTCTTCCTAATCCAAAATTTCTTGCCGAATTGAAGCTCACAGTTTTGCCCCCTTTCGTCGTTAGTATCCAAAACTGTTTCTTTGCAGGGGTTTGCAAAAAACCACCAGCACCTTGATTGCCTCGCTTTAAACCAGCATAACCCTTATTTTCCTTTCCTTTGCCTCAACTTCAATGACAGTTTCGTCCAATTTGTCAACATTAGCTTTTTTGGGACAAGAAACAAGTTTATGCCCAAAATTTTTACAACTTTTACACAGATCTAGTTTCCAAGGATAAACTACCTTAACTTGTTGGATAGATCCATCACCAAGAAGAACAGGAAACAAGTCAGGTAATTCACTTTTAGTTATTATCTCAACCATGCATTTTGCATAAACGAGTCTATCAAGTCTTTCAGTGGATGTGTTCATGCACAAGAAACTGCCAATTTGAGAAGCAAGATAGCAGATTTCGGGTTTGGATCATGCAATCATCTACAAATTATACAGTTTAATCCACAACGGTACCCTTTTGATATCACTATAGAGTCTACCATATTCACTCCTATTTTTTGATTATGAGAAGCTTATTGCGTATGATAATCGGATCCGCTTCCAAAATCCTGTTTCTATCAAATTATTCGACAAGTGGAAGAAGAAAAGATTGCCATTTGATCTCACCTTGATTGTGCCAGTTGATATCCATAATTGTTTTAGTCGGTTCACCACAACTTTATATGACAAAAGAGCATCTAGGAAGAATACTACCAAGTAATCTTCCCAAACATCTACGCTGGCCTTCGTGATCTCTTCATTGGAAACAAGGTTATCACCGTCGAATATCAGGGTTATAGGGGAGCAGAAAAGTCTCCGCATTCCTTGGCTTCGTAGCAAACATGCTTGACCATTTCTTGTTGGGTAACGGTGGGAATTCCGAAGCGTGCAGAGGAGGAGGGTCTGGGGTTGGAGGTATGAGTTGAGGCAACAGATTTGATGTGGGAAGGGCTCGAGGCAGGATGGATGTCGATGCATTTGGAAGTGGGCAAGATTGGAAAGAGGGAATGGCAGCTGCCATTGTTAGGCTCATGAAGATTTTGATGGACAATCAAAACCATAAATTATTATATAATATGAAAATATTATAATGAGTAAAAGTACAAAAGCAATTGATAAATAGCAAATATTGAGATCTTTGGCAATAATTTATTACTGTGTCTTGATTTTAATTGAGATTAGGCCCGGTCATACTATAATTTGAGCCTTGGGCAGATTGGTAAAAATACCAAGGACAAGAATCAACCCTTGAACCTTTGATTTTTCAGCCAAACGTTTTACTAGACAAGCTACTCATTACTTTTTTTACGATTTGCTATGTGCCCTTATTCATAAACAGAATTTATACGTTGTGCCCTTCATGTAATTGGACCCTGGGTCATCGTTTAGCTTGCACTGGCCCAGGCCCGGCCTTGATTGAGATGTTTGAATGCCTCAATTTAACTGAAACAATCGCCTCTGTTTTGACATGCATTTGTTAAAAATGTGAAGTATCATCATTTTTTTGCAGCTTGAACATACCTAATTATTTCTATACACCTAAATTCCTATAATGAATTTTTGTGCTTATAATGTTAGAATTTGTGATACAATATTTCCATTTGCTGAAGATTGGAATATATTATTTATGGTGATACAATATTTTCATTAAGAAAAGTTTTGGAAAATATTGTTAATTTGATAATATAATATTTCCAATTTGCAGAAGATTTGGAAGATATCAGAAATTTATTGCTCTTTTATTTGTAAAAAGGATAGGCAATAAATTACCTACATAAGTGGAAGGATTTGAAGAAGCTTTCTTTTTGGGATAGTGAAGTAAGGAATTAATTCCCTAATTGGTTGGTTAAACAAGGAAGCCTATCAGGAGAATTGGAGAAGTAATTAGGCATTGATTTATATCATAAATCAATTACTTCAACCCTAAGCATTAATCCTTATATAAGGATAGGGATTAGGTGAATGTATTATCATCTCAAAAATGTGAGGTATATCATCTCTAAAAGTTCTTCTTCTTCCCTACTATCAGTCTTGTAATTTTCCTTATTGAGAAAAGTAATAAAATCTCCTCTCCCCAAGTGGACGTACACTAACAAATGTTAGTGGAACCACTATAAACCTCTTGTATTATTTCTTTTATTGCTAGATCTGCGATTGCTTTGCTGGTGACTATCTGTTATTTGTATTGCCTCACCATCAATCCTTTCATATATTTTTCTTTTCCGCAACAATTGGTATCAGAGCACGAGGTTGATTAAGAAAGAGTGTTAGACATTATGGCAGGAGATAATGAGAATTCAGCAATTGTATCAAGGCCATATGTCAAAGGAACATATATGGAAGCAGGATCTCAATTAGCAATAGAAAGATGGAATGGGGATAAAGACTTCGAGAAGTGGAAATGGAGGATGAAAGTTGTTCTGATGAGGAATAATGTTCATCCTGTGGTATTTGCTCCTGAGGAGTTGACGGATGATATTTCAGCCGTGGAAGGGAAGGAGATGGAACGATGGGCATTTACTACTTTACAATTGGCAATGGGAGAAAATATCATTTCAGAGACTAGCGATGAGAGGGTACTTCAGTGAAGGCACATCTAAGCTTCTTTGATGATCTCGTGATGAAGATGAAGGCTGTTGACTTGAAAGTGGATAAAGAGCAAAAATCAATGATTCTTTTGTGTTCTCTTCCGGAGCGATACACAAGTTTCGCTAATAGTCTTATCTATGTCAGAGGTACACTAACAGTAGATGATGTGAAGGCAGGTCTTCTATCTGAGGACTTGAGGGATCAGATGAAGGGGTTGAGTGAAGATAGAGGAGGAAGTAGTACGGAAGCATTATTATCTTGTATGGAGAAAGGGGAGAAGAAGAAGAAAACAAAGTCAATAGATGGGAAGTGCTACATTTGCAAGAAACCAGGCCATTGGAAGAGAGATTGTCCAGACTCGAAGAAAAAGATTGTAGCTGGAAATTCATCGGTTGCGATGGAGGAATTTTTGTCTGATGATTTGTTGACAGCGGTAGTATCAGATGTATTAGACCATTGGGTGTTAGATACCGAGGCGTCTTTTCATATGACACCTAATAAGAATTATTTCAGTTCTTTTAAAAGAAAAAAAAGAGGGAAACTAATTCTTATGCGAAATGATGCTAGTTGTAGAGTCATGAGCGAAGGTACCATGCAGATTCATATGGATGACGGGGCAATACACACCTTGACAGGTTTCTATTATGTTCCAGGTCTTCGGAAGTCAATGATATCTCTTGAGCAGTTGGCATCGAAAGGATGCGAGGTGACTATTGATAAGGACAGTCTAAGGGTTTCTAAGGATACATTTGTAGTGATGAAGGGAGATATGTTTCATAATTTGTATCTCCTGAGGGGAAGCACTGTACTTGGAGAGTCAAGGGTTAGAGCCTACAGTTCTCGTGGAGAAGATGTCAAAGCTAGGCACACGAGAAGGGACTTTGAGTTTCTGCATAGGCAGAATATGATCAAAGGGGAAAACTTCAACAAGGTGGGATTTTGCCAAGAGAACGTGCTTGATAAGTGGAAGAAGGGATCGTCTGAAGTTGGTCAGAGATCAAAGGAGAAAGCAGTGAATATGCATAAGTCTTTGCAGACTGCTAAGTTCGGGCGTTGCTCGAACTGGAATCGCTTATCGAAATGCTAGGTGCCACGTGGTGGCACGGTGTGGGGAGAGGGTTGAGATGGTTCATGGAGACGTTTGTTTTTATAGTGAAGATTGATAGGTCTTACTTGAAAGGGTTACTTTGTACACCTTATTGGCAGGCGGTGGCATTGCCAGAGTTTGTTAACAAAGTGCAATGGGTGATGGCCATGCCGAAGCTCATTGGGGGAAGTAACCATGTTGTCTTGTCCGAGAAGATGCTTAAAGTAAGAGGATGTAGGTGGAGTTGGTATGCTTTCACGGAAATATAGTATCAAGGTGGAGATTGTTAGAATTTGTGATACAATATTTCCATTTGCTGAAGATTGGAATATATTATTTATGGTGATACAATATTTCCATTAAAAAAGTTTTGGAAAATATTGTTAATTTGATAATATAATATTTCCAATTTGTAGAAGATTTGGAAGATATCAGAAATTTATTGCTCTTTTATTTGTAAAAGCGATAGGCAATAAATTACCTACATATGTGGAAGGATTTGAAGAAGGTTAATTTCTTTTTTGAGATAATGAAGTAAGGAATTAATTTCCTAATTGGTTGGTTAAATAAGGAAGCCTACAAGGAGAATTGGAGAAATAATTAGGCATTGATTTATATCATAAATCAATTATTTCAACCCCAAGCGTTAATCCTTATATAAGGATAGGGATTAGGTGAATGCATTATTATCTCTAAACAGTTTTTCTTCTTCTCTACTATCAGTCTTGTAATTTTTTTTTATTGAGAAAAATAATAAAATCTCCTCTTCCCAAGTGGACGTACACTAACAAGACATTAGTGGAACCTCTATAAACCTTTTGTGTTATTTCTTTTATTGTTTGATCTGTGATTGTTTTGTTGGGTACTATCTTTGTTTATTTTGCGTCGTCATCAATCTGTTCCTATTCGTTTTTTTTTGCAACACACACACACACACACACACACACACACACACATATATATATATATATATATATATATATATGTATGTATGTATATATATACACACACACACACACACATATATATATATATACATATATATATATATATATATATATATATATACATATATATATATATATATATATATATATATATATATATATATATATATATATATATATATATATATTGGTCTAGGTAGGAAAAGATTTAGTTGTCGAACAAACCATGACAGTGAAAAGATAAATGATTTATTATTTATAACTACTTGAATACTACTTTTCATACTTTTTTCATTTTCATTTTGTTTGCAGTTTATATATTCATCGTTTGAAAGATCTGTATTACAAGTTTACAACGCGAAATATGATCATGAACTAACATAGAAAGAATTGTTCTTTCCAAAATAGAATAGCGTTAAAATGCTAAGATTTTATGAAGGTGTGAAAATAAGAATAGTTTTTGTTATCTTGAAATGTGAATCTTTCTGGTTATTTGTATCAAATTTGAATTTTGAGTTATTAATAGAAAAATATATATATTAAATTTGAATGTTTATGCTGCATTATTCTTCAAATTTCAATTTTCTTTTTGTATATTTAAAAAACATGCAAAAATAGTAAGAACAGCTGAAAATAACTTCAAAAATAGCTGTAAAGGACATTTGTATCTTTTTTCTAGCTCATTCTAGCTTATTATGTCATGTGCATCTTTTTTTTTTCTTTTTTCCTAACCCACTCTGGCTTATTATGCCATCTGCATGCTCAGCGTCGAATTTAACATTCTGTCTTATCATTCAAATTCATGCAAATATGCAATAATAATACATGAAGCTGATTTTCACTTTAAAACGCTTTAGTGCTCCACTATCATAACACTTATCAAAACTTATCTTTGATCTGATTTACAAAACGACGGAACTGTTAGCATCCATCCATTTAACATATGCTGGAAGTCTGCACTCCACTGAAATATAAAAGGCGAATATCATAAAGCAGTACGTTTCCAATTATACTTATGCTTGTTCTTGTTGACGTAGTAACATTAATTACGATGTCTTTCTCTATTCCATATTGCTTCTTTCCACTCGTTTATTAGTAGCCGAGTTTGATTTTCCCCATCAAAAGTAAAAGGGATTGGCTAAATATCTGAAGGAAGCCTCGTCTAGTTAAAGACTTAAAGCATACGTAGAAGGACAAATCATTTTGTTGATGGTACAATGTACACTAAAGCCCTCTTAGATGATTTTTAGATATTAAAATTAATGTTTAACATAATTAAGGGCATTCCATAGGCATTATGCTTTATGCAAGCAACTCGGTATTGACTGATTTGCATTCTACTATTAATGAAACAATGGGCATTGTTATTGACACTCCAAATATTGTTAGGGGGAGGCCAATTTTGTCATACCGAAAATGGAGTGTCAATAACAATGCCCGAAATAATCCATGAAGCATCATTTTTGTCATACCATGTTTATTAGGTTTCTTTTTTTTTTATTTTATTTTATTTTATTTTATTTTATTGACATATCAAGTAGTGTGTCCTAGTTAAATGAATAACACAAAGTGTGAGTCACTTTGCAAATTGCCTATGTGAAGGTGTAAACACCCACCGTGATTACAAAAGAGATATGGATGTGTTTTAATGTGTAGGGCCGGCTTCAGGAACAGTCGAAGCAGACTGCCGCCTGGCGTAATCTCCTCGAGAAGGCAACAGGTGGTGATGTAGCCGGAATGACTAAGGGTTGAACTAAAAAGACAAAGAATGGTATATGTATGTTAAATCAAATGAGCATGTAGCTGAGTTGGCAGTGACAACTACTATTTACCCAAGCCGAGAATGATGGTACGTTCTTGTGCATGTTTAACTATTTTACACCTGCTGCCTACAGCAATCCCCCTCCCTCACTTTTTTAGAGCCGACACTGTTAATATTATGTAATCACTAAAAATAGCTATATTCTTGGTTTTTATGTTCTTATATGGTAAACTAGATTCTTATTTCCTAAATATAAAAAAGAAAATGTAACTTACAATTTCCTGAAACAAAATGCCATTTAAAGTTCTTTAAAATTTGATAGTAGTGCAATGAAATTATGCTTAAATAACATAATTACTGTCTACAAATTAAAAAAAAATGATTTTTAGTTTTGAAAACTTTATAAAGAATGTAAGTTAAACTACTTTTTCCGACTACAAGATAACACCGTTATTCCAACGGCTCATGGCCGTTGAGAGCCATTGCTATAAAGTTCACTTCTAATGGTTCCCAATGGAAGCAACACACACTTTCCAATGATAATACCAACGGCTTCTAACGTCAAGAGGCCGTTGGTAAACGTTGGGAATCGTTAGAACAATATAACCAATAAGCCGTTTGAAGCCATTGAAAAATGATGACCAATAAGCCATTGCGATCCGTTGGAAATCAGAGTATTTTGTTATATAACGGCAAGTCAATATCCTTTCAGCCACTTCATGTTCATTTTCATTCCATTTCACACATATGTAACACATATAACATTCAAACATCTCTCTCTCTCTCTCTCTCTCTCTATATATATATATATATATATATATATATATATATATAATAAACCATCTAAATATCCAAACATTTCAATATATATAAAATAAACCGTCCAAGCATCACAAACCAAATTCCCAATCTCACACATCAACAAACCAAGTGTGCACCATCAAAATACATCCAAAATAGCTTACTGATCAACTCCAAACCAATATATACAACATAAAAACACAATCCTCACCAACTCCAAGTCAATATTTACATCGTGCAAGCACAAACACAACAAAACATACCTCTCAAGCATTTTCGCCTCCTCCGGAACCACCAAACTACGAAGGAAAGGATTAAAGGAATCATGCTGCTGCACATACCCCCTAGTTTTGTTCAGCTGCTCCATTTGTATGGCTCGAAAACGATTTTCCTCCTACAACTGCTCGATCGTTGCTCTAAGCTCTTTTATTTCAGCCTTGTCATGAGTTTTTTCATATGCCTTTTGAGTTGCCCTAGCCTGCAAATAGAATGAAAGATGTCCTGAAAAAAGGAAAATGATAACCTAGTAATAATATTTTCTACATAGGAAAAAAAAGATGTGAATTGTTGCTATCATATTTAAGGCACATTAAATAGTTGCATAACCGTCAACTTCGTAAATATTCATATTAAATATAATATTACAATGTTTTAAGATTACCGCTTGGTTCGCATAGCGACAACGCTTATCGCGCTGTGTTGGATTCATAATAGAGTCGAAAAGATCATCTTCTTCCTCCCGCGACAACTCATCGCAATCAGACTCTGCAAGCAGCTGTATCCGTTCCTCTTGAAACTTTGCCTATAATGCAAAACAATTACAGTTGAAATATAGCAGAACATTTTTTATTTATTTTACATAGCTAGCTACTAAACTTATCGATATATATTAATAAAATATGATTTAAAATATACGTACATATGCACTTGTCTTCATATCCTCATCACCCCCACTGATTGTTGAATACATCAGCATGATTTTTTTTGTTTAATGGTAATAACACATATTACTCTATAAATGTTTTTGTAATTGTACTATTCTACATTTCATCTCATACAGGATAAATATCAATATTGAATGATGATACTATTGCACAAAATTTAAATATTCAAACTGTATTTATTATTCAATAAATTTTTTTAATTTAAATATCAAGAATAATACATCTTTCAGAACTCACTTTTGTACATTTTGGTTATCATATTCATTTACATTGTTTCCTCAATACGGTTCACTCATTTCACTCAGTCATACACATGTGAGGGTTTTATTAATCTGGCAATTTTATCGTTACAATTTAAATAGTCCATATCAGTCATAAGTTCAACCTGTAAAATATAGTCATCGCCATACAAGCCTCTCGCTCGTATGGTAAATCTTCCACCTCGTCACACAAGCTCCAAATGCTTATGTGGTATATGATGAAGTATGCCTATCTTCAGAGGTATGCCATGCAATGTAGTTCAAAATTAATTGTTACTATCCTATGGCGATGTTTATTATTTCACACAGAACAACCAGCACTCTACATCCAATGGCATTCACAGGAGTTGATATAATAATATTTCGCATCCAACTCATTAAGGTTTACCTATTTGTCGGGCATGCAAATAAATTCTTTACTCAACAGCTATCCATTTACCTGTTCAAACATATATAATACACATGTATATATTTCTATCTATTTTCTAATCAGTTCAATGTGTGATTTAATCAAATAAATTCTACTATTCATTCTATTATTGATTAAATTGACTATCGTTTCAATAATTTAATTAATCCAATTTACTATCACACAATGCAAACAACAATCAATTTGTTTTTTAACTTTTCAAAAATATACCTTTTATATATTCAAAAATTATATTTCTAAAATCAGACTATATATATAATCACAAATACGTTATTTTAAAAACATATTACTCTCGACTCGTTCTGAGGCACATCTGACACCATCTCTAACGAGTTGTTCTGATTCTGCTATACTCATACTAGGATATTACTGATCCTATCTGTAATGAGTTACCCGTCATAGAACACTACTGGTTCTATTTCTGACGAGTTCGTTAATATGTTATATTCCAGAACTAAGCTTAACCAAAGCTCTGATACCACGTTGTGACGACCCCAAATCCCGTACTGACGGTGATAAGGGTAATCTTTGGAATATAACACGGAAAAAGATAATAGCAGAACAGAAATAAAATAAATACACCAGATAATGCACAATAGAATATACTGGATAAACGTAATCATTAGAGTTACACAGTATACAGGATCATACTTAGTACAAATACAGTTCAGCTAAACATAAATGTCTACAGCGGAAAACAAACATAATGTACAATAGGAGCTGAACAACATAAAAAGAGATAAATAATAGAATCCATCTTTAGCTCCAGCTATCCAGAAAGAACCAGCTAAACCTGAATACAAGGCTACCCGTGTAGGAAAAGGGGCACCCGAGTTTGAAAGTGAAACAAACTAGGAGTCAGTCATGGGACTGGTATGAGAAATCTACTCAACACATTTAGGATATGGCTAATCACAGGACCACGCCACTTTCGTGGAACGGGTTTACTCCATCGGATCGCCAGTGCTTTAAAACAAATAATTCTTTGAAACATCGCAATGCTTTTTATAAAAATGAAGTCATTATAATACTCAGTTCCCATCACACAATGCAACGCAAACCAGAGGATAGAGTTTTACCTTATAATGGCCAAAATATGCTTGATACGAATAAAACAAAAGCATTTGATATTACTACTAATGTTTATATGTTTCAAAAAAACAATTTCAAATCATAACTATCAATCATAGACGACATGAGCGTCCCATGCCACTATGTCGCCAAATATGGGTATACAATCAAAACCGCACAGTCACGTATTTGGGAATTGGATTTCCGTCATGAACCAAGGCAAAAGATAGTCCTTACCGACTTCGAGACTGCCTAGCCCGAGTCTCAGGATCAGAACGCATCGACCCTTGGATCGTCAGGGCCGGTCCACATGGAGTGGATTAAAATGCCTGAACAATATGTTTCTCCGCCCTTTGGGGGCGTAAGTGAGTCAACGAATGACTCCATCGGTCCCGGATCGACCGATATATCCGAGGCGCCTCGCAACAGCAACAACCACATAAGTCAAACTCGTCAAGGCGTGTAAAACCACTGACGCCACTTCTAGCTAGGAAGAAACGCAGGCCCTCCCTGATGTCCTCTCTCGTTTCTGGTTCATACCGGGGTGTGAGGCTCACGAATTTACGTTATACACAAAGCTACGCCACACAGGCGGGGCTTTGATCATCACCACAAGACTTTGCTTTTCAACAGAAGCCCTGATCACTGCATCTTAGCATGCCACACAGGCAATTCACACCTTGCAACTGATGGCTATCAATCACACAGAATAAATTCCAATGTCAGACACACTGTCCATTTGCAAGTCCGTTCTGGGTCTGAACGAAACCGGAGGCACTATATACCTCGCAAACCCATCGATCACCACGCACGTCTGGACGATCACCACTCACTATCCATATTTCGGGATGCCTCCCAATCAGGACCTCGGTTACCATCCAAACGAAGTGAAGATCTCCGGTCTTCGACCACCGTCTTCATCTTCGATTTCTTATCGTCGATTCAGTTATTCAAAATGGGATAAACCCGGTCTCTCTGAGCAACTCGCGTATATAATAAACAAGTGCAACACTAACATACATACGCATCATTTCAATTCATTAGTCACTAACCGTCAATCAGTAAGAGAACGATTTCCCAAACATTAACCCCGAAGGCCGAAACCAACATCAGATCAATACCCAAGAAACCATTCGACTTAGCCAAACTTCA
Source organism: Allium sativum (assembly GCA_030737875.1). Taxonomy (NCBI): domain Eukaryota; kingdom Viridiplantae; phylum Streptophyta; class Magnoliopsida; order Asparagales; family Amaryllidaceae; genus Allium; species Allium sativum. The sequence continues at coordinate 311,661,988 of CM060912.1, forward strand.
GTTAGTTTCTAAATTTCACATCCATATTGTTTATAATATTTTATAATGATTTATCGCTATTTTTATTTATTTTAAAATAGCCAATTTACTCAAAACGACGCTTCGGGCCATAACGCGACCGTGGCGCTGTTTTTCTTTAGATTTGATTTACACATATCTAAAAATCTAACCGTTGGATCTTCACAAAATTCACATCATTAGAAAGATCTTTTCAAAACGAATCCAACGGTTCCAGTTTCGGGAAAATCCGACGGTCGGATCTCCCGGTACAATCGTTTGAAGTTTCGATTTCAAAATACGAACTGCAGCGTCGTTATTCGATTAAATATAATTATATATATATATATAATCGATTCTGGCGCTGTTTTTCTTCAGAAGTGAATTAAACATTCCAGACAATCTAACCGTTGGATCTTTACAAAGTTGGTGCCGTTGGAAAGATATTTCCAAAGCGGACCCAACGGTTGCGGTTTCGGGAAAATCCGATGGTCGGATCGCCCGCACTAATCGTTTGAAATCACGGTTTCAAAATACGAACTACAGCGTCGTTATTCGATATTTATCAATTCTATTTATTTATATATATATCGATTCTTCGATTTCAAAACCATATGAATTTCATACATTTGATAAAAACGGTCTTTTTATCTAACTATTTTCTATTTCAACACTTCACTATTTTTAACAATTCATGTATATAATAAAATGTGATTTTTAATGTAAAACAATTCTTTTCAGAACTTGACTATTTTATATAGTTAATATAGGTGATAAAAATAGGATTTTTATTATAAAACAATTTATTTCAAAACAAGATTATTTTATACAGTTAATATAGGTGATAAAAATAGGATTTTTATTATAAAACAATTTATTTCAAAACAAGATTATTTTATATAGTTCATATCGATGATAAAAATTGGATTTTTATTATAAAACACTTTCTTTCAAAACATGAATACCATTCAACACATGAATTTCTATCCAACGAATGAATATCGATTCAACACATGAAGGTTTTCTATAGTTTATATATATCGATAAAAAGGTGATTTTTATATTTAAAACACGAATACCATTCAACATATGAATTTCTATCCAACGAATGAATATCGATTCAACACATGAAGGTTTTCTATAGTTTATATATATCGATAAAAAGGTGATTTTTATATTTAAAACACGAATACCATTCAACACATGAATTTCTATCCAACGAATGAATATCGATTCAACACATGAAGGTTTTCTATAGTTTATATATATCGATAAAAAGGTGATTTTTATATTTAAAACATGAATACCATTCAACACATGAATTTCCATCCAACGAATGAATATCGATTCAACATATGAAGGTTTTCTATTCAACGAATAAATATAGTTTCAACAAATGGAAATAATTCTAACACATGAATATTATTCAAAATTTCGGCAGCATAACGGCAGGGTAGTTAAAACCGGGACCGTCCCTAGTACGGATCCTCGCTCTACCTTAAAACCTCGCGGTTTTTGACAATGGGGATTCATGCATCTAGTTCGCACGCAGGCGGCATGTATATTTATTTCATTTCCACAAACAATTCCTATGTGGTTTCAACCAAATATTTCTCAACCACAAACGGGTATTTTTCAACCACAATCAATCAATATCAACCACAAAAAATTCCAATCAACCATTCGCTATCAATCAATTTTCACACCAATCACAACCAATAAATATCGTCCATGGTTTGTGGACGAGGGGCGTATATATATAACATTTCACTTCTATTTCAACACATAAATAATTTTTACAACGCATATATAACTTATACATCGAACGTACAACTTATACAACGCTTATACAAGAGGTGTACAACGCTTATATAACTCATACATCGACTATATAATTTATACATCGTCGTTTTCCATATCGTTTATAAATTAGAAATCTCACTTTGGGTTCCACTCCACCGAAAATAGCAGAAGGCTCTGAAAAATATGCGGTCTCTTCTGGAATGTAGAAGACGTCCACACGAGTCCACTGTCTCTTGTTTCACTGAATTTCGTCAAGAAACGAAAAAGATATGATTTTTACAAGTTTGCAACGGTTTAAAAGTGTTAAAATAGTTGAAAATAAACAAGGTCGTACCTCAGCTGTTTCGTTCAAAACTAGGTTTGGATTTTTCTTCGAATCCGTGTAGCTATTCGTCGATCAGCCTTCGCAGCGTCAAAGGGGGAGGAGAGGCGCGCTGGCGCCTGGAGGGGGGAGGCGTTCGATCGCCTGTGGTAGGCGGGGCGGCGACGAAAATACCCGAACTTCCCGAGCTCGATTCTCACTCCACAAGCCACGAAAAATTCCAAACTTTATATGGATTTGAAGATCTCGAGGAGCTCTACAAAATCTTCAACTGGAGGAGGGGCTAATTTTGCGTGGATTGATCAGAAAATGAACGGGAAGTGATGAACACCTTTCCATCGTCGATCGCGATATTATCGGGGAGAGAGAAAAATATCTGGGCCAATGATATTTTTTTATATTTATAAATTTTTAAAATCCAAAAATACCCACTTTCACCCACGAACACTAATTCAAACCCAACGACTATCGTCCCTAGCGTTTTACCCCCATTCTGAACACAATGGGATATGTTTCGTAGGCCCATTAGACTATTTCAGTCAGTTTTCCTTCAAATTAAAGTATAAAACATTCAATATTCGATTTGAACATACGTTTCAATTTGCCAGAGCCACAAACTGATTCGAAAAATTCCAGAAAAATAAATCTAGCTATGTTTTGACGATATGGTCCCAACAAAACTAGTTTCGTCGAATTTTGAGACTGTTTGCAAAAAGGCCCATTTCTGGTCGATCCAATTTAACTGTAATTGGCCAAAACACATTTTCCTTTGCCATGCTCACATACTAGCTTCAAAAATTATGAAATTTGAAACCTAGCAATAACTTCACATCCCAGATCCAACAAAAGTGGTTTCGTCGAATTCCGATGTCGTTTGCAAAATGGCCAATTTCACGGACTATTTAAATTCCATAGCGATCTTTCAGAAAATTCATTTGGCCATAACTTTTGCTTTCCGCTATGAAACTTTGATTTTTTAGATTCGTTAGAAAGGTATTCACTAACAGATTTAAATATTTTTGGTTTCACTCAAATCCATTTTGTTTTGCACCCGGTACAGTCCGACAAAGTTTGAATTCAAATTTTGAAACTGCAGCGCCATTTCAGGCCTTGTTTATAATTAGAATTAATTATATTCGTTTTCAAGCGTCGATTCAAACTCACTTTCCATTGATATTATTTAAAATATTTATTTTAAATATTTAAAATCCACTATTTTAGCCAATTTAAAAATTTTAAATCGGTTCAGATTTTCTGGGTCGTTACAACTGAATTTAATAGAATTTCTTATGGGTCCGTTTGTCATAGGTTCCTATTAAGTTTCAAAATTAGGCTCACATCCGGTGCTAAACTTATTGTAAATTAGGTCCCTATTTTTGAAAAATTCATGAAAAAAATATAAAAAAACCACGAAAATTCATTATTAAATAAAAAATATATATACCGAAATATTCATGCGTTAAAACAACCAAAAACCACATTAAAACCCAAAATAACACAAAACAACGAAATAATAGGTTTTTGCATCAAAAGATGCACATATTCATACATAGTTGCATACATTCATGCTCATATTTCAGTGTTGCGTCCAATTCCAGTATATAAATGCATACATGTATGCAGCTAAACAGTATTGTATGCATCCTTTTGTGCATATAATCAATTCTAGCCTGTTTTTTCAAGCATTCGCCGTTTTCAGACATTGTTGCATGCATCTATGCTCTTATACATAATACACGCATACATCTATGCGCATATTCAGAAGTCGTCGTCCCTTTTAAATTTGTTGCACATATGCATGCATATATACAGAATAGTTGCATTCATGTATGCAACCATTCGTAACACATGAATCTCAGTTCAACTTTGTATGCATACATGTATGCGACTTTTGGTAATAGGTGCATACATTTATGCATATATTGGTCCATATTTTCAACATAAAAACACTATATGAATATATGCATGTATTATACTACTATTGGCAATACTTGCATAGATGTATGCAACTTTTTTTTTGAATGCTTCTAGGAATATTTCCTTTTTTTTGAGTGAGTGGCGCAATTTTTTTTTTTTTTTTTTTTTTTTTTTTTTTGCTTAAAACTTGGAAAAGGCGGAAGATGCTGGACAAGAAGGCGGAAGATGCTGGACGAGAAGGCGGAAGGGATAAAAAAAAGGAGCGGCACCTTAATTCTAGGGACTGTGTTTACAATAAATCTTTGGGGCGGACGTGCGCTAATTTTCAAACTTAAATAGGGACCTTAGCCTAATTTCCACATTTCTCATTGTAATACTGCACAGGAAATCTGATATACTTTGGAGGTCATTCATGAAGGAACGTCTCAAGTGAAAGAGTCTTCCTTATTCAGCAGTGAATACAAAAACTTCATTACGCAAAAGGATGAGAGTATAAAAGACATGTATGGTCGATTTTCAGTGTTGGTTTACAATGCTAGAGCTTTTGGAAAAGCATACACTAAAGTGGAACTAGTGAGGAAATTTTTACGAGTTCTGCCAATGATGTTAAGGCTAAAGTCATAGCGATTCAAGAACCAAAGGATTTGAAGAAATTGAGCATGGAAGAGCTGATTGGAAATCTGATGACATATGAAATGGAGTTGAAGGCAAGAGAAGAACGCAACAAATCGGAATCAAAGAAGAACTCGATAACCTTAACTAACACCATTGACAACGATAACGATACGAAAGATCCTTTTGAGAAGTTTGCTATGGCTGTCAGACATATCAAGAAATGGACCAAATTCAAACCACGAAAAATCAAGCCAAAAGCCAACAAATCAAGAAACTCTGAAAGTTCAAACGAGGAATTAATCTGCTTCAAATGCAAGAAGTCAAGGCATATCAAACCAAACTGCCCACTGCTTCAAAAAAAAAAAAAAAAAAGCTTTTCCAACAACACGGGATGATGAGGAAGGAGAAGAAGTTTCTGACAGCAGTGAAAGCGAGGCTAGTCGATGTTTTATGGCACAGTTAGATTCAGAAGACAACATAGAAGACTCTAGTGAGGTATACAGTTACAAAGATTTACTTTTGATGTGTCATAATCTTACTAAAACTATTGATGCTCTAGAATTAAAAGTGAAGAAACTAAAATTTGATAGACTGAAGCTGGTTCTTGATAATGATAGGTTAGAATCTGAACTTGAAAAGTTTTAAATATTTAAAACCTAGAATCTGGAAAGTGTAAGCTTCTGAATCTGGAGCTATCAACATTCAAGTCAAACATAGAAGATCTTGAAAAGGAAAAATTGTGTTTGAAAGAAAATGATGACGTTAAAAGGAAGAATTTCATAAATAGATGCACCTCACTTGTGACCGAGAACACATCACTTAAAACCAAACTCCAAGATATTGAGTTTACTTTGAATAAGTTTTCAATAGGTGAAACGTCTTCTAAAATATTATTAGGAAATCAGTTGTTTGCTAACAATAGAAAATGACTAGGTTTTGGAAAAGCACAGAATAATGTGAATGATAATGCTAAAGGTAGGAGTGTCTTTCCTAAGTGTGTGAAATGTGGAATAATTGGACACGAATTTGAAAATTGTTAGAATAGGAACAAAAATAGAAATTTTACACAAGTTTGGGTTCCTAAGAATTTGGCAAGCATTTATCATAACTATTGGAAAACAAATAAAAATGCAAAACAAATCTGGGTTTCAAAAGGTTTTTTCCTCCATAATGCTCCAGTCACTGATACTCTTGGACCTAAGAGCTTCTCTGGGCCATTTTCTTATCTTCTTGTGTAGGTATATTGGCAAGCTAAGGAGGAACATAAATCATATTTGGATTCAGGTTGTTCTAGACATATGATAGGTGACAAGTCATTGTTCCTTGGCCTAGAAAAATATAAAGGTGGGAGTGTAACATTGGGCGATAATAGCAAGTAAGATTATTGGTAAAGGTAAAGTAGGTAACAGTATTTTTTAGTTTAACCGATGTTTTATACATTGACAATTTACTTCACAGTCTCATCTCTATAAGTCAACTGTGTGATAAAGGTGTGAATGTCGTCTTAGATAGTGAGATTTGCAAAACCATTGAAACATCCACTGGTAACATTGTTTTCACAGGCAAAAGAAAAGGGAATGTTTACATACTTTCATTTGAAGAATCTAAATCTTTCTAGATGTTTGGTAGCCATAGAAGAAGAGACAGCTTTGTGGCATAGGAGACTAGCACAATCTACTATGGGTCTCTTGGAAAATCTGGAAATAAAAAAACTTGTTAGAGGTCTGCCACATCAAAAATTTAAAAATAATAAAGTGTGTAAAGTATGTTCCATGGGCAAATTTAGTCGTTTATCATCTCATTCGAAAATTATTGTTAGCACTTCTCGAGCTCTTGAATTAATCCATACAGACTTTTTTAGACCAAACGATTTTGCAAGCTTAAATGAAAAACATTATTATTATGTATTGGTTGATGATTATTCTAGATTCCATGGGTTAATTTTCTAACCAAAAAGTCTGAAAACTTTTGATTATTTTTCAAAGTTTTCAAAACTTTTTCAAAATGAAAATGGTGTTTCAATTAAAACTTTGAGAAGTGATCATAGAGGTGAATTTGAAAATTTAGACTTTGAATTTTTTTTTGAAGAAAATGGTTTTAAACCCGAATATTCCACCCCTCGAACACCTCAACAAAATGGGGTAGTCGAAAGGAAAAATCATGCATTACAAGAATTAGCTATATCCATGTTGAGTGAGCATAAATTGCTTCTAACTTTCTGGGTAGAGGCAGTTAATACTTCTTGTTATGTAATGACTTGAGTTATGATTAGACCAATACTTAACAAAATGTCATATGAATTGTTGTTTGATAAAAAGCCTAAGATCTCGTATTTTAGAGTATTTGGATGTCCTTGTTATATTCTCAACACAAGATATCAACTTGAAAATTTTGAATCAAAAGCTTATGAAGGAATTTTCATGGTTATTCTTCGAAAAGAAAAGCTGATAGGGTCTTCGATAAGCGATTAAGAATAATTATTGAAACCATTAATGTGAAGCCTGATGAATCAGACTTGGAGGTGACTTGTGGAAAGAAAAAATATGATGTTGTTGTGCAAGAAAGTAAAAAGCAAAGTAATGAAATTGAAGTTAGAAATGATGAAGTGACAGAAGCAACAGTTGAAGTTGAAAAGTTGAAATTCAGACCTAATCATCCTCTAGAATTGGTCATTGGAAGTCCAATGGCAGGTGTTTGCACTCTTTCTTTTGTTAATAAGAATGTTTGTGCTTTTTGCATCCATAATGCTTTTATTTATGAAATTGAACCAAGCTCTTATGATGTTGCTATTAACGATGAATGTTAGATTTTGGCAATGCAAGATGAACTTAACCAACTTGAGAGGAATAAGGTTTGGAAACTGGTTCCTAGGAAAATCGCGGTGTATATATGGACGTGTTTTTGGTTCGAGGAGAAAACGGGGAGGGATTTCACGGCAAATGGGGTTCGGCTTTGGATAGTGGGCCCTACAGATGGCTGGTGACATTGCTGGTGGTGCTAGTGGGGACAGGCGGTGGCTGGTGGCTGGTGTGGTAGTTTAAAGGGGAGAGAGGCGGGTTTTAAGGCTTTTAAAGGAGTAAGGATCTTTTTAGGAGGTGGGGGCCCACGACCTGGGGTGGCAATGGACGGAGGTGGCTGGTGGTGGTGGAGGAGGTGGGCTAGGTGGCGGGTAGGCTGTGGCATGGGCGGTGGAACTAAGGAAGGAAGGGGAAGGAGAAAGATAGGTGAAGAAATGAGAGAGAAGTAGGAAATGGTGGTTCTATTTATAGAAAATGGGGAAGAACTCAGATGGATGAGGTGTCGACATTCTAAGAAGAGGAGGGAGGATGCATGATAACTCAAAGAAAGCACAAATGGCTTAGGTGGTGACAAAACATAGAAAGCACAACTTGTATCTATGTTGTTTTAATTAATTTTAATTACACTACATCTTCTTATTTCTGCTCGTATGATCACATATTAATCCCGATTGCTAGAAATTTGAAAATCTACTATGCTTTTCAGATACGGTTCCAATGGTCCTAGTTTTTTCGAATTCCGTGACCATTTGCAAAAATGGCCTTTATATTACTCAGTGTTATTATTATTTAATTTTAACTGGTTTACCAATCTACGTTTATATTACACATGCTCACACACTAACTCCGACTGACTTGAAATTTGGAACCTTACCATTATTTATCATTATAGATCCAATAAAAATGGTTTCATCGAATTCTGAGATCGTCTACAAAATGCTTATTTTTCTAGTTTTTTTTTAAATAGCACTAGATTATCGATTTTCAAAATATTCTTATTAATTATTATTTTGAAAATCCAATAACCTTATTTTAACTATTTTATAAGTTATACTCAAATGTTATCACAAATTCTCAAAAAAAATTACGATATCGATAAATAATGTCAAATTCTCAAAATTATTTTAATTGATAAGTTGATAAAACTAATTTAAATAACTTATCTTACCATTATACTTTTTGAAATCATATTTAAAAATGAGTGTACATAACCAAAACCACACGTGGTTATTTCAAATTCTTAAAACTCAAATTTTAAAAATATCAGAAATTCTAGGTCATTGCAATGAATTTGCTTCAAGATAATGGAGAATGCAAACCTCTCCTTTAATTTTATACTGATTAGCTTGGGGTTTTGATAGCTTGAAAGGAGGAAAAGCAATGTATATTCTTTGTTAAAGTTTTAGCTAGTGGACGAGGAGGAAATAATAAAAGGAAAGTGTCATACCTTTATTTTTCCTTCTCCAGAAACAATAGGAAGGATGGAAATGGGCCAAACTACCCAACAAAGCCCAAGTGAAGTTAACTAATGCTAATTACACTTTAATTACACAATTACAAATGCTACTAACACTTTTGATCCATTTAACACACAGACTCTAATTAAGTTTTATTTAGTTTACAAAACACAAACACATATACACTAGAATAAACTTTAAAACACTTTACTAACTTTTAAATATCAATTTTTAACACAAACACATCAATATAAGCATGTTTATCAAAATAATAATTTTACCTTTGAAACACATTTATATTCTACAATGAGGTTCACATACTCCATAAATTTAACAATTTAAATCTATCAACTATATAAAATATTTAAAAGCTTCGAATATTGATTCATAATCAATATTTATATTTATAATTTATATGAATAACAAATCTAATCAATTCACTCATTATTGTTATTAATGCCACCAATTCGATTTTAACAACAATCTACACATATAATTCCATCTTAACAAAATTAAACATTATATTTTGTTACTTTAAAATTTACATAACAATTACCAAACATAGTTAGGAACTCAATCCCTAATTTGTATGTCAAGAGTACAACTGTGTGTGTGTGTGTGTATGAAAAGACAAATTCATGACTTATTAATATATAATTTAAACAATTCAACACTTGTATTGAAAATATATTTCTACTTAAATATTAGTGCTAAAAAATATTGTATATTTTCAATATTCACTATAATCCCCAGGTTATGATTTATAAACACAGATTGGAATAAATTACTTATTACACAAAGGTATTAATCTATTCCAATATACTCAATTCAGAAAATCACAAGTTCCTTATTTCTCCTTTTAAAGCACTAGGGTATAAATCTATTCCAATATACTCAATTCAGATAATCAAAAATTCCTTATTTCTCCTTTTAAAGTACTATAAGAGCTAGACTCATAAACTCGTATTTTATTTTCTTAGTTTTAAAATATTGAAAATACACTAGAATCTATTTAGCCTAGATATCCAAAACCCGAGTTGTTACAGTTTGTGTTTAGAATTAAGAAATTTTGTATTTAAGTTGTAATGCGTGGAGATGACGAGTATGACGTTGGGTGTTCAATCTAGAGAGTAGCTAGTTGAAGAAAAATTTTGTTTGAAGCATTTTATACAATGTGTATATATTTTGCTTCATACAAATATATATATATATACATATATATATATATATATAAGTATATTATAAAATAATAGGAAGTGTTGATTTAGAATTATGATTTGAGCTTGGGTTGAGTACCGTGATTTTTCATGGTCGAATTTTGATTTAAGTTAATGATTCGATTTGATTGATTCAATCGTGTTGTGTCAGCTTTCGTGTCGGCTTCTGTGCCTGTTTCAGGATATGTAATCTAATTTTATTTTGCCATGCAAGTGAGAACCCTCACTCAAAATTACAAATTTCAATATGTAAATTGAAATAGATGACATATGAAGTGTTAGGATTACAACAGAAAACCTAATTTATATGTTATGCAACTTGTGCACATGTGACACGCACACTTGTGACATATATGACACGAATTTGACTGTTATGATATGTGTTGATTTATATGTGTTATTTGAAATGTTATATTTATTTTGTTCTCACAGTGCAAGTTCCCTGTATATTTGTAAAATCATTATGGGATGAAATGATATATACCTGAATCACGGTATAAATTAAGGAATTTAAAATTGAATTTATTGGAATGCGGGTTGAAATGATAAATACATGTAAATTGGATATTAAACAGATTAAAATTATATTTATATCCGTATTGCTTGGTGTAACAACCTGAAAATCTGGGCCAGTTTAAAATTTTTATTTTGGCAATTTTAGTGAATTTTGAATATTTAAAATGAATTATTTTAAATAATATCGACGAGAAATTTATTTTGAATAGAATTCGAACGTATATATTATATACGTCGTCGTTAGAATATAATAATGAAATATAATTATAAATTGAATTGAAAACGGCGGTAGTTCGATAATTCGATTTCAAACTTCAATTGAATGTACCGGGTGCAAAACAAACCGGATTTTAGTGAGACCAAAAATATTAGGATCTAATTGATGATATCTTTCCAACGAATATGAAAAATTGAAATTTCATAGCGGGAATCAAAAGATATGTCCAGTTGAAAATTCTGAATAGTCGCTATGGAATTCAGGCCCTTAAAAATGGGAATTTTGCAAACGACCTCGGATTTTGACGAAACCACTTTTGTTGGATCCGTGATGTCAAGTTATTGCTAGATTCCAAATTTCATAATTTTTCGAATCAATATGTGAGCGTGGCATAGGAAAACATGTTTTGACCATTTTAGTTGATTTTAATCGACTGGAAAATGGCCATTTTTCCAACGGTCTCAGAATTCGACGAAACTAGTTTTGTTATGACCCTATCGTCAATACGAAGCTATAAAATATTTTTCTGGAATTTTTAGAGTTAGTATGTGACCCCAGTAAATTGAAATGCGCGTTCAAATTCAATATATAGAGTTATATGTTGGTTTTGATGAAAACTGATCGAAACGATCGAATCAGCCTACGATACATATCCCATTGTGTTCGGAATGGGGGTAAAACGCTATGGACGAAAGGCGGTGGGCCTCGTTTAGAGGTCGTATGTAAAAGTCAACTTTTTTGGGATAAGAAAAAAAATAATTAAATAAAAAATTAAAACCATCTTCCCTTTATTAGTTCTGGCCCCCCCTTTCTCGTTTTTCATTAGTTCAGAAGGAAAAAAAGGAAAAGGAGCAGATCGCGATCGATGATCGCAAGGGGGGCTCGCCGCCGCCGCTGGTGGCAGGCGCACCACCGCCTCCCTCTCTCACGCGCTCTCTTCCTCTTCTTCTCCCCTTCGATTTCAGCCCACCGCCACCCCTCCCCCCCCCCCCCCCCCCCGCACCCCATTCCGCCGCCGCCGCCCACTGCGGCTTCCACCAGGTGGCGGGCGCCACCGCCCCTCTTCACACTCTCTCCTCCTTCCTGCGAAAACCCCAGCTCCAAACCCCCCTCATCCCAGCGACGCAGCCACCGCAACTGCCTGCACCGACCTCCACCGCCACCTGACCACCCTCGCCGAACCCCTCCTGCCACCTAGACGCAGCGCCATCCCGCCTTCTTCTCCACCTTCTGTAAGTTCTTCTATTTATTTTTATTTAATGTTTTCAAATCAGTTTTCTTGTGCGAAAGTCATTAATTTAAATAAAAATCAAATTTTTGTTATATGATAGGAGTTAAAATAGAAAAGATTAGATTTTTTAAAATAGTAAAGATTAGATTTTTAAAATAGAAAAGATTAGATTTTTAAAATAGAAAAGATTAGATTTTTAAAATAGTAAAGATTAGATTTTTAAAATAGAAAAGATTAGATTTTTAAAATAGAAAAAATTAGATTTTTGAAATTTGAAAAGATGATATTTTTATAGGTTGAAAGGCGAAATCTTTAATATTGAAAAGGCAAAATCTTTAATATTGAAAAGGCGAAATCTTTATATAGAGAATAACGAAGTAAAAATTTGATTTTTATATATTGAATAACGAAGCAAAATTTCGATTTTTATACATTGAATAGCGAAATAAAAATGTAATTTTTATATATGTAGTGGCTACGGGCAGCGAAAGTGATGAAAGGCGAGAACGACGAAGATTTCTACATAAGAAGTGTCGTGGAGTTGGGATACTTATCGGTGAGAACTTCTCACTCTAAAATTTCTTTTTCTAGTTATATATATATAACTAGGATGCAGACGGTGCTTAGCAGCACCCGACACCCGTCATCCACAGACCATGGATGGCTTGTTTGTTTAATTGATGTGTTGTGAAAATTGTTTGTGCTGTTGATGTGAAATCGATAATAAAATGTAGATGTGTTGAGATAAATTAATTATCGTTAAAAATATAATTTTTAATGTGAAAGTGAATAAATAAATATTTATAAACAAATCGGCCGATTTGTTTATATACACTGATTTGACTGATATTGATTGGGATGATAAATTTTACACATCGCCCAACTGCACGAATAAAAATATGTGTTTGTTGATTTGAAACCCCACACGGGTGTTGGGATGATATTTGAGTACACTAATCCCAATTATTTAATTGTATGTCGATCGATGGATCGACAGACTGTATAAGCGTTGATTATTTATATTTGATGCTTATACAGTTGTGTGGTGCACCTTGGATGATGAGTGATTGTTTATCATTGCTATTATATACATGTGTTGTATGGAATCCATATAATTAACATTATATGGTGATTGATTGGGCCTCATTCCAATCGGGAAAATAATGAATATTATAAAGGGAAAATTCATGTGTTGAATATAAAAACAGTCATGTGTTGACGATGTTCGTGTGTTGAGTAAAATATTTTAATAATAAAATTTACATCTTTATCATATTTAAAATTAGAAATACTTTACGGTTGAAGTCTAATTAAAAATCAAACGATAGATACCATAGTTTTATAAAATATTTTACATAACAAAAATAGTGATGTGTTGACAGTACTCATGTGTTGAGATTAGTCGTTTGTTGAAAGAAATATAGATTCATGTGTTGAATAGAATAAATATTCATGTGTTGAATAGAATAACGAATTATTGAAATATAAAGCCGTGTGGATTAGAGATGCGTTATTTTGACGCGAAGGATATTTATATCGATTTTATTCGTTTTATAATGAATATTGAAAAGTGATTTCAAAATCTAATATTTTGAAATGAAATTCAAATTAAATTAGAATAAAAATTCAAATTGAAATTGAATTGAAATCAATTTGAAATGAAATCGAATTGAATAGAAAGTGAATATGAATTCAAATTGAATAGAAATGAATTCAAATTGAATAAAATTGAAATTGAATTTAAACGAATTGAAATCATTTTGAATGAAATTTAAAACGAACTGAAATTGAATTGAAATCAATTTGAAATGAATTCGAATTGAATTAAATAGAAGGTAAATTCAAGTTGAATTGAATTGAAACGAATTAGAATTTGAATTGAATTGAAACGAATTTGAATTTGAATTAAATAAAATTGAAATGAATTCAAATTGAATTAAAATCAAATCGATTTGAAATTGAATGTTGCGTTGAAATGGTTTTGAAAACGAATTTAAAACGATTTATAAAATACGTTTTAAAAGGAAATCGACGAAATATATATAATATATATATTATATATATACAATGGCCTGAATAGAACGCGCCGCGCCGCGACAGTTCGTGAATTTCGACCATTAACTTCGAATTGACGTTGCGGGAGATCCGACCGTCGGATTCTCCTAAAACCGGAACCATTGGGTTCGTATCGAAAAGAGCTTTCTAATGAACATTAGAAATTTGAAATCTAACGGTTGGATTTGGAATTACGTCCAAATCAAATTTAGAAAAGGTCGTTGTAAGTGCAGTTCGATAGCCGTTGATGGAAATCGACTGTACGGGCCTTGATAAAGTTATTAAAAATATCTATAATTTGTGTAAAATCATAAGAAATGATTTGGGAAAATTTGGGCTGAAAAACAACACATTTGAAATGATAAAAATAGATTTTTATCGAAATGAACTAGTTTTGAACTAGAATTAAAATCAATTTATTTTTGAATTAAATAAATTGAATTTGAAAGTGATTTTAAAAAAATCAATATTCCCAATACGTGAATTGGACTAGAGATGAATCGAAATTATCTTCGGAATATTTCGATGTTGGATTTCGTGACTATACAGATATTGTTATGGGAATTTGAAAGATATATTTTATATCGTTATTTCCAATACGATCTATGTTGGTTTCAGAATTTGATATTGAATATAAGCCAATATATTTTCTATTCAGAGCCATGTATTTAATAACAAATATGATTTGGGTTTGTCGTGAATCGTGTTATAGATGACATTGGTTCTTTAACCCAGTTAAAGAAAGAATGTTGATTTTTGATAAGATTAAAACTAAGTGGAGTTTTAATGAATCTTTAATTAGATTGAAAAGTGAATTGATAATTTAAATTATCAAATCTGAAAGGTGATAGAGAATGGAGTACCACCAGTTTTGCTCCAATGCAATAGTTAAATCTTTAATTAGATTTGAACGTGAAATGGTAATTAATTTTACCGATAACACTGTGGTGTTAGATATGGAGTATTACCAGTTTTGCTCCATGGGATAAATAGGTTGGGATTGGAAAATAAAATAAATAATTACTTCGGTGTGGTTCGCTAATCCCGACTAGGTTGAAATGACATCCGACGGAAGATTAAAGAATAAATTTAGAAGAATTTATCTTGGATAAGATTAACGGGAACATTTCCCTAAGAATGTGATTTTGTGAATAAAAGAATATTCTGAATTGGAATGAGGCGTTCGTTGTGTTTGTGTAACATTTGTTTATTATATACGTGGGTTATTCAGAAGGGCCGGGTTATACCCATTCTGAATAACCGATTCAACGAGACGTCGAAGATGAAGACGGTAGTTGAAGACCGGAAGTCTTCACATCATTTGGGTGATTACTGATGATCTTGATTGGGTTGTACACCCAAGATGAGGGAAACAGTTGGTGATCATCCAGACGTACTTGGAGATCGATGGATATGCGAGGAAAGTGCCTCCGGTTTCTTTCAGACCCAGAACGAACTTGTAAATGGATTGTGTGTCTGACATTGGATTTTATTCTGTGTTGATTGATCTCTATTAAATATACATCTGTTTGACGGCAGAGAATTTATTCTCTTACTTAACGCCCTTCTCTGAGACGTACGAGCTCAGAGGTTGTATATTGGTGGACATCAGTCGCATGGAGTGAATTGCCAGTGTGGCACGCGTAAGTGGCAATTGATCAAGGCTTCTGTTGCAAAGCAAAGTCTTGTGGTTGATGATCAAAGCACGGCCTGTGTGGCGTAGCTTTGTGTATAACGTGAATTCGCGAGCCTCACACCTCGGTATGAGTCAAAAATGGGATACGGACCCAAGGAGTGCACGACGTTTCTTTCTAGCTAGGGTGGTGTCAGTGACCTACCAGCCCTGACATTTATGTACTTTTCACTTGTGTGGTTGTTGGATACGAGGCGCTTCGGATATAGGTCTGTAAGGACCGGGAAACGTGTGTTCAGGAATAACTAATCCTCAAAAGTAAGAGAGGACCGGCCTTGGAGGTTCCAAAGGATCAGAGTGGGGTCCCGAGGCATTGCTAGAGTGTCTCGAACGCGGAGAGGAGCTTGCCCCTTGCCTCGGCTCATGACGGAAATCCAAATTCCAATACGTGATATTGCGGTTTTAATTGTAGAACTAGTATGGCGACATGATATATGGTACCCATGCCGTCTATGATTGATATTTATGATTGAAATTGTTTTGACACTATACACCTATAATAGTATCAAATGATTTGTTTTAAACGTATCAAGCATTATTTGGCTATTATAAGGTAAAACCCTATCCTCCTGCTTGCGTTGCATTGTGTGATAGGACCTGGGTCTTATAACAG
The DNA here is from genome assembly GCA_030737875.1 of Allium sativum. NCBI lineage: Eukaryota > Viridiplantae > Streptophyta > Magnoliopsida > Asparagales > Amaryllidaceae > Allium > Allium sativum. The sequence continues at coordinate 311,678,439 of CM060912.1, forward strand.
CTTCATTTTTCTTTATTTAGCATTGCGTTGTTTATTTTATGCACTGGTATTCTCGGGAGGAAACCCGTTCCGTGTTATACGGCGTGGTCCCTTGATTTACCTAACTTTAAAAATAAAGATTAATAACTATTTTAGTTCTCACACCAGTCACATGACTGACCTGGAGTTTATTGTTTTAACCTAAACTTTGGGTGCCCCTATTTTCGACACGGGCAGCTAGTAGTTTTGGGTTTTGCAGATTTATATACACAAGATCCTGATTTACAGCTGGAACGATGCTCGGAAAGCTCTGTATCCGTGCATTATTTCTAGTTGTGCTTTTATGTTGTTTTTCCGCTGCGATGTATTTAAATGTAATTTATTGTAATCTCTGATATTTATCGAATGTATAATATTCATTTATACTCTGTATATTCTTGTATCTGATGGAATTGTTGTAATATACAATGAAATGTTCTTCTGTTTGCGTTCTGATTTGTCTTGTTCTCAATTCTATCTGTGCTTTCCTTCACAGGGAAGTTCGGGTCGTCTCACTTGGCCTAGGTAGAAAATTATATATGGACATTATTGTTCAATTTTTAACAGTATTTCCTGAATTTACAAAAATATTTTGAAATCTAAATTTAGATTTTTAATTAATAAAATATAAAATTTTAATGCATAATTTATTACATGTTTTAAAATTTAAATTCAAGAATTTAAATTATAACTTTATTAAAATTTAAATAACTTAAACATTTTGTATGTAAATAAATAAATCTTTTAATATAGTTTAATAATTATTTAAATTCTAAAATTTTAAGTATAAATATAGATTTTATAAATATAAGTATACAAGGATATAAAGAGAAGTTAGAAATTTGTGATAACTTAATTTGTTTAAATGACTTAATAAAAATGAAATTGATCAAGTTAAGATAAATTGGTTTTAAGATGTGAATTTTAAAGGAATGCATTTTAATGAATTTATTATGATAATGAAATGTAGTAAATTGATTAGAAAATAAACTTTTGAGGAAGAATTATAAAATAATTTATTGAGTAGATGTTTGAATCCATAAATGATTAAACTTAAAAATTCAAATTTGATATTTAATTAATATGGAACTACTAAGATATGATTTATAAGAAAATTAGAATTTGATTTAAATAATGAAACCGAGCCTAACTTAAATATTATTTTGAAACAGTTGAAATCAATAATATACCGTTTAAAGTTCAAACTTGATTTGAATTGAAAATTTGAATTTGAATTAATGATAAGCCGAATTTGGAAATACAGATAAGTGATTTGGATTGGATTATGTTAAATTATTAGAAATATGCATTATCTAATAATAAACTAATTTAAATTGTACTATTTAAAGTTAATTATTATTTTTTAGTCATTTTCATGTAACTAAGTTTAACTTAATTATTATACATTCTATAACTATTTTAATTATATCATTTTTCTTAAATTTAACTTAATTATATCATTTTAATATAACTAAGTTTAACTTAATTATTAGAAATCTACATTATCTGATAATCCCGCTTACATTATTTTCAGTATTATATTTAACCATAGACACTATTATAATAATGTATTGTATTATATATTATCTAGTTTAACGGATCCTTAAAAAATGAATTCCCAAACATTCTTTAAGTTACTTGTGCAATTCATTTGAGCATTTCACTTAAGTAGACTTACTATTGAGAATGTTAATCCTGACTCGAGTGTTTTGTTTTCTGACTTGATGCTCGAGTCAGACTAAGGAGTTCAGCTTTGGTGGTTAATCCTTTGAGAGCTAGAGATCTATTAGAAATTTAGTTTATTATCTATCTGCGGTTACTATCTTCGAGAATTGATTATACCATTTCTATTATTTGTTTATATAATAGCATATATGTACCTTGTGTGTTGTCTTTATGTTTCTAAGTTTATTTGTAAGCATGTTATTACTTTGTACGACATGAAATTTTATTTTTAAATAAATTTTATAAGAATTTGTGGTCAATTTTAAAAATTCGACGATTTAACACTATTTCCATAGCTTACAAACGAACATTTTTTCAAACAACCACGAAATTCGATGAGACCAATTTTATTAGATCCAAAACATCGAAAAAAAAGGTAAGGTTACAAATATCATAATTTTTGGAGTTAGTATGTGAGTGTATGAAATATAAACATGTACCTGGTCAATTGGTCAAAATTAAGCGAAAACACAATAAATAAATATAACAGGAAGTCGAACAAACTCTAAATTCGATGAGACCTATTCCATTTGATCCGGAATTATGAATTATATTAGGGTTCAAAATTTCATGTCAAACTGAAGCAACCCAAACTTCCCCGTGAAGGAAAGCCCGGATTGACTTTGAGAACACGACAAATCAGAACACAAACAGAAGAACATTTCATTGCTTATTACAACAATTTCATTAGAATACAAGAATATACAGAGTATGAATAAATATTACACATTTACAAGATATTAGAGATTTACAAGTTACAATGCAGCGGAAAAATAATACAAAACAAAACTGAAAAGAATATATGGATACAGAGCTTTCCGAATATCATTCCAGCTGTAAACCAGGATCCTGTGAATATAAATCTGCAAAACCAAAACTACTAGCTGCCCGTGCGGAAAATAGGGGCACCCAGAGTTTAGGTTAAAACAATAAACTCCGGGTCAGTTATGTGACTGGTGTGATAACTAAAACAGTTATTAATCTTTATTTTAAAGTTAGGCAAATCCAGGGACTATGCCGTATAACGCGGAACGGGTTTCCTCCCAAGAATACCAGTGCATAAAACAACAACGCAATGCTAAATAAAGAACAATGAAGCTATTATAAGACTCATGTCCCATCGCACAATGCAACGCAAGATGAAGGATAGAGTTTTTACCTTATAATAGCCAAGAATGCTTGGTACGTAAAATTTCATGTTTTATTATTACTATAAGTGTATAGTGTCAAAACAATTTCAATCATAAGTATCAATCATAAACGGCATAAGTGTCCCATACCACTAGGTCGCCATATATAGGTTTACAATCAAAACCGCAAGATGTCGTATTGGAAGTTGGATTTCCATCTGTGAACCAAGGCAAAGGATCGTCCTTACCGCTTCGAGACTGTCCAGCCCAAGCCTCAAGTTCAGCACGCATCGACCCTTGGATCGTCAGGGCCGGTCCATTCGATGTGGATTAAAATGCCTGAACACTACGTTTCCCCGCCCTATGGGCCATAAACTGGTCATATCCCGACATAACTATTGGCCCCGGAACGACCGATATAACCGAGGCGCCTCGCTATCCATCATCCACATAAGTAAAATGTCAGGTAGTGCAAAACGCTGACACCACTCCTAGCTAGAAAGAAACGCATGTCCTCCCTGAAGTCCTCTCCCGTTTCTGGTCCACATCGTGGTGTGAGGCTCGCGAATTAACGCTACACAAAGTTATGCCACAAAGGTCGTGCTTTGATCATCAACCACAAGACTCTACTTTTCAACAGAAGCACTGATCATTTGCATCTCAGCATGCCACACAGGAAATTCACGCTATGCAATCGATGTATATCAATCCCACAGAATGAAATCCGATATCGGACACACATCCATTTACAAGTTCGTTCTGGGTCTGAACGAAACCAGAGGCACCTTATTCCTCCCTCATATGTCCAATACAGGGGGGAAACCATCGCATATCCATCGATCTCCAAGTACGTCTGGACGATCACCACTTATTACCTCGCCTTGGGTGTACAGCCCAATCAAGACATCAGTAATCATCCAAATGATGTGAAGACCTCCGGTCTTCAACCACCATCTTCATCCTCGATACATCGTCGAATTAGTTATTTAGAATGGGATAAAGCCAGTCTTTCTGAATAACTCGCGTATATATTAAACAAGTGCTATAAAAACACAACATACGCCTCATTCCAATCAAAAATATTTCTTTATCCAAATATCTGTATACTTTGGGAAAGGTTCCCATTAATTTTATAAAAGATAAATTCTTTAAATTTATTCTTTAATCTTCCTTTGGATATCAATTCAATCTAATTAAAGATGCATTAAAACTCCACTTGGTTTTAATCTTCCCATAAATTAATATTAACAATTGTTTAACTTGGGAAATCATATCCTGCCTTTAACTGGGTTAAACAACCAATGTCATTTAAAACACGGTTCACGATAAACCCAAAATCACGTTCCATTCCATCAGCCTCTAACCGTAAAGTGGCAAGTGAACAATCCCCTAAGTATTAACCCCGAAGGCCGAAACCAACATTATCAATAACCAGGAAACCATTCAACTTAACTAATCTCTAGTTAGTTTTTGAATTTTTTAACTCCATTGGGTCTAAGAACAGTATTATTAAATATACCATTCACGACAACCCAAAATCACATTCCATCAACAACGGAATTTTCATGGAAAACAAATCGATATATATACTCGATTTAAACTTCCATATCCAACCGATAATATAAACGGAATAACGACAATGCCTTTTAAATTCCATATATATTAACCGTCTTCCTCTACAGAAGCTTACTTTGATTATTGCTAAATCGAATTCCATTCAATTCTAATTTAATATGTTAAATTGGAAAACTTTGCTTTGGAAAATCTCCTTTAAATCTTAATAAAAGATTTATAAATTCCAAATCCCATTTCATTGTAAATCGGGTTAAAGAACGAATGTCGCTAAAACATAGTTTACATCAAACCAAATTAACATTCTATCAGTCTCTTACCATAAATTAGTAAGAGAACAATTCCCTAAGTGTTAACCCCGAAGGCCGAAACCAACATCAGATCAATACCTAGGAAACTATTCAACTTAACTAATCTCCAGTCAATTTCTAATTTTCTTAACTCCGTTGGGTCTAAGAACAGTATTATTAAAAATACCATTCATGACAACCCAAAATCCAATTTGATATTAAATACAAGGCTCTGAATAGAAAATATGTCGGCTTATATTCAATATCAAATTATGAAATCAACAAATATCGTATTGGAAATAACGATATATATATATATATATATATATATATATATATCTTTCAAATTTCCATAATGATATCTGTATAATCACGAAATCCAACATCGAAACATTCTGAAGACAATTTCGATTCAAATCCATTCCAATTCATATATTGAAAATCCTAGTTATTTTTAAAACTATTTCAAATCCAATTTATTTTAAAAATATTGGATTTATTATTCTAATTCAAAACTAGTTCATTTCGATAAAAATCTATTTTTAGTTTTTCAAATATATAATTTTTTATCCCAATTCTTTCCAAATCATTTCTTATGATTTTACACTAATTATTGATATTTTTAATAATTTTATCAAGGCCAGTACGGTCGATTTCCATAAACGGCAATCGAACTGTACTTACAACGACCTTTTCCAAATTTGATTTGGACATTATTCCAAATCCAACCATTAGATTTCAAATCTCTAATATTCGTTAGAAAGCTCTTTTTGATACGTACCCAGCGGTTCCGGTTCTAGGAGAATTTGACGGTCGGATATCCCGTAATGTCCGTTTGAAGTTAATGGTCGAAATTCGCGAACTGCCGCACCGCGACGCATTCTATTCAGGCCATTATATATATAATATATACTATATATATTTCATCGATTTCCATTTAAAAGGTATTTTATAAATCGTTTTAAATTCGTTTTCAAAACGATTTCAACTTCATATTTAATTTCTAATCAAAATTGAATATTCCATATCATCGATATATAAATGATGATATTTTCAAAACATTAGATTTTGAAATCAAATCTTTTTTCCGATATTCATTATAAAAATGAATTAGATCGATATAAATATCGATCACGTCAAAATGACGTTTGTATTAACCCGGAAATCCGAGCCATTTTAAAAAATTTATTTTTGCAATTTTAGCGAATTTTGAATATTTAAAATGAAATATTTTAAATGATATCGACGAGAAATTTATTTTGAACAGAATTAGAATGTATATATTTATATACGTCGTCGTTAGAATATAAATATTTATTTATATATATATATATAAGGAATTGAAAATGGCGTGGTAGTTCGATAATTCGATTTCAAATTTCAAATGAATGTACTGGGTGCAAAATAAACTGGATTTTAGTGAAACCAAAAATGTTCGAATCTAATTGAGAATATCTTTCTAATGAATCCAAAAAATCGAAATTTCATAGCGGGAACCAAAAGATATGTCCAGTTGAAAATTCAGAATATTCGCTATGGAATTCTAGCTCTTAAAAATGGAAATTTTGCAAACGACCTCGGTTTTCGATGAAACCACTTTTGTTGGATCCGTGATGTCAAGTTAGGGCTAGATTCAAAATTCGTAATTTTTCGAATCAATGTGTGAGTGTGGTAAAGGAAAACGTGTTTGACCAGTTTCAGTTGATTTTAATCGACTGGAAAATGGCCATTTTTCAAACAGTCTCAGAATTTGACGAAATTAGTTTTGTTAGGACCATATCGTCAATACGAAGCTACAAAATATTTTTCAGAAATTTTTCTAGTTAATATGCGGCCCTGGTAAATTAAAATGTGCGTTCAAATTGAATATATACCGATTTATATTTTTATTTGAATGAAAACCTATCGAAATAGTCGAGTTGGGATATGAAACATATCCCATTGTGTTCGGAATGTGGGTAATTAGCCAGGGACGACAGTCGGTGTGTTTGATTTGGGGTTCGAACGAATGGTCTACTTTTTAGGGAAAAATAATAATAATAATTAAATATATTAAATAACTTACCCCCTCCTCTTTCCCTATTCTCTCTCCTCGAATTAGAACTCAGAAAAAAACCTAAATCTAAAACAAACCCGTCGCTCCCCCTTATGGTCGTCGCCAGCCTCCCCCTAGCCTCCGACGATCGGAGCGCCTCCCCCCATCGCTCCTCCTTCCTCCGTTCAGCCCCCTCCTAGCCCATTAACCCGAATCGCTACCTCAGACCCAAGGACTCACCGCCAGAAGCCTTATTCTGCCGCCGACTTGCTAAGGGGCTCGCCTTCCGCCGTGAATGGACATCGCAGGTCCATCGTCCGCCAGGGGAGCACGCAATCACCAGGACTGCACCACTGACTGTCAATGTGAACTCCGATCAACTCCAGCGCAGCGATGGCGGCTCCTTTCAGAGGATGACGAGTTCCATTTCGTGAACTGAAGGAAGATTAACTGTGAGTTTTAAAATATGAATTACATAGATTTAAAAACATGTATAAACATTTTTATTAGGATTAAAGTTTACAATTTTAATAGGATAACAATTTATAAAAATGTGATTTTTATTTTAAAGGTAGCGTTATAAAAATATGATTTTTAATATGAAGTTGAAGACATAAAAATACGATTTTTGCTTATATGAAACATCAGATTTTTATAATTAGAGCTATGATTTTTATATAGTTAATCGAATAGAAAAGGTCGGATTTTTATATTAGAAAAGTTTGAATCTTTATATAGTTGAAATGGTGAAGTAAAAATGAGATTTTTATGTATGAAGACTGTAATAACCCGGAAATCTGGGCCAATTTAAAATTTTTATTTTGGCAATTTTAGCAAATTTTGATTATTTAAAATGAATTATTTTAATAATAACGACGAGAAATTTATTTTGAGTAAAATTAGAACGTATATATTTATATACGTCGTCGTTAGAATATAAATATTTATTTATATATATAAAAGGAATTGAAAATGGCGCGATAGTTCAATAATTTGATTTCAAATTTCAATTGAACATACCAAGTGTAAAATAAACCGGATTTTAGTGAAACCAAAAATATTAGAATCTATTTGTGAATATCTTTCCAACGAATCCAAAAAATCGAAATTTCATAGCGGGAATAAAAAGATATGTCCAATTGAAATTTTAGAATAGTCGCTATGGAATTCTGGCCCTTAAAAATTGAAATTTTGCAAACGACCTCGGATTTCGACGAAACCACTTTTGTTGGATCCGTGATGTCAAGTTATTGCTAGGTTTCAAAATTCATAATTTTTCGAATCAATATGTGAGCGTGGCAAAGGAAAACGTGTTTTGTCAATTTCGATCGACCTGAAAATGGTCATTTTTCAAACGGTCTCGGAATTTGACGAAATTAGTTTTGTTAGGACCGTATCGTCAATACGAAGCTAGAAGATATTTTTCGGGAATTTTTAGAGATGTATGTGACCCCGGTAATTTGAAATGTACGTTCAAATTGAATATATATAGATTTATGTTTTAATTTAAACGGAAACTGATTCTAACAGTCGAATTGGCCTACAATACATATCCCATTGTGTTCGAAACGGGGGTAATACGCTAGGGACGACAGTCATTGGGTCTCGTTTCGAACTCAAATAGAAAGTCAACCTTTTGAAAATTTAAATTAATAAAAATATTATTATCATATTATCCGCCTTTCTCTCTATACTCTCACATCAGCCCCCCCCCCCCTTTACTTTTTCCAAAGAGAAATAAAAAAAACCCTAAACTAAAAATCGATCGCGCCTCCACCAGTGTCGACCACCGACGTTCATCGCGCCCCCTCCAGCATCGGCGGCGTCGCCTCCATCCCCTCCCCCTCGTCTGCCCCAAAACCCCCTCCCTCCGCACCTTCTACTCCACCTCAAACGCGACACAGCCTCCCCCGAAGCCCACGGTGAAACCCTAGCATCGCACCCCCCTTCTGACAGGCGCCGCGGATCCCCCAACACCCCCTCCTTCCTCCTACCTCCTTCTCTTATCCCCTTCGTTCGATTTGAATCCTGTAATTGTTTTTTTTTATATTTTATAAATACTGATTTAGTTAGCTATAAAAACATATTTTAGTTAGCTATAAAAACGGATTTTTATTAAGCAGAAAGTTTTAATTTTTATTTCACATAAAGTTATGATTTTTAATTAAGAAAAGATGCGATTTTTACAATAGAAAAGATGCGATTTTTACAATAGAAAAGATGTGGTTTTTAAAATGGAAAAGATTCGTTTTTTATAAAAGAAAATGAATGATTTTTACCATTAAGTAACGTATATAAAAATTCGATTTTTATATAGAAGTTAACAAGGTAAAAAAATCAATTTTTATATATTGAATAGCGAAGTAAAAATTCGATTTTTATATAGAAGTTAACAAGGTAAAAATTCGATTTTTATATATTGAATAGCGAAGTAAAAATTCGATTTTTATATATGTAGTGAATATGGATGACAAAAGTGATGAAAGAAGGCACGGCGAAGACTTCTACATTTGAAGAGTCGTGGCGATCGGTTTAGCTAGTTGGTGAGAAATTCTCACCTTTTAATTTTATTTTCTAGTTAAAATATATACTAGGATGCAGACGGTGTTTAGTAGCACCCGACACCCGTCGTCCAAAGACCATGGACGGCTTGTATGCTTGTTTGTTTGATTTTGATGTGTAGTTGATTGTGTGATGTGATGTGAAATAAAATATTTTATAGTGGAAAATATTTTATAGTTAAAAATAGAATTTTTAAAGTGTATATGAAGTAAACTAATATAAACAGATCGGATGATTTGTTTATATACACACATTTGACTGATATTGATTGGGACGATAAATTTTACACATCGCCCAACTGCACGAATAAAATTTGTGTTTGATTGTTTGAAACCCCACACGGGTATTGGGATGATAGATGACATACACTAATCCCAATAATTAGTTGTATGTCGATCGATTGATTGACAGACTGTTATGAGCGTTAAATATTTATATTTGATGCTTATACAGTGTAGGATGCACTTTGGATGATGGTTGATTATTCATCGTTGTTATTGTATACATGTGTTGTAGAAAATCCATATAATTAACATTATATGGTAATTGATTGGGCCTCATTCCAGTTTTGAAATAGAAATATTTGAAAAAGAAATATTTGAAATAGAATATTAGAAAATAGAAATATATGAAGCCATGTTGTGACGGCCCGTCCCGCACCAGCCTGCATTTCCTCCGAAAGTGCGCTGTACACATGTCCCGACTAGCACGGAACGGTCGCCAAAGAAAGGAAAGAAGGGAATGAAATAATCAAGGAACCTGTAGAATGTCTCACAGCGCATGGAATAAAATATAATAATAACATACTTGACATAAAACAGGTGAGACAGTGCATAAGCTGATAACTAACAATCAATGTCAACATCAGAGCAGCGGAAATCCAAATACAGCTTATTACAACTTTCCAAATTTACTGTCTCTAATCAAAAGAAAACTAAAGTAGAAGATACACCACCAATGCCCAAGCAGTGATCTTCAACAATACAGGGAGAATACTATATATATTACGTGGAAGCCTCCTGCTCGTCTCCGGATCATCTACCTGTGCATCACCAGCTAACCTGTCTCTAGTCTGCTCGTGTGAGCACCCAGAGTAATAAGAAGAGACATAAAACTCTGGGTCAGACATAAAGCCTGGTATGAGCGATAAGCATCTAAACAGAGTAATAACAGGTATACTAAACCATACCTGAACCTGGACCTGCAACCAAAGAGTTAGTACCACATACCGTACAATGCTCTAAGGTGCCATAATAAATAGTGTAAGAATACGGGGGTGGGGTGTGCATGTCACAATGATAGCAAACAAATCATCCATAGCAACCATCCTCACATCTCTCACTCAGTGCGTAAAGCGTACGACATCTACCACTTTGGAACACTAGACAAACTGAGGTAACGACGAATCCCGACTTGTAGAAACCCTGCTGTGACCAAGCCAAACATTTGGAGTCATGACCAAACATTTCAATGACCCACTTCATTGGTCGTAGCCCTTGGTTCTACCGATGCCATAATGGCCCTGAATCCGCCTTCGTACCTCCTACCATAGTGGTCCAAAGCTATAGACGTCGATAACTCCTTGGCACGCGTCCCGCAGCAAAGCCCAACCATGAAGCGAACTCATTGATTCCCATCTAAATCTTGAGCTCTAACTTCTCATCTGGACTTCCTTTGCATCTCGGGTTTTGATCGAATTGGAGTGGGTCTTCAGAAAAGTTGACATGTAGTAACAGTCCTAGAACTTGGTTCGGTTCGGTAGCGTTGGTTCGGGTCGGTCCTCCTTCCTTGTCATCTTCCATTCGATTCGGGTCGGGTGCTTCACTCCGGGTCGGGTCGGTGTCCTCCTCCGGGTCGGGTCGGGGTGCTGTCCTCCTCCAGCTCATGCTCCTTCTCCAATCAGCTCCCTCGTTTCCATCTACTCCGATCCGATCCGATCACTTCGCCTTACTCTAGCCGTAGCCTTCCATTCTTGAGCCGATCCGATCTGACTTCCATTACCCTTCCGATCCGATCCCCTTGTCCACTCCAACTCTAAGGAAACGGCCTTCCTTTTTGCCAAGTCTTCTATGTGCTAAACTCCGGTTCGGGTCGGGTTTCTTGCCCAGTTCACATATCCGATCCGAGCCCCCCATCCGATCCGATCCGAAGCCCTGCACAACTTTCTGCAACTTTTCCAGCAACTTGTTTACGCCGTTCGACGACGTTTTTGACAAATCTAACTATTCTAATCAATCACAATTCATGTCAAATAGTCATAACAACATAGCAAACTAACCACAAACACCAAAACAATGAATTCATATGTCAAAATGGATCAAATGTGCCCAAAACCCCTTATTTTCCCTTAAGCATGTTTAAGTAAAGCTAATCATAGGGTTAACAAAACTTAATCAAATCGAACCAAATTTCTAACAGAGGCACAAAATATTATTTACGAATTTCTAAACATTTTTCCAGAATTTATTAGTGTATAAATTCGCTAATCCTCACTAATTACCCTTAATTAACCGTAATTAGTGTCAAAATGATGCTATCACTCACCTTTGCCACAACTAGAACCCCAAAACTGAAATATTCTCTGATTTGGCGCTGTTCCCAATCTTATACAGCAGCTCCAACCTTGCTTTGGTGCTTTTTCTTCTTAATTTAATGTTTGCTAAGCCTAATCTTCAATTAGAAGGTGATTTTTGGGTGTTTTAGAGAGATTTAGAGAGTGGAGGCCATGACTAGGTTAAGAGGAATGAAAGTGGCGGCTGGAAAATGTCTAAAGAAATGTTTTCTAACCCTAATCAGCCCCTATATACTCCTAAACCCGAAATTCCCCTTGGGCCTAGCTGCTAATCACCCGGTTAAGCCCAATTAAGCTGTTTTTCACCATCTGTAACTTGTTTCAGCCATATCTCCCAAACGGTGAGTCCGTTTGGCTAATGTGACCACTCTACGGAAAGAGAAACCATCATCCGGAGCCAATGGAAGTGGTTTCAGGTCAAAATTCCTTTCCAGTCAAAAGTTATGGCCAAAACAGTGCCAACTAGGGGTAAAATGGTCATTTAAAAATCGAGAAAAATCATGAACATGGGAAATGACCCCAATAGTCGTCTCCCAAAGTTACATGACCATACGACTTCGTATGTGACAGAAATAAATATTCTACGATCCTATGATGCGAAGAATGCGGGTCGTTACACTCTCCCCCCCTTAAGAAATTTCGTCCCCGAAATTCCTTAACCCAAAACATACAAAAGATTCCGCATGCCTAACAGCCATATACAACAATCAAACATGCAAACAAACAAACAAGCCTACCCTAGCATGCAGAAAACTGAATCTAAGTCAAAATCTTACCAGGCAAAGAGTTCCGGATAAGTCTTCCTAATGTTCTCCTCTGTCTCCCAAGTACAATCATTCTCGTCCTCGCCCCACTGAACCTTGACTAGCTTCACCGCCTTCCTTCGAATTTGCTTCATGTCGTACTCGACAATACGGGCCGGCTTGCGGTTCCCAACCGCCTCGGGTTCTACTTCGAAGTCCTCTAACTGATCAGGTAAAATAGTCATATCTGAGTCGTGAACGAACTTCCTTAGTTGGGAAACATGAAATACGTTATGAACTCCCGCCATCTTCTCTGGTAAGTCAATTCTATACGCCAAATTCCCGACTAGTTCAAGAACAGGGAATGGGCCAACAAACCTTGGTGCCAACTTGCCTCTCCTGCCAAATCGTATTACGCTCTTCAACGGAGAAATTTTGACAAACACCAAGTCGCCAACGGAGAATTTTAAGTCTCTTCTCCTCTTATCAGCATAACTCTTCTGCCTATCTTGGGCAGCCTTCATTCGTTGTTGAATGGTCTTAATTTTATCTGAAGTTTCCCTCACCACATCTGGTCCAAACATAAACTTCTCGCCAGTCTCTATCCAACATGATGGTGAGTTACACGGTCTTCCGTACAAAGCTTCAAACGGAGCCATACCGATACTGGATTGGTAGCTATTATTATATGCAAACTCTACTAGATGCAAATGGTCATCCCATGATCCACCAAAATCCAATATACATGCTCTCAAGAGATCTTCCAAAATACGGTTCACCCTCTCCGTCTGACCGTCGGTCTGAGGATGATATGCGGTACTGAGATGTAACTCTGACCCTAGAGCCTCTTGTAAGCTCTTCCAAAACCCACTAGTGAACAACGGGTCTCGGTCGCTCACAATGCTTTTGGGTACTCCATGAAATCTCACTACCCACTTCATATATAATTCTGCTAACTTAGCTGCCGTTCTGGTCGATTTGACTGGTATAAACCTTGCACTTTTAGTCAGTCGGTCTACAATCACCCAAATGCTATCATATCCCGATCTAGTCCTTGGTAAACCATCGATGAAATCCATCGAGACTTGCTCCCATTTCCATTCGGGAATTTCTAAGGGCTGTAACAAACCACTAGGCTTCTTTTGCTCGGCTTTAACTAGCTGGAAATTCATGCATTTGGATATAAACTTCCCAACGTCTCTTTTCATTCCTTCCCAGTAGTAAGTCTGCTTCATATCTCGATACATCTTGTTACCACCGGGGTGTATAGTCAACTTTGAGTGATGACATTCTCTAAGCACTTCATCCCTCAATCCATTGACATTGGGTACAACAAGCTTTCCATTCTTTCTAAGCCATCCATCTCGATCAAGCCCATACTTGTTCATCTCCTCATCGATACCCATCTCTAACTTGGAGATGATCTCCAATAGGTTAGGGTCGTCCCTCTGACTAGAGCCGATCCGTTCAATCAAAGTGGGTCTGATCGTCAAACTTGCTAACATTCCTGGATCCAATTCGCACTTTGGTCTGAAATCAAACCCCGCGATAAACTCCAGTTGCTTCCATTCAAGGAACATAGCCCCTAAACTGGCATGTCTTCTACTCAATGCATCAGCCACCGCATTGCCCTTTCCTGGTGTGTATGCGATGTCAAAATCATAGGAAGCTAAGAACTCTAACCATCTCTGCTGACGGAGATTCAGATCTTTCTGAGAGAAGAGATACTTTAACGACTTATGATCTGTAAACAGCTCAAATCTTTCTCCCAAGAGATAGTGTCTCCACATCTTTAACGCGAACACGATTGCTGCCAACTCTAAATCATGGGTAGGGTATCTTCTCTCGTGCGGTTTCAACTGCCGACTTGCGTAAGCTACAACCCTACCGCCTTGCATCAATACAGCACCCAGTCCGGTACCACAGGCATCCGTGTATACCGTCATCTCTTCATTCCCTTTAGGAATGACTAACACTGGTGCTCTTGTCAACTTGTCCTTTAGACTCTTGAATGCATTCTCGCACCTTCCATCCCAGACAAAAGCTTGATTCTTCTTGGTCAACTGGGTCAATGGTGTTGCTATCTTGGAGAAACCTTGGATAAACTTACGATAATATCCCGCTAATCCCAAGAAACTTCTTACATCTGTTGCATTCTTGGGCGTAGGCCAATCTTGTACCGTAGCCACCTTTGCTGGGTCCACGGCAATACCACTCTCTGATACAACATGGCCCAAGAACCTCACTTCCCTCTTCCAGAAGTGGCACTTAGAAAACTTTGCTTTCAATTGGTGTTTTCTCAACACCTCCATCACTACTCTTAAATGTTCCTTGTGTTCTTCCTCCGTCCTCGAATAGACCAAAATATCATCAACGAACACAAGGATAAACTTATTCAACTGATCTCTGAATACCCTATTCATAAGATCCACAAAATATGCTGGGGCATTGGTCAGCCCGAATGGCATGACCAACCACTCATAAAACCCAGACGGCGTCCGAAATGCCGTTTTAGCTATACTCTCAGCTTCCACTCTAAGCTGATGAAAACCTGTCGCGAGATCCAACTGAGAAAATACTCTCGCGTCACTCAACTGATCAAACAAATCATCTATCCGCGGTAGAGGATACTTGTTCTTCCTCGTCACTTTATTCAATTCGCGGTAGTCTACACACAAACGAAGGGAACCATCCGCCTTGGTAGCAAACACAACTGGTGCTCCCCATTCAGAAACACTCCTTCTGATAAATCCCTTCTTCAAAAGATCGCTGACTTGCACCTCGAGCTCTCGCTGCTCTCTTGGTGCCATACGACGAAGTGGCATCACTATAGGCCTGGCATCCTTTACCAAATCAATACGAAACTCAATCTCTCGGTGTGGTGGAAGTCCGGTCACTTCTTCGAAAACATCCGGATACTGGCCAACCACGGGCAAACCTGACAACTCACTATGCGGAATGTCGAGGGAGTTTAGAAAACTAGCCAATACCCCCTTACTGGGTAGACCACCAAACACTATCCTCCGCCCATCATCCGCTCTAGCTGTCACCAACAAGCCCTCACAGTCTACCACCACCCCGTATCTTTGGAGCCAATCTACTCCCAAAATAATGCCAAACCCAGTAAAGCCCAAAACAAAGCAATCACAAACAAACATGCATCCATGACTCGATAAGACCACATTACGACAAATCATGCTAAGGCTAGTCGAACCACCAATCGGGTTCGTCACCACTAAAGGTCTATCGACTATCTCGAGCTCCAATCCCAACCTATCTACCAGGTCACTAGATATGAAAGAACTGGAAGCTCCGGTATCAAACAAAACTCTAACAGGAACATCATAAACAGAAAGCATACCTTGAATGACGACATTCTTTCCCTTCTCCGCCGCTGTTGGGGCATTCGACGAAGAAGGAATAGCATTAAGAGCGTATGCTTTCACCATTTGCTTTTCTTTAGGGGGCTGTGGACACTTGTCCTTGTGATGTCCCAATTGGCCACAATTGAAGCACTTCCTATCCGCTGGCTTGGCCCGACAATTACTAGCATAATGGCCCTTCTTACCACAGCTGAAGCACTCCACATCTTGCTTATTCTTTTTCTTCTGGCCATCCTTATTCTGGTTCTGCTTTCTTTTATTCTGGGAACCACCCTTGCCTCCACCACTTACTTGTGGCTTTGGCTCATCTGCGGATGCAACCTCAGTCTTCGGCTTAGGGTAAAGACTCTCTGATCTTAATGCTTTCCCCACAATCGACTCAAACGTCTCATCGATGTGGTTAATAAGCCTTTCCCATAAGTACTGATCTAACCCAGTTATGAATTTCTCATTCTTTTTCTCGGCAGTATCAATAAGAGATAACCCATACTTTGACAAAGTGTCGAATTCAGCAATGTACTCCGAGACAGCTCTGCCATTCTGCTTGAGCTCCAAGAATTTCTTAAACAACGCTGACTTCTAAGCAGCTGGAATGAACTTCTCACTAAAGCGAGCCTTAAACTGCTCCCAAGTAATCTGGTCTTCGGGAGTAGCCGCCTTTATAGCATTCCACCAATTCATTGCCCGCCCTTGCAGCTGACGGGACGCTAGCTTTCTCTTCATTGCATCCTCGATACCCAAATCCTCGAAGATACGTTCGCAACTATCCAACCAATCCTGAACATCCGTGGCCGACCCCGTTCCGTGGAACGGCTTCCCACCAAGGCTAGTATAATCCTTATTCAGCTTGGCGAAGTCGACTCTTGGTGCCTGCACTATTGGACCACCACCATTTCCACCATTGGGAGCTGCCCTCTGTACATCTCTAAGCATCTCTCTCATGAGGTCAGTAAACATCGTCCTCATGTCAGCAGCATTCCCATTATTGGCTCCCCTACCGGTACCTCTAACATATCGGCTCATCGTCAATCTGAAAAAGGAAATGATTAACGACTCCATAGTGGTGCTAGTGCAGTATGACTTCATCCTTATACTACTAATAGTATATATATATATAGCCTTTAAAAACCAAAGTAATCACAAATACGCTCTCTCGTATACGTATATTATCTCTCCCTGATAACTTCCCCAGGTTAACTACGCAACCTAGAGCTCTGATACCAAGTGTGACGGCCCGTCCCGCACCAGCCTGCATTTCCTCCGAAAGTGCGCTGTACACATGTCCCGACTAGCACGGAACGGTCGCCAAAGAAAGGAAAGAAGGGAATGAACTAATCAAGGAACCTGTAGAATGTCTCACAGCGCATGGAATAAAATATAATAATAACATACTTGACATAAAACAGGTGAGACAGTGCATAAGCTGATAACTAACAATCAATGTCAACATCAGAGCAGCGGAAATCCAAATACAGCTTATTACAACTTTCCAAATTTACTGTCTCTAATCAAAAGAAAACTAAAGTAGAAGATACACCACCAATGCCCAAGCAGTGATCTTCAACAATACAGGGAGAATACTATATATATTACGTGGAAGCCTCCTGCTCGTCTCCGGATCATCTACCCGTGCATCACCAGCTAACCTGTCTCTAGTCTGCTCGTGTGAGCACCCAGAGTAATAAGAAGAGACATAAAACTCTGGGTCAGACATAAAGCCTGGTATGAGCGATAAGCATCTAAACAGAGTAATAACAGGTATACTAAACCATACCTGAACCTGGACCTGCAACCAAAGAGTTAGTACCACATACCGTACAATGCTCTAAGGTGCCATAATAAATAGTGTAAGAATACGGGGGTGGGGTGTGCATGTCACAATGATAGCAAACAAATCATCCATAGCAACCATCCTCACATCTCTCACTCAGTGCGTAAAGCGTACGACATCTACCACTTTGGAACACTAGACAAACTGAGGTAACGACGAATCCCGACTTGTAGAAACCCTGCTGTGACCAAGCCAAACATTTGGAGTCATGACCAAACATTTCAATGACCCACTTCATTGGTCGTAGCCCTTGGTTCTACCGATCCCATAATGGCCCTGAATCCGCCTTCGTACCTCCTACCATAGTGGTCCAAAGCTATAGACGTCGATAACTCCTTGGCACGCGTCCCGCAGCAAAGCCCAACCATGAAGCGAACTCATTGATTCCCATCTAAATCTTGAGCTCTAACTTCTCATCTGGACTTCCTTTGCATCTCGGGTTTTGATCGAATTGGAGTGGGTCTTCAGAAAAGTTGACATGCAGTAACAGTCCTAGAACTTGGTTCGGTTCGGTAGCGTCGGTTCGGGTTGGTCCTCCTTCCTTGTCATCTTCCATTCGATTCGGGTCGGGTGCTTCACTCCGGGTCGGGTCGGTGTCCTCCTCCGGGTCGGGTCGGGGTGCTGTCCTCCTCCAGCTCATGCTCCTTCTCCAATCAGCTCCCTCGTTTCCATCTACTCCGATCCGATCCGATCACTTCGCCTTACTCTAACCGTAGCCTTCCATTCTTGAGCCGATCCGATCTGACTTCCATTACCCTTCCGATCCGATCCCCTTATCCACTCCAACTCTAAGGAAACGGCCTTCCTTTTTGCCAAGTCTTCTATGTGCTAAACTCCGGTTCGGGTCGGGTTTCTTGCCCAGTTCACATATCCGATCCGAGCCCCCCATCCGATCCGATCCGAAGCCCTGCACAACTTTCTGCAACTTTTCCAGCAACTTGTTTACGCCGTTCGATGACGTTTTTGACAAATCTAACTATTCTAATCAATCACAATTCATGTCAAATAGTCATAACAACATAGCAAACTAACCACAAACACCAAAACAATGAATTCATATGTCAAAATGGATCAAATGTGCCCAAAACCCCTTATTTTCCCTTAAGCATGTTTAAGTAAAGCTAATCATAGGGTTAACAAAACTTAATCAAATCGAACCAAATTTCTAACAGAGGCACAAAATATTATTTACGAATTTCTAAGCATTTTTCCAGAATTTATTAGTGTATAAATTCGCTAATCCTCACTAATTACCCTTAATTAACCGTAATTAGTGTCAAAATGATGCTATCACTCACCTTTGCCACAACTAGAACCCCAAAACTGAAATATTCTCTGATTTGGCGCTGTTCCCAATCTTATACAGCAGCTCCAACCTTGCTTTGGTGCTTTTTCTTCTTAATTTAATGTTTGCTAAGCCTAATCTTCAATTAGAAGGTGATTTTTGGGTGTTTTTGAGAGATTTAGAGAGTGGAGGCCATGACTAGGTTAAGAGGAATGAAAGTGGCGGCTGGAAAATGTCTAAAGAAATGTTTTCTAACCCTAATCAGCCCCTATATAATCCTAAACCCGAAATTCCCCTTGGGCCTAGCTGCTAATCACCCGGTTAAGCCCAATTAAGCTGTTTTTCACCATCTGAAACTTGTTTCAGCCATATCTCCCAAACGGCGAGTCCGTTTGGCTAATGTGACCACTCTACGGAAAGAGAAACCATCATCCGGAGCCAATGGAAGTGGTTTCAGGTCAAAATTCCTTTCCAGTCAAAAGTTATGGCCAAAACAGTGCCAACTAGGGGTAAAATGGTCATTTAAAAATCGAGAAAAATCATGAACATGGGAAATGAGCCCAATAGTCGTCTCCCAAAGTTACATGACCATACGACTTCGTATGTGACAGAAATAAATATTCTACGATCCTATGATGCGTAGAATGCGGGTCGTTACACATGTTGATTAGATTGACGCCATTTTGACGTGAACGATATTTATATCGATTTTGTTCATTTTTTAATGAATATCGAAAGTGATTTCAAAATATGATATTTTGAAAAGAATTGAAATTCGAACTGAAACTGAATAGAAATGAATTCGAATTGAAATCAATTTGAAATGAATTTAAATTGAATTTATAAGGAAAAATTCAATTTTGATTTGAATTTGAAAAGAAGTTGAAATCGTTTTGAAAATGAATTTAAAACGATTTATATAATACATTTTAAAAGGAAATCGACGAAGTATATATTATATATATTATATATATAATATAATGGCCTGAATAGAACGCGCCGCGCCGCGGTAGTTCGCGAATTTCGACCATTGACTTCGAACGGATATTACGGGAGATCCGACCGTCGGATTCTCCTAAAACCGGAACCATTGGGTTCGTATCGAAAAGAGCTTTCTAACGAATATTAGAAATTAGAAATCTAACGGTTGGAATTGGAACTATGTCCGAATCAAATTTGGAAAAGGTCGTTGTAAGTGCAGTTCGATGGCCATAGATGGAATTCGACTGTACGGGCCTTAATAAAATTATTAAAAATAGTAATAATTTGTGTAAAATCATAAGAAATGATTTGGGAAGAATTGGGATGAAAAACTCCATATTTGAAAACATAAAAATAGATTTTTATCGAAATGAACTAGTTTTGAACTAGAATTATAATTCTATTCATTTTTAAATAAATAAATTGGATTTGAAATTTTTTGAAAATAACCAAAATTTCCAATAATTATATTGGAATGGATTTGAATCGAAATTGTCTTCGGAATATTTCGATGTTGGATTTCGTGATGATACAGATATTGTTTTGGGAATTTGAAAGGTATATATATATATATATATATATATATATATATATATATATATATATATATATCGTTATTTCCAATACGATATTTGTTGGTCGTAGAATTTGATATTGAATATAAGCCGGTATATTTTCTATTCAGAGCCTTGTATTTAGTATCAAATGTGATTTGGGTTTGTCGTGAATGGTGTCTTTATTAACACTGTTGTTGAATCCAGTTGAGAAAAGATTAAATCTCTTTATTTAGATTTAATGAAGTGTACCAATTAAATGATATTTAATTGGAATTGAATTGGTATTGATTTTGTGGTTTATCGTGAACAGTGTTTTAAATAACACTCGTTCTTTAACCTGATAATTATTAGAATGTGATTTTGGGTTGTCGTGAACGGTATCTTCAATAATACTGTTCTTAGACCCACGGAGTTAAGAAAATCAGAAACTAACTGGAGATTAGTTAAGTTGAATGGTCTCTTGGGTATTGATCTGATGTTGGTTTCAGCCTTCGGGGTTAATACTTAGGGAATTGCTCACTTGCTAATTTACGATTAGGGACTAATTGAAATGTGATATGATTTTGGGGTTTATCGTGAACCGTGTTTTAAATGACACTGATTCTTTAAACTAGATAGAGATTAAAACTAAGTGGAGTTTTAATGAATCTTTAATTAGATTGAAATGATCTAGAATGGAGTATCACCAGTTTTGCTCCAGGCGATAGTTAAATCGTTAATTAGATTTGAACGTGAAATGGTAATTGAATTTACCGATAACACCATGGTGTTAGATATGAAGTATGACCAGTTTTACTTCATGGGATGAATAGATTGGGATTGGGAAATTAAAACCAATGATTACTTCGATAAGGTTCGTTAATCCCGACTAGTTTGAAGTGATATTCAAAGGAAGATTAAAGAATAAATTTAAAAGAATTTATCTTTGATAAAATTAATGGGAACATTTCCCTAAGAATGTGAAATTTAGAAACTAACTGTCGGTTAGCTTAGCAGAATGATTTTCTGGATATTGATCTGATGTTGGTTTCGGCCTTCGGGGTTAATATTTGGGGAATTATTCTCTTGTTAATTTACAGTTAGTGACTGATGAATTGGAATGAGGCGTATGTTGTGTTTGTGTAACACTTGTTTATAATATACGCGAGTTATTCGGAAAGACCGGGTTTATCCCATTCTGAATAACTGATACGACGATAAGTCGAAGATGAAGACGGTGGTCAAAGACCGGAGGTCTTCACGTCGTTTGGGTGATTACTAACGATCTTAATTGGGATGTACACCCAAGAAGATGGAAACAGTTGGTGATCGTCCAGACGTACTTGGAGATAGATGTATATGCGGGGTACTAGGTGCCTCCAGTTTCGTTCAGACCCAGAACGAACTTGTAAATGGACTGTGTGTCTGACATTGGATTTTAGTCTGTGTGATTGATTTCTATTAAATATGTATCTGTTTGGCGGCGGAGAATTTATTCTCTTGCTTAACGCCCTTCTCTGAGACGTACGAGCTCAGGGGTTATATATTGATGGATATCCATCGCATAGAGTGAATTGCTTGTGTGGCATGCCTAAGTGGCAAATGATCAAGGCTTCTGTTGAAAAGAAAAGTCTTGTGGTTGATGATCAAAGCGCGGCCTTTGTGGCATAGCTTTGTATAACGTTTGATTCACGAGTTATACACCCGGTATGAACCAGAAACGGGAGAAGGACCTCAGGGAGGGCATGCGTTTCTTTCTTGTTAGAAGTGGCATCAGTGGTTTTACACGCCCTGACGAGTTTGACTTATGTGGTTGTTGCTGTTACGAGGCGCCTCGGATATATCGATCGTTCTCGAACCGATGGAGTCATTTAGTTGGCTCACCTACGCCCCATAGGGCGGGGAAACGAATGTTCAAGCATTTTAATCCACTCCGTGTGGACCGGCCTTGACGATCCAAGGGCCCACCTGAGTCTGGGTCCTGAGGCTCGGGCTAGAGAGTCTCGAATCGGTAGAGGACGATCCCTAGCCTCGGTTCATACCATAAATGATAACCCAATTTTCAAATACGTGACATTTGCGGTTTTATTTGTAGAGCCTAGTATGGCGACATAGTGGGATGAGGCGCTTATGCTGTCTATGATTGATACTTATGATTTGAAGTTGTTTTATACACTATGCACTTATAATAGTATCTAATGATTTGTTTTAAACGTATCAAGCATTCTTGGCTATTATAAGGTAAAAACCCTATCCTCAAGCTTGCGTTGCATTATGTGATGGGAACTGGGTCTTATAATAGCTTCATTGTTCTTTATTTAGCATTGCGCTGTTGTTTTATGCACTGGTGTTCTTGGGAGGAAACCCGTTCCGTGTTATACGGCGTGGTCCCTTGATTTACCTAACTTTAAAATAAAGATTTACAACTGTTTTAGTTATCACACCAGTCACATGACTGACCTGGAGTTTATTGTTTTAACCTAAACTCTGGGTGCCCTTATTTTGACACGAGCAGCTAGTAGTTTTGGTTTTGCAGATTTATATTCACAGGATCCATGTTTACAGCTGGAACGATACTCGGAAAGCTTTGTATCCGCGTATTACTTCTAGTTGTGTATTGTATTATTTTCCACTACTATGTAATGTATTTAAATCTCTGATATTTCTGTGAAATATTTATTCATTTATACTCTGTATATTCTTGTATTCTGATGAATTGTTGTAATATAGAATGAAATGTTCTCCCATCTGCGTTCTGATGTTGCTTGTTCTCGAACTATCCGCGCGAACACGACGAAGATTTCTACATAAGAAGAGTCGTGGCGTTTGGTTTAGCTAGTCGGTGAGAGCTCCTCACTTTTAATTTATTTTCTTGTTGAAATATATACTAGGATGTAGACGGTGTTTAGTAGCACCCGACACCCATCGTCCACAGACCATGGATGACTTGTTTGTTTGATTGCTGTGTTGTGAAATTTGATTGTGTGATGTGAAATAAAATAAAATATTTTATAGTGGAAAATATTTTATAGTTAAAAATATAATTTTTAACATGTATATAAAATAAATATTTATAAACGAATCGGACGATTTGTTTATATACACTGATTTGACTGTTATTGATTGGGATGATAAATTTTACACATTGCCTAACTGCACAAATAAAATCTGTGTTTGATTGTTTGAAACCCCACACGGGTATTGGGGTGATATATGACATACACTAATCCCAATAATTAGTTGTATGTCGATCGATTGATTGACAGACTGTTATAAGCGTTGATTATTTATATTTGATGCTTATAAAGTGTATAATGCACTTTGGATGATGGTTGATTATTTGTCATTGTTGATATATATATGCATTGTATGGAAATCCATAGAAATAAAATCTATGGTAATTGATTGGGCCTCATTCCATATTTGAAATAGAATATTTGAAAAAGAAATATTTGAATAGAAATACTTGAAATAGAATATTTGAAAAAGAAATATTTGAATAGAATATTTGAAATAGAATATTTGAAAAAGAAATATTTGAATAGAAATATCTGAAATAGAATATTTGAAAAAGAAATATTTGAATAGAAATACTTGAAATAAAATATTTGAAAATAGAAATATATGAAGCCGTGTTGACTAGATTTGCGCCATTTTAACGCGAGCGATATTCATATCGATTTTATTCGTTTTTATAACGAATATCGAAAAACATAGTGATTTCAAAATCAATTAAACTGAAATGAATTGAAATTCAAATTAAACTGAAAAAAATTGAAACTCGAATCAAATTGAAATGAATTGAAATTCGAATTAAATCGAAATGAATTGAAATTCGAATTAAATTGAAATTAATTGAAATCCGAATTAAATTGAAATTGATTTGAAATGAAAAATTCAATCTTGATTTGAATTTGAAAAGGAAATTGAAATCATTTTGAAAACGAGTTTAAAACGATTTATAAAATACGTTTTAAAAGGAAATCAGCGAAATATATACAATATTATATATATATATATATATATATATATATATATATATATATATATATAATGGCCTGAATAGAACGCGCCGCGCTGCGGCAGTTCGCGAATTTTGACCATTGACTTTGAATGGATATTACGGGAGATCCGACCGTCGGATTCTCCTAAAACCGGAACCGTTGGGTTCGTATCGAAAAGAGATTTCTAACGGATATTAGAAATTTGAAATCTAACGGTTGGATTTGGAATTATGTCCAAATCAAATTTG
Source organism: Allium sativum (assembly GCA_030737875.1). NCBI lineage: Eukaryota > Viridiplantae > Streptophyta > Magnoliopsida > Asparagales > Amaryllidaceae > Allium > Allium sativum. The sequence goes on from CM060912.1 coordinate 311,703,354, forward strand.
GAAAAGGTCGCTGTAAGTGCAGTTCGATGACCATTGATGGAAATCGACTGTACGGGCCTTGATAAAATTATTAAAAATAGTAATAATTTGTGTAAAATCATAAGAAATGATTTGGGAAGAATTGGGATGAAAAACTTCATATTTGAAAAGATAAAAATAGATTTTTATCGAAATGAACTAGTATTGAACTGGAATTATAATTCTATTTATTTTTTAAAATAAATAAAGTGGATTTGAAAATAACTAGAATTTCCAATAATTGAATTGGAATGGATTTGAATCGAAATTATCATTGGAATATTTCGATGTTAGATTTCGTGATTATACAGATATTGTTATGGAAATTTGAAAGATATATTTATATCGTTATTTCCAATACGATATTTGTTGGTCGTAGAATTTGATATTGAATATAAGCCGGTATATTTTCTATTCAGAGCCTTGTATTTAATATCAAATGGGATTTAGGTTTGTCGTGAATGGTGTCTTCATTAACACTATTCTTAAACCCAGTTGAGAAAAAGATGAATTTTTTTTTATTTGGATTTAATGAAGTGTACCAATTAAATAATATTTAATTGGAATTGAATTGGTATTGATTTTTGGGTTTATCGTGAACAGTGTTTTAAATAACACTTGTTCTTTAACCCGATAATTAATGGAATGTGATTTTGGGTTGTCGTGAACGGTATCTTCAATAATAGTGTTCTTAGACCTAAAGGAGATAAGAAAATCAGAAACTAACTGGAGATTAGTTAAGTTGAATGGTTTCTGGGGTATTGATCTGATGTTGGTTTCGGCCTTCGGGGTTAATACGTAGGGAATTGCTCACTTGCTAATTTATGGTTAGGGACTGATCGAAATGTGATGTGATTTTGGGGTTTATCGTGAACCGTGTTTTAAATGACACTGATTCTTTAACCCAGTCAGAGATTAAAACTAAGTGGAGTTTTAATGAATCTTTAATTAGATTGAAAGGATCGAGAATGGAGTATCACCAGTTTTACTCCAGACGATAGTTAAATCTTTAATTAGTTTTGAACGTGAAATGGTAATTGAATTTACCGATAACACCGTGGTGTTAGATATGAAGTATGACCAGTTTTACTTCATGGGATGAATAAGTTGGGATTGGGAAATTAAAACAAATGATTACTTCGGTAAGGTTCGTTAATCCCGACTAGTTTGAAGTGATATTCAGAGGAAGACTAAAGAATAAATTTAAAAGAATTTATCTTTGATAAAATTAATGGAAACCTTTCCCTAAGAATGTGAAATTTAGAAACTAACTGTAGGTTGGCTAAGATGAATGGTTTCCTGGGTATTGATCTGATGTTGGTTTCGGCCTTCGGGGTAAATATTTGGGGAATTGTTCTCTTACTAATTTACGGTTAGTGACTGATGAATTGGAATGAGGCATATGTTGTATTTGTGTAACACTTGTTTATTATATACGTGAGTTATTCGGAAAGACCGGTTTATCCCATTCTGAATAACTTATATGACGATAAGTCCAAGATGAAGATGGAGTTTGAAGACCGGAGGTCTTCACGTCGTTTGGATAATTACTGATGATCTTGATTGGGCCGTACACCCAAGAGGAGGGAATCAGTTAGTGATCGTCTAGACGTACTTGGAGATCGATGGATATGCGGGGTACTAGGTGCCTCCGATTTCGTTCAAACCCAGAACGAACTTGTAAAAGGACTGTGTGTCTGACATTGGATTTCATTCTGTGTGACTGATATCGGTTGCATAGAGTGGTTTGCCTGTGTGGCTAAGATGCAAATGATCAAGGCTTCTATTGAAAAGAAAAGTCTTGTAGTTGATGATTAAAGCACCGTCTGTGTGGCATAGCTTTGTGTAGCGTTGATTCGCGAGCCTCACACCCCGGTTGTGAACCAGAAACGGGAGAGGACCTCAGGGAGGGCATGCGTTTCCTTCTAGTTTGAAGTGGCGTCAGTGGTTTTACACGCCCTGACGAGTTTGACTTATGTGGTTGTTGCTGTTGCGAGGCTCCTCAGATATATTGGTGACTATGTGAAGCCGATGCAGTCATTTGTTGGCTCATTTACGCCCCAAAGGGAGGGAAACGCAGTGTTCAAGCATTTTAATCCACATCGGTGGACCAGCCCTAACGATCCAAAGGTCACTCGAGCTCTGACCTGAGACATGGGCTAGATTGTCTCGAATCGGTAGAGGACTATCTTTTGCCTCGGTTCACAGATGGAAATCCAACTTCCAATACGTGACGTTTCGGTTTTAGTTGTAATCCTATATATGGCGACATAGTGGGATGGGGCGCTCATGCCGTCTATGATTGATATTTATGATTGTATATAAAATCAGAAACTAACTGGAAACGAGTTAAGATGGGTGGTTTCCTGGGTATTGGTCTGATGTTGGTTTCGGCCTTCGGGGTTAATACTTAGGGAATCGTTCTCTTACTAATTTACTGTTGGAGTCAGATTAAGAATCAAAAGATGAAATTTAGCGTATCAAGCATTCTTTGGCTATTATAAGGTAAAATCCCTATCCTCCGGCTTGCGTTTCATTGTGTGGTGGGACCTGGGTCTTATAATAGCATCATTTTTCTTTATTTAGCATTGCGCTATTGTTTTATGCACCGGTATTCTTGGAGGAAACCCGTTCCGTGTTATACGGCGTGGTCCCTTGATTTACCTAACTTTAAAATAAAGATTAATAACTGTTTTAGTTCTCACACCAGTCACATGACTGACCTGGAGTTTATTGTTTTAACCTAAACTCTGGGTGCCCTTATTTTGACACGGGCAACTAGTAGTTTTGGTTTTGCAGATTTATATTCACATGATCCTGATTTATAGCTGGGACGATACATGGAAAGCTCTGTATCCGTGTATTACTTCTAGTTGTGTATTGTATTATTTTTTCAGCTATGATGTATTTAAATGTAATTTAATTCTCTGATATTTTCTATGTAATATTTATTCTTACTCTGTAAATTCTTGTATTCTGATGGAATTGTTGTAATATACAATGAAATGTTCTTCTATCTGCGTTCCTTTGTGGCTTGTCTTCAAATTAATTCGTTCTTTCTCTTCTCTTCGGAGACCGGGGGATTTCGGGTCGCTTCAACGTTAATCTAATCAACACGACTTTATATATTTAAATATATTCGTGTCAGTCCCAAATCGGACATTAAAATCTGATTTTGAATCTTTTCTGAATATTATTTCAAAATATTCGTTATTTTAAAATAATCGTTATTTTAAAATATTCATTCTTTTTGAATGGGAATCAGACACAGTCAATTACCATATAATTCGCTTCTATGGATTTCATACTATTCATGTGTATAACAACAATGGTAAATAATCAACCAACATCTAGAGTGCATTCTACACTGCATAAGCATCAAATATAAATATTTAATTCTTACACAGCCTGTAAATCAATCGATCGACATATAAATAATTATTGAGATTAGTGTATGTCCAATATCATCCCAATACCCGTGTGGGGGTTTTCAAACAACAAACACAGATTTATTTGTGCAGTTGGGTGATGTGTAAAATTTATCGTTCCAATCTATATCAGTCCAATGTGTGTACATAAACAAATCGTCCAATTTATTTATAAATATTTATTTCATACATATACACGTTAAAAATTATATTTTTAACTATAAAATATTTTTAACTATAAAATATTTTATTCCATTCAACATCACACAATCAATTTTCACAACACATCAATCAAACAAACAAGTCGTCCATGATCTGTGGACGATGGGTGTCGGGTGCTACTAAGCACCATCTGCATCCTAGTATATATTTTAACTAGAAAATAAAATAAAATTGAGACGTTCTCACCTTTGGGGTTCCACTCTATCTGAGACGACCCGATTTCCCGTTCTCACGGAAACAAGGTTATCTTTTGGAATATAACACAGAAACATATAATAGCAGAACAGAATTAAATAAATACACCAGAATGAACAACAAACTATACTGGATAAAAGTAATCATCAGAGTTACACAGTATACAGGATCTTACTTAGTACAAATACAGTTCAGCTATACATAAATGTCTACAGCGGAAATAAACAAAATATGTACAATAGGAGCTGAACAGCATAAAAAGAAATAAATGATAGAATCCATCTTCAGCTCCAGCTATCCAGAAAGAACCAGCTAAACCTGAATACAAGGCTGCCCGTGTGGAAAAAGGGGCACCCGAGTTTGAGAGTGAAACAAACTACGAGTCAGTCATGGGACTGGTATGAGAAATCTACTCAACACATATATAATATGGCTAATCACAGGACCACGCCACTTTCGTGGAACGGGTTTACTCCATTGGATTGCCAGTGCTTTAAAACAAACCTTTCTTTTAAACATCGCTATGCTTTTTATAAAAATGAAGCCGTTATAAGACTCAGTTCCCATCACACAATGCAACGCAAACCGGAGGATAGAGTTTTTACCTTATAACGGCCAAGATATGCTTGATACGAACAAAACAAAGGCATTTGATATTATTGCTAGTGTTTATATGTTTTGAAAACAATTTCAAATCATAACTATCAATCATAGACGACATGAGCGTCCCATGCCACTATGTCGCCAAATGTATATATACAATCGAAGTCGCACGATGTCGTATTTGGAAATTGGATTTCCGTCATGAACCAAGGCAAAAGATAGTCCTTACCGAATTCGAGACAATCTAGCCCATGTCTCAGGCAAGTACTCAGTCAAGCCTTTGGATCGTCAGGGCCGGTCCACCGATGTGGATTAAAATGCCTGAACAATACGTTTCCCCGCCCTTTGGGGCGTAAACGAGCCAACGAATGACTCCATCGGACCCGGATCGTCCGATCAAACCGAGGCGCCTCGCAACAGCAACAACCACATAGGTGAAAAGTATATAAATGTCAGGGCTGGTAGGTCACTGACACCACCCTAGCTAGAAGGAAACGCATGCCCTCCCTGAGGTCCTTCTCCCGTTTTAGGTTCATACCGGGGTGTGAGGCTCGCGAATTCACGTTACACACAAAGCTACGCCACACAGGCGGTGCTTTGATCATCACCACAAGACTTTGCTTTTCAACAGAAGCCCTGATCACTGCATCTTAGCATGCCACACAGGCAATTCATACCGTGCACTGATGGCTATCAATCACACAGAACAAATTCCAATGTCGGACACACAGTCCATTTACAAGTCCGTTCTGGGTCTGAACGAAACCGGAGGCACTAAATACCTCGCAAACCCTTCGATCAACACGTACGTCTGAACGATCACCACTCATTATCCATATTTCGGGATGCCTCCCAATCAGGACCTCGGTTACCATCCAAACGAGGTGAAGATCTCCGGTCTTCGACCATCGTCTTCATCTTCGAATTTCAATCGTCGGTCGATTATTCGAAATGAGAATTAACTCGGCCTTTTCAAATAATTCACGTATATTTAGAATTTCAAATCGATTTATTTCAATGGTTAAATTATTCGACACACCAATTGTATTCTTTATATAGTTTTCACACCGAACACATTCAACCATCAAACATCACATAAATCAAGCAAATTCAGTTTATTTCCATTCCATATCGCTTACGATATTTTATAACTATTTATCGCTATTTTTATTTATTTTAAAATAGCCGTTTTATTCAAAACGACGTTTCGGGCCATAAGGCGGCCGTGGCGCTGTTTTTCTTCAAATTTGATTTACACTTATTTGAAAATCTAACCGTTGGATCTTCGCAAAATTTACATCATTAGAAAGGTCTTTTCAAAACGAATCCAACGGTTCCAGTTTCGGGAAATTCCGACGGTCGGATCTCCCGGTACAATCGTTTGAATTTTCGATTTCAAAATACGAACTGCAGCGTCGTTATTCGATTAAATATAATTTTATTTATATATATAAATAAATATAATCGTTTCTGGCGCTGTTTTTCTTCAGATTTGAATTAAACATTCCAGACAATCCAACCGTTGGATTTTTACAAGGTTGGTGCCGTTGGAAAGATTATTCCAAGGCGAACCCGACGGTTGAGGTTTCGGGAAAATCCAGTGGTCGGATTTCCCGCACTAGTCGTTTGAAATCACGATTTCAAAATACGAACTGCACGGCCTCGTTTCGTTTTAATTTTATTTATATTTATATAGTTATATAAATATAGTTCATTCAATGATTTCTATATCGTTTTCACTTCAAAAATTTTTCTAACTCCTTAAATTTTGGAAAAATTTCGCCATAACCTCCCCTGCACCGGGAGCGTCGGGAAATCGCAAATAGCGTCCCGGTCCTTCTAATCTCAAAAAGAAAAAGAAAAAGCCAAGCGGCTAGCCAATCAGGCTCAAAATCATCACCCAAACAAATCAGTAAATGTGTACCTATTTGTCGGGCACAAAATTTTATTCCTCTTCTCTAGCCCCTTTGCTATAACCTGTTCAATGAATATGCATGTACATATATATACAGTTCATATCATTTTTCATTTTCTATTCAACTTCATATTTGATTTCTATTTGGTTTAAAAACTCCATTCATTCTAATGTTACATAAATAGGTGCAAATCACTTCATTAGCTAATTAATGAATATTTCAACTCATATATGTTTATTTTGAACAAGTGGCTATTTTCAACATTTCACATTTCAACGATTTATGCATACAATAAAAATGTGATTTTTATTGTAAAACAACTCATTTCAAAACACTATTTTTCTATATAGTTCATATAGTCTATAAAAGGTGATTTTTATTATCAAACAATTTATTTCAAAATATGAATACCATTCAACACATGAATTTCTAAACAACGAATGAATATCAATTCAACACATGAATGTTTTCAATAGTTTTTATATATCGATAAAAATGTGATTTTTATTATCGAACTATTTATTTCAAAATATGAATACCATTCAACACATGAATTTCTAAACAACGAATGAATATCAATTCAACACATGAATGTTTTCAATAGTTTTTATATATCGATAAAAATGTGATTTTTATTATCGAACTATTTATTTCAAAATATGAATACCATTCAACACATGAATTTCTAAACAACGAATGAATATCAATTCAACACATGAATGTTTTCAATAGTTTTTATATATCGATAAAAATGTGATTTTTATTATCGAACTATTTATTTCAAAATATGAATACCATTCAACACATGAATTTCTAAACAACGAATGAATATCAATTCAACACATGAATGTTTTCAATAGTTTTTATATATCGATAAAAATGTGATTTTTATTATCGAACTATTTATTTCAAAATATGAATACCATTCAACACATGAATTTCTAAACAACGAATGAATATCAATTCAACACATGAATGTTTTCAATAGTTTTTATATATCGATAAAAATGTGATTTTTATTATCGAACTATTTATTTCAAAATATGAATACCATTCAACACATGAATTCCTAAACAACGAATGAATATTAATTCAACACATGAATGTTTCAATACAATGAATAAATATAGTTTAAGCATATGAAAATAATTCAAACACACAAATATTATTCAAAATTTCGGCAGCATAACGGCAGGGTAGTTAAACCGGCACCGTCCCTAGTACGGCTCCTCGCTCTACCTTAAAACCTCGCGGTTTTTGACAATGGGAATCATGCATCTAGTTCGCACGCAGGCGGCATGTATATATATTTATTTCAATTCCACAAACTAATCCTATGTGGTTTCAACCAAATATTTCACAACCACCAATGGGTATTTTTCAACCACAATCAACCAATATCAATCACAAACAATCCCAAACAATCATCCTATTTTCACCACAATTTCAACCAATAAATATCGTCCATGGTTTGTGGACGAGGGGGCGTATATATATATATATATATATTTATACATAGCAATTTATATATAGCTATTCACTTTTACTTCACACATATATAATTTATAAATTTTAAATCAGAAATCTCACCAATAGCTATCCAGCTGCACGACACTTCTTAATAGAAATCTTCGCCTATTTGTCGCTTTCACCCGTATTCTCTGCATATGTAAAAATCGAATTTTTACGATGCTATTCAATATGTAAAAATCGAATTTTGACTTCGCTATTCAATATATAAAAATATGATTTTTACTTTTGCTTTCACATATAAAAAATATGATTTTTACTTTTGCTTTCACATATAAAAAAATATGATTTTTACTTTTGAAAGAAATTCAGTTTTTAATTTTTAAAAACCAAATCAGTTTTTATATTTCATTTTTAAAACAGTTTTAAAATCTTTTATTAAATTTCTGTTTGAAAAATTTCTGTTTTAAAACAGTTTTAAAAAAACCCTTTAAAAATTTCTGTTTTGATTTTCTTTTAAAACAGTTTTTAAAATCTTTTTTAAAATTTTTGTTTGAAACTTTATATATAAAAAATAAAATAAAAAAAAAAAAAAAACAGTTTTCATTTTCTGTAAAACAAAAATCAAAAATAAAAATAAAACCAAATTAAATGCTCACCTAGGTATGCGAAGGGGAGGAGACGTCGAGGGGTTCTGGCGGTGGCTCGTGGCGTTCGGAAGTGTCGGGCGGTTCAGGGGGGGCTCGCGTCTGGGTTTCTGCTTCGATTCGTTCGGTGGGAGGAGGATGCGAGGCGGCTCAGACGATGGGGCTTCGGCGGTGGCTTCGTCGGCGGAGGGCGGTCAGGCGGCGGCTTCCAGGATCGGGCGGCGCGATTCGGAGTCTTAGGGTTTTGTCTTCTTTTTTTTTTTTTCGTTTTAAAATTAACTGATCGGGGGGGGGGGGGCCAATTGAAGAAGAAAAAGGGGGAAGTGTTTATTTTTTTATTATTTTATTTTATTTTTTTTTATTACTTAAATTTGCACTAGGGTTGACTTTTATATATGACCTCGAAATGAGGTCCACCGCCTGTCGTCCATAGCGTTTCACCCCCATTCCGAACACAATGGGATATGTATCGCAAGCTGGTTTGATCGTTACAATCAGTTTCTGTTGAAATTTACAATTTAAATCCTTATATTGAATTTTAAACGTACATTTCAAATTACCGGGGTCACATACTAACTAGAAAAATTCCAGAAAAATATTTTCTAGTTTCGTATTGACGATACGGTCCTAACAAAACTAGTTTCGTCGAATTCTGAGACCGTTTGAAAAATGGCCAATTTCCTGTCGATTAAAATCAACAGAAACTGGTCAAACGCGTTTTCTTTTGCCACGCTCACATATTGATTCGAAAAATTATGAAATTTGAAACCTAGCAATAACCTGACACTGCGGATCTAACAAAAGTGGTTTCGTCGAAATCCGAGGTCGTATGCAAAATGTTCATTTTTAAGGGCCTGAATTCCATAGCGACTATTCAGAATTTTCAACTGGACATATCTTTTGATTTCCGCTATCAAACTTCGATTGGTCGGATTCGTTAGAAAGATACTACCAATTAGATTCCATTATTTTTGGTCTCACTAAAATCCGGATTGTTTTGCACCCGGTATATTCAATTGAAGTTTGAAATCGAATTATCGAACTACCGCGCCATTTTCAATTCTATATATAATTATAATTAATTATATTGGTTTTCAAATGTCGATTCAACTCAGTTTTCATCGCCATTACTTAAAATATTTATTTTAAATATTTAAAATCCATTATTTTAGCCAATTTAAAATTTTTAAATTGGTTCAGATTTTCTGGGTCGTTACAATCTCCCCCACTTAAAACTTTTCGTCCCCGAAAAGGAATAAAGTCGAAAGTGGTTTGATAATTCTACGATCACACAATACAACAACCAATTTGTTTTTAATATTTAGAGAATAGAATAAACAATGCACATCCATGGGAAGAAAATAGCAACAGAATAGAATAGAGAATTAAATGGTAATGCAAGGTAAAGTAAATGTACCTTGCACCAGAGTCAATCAGAGATATCTACTCGGCATCTAGGATAAGCTTTCTGAATGCTCTCCTCTGTTTCCCAAGTGCAATCTCGCGGATCTCCACTCCATTGCACCTTGACTAAGTGAACCTTCTTGTTCCTCAGCTCTTTGGTTTCTTTGCCGATAATCTTTAGCGGCTCACGCCTCACAGCTAGTTCTGGAGTAATTTCAATGTCCTGCTGAGCTGCTTCTTCCACGATCAAGTCTGGATCATGAACGTGCTTTCGAAGTTGAGATATATGAAATACATCATGCACTCCAGGCAACCAGTCAGGTAGTTTGACCCTATAAGCGAGAGTTCCAATCCGTTCCAGAATAGGAAACGGACCAATGAATTTAGGCGCTAACTTCCCAGTTTTACCGAACCTGATAACTCCTCTCATCGGCGATACTTTCAAATATACATAGTCGCCAACCTCAAAGGATATATCTCTTCTTCTTTTATCGGCATAGCTCTTTTGTCGGCTTTGAGCGGCGAGCAATCGTTTCTTAATAAAATCGACTTTGTCGGCCGCTTCTCGAATCATATCAGGACCCAACACAAGTCTATTTCCAGGCTCGACCCAACAAGCAGGAGATCGGCACGGTCTACCATACAATGCTTCGAATGGCGACATTGTCAGACTCGCCTGGTAGCTGTTGTTATAAGAGAACTCAGCCAAATGTAGATTGTCTTCCCATGATCCACCGAAATCTATAACACAAGCCCGCAATAGATCTTCTAGAATGCGATTCACCCTCTCAGTCTGACCGTCTGTCTGAGGATGATAAGCGGTGCTCAAGTTTAACTTTGTTCCTAGCTCGACTTGAAATGCTTCCCAGAATTTGCTAGTGAATATTGTATCTCTATCACTTACTATACTGAGCGGCACTCCATGCAGTCTAACTATTTCCCTGAAGTAAATATGCGCCAGACTCTGAGCAGTTCTATTTGATTTGACAGGTATGAAATGGGCGGTCTTCGTGAAGCGATCTACGATCACCCAAATACTGTCATTTCCTTTTCTGGTTCTGGGCAAACCATCAATGAAATCCATGGAGATATGCTCCCACTTCCAACCAGGAACTTCTAGTGGTTGTAATAGTCCAGCTAATTTCTGTTGGTCGCTTTTAACTAGCTGGCAAGTAGGGCATCGACTAACATATATTGAGATGTCTCTTTTTAACGACTTCCACCAGAATGTGCGTTTGATATCGTTATACATTTTATTCACACCTGGATGGATACTGAGCTTAGATTTGTGACATTCATCAAGCACCTCTCTTCTGAGTTCGGGAATATCTGGAACGCAAATTCGTCCTTCTAACCTCAGAATCCCTTCGCTGTCTAACTGGAAATCCGAAGCATTGCCTTCACGAATTCGCTGACTTATTCCTTTGATAAATTGGTCATCTTCTTGGAGAGCCGATATCTTATCAATCAACGAAGTCGCAATGACGAAACTGGCGATCATTTCATTCTTTCGGCTTAACGCATCAGCCACGACATTGGCTTTCCCTGGAGTGTATATAATTTCAAAGTCATATGCTGCAAGAAACTCCAGCCAACGTTGTTGCCTCAGATTCAAGTCCTTCTGAGTGAACAGATACTTTAATGACTGGTGATCAGTAAACAGTTCAAATCTCTCACCCAGAAGATAGTGTCTCCAGATTTTCAAAGAGAATATGATAGCCAATAACTCAAGATCATGAGTTACATAATTTTTCTCGTGTGGCTTCAGTTGACGGCTAGCATAAGCAATTACTTGGCCTCTTTGCATTAACACTGCGCCAAGGCCTTCTCTAGAAGCATCAGTCCAGACTTTTAAATCTTGGTTGCCATCTATGATGGTTAACACTGGAGCTGTTGTTAATCTTAACTTTAGCTCTTCAAAAGCCTCCTCACTCTCTTCAGTCCATTTGAACTTAGAATGCTTCTTTGTAAGCTTCGTTAAGTGGCCAGATATCTTCGAAAAGTCTTTAACGAACTTCCGATAATAGCTAGCTAATCCGAGAAAACTGCGGACTTCAGTGGGAGTACTGGGCTGTTTCCAATTCTGAATAGCCGTGATTTTGCTTGGATCTACAGCGATTCCATCTTTCGATACGACATGGCCCAGAAATTTCACTTCATCTTGCCAGAATATACATTTGGAAAACTTGGCTTTTAATACATTCCTTCTGAGAATTTCTAGAACCTGTTCCAGATGCTTTTCATGTTCGGCCTTTGATTTAGAGAAGATTAGAATATCATCAATAAAAACCAGAACAAATTTATTCAATACTCCTCTGAATACTCTGTTCATTAGATCGACGAAATAAGCTGGGGCGTTACATAAGCCGAACGGCATTACTAACCACTCGTAGAATAAGTCGGGGCCTCTGAACGCTGTCATTGGAACACATTCTTCGGCAATTCGAAGTTGATGGAAACCTGTAGCTAGGTCCATTCGTGAGAATACTTGTGCTCCATTTAATCGATCTAACAAATCATCAATCCGCGGCAATGGATATTTGTTCTTTATTGTCTGTTTGTTCAGATCACGATAATCCACACATAGACGTAGAGTACCGTCAGATTTCGGGACAAACACCACTGCTGCACCCCAGTCAGAGAAACTAGGCCTGATCAGACCTTTCCACACTAGCTGTCGTGTTTGATTGTCTAATTCCTCCTTCTCTTTCAAGGACATTCTTCGAATAGCGTGAACTACCGGCCTTGCATTGGGAACTAAAGCAATCTTGAAATCTATTTCTCTCTGCGGAGGTAAGCGAACTACTTCTTCGAACACATCCGCATAGTTCTTGACGACAGGAATGTCTTTGATGAGGTCAGGAATATTCTCTGCTACTTCAGGAACATTTTCAATTTGGGCTGAAGAAACATTTAGAGCTGCCCAGAAGTCTTTTCTATTAGCATTCTGACCTTCGCAGGGAATGGTTATATAATCACCTGATTTAATCTTTGCCTTTACGACTCTCTCGACGCATTTGACTTCAGCTTCATATTTGGTCAACCAGTCTAACCCCAAGATAAGATCGAACTCTTTGAAATTCATGACGACTGCGATGGTAGGAAACCGATAACGAGAGAAAGAAACCGGCACTCCACAAACCCAACTGAGATCAATGGAACCCCCAACTGGATTCTGGACAGTCATTGGTTCCTTGAGCTTTTTCAAATTCAAATCCAGTTTCTTAGCTGCATCTTTGGCAATGAAACTTCGCGACGCGCCTGTGTCAAACAGTACTTTGACTGGAATGTTTTTGACAGTAAGCGTGCCTTCTAAAACATCGGGCCTTTCTTGACTAGCTGAGGGCTCGGAAGTTTCTGCTACTTCATTTATATGCACTGCCTCAGATTTCTTTGAGAGTTGACACTCCCGTGCAATATGGCCTGCTTGACGACACTTATGGCATTTCCTTTCGCCATGTGTGCTCTTTTGCCTCTTCGTAGGTTTGGATCCGCTCTTTCCTTTCTTCTTTAAAGATCTGCAATTCCCTTGCAAATGCCCTTGCTTATGGCAGTTATTGCATATGGCGGTCGTGACAGGTTCTTTTTCATATCTAGCCCTTTTTCGATTTACTTTAGGCTCTTTACTGTCCTCAGACCTTGTACTGGCTTCAGGAATATCAGTTTCCAACTCTGTTTTGTCACTAGAACTGACTTCTTCTTCGTCGCACAACATTCCTTTCTTATGGAGATCTTCATACTGATAGGCCATATATATCATTTCTGAGAAAGGAAGCTTCACGTGCCCCAATACTTTATTCTGGTATTTCCTTTGAAGGCCGTGAATAAATCTCATATTTTTCCTCTTCGGATTTTGAATTAGATGAGGAGCAAAGTGAGAAAGTTCATTGAATTTCTTATGATATTCGGGAATGGTCATGTCCCCTTGTATTAGATAAGAGAATTCATCACATAGCCGTTCGGTCGCTTCGGGAGGAGTAAATTTTTCTAGGAAAATAACTTTGAATCTATCCCAGGTGATATCACCTTCTGGATTACCTTTAATAACTGAATCCCACCAAAACAAAGCTTCGTCTTCGAGTGCCCAGGAGGCCAGTAATCTTTTCTGGTCATCCCTAAGCTTTAATGCTTCGAATATTTTCTCAACCGAACGAATCCAAGCTTGGGTTCTCATAATAGATTCTTCGCCCGAGAACGGCTTTCCACCCAGATTTCTATATTTCATGAATAGAGCTTCTATATCCGGGTCAGTATTACTTCTTCTGTTTCTGGCACTCATTTTCTAGTTCTTCTGCAAATAGCAGAACAAGTGTCAGGTCACAGAAAAGGTATTTCAAAATATAGAGACAAATACTTGTATGTAAATGTGTCTATCGAGGTGTAATCATTCTGCTTTACTCATACTAGGATATTACTGATCCTATCTGTATTGAGTTACCCGTCCTAGAACACTACTGGTTCTATTTCTGACGAGTTCGTTCAAATGTTATATTCCAGAACTAAGCTTAACCAAAGCTCTGATACCACGTTGAGACGACCCGATTTCCCGTTCTCACGGAAACAAGGTTATCTTTTGGAATATAACACAGAAACATATAATAGCAGAACAGAATTAAATAAATACACCAGAATGAACAACAAACTATACTGGATAAAAGTAATCATCAGAGTTACACAGTATACAGGATCTTACTTAGTACAAATACAGTTCAGCTATACATAAATGTCTACAGCGGAAATAAACAAAATATGTACAATAGGAGCTGAACAGCATAAAAAGAAATAAATGATAGAATCCATCTTCAGCTCCAGCTATCCAGAAAGAACCAGCTAAACCTGAATACAAGGCTGCCCGTGTGGAAAAAGGGGCACCCGAGTTTGAGAGTGAAACAAACTACGAGTCAGTCATGGGACTGGTATGAGAAATCTACTCAACACATATATAATATGGCTAATCACAGGACCACGCCACTTTCGTGGAACGGGTTTACTCCATTGGATTGCCAGTGCTTTAAAACAAACCTTTCTTTTAAACATCGCTATGCTTTTTATAAAAATGAAGCCGTTATAAGACTCAGTTCCCATCACACAATGCAACGCAAACCGGAGGATAGAGTTTTTACCTTATAACGGCCAAGATATGCTTGATACGAACAAAACAAAGGCATTTGATATTATTGCTAGTGTTTATATGTTTTGAAAACAATTTCAAATCATAACTATCAATCATAGACGACATGAGCGTCCCATGCCACTATGTCGCCAAATGTATATATACAATCGAAGTCGCACGATGTCGTATTTGGAAATTGGATTTCCGTCATGAACCAAGGCAAAAGATAGTCCTTACCGAATTCGAGACAATCTAGCCCATGTCTCAGGCAAGTACTCAGTCAAGCCTTTGGATCGTCAGGGCCGGTCCACCGATGTGGATTAAAATGCCTGAACAATACGTTTCCCCGCCCTTTGGGGCGTAAACGAGCCAACGAATGACTCCATCGGACCCGGATCGTCCGATCAAACCGAGGCGCCTCGCAACAGCAACAACCACATAGGTGAAAAGTATATAAATGTCAGGGCTGGTAGGTCACTGACACCACCCTAGCTAGAAGGAAACGCATGCCCTCCCTGAGGTCCTTCTCCCGTTTTAGGTTCATACCGGGGTGTGAGGCTCGCGAATTCACGTTACACACAAAGCTACGCCACACAGGCGGTGCTTTGATCATCACCACAAGACTTTGCTTTTCAACAGAAGCCCTGATCACTGCATCTTAGCATGCCACACAGGCAATTCATACCGTGCACTGATGGCTATCAATCACACAGAACAAATTCCAATGTCGGACACACAGTCCATTTACAAGTCCGTTCTGGGTCTGAACGAAACCGGAGGCACTAAATACCTCGCAAACCCTTCGATCAACACGTACGTCTGAACGATCACCACTCATTATCCATATTTCGGGATGCCTCCCAATCAGGACCTCGGTTACCATCCAAACGAGGTGAAGATCTCCGGTCTTCGACCATCGTCTTCATCTTCGAATTTCAATCGTCGGTCGATTATTCGAAATGAGAATTAACTCGGCCTTTTCAAATAATTCACGTATATTTAGAATTTCAAATCGATTTATTTCAATGGTTAAATTATTCGACACACCAATTGTATTCTTTATATAGTTTTCACACCGAACACATTCAACCATCAAACATCACATAAATCAAGCAAATTCAGTTTATTTCCATTCCATATCGCTTACGATATTTTATAACTATTTATCGCTATTTTTATTTATTTTAAAATAGCCGTTTTATTCAAAACGACGTTTCGGGCCATAAGGCGGCCGTGGCGCTGTTTTTCTTCAAATTTGATTTACACTTATTTGAAAATCTAACCGTTGGATCTTCGCAAAATTTACATCATTAGAAAGGTCTTTTCAAAACGAATCCAACGGTTCCAGTTTCGGGAAATTCCGACGGTCGGATCTCCCGGTACAATCGTTTGAATTTTCGATTTCAAAATACGAACTGCAGCGTCGTTATTCGATTAAATATAATTTTATTTATATATATAAATAAATATAATCGTTTCTGGCGCTGTTTTTCTTCAGATTTGAATTAAACATTCCAGACAATCCAACCGTTGGATTTTTACAAGGTTGGTGCCGTTGGAAAGATTATTCCAAGGCGAACCCGACGGTTGAGGTTTCGGGAAAATCCAGTGGTCGGATTTCCCGCACTAGTCGTTTGAAATCACGATTTCAAAATACGAACTGCACGGCCTCGTTTCGTTTTAATTTTATTTATATTTATATAGTTATATAAATATAGTTCATTCAATGATTTCTATATCGTTTTCACTTCAAAAATTTTTCTAACTCCTTAAATTTTGGAAAAATTTCGCCATAACCTCCCCTGCACCGGGAGCGTCGGGAAATCGCAAATAGCGTCCCGGTCCTTCTAATCTCAAAAAGAAAAAGAAAAAGCCAAGCGGCTAGCCAATCAGGCTCAAAATCATCACCCAAACAAATCAGTAAATGTGTACCTATTTGTCGGGCACAAAATTTTATTCCTCTTCTCTAGCCCCTTTGCTATAACCTGTTCAATGAATATGCATGTACATATATATACAGTTCATATCATTTTTCATTTTCTATTCAACTTCATATTTGATTTCTATTTGGTTTAAAAACTCCATTCATTCTAATGTTACATAAATAGGTGCAAATCACTTCATTAGCTAATTAATGAATATTTCAACTCATATATGTTTATTTTGAACAAGTGGCTATTTTCAACATTTCACATTTCAACGATTTATGCATACAATAAAAATGTGATTTTTATTGTAAAACAACTCATTTCAAAACACTATTTTTCTATATAGTTCATATAGTCTATAAAAGGTGATTTTTATTATCAAACAATTTATTTCAAAATATGAATACCATTCAACACATGAATTTCTAAACAACGAATGAATATCAATTCAACACATGAATGTTTTCAATAGTTTTTATATATCGATAAAAATGTGATTTTTATTATCGAACTATTTATTTCAAAATATGAATACCATTCAACACATGAATTTCTAAACAACGAATGAATATCAATTCAACACATGAATGTTTTCAATAGTTTTTATATATCGATAAAAATGTGATTTTTATTATCGAACTATTTATTTCAAAATATGAATACCATTCAACACATGAATTTCTAAACAACGAATGAATATCAATTCAACACATGAATGTTTTCAATAGTTTTTATATATCGATAAAAATGTGATTTTTATTATCGAACTATTTATTTCAAAATATGAATACCATTCAACACATGAATTTCTAAACAACGAATGAATATCAATTCAACACATGAATGTTTTCAATAGTTTTTATATATCGATAAAAATGTGATTTTTATTATCGAACTATTTATTTCAAAATATGAATACCATTCAACACATGAATTTCTAAACAACGAATGAATATCAATTCAACACATGAATGTTTTCAATAGTTTTTATATATCGATAAAAATGTGATTTTTATTATCGAACTATTTATTTCAAAATATGAATACCATTCAACACATGAATTCCTAAACAACGAATGAATATTAATTCAACACATGAATGTTTCAATACAATGAATAAATATAGTTTAAGCATATGAAAATAATTCAAACACACAAATATTATTCAAAATTTCGGCAGCATAACGGCAGGGTAGTTAAACCGGCACCGTCCCTAGTACGGCTCCTCGCTCTACCTTAAAACCTCGCGGTTTTTGACAATGGGAATCATGCATCTAGTTCGCACGCAGGCGGCATGTATATATATTTATTTCAATTCCACAAACTAATCCTATGTGGTTTCAACCAAATATTTCACAACCACCAATGGGTATTTTTCAACCACAATCAACCAATATCAATCACAAACAATCCCAAACAATCATCCTATTTTCACCACAATTTCAACCAATAAATATCGTCCATGGTTTGTGGACGAGGGGGCGTATATATATATATATATTTATACATAGCAATTTATATATAGCTATTCACTTTTACTTCACACATATATAATTTATAAATTTTAAATCAGAAATCTCACCAATAGCTATCCAGCTGCACGACACTTCTTAATAGAAATCTTCGCCTATTTGTCGCTTTCACCCGTATTCTCTGCATATGTAAAAATCGAATTTTTACGATGCTATTCAATATGTAAAAATCGAATTTTGACTTCGCTATTCAATATATAAAAATATGATTTTTACTTTTGCTTTCACATATAAAAAATATGATTTTTACTTTTGCTTTCACATATAAAAAAATATGATTTTTACTTTTGAAAGAAATTCAGTTTTTAATTTTTAAAAACCAAATCAGTTTTTATATTTCATTTTTAAAACAGTTTTAAAATCTTTTATTAAATTTCTGTTTGAAAAATTTCTGTTTTAAAACAGTTTTAAAAAAACCCTTTAAAAATTTCTGTTTTGATTTTCTTTTAAAACAGTTTTTAAAATCTTTTTTAAAATTTCTGTTTGAAACTTTATATATAAAAAATAAAATAAATAAAAAAAAAAAACAGTTTTCATTTTCTGTAAAACAAAAATCAAAAATAAAAATAAAACCAAATTAAATGCTCACCTAGGTATGCGAAGGGGAGGAGACGTCGAGGGGTTCTGGCGGTGGCTCGTGGCGTTCGGAAGTGTCGGGCGGTTCAGGGGGGGCTCGCGTCTGGGTTTCTGCTTCGATTCGTTCGGTGGGAGGAGGATGCGAGGCGGCTCAGACGATGGGGCTTCGGCGGTGGCTTCGTCGGCGGAGGGCGGTCAGGCGGCGGCTTCCAGGATCGGGCGGCGCGATTCGGAGTCTTAGGGTTTTGTCTTCTTTTTTTTTTTTCGTTTTAAAATTAACTGATCGGGGGGGGGCCAATTGAAGAAGAAAAAGGGGGAAGTGTTTATTTTTTTATTATTTTATTTTATTTTTTTTTATTACTTAAATTTGCACTAGGGTTGACTTTTATATATGACCTCGAAATGAGGTCCACCGCCTGTCGTCCATAGCGTTTCACCCCCATTCCGAACACAATGGGATATGTATCGCAAGCTGGTTTGATCGTTACAATCAGTTTCTGTTGAAATTTACAATTTAAATCCTTATATTGAATTTTAAACGTACATTTCAAATTACCGGGGTCACATACTAACTAGAAAAATTCCAGAAAAATATTTTCTAGTTTCGTATTGACGATACGGTCCTAACAAAACTAGTTTCGTCGAATTCTGAGACCGTTTGAAAAATGGCCAATTTCCTGTCGATTAAAATCAACAGAAACTGGTCAAACGCGTTTTCTTTTGCCACGCTCACATATTGATTCGAAAAATTATGAAATTTGAAACCTAGCAATAACCTGACACTGCGGATCTAACAAAAGTGGTTTCGTCGAAATCCGAGGTCGTATGCAAAATGTTCATTTTTAAGGGCCTGAATTCCATAGCGACTATTCAGAATTTTCAACTGGACATATCTTTTGATTTCCGCTATCAAACTTCGATTGGTCGGATTCGTTAGAAAGATACTACCAATTAGATTCCATTATTTTTGGTCTCACTAAAATCCGGATTGTTTTGCACCCGGTATATTCAATTGAAGTTTGAAATCGAATTATCGAACTACCGCGCCATTTTCAATTCTATATATAATTATAATTAATTATATTGGTTTTCAAATGTCGATTCAACTCAGTTTTCATCGCCATTACTTAAAATATTTATTTTAAATATTTAAAATCCATTATTTTAGCCAATTTAAAATTTTTAAATTGGTTCAGATTTTCTGGGTCGTTACACTATCATTCTTTTTTTCTGAATGGTTCGGATTTTGTTTTGATTTCAGTCCGTAGCATCGCACTCCTTTTCACGCTGTTCATAATAAAAATTATATTTTCATCGTTTCATACAAATAGATAAAAAATAATATTTTTATCGCTTCATCTAAAATAAAAATCACATTTCTACTTCACAATATATATAATAAAAATCAGATTTTTATTCGATACATATATACAAATCATATTTTTAATTTGCTTCTCATATAAAAATTATATTTATATTCACTAGAAATATAAATAAAAATCCTATCTTTTCATGCATATGTAAAAATCTAACCCTTTTATATTCAAAAAAATTATCTTTTATTATCTTTTCGTATTCAAAAATATTATCTTTTCCTATTTTAACACCAAATCTCTCTTTTGAAGCTAAAAATCCTATTTTTACATACTTCTTTATACAATAACAATCACATTTTTATATGCGTTTCAAATACATAAAATCCAACCTTTTTATTTGATTAAAATCTAAGCTTTTCTTATTTTAAAAATCTAATTTTTCTCGCGTATAAAATCTCATCTTTAACTCCATGTTATATATATATAAAAACAATTTTAAAATCAATGTTTTTAATTCATTTGTAACAAACTGAGATTTTCGACTCCGAAAATCAACATCAAACTACCATGTTGACTATTCAGACATCGAACATTCCAGATCATTAATAGAAGGAAGTTAGAGGGTGAGAATAGATAAGGTAGAAATATTGAATAGAAGAAGAAGAGGAAAGCAACACCACACAGAGTCTCACATCGCAGCGGAACAAAATATAATACAGAAATAATCTTTATTGAAAGCTTTAAAATACTTACAGTATCAGAGTACATCATACCATGGGACAGTTATAATAGCCTGTTCCCATATACAACACACAGTGGAATAGTGGTAATATCATACGTCTGGACTCTTCCAGCTCGTATCTTCACAGTAGTCGATAACCTGAACCTGTACAACCCGGCCTAACCCGAGCATTTACAAAACACCGGGTCAGTCTGGTGAACCAGAGTGAGATAAACTCACACAGTAATAAGGTAAATCATCCAATCATGATTTTAAAGTTCAAAATCTTTTCAGAAGAAAGGATAATCGTAAGACCAAATCCACAAATAAACACGAACGGTTTTTACCTTACGATAACCCAAAACATTTTGAAACCAATATCTTGTCTGATATTATAATAATGTCTAAATACAAGTAAATAGAATCTAGTGGAACGCTTGCATCTCACGCTCCACATATATAGTATACAATCAAAACCCGCAGGCGCTTATTGGATATTGGATTCCGACCTTGACAAGGTATGGGACCACCTGCCGATTGTGTATCTCCAGAGACGAATACACTGGGTTCAACAAGAACTTCTTGCAACCCGGCCCTCACATGACCGACCACTCATTTCGCTTGAGTGTATCGAATGTATATCACCGACGGTTGGGATCAGCAACCGTCTCCCGAAAAGGGACAGCATCGAAACATAGATTAAAGAAGCAAATAGGATTTTTCTCTAGATAGGTGATCATACACCCTAATGGGAGCGACCCACATAGCCATGCTGCCTGCCCGATTTTTGTCATTTCCCGGTTGATGAGGCTTGAGGTCAGAGTTTATTTTTGAAACATCTGATCACCATTCACTTTGAATGCCACATCGTCAGATCCGTCAGATATCACTAATTGACGTCCACAAAATACTCTAGTTGGAAGCTAAGAGAACGGCAATTTCTCCGCCAACAACCATAGCACGTTTGAAGAAATCAACGTACGTGACCCTTTGGAAATACTCTGCCAGACATCCATCCATACAGGTCATCCAGGAACAGGATGAACCGAAGGCACTCTCCTACTGCATCCAATATATGAATCACCCCATGGATCAGTAGCGAGAAGTCCTTGCAACCCGTTGATTCCAACCACGACAGAATCACAACTTATCTCTGCTTGCCAGGCAGAGAAGATTAGTGGTCCTTCCAATGGTGAAAATCCACGGTCTTCACTGCTCCAACTCGATCAGCTTCTGATATCTTCACGTATTTGTTGGTCGGAATGGTTTTCGAATATAAATTCGATCCCGGTCTTTCCATACCAACAATCGCATTGGGCAGATTTGATAGTCGGTGTTTTAACTATCAAAATAAACAGTGTTTCAACCATGACACTCCATTGAGTTCACTAGTTCAGTATTCAGCATCACTTGGCCTTTTAACACTTGATTTACTTTGTTAAATCAAAACTTCTAACTCTGTTAATATTTAAAAATACGATATTTGAATAACTCTAATTCGATTTAACTCTAATCGATTAACTCCAATTGATTAACTCAAAGTGGTTAACTCTAACTGATTAACTCGACTTCTTTAACCCTATCGATTTACTACTATTTTACTTAACTCCATCCGCTTGACTCTAGATCGCGATGATCACAATGGTTACGCCTGATTCCCCCAGGAAACATCCGACCGCTGTAGGCTATCTGCAGCCCTGCGAATTACGCTAGCAGTCGTACGAAATGGCACTCATCTTGAAAAAACTATGTTTGACTAACTCTAGCTCGAATAACTATATTCAATTTCCCACTTAAATCTTCCTTCTAATCATCTTTTAAATTCGGAAATCCATTAGTTTTAACAAAGAAATTTATAGCACATATGTTATAAAAATAGCGTTATAATTACTATTTAGATTTACAAAACAACAGCGCTATAATCGCTGTTTAGGTTTACAACCCATTTACTATAGCAAAAGCGCTACAATCGCTATATTAGATTTACAAAACATATATTATAACAACAGCGCTAAAATCGCTGTTTAGATTTTCAAAACATATCCACTAACGTCTCTTACGATTACCAACTAATACTATCTTCGGATAATCCCGATGTTGTTCAATTTGGGGTATTTTAGTTACCTCTCAAACCTTGATCAAACAATGTCCTTATCCTCAGATAAATATCATTGTAACCCAAACACCAAAACTCCACTCCAGTCTCCAAAACAAATCCCATTATAAATTGGGTTTGGTTATCCAACCCTACGACCCACTTCTTAACCCAATTGCACTCTCACTAATTTCCTTTCAAACCATTTAACCATTTTCATTGGATTTCCATTTCAACCTCGATTTCTTTTGAAAAGTAATTTTTCCTAAATCCTTATTAAAAATATAATTTATTTCAAACAATTTACTACATTAGTAGTTAACTACTTTATTTACTAAAATAAAGAGTAAATCCTTGATAAAAACCTTATTTACATTTAAATGATATTCATTGAACTATTTAATCAAAACACTTTAATTGGATAATCAATTTCAATTCAAACTGGTCGATTTAATTAACTCAAACCTTGATTATCTCATTAACGGATTCAAATTAATCCTTACCTAAAATATAATTAATTTAAATAAATTCTATTACTTGTTTCCTTAACAAAACAATTACCAAAGTTTAACCATTTAATTCATTTCTTACTCTTCTACTTGTAAATCTGATTAACATCAGCATTTACTTTGCAAAATACATTAATAACCAATCAAAGTCTTAAATAAATAAAATATTTATTTATTTCCCTTAAATAAATTTTATTCAAAATGATATAATTCAAAATCTAACTCTGGTTATAAAATAAATTTTATAACCTCAACTCTATCGATTCACCTGACGGTGAATAAATATTTATAACTCGATTGATTTTATAGGCCATACTCTGCCGAACACTTAACCAACACCGCTCATTGGTTTAAACCAAACATTTGTTGAATATACAGTCAATAATCAACAATTTAATCAATCACATTTAACTGATAATATATATCAACCATTCAACACCAACCAAATAACAGAACAATTCAAACAATTAAGCATGCTTATAAATAAACGTGACTAACAGGGTGAGTTACCTCCGTTGGATCCAATCGTTAACATAACGATTTGGTATTTCACTGAAATTAAACACGGTTTAATTCCATCGGTTAAATCAACAGATAAATAAATAACTAGAAAAATAGTCAACCATTGGCAAGCAGAGCACACAAAATAAAAACCCAATTTATATAAAATATAAATAGGGAAACTGAGTGAGTTTAACTCACCTTGTTTTGATTCGCTGTTTAATCGGCTCGTTTCTGTTAAATTAAACCAGTGTTTAATTTAACTTAAAAATCCAGTTGATCCCAATTCCGTCTCAGTCCGTTCCATGGAATAGAGTTCGTCAATATGATCCCGTTGCTTCTTGTCTGATCCAATTCTGATAATATATAAGTAAGTTATAATTATTCAAAGGTCATACACTTTAATTATATGATTTAATTCCTAATCCCTTTTAATTAAATAATCTAATTATCTCTGGTCTCTTTAATTAAATAAACTAATTATTTCCTATTCAAACCATCCTGCCTGCATACCATTTCAAGTTTCAAGTATACAATGAATTTCAATCATTAACCCTTAACTAGGTTTAAGAATTAAACTAGTTACATTTTAGAAATAATTAGCAGTCTGACTTCTTTCTATTACCCCTTCTACTCTTGTTTGTTTTGACCGAACTTCCAAGTACCATGATTCCTACACCTCAACGGTTATAATTATGATTAGAAACATGTATTGCCTAATTAGTTTTAAGGTTCAATTTAATTACGTTTAATATTCATGTCTGTTTCCCAGAAGTTCCTTCCTCACGTTCTTCAACTTCTTCTTGTTCGCATTGTTCATCCAACAAAGCCCAAGTATCATCTCCTGTCCAAAATGAATAGCACTTAATTTCCTTTAATTAAATTTAGACCAAAATAATAACTTGATTAAGCTTTTAATAAAATTAACTAATTACATGCCTTAAGTATTAACAGCCGATTAGGATCTCTTTTCCTCCGTACTATGCTCCTCATACTAGTGCAGTCTCGCGCCTGCATCAATCCATGTTTTTAATTATCATAATTTAATTTAACTAGGATTAAATCCTTAACCAATGTTTAAATTAAACTAATTAGTTCAAACCAATTTCGTTCAGCATCTCAGCCCTGTAAAACCCATCCCTTCCGTGTTTGTTTCCCCTCAAAAGCCAAGCTCCTTGTTCTGACCATCGCACCCAGTCTCGGCCGTCGGAGGTTGATCAGTCCTCATCAGCAGGTGCGGCCGACACTCCCTGTCCTCCACCAGAAACACCGCGCCCCCAGGTCAGCCCATTCATCAGTAAACTCCCCGAAACCGTCGCGCCCTTCGAGCCAATTTCCAGTCAACCCAGGTCGAGTTAGATGATCGCCACCGATCAGTTGACGGACCTCTCGGAGGTTGACACTCTCGCAGTTGGATGTTCCTCAATCGATGAATGAAATTTCGAATTTAAAGGGGAAGTAAATAGGATGATATCGATCGTTTAATACATAAGTGGCAGCGTATAATTTCAGTTGACCAACAGATGCCAAAAATTAGGGTTATACTGTTTGGAGGGGTATATATATAGTGTCCGTTTATAATATAATATTATTAATCGAAACTTAGCGATAAAGTAGTTGATAAATACCCTTACAAATGATTTCTGTCTACTGATTAAAAGGCTAATCTTGATGTAAAAAGGTATTCCGGACCCAATGGGACAAGTTTCGACGAATTCCGACTTCGTTTGAAAAAAATTCCCTTATAAAACCAGAAATAAACACATGTTTTAATTTACCACGATCACTGGATAAATCCGATCAACTTGAAACCTTGATATCCTAAAATAACTTTTCGATACGAACCCAACGGCACTAGTTTTGTCGCATTCTGAGACTGTTTGCCCGATAGGCTGTTTTTACCCCGAACCGCCCTACCCTTTTTAACGCCAAATTTTTCGATCTCTAAAAATAACAAACTATATACCTATCCTGACTCTAATCGATGATACGAACTCAATGGAACTAGTTCCGCGGCCTAATTCGATCGTCTGCTCAAGTTACGCCCAAATACTCCTTATATTTATTTGAATGCGCGCTATAGAATTTGAACGGGCGTTTACGGTTGCTGTGGTCACATACGACATCTGTTTGCCACGTCGTTTGACTTTCTGACAATAATTTAGCGATACGGTCCCAATGAAACTAATTTCATCGAAAACAGAGTCCGTTTGCAAAACGGCTATTTTAACGGCCGATAACGATTTCCACAGCGTTTTTTTCCAAAATTTGATTTAGCCATAACTCGCAACCAATAACACGGAATCTATATTTTTCTCTTTCATATGAAAGCTATCGTCAACACGCTCCCAACGTTTCTTGTTTCACAGAAATCCGACTTATATCGGACTCTGTATGTCCAGTTGAAGTTCAAACTCGAATTTTCAAACTGCAGCGCTATATTTCAAGCTCTATTTATAATTGTATAAATAAATAACGTCGAACTTTGTTTAAATAGCGAATTAGATATTAATTCCATCGATATTCCAAATATAATATTTAAATTAAATAAATTAAATTACATATTCGAGTGCCAAAAATACGGGTCGTTACATTCTTCCCCCCTTAAAATAATTTCGTCCTCGAAATTGCTAAGGTAAGAAAGAACGTTACAAACCCAGTAACTTCCAAATCCAATTTATTTTGAATTAGAAACCAATTTCAAATCTATATATATAGATATTTTCAAAAATATTGAAAATTTTCTAACACTTTAAATTTCCGAAAAATTTCGCCAGCACCTCCTCTGTACGGCTCAATCGGTACAACTACAACTCGCCTTTCTAGGCCTTCTCCAATCCAAAAGAAAATAAAACAGCCAAGCGGCTTGCCAAATAGGCTCATAAATCACCAAACCCATATAAAAATAAACGTGTACCTTTTTGTCGGGCATATCCTTATATCCTTTCCATCTGCTGCCCTGTCAGCATATACAATGGCATTCCCAAACAAAATTCCAATTTTATCCTCAAAACCAAATCATTCACACATCCAAACCAAATCCCATTCTCAACTCAATTTCAATCCATTATCAATTTCAATTCTTAACTCACCAGTCCAATACCATTTCAGATTCCCGTCTCACAATTCACAATCTGATTCTACTTGATATATTATATCCCGATTAAATTTCCAGTTAATTGGTTTCAATTCAATTCATATTTGTTTTTCCCCATTTCTATTTAATTTTGTTTTGTTCAAACAATTTCCCTGGGAGTTTTAAACAGTTTAGCTCTTTCAAAAATCAAATATTCCTTTTCAGGATTCAAAACAACTTGTTTTTCTCAAAAAAATTCAAAACAAGATTTTTGGTAGTAATCCGTCACTTAGAACTCGGAAATGAACACTAATGATGTGGCCAGCATCGTCAGGGTTATTTCCCAGCTATCAAAGTGAGTTCAATACTATATCACTTATCAAACCATATTTAAACAATTTCATTTTGAAAACTTTTTCAAAATACCAAACACAATGTTTATAAACAATTTAAAATCTCCCAGGATTTTAAAATTCTCATATATTCAATCCAAGTTCATTCTGTAAACACCTTTCCCACTTTTAGGAATTTTAATTCCAATTCTGATTTTAATTTCAGATTTAATAAATCTGCTTTTATATTATACAAATTCTAATTGGTTATTTATATAACCATTTCAATTATAACCAACCAACACATCCAAGATACTATAATAATTCAAATATTAATCATCTTTTATATTAAAATATAATTTGGGTAAATTATTTCATTTACCCTCTTCAAACATATTGTGTCGGTTTATTGTACTTGAGTGTTTAGAAACTCCTATCGATACAGTGGATCAAACTGATCGACCAGAACTCATAAACAACTCAACCAAAAAAAATCTCCACAATATAAAACAATTTTTATAAAATCTACAAATACGTTCACTCATATATATATACTCAAACTCAATCTAGGGTATTGCTAACCCCATCTCTACTGAGTCACGCCACAGAGCCAAGGTAATCACTTAACCTGGCTCTGATACCACTGTAACGAACTGAGATTTTCGACTCTGAAAATCAACATCAAACTACCATGTTGACTATTCAGACATCGAACATTCCAGATCATTAATAGAAAGAAGTTAGAGGGTGAGAATAGATAAGGTAGAAATATTGAATAGAAGAAGAAGAGGAAAGCAACACCACACAGAGTCTCGCATCGCAGCGGAACAAAATATAATACAGAAATAATCTTTATTGAAAGCTTTAAAATACTTACAGTATCAGAGTACATCATACCATGGGACAGTTATAATAGCCTGTTCCCATATACAACACACAGCGGAATAGTGGTAATATCATACGTCTGGACTCTTCCAGCTCGTCTCTTCACAGTAGTCGATAACCTGAACCTGTACAACCCGGCCTAACCCGAGCATTTACAAAACACCGGGTCAGTCTGGTGAACCAGAGTGAGATAAACTCACACAGTAATAAGGTAAATCATCCAATCATGATTTTAAAGTTCAAAATCTTTTCAGAAGAAAGGATAATCGTAAGACCAAATCCACACATAAACACGGACGGTTTTTACCTTACGATAACCCAAAACATTTTGAAACCAATATCTTGTCTGATATTATAATAATGTCTAAATACAAGTAAATAGAATCTAGTGGAACGCTTGCATCTCACGCTCCACATATATAGTATACAATCAAAACCCGCAAGCGCTTATTGGATATTGGATTCCGACCTTGACAAGGTATGGGACCACCTGCCGATCGTGTATCTCCAGAGACGAATACACTGGGTTCAACAAGAACTTCTTGCAACCCGGCCCTCACATGACCGACCACTCATTTCGCTTGAGTGTATCGAATGTATATCACCGACGGTTGGGATCAGCAACCGTCTCCCGAAAAGGGACAGCATCGAAACATAGATTAAAGAAGCAAATAGGATTTTTCTCTAGATAGGTGATCATACACCCTAATGGGAGCGACCCACATAGCCATGCTGCCTGCCCGATTTTTGTCATTTCCCGGTTGATGAGGCTTGAGGTCAGAGTTTATTTTTGAAACATCTGATCACCATTCACTTTGAATGCCACATCGTCAGATCCGTCATATATCACTAATTGACGTCCACAAAATACTCTAGTTGGAAGCTAAGAGAACGGCAATTTCTCCGCCAACAACCATAGCACGTTTGAAGAAATCAACGTACGTGACCCTTTGGAAATACTCTGCCAGACATCCGTCCATACAGGTCATCCAGGAACAGGATGAACCGAAGGCACTCTCCTACTGCATCCAATATAGGAATCACCCCATGGATCAGTAGCGAGAAGTCCTTGCAACCCGTTGATTCCAACAACGACAGAATCACAACTTATCTCTGCTTGCCAGGCAGAGAAGATTAATGGTCCTTCCAATGGTGAAAATCCACGGTCTTCACTGCTCCAACTCGATCAGCTTCTGATATCTTCACGTATTTGTTGGTCGGAATGGTTTTCGAATATAAATTCGATCCCGGTCTTTCCATACCAACAATCACATAGGGCAGATTTGATAGTCGGTGTTTTAACTATCAAAATAAACAGTGTTTCAACCATGACACTCCATTGAGTTCACTAGTTTAGTATTCAGCATCACTTGGCCTTTTAACACTTGATTTACTTTGTTAAATCAAAACTTCTAACTCTGTTAATATTTAAAAATACGATATTTGAATAACTCTAATTCGATTTAACTCTAATCGATTAACTCCAATTGATTAACTCAAAGTGGTTAACTCTAACTGATTAACTCGACTTCTTTAACCCTATCGATTTACTACTATTTTACTTAACTACATTCGCTTGACTCTAGATCGCGATGATCACAATGGTTACGCCTGATTCCCTCAGGAAACATCCGACCGCCGTAGGCTATCTGCAGCCCTGCGAATTACGCTAGCAGTCGTACGAAATGGCACTCATCTTGAAAAAACTATGTTTGACTAACTCTAGCTCGAATAACTATATTCAATTTCCCACTTAAATCTTCCTTCTAATCATCTTTTAAATTCGGAAATCCATTAGTTTTAACAAAGAAATTTATAGCACATATGTTATAAAAATAGCGTTATAATTACTATTTAGATTTACAAAACAACAGCGCTATAATCGCTGTTTAGGTTTACAACCCATTTACTATAGCAAAAGCGCTACAATCGCTATATTAGATTTACAAAACATATATTATAACAACAACGCTAAAATCGCTGTTTAGATTTTCAAAACATATCCACTAACGTCTCTTACGATTACCAACTAATACTATCTTCGGATAATCCCGATGTTGTTCAAGTTGGGGTATTTTAATTACCTCTCAAACCTTGATCAAACAATGTCCTTATCCTCAGATAAATATCATTGTAACCCAAACACCAAAACTCCACTCCAGTCTCCAAAACAAATCCCATTATAAATTGGGTTTGGTTATCCAACCCTACGACCCACTTCTTAACCCAATTGCACTCTCACTAATTTCCTTTCAAACCCTTTAACCATTTTCATTGGATTTCCATTTCAACCTCGATTTCTTTTGAAAAGTAATTTTTCCTAAATCCTTATTAAAAATATAATTTATTTCAAACAATTTACTACATTAGTAGTTAACTACTTTATTTACTAAAATAAAGAGTAAATCCTTGATAAAAACCTTATTTACATTTAAATGATATTCATTGAACTATTTAATCAAAACACTTTAATTGGATAATCAATTTCAATTCAAACTGGTCGATTTAATTAATTCAAACCTTGATTATCTCATTAACGGATTCAAATTAATCCTTACCTAAAATATAATTAATTTAAATAAATTCTATTACTTGTTTCCTTAACAAAACAATTACCAAAGTTTAACCATTTAATTCATTTCTTACTCTTCTACTTGTAAATCTGATTAACATCAGCATTTACTTTGCAAAATACATTAATAACCAATCAAAGTCTTAAATAAATAAAATATTTATTTATTTCCCTTAAATAAATTTTATTCAAAATGATATAATTCAAAATCTAACTCTGGTTATAAAATAAATTTTATAACCTCAACTCTATCGATTCACCTGACGGTGAATAAATATTTATAACTCGATTGATTTTATAGGCCATACTCTGCCGAACACTTAACCAACACCGCTCATTGGTTTAAACCAAACATTTGTTGAATATACAGTCAATAATCAACAATTTAATCAATCACATTTAACTGATAATATATATCAACCATTTAACACCAACCAAATAACAGAACAATTCATACAATTAAGCACGCTTATAAATAAACGTGACCAACAGGGTGAGTTACCTCCGTTGGATCCAATCGTTAACATAACGATTTGGTATTTCACTGAAATTAAACACGGTTTAATTCCATCGGTTAAATCAACAGATAAATAAATAACTAGAAAAACAGTCAACCATTGGCAAGCAGAGCACACAAAATAAAAACCCAATTTATATAAAATATAAATAGGGAAACTGAGTGAGTTTAACTCACCTTGTTTTGATTCGCTGTTTAATCGACTCGTTTCTGTTAAATTAAACCAGTGTTTAATTTAACTTAAAAATCCAGTTGATTCCAATTCCGTCTCAGTCCGTTCCATGGAGTAGAGTTCGTCAATATGATCCCGTTGCTTCTTGTCTGATCCAATTCTGATAATATATAAGTAAGTTATAATTATTCAAAGGTCATACACTTTAATTATATGATTTAATTCCTAATCCCTTTTAATTAAATAATCTAATTATCTCTAATCTCTTTAATTAAATAAACTAATTATTTCCTATTCAAACCATCCTGCCTGCATACCATTTCAAGTTTCAAGTATACAATGAATTTCAATCATTAACCCTTAAATAGGTTTAAGAATTAAACTAGTTACATTTTAGAAATAATTAGCAGTCTGACTTCTTTCTATTACCCCTTCTACTCTTGTTTGTTTTGACCGAACTTCCAAGTACCATGATTCCTACACCTCAACAGTTATAATTATGATTAGAAACATGTATTGCCTAATTAGTTTTAAGGTTCAATTTAATTACGTTTAATATTCATGTCTGTTTCCCAGAAGTTCCTTCCTCACGTTCTTCAACTTCTTCTTGTTCGCATTGTTCATCCAACAAAGCCCAAGTATCATCTCCTGTCCAAAATGAATAGCACTTAATTTCCTTTAATTAAATTTAGACCAAAATAATAACTTGATTAAGCTTTTAATTAAATTAACTAATTACGTGCCTTAAGTATTAACAGCCGATTAGGATCCCTTTTCCTCCGTACTATGCTCCTCATACTAGTGCAGTCTCGCGCCTGCATCAATCCATGTTTTTAATTATCATAATTTAATTTAACTAGGATTAAATCCTTAACCAATGTTTAAATTAAACTAATTAGTTCAAATCAATTTCGTTCAGCATCTCAGCCCTGTAAAACCCATCCCTTCCGTGTTTGTTTCCCCTCAAAAGCCAAGCTCCTTGTTCTGACCATCGCACCCAGTCTCGGCCGTCGGAGGTTGATCAGTTCTCATCAGCAGGTGCGGCCGACACTCCCTGTCCTCCACCAGAAACACCGCGCCCCCAGGTCAGCCCATTCATCAGTAAACTCCCCGAAACCGTCGCGCCCTTCGAGCCAATTTCCAGTCAACCCAGGTCGAGTTAGATGATCGCCACCGATCAGTTGACGGACCTCTCGGAGGTTGACACTCTCGCAGTTGGATGTTCCTCAATCGATGAATGAAATTTCGAATTTAAAGGGGAAGTAAATAGGATGATATCGATCGTTTAATACATAAGTGGCAGCGTATAATTTCAGTTGACCAACAGATGCCAAAAATTAGGGTTATACTGTTTGGAGGGGTATATATATAGTGTCCGTTTATAATATAATATTATTAATCGAAACTTAGCGATAAAGTAGTTGATAAATACCCTTACAAATGATTTCTGTCTACTGATTAAAAGGCTAATCTTGATGTAAAAAGGTATTCCGGACCCAATGGGACAAGTTTCGTCGAATTCCGACTTCGTTTGAAAAAAATTCCCTTATAAAACCAGAAATAAACACATGTTTTAATTTACCACGATCACTGGATAAATCCGATCAACTTGAAACCTTGATATCCTAAAATAACTTTTTGATACGAACCCAACGGCACTAGTTTTGTCGCATTCTGAGACTGTTTGCCCGATAGGCTGTTTTTACCCCGAACCGCCCTACCCTTTTTAACGCCAAATTTTTCGATCTCTAAAAATAACAAACTATATACCTATCCTGACTCTAATCGATGATACGAACTCAATGGAACTAGTTCCGCGGCCTAATTCGATCGTCTGCTCAAGTTACGCCCAAATACTCCTTATATTTATTTGAATGCGCGCTATAGAATTTGAACGGGCGTTTACGGTTGCTGTGGTCACATACGACATCTGTTTGCCACGTCGTTTGACTTTCTGACAATAATTTAGCGATACGGTCCCAATGAAACTAATTTCATCGAAAACAGAGTCCGTTTGCAAAACGGCTATTTTAACGGCCGATAACGATTTCCACAGCGTTTTTTTCCAAAATTTGATTTAGCCATAACTCGCAACCAATAACACGGAATCTATATTTTTCTCTTTCATATGAAAGCTATCGTCAACACGCTCCCAACGTTTCTTGTTTCACAGAAATCCGACTTATATCGGACTCTGTATGTCCAGTTGAAGTTCAAACTCGAATTTTCAAACTGCAGCGCTATATTTCAAGCTCTATTTATAATTGTATAAATAAATAACGTCGAACTTTGTTTAAATAGCGAATTAGATATTAATTCCATCGATATTCCAAATATAATATTTAAATTAAATAAATTAAATTACATATTCGAGTGCCAAAAATACGGGTCGTTACATTCTTCCCCCTTAAAATAATTTCGTCCTCGAAATTGCTAAGGTAAGAAAGAACGTTACAAACCCAGTAACTTCCAAATCCAATTTATTTTGAATTAGAAACCAATTTCAAATCTATATATATAGATATTTTCAAAAATATTGAAAATTTTCTAACACTTTAAATTTCCGAAAAATTTCGCCAGCACCTCCTCTGTACGGCTCAATCGGTACAACTACAACTCGCCTTTCTAGGCCTTCTCCAATCCAAAAGAAAATAAAACAGCCAAGCGGCTTGCCAAATAGGCTCATAAATCACCAAACCCATATAAAAATAAACGTGTACCTTTTTGTCGGGCATATCCTTATATCCTTTCCATCTGCTGCCCTGTCAGCATATACAATGGCATTCCCAAACAAAATTCCAATTTTATCCTCAAAACCAAATCATTCACACATCCAAACCAAATCCCATTCTCAACTCAATTTCCATCCATTATCAATTTCAATTCTTAACTCACCAGTCCAATACCATTTCAGATTCCCTTCTCACAATTCACAATCTGATTCTACTTGATATATTATATCCCGATTAAATTTCCAGTTAATTGGTTTCAATTCAATTCATATTTGTTTTTCCCCATTTCTATTTAATTTTGTTTTGTTCAAACAATTTCCCTGGGAGTTTTAAACAGTTTAGCTCTTTCAAAAATCAAATATTCCTTTTCAGGATTCAAAACAACTTGTTTTTCTCAAAAAAATTCAAAACAAGATTTTTGGTAGTAATCCGTCACTTAGAACTCGGAAATGAACACTAATGATGTGGCCAGCATCGTCAGGGTTATTTCCCAGCTATCAAAGTGAGTTCAATACTATATCACTTATCAAACCATATTTAAACAATTTCATTTTGAAAACTTTTTCAAAATACCAAACACAATGTTTGTAAACAATTTAAAATCTCCCATGATTTTAAAATTCTCATATATTCAATCTAAGTTCATTCTGTAAACACCTTTCCCACTTTTAGGAATTTTAATTCCAATTCTGATTTTAATTTCAGATTTAATAAATCTGCTTTTATATTATACAAATTCTAATTGGTTATTTATATAACCATTTCAATTATAACCAACCAACACATCCAAGATACTATAATAATTCAAATATTAATCATCTTTTATATTAAAATATAATTTGGGTAAATTATTTCATTTACCCTCTTCAAACATATTGTGTCGGTTTATTGTACTTGAGTGTTTAGAAACTCCTATCGATACAGTGGATCAAACTGATCGACCAGAACTCATAAACAACTCAACCAAAAAAAATCTCCACAATATAAAACAATTTTTATAAAATCTACAAATACGTTCACTCATATATATATACTCAAACTCAATCTAGGGTATTGCTAACCCCATCTCTACTGAGTCACGCCACAGAGCCAAGGTAATCACTTAACCTGGCTCTGATACCACTGTAACGAACTGAGATTTTCGACTCCGAAAATCAACATCAAACTACCATGTTGACTATTCAGACATTGAACATTCCAGATCATTAATAGAAAGAAGTTAGAGGGTGAGAATAGAAGGTAGAAATATTGAATAGAAGAAGAAGAGGAAAGCAACACCACACAGAGTCTCACACCGCAGCGGAACAAAATATAATACAGAAATAATCTTTATTGAAAGCTTTAAAATACTTACAGTATCAGAGTACATCATACCATGGGACAGTTATAATAGCCTGTTCCCATATACAACACACAGCGGAATAGTGGTAATATCATACGTCTGGACTCTTCCAGCTCGTCTCTTCACAGTAGTCGATAACCTGAACCTGTACAACCCGGCCTAACCCGAGCATTTACAAAACACCGGGTCAGTCTGGTGAACCAGAGTGAGATAAACTCACACAGTAATAAGGTAAATCATCCAATCATGATTTTAAAGTTCAAAATCTTTTCAGAAGAAAGGATAATCGTAAGACCAAATCCACACATAAACACGGACGGTTTTTACCTTACGATAACCCAAAACATTTTGAAACCAATATCTTGTCTGATATTATAATAATGTCTAAATACAAGTAAATAGAATCTAGTGGAACGCTTGCATCTCACGCTCCACATATATAGTATACAATCAAAACCCGCAGGCGCTTATTGGATATTGGATTCCGACCTTGACAAGGTATGGGACCACCTGCCGATCGTGTATCTCCAGAGACGAATACACTGGGTTCAACAAGAACTTCTTGCAACCCGGCCCTCACATGACCGACCACTCATTTCGCTTGAGTGTATCGAATGTATATCACCGACGGTTGGGATCAGCAACCGTCTCCCGAAAAGGGACAGCATCGAAACATAGATTAAAGAAGCAAATAGGATTTTTCTCTAGATAGGTGATCATACACCCTAATGGGAGCGACCCACATAGCCATGCTGCCTGCCCGATTTTTGTCATTTCCCGGTTGATGAGGCTTGAGGTCAGAGTTTATTTTTGAAACATCTGATCACCATTCACTTTGAATGCCACATCGTCAGATCCGTCAGATATCACTAATTGACGTCCACAAAATACTCTAGTTGGAAGCTAAGAGGACGGCAATTTCTCCGCCAACAACCATAGCACGTTTGAAGAAATCAACGTACGTGACCCTTTGGAAATACTCTGCCAGACATCCGTCCATACAGGTCATCCAGGAACAGGATGAACCGAAGGCACTCTCCTACTGCATCCAATATATGAATCACCCCATGGATCAGTAGCGAGAAGTCCTTGCAACCCATTGATTCCAACCACGACAGAATCACAACTTATCTCTGCTTGCCAGGCAGAGAAGATTAGTGGTCCTTCCAATGGTGAAAATCCACGGTCTTCACTGCTCCAACTCGATCAGCTTCTGATATCTTCACGTATTTGTTGGTCGGAATGGTTTTCGAATATAAATTCGATCCCGGTCTTTCCATACCAACAATTGCATTGGGCAGATTTGATAGTCGGTGTTTTAACTATCAAAATAAACAGTGTTTCAACCATGACACTCCATTGAGTTCACTAGTTCAGTATTCAGCATCACTTGGCCTTTTAACACTTGATTTACTTTGTTAAATCAAAACTTCTAACTCTGTTAATATTTAAAAATACGATATTTGAATAACTCTAATTCGATTTAACTCTAATCGATTAACTCCAATTGATTAACTCAAAGTGGTTAACTCTAACTGATTAACTCGACTTCTTTAACCCTATCGATTTACTACTATTTTACTTAACTCCATCCGCTTGACTCTAGATCGCGATGATCACAATGGTTACGCCTGATTCCCTCAGGAAACATCCGACCGCTGTAGGCTATCTGCAGCCCTGCGAATTACGCTAGCAGTCGTACGAAATGGCACTCATCTTGAAAAAACTATGTTTGACTAACTCTAGCTCGAATAACTATATTCAATTTCCCACTTAAATCTTCCTTCTAATCATCTTTTAAATTCGGAAATCCATTAGTTTTAACAAAGAAATTTATAGCACATATGTTATAAAAATAGCGTTATAATTACTATTTAGATTTACAAAACAACAGCGCTATAATCGCTGTTTAGGTTTACAACCCATTTACTATAGCAAAAGCGCTACAATCGCTATATTAGATTTACAAAACATATATTATAACAACAGCGCTAAAATCGCTGTTTAGATTTTCAAAACATATCCACTAACGTCTCTTACGATTACCAACTAATACTATCTTCGGATAATCCTGATGTTGTTCAATTTGGGGTATTTTAGTTACCTCTCAAACCTTGATCAAACAATGTCCTTATCCTCAGATAAATATCATTGTAACCCAAACACCAAAACTCCACTCCAGTCTCCAAAACAAATCCCATTATAAATTGGGTTTGGTTATCCAACCCTACGACCCACTTCTTAACCCAATTGCACTCTCACTAATTTCCTTTCAAACCCTTTAACCATTTTCATTGGATTTCCATTTCAACCTCGATTTCTTTTGAAAAGTAATTTTTCCTAAATCCTTATTAAAAATATAATTTATTTCAAACAATTTACTACATTAGTAGTTAACTACTTTATTTACTAAAATAAAGAGTAAATCCTTGATAAAAACCTTATTTACATTTAAATGATATTCATTGAACTATTTAATCAAAACACTTTAATTGGATAATCAATTTCAATTCAAACTGGTCGATTTAATTAACTCAAACCTTGATTATCTCATTAACGGATTCAAATTAATCCTTACCTAAAATATAATTAATTTAAATAAATTCTATTACTTGTTTCCTTAACAAAACAATTACCAAAGTTTAACCATTTAATTCATTTCTTACTCTTCTACTTGTAAATCTGATTAACATCAGCATTTACTTTGCAAAATACATTAATAACCAATCAAAGTCTTAAATAAATAAAATATTTATTTATTTCCCTTAAATAAATTTTATTCAAAATGATATAATTCAAAATCTAACTCTGGTTATAAAATAAATTTTATAACCTCAACTCTATCGATTCACCTGACGGTGAATAAATATTTATAACTCGATTGATTTTATAGGCCATACTCTGCCGAACACTTAACCAACACCGCTCATTGGTTTAAACCAAACATTTGTTGAATATACAGTCAATAATCAACAATTTAATCAATCACATTTAACTGATAATATATATCAACCATTTAACACCAACCAAATAACAGAACAATTCAAACAATTAAGCATGCTTATAAATAAACGTGACTAACAGGGTGAGTTACCTCCGTTGGATCCAATCGTTAACATAACAATTTGGTATTTCACTGAAATTAAACACGGTTTAATTCCATCGGTTAAATCAACAGATAAATAAATAACTAGAAAAATAGTCAACCATTGGCAAGCAGAGCACACAAAATAAAAACCCAATTTATATAAAATATAAATAGGGAAACTGAGTGAGTTTAACTCACCTTGTTTTGATTCGCTGTTTAATCGGCTCGTTTCTGTTAAATTAAACCAGTGTTTAATTTAACTTAAAAATCCAGTTGATCCCAATTCCGTCTCAGTCCGTTCCATGGAGTAGAGTTCGTAAATATGATCCCGTTGCTTCTTGTCTGATCCAATTCTGATAATATATAAGTAAGTTATAATTATTCAAAGGTCATACACTTTAATTATATGATTTAATTCCTAATCCCTTTTAATTAAATAATCTAATTATCTCTGGTCTCTTTAATTAAATAAACTAATTATTTCCTATTCAAACCATCCTGCCTGCATACCATTTCAAGTTTCAAGTATACAATGAATTTCAATCATTAACCCTTAACTAGGTTTAAGAATTAAACTAGTTACATTTTAGAAATAATTAGCAGTCTGACTTCTTTCTATTACCCCTTCTACTCTTGTTTGTTTTGACCGAACTTCCAAGTACCATGATTCCTACACCTCAACGGTTATAATTATGATTAGAAACATGTATTGCCTAATTAGTTTTAAGGTTCAATTTAATTACGTTTAATATTCATGTCTGTTTCCCAGAAGTTCCTTCCTCACGTTCTTCAACTTCTTCTTGTTCGCATTGTTCATCCAACAAAGCCCAAGTATCATCTCCTGTCCAAAATGAATAGCACTTAATTTCCTTTAATTAAATTTAGACCAAAATAATAACTTGATTAAGCTTTTAATAAAATTAACTAATTACATGCCTTAAGTATTAACAGCCGATTAGGATCTCTTTTCCTCCGTACTATGCTCCTCATACTAGTGCAGTCTCGCGCCTGCATCAATCCATGTTTTTAATTATCATAATTTAATTTAACTAGGATTAAATCCTTAACCAATGTTTAAATTAAACTAATTAGTTCAAACCAATTTCGTTCAGCATCTCAGCCCTGTAAAACCCATCCCTTCCGTGTTTGTTGCCCCTCAAAAGCCAAGCTCCTTGTTCTGACCATCGCACCCAGTCTCGGCCGTCGGAGGTTGATCAGTCCTCATCAGCAGGTGCGGCCGACACTCCCTGTCCTCCACCAGAAACACCGCGCCCCCAGGTCAGCCCATTCATCAGTAAACTCCCCGAAACCGTCGCGCCCTTCGAGCCAATTTCCAGTCAACCCAGGTCGAGTTAGATGATCGCCACCGATCAGTTGACGGACCTCTCGGAGGTTGACACTCTCGCAGTTGGATGTTCCTCAATCGATGAATGAAATTTTGAATTTAAAGGGGAAGTAAATAGGATGATATCGATCGTTTAATACATAAGTGGCAGCGTATAATTTCAGTTGACCAACAGATGCCAAAAATTAGGGTTATACTGTTTGGAGGGGTATATATATAGTGTCCGTTTATAATATAATATTATTAATCGAAACTTAGCGATAAAGTAGTTGATAAATACCCTTACAAATGATTTCTGTCTACTGATTAAAAGGCTAATCTTGATGTAAAAA
Organism: Allium sativum; assembly: GCA_030737875.1. Lineage (NCBI taxonomy): Eukaryota > Viridiplantae > Streptophyta > Magnoliopsida > Asparagales > Amaryllidaceae > Allium > Allium sativum. Next base: position 311,743,941 of record CM060912.1, read on the forward strand.
GGTATTCCGGACCCAATGGGACAAGTTTCGTCGAATTCCGACTTCGTTTGAAAAAAATTCCCTTATAAAACCAGAAATAAACACATGTTTTAATTTACCACGATCACTGGATAAATCCGATCAACTTGAAACCTTGATATCCTAAAATAACTTTTCGATACGAACCCAACGGCACTAGTTTTGTCGCATTCTGAGACTGTTTGCCCGATAGGCTGTTTTTACCCCGAACCGCCCTACCCTTTTTAACGCCAAATTTTTCGATCTCTAAAAATAACAAACTATATACCTATCCTGACTCTAATCGATGATACGAACTCAATGGAACTAGTTCCGCGGCCTAATTCGATCGTCTGCTCAAGTTACGCCCAAATACTCCTTATATTTATTTGAATGCGCGCTATAGAATTTGAACGGGCGTTTACGGTTGCTGTGGTCACATACGACATCTGTTTGCCACGTCGTTTGACTTTCTGACAATAATTTAGCGATATGGTCCCAATGAAACTAATTTCATCGAAAACAGAGTCCGTTTGCAAAACGGCTATTTTAACGGCCGATAACGATTTCCACAGCGTTTTTTTCCAAAATTTGATTCAGCCATAACTCGCAACCAATAACACGGAATCTATATTTTTCTCTTTCATATGAAAGCTATCGTCAACACGCTCCCAACGTTTCTTGTTTCACAGAAATCCGACTTATATCGGACTCTGTATGTCCAGTTGAAGTTCAAACTCGAATTTTCAAACTGCAGCGCTATATTTCAAGCTCTATTTATAATTGTATAAATAAATAACGTCGAACTTTGTTTAAATAGCGAATTAGATATTAATTCCATCGATATTCCAAATATAATATTTAAATTAAATAAATTAAATTACATATTCGAGTGCCAAAAATACGGGTCGTTACATTCTTCCCCCCTTAAAATAATTTCGTCCTCGAAATTGCTAAGGTAAGAAAGAACGTTACAAACCCAGTAACTTCCAAATCCAATTTATTTTGAATTAGAAACCAATTTCAAATCTATATATATAGATATTTTCAAAAATATTGAAAATTTTCTAACACTTTAAATTTCTGAAAAATTTCGCCAGCACCTCCTCTGTACGGCTCAATCGGTACAACTACAACTCGCCTTTCTAGGCCTTCTCCAATCCAAAAGAAAATAAAACAGCCAAGCGGCTTGCCAAATAGGCTCATAAATCACCAAACCCATATAAAAATAAACGTGTACCTTTTTGTCGGGCATATCCTTATATCCTTTCCATCTGCTGCCCTGTCAGCATATACAATGGCATTCCCAAACAAAATTCCAATTTTATCCTCAAAACCAAATCATTCACACATCCAAACCAAATCCCATTCTCAACTCAATTTCCATCCATTATCAATTTCAATTCTTAACTCACCAGTCCAATACCATTTCAGATTCCCGTCTCACAATTCACAATCTGATTCTACTTGATATATTATATCCCGATTAAATTTCCAGTTAATTGGTTTCAATTCAATTCATATTTGTTTTTCCCCATTTCTATTTAATTTTGTTTTGTTCAAACAATTTCCCTGGGAGTTTTAAACAGTTTAGCTCTTTCAAAAATCAAATATTCCTTTTCAGGATTCAAAACAACTTGTTTTTCTCAAAAAAATTCAAAACAAGATTTTTGGTAGTAATCCGTCACTTAGAACTCGGAAATGAACACTAATGATGTGGCCAGCATCGTCAGGGTTATTTCCCAGCTATCAAAGTGAGTTCAATACTATATCACTTATCAAACCATATTTAAACAATTTCATTTTGAAAACTTTTTCAAAATACCAAACACAATGTTTGTAAACAATTTAAAATCTCCCAGGATTTTAAAATTCTCATATATTCAATCCAAGTTCATTCTGTAAACACCTTTCCCACTTTTAGGAATTTTAATTCCAATTCTGATTTTAATTTCAGATTTAATAAATCTGCTTTTATATTATACAAATTCTAATTGGTTATTTATATAACCATTTCAATTATAACCAACCAACACATCCAAGATACTATAATAATTCAAATATTAATCATCTTTTATATTAAAATATAATTTGGGTAAATTATTTCATTTACCCTCTTCAAACATATTGTGTCGGTTTATTGTACTTGAGTGTTTAGAAACTCCTATCGATACAGTGGATCAAACTGATCGACCAGAACTCATAAACAACTCAACCAAAAAAAATCTCCACAATATAAAACAATTTTTATAAAATCTACAAATACGTTCACTCATATATATATATACTCAAACTCAATCTAGGGTATTGCTAACCCCATCTCTACTGAGTCACGCCACAGAGCCAAGGTAATCACTTAACCTGGCTCTGATACCACTGTAACGAACTGAGATTTTCGACTCCGAAAATCAACATCAAACTACCATGTTGACTATTCAGACATCGAACATTCCAGATCATTAATAGAAAGAAGTTAGAGGGTGAGAATAGATAAGGTAGAAATATTGAATAGAAGAAGAAGAGGAAAGCAACACCACACAGAGTCTCACATCGCAGCGGAACAAAATATAATACAGAAATAATCTTTATTGAAAGCTTTAAAATACTTACAGTATCAGAGTACATCATACCATGGGACAGTTATAATAGCCTGTTCCCATATACAACACACAGCGGAATAGTGGTAATATCATACGTCTGGACTCTTCCAGCTCGTCTCTTCACAGTAGTCGATAACCTGAACCTGTACAACCCGGCCTAACCCGAGCATTTACAAAACACCGGGTCAGTCTGGTGAACCAGAGTGAGATAAACTCACACAGTAATAAGGTAAATCATCCAATCATGATTTTAAAGTTCAAAATCTTTTCAGAAGAAAGGATAATCGTAAGACCAAATCCACACATAAACACGGACGGTTTTTACCTTACGATAACCCAAAACATTTTGAAACCAATATCTTGTCTGATATTATAATAATGTCTAAATACAAGTAAATTGAATCTAGTGGAACGCTTGCATCTCACGCTCCACATATATAGTATACAATCAAAACCCGCAAGTGCTTATTGGATATTGGATTCCGACCTTGACAAGGTATGGGACCACCTGCCGATCGTGTATCTCCAGAGACGAATACACTGGGTTCAACAAGAACTTCTTGCAACCCGGCCCTCACATGACCGACCACTCATTTCGCTTGAGTGTATCGAATGTATATCACCGACGGTTGGGATCAGCAACCGTCTCCCGAAAAGGGACAGCATCGAAACATAGATTAAAGAAGCAAATAGGATTTTTCTCTAGATAGGTGATCATACACCCTAATGGGAGCGACCCACATAGCCATGCTGCCTGCCCGATTTTTGTCATTTCCCGGTTGATGAGGCTTGAGGTCAGAGTTTATTTTTGAAACATCTGATCACCATTCACTTTGAATGCCACATCGTCAGATCCGTCATATATCACTAATTGACGTCCACAAAATACTCTAGTTGGAAGCTAAGAGAACGGCAATTTCTCCGCCAACAACCATAGCACGTTTGAAGAAATCAACGTACGTGACCCTTTGGAAATACTCTGCCAGACATCCGTCCATACAGGTCATCCAGGAACAGGATGAACCGAAGGCACTCTCCTACTGCATCCAATATAGGAATCACCCCATGGATCAGTAGCGAGAAGTCCTTGCAACCCGTTGATTCCAACAACGACAGAATCACAACTTATCTCTGCTTGCCAGGCAGAGAAGATTAATGGTCCTTCCAATGGTGAAAATCCACGGTCTTCACTGCTCCAACTCGATCAACTTCTGATATCTTCACGTATTTGTTGGTCGGAATGGTTTTCGAATATAAATTCGATCCCGGTCTTTCCATACCAACAATCACATAGGGCAGATTTGATAGTCGGTGTTTTAACTATCAAAATAAACAGTGTTTCAACCATGACACTCCATTGAGTTCACTAGTTTAGTATTCAGCATCACTTGGCCTTTTAACACTTGATTTACTTTGTTAAATCAAAACTTCTAACTCTGTTAATATTTAAAAATACGATATTTGAATAACTCTAATTCGATTTAACTCTAATCGATTAACTCCAATTGATTAACTCAAAGTGGTTAACTCTAACTGATTAACTCGACTTCTTTAACCCTATCGATTTACTACTATTTTACTTAACTACATTCGCTTGACTCTAGATCGCGATGATCACAATGGTTACGCCTGATTCCCTCAGGAAACATCCGACCGCCGTAGGCTATCTGCAGCCCTGCGAATTACGCTAGCAGTCGTATGAAATGGCACTCATCTTGAAAAAACTATGTTTGACTAACTCTAGCTCGAATAACTATATTCAATTTCCCACTTAAATCTTCCTTCTAATCATCTTTTAAATTCGGAAATCCATTAGTTTTAACAAAGAAATTTATAGCACATATGTTATAAAAATAGCGTTATAATTACTATTTAGATTTACAAAACAACAGCGCTATAATCGCTGTTTAGGTTTACAACCCATTTACTATAGCAAAAGCGCTACAATCGCTATATTAGATTTACAAAACATATATTATAACAACAACGCTAAAATCGCTGTTTAGATTTTCAAAACATATCCACTAACGTCTCTTACGATTACCAACTAATACTATCTTCGGATAATCCCGATGTTGTTCAAGTTGGGGTATTTTAATTACCTCTCAAACCTTGATCAAACAATGTCCTTATCCTCAGATAAATATCATTGTAACCCAAACACCAAAACTCCACTCCAGTCTCCAAAACAAATCCCATTATAAATTGGGTTTGGTTATCCAACCCTACGACCCACTTCTTAACCCAATTGCACTCTCACTAATTTCCTTTCAAACCCTTTAACCATTTTCATTGGATTTCCATTTCAACCTCGATTTCTTTTGAAAAGTAATTTTTCCTAAATCCTTATTAAAAATATAATTTATTTCAAACAATTTACTACATTAGTAGTTAACTACTTTATTTACTAAAATAAAGAGTAAATCCTTGATAAAAACCTTATTTACATTTAAATGATATTCATTGAACTATTTAATCAAAACACTTTAATTGGATAATCAATTTCAATTCAAACTGGTCGATTTAATTAATTCAAACCTTGATTATCTCATTAACGGATTCAAATTAATCCTTACCTAAAATATAATTAATTTAAATAAATTCTATTACTTGTTTCCTTAACAAAACAATTACCAAAGTTTAACCATTTAATTCATTTCTTACTCTTCTACTTGTAAATCTGATTAACATCAGCATTTACTTTGCAAAATACATTAATAACCAATCAAAGTCTTAAATAAATAAAATATTTATTTATTTCCCTTAAATAAATTTTATTCAAAATGATATAATTCAAAATCTAACTCTGGTTATAAAATAAATTTTATAACCTCAACTCTATCGATTCACCTGACGGTGAATAAATATTTATAACTCGATTGATTTTATAGGCCATACTCTGCCGAACACTTAACCAACACCGCTCATTGGTTTAAACCAAACATTTGTTGAATATACAGTCAATAATCAACAATTTAATCAATCACATTTAACTGATAATATATATCAACCATTTAACACCAACCAAATAACAGAACAATTCAAACAATTAAGCACGCTTATAAATAAACGTGACCAACAGGGTGAGTTACCTCCGTTGGATCCAATCGTTAACATAACGATTTGGTATTTCACTGAAATTAAACACGGTTTAATTCCATCGGTTAAATCAACAGATAAATAAATAACTAGAAAAACAGTCAACCATTGGCAAGCAGAGCACACAAAATAAAAACCCAATTTATATAAAATATAAATAGGGAAACTGAGTGAGTTTAACTCACCTTGTTTTGATTCGCTGTTTAATCGACTCGTTTCTGTTAAATTAAACCAGTGTTTAATTTAACTTAAAAATCCAGTTGATTCCAATTCCGTCTCAGTCCGTTCCATGGAGTAGAGTTCGTCAATATGATCTCGTTGCTTCTTGTCTGATCCAATTCTGATAATATATAAGTAAGTTATAATTATTCAAAGGTCATACACTTTAATTATATGATTTAATTCCTAATCCCTTTTAATTAAATAATCTAATTATCTCTAATCTCTTTAATTAAATAAACTAATTATTTCCTATTCAAACCATCCTGCCTGCATACCATTTCAAGTTTCAAGTATACAATGAATTTCAATCATTAACCCTTAAATAGGTTTAAGAATTAAACTAGTTACATTTTAGAAATAATTAGCAGTCTGACTTCTTTCTATTACCCCTTCTACTCTTGTTTGTTTTGACCGAACTTCCAAGTACCATGATTCCTACACCTCAACAGTTATAATTATGATTAGAAACATGTATTGCCTAATTAGTTTTAAGGTTCAATTTAATTACGTTTAATATTCATGTCTGTTTCCCAGAAGTTCCTTCCTCACGTTCTTCAACTTCTTCTTGTTCGCATTGTTCATCCAACAAAGCCCAAGTATCATCTCCTGTCCAAAATGAATAGCACTTAATTTCCTTTAATTAAATTTAGACCAAAATAATAACTTGATTAAGCTTTTAATTAAATTAACTAATTACGTGCCTTAAGTATTAACAGCCGATTAGGATCCCTTTTCCTCCGTACTATGCTCCTCATACTAGTGCAGTCTCGCGCCTGCATCAATCCATGTTTTTAATTATCATAATTTAATTTAACTAGGATTAAATCCTTAACCAATGTTTAAATTAAACTAATTAGTTCAAATCAATTTCGTTCAGCATCTCAGCCCTGTAAAACCCATCCCTTCCGTGTTTGTTTCCCCTCAAAAGCCAAGCTCCTTGTTCTGACCATCGCACCCAGTCTCGGCCGTCGGAGGTTGATCAGTCCTCATCAGCAGGTGCGGCCGACACTCCCTGTCCTCCACCAGAAACACCGCGCCCCCAGGTCAGCCCATTCATCAGTAAACTCCCCGAAACCGTCGCGCCCTTCGAGCCAATTTTCAGTCAACCCAGGTCGAGTTAGATGATCGCCACCGATCAGTTGACGGACCTCTCGGAGGTTGACACTCTCGCAGTTGGATGTTCCTCAATCGATGAATGAAATTTCGAATTTAAAGGGGAAGAAAATAGGATGATATCGATCGTTTAATACATAAGTGGCAGCGTATAATTTCAGTTGACCAACAGATGCCAAAAATTAGGGTTATACTGTTTGGAGGGGTATATATATAGTGTCCGTTTATAATATAATATTATTAATCGAAACTTAGCGATAAAGTAGTTGATAAATACCCTTACAAATGATTTCTGTCTACTGATTAAAAGGCTAATCTTGATGTAAAAAGGTATTCCGGACCCAATGGGACAAGTTTCGTCGAATTCCGACTTCGTTTGAAAAAAATTCCCTTATAAAACCAGAAATAAACACATGTTTTAATTTACCACGATCACTGGATAAATCCGATCAACTTGAAACCTTGATATCCTAAAATAACTTTTCGATACGAACCCAACGGCACTAGTTTCGTCGCATTCTGAGACTGTTTGCCCGATAGGCTGTTTTTACCCCGAACCGCCCTACCCTTTTTAACGCCAAATTTTTCGATCTCTAAAAATAACAAACTATATACCTATCCTGACTCTAATCGATGATACGAACTCAACGGAACTAGTTCCGCGGCCTAATTCGATCGTCTGCTCAAGTTACGCCCAAATACTCCTTATATTTATTTGAATGCGCGCTATAGAATTTGAACGGGCGTTTACGGTTGCTGTGGTCACATACGACATCTGTTTGCCACGTCGTTTGACTTTCTGACAATAATTTAGCGATACGGTCCCAATGAAACTAATTTCATCGAAAACAGAGTCTGTTTGCAAAACGGCTATTTTAACGGCCGATAACGATTTCCACAGCGTTTTTTTTCCAAAATTTGATTTAGCCATAACTCGCAACCAATAACACGGAATCTGGATTTTTCTCTTTCATATGAAAGCTATCGTCAACACGCTCCCAACGTTTCTTGTTTCACAGAAATCCGACTTATATCGGACTCTGTATGTCCAGTTGAAGTTCAAACTCGAATTTTCAAACTGCAGCGCTATATTTCAAGCTCTATTTATAATTGTATAAATAAATAACGTCGAACTTTGTTTAAATAGCGAATTAGATATTAATTCCATCGATATTCCAAATATAATATTTAAATTAAATAAATTAAATTACATATTCGAGTGCCAAAAATATGGGTCGTTACATCATTTAAGCTAACTAATTAAATAAAATTAAATTAGAAACTTACAGGGTGGTGGCGGCAGGCTGTGGTGCTCGGGCCGTGGCGGGTTGTGGGTGGTCGGAGGATTGGAGGGCGGTGGAATCGGAGGTGGTCAGGGGGAGAGGTCGGCTAGGGGGTAGCGGTTCAGATCGGGTAAGGGGTTATGGGCTTCATCAGAAGAGGAGGAGAGAGAAGGGAGCGAGAGGGGGCGAGGGCGGAGGTGTCGACCTCCAACGCGACGGTTGGTTGCAAACGACGGCGGCGAAGAGCGGAGCGTGACGACGGCTAGGGCAGAGCACGGTTCTTTCCCCCCTTTTTTATTTCGTTTCAGTTCTGAGAGATGGTGGAGTAAAGGGAGTTATATATATATATTTAATTATTTATTTATTTATCTCCAAAAAGTGACTTTTTATTTCGACCTCCAAACGAGACCCACCGACTATCGTCTATAACTAATTACCCCCATTCCGAACACAATGGGATATGTATCATTAGCCAGTTCGGCTGTTACGATCAGTTTCTGCTAAATTTAAAATTTAAATCTATATATTCAATATTAAACGTACATTTCAATTTACTGGGGTCACATACTAACTTTAAAAGTTCTAGAAAAATTATTTCCAGCTTTGTATTGATGATACGGTCCTAACAAAACTAATTTCGTCAAATTTGGAGACCGTTTGAAAAATGGCCATTTTCTGATCGATCTAAATTGACTGAAACTGTCAAAACACGTTTTCCTTCGCCACGCTCACATATTAATCCAAAAAATTATGAATTTTAGAATCTAGCAATAACTTGACATTCCGGATCCAACAAAACTAGTTTCATCGAAAACAGAGGTCGTTTGCAAAATGGCTATTTTTAAGGGCCAAAATTCCATAACGACTATTCTGAATTTTCATTTGGGCATAACTTCTTATTCCTGTTATGAAATTTTGATTTTTCGGATTCGTTGGAAAGATATTTTCATATAGATTCTAATATCTTTGGTTTCGCTAAAGTCCGGTTTATTTTGAATCCTGTACATTCATTTGAAATTTGAAATCGAATTTTCAAACTACCGCACCATTTTCAATTCCTTTTATAATTAAAATAAAATATTTATATTCTAACTTCGATTCAAATAAATATATACGCTCTAATTCTATTCAAATAAATTTCTCGTCGTTATTATTTAAAATAATTCATTTTAAATATCCAAAATTCACTAAAATGCCAAAATAAATTTTTAAATTAGTTCGGATTTTCAGGGTTGTTACACAAACGAAGTTATCATATTATCACACGAGCGATAGAAGCGAGATGGAACTAAAACACATTTATATCATTGCATAAGCCTTTAGGGCAATTAACACAAACGAAGTGTCAATGAATCAAGGCCCTAAGGTGTTCTTCTCCTCCTTGCATCTCCCTTCTCTACCTCATCGATCCATGTGCATTCCCTTTTATAAAAACTTCCCTTCATTTCTTCCTTTTCCTTCCTTTCTTTTCACTTTCTCCTTAAGTTTTCTCTTACTCCTTCAAGTTTTTTCCATGGTCGCCGCACCCTCCTCCAACCACTGACATGTGCCTCCCCCTCACCACCTCTCTCCCTCCTTGTGCAACCCTTCTCTCTCCTCCTTCCCCTTGCTATAGCCTCCCCTCTCTCACAAACACCCAAAAACCCCTCTTTTAACCCTAAATTGCAATTTACACCCAAATCTACCCTCCTCCACACCCCATAACCCCACTCTCATCCCCACTCACCTGCGCCTGACCCCTTCTAGCCCTAAAACATGGATCTCACCCCTAAGTCAAACCCTCCTGGTCACCATACCCCCTCCCGTTTCCCCTGTATACCCAGATCTGTGTCTGTTTGTGCATTTGTCGAGTTTGAAAACCGCGTAGACTCGAAAACTCTATCCAATTGGTTCCTAAAAACAATTTAAGCTACCTAAAGAGTGTCAGAGATGTATGTAGGAGTCTTTATTCGATCCGTGTGAAAGATTGACGGAGTGGAACCCACAGTGAGAAACCGAAATTAGAAAATGGCTAGTTATAATTAACTATTTATTAGTTAATTAAATTGAGTTATGTGGTGATTATTGGTTGATGATACAAGTTTAATATGATGTTAAATGATGATTAATATGATAAAAATATCATGTTTAATTGATATATGTATAGTTGCTTGGGTATGTGACATTCAAACACAAACAGTGTTGATTTAAAAATAGTTTGAACCTTAATGGTCTTGGGAAAGTAATTCACTAATTACTGGATAATAGAGATTGATGTGAACCCCACTTGATTATTTAAATGTTAATTGATTGATATATTTTGTTGATTATTTTTCGCTTAGTCTGTTGATTGACAAACCCGTATAAGCGTTATTGATTTAAGGCTTATACGACGTATTCCACTTTGTATGTGGATTGGATGTTGTTTGATGGTTGTTTTAGTGTTATATGATACACTGATTGAAAATGACCAAAAGACGTAATTATTATTCTATTGGTAAAGTCTTCATCAAATAAATTTGATTTTTATGAATATTTTATTAATATAATAATAGGCTAAAAATTAAAGTTCGAATTTGACGTTCGATTTTGGATGGACACCAAGATTATAAAATTAAGATGAATCTTCGTAATTGGAATGAACTTATTTGAATTAATTTTCATGTAGTTATGACTTGTTCAAGTTATATTTTTAAAATGAATAGTAAACGATAAAAATGAAGTTTGGTTATGATATACAGAGTGAGTTTTTAAAGAGCTCCATTTACAAAACTTTCTTATTTATTTTTAATATGGATATAAGGAAATTTCATATTAAAAATTATAAATTTGAGAAAACAATATTATTTTAATCATTTAAATATTATAATACTTAAATATTGAAATAATTGATTTTGAGGTTGGGAAACTAAAATTAATCATTGAAAATTATTATATATATTATATATAATAAATAAAATATTTTTGAAGCTATTTGATGTACTTTGTATTATACATCAAATTATGGTCAGAATAGGACTTGTCGTGCAGCGGTGTTCACGAAATTCGACTTGTAACTTTAAACTGATATACTGGGACTTGTCGCGCAGCGGTAGTTTGCGAACTTCGACCTGTAACTTTAAACCGATATACCGAGAGATCCAATCATCAGAATTTCCTGAAACTGGAACTGTTTGGTTCGTAGTAAAAAGTTAGCTCGAGTTGTAGGAAGAATTTTAAAATTTAACGGTTAGATTTTGAGAAATGTTCTAACCAAATTTAAATAAAAACAACGCCAGGACCCATAATGACCTTTAACCAGGATTTATGGAATTAGACTATTTTTATATGAAAAAAATAGGGGAAATCATTTAAATAATTATAAATGATTTGACAGGGGTTTGAACCAATTATATATGGTTTTATTTGGTTAAGTAGAATTTGGCTAATTTTGCACTGGCTTATACAACAAGTTTTGTGAAATGTTTGGAAATAAGGATTTTCAATTCGTAAATCGAATCTAATCCTTAAGTAAACCTTTTTATAAGATTAAATGATGATTTTGAAAGCTATATAATTTAACCAGGTTTGAGTATAAGATTTAAATCTTATGAAATGAATACTAATTATAGGAGACTTAATTGGTGTTTTGATATCTGATAAGGATATTTTATCCGACGCTAATTATACGAAAAGACTGGGTTTAACCCATTTCGAATAATTATACGACGATTAAAAATCGAAGACATTGAAGACGGTGAAAGACCGGGAATCTTCACATTGAATGGGCTACTTGCTAATACCCTAGATATGGGTAGTTCCCTTGAAAGGGTTATAGTGGCAGTGGTCTAGACGTACTTGTTGATTATCCGGATATGCAAGGGCCTCTCTCCTTAATTGGACGAGGAATAAGGTTCCTTCGGTTTCGTTCAGACCTAGAATGAACCTGTAAACGGATGTGTGTTTGACATTGTATTTTATAACGCGTTTGATTAGTTGTTATTGGTGATATATCCGTGGTGGCGGAGAATTTATTCTCTTAGCTTAACACCCTTCTTTGAGACGAATAAGCTCAAAGGTTATATTATTAATAGGAACTGATCACATGTGTCAATTGACATTGTGGCATGCCAAATGCGGTTGACAGATAGATCAAATATTTTTTTGAAAAGCATAGCTTTGTGGGACGTGACTCATGGGCCTCACACCCCGCAATGAGCCGAAATAGGATGATGGACCATGGAGAAAGGACATACGTTTCCTTCTATCTAAAAGTGATGCCATGGTATGGAGCCCGGGAAATTTACTTATGTGGATGTTGGAATTGAGGCGCCTAAGACGATGGTCAAATACGACCGGGGAACGTTGTGTTCAGGATTAACCCTGATCCATCGAGAATTGGTGGATGGCTCTGCTGCTCCAAGGGACACATGGTGTGAATCCTGGACATCTTGCTAGATATGGTCCGAAGTCGGATAAGAAAGATCCTTTTCCTTGGTTCATTGATGGAATCTAATTTCCAATACGAGCTTTGCGTTTTCAGTTGTAAACCTATATGGCGACATAATAGGATTCGGTATTATGCCATCTAAGATTAATACATTTATTTTAGAAATTATTTTCAACATTTAGACACTAATAATAATATAAAATGATTTCCTCGTATCAAGCATGTTTGGCCATTATAAGGTACAACTCTATCATCTGGTTTGCGCTCGCATTGTGTGATGGGACTTGAGTCTTATAATGGCTACATTTTTCAAAAATCATTATGTGGTTTTATGCAATGGCTTTCGTGTGTAGTAAACCTGTTCCGTGTTATACGACATGGTCCCGTGATATGGCTTACTATAAAATAAGTTAAGAATAAATGTAGGGTTTCTCGTACTAGTCCCATGACCGACTTGTAGCTTGTTTTTCCCTTGCAAACTCGGGTGCCCATATTTTCACATAGGCAACCTAGTTCCCATGTTATTAGACTGGATCTTTTTGGAGGTGTATGGAAGCTATAGAAGCGGGTTTTGGGCTTAGAACTGAAGCATGAGTTGGATGTTTCTTTCGGATTCTCCAAGACTCTATCATCTTTTATTCTACTGTGTACCTATTTGTTTGTGAAACTGTTATGCTTAATTATTTGGATTTATGTGTCGCTGTAAACTCTTATATTATCCTCTAATGCAAATAATGTACATTATGGTGTGTAATGCAATGTTTTATCTTATGTTGTTATGTCAATGTGTTATATTCCAATGACTATTTGTTCCTCCGGGCATCGGGGGAGTGGGTCGTCACATTATGTTAATTAACTATGTGACTCACCGCGTAGAGCTTATAGTAGTCTACAAAAGTGTATAGCTCATGTATTGTAATCTAAATAGGATGACGATGGACGGTCCACCTTAGAAACCGAAATTGTAGTTGGTTGGTAACCACCAACCTCTTGTATTACTTGTACTTATTATTGGTTATAATAAAAATGTTTGCGGTCACTTTAAAATCAGTTGGCTTTACTAAAAAAAGATCTTTATTGTACTAAATTATGAATCTGATATTATATGTTTTGAATTTGAGATTTGGTAATTAGTGGCTTCATGAATTACTAAATTTATTTATTTCACAGCGAGTTATTCTGGCTTTTTGTATATGTGATTTATCTATGATATGTGATTTGATTTTAATAAACCTCATAGTTAAATCAATATGATGTTTTGAATGATTTGAGTTAGTTTTATTACCAACTTAAATGGTTAGAAAACATAGGCCATTACATATGGTATAAGAGCAAGGATTAATAAAAATCTTAGTTTATGGGGTTTTAAAACTCATTTGAGTTAATGAGTAGAATCAGTCGTAGAATCTTTCTTGAGAGAGTGTATTTTGAAAAGTATAAATAGCTTAAAAATGGTTCTAAATGGTTTTAAAAGTATTTTTGATATAAAATTCATTTTAAAATTTTAACATGTGTTTTACTTCTTTGAGTTCCTTTCCTTATTTAGTTTCTATTCAATTTGAATTTCTTGAATTCAAATCCCGAATCTTGTTCTGAATTTATCTTAGGAAATTTATATAGATGTTTTCCTAATTCTTACTTATGCTTTAGTCTATTCTAATTTTGATCTCCATCCTTTATAGTCTATGTTGATTAGGTTCTGACGTTGTTTAGCTTTAAACTATTTCGATTTATTTTGACCAAACTGAATAAATAATGAAAATGATTCTGAATATAATAAATGTTAAGAATTAATGAGAAATACGAAAATGTTAAAAGTTAGGATAATAATTATTTAGTTTATTAACCAGAATATAAAGATTTTGAAAGTATTATTGAATTTAAAAATGTGCTGTATTTAGAAATTTATAAGATGATCTATTTCTAAACTAAAGTAGTTTTTTGAATTAATATGAAATGATTTTGAGAAAGCAATATATGATTTCACGATAAGCCATATTAGTTATACTTCTTAAACATGATATCTTGAAATTATTAACTTTAGTAAGTATGAGTCAATTATTTGAATTCAAAAATGAAATAATAACATATTTTTTGAATGTTTATGAAATGAAAATTTTGCTTATGTGAATATATATTAATATACAAATAAATGGTGATTTTGGAATTTGTAATGTAAACCAAACCTATAAGTATTATATTGACTTAAGTATGATTTTAATTAACTCTAATTTATGAATGTTGAAAAGCTAATAAAGGTATCATTGTTATCTTAGTTAATTTAGTTGTTTAAAATGGAGTATGATTGTAATGACCCAATTTTTGGATATTAAATTTAGAATATTTAAATTGTATTAAATGCTGAAATGGAATAATATAATGAATTAAAATAGCGAATTTAATTATTAAATGAATGGTGGACATATTAAATTTTATCTAAATTTAAAACAGAACTCTTTGGAACTAGTACTGCATTAACCTCAAATAATATATGCCTACCATCCTACATTAAAATCAACAGGAGAAAAACTATCAACAGTCGTAAGTACAACGACTATTGTCTATGATTGGTTCAACAATAGGCCCCCTGTATTCGGTTTCCAATCGAACCGCAGTACTCGCGCGGGTATATTTTTAAGCGACTGTAGCTAGAACAGCCCTATCAACAGAGTCTTGAGTAAAGGTAATAAATGAATGCACTTGCCAGGTAATATTTTCACATGCTCTGAATCCCTATTTATAGGATAGAAGAAAATATATCTGCTTCACAACAACGTGTACTTCACGCCATTTTCGTTTCCGTGCATCCCAAGCCATTTTAACACTGTGATTTCCAAGAATTATAAAACAACAGTGTACCATGAAAGCTTTGAAACCGTGCTAACCACGAAACCGTGTTCCCCACGTAAACCTACTTTCCACATAAAATAATTTGTGAAAACGACCCTTCTCAGTACCTTCTGTTCATATTTATATTTGCCATCTCCCGCTCCTCTTATTCTCGTAATAAAATTAAAAATATATTTTTCCTTTTTATAAACACAGGCCGATCTCTTGAAATCCCTATCTCCAAAATCTCAATTCCGTTCATTACTCTTCTGCTCAAAATGTGAGCTTTGAAAATCACGATTGCTCTTTCCATTTCTGGCACTCAACTCAAACAACAAACCCACCATGGCTCCCTCAAATGCAAACTTCAAATTTAAAACTATACAATTCAAATAAAACATATGAAATCGCGAATGCATTCTCTGCACTCCTATGCTATTCTTGTGGATTGTGATTCTTGCCTGGGTATTGAACGTTCCAGTCGCGAGTTGTATATGGTGAGGAGGATGGTGCAGGGATCCGGTGAAGGGGAAGGACGGTGATGGTATTAGGCAGTTTCATGGGATGGTGGAGAATGAACAGGGAAGTATTTCGGTGAAGAGAATGGTGGCTTTCGCGAAGTGATGGAGCTTGTGGAGGTTTGTGTAGACGCGGAAATTGCAGAGTCTATGAGGAGGAATGAGTTCGTATAAAATGTGGGAATGAAGATGAGCTGCATGAGAATTGTATGTGGAGATGGGGTAGTCGCATGTGCTGGGGAGGAGGAGAATACCCAGTCTTGGATAAGTTTATAAAAGAGGTTGAAGTAGCAAACAATGTAGTACGGTGATATTTGACCAGGGAAATATCTAGCGTGACATGCTCTGGTGGATAAGAAACTAGTTTAATATGTTGAAGGGGGAGCATGGGCCGAAGGAATTTGGGTTTTGGCTATCGTTAAAGATGAAATGGAATGCTTGAACGAAAAAGGATGTGTGCGTGAAAAGGGAGGGTCTCATTCCAGATACACAACAGTAGTTGGGAAAGGTGAAATAGTGGTATCGAAAGGAAAACATGAGGACGGCTTGGTATGGGTAAAGATAATTGTAACGTAATTAATTATTTTAATTATAATTAAATTAAGGGATAGTTTAGTTAATGAAAACGATCTTTTGGGACGATGCAGGAAGCAAAGTCGTGAACGATGGACAAACTGGAAAGGAAGTGGACAAAGGATTTGGCCGATCCATTTTTGCCTAACCAAAGTAATTACAAATAGATTTATATTTCATTAATTACTTACGTTATTAATATTAAATGGTCATTAATTTTTAAACTAGGTTAAGGTTTGGGCTACAATTAGCAATTGGAATTTACCGAGCTAGGTACGTGCGAATGGAAATAAAAGGAAACAGGCGTGAACAATAGGAGCGAGGTGAAAATTTTAATAGCTTGGGTTCTTTTAAATAAAAACGTTATTAGTGAACCTAATTATATAATTAAGGAATTAATTAATTAATTAATTTAATTTAAACCATATTTATTAAAACATAGGTAACCTTTTATTGCATGAACAAAATTGGTCCAGAACGGTCAAGTTAGAATCATAGCGATGAAATCTAGATGGTGGAACTGGGTTTGCTAAGAGCAAAGCTACTGGAATTTCATGATAAAATCAAATGTCTATTTGATTTTAAATGAAACAATAATTGAACTTTCAACTGTGAACCAAGGTGAGTAAACTCACTAACTCTGGCTTGTTTATATTTTTATATAAAGGAGTTTTAAATTTATTTATAGTAATTTTATATTGTGTGATGGTTGTTTGGATGAATGGTTGATCAAATTGGTTGAATTAGTTATATCATTGATCGTTTGATAATTCTGTTCACTATGATATTACATATTGATGTGAAAATAATATTATTGGTGTTGATTAACATCTGTGGATGCAGGGAAACAGGTTGGAGGGATCCAACTGGGTACCTCAACATTTATATCATCGTGTTTGCATTGATTATGACATATGCTGTGACATATTAACTATGGTTGATCATGTTGTGTTTAGATATCAATGGTCCTAGAATTTTGGTATTTAAAAACCATAAAATATTTTCGGATATAGAAAATGAAATTTGTGATTAAAAAGGAAATATATTTTTCCAAAAATTAAAGTGTAATTTCGAATGGAGTTAAAAAAGGTAAAAACTTGTTTATTTAAAACAAGAAGCTAATTTTAAATGGGTTTATAAATTAAGTGAATTATTTATCATTGGATAAATTGAAATATAAATTCAAATTTGAATTTATATGATAAGGTGGAAATCAGTTTTGAAACCAATATCTGAAATGAGATTTGAACTTAGAAAATTATAAAGGAAATTATAAGTGAGATTATAAATATTTGGAATTAATAATGAGAATTACTATAAACGATTATAGAAAGAAGTTATAATTGGAATATGGTTTTGATTATGTAAAAAGAAATATTGTTCACGATTAAAGTGAATAATCGTTTAGAGCAGACATTTTGCAAATGAAAGCATTTATGAAAGAAAGTTGGGTTGAAAATGTGAATTCAAATAGAAAATTGAATGATAAGGGAAATGGAAATTTGTTTTCGAAAGGAAACATAGGATTATATTCCAAAGTTCGGAATATAAAACAAATTGAAATAAATCCAAGGATTTGTAATTATACTTTGATTAGGTCGAATTTTATTATAATGGTTTGGTTCAGGAAGGATATTTGAATTCTATTTAGTATAAAACTATAATTTAAAATGAAATATATTAAGAAATGAATATTTCAATATTTATAGCTATGGAAATACCATTCCATGTTTTGAAATAGTTTAAGATTTATTTAAATTAGGATTATTAAACAAGTCTAGATTCCTATTAAGGAAAGATACTAATATTTGAAAATGAATAATGAGTGAAAGAAAATGTTATGTGAATGGAAATAATCATAAGGGAAATTGAGTTAACCTTAAAGGATAAGATTTATTCCGAAGTTCAGAATATAAATCGAATACAGATTATTCGAGAGAGAGTTATTTATTGGAATTTGATTATATCGAATTTAAGGTAGTAGTTATTTTTACTTTCCGTTTTGAATCAAATTTTATTATTTTATTATTTTCTTGTTAATTTATTTGTTGAAATTAATAAGTACAAGTTATATTTTTATAAACCAAATATCTGGGAGCATCAATTATAACGCTGTCGTTATAACAAATGTTTTTATAAATCTAAACAGCGATTATAACGCTGTCGTTATAACAAATGATTTTTATAAATCTAAATAGCGATTTTAACGCTATCGTTATAGTAAATGTTTGTAAATCTAAACAGCGACTTTAATGCTACCATTATAGTTAATGTTTTATAAATCAAATATTGGGAAACAGCGATTATAATGCTATTGTTATAATCAATGTTTCCGTAAAAGAAGTGGATTCTTAGATTAAATCTGATAGTCGCGTAAGCGATGTTTTGTTTGAAGTTGTGAGCTTTGACTATTTCAAAGCTGAGAATGTTGTTCAATTAAGGTCTGAGAGATAATTATAGCCCAACTTGATTGACTTCATGATTGATGGAGAAATGGTTAAGGTTCGATAGTGAAGATTGGCTAGCAATATGGTTAGTTAATAAATGATAAATGGTTTGAGTTACAATAACAATGTTTTATAACATCGCGTTAATTTAAAGGATTTTGAAATATTTTCCTAAATAAAACGAGAGATATTTTCTACACATAGGAAATGAAATGAATTGGTCAACGAGGAATTTAGAAATGGAATATGGAAATATTTTCTATATTATTAAGGTATATTTTCTGAATATAGAAAATAAGGATTCACGAATATTTAGAAATGTTTCCTAACTAGAATAAGAGATATTTTCTCAATTAAAGAAATTAGAATACTAGAAGTGTTTTCCAAGAATTGAGAAAGACAATTGAATTTTGAAAGAATCTAGAAGAGGGGAAAATGAGAATTGGAAATGATAATATAATAAGGAATTAATTTAAAAAAGGGCTTGTGTTGTTTGATGGTTGATCGATAGAAATTTCCAATTGGGAAATAGGACCGTTGATTGTATGGATGTTTCTTTGATAGTTAAATCACCAACTACCAAAGTTTTGATTTATTTTATACCCCCGTTGTCAATACGGAGAGACCGAGATCAGATTTATAATCTGAAAACCACTCCGTATGGGCATAAGCGTTACAAATCAACTTATGTTGAAGATGATCGAAGACGGAGTAAGGTGCAAGGGCTGTTCTGTTAATCATAGGTAGAAACTGCCCAAGATGGATTAATAGAATAGTGCCTTCGGTTTGTCCAGTCCCAGGACAATGTATACGGACGAATGGCTAACGACGTGACATTCAAAGTAAATGATGGCAAGATGCGTTGAAAGATAATCGTGACCTCAAGCCTCATCCAACGGGAAGTGATAAAAATAGGGCAGACAGCATGGCCATGTGGGTTATTCCCATTAAAAGTATAATCACCTAATCTAGAGAAATTTCATTTGCTTCTTATTCTATCTGCTGCTGTATGCCTTCGGTAACAGTTGTTGATCACAACCGTTGGTGATAATATGCTCGATACACTCAAGTTAAATGAGTGGTCAGCCATGTGTGGGCCAGATTACAAGACGTTCTTGTTAAACCTAGTGTATTCCCCTCTAGAGATACACTATCGGAAGGTGGTTACATACCTTGTCATGTTGGAAATCCAATCTCCAATAAGTGCCTGCGGTTTTTGATTTTATATTATATATGGAGCGTGAGATGCAAGCGTTCCGCTAGATTTTTGTTTATTTGATGTAGACATTATTATAATGTCACCGGATTTGATATCAAAAATATTTTTGGTTATCGTAAGGTAAAAACCATCTTTTTTATGTGTGGATCGCTCTTACGATTATCATTTCTTTCGAAAGGATTTTTAAAGTTAAACAGATGGTTGGAGTTTACTCACACCATTCTCATGACTGACCCAGAGTTTATTTTGTTTGCTTTCCCTAAACTCTTGAGTGTCCAAATTTGTACAGGCAGTCAATTAGTCGGGATTTTACAGATTCACTTAGAAGAGTTTGAAGCAGGAGGCTTCACCAGTTAGCTATAGACTATCATATATTTCCGCTGTGTATTATATTCATATCTGGAAACAGGTGTTTATAACCATTCCAAAAATAATCGTTGTGCTCTGATGATGGTATGTATATAAAGTTACTAAATTATATTTCAAAGTTTATGTTACCTAATATATTTTATTCGTTCAGCTGTGAGTTTGTTATCTTCGTTTTCTTCTATTCTAATAGTTATTTATTTCTATTTCTCATCCTTTAACTTCTTTCTAATAATGATTCATATTTATGTTCAAATTGGGTTGGACATGTGGTGTAATTAGTCAACTCAATGTGTATGGAAATTCGGGTCGCTACATTTGGTATCAGAGCTGAAGGTTAAGTAGTAACCTTGGCTCTGTGGCGTGACCCAATAGAGATGGGATTAGTAATACCCTAGATTGAGCTTGATTATATATATGAGAGAGCGTACTTGTAGATTTGACATAATATGGTTTTATATTGTATTGGCTGGTTTTTTGAGTGGTTTGTGAATTCTGGTCGATATAGGATGTACAGCTGTACCGATAAGTGTTTCTAAACTCTCGAACAAAACAATTTGACATAGTATTGTTTTAAAATGGGTAAATAAATTAATTTACCAAAAATTATTTTTTTGATATAAAAGGAATAATTTCTGAATTATTGTATATGAATGTGTTGATTGTTACTCCAATCAAATGGAATTATGAAATATTGAAATGGTTATATAATTTGTATACAGATAATGTATACAAATGAGATAAACCAAAATTAAGTTCAAACCAGAATTGGAATTTAAATTCCGCGTGTTTAGAAAATATTTTCTGAAATATTTTAAAGTAATATAATAATAGTTTAAAGAATTTTTGAGTAAGAATAGTTTAAATGTATTTTGCACTGAAATCACTTCAGTGGCGAGAAAATAATTCTGATAATGGATCGCGACATTATCGGTATTCATTTTTGAGTTTCTAAGTGATGGATTGCTACCATAATAAATTTATTAATGGAAATTGTTTAGGAAAAATAAAGTTGTTTTAGAAATTCAAATGTTTTGAATCGATTTGATTATAAATATATACGATTTCATACTAAATTGAAGTAAAACCCAAGAATTTGAATATTGAAATTAAAATTTAAGTGAAAATTAGTGTCACATCCCTATTAAGTTTCAAAGTTAGGCTCACATCTGGTCATAAACTTATTATAGATTTAGTCCCTGTTTTCATTTTTACGTGTTATCCATAGTATTTGCATACATGTATGCAAATATTCTGAATGAATATTTGCATACATGTATGCAAATATTTTGAATTTTTGCATACATGTATGCAACTATTTTGATGAATAGTTGCAAAAATGTTTACAAATATTCTGAATGAATAGTTGCATACATGTATGCAAATATTCGAAATTGTTGCATACATGTATGCAACTATTCTGAAAGAATATTTGCATACATGTATGCAAATATTCAAAAAATTTGCATACATATATGCAAATATTTTGAATTTTTGCATACATGTATGCAACTACTCTGATGAATATTTACATACATGTATGCAACTATTCCGAACGAATATTTGCATACATGTATGCAAATATTCTGAATTTTTGCATACATGTATGCAAATATTCTGCAAATATTATGAATTGTTGCATACATGTATGCAAAAAAAGTTGAACTAACATTGATGAATTGTTGCATAAATGTATGCAATTTTTCTAAATAGAAAAATAGGGACCTAATTTACAATAAGTTTATGACCGGGCCAGAGCCTAATTTTGAAACTTAATAGGGACCTGTGCCAACGGACCCAAAATTTAACTTGTATAAGTTGAATTGATTGAAATGGTAAAATTGTATCAAATGAATTGAAATTTAACTTAAATTAAACAAAATTGGATTGGATTAAAAATAACTCTGAATGAAATTAAATAAAGAGAAATGTTGAGATTTGAATTATTAATATGAATTCGACTTATGAATATGCAAGTTGAATATATATTGGATGTTGTTAATTGAAATTGAATTGTGATGAATTTGGATTCAAGCATAATAAGTGGAATTACTTAAATAGAAATCAGATTTGAATTGATAGAATGGAAGTGAACTAATCAGAAGTTGATTAGAGTGTTAAAAACTGGGTTATGAAGATATGGAATATAAGATTTCAACTAAGTAGGTTATGAGGAGTTAGAGTTATAACATATTTACAGCTTAGCCATTTCGAGGACGAAATTATTTTAAGGGGGAAGGAATGTAACGACCCAAAATTTGGACATGAAATTCAGAATATTTAAATTGTATTAAATGCTGAAATGGAATAATATAATAAATTAAAATAGCGAATTTAATTATTAAATGAATGGTGAACATATTAAGTTTTATCTAAATTTAAAACGGAAATCTTTGGAACCAATACTGCATTAACCTCGAATAATATATGCCTACCATCCTACGTTAAAATCAACAGGAGAAAAACTATCAACAGTCGCGAGTATAGGGACTATTGTATGTGATTGGTTCAATAATAGGCCCCCTGTATTCAGTTTCCAATCGAACCGCAATACTCGCGCGAGTATATTTTTAAGCGACTGTAGCTAGAACAGCCCTATCAATAGAGTCCTGAGTAAAGATAATAAATGAATGCACGTGCCAGGTAATATTTTCACATGCTCTGAAGCCACATTTATAGGATAGAAGAAAATATATCCGCTTCACAACAACGTGCACTTCACGCCATTTTCATTTCTGTGCATCCTAAGCCATTTTAACACCGTGATTCCCAAGAATTCTAAAAGAATAGTGTACCCTGAAAGCTTCGAAACCGTGCTCCCCACGTAAACCTACTTTCCACGTAAAATACTTCATGAAAACGACCCTTCTCAATACCTTATGTTCATATTTATATTTTCAATTTTGCCATCTCCTGCTTCTCTTATTCTCGTAATAAAATTAAAAATATATTTTTCCTTTTTTTATAAACACAAACCGATCTCTTGAAATCCCTATCTCCAAAATCTCAATTGTTTCTCTTCTGCTCAAAACGTGAGCTTCGAAAATCACGATTGCTCTTTCCATTTCCGGCACTCAACTCAAGCACACTACGCCATAAATGGCCTACAGCAACCCCAGAGAAGTGACGCAGTAGGTGCCAAAAAGTGTTGCTATAGGCACAAAATGATCTGTGGCAACACTTTTTGGGGTTGCCTTTTGCCGTGTTGCCTTAGCGAATCTATGGCAATATCGGTACAGGTGTTGCCACAAGTACCAATACAACAACAAAAAATCACTTTCGCAACTGCCAAAAACAGTTGTAATATGTTGGTTACAGCTGGCAATCGTAATAAAGTCAACCTTTTTCACAACTGTTTCTAGCAGTTGTAAAAATTTGTTTTACAACTGCTAAAAAATAATTATACCTCAACTTCTATTAATCAAAGATTTCATAATATAATATTATAATTATAACCGCTATTTCACTAAAAACAAACAAAATTACTCACATTAAGAAAAAAAAATTCAAATTTACACCATTTATGAATTAGTAATTTCATTACAGAAAATAGCTGAATTCATTACATATGTCAATAAAAGTACATACACTTCGTACCTGACTAGAAACCCAACTAAACCGGACTACCTTAACTTCTTCATAATCCTCAAAACAACATCCATACTTTAAAATACACTGTCAGACTCCCTTTCACCACCTTCCACCACTTCAGATTACTCCTCCAATTTCCAGCAATGTTAAAACACACTTCAACCACAACCTGCAACCCAACCACATACATATTCGATGAATATTATAACAGGAGTTTTATTTTATATAAAAATTCAGTAATTATTTTTGCCTTAACCATTGAGGAGGTGTTGATAAAACTATCTGAGCAAAGCATAAAGGAGGCTGTTGCGCATGATGTTTCAAATAGGGGATATCAGTGTCATTAATATTGGTAAATTTACCTTTTTAAATGAACATTAATGTATAAATTATTATTGATGGTGATAGAAATAGTAATATGCATATACTAAGATCCCCTAATTAACCATACATCCTATACTCAAATCAAAACAATGTTCAAATAGTGTATCTTTATTTCTCAGCTTCAATCAAGGACAAAGAACATTCGACATATACTGATCAAACTTAACTACAGATGAACGATTAATTGCAAAACAATAAACATTTCAATATAAGACGTACCTTGGGAGATAAACAAACTTCAACTCATAGTATAATGGAGTCTCCTTCGCTTCCAATTTCCATTGAGGAGTTAATACACAGGATCCGAACTGAAAAAACATATAAGCCGCAGATTACAAAGCTAGAGCAGATTACAAGTACAGCTAGTCAAATAGAAATGAAACTCAAAAGTTATACACCTTATATTGATCAATGAAACAATTTTAGACAAGTTATCGAAAAATACTTTTAATGTAAACCAAGAATCAAATAGTACCAACATTACTGCTTGTGATTTGGAAACAACCAGTACAGAGAACATGAGTAGAATACAACATATCACTAAAAACACAAACAAATTACATACCTAGATCAATATGACCAGGACTTTTGTCTCTTACTGACAGTTCCCTCCGTTAAATATACTTTAAACTAGCTAGTGAACTCAGGACCTAGTAATCAATACAAAAACTATGAGTAATTTATGCTTGCTATTATCAAGATAATGCAGATGAAGAATTTCCAACCAAACTTTGCATATAAAGTTCATCATAAGCCTTAATACTAAAACCCAAAACAAGGAATAACTCAGCTTCATCAACAAATCTCTCAGTTCACCCAAGAAGAGAAGGTTTTCCAGCATTCAAAACTAGCTCTTTATATTCCTTCAACGTGTTTTGTTTTTTCAAAAGCTACTCTTTTGGGTGTAAAACAAACTAATAATTCCCCACAAAGTAACATTCACTTGTAGCTGGCGGTACCAGATTACCAGCAAACCGCTATTTCGAATGGTAAGTCCCAACTGCAAATATAATACATTTATTTGTGACAAAACAAAGTTCTTTATTACATAATGAAGTGCTTATGGGAACTATTCGTCAACCAAAAAAACATCGTCCTACATGATTTTCTCTATTAATAATAAAATGCTTATGGGAAGCTCTTTGTCAGAAAAAAAATGCTTTTTAATACAGAACCATAAAACCGCTTCCGTTAAAAGGCCTCTCAAAAAGTGCTTTTATCAATAGAGTTACAAAAAAAGTGTAGAACTAACTTATAAAACTGGCTCATCATATATTAGCTGATCAATTAGAATCAATAACTCCTAATCAAATTAATAAGAAAATATATCTTCACCAAACTTTGATGAATCTTATAATCTGCAAGGTTGCTCCACCATTCCAAATATCGTTGATCAGAATAGATCACCTTTATCAGGTTCTTCTTTATAATACCGCTGATTTCACTCAATTGCAGGAAATCGTACATCATAAAGATGCCACAGAACTCCATGAACCGGAAAGAAAAGAATATACAAAGGTTGGATTTTGTTCGCCACCACTGGAATGCATGAAGTTTTCGTTTCTTCCTATGGATGAATTAAGAAAAAGGCTGTTAAATATTGAATTTTATGGAAGTAATCTTACCTTAGAAACCCCATACTGCACCAGAAATTGCCTATCCGAATTAGTGAAGAATCGATTTTGAGAAAATAATCGAATGTGATTGGAAAATTGGTTGTATTGCAGCCATCTTCCAAACCTGATGCATAAAATAAGTTTTGCGAAAACAAGAAATCGGCTGGGAATTGAACGAGATGTGAAAATGAAAAAAATTATGTATTGGGGGTGAATGAAAATTAGGGATCCAATTGTTATGGAAAACGAAATGAAAAAAGAAAAAAGCAGGAGAATGAAAATAAAAGTGGGAAGTAGAATTAACTGAGATGTGGATTGATGCTATCGTTGGATGGTTGAGATTTTATTTTAGCTAATGGTGTGGATCGCTGAGGTGTAACTTCTTTTTTCATTTTTTATTAAGAATATATATATAACTACTGCAACACAATTTGATATATATGTTAACACATTGAAACGTGTGTTGTAATAGACCAAAAAAAGCATAGCAATGGTAACATTGTAGCCAGCAATACCATGGATTTTTGTTGTGGTAGGACATCTGTGGCGTAGTGGCAGCAAACCCTCCATGGCTCCCTCAAACGCAAACTTCAAATTTAAAACCATACGTTTCAAATAAAACATATGAAATCCCAAATGCGTTCTCTTCACTCCTATGTAATTATTGTGGATTTCGATTCTTGCCTGGGTATTGAACGTTCTAGTCGTGAGTTGTATATGGTGAGGAGGATGGTGCAGAGATCTGGCGAAGGGGGAGGACGGTGATGCCATCAGGCGGTTTCATGGGCTGGAGGAGAATGAACGGGAGTATTTCGGTGAAGAGCATGATGACTTTCACGAAGTGATGGAGCTTGTGGAGGTTTGTGTAGACGCGGAAATGGAAGAGTCTATGAGGAGGAATGGGTTTGTATAAAATGAGGGAATGAAGATCAGTTGCGTGAGAATTATATGTGGAGATGGGGTAGTCGCGTGTACTGGGGAGGAGGATAATACCTAGTCTTGGATGGGTTTATTAAAGAGGTTGTAGTAGCAAACAATGTAGTACGGTGATGATTGAAGCAAAGATATTTGACCAGGGAAATATCTAGCGTGACATGCTCAGGTGGATAAGAAACTGGTTTAATATGTTGAAGGGGGGGCATGGGCTAAAGGAATTTAGGTTTTGCTATCGTTAAAGATGAAATGGAATGCATGAACGAAAAAGGATGTGTGCGTGAAAAGGGAGAGTCTCATTCCATATACGCAGCAGTAGCTGGGAAAGGTGAAATAGCGGTATCGAAAGGAAAACATGAGGACGGCTTGGTCTGGGTAAAGATAATTGTAACATAATTAATTATTTTAATTATAATTAAATTAAGGGATAGTTTAATTAATGAAAACGTTCTTTTAGTACGATGCAGGAAGCAAAGTCGTGAACGATGGACAAACTGGAAAGGAAGTGGACAAAGGATTAGGCCGACCCATTTATGCCTAACCAAAGTAGTTACAAATAGATTTATATTTCATTAATTACTTACATTATTAATATTAAAAGGTCATTAAATTTTAAACTAGGTTAAGGTTTCGGCTACAATTAGCAATTGGCATTTCTGAGTTGAGTACGTGCGAACGGAAATAAAAGGAAACATGCTTGAACAATAGGAGCAAGGTGAAAATTTGAACGGCTTGGGTTGTTTTAAATAAAAACGTAATTAGTGAACCTAATTATATAATTAAGGAATTATTTAGTTAATTAATTTAATTTTAACCATATTAATTAAAACACAGGTAACCTTTTATTGCATGAACAGAATTGGACCAGATCAGTCAAGTTAGAATCATAGCGACGAAATCTACATTGTGGAACTGGGTTTGCTAAGAGCAAAGCTACGAGAATTTCATGATAAAATCAAATGTCTGTTTGATTTTAAATGAAACAATAGTTGAATTGTTAACTGCGAACCAAGGTGAGTGAACTCACTAACTCTTGCTCGTTTATATTTTTATATAAACGAGTTTTTAATTTATTTATAGTAATTTTATATTGTGTGATGGTTATTTGGATGAATGGTTGATCAAATTGGTTGAATTAGTTATATCATTGATCGTTTAATAATTCTGTTCACCATGATATTACATATTGACATGAAAATAATATTATTGATGTTGATTAACATCTGTGGATGCAGGGAAACAGGTTGGAGGGATCCAACTGGATTCCTCAACATTTATATCATTGTGTTTGCATTGATTGTGACATATGTTGTGATATATTAACTGTGATTGATCTTGTTGTGTTTAGATATCACTGGCCCTGGAATTTTGGTATTTCAAAACCATAAAATATTTTTTAATATAGAAAATTAAATTTGTGACTAAAAAGGAAACATATTTTTCCAAAAATTGAAGTGTCATTTCGAACGGAGTTAAAAAGGTAGAAACTTGTTTATTTCAAACAAGAAGTTAATTTTAAACGGGTTTATAAATTAAGTGAATTATTTATCGTTGGATAAAATGAAATATAAATTCAAATTTGAATTTATATGAAAAGGTGGGAATCAGTTTTGAAACCAATATCTGAAATGAGATTTGAACTTAGAAAATTATAAAGGAAATTATAAGTGAGATTATAAATGATTGGAATTAATAATGAGATTTTCTATAAACAATTGTAAAAAGAAGTTATAAATGAAATATGGTTTTGATTATGTTAAAAGAAATATTGTTCACGATTAAAGTGAATAATCATTTAGAGCAGATATTATGCAAATGAAGGCATTTATAAAAGAAAGCTGGGTTGGAAATGTGATTTCAAATAGAAATTTGAATGATAAGGGAAATGGAAATTCGTTTCAAAAGGAAACGTTGGATTATATTCCAAAGTTCGGAATATAAAACAAGTTGAAATAAATCCAAGGGATTTATAACTATACTTTGATTAGGTCGAATTTTATTATAATGGTTTAGTTTAGGAAGGATATTTGAATTCTATTTAGTATAAAACTATAATTTAAAATGAAATATATTAAGAAGTGAATATTTCAATATTTATAGCTATGGAAATAGCATTCCATGTTTTGAAATAGTTTAAGATTTATTTAAATTAGGATTATTAAACAAGTCTAGATTCCTATTAAGGAAAGATACTGATATTTGAAAATGAATAATGAATGAAATCAAATGTTATGTGAATGGAAATAATCATAAGGGAAATTGAGTTAACCTTAGAGGATAAGATTTATTCCAAAGTTCGGAATATAAATCGAATATAGATTATTCGAGAGAGAGTTACTTATTGGAATTCGATTATATCGAATTTAGGGAAGTAGTTATTTTTACTTTCCGTTTTGAATTAAATTTAATTATTTACTTGTTGCTTTATTTATTGATATTAATAAGTACAAGATATATTTTTTTAAACTAAATATCTGGGAGCATCGATTATAACGCTGTCGTTATAACAATTTTTTTATAAATCTAAACAGTGATTATAACGCTGTCGTTATAACAAATGTTTGTTATAAATCTAAACAGCGATTTTAATGCTATCGTTATAATAAATGTTTGTAAATCTAAACAGCGACTTTAATGCTACCATTATAGTTAATGTTTTATAAATCAAATATTTGGAAACAGCGATTATAACGCTATTGTTATAATCAATGTTTCCGTAAAAGAAATGGATTCTTTGATTAAATAGGATAGTCGCGTAAGCGGTGTTTTGTTTGAGGTTGCGAGCTTTGACTGTTTCAAAGTTAAGAATGTTGTTCAATTAAGATCTGAGAGGAAATTATACCCCAACTTCATTGACTTCGTCATTGATGGAGAAATGGTTAAGGTTCGATAGTGAAGATTGGTTAGCAATATGGTTAGTTAATAAATGATAAATAGTTTGAGTTACAATAACAATGTTTTATAACATCGTGTTAATTTAAAGGATTTTGAAATATTTTCCTAAATAAAACGAGATATTTTCTATGCGTAGGAAATGAAATGAATTGGTCAACGAGGAATTTGGAAATGGAATATGGAAATATTTTCGATATTAATAAGGTATATCTTCTGAATATAGAAAATAAGGATTCTTGAATATTTAGAAATGTTTCCTAATTGCAATAAGAGATATTTTCTCGAATAAAGAAATTAGAATATCGGAAGTGTTTTCCAAGAATCGAGAAAGACAATTGAATTTTGAAAGAAACTAGAAGAGGGGAAAATGAGAATTGGAAATGATAATATAATAAGGAATTAATTTAAAAATAGGCTTGTATTGTTTGATGGTTGATTGGTAGAAATTTCCAATTGGGAAATAGGACCGTTGATTGTATGGATGTTTCTTTGATAGTTAAATCACCAACTATCAAGTTTTGATTTATTTTATACCTCCGTTGTCAATACGGAGAGACCGGGATCATATTTTTTATCTGAAAACCACTCAGTATGGGCATAAGCATTATGAATCAACTTATGTTGAAGATGATCGAAGACGAAGTAAAGTGCAAGGGTTGTTCTATTAATCTTAGGTAGAAACTGCCCAAGATGGATTGATATAATGGTGCCTTCGGTTTGTCCAGTCCAGAACAACGTATATGGACGAATGGCTGACGATGTGACATTCAAATTAAATGATGGCAAGATGCGATGAAAGACAATCGTGACCTCAAGCCTCATCCCCCAGGAAATGACAAAAATCGGGCTGGCAGCATGGCCATGTGGGTCATTCCCATTAGGGGTATTACCACCTGATCTAGAGAAATTTCATTTGCTTCTTATTTTATTCGCTGCTGTACAATTTCGGTAACGGTTGCTGATCACAACTATTGGTGATAATATGCTCGATACACTCAAGTTAAATGAGTGGTCAGCCATGTGTGGGCCGGGTAGCAAGACGTTCTTGTTGAACCCAGTTATTCCCCTCTAGAGATACACTATCGAAAGGTGGTTCCATACCATGTCATGTTGGAAATCCAATCTCCAATAAGCGCCTGCGGTTTTTGATTTTATATTATATATGGAGCGTGAGATGCAAGCGTTCCGCTAGATTTCTATTTATTTGATGTAGACACTATTATAATATCACCAGATTTGATATCAAAAATATTTTTGGTTATCTTAAGGAAAAACCATCCGTGTTTATGTGTGGATCGGTCTTACGATTATCATTTCTTTCGAAAGGATTTTTAATGTTAAACAAATGGTTGGAATTAACTCACACCGGTCTCATAACTGACACAGAGTTTATTTTGTTTGTTTTCCCTAAACTCTTGGGTTCCCAAATTTGTACGAGCCGCCAAGTAGTCAGGATTTTACAGATTCGCTTGGAGGAGTTTGAAGCAGGAGGCTTCACCATTTAGCTGTAGACTATTATATTTTTCCACTGTGTATTATGTTCGTATCTAGAAACAGGTGTTTATAACTGTTCCAAAAATAGTTGTTGTGCTCTGATGATGGTGTAACACCCCACCTCCGCTAGGGTCACTCTTTCGGGGGCACTAGCTTCTGGGGGGCGTTAGAACTGGGTAAGCATGCATAATGATGTATCAAGGCAGAACAGGAACATAAATATATATGTAAAACAGAGTAAGTGAGAATAAAACAGCGGAATATCTCAAACCATCTCAAAACAAGTCTAGTACATCATAAAGTCATCTGCCAAAATAAATATGTCTAGTACAACATAAACAGAAATACTGAAATACATAGTGCTATCCCCAAAAATAAAAGTGATAAACCATAGCGAGCTCAATGTCCAGACATACATGAGCTATCCAGCGAACAAGCAAGCGATCCAAGCTAAGCACCACTGTTCCCTCCCTGAGAACCTGGAGGGGGGGGGGAACGGAAGAAAAGAAGCGAAGGAAAACAGGTCAGTCAAAAAGACTGGTAAGCCCTACTACGATCAGTCTATAAACTAATAAAGCTAACATCATGATGGAAACTGAGATGAATATACTGGCAATAGATAAAGGTGTCATCACATAAAGAAGATTAAGCTTTGCACCACAGTGTACTAGCAAACTAACATAACAGGTATTGATCCCTCAGCCCAAACTTTGGCCCAATAGCATGAGGTGACCTTAATGCAAGGTCCAGCCCAACGGTCTAGTCGATCGGCTCCCTATAAACCTAACACGTCAAGTGTTGGTGTCCATACGGCCCACATATGGTTGTAGTCAGACTGTGCTGGGTCCACCTTTGGGTGTATCAAGCCCTCGGGTGTCAACCCCAGACACCTAAGCAATAATGCACAGTCTAAACCTACTGGTACCCGTGCCTCGAGTTTGTCCAACACCGAACTACGTGCACGTCCGTAGCCCGCCTGGACCCGCACCGCTGTACCACTCAGCCGTCGCTTTGGTCGCTTACATCAGTCCAGCAATCGTGCCCCGCCCTAGCCTAGCCTCTAGGGTTGTGAATGATACCAAACTGGGATTACTGCTGGAACAGACCACGTTGCTAGGGTTTTCTAAGAGGGTTAAGTGTGGTTTAACCCCTCACTAATCATGGATTAAATTAGCTAAGTGTAACCAACAGTTCACCACTTAACCCCATTTAATCCCTCGTATCCCCAAAATTGGTTAAGTATTAGTGGGCCATGACTTAACCCTAATCATGAGGCATTAATTTAATTGTACCTTAACCTCTCACATTAGACTTTGTTGCGATTACTAGTTAAGCCGGGCGGGTCCGGGTAGCTTTACACCACAACTTGGTCTAACCTCGGGTCCCAGGTACACATGACCAACTTCTCACATTGGGTCCTATTGTTTGTAGCAACTAGTTAAGCCGGTCGGTTCCGGGTAGGTTTACGCTACAAACTCAACCCAACCTCGAGTTGGCCACACATGTTTTCTAAGTGTCATGTCCACTTTATTTCAAACCATAATTACAAGTTTAACAAATACTTGGGTAGACCTAACTTAATAGGTAAATTCCCAAGGGGTAGACCTAACTTAATAGGTAAATTCCCAATCTTATATTTTCATGTATTTTAAGTTTTACCCAAAAACCCCCCAACGTCATTCTATCGCTTACATATTCGTCATAACGCATAAAGGATAGAAAGAGGGAACTTGGCACAACATACATGATAAATCTTACATATCATAATAAGCATGCATAACATGTTGGACTTGCATAACTTAGCGTGAACTTGCATAAACATGCATAACTTGTTAAACTTGCAAATCATGACTTAGTGAACTTGCATAAACATGCATAACTTGTTGAACTTGCAAATCATGACTTAGTGAACTTTCATAAACATGCATAACTTGTTAAACTTGCAAATCATGGCTTAGTGAACTTGCATAAACATGCATAACTTGTTAAACTTGCAAATCATAGCATAGTGAACTTGCATAAACATGCATAACTTATCAAACATGTGCAACATAGCATAGTGAACTCACATAAGCATGCATAACTCATTAAACATGCATAACATAGCATAGTGAACTCGCATACGCATGCATAACTTATTAAACATGCATAAATCCCAACTTTCATCACATATTAACTTTAGAGTTTCTAAAATGAAGGTAAGAGGGCTTACAAATATTATGAAGACACAAATCTACTAATAAAGATTGAGAAGCCCTTTTATGCAAGCATATAAAAACCCAAAACAAAGCTCCAATTAACAAAAATCCCAAAAACTCTAGCTTAGCAAATAAAGCTTGCAACTTGATGATGTATGCAAGCTAATGATCATTCATACAACTTAGAAAAGCTTGTATGAACATCAAAATCTTCATAGAATTGATTTTTGAAGAGGGTGGAGGCTAGGGTTCTTAGGTGGAGGCCATTTGAGAATTCAATTTGATATAGTTTGGTTGCTAGAGTGAATAATGAGGTTTTAGGGTAGGATTAGGGGCTTATTTATAGAAGATTAGAATGTTTTTAGCCCTAGGATTAACCCTAGGTTAGTTTAGGTCCGTCAGATTTAGGAATTCTCTAGAACCAAGCCACAAGACCAAGCCCCAAATCAAAATGGTGCGCCAGGCAAAACTGCCCGGCCACCCCGTGTCGACAGGGCTGTCGACAGGGCAGTCGACACCCTAAGACCCCTGTCGACATGCCTGTCGACATGGGGGTCCTAGCGGGAGTTTTCCCGCCTGACGCCAGTTAGCCCTAATCCTTGTTTTTAATTTAAAATTTAAATTTGTTTTTACTATGGAAATTTCTGAAAACTTCAATGGGCCTTAACTGGGTCATACGGACTCCGATTTTCGAAAACTCGGACTCTATTTCGCGTATTTTTCCGAGACGAACGCAATGGCATAGCCCGTTTCCCTTGATTCAGATTTTTGAATTAAATTCTGCCTCGATTTATGTTATAACAGTTTATTGAAAATACGGGTTGTTACATTCTCCCCTCCTTAAAGGATTTCGTCCCCGAAATCTTTCAAGTTAGGAAGAACGTATCCTACCATCCAATCATCCATCTACTCAAAGCATCATCCACGAGCAATCATTGTCCTTAAAAGATTCTAAATGCTGTATGAACATATGCAAAAGTGTGTGTATATGTACTTATCTAATGCAAAGATCAATGCAAAATATGTTAGTGAAATGTATCCATATGTATGCAAATCCCTAACATAATGTATAATATCTACATGCGTGCTCAATCATACATCCATATGCAACATCCATTTGATTGCATACAAATTTCATCCAAGAATAAGCATAAACACTCATGCACATGCAATATGAGGAGTGTGTGAGCCGATCTAGTGCCTAATGTGTATCATGCATCCGCGAGTAACCACTTGCAAACACTTGCAGCCATTTGCAACCATCAAACATAACATGTCTCAAGCACATGTTTCATCCAAAGGGTTTCCACCTAAGGCTCTCATGACAAGATTAGCCCGATAACTAGATAAACATGGATAGCAAAGAGAAAGATATGCTAACAAAGGAAAGAGATTGAGAGTGTACCCTCAAAAAGGAATGGATAAAGCCCACGCATCTTCTCCTCGGTTTCCCAAGTTGCGTCTTCTTCGGCTTCACCCCATTGAACCTTCACCAACTTGACCTCTCGATTCCTTAGCTTTTTGGTCTCCGTCCCCAAGATACGGATCGGAGCTCTCCTCAAAGTTGCCTCTTTCTCTACTTCCACGTCTTCAAGAATGCTAGGTTCAACCACCTCAGCGGACTCATGTAGGCACTTTCGGAGATGCGAGACATGAAAGACATTATGCACTCCAGACAACTTCTCGGGCAATTGCACTTTATAAGCCATCTTCCCAATTCTCTCTATGATAGGGAAGGGTCCAACAAATCTCGGTGCCAACTTCCCAACAGCTCCAAATCGGACCACATTCCGCAAAGGAGAGACCTTTACGAAAACCATGTCCCCAACATCAAACTCCAAATCGGATCTCCGCTTATCAGCATAGGATTTCTGTCGGTCTTGGGCCGCCTTCATCCGTCTTCTAATCAACTCGACCTTCTCGGATGTATCTCTAATCATGTCGGGTCCAAGTATAAGCTTATCTGTAGTCTCCCACCAACATGTAGGTGACTTGCACGGCCTCCCATATAAAGCTTCAAATGGTGCCATCCCTATGCTCGCCTGATAACTGTTATTATATGCAAACTCAACAAGAGGAAGATGGTCTTCCCAAGCACCACCAAAATCCAGAATGCAAAGCCTCAACAAGTCCTCAAGTACCCTATTCACCCTTTCTGTTTGGCCGTCTGTTTGTGGGTGATAAGCCGTACTCAGGTTCAACCTCGTGCCCATAGCTTCCTGCAAACTGTTCCAGAACTGACTAGTAAAGATGGGGTCTCGGTCACTGACTATGCTGGAAGGGACTCCATGTAGTCGTACTATCTCACGAAGATATACTGATGCTAGTCCAGATGCGGTCCTTTTGCTTTTTACTGGAATGAAATGAGCACTCTTCGTAAGCCTATCTACAATGACCCATATGCTCGTATTCCCTTTCCTTGACCGTGGAAGCCCATCAATAAAGTCCATAGAAATACTCTCCCACTTCCATAGCGGGACCTCTAGAGGATGCAATAGCCCACCGGGCTTCTTCGACTCAGCTTTTACTCTCTGACAAATAACACATCTAGAGACAAACTCGGCCACATCCTTCTTCATTCCAGGCCAGAAGAAAATGCGCTTCATATCTTTATACATCTTATCACCGCCTGGATGTATAGTCAACTTGGAGCGATGTGCTTCCTCAAGGACTTTCCTCACCAAGTCTTCCACCATCGGAACACAAAGCCTTCCGTCTCTCCTCAGCCAACCCTTATCGTCTATAGAATATCGAGCAAGGTGACTAGATGTCTCCCCTCGAATCAGCTTATCCATGATCTCAATTATCTGAGGGTCTTCCTTCTGCGAAGCCCCAACTTGATCCAGAAGGGTAGGCCTGAGCTCTAGAGATGCTAAAGAACCGGTCATCGACTCAACTGTCAAAGAAAAATCAAAGGTTGCCAAGAACTCTAAATTCTTCATCTCAACAAATAGAGGACTTAGTGTCAACCTTTTTCTACTCAACGCATCCGCTACAACATTCCCCTTGCCAGGGGTATAGGCTATATCAAAATCATAGGATGCCAAGAATTCCATCCATCTCTGCTGCCTCAAGTTCAGATCCTTCTGCGAAAAGAGATACTTCAAAGACTTATGATCAGTATACAGCTCAAATCTCTCTCCCAGAAGATAATGACGCCAAGCCTTGAGTGCATATACAATCGTTGCCAGCTCTAGATCATGAGTGGGATAATTCTTCTCATGCACCTTAAGTTGCCTCCCACCAAAACATATAACTCTGCCCTCTTGCATCAGAACGACGCCCAATCCCGTGCCACAAGCATCAGTGTACACGGTAAATATCTTACCACCATCGGGTAAAGCTAGAACTGGTGCTGAGGTAAGGGCTCTCTTGAGTCTTTGAAAAGCAAGCTCACAGTCCATATCCCAAGCAAAAACTAAGTTCTTCTTCGTCAACTTAGTAAGAGGAGCGGATATCTTCGCGAAGTCCTTGATGAACTTCCGGTAAAAACCCGCAAGACCCAGAAAACTTCTCACCTCGGTTGCATTCCTTGGAGTCTTCCAATCCTGAACTGCAACCACCTTAGCGGGATCCACCGCTAAGCCTTGCTTGGATACGATATGCCCAAGGAATCTGACTTCCCTTCTCCAAAAGTGGCACTTGGAGAACTTGGCCTTTAACTGATGTGCTCTAAGCGTATCCATCACCTCTACAAGATGCCTCGCGTGCTCTTCTTCATCCTTGGAGAAGATCAGAATATCATCCACAAAGACCACGACAAACTTGTTCAAGAACTCCCGAAACACCCTACTCATCAAGTCTACAAAATACGCGGGTGCATTCGTCAAACCGAACGGCATAACAAGCCATTCAAAGAATCCATCTGGAGTTCTGAATGCAGTCTTGTCTATACTATCCTCAGCCACTCTGAGCTGATGAAATCCGGTAGCAAGATCAAGCTGAGAGAAAACAGAAGCACCAACAAGCTGGTCAAAGAGATCATCGATCCTCGGTAACGGGTGTCTGTTCTTCTTAGTCAGCTTATTCAATTCTCTATAATCCACACAGAGTCGAAGAGAACCATCTGCCTTAGTAGCAAACACCACAGGCGCTCCCCATTCGGATATACTTCGTCTGATGAAGTTCTTCTCAAGCAACTCTTTCACTTGCTTGCTCAGCTCCCGTCTCTCACGCGGAGCCATGTGCCGAACGGGCAAAGAAACAGGCTTAGCATTATCCACCAGATAAATGCGAAAATCAATCTCTCGTTTAGGGGGCAACCCCTTAACTTCTTCAAAAACATCTGGATAGTCTCGGACCACCCTTACAGACTGAAGGGCTTCCTCTGACGAGTCGAGAGATTCAAGATAGCACAACATGACGGGATCCTTCGGATTGCATGAAATCTCTAAGGTGTTGCCAAGGCGAGTCACAAGCCTCACAACCCTATGCTCACAATCAAGAATGGCTCCATATCGGGACAGCCAATCCATGCCCAGTATCAATCCGTATCCCCTGAAACCAAGAACATATGCACTACACAAGAACTCTACACTGAGTATAGAGATCCTCAGATCCTCACATATCATAGATAGATGAGCAGAACCCCCAATGGGATTCGAAACACAAACGGGATCATCCACTAAGCTAGTACTAAGGTGCAAGCTATCAACAAGATCAGATGAAATAAAGCTATGTGATGCACCAGAATCAAACAAGGTACGAACTGGAAGATCGAAAACATAAACAAGGTTCTCAACAGAAACACTACCTCGGTCGGGAACTGGAGCGGTATTGAGAGCATGAACTTGCCCTCCTGAAGGTCCAGCCTATCCTTTCTTCTTTGGGCATTCCTTGCTGAAGTGTCCAGTCTCACCACAGGAAAAACATCCACCACTAAGCTTCCTTTTCTTCTTCCTACAATCCTTAGCAAAGTGTCCAGGCACACCACAGTAATTGCACTTTCCCTTGCCTTTGTTGTTGTTGTTCCCCTTCTTGTTCTTGCCCTGATTCCCCTGGCTGCTTTGACCACCTTGATTGCCTTTGCCTTGAGAATCAGTCTTCTTTGCTTGAGTATCACTCGTCTTGACCTCTTTCTTTCCATCTCCCTCAAGTAGAGCCATATTGACCAAACTCTCAAAAGTAGCCCCATGCGGGATATGTGACATCGCCAAACCCTGCAGCGGCTCATTTAACCCTCTAGCAAATCGAAGAGCCTTCTTCTCAGGAGTGTTCACCATATCCAAACCAAAACGGGCCAGCTGATTAAACTTGTTCACATACTCCTTGACAGACATATCACCTTGCTTTAATGCAATGAACTTCTCCATTTGTAAATTCGCCTCAGCAGAAGATAGAAACTTGGCCACAAATCTAGCCCTCAAATCGGCCCAAGTCTCAACAGGCCTCGTCCCATTGGTGACTTCCCACCAATAGGCTGCTTCATCCTTCAAAAGCCACACCGTCAATAAGATCTTCCTCTCGTCATCAATCCCAAAGATAGCAAACAAGTCCTCCATGTCTTTCAGCCAATTCCTAGCTTCAACAAAAGATTCCGTGCCTAGGAAATTCTTGCCTCCCATCGCCTTGAAGTCTTTACAAACCTTCGTGAACTCAACCTGAGGATGCTGAGGGGGAGGAGGAGGAAGAGGAGCCTCAGCAACAGGAGGAGGATGAACATTAGCAACGGGAGGAGGAATATTAACTGCTGGAGGAGGGGGAACAGGAACCACCGGAGGAGGGACATTAGGGGGAGGATTCTCAACTACAGGAGGGGGAGTGGGAGTAGGGTTTGCGGGGCCGGCTGCCGCCCTGGCTTCTAGAAGTCTCCTATACTAGAGTGGCACATTTACTCCATCCGGGATGGCAAGATCCTCAGCCATACTGAAACGAAGGATAAGATAAGATTAGGTCAAGGGAACGAAGGATAACGCTAATGGCTTTTTGGGGAATAGCCCTTTTAAAATACTAGACTTTTCTTTGGAAAATACTTTATACTTGTTTTGAAAATAGTTTTTCAAAAGTCTTTTTAGAAACTTTTTGTTCTTTCTCGTAAACCATATGCTCTGATACCAAATTTGTAACACCCCACCTCCGCTAGGGTCACTCTTTCGGGGGCACTAGCTTCTGGGGGGCGTTAGAACTGGGTAAGCATGCATAATGATGTATCAAGGCAGAACAGGAACATAAATATATATGTAAAATAGAGTAAGTGAGAATAAAACAGCGGAATATCTCAAACCATCTCAAAACAAGTCTAGTACATCATAAAGTCATCTGCCAAAATAAATATGTCTAGTACAACATAAACAGAAATACTGAAATACATAGTGCTATCCCCAAAAATAAAAGTGATAAACCATAGCGAGCTCAATGTCCAGACATACATGAGCTATCCAGCGAACAAGCAAGCGATCCAAGCTAAGCACCACTGTTCCCTCCCTGAGAACCTGGAGGGGGGG
The DNA here is from genome assembly GCA_030737875.1 of Allium sativum. NCBI lineage: Eukaryota > Viridiplantae > Streptophyta > Magnoliopsida > Asparagales > Amaryllidaceae > Allium > Allium sativum. The sequence goes on from CM060912.1 coordinate 311,784,169, forward strand.
GGGAAACGGAAGAAAAGAAGCGAAAGAAAACAGGTCAGTCAAAAAGACTGGTAAGCCCTACTACGATCAGTCTATAAACTAATAAAGCTAACATCATGATGGAAAATGAGATGAATATACTGGCAATAGATAAAGGTGTCATCACATAAAGAAGATTAAGCTTTGCACCACAGTGTACTAGCAAACTAACATAACAGGTATTGATCCCTCAGCCCAAACTTTGGCCCAATAGCATGAGGTGACCTTAATGCAAGGTCCAGCCCAACGGTCTAGTCGATCGGCTCCCTATAAACCTAACACGTCAAGTGTTGGTGTCCATACGGCCCACATATGATTGTAGTCAGACTGTGCTGGGTCCACCTTTGGGTGTATCAAGCCCTCGGGTGTCAACCCCAGACACCTAAGCAATAATGCACAGTCTAAACCTACTGGTACCCGTGCCTCGAGTTTGTCCAACACCGAACTACGTGCACGTCCGTAGCCCGCCTGGACCTGCACCGCTGTACCACTCAGCCGTCGCTTTGGTCGCTTACATCAGTCCAGTAATCGTGCCCCGCCCTAGCCTAGCCTCTAGGGTTGTGAATGATACCAAACTGGGATTACTGCTGGAACAGACCACGTTGCTAGGGTTTTCTAAGAGGGTTAAGTGTGGTTTAACCCCTCACTAATCATGGATTAAATTAGCTAAGTGTAACCAACAGTTCACCACTTAACCCCATTTAATCCCTCGTATCCCCAAAATTGGTTAAGTATTAGTGGGCCATGACTTAACCCTAATCATGAGGCATTAATTTAATTGTACCTTAACCTCTCACATTAGACTTTGTTGCGGTTACTAGTTAAGCCGGGTGGGTCCGGGTAGCTTTACACCACAACTTGGTCTAACCTCGGGTCCCAGGTACACATGACCAACTTCTCACATTGGGTCCTATTGTTTGTAGCAACTAGTTAAGCCGGTCGGTTCCGGGTAGGTTTACGCTACAAACTCAACCCAACCTCGAGTTGGCCACACATGTTTTCTAAGTGTCATGTCCACTTTATTTCAAACCATAATTACAAGTTTAACAAATACTTGGGTAGACCTAACTTAATAGGTAAATTCCCAAGGGGTAGACCTAACTTAATAGGTAAATTCCCAATCTTATATTTTCATGTATTTTAAGTTTTACCCAAAAACCCCCCAACGTCATTCTATCGCTTACATATTCGTCATAACGCATAAAGGATAGAAAGAGGGAACTTGGCACAACATACATGATAAATCTTACATATCATAATAAGCATGCATAACATGTTGGACTTGCATAACTTAGCATAGTGAACTTGCATAAACATGCATAACTTGTTGAACTTGCAAATCATGACTTAGTGAACTTGCATAAACATGCATAACTTGTTAAACTTGCAAATCATGGCTTAGTGAACTTGCATAAACATGCATAACTTGTTAAACTTGCAAATCATGACTTAGTGAACTTGCATAAACATGCATAACTTGTTAAACTTGCAAATCATAGCATAATGAACTTGCATAAACATGCATAACTTATCAAACATGTGCAACATAGCATAGTGAACTCACATAAGCATGCATAACTCATTAAACATGCATAACATAGCATAGTGAACTCGCATACGCATGCATAACTTATTAAACATGCATAAATCCCAACTTTCATCACATATTAACTTTAGAGTTTCTAAAATGAAGGTAAGAGGGCTTACAAATATTATGAAGACACAAATCTACTAATAAAGATTGAGAAGCCCTTTTATGCAAGCATATAAAAACCCAAAACAAAGCTCCAATTAACAAAAATCCCAAAAACTCTAGCTTAGCAAATAAAGCTTGCAACTTGATGATGTATGCAAGCTAATGATCATTCATACAACTTAGAAAAGCTTGTATGAACATCAAAATCTTCATAGAATTGATTTTTGAAGAGGGTGGAGGCTAGGGTTCTTAGGTGGAGGCCATTTGAGAATTCAATTTGACATAGTTTGGTTGCTAGAGTGAATAATGAGGTTTTAGGGTAGGATTAGGGGCTTATTTATAGAAGATTAGAATGTTTTTAGCCCTAGGATTAACCCTAGGTTAGTTTAGGTCCGTCAGATTTAGGAATTCTCTAGAGCCAAGCCACAAGACCAAGCCCCAAATCAAAATGGTGCGCCAGGCAAAACTGCCCGGCCACCCCGTGTCGACAGGGTTGTCGACAGGGCAGTCGACACCCTAAGACCCCTGTCGACATGCCTGTCGACATGGGGGTCCTGGCGGGAGTTTTCCCACCTGACGCCAGTTAGCCCTAATCCTTGTTTTTAATTTAAAATTTAAATCTGTTTTTACTGTGGAAATTTCTGAAAACTTCAATGGGCCTTAACTGGGTCATACGGACTCCGATTTTCGAAAACTCGGACTCTATTTCGCGTATTTTTCCGAGACGAACGCAATGGCATAGCCCGTTTCCCTTGATTCAGATTTTTGAATTAAATTCTGCCTCGATTTATGTTATAACGGTTTATTGAAAATACGGGTTGTTACAGATGGTATGTATATAAAGTTACTGAATTATATTTCAAAGTTTATGTTACCTAATATATTTTATTCGTTCCGCTGTGAGTTTGTGATCTTCGCGTTCTTCTATTCTAATATTTATTTCTTTCTATTTCTCATCCTTTAACTTCCTTCTAATAATGATTCGTATTTCTGTACAATTTGGGTTAGACGTGTGGTGTAATTAGTCAACTCAAAGGGTATGGAAATTTGGGCCGTTACATTGATTTGGATATGTTGGAATAAATTTAAACTTACTTATATTAAGGCTAGTAAAATTATATTACTTTGAATTTGATTTAATGAAAATTGAGTTGGATATAAAATGAAATTATATATATATATATATATATATATATATATACATATGAACTTAGTTAGTTTTCTTGAAAATCATAAGATTTGAAACTAAATTTAAATCGTTTGTTTGTGTGAACTTCAATATAACTAAATTAACATGAAATTTGTATGTGATATAAGGATGATGTCATGCATTAAACTAATGTAACCCAATGATAATATATGGTAATACAATATATATTATTTTGGAACATGTTTTGAAATATTATATAATATACATTCACAAGCTTTGAGTTAATTAGACTTATTGAAGAATATAAGTTAAATTTTTATAAATTATGAGTTTGGGGGAGATCAAATTTTTCCTACTTGATATTTGTAATAAATGATTTGAAATGCATTATTTATAATATATACAGAATTGTAAAAGCTTTGTACCTATCTTGTTTTAAAAGAAAAATGTTTTGAGTATTTACTTGTTAAAATTGGTCTATTGAATACTTGGTGATTTAGGTATACATCTAATCAATGTATATGTTGAATCCTATATGTACTACATAGAATATAGAATCACACTCTAGTCACTTGGAAATGATTCTGGTGATGATCATGGCATCACTGGTATTCATTTTCGGGTTTCTAAAGTGAGATGGATATACAGTGCCAATCGAGATCTCGAGTGAATACTTTAAACTATTATGAAATGATTTGGTAAAATATCTGAACTTTGTTTTACACATATTTTGAGACATAAATTTATGTAAGTTGACAAACATGTATAACTAGGTTTAAAAATATTATCTAATTACTATTTTCACTATATCGTTCCTTTTCGAGGATGAAAAATCTGAGTATGGGAGATTGTAACCACCTAAATTTTTAATAAGTTTGTAATAAATAACTTTATGTGAATTTAAATATTTAAACTTCAATTTTTTCTGAACTAAATAAAATAAATGAATCTGATTTTTTAATGGGCAATAGTAAGTACCATTTGAACAGTGAAATTAAACAAGTGTCAAGTCTGAATTTAATTATTTAATTGACTCAATTTGTGTTATTTGAATTCAAGTAATATTATTAAATATTAAATTTAAATAACTAAATTGAATTAATGAATATTTTAATATACCAATTCTTTTCAAAGGTAATTTTTTCTTGAAAATCTATTTTGGTCAAGTTTGATTAAAATTTGAATTCAACCTAAAATTTAAAAGTTGTCAAAAATTGAATTTATCTTTCTTTGTGATCCTTCTCTAAATTCTGAGTTGACTAGTGTTGATGCGCTTTTTGGCCAAAGCCATCACACGTCAAGTATTTGATTAGCAGCGCGTTCAAGATGAAGAGCGCCGCCAGGAGGCACAAAGCGATTTGGTCGAAGTTGCATCGCAAACACAAGAAGACCTGAAACCCCAATCAGATGACCTCCTTTGGGCCCAATGAACTCTTAGGCAAGCCGTCAGCCGAGCCAAAGGCGAGCCATGCTCCGAGCCGTCAAGCAGGTCTAGGCACATTGCCGGTGGGGGATGGGGCCCTTCAGTCTCGGCGGCAATCGACCTAACCATTTAGGTCGAACAAGTAGGCATCGCCAGATTCATCCGATTTTCTCCATGCCGGAAGCTCAGATCCCTTCACTTTGGACCAGCAAAACTTCAAATTCCCTCAGTTCGTGTAACAACCCGGAAAATCTGGGCCAGTTTGAAATTTTTATTTTGACAATTTTAGCGAATTTTGATTATTTAAAATGAATTATTTTAAATAATATCGACGAGAAATTTATTTCGAATAGAATTCGAACGTATATATTATACGCGTCGTCGTTAGAATATAAATAATTATATATAATTATAAAAGGAATTGAAAATGGCGCGGTAGTTCGATAATTCGATTTCAAACTTCAATTGAATGTACCGGGTGCAAAACAATCCGGATTTTAGTGAAACCAAAAACATTAGGATCTGATTGATAATATCTTTCTAACGGATGTAAGAAACTGAGATTTCACTTTAAAAATTGAGAGATATGTCCAGTTGAAAATTAGAAATAGTCGCTGTGGAATTTATATATATTTTTATATATATAAGGCCCTTAAAAATAGTCATTTTGCAAACGACCTCGGATTTCGACGAAACCAGTTTTGTTGGGTCCGGGATGTAAAGTTATTGCTAGGTTTCAAATTTCATAATTTTTCGAATCAATATGTGAGCGTGGCGAAGGAAAACGCGTTTGACCAGTTTCAGTTGATTTTAATCGACTGAAAATTGGCCATTTTTCTAACAGTCTCAGAATTCGACGAAACTAGTTTTGTTAGGACCGTATCGTCAATACGAAACTAGAAAATATTTTTCTGGAATTTTTCTAGTTAGTATGTGACCCCGGTAATTTGAAATGTACGTTTAAAATTCAATATAATGATTTAAATGTAAGTTCAACGGAAACTGATTCAAATGATCGAACCAGCCTGCGAAACATATCCCATTGTGTTCGGAATGGGGGTGAAACGCTATGGGCGGCAGGCGGTGGACCTCGTTTCGAGGTCGTATGTAAAAGTCAACCTTTTTACAAATTAAATAAAAAATATATATATATATTATTTTAATTTCCCTCCCTCCCTCCTTATCTCCCGCTTGGCCCCCCCCCCCGTTCATTACCGATTTCATTTTTACAGAAAAAAAAAAGAAAACGAAAACCTAAATCGCCAGAGCCGCACCCCCCCCCCCCCCCCGATCCCTCGAGCGCCGCCGCCCTCCCCTCGAAGACCACGATGACCGATCCCCACCCCCTGCCGCTGTCGCGACACCTTCTTCTTCTTCCTCCACTTCCTGTTGCTCCGCCCAATCAAACCGCGCCCCTCTTCCCTACTCGGATCCTCCTCCCGCGAGAACCTCGAGCCAGCGTGGATCCAAACCGCACCCCCCCCAGGCGACAGCCCCCTTCTTCGCAGAAAAAAAAAAGTAAGTTATTCTATTTTACTTTTTTTTTTATTTTGTTATTTTTAATCTGAAATTTTTGATTTTAAAAAGTGATTTGATTAGAGTTTAAAAAGTGATTTAATAAGAAAAAAAAAACCGATTTGAAAATGATTTTAAAACTAATTACTGATTTTTTTTTTTAGATATATAAACTGGTTTTTTTTTTAGGATAAATAAATAAAAAAAACTGAATTTGATTTTATATAAAAAAAAAACTGAATTTGATTTTATATAAAAAAAAAAAAACTGATTTGTTTAAGATTTAAAAACTATTTTTTTTAGAATGTAAAAACAGAATTTTTTTGAAAAGAATTAAAAAAAAACTGATTTTTTAAAGAAAATAGAAAAGGGTTTTAATCTTTTAAAAGAAAAAGATTTGAACTTGCTAAAATAAAGATCATATCTTTAAAATAGGAAAGACGGGATTTTTATTGAGTAGAAGAAGTAAAAATATGATTTTTATATTTTTAAAGTATTAAAAATATAGTCTTTACTATATAGGAATATTAAAAATATGATTTTTATATTTTTAAAGTATTAAAAATATAATCTTTATAGGATAGAGAATATAAAGATATCATCTTTGTGTATGTAACGAAATAAAAATCTGATTTTTATTTTATATACGTTGAGATAAAGTGGTAATTTTTATAAAGGCGAAATCTTTATGTGGAAAATAGCGTGATAAAAATATAATTTTTATCTATTTGACATAGCGAAATAGAAAAATAGAATTTTTATATATTGAACTTCGATAGAAAAATAGAATTTTTATATATTGAACTTCGATAGAAAAATAGAATTTTTATATATTGAACTTCGATAGAAAAATAGAATTTTTATATATTGAACTTCGATAGAAAAATAGAATTTTTATATATTGAACTTCGATAGAAAAATAGAATTTTTATATATTGAACTTCGATAGAAAAATAGAATTTTTATATATTGAACTTCGATAGAAAAATGGATTTTTATATATTGAATAGCGAAGTAAAAAAAAATTCGATTTTTATATATGTAGTGGCTACGGACGACGAAGCTGACGAAGATGCGAAAACAACGAAGATTTCTATCAAAGAAGAGTCAAGATGTTTGGATAGCTATAAGTGAGAATTTCTCACCTTTCAATTTATTTTTCTAGTTATATATATATATACTAGGATGCAGACGGTGCTTAGTAGCACCCGACACAATCGTCCACAGACCATGGACTTGTTTGTTTGATTGATTGGTGATTGATTGCGATATTGGTTTGAATGTGATTTGTGGTATGAAAAATCGAATCGATGAATTGGTTAGGATTAGACGTGCGCCGTTATAAGGCGAAGGAGTAAGGCTAGGTTAGACTCTTACTCCAAATTTTGTGGTTTGCATAATGAATTGATTTGATTGATGTGTGAATGGCGTGGGCCTTCACTAGACCGGGGATAAGGCTAGGCCTTGTCCCGTTTCTAGTATCGTGCCGTTATGCCGCCGAAATTTTCTAAAATAAGTTAGAAAAATAAAAATATCATTTTATTTAAAGAATGAATTGAATAGAAGTTCATATGTTGAAATAAAATGTGTTATCGTTAAAAATATAATTTTTAACGTGAATGTGAATAAATAAATATTCATTTACAAACCGGATGGTTTGTTTATGTACACTTATTTGAATGACATTGATTGGGTCGATAAATTTTACACATCGCCTAACTGCACAAATAAAATATGTGTTTGATTGTTTGAAACCCCACACGGGTGTTAGGATGAAATTTGAAGTTCACTCATCCTGATTGATTAAATATGTCGATCGATTGATTGACAGGCTGTTATAAGCGTTGAATATCTATATTTGATGCTTATACAGTGTAGTGCACTTTGGTTGATGGTTGATTATTTTCAATGCTATTATATACATGTGTTGTATGAAAATCCATATAATTAATTTTATATGGTAATTGATTGGGCCTCATTCCAGTTTTGAAAAAGAAATATTTGAAAAAGAAATATTTGAAATAGAATATTTGAAAATAGAAATTTATGAAGCCGTGTTGATTAGATTGACGCCATTTTGACGTGAACGATATTTATATCAATTTTAAGTGATTTCGAAATGAATTGAATTGAAAACGATTTCGAAATGAATTGAATTGAAAACGATTTCGAAATGAATTGAATTGAAAACGATTTCGAAATGAATTGAATTGAAAACGATTTCGAAATGAATTGAATTGAAAACGATTTCGAAATGAATTGAATTGAAAACGATTTCGAAATGAATTGAATTGAAAACGATTTCGAAATGAATTGAATTGAAAACGATTTCGAATTGAATTGAAAACAAATTGAAATGAATTCAAATTGAATTGAAATTTGAATTGAATAGAAATGAATTTTAAAACGAATTTATAAAGAAGAATTCAATTTTGATTTGAATTGAAAAGGAAGTTGAAATTGTTTTTGAAACGAATTCAAAACTATTTATATAATTCGTTTTAAATAGAAATCGATGAAATATATTATATATATATTATATATATAATATAATGGCCTGAATAGAACGCGCCGCGCCGCGGCAGTTCGCGAATTTCGACCATTTATTTAAAACGGACATTACGGGAGATCCGACCGTCGGATTCTCCTAAAACCGGAACCGTTGGGTTCGTATCGAAAAGAGCTTTCTAATGAATGTTAGAAATTTGAAATCTAACGGTTGGATTTGGAGATACGTCCAAATCAAATTCGAAAAAGGTCGCTGTAAGTGCAGTTCGATGGCCGTTGTTGGAAATCGACTGTACGGGCCTTGATAAAATTATTAAAAATAGTAATAATTTGTGTAAAATCATAAGAAATGATTTGTGAAAGTTTGGGATGAAAAACTCCATATTTGAAAAGATAAAAATAGATTTTTATCGAAATGAACTAGTTTTGAACTAGAATTATAATTCTATTTATTTTTAAATAAATAAATTGAATTTGAAATGGTTTTGAAAATAACCAAAATTTCCAATGATTGCATTGGAGTGGATTTGAATCGAAATTGTCTTCGGAATATTTCGATGTTGGAATTCGTGATTATACAGGTGTTGTTATGGAAATTTGAAAGATATATATTTATATCGTTATTTCCAATACGACATTTGTTAGTCGTAGAATTCGATATTGAATATAAGCCGATATATTTTCTATTCAGAGCCTTGTATTGAATATCGAATGTGATTTGGGTTTGTCGTGAATGGTGTCTTCACTAACACTGTTCTTGAACCCAGTTGAGAAAAGATTAAATCTTTTTATTTAGATTTAATGAAGTGTACCAATTAAATGATATTTAATTGGAATTGAATTGGTATTGATTTTTGGGTTTATCGTGAACAGTGTTTTAAATAACACTTGTTCTTTAACCCGATAATTAATCGAATGTGATTTGGGTTTGTCGTGAATGGTGTCTTCACTAACACTGTTCTTGAACCCAGTTGAGAAAAGATTAAATCTTTTTATTTAGATTTAATGAAGTGTACCAATTAAATGATATTTAATTGGAATTGAATTGGTATTGATTTTTGGGTTTATCGTGAACAGTGTTTTAAATAACACTTGTTCTTTAACCCGATAATTAATCGAATGTGATTTGGGTTTGTCGTGAATGGTGTCTTCACTAACACTGTTCTTGAACCCAGTTGAGAAAAGATTAAATCTTTTTATTTAGATTTAATGAAGTGTACCAATTAAATAATATTTAATTGGAATTGAATGGATATTGATTTTTGGGTTTATCGTGAACAGTGTTTTAAATAACACTTGTTCTTTAACCCGATAATTAATGGGATGTGACTTTGGGTTTATCGTGAACCGTGTTTTAAATGACACTGATTCTTTAACCCAGTCACAGATTAAAACTAAGTGGAGTTTTAATGAATCTTTAATTAGATTGAAAAGATCGAGAATGGAGTATCACCAGTTTTGCTCCAGGCGATAGTTAAATCTTTAATTAGATTTGAACGTGAAATTTAGAAACTAACTGTCGGTTAGCCAAGCAGAATGGTTTTCTGGATATTGATCTGATGTTGGTTTCGGCCTTCGGGGTTAATATTTGGGGAATTATTCTCTTGATTAATTTACGGTTAGTGACTAATGAATTGGAATGAGGCGTATGTTGTGTTTGTGTAACACTTATTTAAAATATACGCGAGTTATTCGGAAAGACCGGGTTCATCCCATTCTGAATAACTGATACGACGATAAGTCGAAGATGAAGACGATGGTCGAAGACCGGAGGTCTTCACGTCGTTTGGGTGATAACTGATGATCTTGATTGGGCTGTACACCCAAGAAGATGGAAACAGTTAGTGATCGTCCAGACGTACTTGGAGATCGATGGATATGCGGGGTACTAGGTGCCTCCGGTTTCGTTCAGACCCAGGACGGACTTGTAAATGGACTGTGTGTCTGACATCGGATTTCATTCTGTGTGACTGATATCGGTTGCATAGGATGGTTTGCCTGTGTGGCATGCTAAGATGCAAATGATCAAGGCTTCTGTTGAAAAGCAAAGTCTTGTGGTGATGATCAAAGCACGGCCTTTGTGGCGTAGCTTTGTGTAACGTTTACCTCGCGTGTTTCACACCAGGTATGAACCAAAAACGGGAGACGGACCTCAGGGAGGACTTGCGTTTCTTTCTAGCTAGAAGTGGCGTCAGTGGTTTTACACGCCCTGACGAGTTTGACTTATGTGGTTGTGGTTGTTGCGAGGCGCCTCGGTTATATCGGTTTCGGCCGAATGCATTCTGGTCGGCTGACGGACCAGACTTACACCCCATAGGGTGGGGAGACGTATTGTTCAGGCATAATAATCCACTCCGTGTGGACCGGCCCTGTCGCTCCATGGGGCAGTTGCGGCTGTTCCTGAGACACGGGCTAGAGCGTCTCGAATCGGTTGAGGACTATCTTTTGCCTCGGTTCATAGACGGAAATCCAATTTCCAAATACGTGACATTTGCGGTTTTAATTGTAATCCTATATATGGCGACATAGTGGGATGGGGCGCTTATGCCGCCTATGATTGATATTTATGATTTGAAGTGTTTTATACACTATGCACTTATAATAATATCAAATGATTTGTTTTAAAACGTATCAAGCATTCTTTGGCTGTTATAAGGGAAAACCCTATCCTCGACTGCGTTGCATTGTGTGATGGGACCTGGGTCTTATAACAGCTTCATTTTTCTTTATTTAGCATTGCGCTGTTGGTTTTATGCACTGGTATTCTTGGGAGGAAACCCGTTCCGTGTTATACGGCGTGGTCCCTTGATTTACCTAACTTTGAAAATAAAGATTAACTGTTTTAGTTCTCACACCAGTCACATGACTGACCTGGAGTTTATTGTTTTAACCTAAACTCTGGGTGCCCTTATTTTGACACGGGCAGCTAGTAGTTTCGGTTTTGCAGATTTTATTCACAGGATCCTGTTTCACAGCTGGAACGATATCCGGAAAGCTTTGTATCCGTATATCTCATTCTAAGTTGTGTATTGTATTATTTTCCGCTGCGATGTATTTAAATGTAATTTAAATCTCTGATATTTCTGTGTAATATTCATTTATACTCTGTATATTCTTGTAATCTGATGCATTGTTGTAATATACAATGAAACGTTCTTCTGTATGCGTTCTGTTTTGTCCTGTTCTCAAACGATAGGGCGTTTCGAACGGCCTGGACCGGTTTAGCGACTGGTTCGGACCGAGCGAAATTCCTTGCCGTCACATTTGGTATCAGAGCTTTGGTTTACAAAGCTAGAGAACAAGACACATTAGAAACATACGAAAGAATTCATCAGATATTGGATTAGCAATATCCAATGGGAATGACTCGTTAGAGATAGGATCAGTAGTATCCTAGAATGAGTGTGAAGAGTATATTCGTAAAATGAAAACAATTTTTGTTTTAAAAATTTAAATCAATTATTCGTATTTGATTATCTATTTATATTGAGTTGGACAGTCCAGTATATAAAGATTTTGCATATACGTCCGATCCACGTGTATTTGAAATTTTAATATATTGGATAGATATAGAATCACACTCTAGTCGCTCGGACATGCTTCTAATGGTTGACGCGTCATCATTAGAATTTATTTTCGTGTTTCGAAGGTGAGATTTCTATATATTTCCATTAGGCTGGTGTGAGAACCAAATCTTATATAGCTAGAACACTTTGTTGTGAATTGGCATCAAAAACAAGATTTTCAGTATATATATCAAAATTATGAATTTGAAACGTTAAATTCACTAATTGATTGATGTTTGTGTTGTTTGTTCATTTGTTTGCTAATTTTAAACCATTTAGCCTAATTGAATCAAATATTGGATTATATTGAAAATTGGTCGCATTTGCTTGCATATACATATACTTATATTGAGCAGGTCATAGCAAGGAGGCTAGAGCCAGAGAATAAAATTTGTTTGCCCGACAAATAGGTACATGTTTACTACATAATTTCCTGTTTTGTTTGGGTGATGATGATTTTGTGAGCCTATTGGCTAGCCGCTTGGCTTTTTCTTTTTCTTTTTGAGATCTGAAGGACCGGGGAAGCTATTTGAAATTCCCCGATGCTCCCATTGCAGGGGAGGTTATGGCGAAATTTTTCAAAAATTTAGGGTGTTAGCCAAATTTTTGAAATTTTGAAAATTCTCAGAAACTAAAGAGTTGGAGAATGGAAGTCAGATCGGACGTAGAGTGGAATAATCAAACCACTTTCGACTTTGTTCCTTTTCGGGGACGAAAAGTTTTAAGTGGGGGAGATTGTAACAACCCGGAAAATCTGGGCCAGTTTGAAATTTTTATTTTGACAATTTTAGCGAATTTTGATTATTTAAAATGAATTATTTTAAATAATATCGACGAGAAATTTATTTCGAATAGAATTCGAACGTATATATTATACGCGTCGTCGTTAGAATATAAATAATTATATATAATTATAAAAGGAATTGAAAATGGCGCGGTAGTTCGATAATTCGATTTCAAACTTCAATTGAATGTACCGGGTGCAAAACAATCCGGATTTTAGTGAAACCAAAAACATTAGGATCTGATTGATAATATCTTTCTAACGGATGTAAGAAACTGAGATTTCACTTTAAAAATTGAGAGATATGTCCAGTTGAAAATTAGAAATAGTCGCTGTGGAATTTATATATATTTTTATATATATAAGGCCCTTAAAAATAGTCATTTTGCAAACGACCTCGGATTTCGACGAAACCAGTTTTGTTGGGTCCGGGATGTAAAGTTATTGCTAGGTTTCAAATTTCATAATTTTTCGAATCAATATGTGAGCGTGGCGAAGGAAAACGCGTTTGACCAGTTTCAGTTGATTTTAATCGACTGAAAATTGGCCATTTTTCTAACAGTCTCAGAATTCGACGAAACTAGTTTTGTTAGGACCGTATCGTCAATACGAAACTAGAAAATATTTTTCTGGAATTTTTCTAGTTAGTATGTGACCCCGGTAATTTGAAATGTACGTTTAAAATTCAATATAATGATTTAAATGTAAGTTCAACGGAAACTGATTCAAATGATCGAACCAGCCTGCGATACATATCCCATTGTGTTCGGAATGGGGGTGAAACGCTATGGGCGGCAGGCGGTGGACCTCGTTTCGAGGTCGTATGTAAAAGTCAACCTTTTTACAAATTAAATAAAAAAAAATATATATATATTATTTTAATTTCCCTCCCTCCTTATCTCCCGCTTGCCCCCCCCCCCCCCGTTCATTACCGATTTCATTTTTACAGAAAAAAAAAGAAAACGAAAACCTAAATCGCCAGAGCCGCACCCCCCCCCCCCCCCCCCCCCGATCCCTCGAGCGCCGCCGCCCTCCCCTCGAAGACCACGATGACCGATCCCCACCCCCTGCCGCTGTCGCGACACCTTCTTCTTCTTCCTCCACTTCCTGTTGCTCCGCCCAATCAAACCGCGCCCCTCTTCCCTACTCGGATCCTCCTCCCGCGAGAACCTCGAGCCAGCGTGGATCCAAACCGCACCCCCCCCAGGCGACAGCCCCCTTCTTCGCAGAAAAAAAAAAGTAAGTTATTCTATTTTACTTTTTTTTTTTTTATTTTGTTATTTTTAATCTGAAATTTTTGATTTTAAAAAGTGATTTGATTAGAGTTTAAAAAGTGATTTAATAAGAAAAAAAAACCGATTTGAAAATGATTTTAAAACTAATTACTGATTTTTTTTTTTTTAGATATATAAACTGGTTTTTTTTTTAGGATAAATAAATAAAAAAAACTGAATTTGATTTTATATAAAAAAAAAAACTGAATTTGATTTTATATAAAAAAAAAAAAAAACTGATTTGTTTAAGATTTAAAAACTGTTTTTTTTAGAATGTAAAAACAGAATTTTTTTGAAAAGAATTAAAAAAAAAACTGATTTTTTAAAGAAAATAGAAAAGGGTTTTAATCTTTTAAAAGAAAAAGATTTGAACTTGCTAAAATAAAGATCATATCTTTAAAATAGGAAAGACGGGATTTTTATTGAGTAGAAGAAGTAAAAATATGATTTTTATATTTTCAAAGTATTAAAAATATAGTCTTTACTATATAGGAATATTAAAAATATGATTTTTATATTTTTAAAGTATTAAAAATATAATCTTTATAGGATAGAGAATATAAAGATATCATCTTTGTGTATGTAACGAAATAAAAATCTGATTTTTATTTTATATACGTTGAGATAAAGTGGTAATTTTTATAAAGGCGAAATCTTTATGTGGAAAATAGCGTGATAAAAATATAATTTTTATCTATTTGACATAGCGAAATAGAAAAATAGAATTTTTATATATTGAACTTCGATAGAAAAATAGAATTTTTATATATTGAACTTCGATAGAAAAATAGAATTTTTATATATTGAACTTCGATAGAAAAATAGAATTTTTATATATTGAACTTCGATAGAAAAATAGAATTTTTATATATTGAACTTCGATAGAAAAATAGAATTTTTATATATTGAACTTCGATAGAAAAATAGAATTTTTATATATTGAACTTCGATAGAAAAATGGATTTTTATATATTGAATAGCGAAGTAAAAAAAAATTCGATTTTTATATATGTAGTGGCTACGGACGACGAAGCTGACGAAGATGCGAAAACAACGAAGATTTCTATCAAAGAAGAGTCAAGATGTTTGGATAGCTATAAGTGAGAATTTCTCACCTTTCAATTTATTTTTCTAGTTATATATATATATATATACTAGGATGCAGACGGTGCTTAGTAGCACCCGACACAATCGTCCACAGACCATGGACTTGTTTGTTTGATTGATTGGTGATTGATTGCGATATTGGTTTGAATGTGATTTGTGGTATGAAAAATCGAATCGATGAATTGGTTAGGATTAGACGTGCGCCGTTATAAGGCGAAGGAGTAAGGCTAGGTTAGACTCTTACTCCAAATTTTGTGGTTTGCATAATGAATTGATTTGATTGATGTGTGAATGGCGTGGGCCTTCACTAGACCGGGGATAAGGCTAGGCCTTGTCCCGTTTCTAGTATCGTGCCGTTATGCCGCCGAAATTTTCTAAAATAAGTTAGAAAAATAAAAATATCATTTTATTTAAAGAATGAATTGAATATAAGTTCATATGTTGAAATAAAATGTGTTATCGTTAAAAATATAATTTTTAACGTGAATGTGAATAAATAAATATTCATTTACAAACCGGATGGTTTGTTTATGTACACTTATTTGAATGACATTGATTGGGTCGATAAATTTTACACATCGCCTAACTGCACAAATAAAATATGTGTTTGATTGTTTGAAACCCCACACGGGTGTTAGGATGAAATTTGAAGTTCACTCATCCTGATTGATTAAATATGTCGATCGATTGATTGACAGGCTGTTATAAGCGTTGAATATCTATATTTGATGCTTATACAGTGTAGTGCACTTTGGTTGATGGTTGATTATTTTCAATGCTATTATATACATGTGTTGTATGAAAATCCATATAATTAATTTTATATGGTAATTGATTGGGCCTCATTCCAGTTTTGAAAAAGAAATATTTGAAAAAGAAATATTTGAAATAGAATATTTGAAAATAGAAATTTATGAAGCCGTGTTGATTAGATTGACGCCATTTTGACGTGAACGATATTTATATCAATTTTAAGTGATTTCGAAATGAATTGAATTGAAAACGATTTCGAAATGAATTGAATTGAAAACGATTTCGAAATGAATTGAATTGAAAACGATTTCGAAATGAATTGAATTGAAAACGATTTCGAAATGAATTGAATTGAAAACGATTTCGAAATGAATTGAATTGAAAACGATTTCGAAATGAATTGAATTGAAAACGATTTCGAAATGAATTGAATTGAAAACGATTTCGAATTGAATTGAAAACAAATTGAAATGAATTCAAATTGAATTGAAATTTGAATTGAATAGAAATGAATTTTAAAACGAATTTATAAAGAAGAATTCAATTTTGATTTGAATTGAAAAGGAAGTTGAAATTGTTTTTGAAACGAATTCAAAACTATTTATATAATTCGTTTTAAATAGAAATCGATGAAATATATATTATATATATTATATATATAATATAATGGCCTGAATAGAACGCGCCGCGCCGCGGCAGTTCGCGAATTTCGACCATTTATTTAAAACGGACATTACGGGAGATCCGACCGTCGGATTCTCCTAAAACCGGAACCGTTGGGTTCGTATCGAAAAGAGCTTTCTAATGAATGTTAGAAATTTGAAATCTAACGGTTGGATTTGGAGATACGTCCAAATCAAATTCGAAAAAGGTCGCTGTAAGTGCAGTTCGATGGCCGTTGTTGGAAATCGACTGTACGGGCCTTGATAAAATTATTAAAAATAGTAATAATTTGTGTAAAATCATAAGAAATGATTTGTGAAAGTTTGGGATGAAAAACTCCATATTTGAAAAGATAAAAATAGATTTTTATCGAAATGAACTAGTTTTGAACTAGAATTATAATTCTATTTATTTTTAAATAAATAAATTGAATTTGAAATGGTTTTGAAAATAACCAAAATTTCCAATGATTGCATTGGAGTGGATTTGAATCGAAATTGTCTTCGGAATATTTCGATGTTGGAATTCGTGATTATACAGGTGTTGTTATGGAAATTTGAAAGATATATATTTATATCGTTATTTCCAATACGACATTTGTTAGTCGTAGAATTCGATATTGAATATAAGCCGATATATTTTCTATTCAGAGCCTTGTATTGAATATCGAATGTGATTTGGGTTTGTCGTGAATGGTGTCTTCACTAACACTGTTCTTGAACCCAGTTGAGAAAAGATTAAATCTTTTTATTTAGATTTAATGAAGTGTACCAATTAAATGATATTTAATTGGAATTGAATTGGTATTGATTTTTGGGTTTATCGTGAACAGTGTTTTAAATAACACTTGTTCTTTAACCCGATAATTAATCGAATGTGATTTGGGTTTGTCGTGAATGGTGTCTTCACTAACACTGTTCTTGAACCCAGTTGAGAAAAGATTAAATCTTTTTATTTAGATTTAATGAAGTGTACCAATTAAATGATATTTAATTGGAATTGAATTGGTATTGATTTTTGGGTTTATCGTGAACAGTGTTTTAAATAACACTTGTTCTTTAACCCGATAATTAATCGAATGTGATTTGGGTTTGTCGTGAATGGTGTCTTCACTAACACTGTTCTTGAACCCAGTTGAGAAAAGATTAAATCTTTTTATTTAGATTTAATGAAGTGTACCAATTAAATAATATTTAATTGGAATTGAATGGATATTGATTTTTGGGTTTATCGTGAACAGTGTTTTAAATAACACTTGTTCTTTAACCCGATAATTAATGGGATGTGACTTTGGGTTTATCGTGAACCGTGTTTTAAATGACACTGATTCTTTAACCCAGTCACAGATTAAAACTAAGTGGAGTTTTAATGAATCTTTAATTAGATTGAAAAGATCGAGAATGGAGTATCACCAGTTTTGCTCCAGGCGATAGTTAAATCTTTAATTAGATTTGAACGTGAAATTTAGAAACTAACTGTCGGTTAGCCAAGCAGAATGGTTTTCTGGATATTGATCTGATGTTGGTTTCGGCCTTCGGGGTTAATATTTGGGGAATTATTCTCTTGATTAATTTACGGTTAGTGACTAATGAATTGGAATGAGGCGTATGTTGTGTTTGTGTAACACTTATTTAAAATATACGCGAGTTATTCGGAAAGACCGGGTTCATCCCATTCTGAATAACTGATACGACGATAAGTCGAAGATGAAGACGATGGTCGAAGACCGGAGGTCTTCACGTCGTTTGGGTGATAACTGATGATCTTGATTGGGCTGTACACCCAAGAAGATGGAAACAGTTAGTGATCGTCCAGACGTACTTGGAGATCGATGGATATGCGGGGTACTAGGTGCCTCCGGTTTCGTTCAGACCCAGGACGGACTTGTAAATGGACTGTGTGTCTGACATCGGATTTCATTCTGTGTGACTGATATCGGTTGCATAGGATGGTTTGCCTGTGTGGCATGCTAAGATGCAAATGATCAAGGCTTCTGTTGAAAAGCAAAGTCTTGTGGTGATGATCAAAGCACGGCCTTTGTGGCGTAGCTTTGTGTAACGTTTACCTCGCGTGTTTCACACCAGGTATGAACCAAAAACGGGAGACGGACCTCAGGGAGGACTTGCGTTTCTTTCTAGCTAGAAGTGGCGTCAGTGGTTTTACACGCCCTGACGAGTTTGACTTATGTGGTTGTGGTTGTTGCGAGGCGCCTCGGTTATATCGGTTTCGGCCGAATGCATTCTGGTCGGCTGACGGACCAGACTTACACCCCATAGGGTGGGGAGACGTATTGTTCAGGCATAATAATCCACTCCGTGTGGACCGGCCCTGTCGCTCCATGGGGCAGTTGCGGCTGTTCCTGAGACACGGGCTAGAGCGTCTCGAATCGGTTGAGGACTATCTTTTGCCTCGGTTCATAGACGGAAATCCAATTTCCAAATACGTGACATTTGCGGTTTTAATTGTAATCCTATATATGGCGACATAGTGGGATGGGGCGCTTATGCCGCCTATGATTGATATTTATGATTTGAAGTGTTTTATACACTATGCACTTATAATAATATCAAATGATTTGTTTTAAAACGTATCAAGCATTCTTTGGCTGTTATAAGGGAAAACCCTATCCTCGACTGCGTTGCATTGTGTGATGGGACCTGGGTCTTATAACAGCTTCATTTTTCTTTATTTAGCATTGCGCTGTTGGTTTTATGCACTGGTATTCTTGGGAGGAAACCCGTTCCGTGTTATACGGCGTGGTCCCTTGATTTACCTAACTTTGAAAATAAAGATTAACTGTTTTAGTTCTCACACCAGTCACATGACTGACCTGGAGTTTATTGTTTTAACCTAAACTCTGGGTGCCCTTATTTTGACACGGGCAGCTAGTAGTTTCGGTTTTGCAGATTTTATTCACAGGATCCTGTTTCACAGCTGGAACGATATCCGGAAAGCTTTGTATCCGTATATCTCATTCTAAGTTGTGTATTGTATTATTTTCCGCTGCGATGTATTTAAATGTAATTTAAATCTCTGATATTTCTGTGTAATATTCATTTATACTCTGTATATTCTTGTAATCTGATGCATTGTTGTAATATACAATGAAACGTTCTTCTGTATGCGTTCTGTTTTGTCCTGTTCTCAAACGATAGGGCGTTTCGAACGGCCTGGACCGGTTTAGCGACTGGTTCGGACCGAGCGAAATTCCTTGCCGTCACAGTTCGCGTTCAGGAACTTCGATTCCCTCGGCAACATGATTTTGGCCCCCTCCTCCATCAATTTCGTAACCCCTATGGGGTACAAATTTCGTACCCCTCACCAGGGGGTACGAAATTTCGTACCCCTCCAGGCCTCCTAGGGGGTACGAAATTTCGTACCCCTCCAGGGGGTTCGAATTTTCATACCCCCTGGTGGGGTATGAATTTTGTACCCTTCCAGGATGTTTGGAATTTCGTACCCCCTGGTGGGGTATGAATTTCGTACCCCTCACCAGGGGGTGTGAATTTTCTGTATGGAAGCCCTTGTTTGGGTTAGAAATTAAGGGGTTTTAGTTCCATTTCCTACCTACTCCCACCTAACTTCCTTCCTATAAATGCTCCAACCCTTGGCCTTCATCGAGATCTTTTTTCCCTTGGAATTTTTGGACCTTGAGAGCTCCAAACACTCATTAATGGCTTAAAACACATTTTCCAAGGCCGTTGGACATGGCATGAATAGTTGAAAGGTGGTGCATACATGTTCCATAGCTTGTTGGACACTAGCAAGCATAATTACACTGTCTCTAGACCTCTTGGACATTAAAGCTTGTTTTGCTCATAGTTGACCAAGTCAACTCATCTCAAGGAAGAAGAAGAAGGACATTTTGGTCATTATAAAGTGGATGTAGGTGTTAGTGCCGAACCACTATAAAAGTTGTGTCTCGCGCATTTACTTTACTTATTTTGGATAATAGTTCACACATACATGTTTGGTGTTAGAGTGCGACAATTTTGCCCATCAATAACTAGCAATTTTTATTTCATGAAAATATGCTTTTGTTTGCTCTAGATATGAGTTTTACAATGTGTAAATCGCGCAAACGAACATTGTTTATGTGTTCATACTTACATGTAGTTTTTGGCTATATTAACATGTTTATTTTTCTTATTTGGAAGGTTTTCCACTTTACAACCCATTAATAATTTTACTTTTTAATTTCAAAAATCTTGTGAAGAAATAAAGGTATGTATTCTCTTTCTCAACTTTCCATTTTCATTTCCGTTATGTTGTCTGCCATTCTCCTTCTTCCTCCTTTATTCCTTTTCTTCTGTAAAACTTCTTCTCTGTAAATTTCTAATTTCATCTTCCTCCTCCTCTTAAATAAAAAACAAATTCAAATTCAAGCTCCTTTCTCTTCCTCATTACAAATCCTAAAACAAAATCCAAAACCCTATCCATAATCCAAAATCGTTAGCTTTAATTTTTCCATTTTTTTAGATGTCACTCCATCTTCCAAAGGCTATAACTTTCTCGTAGATATCCTAATACCACTTTTTATTTCTTCAAAGTGGATGAAAATGAAATATTTGCAACTTTTCTATTGGGATTTTTTTCATATTTCATATTTTTCTATGTCAAAATTAACCAGTTTTTCTTTTTTTTGTCAGTTTGGGTGAAATTGAAATAGATACAACTTTTTTTCTATAAATTTTTTCATGTTCTTTATTTTTCTCTGTTAAAACGACCAATCTTCTAGAGACATTGTCAAGGCCAGGATTATGATCCAAAAATTTGTCTATCGCTGTTTCGATCATATCTTCTTCAAATTTTATCAAAACCATTTTTTTAAATTGAAGAGAAAATAATTTGCAACAACATTTATGTTTATGACCTTTTCAAATTCTAAGGTTAACTGGTTCTAAAATTTAATCCAAAATAACTAGAAAAATTGATCAATTTTTGTAAATTTTGGCAAAAATCTATATTCATCTTCTCTAGCCAAAACACCATGCCTCCAACCATCTCCATCGACCCACTATGAGTCCGACCTGTTGTGTATGTGTGTGGGTGTGGTGTGAGTTGTTGTGTTTGAAATTAGAAAATATTGTGGTGAAGTGGTAATGCATAGAGATTGAGTTTGAGGTTAGGTGTTCAATCCTGAGAGCAGCTAATTGGAGATATATTTTTATTTGAAGCATTTTGTACAACATACATATATTTTGCTTCATGTGAGCACACACACATATATATATATATATTATAAAAGAATAGGAAGTATTGGTTTGGAATTGTGATTTGAGCTTGCGTTGATCATCATGATTTGTCATAGAGGAATTTTGATTCTAGTTAATGATTCAATTCTTTTGATTCAATCGTGTTGTGTCAGCTTCTGTGCCTGTTTCAACCTAGGTCATTAATTTATATTTTTTTTAACATAAGTTGAGAACCCTCACTCACGATTAACAATTTCTGTAACGACCCGGATTTCGAGCGACTTTGGTTATCGACATAAGCACGATGTCGATAACCAAAACGTCGAAAAATCCTGGTAATTAATGAAAGAAATTAGAGGGTGAGGAAAGATAAGATAGAAACTTAGAATAGAAGAAGAAGAAGAACACAACATCAGAGTATCACGAATCTCACAGCGGAACGAATAAATATATTTCATAACATAACTTTGAAATACAAATCAGTACTTGAATATACATATCATTATCAAAGTACAGCACTTACAACACAGCGGAAATAACTATAGCTATAACATCCTGAAGCCTCCTGCTCCAGCTCTTCAAGTGTATCTGTAAAATCCCGACTACTTGACTGCCCGTACAAATTTAGGCACCCAAGAGTTTAGGGAAAACAACAAAGTAAACTCCGGGTCAGTCATGGGACTGGTATGAGTAAAACAGTTTAAAAACAGTTGAACAAGTAAATGATATCTCATAAGACCACGCCGCATAACGGAACGGGTTTTTCCCTTATGAGAATCCAAAATATCT
Source organism: Allium sativum (assembly GCA_030737875.1). Classification (NCBI taxonomy): domain Eukaryota; kingdom Viridiplantae; phylum Streptophyta; class Magnoliopsida; order Asparagales; family Amaryllidaceae; genus Allium; species Allium sativum. Next base: position 311,806,610 of record CM060912.1, read on the forward strand.
TTATATCAAAAAACCCTTTTTATATTATAATAATGTCTATCAACCACAGTATATATATATAATCATCTAGCGGAAACGCTTTCATCTCACGTTCTTCATATATAGTGTACAACTCAAAACCGCAAGCACGTATTGGGTAATGGATTTCCAGCTATGACAAGGTATGGAATCACCTTCCGCTTGTGTACCTCTAGAGAGGAATACACTGGGTTCAACAAGAACATCTTGCAACCCGGCCACACATGACCGACCACTCATTTCGCTTGAGTGTATCGAATGTATATCACCAACAGTTGGGATCAGCAACCGTTTCCCGAATGGGACATCATCAACAATAGATTTTTAGAAGTAAATGAAACTCTAGATCAGGTGATTATACACCCTACTTCGGTGCGACCGACTTAGCAATGTTGCCTGCCCGATTTCTGTCATTTACCGGATGATGAGGCTAGAAGCTACGCTTTATCATCACATCAGATTCACTTTGAATGCCACATCGTCAAATCCATCAAATCACCGATTGACGTCTACAACAATACATTATGTGTTAGCTAAAAGAAGTTTCCTTCTCCGCTTCCACTCTTGGTACGGTTGGAGAAATCAATATACGTGATCGTCTGGAAATACTCTGTCAGACATCTGTCCATACAAGTCATCTAGGAACAGGATGAACCGAAGGCACTATTCTGTAAACAGGATAGCCCTTGCATAACTCCGTCTTCAGTTTCCTTTGGCATATATGATTCGCAACGCTTATGCCAATACAGAGTGGTTCTTTGGATAATAATCCAACCGGTCTCTCCATATTAACAACGTTAAAATGGTCAAAACTTCGATAGTCTGTGATTTAACTATCGAATAAAAACAAGTGTGCAACCAACGATATTATTTCCAAATGGAAATTTATATCAATCAAACATCATTCAACATTCATCTCTTTATTTCATTAATTTACTTATTTCCTGTTTCCCTACGTTCAATATTCCTTATTTTCTAGATTTGGAAAATATACATTATTAACAATGGAAAACATTTCCATTTCTTGTTTCCTTTATTAGAAAACATTTCTGGTTTCTTATTTGGAAAACATTTCCAAAGCTTCTTCATTGGACTTAGACAAATGTTTAAACAAACTATCGCGATGCCAACTCAAACCATTTCCTTTACTATCGAACCTTAACTATTCCTTAGTTAAAACGAAGCCAATTAAGTTGGGGTAGAACTACCTCTCAGACCTTAACTGAACAACATTTCTAACTTTGAAATAGGCAAAGTTCACTTTATATTTCTTTAACAAACTTCCTTACTTAACCCTCCTTCGAATAACTATATTCGATTGACTCTTATCAATTAACTCTATTGGACTAACACTATTCGACTAACGCTATTAATTTACTCATTTCACTTACTCTTTTTGAATAAACTATATTCGATAATTCCTTTTACTTTCTATTCGAATAACTATATTCGATTTACTCATTTGCTTCTATTCGAATAGCTATATTCGATTCAACTCATTTGCTTCTATTCTAATCGATTAAACTAACATCGATTATCTCCTTTCAACTTTATTCTCTAATCGATTAACTAACATCGATTAACTTCTTTTTAACTTTATTCTCTAATTGATTAACTAACATCGATTAACTTCCTTTTACTTTAACACTAATCGATTAACTAACATCGATTAACTTCTTTTTAACTTTATTCTCAAATCGATTAACTAACATCGATTAACTTCTTTTTAACTTTATTCTCTAATTGATTAACTAACATCGATTAACTTCCTTTTACTTTAACACTAATCGATTAACTAACATCGATTAACTTCTTTTTAACTTTATTCTCAAATCGATTAACTAACATCGATTAACTTCTTTTGGTAAACTACGTTTTCTGTTACAACTATTTCCTTTTTATAACGTTTACTTACCGTTACAAATATATCCTATTTATAACTTCTATTTACCGTTACAAATATTTCCTATTTATAACTTCTATTTACCGTTACAAATATTTCCTATTTATAACTTCTATTTACGGTTACAAATATTTCCTATTTATAACTTCTATTTACCGTTACAAATATTTCCTATTTATAACTTCTATTTACCGTTACAAATATATCCTATTTATAACTTCTATTTACCGTTACAAATATTTCCTATTTATAACTTCTATTTACCGTTACAAATATATCCTATTTATAACTTCTATTTACCATTACAAATATATCCTATTTATAACTTCTATTTACCGTTACAAATATATCCTATTTATAAATTCTATTTACCGTTACAAATATATCCTATTTATAACTTCTATTTACCGTTACAAATATATCCTATTTATAACGTTTACTTTCTAAATAAATATTCCTTTTCTATTTCTATTTATTTTCTAAACAAATATCCCTTTTATAAAACCGTGTTCGTTTTATAAATAATTTATTTTATAAAATCCTGTGATTTTATAAAATTCCTTTATTTCAATATACATTGAAATACTTCTTTTTACATCCCAGGGTCTTTTATGATATTTAAAATATCGAATAAAAATGATCAACATCATTCTAACACACATAATCCATAACAGATTATATAACCCATCATATATCACAATATATGAAAACAGTAAAATAAATTTTGAGGAATCCAGCTGGATTCCTCCAACCTGTCTCCCTGCATCCACAGATGTTACACAGTATAATATATATCATATTTCATTTTGAAATGAAATATCCTGCTATACAGAACCATATTTGATTAACAGTACATAGATTAACCATAACTATGTTTTCAATCAAATCTATTTAACAGTCCAGTTTAACAATCAATATACAGCAGTCAATAAATAAAGTACAATTTATATTAAAATATAAATTGAGGAGAGTTAGTGAGTTTTACTCACTTTTGCGCGTTAGCCGTTAAATAACGGTTTGCGTTATTTGATTCAGTCTGACAATTTATTTCGCCATAAATTCGTACGAGCCCTTATCCACTTCCAGTCAGCTTCACTGTGAAGCTCTTGTCCGTTCGGTCCTAACGGATCCGACCGTTCGAAATTCTGATAATGTATGATCAAGATATACAATTTCTTAGTCAGTACTTTAATTAAATCAAATAAAAACTTAGGTTTTAAATGATTTCTGGGCTTCCTAATTGAACAAGGCCCAACACTATTTAAACGTACAAGGCCCGCAACTTTTACCTCCTCCCAACCCAAAACCGTCGGCCTCTTCTTCCCCAATTTCTGCTGCAAATTCCTTTGAACCACTCCATCGTTCTGAAACATTAGGTCCTCAAGGTTCTGCACCATTTCATTTCATCGTACATTTACAAACTGAAATATCCGTACTGCTCCCTCCATCACTCTCATAGTCCGTCTCCTGTTTCACGAGTAAAACAACCGAAGATGCCCATCTCTTCACAAAGAAACCCGGCAACCAACGTTCATCACTCCGCCTTGTATTTTCCCTCATCAACTCATACCAGGGTCAGCTCGCATCGCATGTAAAAATATACAAATCAACACAGTATTTCTCCTTCACGACGGCTCCACCCTCGACACAGTAATTTCAAAACTGCTGGACCACTTAAACACTTCAGCTTCCACGTTCTATCTTCCAGTTCGCAACCTTCAGTGCTTCATTTTAGTTTCCCCGTCCATACCTACGACTGAAATTTCGCATCCACGTTTTGATGCTACTGCCGAATCATTGAAGACTCCAACCACTCTCCTTCCCTTACCATTAATGCGTGCCCCTCTACCTTGATTTCTCCATGCGCCATCTACTCAAACGCTCCAGGCAACTACTTTTTCTCCCACCCATATTTCAACGTCCACTTCCCCTCCTCCATGCACAGATCAACACTTCCAGCAAAGAAAACGAATGGCCCCTTCCTATAAAGACCACCAATACAAAAAACCTTCACACTTCATGCTCACGTGTGCCACTTACCATGCACAGCACGTATGCCTTCAACGCCATATACCCCTTCAACAAACACTCCTATACACAACCCCAAACACTTCACCTTGTTTCCCAGAAGAGCGGTGGATCTTATGTTTTGAGTTGAGGAGAAAAATTTGGTTGAACGTTTAGGGTAGGATATTTATAGTGGAGAGATGATTTTGGTTATACATTTTTCTTTTGGCCATTTGTTTCTCGATTTCCAGAAGAAAATAGAAGGTGTGGCTTGGTATGGTGTTATTTATAGGCATTTGGTTTTAGATTTTTTTAAGTAGATATTTTGGAGTAGCTTTATCCACGTTTGTTTTTGCTTATGAAGAATTATTTGCAGTCAAGAATAATGAAGTCGTGGCCTTTATTTGATCTTTCATTTGAAGGTGGAAGGGACGTGGGTTTTTAGAAACCAAGCTAAATGAGAGGGCTTGGAAGCTTATACGTGGGAAACTACACACCAAGGAAAAAGAAAATGAACTTTAAATTCTTGGTTTATAAATGTTATATCCTGTTACACCATTTTCGTTTATGTCTAAGCTGCTAACGACAGAAATAAAATTACAGTCGTGTCGTGTAAGGCGCTACGATCCCAAAAATATAATAATACCGGTAGATTAGCTTATTCTGTGAAACTCCAAAATGCCGATATAGGGTGTCCAATACTCCAATTAAAAAGTTGCTTATTTAATTAATTAAATATTACTATAAAATTCTAAAAATTATTTTATCACTATATCTCAAAAGAACCTAGTCTAAATTCAACCCTGATCTCTGGTTATATCGAATAAACCCGTTACGGTCGATAAACGATTCTATAGCGACTATTTTAAAATTTGATTTAGACATATCTCAAAATCTACACGACGAAATCCTGATTTTTCTCTTCCACTAGAAAGATATACTCCACCAGCTCCACACGTTTCTTGTTTCATAGAAATCCGGTTTAAAACGAATCCTGTACATTCAGTTGAAGTTCGAATCGCCAATTTACGAACTGCAGCGCCATTTCAAGCTTGATTTTAATTATATTCTAATTATACGTTCAACTGTCGACGATTGAATATATTCGTTATTCAAATTCAATTCCAAGCTGAATTAAATATCACATATGATCCGGTTCACACCATATCGTCATTTCGACCAAATTCTGATTATTCAGAATTAAATATATTGATTAATTTTATTATAATTAAATATTCATCATAATTAAATTCCACGACCATTAAATTCTCTAACCTACCATTTATACAATTAAATAAATTAATCAAAATACCTCTGCCAATGCGGGTCATTACAATCTTCCCCACTTAAAATAATTTCGTCCTCGAAATTGCTAAAAGTAGAGGATGACCCTATCAACTGGTTAGAACATATTTGTTCACTCTTTAACTTCAGTTTCAACTGAACCAATTTAATTTCAATCAAAAATTAATAAATTCTTATTATCGAAAATTTTCAAAAATTCTGAAAATTTTCTAACACCTTAACTCTTTGAAAGATTTCGCCAGCACCTCCTTTGTACTGGTCAATCGGTCAAACTCCAACTCGTCTCTCTGGGCCATCTCCATCCCAAAAGAAAATCAAACAGCCAAGCGGCTTGCCAATTCGGCTCATAAATCTCATGCTTATATCGAATATAAACTTGTACCTTTTTGTTGGGCATATCAACTCTATCACTTCCATATGCTATCAACTCAGCATATGCCAATGTTATCCCAATCAAATTCTGAAATCACTTTCATCTCCAACACAACCATTCGCCTTTTTACCAAGCCAAATATCATTTCAACTCGAGTTTCTTCTCGATTCCCAGCTCTTAACTTGATTATCACATTTATACTTCAAATTTGAATCTCACAATCCAATTTGTCTTGATATTATTCTGATTCAACCTCGGTTACCACTTTACTGGCTTTACTTTAATTCAAATTTTCTTTCACAAATTTCTGTTAAATTTGTTTTTAATTCAAACAGTCTTTCCCTTGGAGTTTTTTTTAAACAGTTTACTCTTTTCAAAAATCAAATTTTCCTTTTTGAAATTCAACTGAGCCCATAATCAATATTCCATTAGTTAAATCACTTCTCTATTCCTTTATCAATATTTGTTAACCAAATATTTTCAATAACCATATTGGCCTTTTATGATATTTGGAAAACATTTCCGAATATCGCCTTCCTTTATTTCCTAAATCAATAACCTTTATAATCCTATTTATAATTGGAAAATACTCCAATTACTTATCTCTTTTCCGATCTCGTTTATGTCTATACTTAGGAAATATTTTTTATTATATCTCCAAGCTTACACTTATTTGGGTTAAAACGGATGTTGTGTAAAACATTGTTACGACAACCCAAATACTATATTCAACTAACTCTTATTCAACATTGATCTTCGAGCCTGAAATCTTACTGTTTATTTGTTAATAATGAAATCAATCAAGTTGGGGTATAACTACCTCTCAGACCTTGACTGAATAACATTTATAACGTCATAACAGATATGACTACTTACTCGAATAATCAATACCATACAACTAATTCTTCACTTTTAAACACATATATACTTTCTCTTAATATTCTTACTAGATTTTATTCTTGGTCTTCCTTTTTGATTTCACTATTCTATTTCCAAGTTCATTTCCTTATCGACTTCTATATATATATATCGATACGTTGATTCTAACTATCAAATTATCTTAAAAATATTCTAACTCCTTAAATTCTCGGAAAATTTTTCCATAACCTCCTTTGTACTAGGAGCATCGGGAAAATCCCCAAACTGCCACACAGGCCTTCTCCAATCAAAAAGAAAAAGAAAATCCAAGCGGCTAGCCGATACGGCACATAAAATCTCATATATGAATTAAATACATACCTTTCCGTCGAGCATTCTATCTATATACCTTCATACCTTATCCATACCTATCTGATGTATATATATACATTTCTAATTCATTCCAACTTAATCCAATCATTTTAACTTATTTCGTTAAGTGATTTTCAAATTACTGGTTTGCCCATTTCACCTTCATATTTGAGTATAACATGTTTAACTATATTTTAACTTACTTATAAACTAATCAAATTCTACCTTTTCAAACTCAGGTTTCATATTCGATTTCAAATATAAATTTACCAGTCCCCTTTACTTATCTAAAGTTCAACTTTAATTCAAGATCCATTTACTAATGGCTAATTAACTGGTTTAACTATTTCACCTTTTTATTTGAATATACATGTTCAAATATAAGTTTAACTTGTTTATCGATTAATTGAATTCCTTTTCAATTTTATTTGAATTTCCTATATTCAAATTCTATTTCAATTCTCTTATTCAAATTCTATACTTGAATTTCATTTCAAATCTCTTATTCAAATTCTATACTTGAATTTCATTTCAGTTCTATTTGAATCTTCTATATTCAAATTTCATTTTCACCTTCAATATTCAAATCTTATATTTGAATTCCTTTATATTTTCTATATTCAAATTCTATTATTTGAATTCCATTTGAATTTCTATATTCAAACTCTATTCCAACTCCATTGAATTTCATATATTCAAACTCCCTTTGAATTTCTATATTCAATTTCTATTTGAATTCTCTTTATTCAAATCCCCTTTGAATTTTCTATATTCAAATCCTATGTTTGAACTTCCTTTATTCAAATTCCTTTTCAAACTTTCTTTATTCATAAGTCTCGATTTCAATTCCTTTTGAAATCGATATTTCTACCCTTGGAAGATAGATTTCCCTTTAAATTTCACACTTGTATTTTATTTCTGAATTATCCAATGATAATTCTCTTCACTTCATTTATAAACTTCATTTATAAAAGAACTTCTCGTTTTATTTCTTTTAAAACAAGTTAATATTTCAAATCTATTTAAAAGTTCAAATTCTATTTTATAAATCCCATTTTGAAATTCAACACAACTTGTCTTTTCCAAAACAAATTCAAAACAGTATCTCTGGTAGTAATTCGTCACTTACAACTCGAAAATGAATACTGATGATGCAGCTGTCATCATCAGAATCTATTTTCCAGCGATCGAAGTGAGTTCAATACTATAAAACCATTTATAAACATTTCCACTTTGAAATTCATTTCAAAATATAATTCACACTGCTTGTAAAACAATTTAAAATCTCCCAAGATCTTAAATTTTCCTTATTTTTAATCCCAATCCATTTACAAACACTTATCCAATTCTCCAGAGTCTTAACATCATTTATTGGTTTAAATTTTTGATTTAACTCATCTGATTTTACGTATTTCACTTATATGAATTCTAATCGGTTATTTACATAACCGTTCAATTTATAATCTTACTCGATTATAATCACAACCAATATATCCAATATATTCAAAATATACATTGGGTAAACTATTTCGTTTACCCTCTTTTCAAAACATACCATGACGGTTCATCGTATTCGAGTGTTTACAAAATCCCTACCGATACAGTGGATCAAACTGATCGACCAGAGTTCACAAACGACTCAACCAATGAATCTCCACAATATAAAACAAATTTTTATATCAATAACAAATACGTTCACTCGTATATATACACTCAAACTCAATCTAGGGTATTGCTAACCCTATCTCTACCGAGTCACGCCACAGAACCAAGTAATTTTTAACTTAAGCTCTGATACCAACTGTAACGACCCGGATTTCGAGCGACTTTGGTTATCGACATAAGCATGATGTCGATAACCAAAACGTCGAAAAATCCTGGTAATTAATGAAAGAAATTAGAGGGTGAGGAAAGATAAGATAGAAACTTAGAATAGAAGAAGAAGAAGAACACAACATCAGAGTATCACGAATCTCACAGCGGAACGAATAAATATATTTCATAACATAACTTTGAAATACAAATAAGTACTTGAATATACATAACATTATCAAAGTACAGCACTTACAACACAGCGGAAATAACTATAGCTATAACATCCTGAAGCCTCCTGCTCCAGCTCTTCAAGTGTATCTGTAAAATCCCGACTACTTGACTGCCCGTACAAATTTAGGCACCCAAGAGTTTAGGGAAAACAACAAAGTAAACTCCGGGTCAGTCATGGGACTGGTATGAGTAAAACAGTTTAAAAACAGTTGAACAAGTAAATGATATCTCATAAGACCACGCCGCATAACGGAACGGGTTTTTCCCTTATGAGAATCCAAAATATCTTTATATCAAAAAACCCTTTTTATATTATTATAATAATGTCTATCAACCACAGTATATATATAATCATCTAGCAGAAACGCTTTCATCTCACGTTCTACATATATAGTATACAACTCAAAACCGCAAGCACGTATTGGGTAATGGATTTCCAGCTATGACAAGGTATGGAATCACCTTCCGCTTGTGTACCTCTAGAGAGGAATACACTGGGTTCAACAAGAACATCTTGCAACCCGGCCACACATGACCGACCACTCATTTCGCTTGAGTGTATCGAATGTATATCACCGACAGTTGGGATCAGCAACCGTTTCCCGAATGGGACAACATCAACAATAGATTTTTAGAAGTAAATGAAACTCTAGATCAGGTGATTATACAACCTACTTCGGTGCGACCGACTTAGCCATGCTGCCTGCCCGATTTCTGTCATTTACCGGATGATGAGGCTAGAAGCTACGCTTTATCATCACATCAGATTCACTTTGAATGCCACATCGTCAAATCCATCAAATCACCGATTGACGTCTACAACAATACATTATGTGTTAGCTAAAAGAAGTTTCCTTCTCCGCTTCCACTCTTGGTACGGTTGGAGAAATCAATATACGTGATCGTCTGGAAATACTCTGTCAGACATCCGTCCATACAAGTCATCCAGGAACAGGATGAACCGAAGGCACTATTCTGTAAACAGGATAGCCCTTGCATAACTCCGTCTTCAGTTTCCTTTGGCATATATGATTCGCAACGCTTATGCCAATACAGAGCGGTTCTTTGGATAATAATCCAACCGGTCTCTCCATATTAACAACGTTAAAATGGTCAAAACTTCGATAGTCTGTGATTTAACTATCGAATAAAAACAAGTGTGCAACCAACGATATTATTTCCAAATGGAAATTTATATCAATCAAACATCATTCAACATTCATCTCTTTATTTCATTAATTTACTTATTTCCTGTTTCCCTACGTGCAATATTCCTTATTTTCTAGATTTGGAAAATATACGTTATTAACAATGGAAAACATTTCCATTTCTTGTTTCCTTTATTAGAAAACATTTCTGGTTTCTTATTTGGAAAACATTTCCAAAGCTTCTTCATTGGACTTAGACAGATGTTTAAACAAACTATCGCGATGCCAACTCAAACCATTTCCTTTACTATCGAACCTTAACTATTCCTTAGTTAAAACGAAGCCAATTAAGTTGGGGTAGAACTACCTCTCAGACCTTAACTGAACAACATTTCTAACTTTGAAATAGGCAAAGTTCACTTTATATTTCTTTAACAAACTTCCTTACTTAACCCTCCTTCGAATAACTATATTCGATTGACTCTTATCAATTAACTCTATTGGACTAACACTATTTGATTAACGCTATTTATTTACTCATTTCACTTACTCTTTTTGAATAAACTATATTCGATAATTCCTTTTACTTTCTATTCGAATAACTATATTCGATTTACTCATTTGCTTCTATTCGAATAACTATATTCGATTCAACTCATTTGCTTATATTCTAATAGATTAAACTAACATCGATTATCTCCTTTCAACTTTATTCTCTAATCGGTTAACTAACATCGATTAACTTCTTTTTAACTTTATTCTCTAATTGATTAACTAACATCGATTAACTTCCTTTTACTTTAACACTAATCGATTAACTAACATTGATTAACTTCTTTTTAACTTTATTCTCAAATCGATTAACTAACATCGATTAACTTCTTTTTAACTTTATTCTCAAATTGATTAACTAACATCGATTAACTTCCTTTTACTTTAACACTAATTGATTAACTAACATCGATTAACTTCTTTTTAACTTTATTCTCAAATCGATTAACTAACATCGATTACCTTCTTTTAATAAACTACGTTTTCCGTTACAACTATTTCCTATTTATAACTTCTACTTACCGTTACAAATATTTCCTATTTATAACTTCTATTTACCGTTACAAATATTTCCTATTTATAACTTCTATTTACCGTTACAAATATTTCCTATTTATAACTTCTATTTACCGTTACAAATATATCCTATTTATAACTTCTATTTACCGTTACAAATATTTCCTATTTATAACTTCTATTTACCGTTACAAATATATCCTATTTATAACTTCTATTTACCGTTACAAATATCCTATTTATAACTTCTATTTACCGTTACAAATATATCCTATTTATAACTTCTATTTACCGTTACAAATATATCCTATTTATAACGTTTACTTTCTAAATAAATATTCATTTTCTATTTCTATTTATTTTCTAAATAAATATCCCTTTTATAAAACCGTGTTCGTTTTATAAATAATTTCTTTTATAAAATCCTGTGATTTTATAAAATTCCTTTATTTCAATATACATTGAAATACTTCTTTTTACATCCCAGGGTCTTTTATGATATTTAAAATATTGAATAAAAATGATCAACATCATTCTAACACACATAATCCATAACAGATTATATAACCCATCATATATCACAATATATGAAAACATAAAATAAATGTTGAGGAATCCAGTTGGATTCCTCCAACCTGTCTCCCTGCATCCACAGATGTTACACAGTATAATGTATATCATATTTCATTTTGAAATGAAATATCCTGCTATACAGAACCATATTTGATTAACAGTACATAGATTAACTATAATTATGTTTTCAATCAAATCTATTTAACAGTCCAGTTTAACAATCAATATACAGCAGTCAATAAATAAAGTACAATTTATATTAAAATATAAATTGAGGAGAGTTAGTGAGTTTTACTCACTTTTGCGCGTTAGCCGTTAAATAACGGTTTGCGTTATTTGATTCAGTCTGACCATTTATTTCACCATAAATTCGTACGAGCCCTTATCCACTTCCAGTCAGCTTCACTGTGAAGCTCTTGTCCATACGGTCCTAACGGATCCGACCGTTCGAAATTCTGATAATGTATGATCAAGATATACAATTTCTAAGTCAGTACTTTAATTAAATCAAATAAAAACTTAGGTTTTAAATGATTTCTGGGCTTCCTAATTGAACAAGGCCCAACACTATTTAAACGTACAAGGCCCGCACACTTTTACCTCCTCCCAACCCAAAACCGTCGGCCTCTTCTTCCCCAATTTCTGCTGCAAATTCCTTTGAACCACTCCATCGTTCTTAAACATTAGGTCCTCAAGGTTCTGCACCATTTCATTTCATCGTACATTTACAAACTGAAATATCCGTACTGCTCCCTCCATCACTCCCATAGTTCGTCTCCTGTTTCACGAGTAAAACAACCGAAGATGCCCATCTCTTCACAAAGAAACCCGGCAACCAACGTTCATCACTCCGCCTTGTATTTTCCCTCATCAACTCATACCAGGGTCAGCTCGCATCGCATGTAAAAATATACAAATCAACACAGTATTTCTCCTTCACGACGGCTCCACCCTCGACACAGTAATTTCAAAACTTCTGGACCACTTAAACACTTCAGCTTCCACGTTCTATCTTCCAGTTCGCAACCTTCAGTGCTTCATTTTAGTTTCCCCGTCCATACCTACGACTGAAATTTCGCATCCACGTTTTGATGCTACTGCCGAATCATTGAAGACTCCAACCACTCTCCTTCCCTTACCATTAATGCGTGCCCCTCTACCTTTATTTCTCCATGCGCCATCTACTCAAACGCTCCAGGCAACTACTTTTTCTCCCACCCATATTTCAACGTCCACTTCCCCTCCTCCATGCACAGATCAACACTTCCAGCAAAGAAAACGAATGGCCACTTCCTATAAAGACCACCAATACAAAAACCCTTCACACTTCATGCTCACGTGTGCCACTTACCATGCACAGCACGTATGCCTTCAACGCCATATACCCCTTCAACAAACACTCCTATACACAACTCCAAACACTTCACCTGGTTTCCCAGAAGAGCGGTGGATCTTATGTTTTGAGTTGAGGAGAAAAATTTGGTTGAACATTTAGGGTAGGATATTTATAGTGGAGAGATGATTTTGGTTATACATTTTTCTTTTGGCCATTTGTTTCTCGATTTCCAGAAGAAAATAGAAGGTGTGGCTTGGTATGGTGTTATTTATAGGCATTTGGTTTTAGATTTTTTTAAGTAGATATTTTGGAGTAGCTTTATCCACGTTTGTTTTTGCCTATGAAGAATTATTTGCGGTCAAGAATAATGAAGTCGTGGCCTTTATTTGATCTTTCATTTGAAGGTGGAAGGGACGTGGGTTTTTAGAAACCAAGCTAAATGAGAGGGCTTGGAAGCTTATACATGGGAAACTACACACCAAGGAAAAAGAAAATGAACTTTAAATTCTTGGTTTATAAATGTTATATCCTGTTACACCATTTTCGTTTATGTCCAAGCTGCTAACGACAGAAATAAAATTACAGTCGTGTCGTGTAAGGCGCTACGATCCCAAAAATATAATAATACCGGTAGATTAGCTTATTCTGTGAAACCCCAAAATGCCGATACAGGGTGTCCAATACTCCAATTAAAACGTTGCTTATTTAATTAATTAAAAATTACTATAAAATTCTAAAAATTATTTTATCACTATATCTCGAAAGAACCTAGTCTAAATTCAACCCCGATCTCTGGTTATATCGAATAAACCCGTTACGGTCGATAAACGATTCTATAGCGACTATTTTAAAATTTGATTTAGACATATCTCAAAATCTACACGACGAAATCCTGATTTTTCTCTTCCACTAGAAAGATATACTCCACCAGCTCCACACGTTTCTTGTTTCACAGAAATCCGGTTTAAAACGAATCCTGTACATTCAGTTGAAGTTCGAATCACCAATTTACGAACTGCAGCGCCATTTCAAGCTTGATTTTAATTATATTATAATTATACGTTCAACTGTCGTCGATTGAATATATTCGTTATTCAAATTCAATTCCAAGCTGAATTAAATATCACATATGATCCGGTTCACACCATATCGTCATTTCGACCAAATTCTGATTATTCAGAATTAAATATATTGATTAATTTTATTATAATTAAATATTCATCATAATTAAATCCCACGACCATTAAATTCTCTAACCTACCATTTATACAATTAAATAAATTAATCAAAATACCTCTGCCAATGCGGGTCATTACAATTTCAATATGTAAAGTGACATCATTTGAGATGACATATGAAATGTTAAGATTGCTATAGAAAACCCGAATTATTAGTTATGCAACTTGTGCACATATAACATGCACACTTGTGACATATATGACATGAATTTTCTATTACGATATGTGTTGATTTGTATGTGTCAGTCAAGATGTTATATTTATTTTATTCTCGCATTGCAGGTTCCCTATATATTCGTAAAATGATTATGGGCTGAAAAGATACATACCCGAATCATTATCTAGATTAAGGAATTTAAAATGAATTTATTGGAATGTGGTTTGAAATGTTATATACCAGTAGACTGAATATTAAAAAGATTGAAATGATATATATTTGTATTACTTTTCCTTGGTAGAAAGTTATATATAGAAATCGCTGGTCAATTTGGAAAAGTATTTTCTGAATTTATAAAAACATTTTGAAATCCAAATTTAGATTTTTAAATAAAATTATATAATTTGAGATTTTAATGCATAAGTTATTGTATATTTTAAAATATAAATTTAAGAATACAAATTACAACTCTATTACAAGGATTATCGGCGTCTTAATCACTTTGGCATGTTGGTGGACTGGAATGAAGAAGTTGGGATTATTGGCGACAATGCTATCAATGACATTGGTAAAGAAAACAATGTGGAGGAGGGTGAAATTACAAGGATCAATGAATTGTTAACAAAGGCATTTTCGAATTATGAAGTTAATGGAGACAACAACATTATCAGTAATGCTAGTGGAAGTGGTAAGGATGTACAAAACAAAATTATTGTTGAAGCACAGCAATAAAAAGCCTTGGTAATTCAAGAAGGAAAAGCAGTAATGGGAAAGTATCCCTCGGCTGGAAAAGGAAATATGACAATTGTTAATAGTATACTTATCTCCAACAAATCAACTACACCAACTATGGAAACTGAAATGGATCCGATTGGGCTTGCAATGCCATGTTTTGATCTAAAAATGAGCAGCGAGAAAGTGGAAGATAGCATAACTAAGGAGGTTGTTATTAAAGAAACTGTTAATAATGAAATGGTGATGAATACTTTAAATCCTGGAACTAGCCTAATGGATATCCCAGCCAAAGACGCTGCTGCTATTACTAAAAACTACAAAGACAAATTTTTTAAACCTGGGTTCCTAAACACATCTGTAGTGACCCCAAACAAGGTGGCTGCTATTGCACCATCATCTACTTCTATTCCTTTGGAAAAGACCAACAGAGACAAAGCTTCCTCCTTTTCTACGAAGAAAGACAGTAGTATGAAGTTTAATAACCTCTACGCTCACATATTGCCTCCTGCTGCATATAAGGCTCCACCAGTTATGCCTAGTAGCAGTAATGCTCCTCCTTTGAGTGCTGTTGAACCCGGTAAGTTACAAAGAAGTACTCCTATCACTAGGAGCAAAAAGTGTGAACTTCTATGAAGTCTTGACTATGACAATGGATGATGGTTGGTTTGTGTGCTAGTTGAGCTTACTATGCGCTCAAAGTAAACTTTTGTGTTAGGGTCTATGATATGTATTTTGTAAGGTAAGTGACTTATGTATTAGACCATGTAATGTTTTCACTTCTCTGCGTGGAAACTCAACTTGTTGCTTGTGTGGACATGCTCTTGCGTGTCTTCCCAGAAACTATTTTTATTTTTATTTTTTAATAAAAAGTGTTACGGATCACTATAAAAACCGATCAGCCTTGCCAAAAAAAATTTACAACTCATTAAAATTTTAAATATAAATAAATTAAATCAATTTATAAGTAAATAAATAAATCTTTTAATATAGTTTAACAATTATTTAAAATTTAAAAGTTTACATATAAATATAGATTTTATAAAATATAAGTATATAATATTTTAAAGAGAAGTTATAAATTTATATAACTTGATTTGTTTAAATGACTTAATAAAAATGAAATTTATCAACTTAAGATAAACTGGTTTTAAGATGTGAATTTAAATAATAAATGTTTTCTAATGAACTTATTATGATTGTGAAACTTAGTAAGTTGATTAGAAAATAATCTATTAAGTAAATGTATGAATCCACATATGGTCAAAGTTAAAAATTAAAATTTGAGATTTAATTAATATGAAACTATTAATATATGATTTAAAAGAAAATTAGAATTTGAAGAATTTGATTTAAGTAATGAAATCGAACCCATTGAAAAGTTGAAATCAAGAGTATACTGTTAAAATGATTTGAATTGAAGATTGGATTGGACTATGTTAAATTATTTGAAATTTGCATTATCCTATAATAAAATAATTTAAATTGTACTATTTAAAGTTAACTATTATTTTATAATTATTTTAATGTAACTATTTTTAACTTAATTAATATACATTCTATAACTATTTTACTTATACCATTTTTCTTAAATTTAACTATTACATATTTTATTTTTATTTTTAAATCAAACTATTTTATACAAATATAATTATGTACAACTATTTTATATTGTACTAATAATTTTAAATAAATGTTATTCCTAGTCCAAGCTACTGAATTCGGAATGTTAATATAAAGATTTTTGAAATAATGACAAATGCGATATAGGATGTGAAACCAAAATGTCTAGTATAAAAATTATTTTATGTTGATACGAACTTTTTTATTTATATTCTTAAATTTATTAATTACTGGAAGAGCAGATAAATATCTGATATCCATCCGTATTCGAAAATTAAGCGGATACGGATATCCGATATCCGAAAATTAAACAGATATGGATATCCGATGTCCAAAAATAATTTCGGATACGAATACGTATATTACACTATCCGTATACGAAAGCATTCGTTGATAGCCCTATTTGCAACCTTAAAGGAAGAAGTTGAAAAACTGGAAAGCGATGACTTCATTCGAGATTCAGCATATCCTGATTGGATATCAAATCCAGTTCTTATCAAGAAGGCCAATAGAAAATAACGGATGTGCATTGAGTTTTCAGATCCGAATAAGGCCAGCTCGAAAGATAGCTTCCCACTTCCTAGGATTGACCAGTTTGTAGATTTAACAGTGGGACATGAACTTCCTTCATTTATGGACGCATATTCACGATACACTCAAATTCCAATGCATGTGTCGGACCAAGAGCATACCAATTTTATTACAGATCTTAGGTTATATAGTTATATAGTGATGCCTTTCGGATTGAAAAATGCTGGCGCAACCTACCAACGAATCGTGAATCACATGTTTCAAAATCAAGTTGTGAATTCCATGCAGGTATACGTGGATGACATGCTTGTGAAGTCCAAGCACTAAATTGATCACGTCTCAGATTTGGTAGAAATGTTTATATCCTCCGACATTAAGGGATGAAACTTAACCCTTTGAAATGCTCCTTCGGCATCGCATTAGGAAAGTTTTTGAGTTTCATCGTTAGCTCTCGTGGAACCAAGATCAATCCAAACTAGATTGCAGCAATCGGGATTACTCGTGAACTAAGAAGAATTAAGGATGTGCGAAGCTTAGCAGGAAAGGTTGCAGCATTAAGCAGATTCATATCCAAGGCCACCGACAAGTGCATACTCTTCTTCAACATAATAAAGCGAGGAAAGTATAACTTCGAATAGACCCCGGATTGCATTGAAGCCTTTCAGAACTTGCAAGACCATTTGGAGAGACCACCGATACTATCCAAGATGGTAGATCATGAAGACCTGTTCATATGTTTGGCAGTATCGTCGCTTGCAATCAGTTCAACACTCGTTCGTGAATAGGATAAGATTCAAAGACTAGTATATTATGTGAGCAAGAAGTTGGCTGTGGCAAAATGTAATTACCCAAAGATTGAAAATCCCGCTTACGGCCAATTGATTGCTTCAAGAAAACTACGCCATTACTTCCAAGCTCATCCAATCATTATATATACCGACCATTCTCTACGACAGGTCCTTCAATGACTTGAGGCGTTTAGGTGATTCCTTAAGGGGAACATTGAACTGAGCCAATTCGACTTCACTTTCCTTCCAAGGAAATCTATCCGAACGCAAGTGTTAGTAGACTATGTACCTGAATTCATTATCCCTGAGGAAGATGTGTTGGATGAGGAGGCTGGCCCCTCGAGATCCAAAGTGGAATCGAGCATGTGGAAGATGTACACGGATGGTGCTCGCAACGATCGATGGTCCGACACCGAAGTTGTACTAATTCGAAAGGAATTCCAGACAAAGGGAACATGACTTGCATCCTATCTAGAATGGACCAAGGAGCTATTAGACAAATTAGCGTATTATAGCATCTTCCGTATACCGCGAACAGGAAACCAGAAGGCAGAGAAATTAGCCAAACTGACAAGTTCCGACAACATGAAAGAGATGGAAATAGTCCCAACGAGATACTCGATACTCCAAGCATTGATCATATGGAAGTTGACCAAGCATTGGAGGATGATCCTTAGAAAGAGTCCTAGATGACCCCCATAAAGAATTTCCTACAGCATGAAATCCTTCCAGAGAGGAAGAATCAAAGACATGCTCATATCTGCAAAGCATCAAGGTACGTTGCGGTATGCTTTATAGAAGGGGGTTCTTGGTACTTTGCTACGGTGCATAGCCTATGATGACATCAAGCATGTACTGAAGAAAGTACATAAAGATGATTGTGATAATCACACCAGAGGACAGACATTGGCAAAGAAGATACTACGTTATGACGACTTCTAGCCTATCATAAATAAAGATGCAACCGATTTTTCGTGATGCTGCAATAAGTGCCAAAAAATTGCGAGAATTCCTAGAGCTCCACCCAGCCAACTTACCTCGATGGTGAGCCCGTGGCCATTTTCCATATGGGGAATTAACATTATTGGGAGCCTCCCAATCATAAAGGCAGAGCAAAGTATGCAATAATAGCTGTGGAATACTTCACGAAGTGGGCAGAGGTCGAACAACTAACCACAATCACGACCGAGCAAGTAATCAACTTCATTATCAGAAACATTATATGTCGATTTCCCAAGGACTATCATAACCGACAATAGGACCAATTCGATGGTGCGGAGTTCTGAGACTTCTGTAAATGATACCGCATCGAGAAGAGATACACCGCTATGGCACATTTCAATCGAATGGACAAGTAGAAGCCATGAATAAAATCATCAAGTCTATTCCGAAAAAGCGATTGGAGAAGGTGAAGGCCGTGTGGATTGATTAATTACCTTTGGCTCTATAGGTGTACCAAACGACCTACAAGATAGCAACAGGCCACACTACATTTTCACTATCATATGGCTTAGAGGCAGTCATCCCAGTGGAGCTTAAAGTCCCTTCTCACTGGACAATGTAGTACGATCCTATGACGAACTGAGATCTTTACCTCAAATCTTTGGATTTGATTGATGAGAAAAGAGATGAATTGGACTTGCATGTCTCAGAGCATGGACATCGGTTTGCCTATTACTTCAACCAAAAGATTCAGCCAAGGGCATTCGAATCTGATAACCTAGTACTGAAGCATGTCTTCCCGTCCCCGACTTTCATGGGTCTGAAATAGGAAGGACCGTATGTCAATCATCAGAGGCTTGATAACAGAGCTTTCAGTATAACGACCACTAATGGCGATTATCTCCCGAGAGCATGGAATACCAAACTACTTGACTTAAGCTTGCACCTTTTCTTTTGTTTTTCAAACTATGTAATGTGGCACGACTTGCCCAAAACTGTTTGGTTGATATAAACAAAAGATTATAAATTGGACGTAGGCTAAAATTTGGCTGAACCACTATAAAAATATCTTGTGTCCTCTATTATTTACTGCATTTATTTCCCTAACTCTTACACCTGTTTGCATGCTCCATGTCTGCTAGTACACTTGGTTAAATATTGTGATGTGACCAGCTTACTCTTAAACTTGAGCAAAAAGGGTAATCCATCCCTTAACAACGATTCCCTCACTCGTGTTTCAACGAACAAACTCAAGTCCATAACTGATCTGATTTAGTTGACTAAAACTAAACCAGACATCACATAAACTCTTCCCATGATTCGACGCGGTGAGTAGAAACGATAAGGATGTAGTCCGACCATCCGTAAAATCCACATTTACCCTTGAAATGAGGAAAAAGTGGGAAATGCCTGGGCTAGTGTGACTTGACCACTTTCTATGCTAACTCTATTCCCTAAAGCTTGGAATGGAGTGCAGACTAAATTCAAGTTCGATATCGATGTTTGAGTCAGAAAATTCTCACTTTGAGTATTAGAGTGTAGTTGGAATGCCGAAGCGAATGATGTGTCCATTAGCAAGGCTAACTCAAACTCTCTTGATTTGAGAGTGAGTATAAATGGGGAAGCGTGAAATGGTGCACCTTGAATTAAGATAGCTTTAACCCATGGCTCTAACCCGGACTTACGATGAGCGTAAAGACATTAGAATCAGAAGTGTCCAAGAAACTTGGCTCTTTCCCCATAGAAGGATTGCGGAATGAATGCAAGCTGAGCCCGAAATCCTCATCGACACTAGGGGAAATTGAATGTCGATACTAATAATTCCTAAATAGGCCTTGACCAGGCACTCTATTGAAGATCGATTGGGGGCATATACATACGTATCATGCCTATTAGCTGAATACAAGATAGTCTATTGTTTATTACTTGGTTCAGTAATACCTTGATTGCGGGGATGTTGAATTGTGAATTGTGATGTGTTTTATTGTTAATTACTTAGATCAATAATATTTTGATTATGGATGCATTGAATTGAAAGCGATAATAAACTTGCATATATGTGACATTGCAGGAACATTGCTTTATTCACATAATAAAGGTTTATACAGGAAAATAATGTGAGAGCCGCACTCGCAACAGCCACAGTATGCCAGTGAATAACACAAAATCAAAATAAAGTTGCAGACATAGCTTCACTTTGACTTGGAAGTAGTTTTGGACTTCTTGGACACACGAAGCTTCCGCTGCTCCTGTTTCTCAGGCTCTGTAAGGATGCGTTTCTTTCTCTTGCTTTTCTCGAATGAGGAATCATCTAGATCAGCGAAGGATTGGGAAGTCGTGTCCATGGCAATTGATTTGAACAGCTTAATAGAAACCTTGGTACCAAGAGGAATCATTTGGATGAGCTCAATTGAGATAGGCACTTCAAAATTTTCAGTCTTAGCCTTCAGGAATTGTCCATTCCTTGCTTACAGCTGTGCAAGAGTTAGCTCCTCAGTTTCGACGGATGCTCCAGTGGCTACAACGTCTGCATCCTCTTCATCTTCCTTGTCGTCAAGATCCTTTAGAGTGTCAATCATTTCTCTCCTCTTGGGGGCATCGGCTCTGGGAAGCACTATAGGCTTGTCAGTTGACTCCTTCTGCTTTTCTTCTACGACGCCAGCATTCTTCATACCTAAAGAAGGGAGATAAATAGTAATTAATTTTGGAGAAAAAAACGGGGCTTTCAATTTGAAGCTTCATAATATGGTGACACGCTAGAATAACTTTGACACATTGGAGAAAAGATGGAAATACCTTCAGCCGATTGATCACCGATAATAGCAGGAGTCCCACCTACGATTATAGGAGAGAGGTATTGCACTTTTATAATCTGTGGGCGCTCAGGGTCATACTTCACTGCCTCTGCAGTTTTAAGCATTGCAAAAGAGGAATTGGAGCCACCTTCCATGGCATCTTTGCCTTTAGCTTGTCGTTTGGCGACTTCCATTGCCTCCTTTAACATCCTTCTCCCCTCCGCTAAGCGCTCTGGATCTTCTCCTATCAGATATGTCCTCATTAACTCCTCTTCATCAATAGTACCAACCTTCAATCAACGCTTCTCCTCATCGACAAGCTCATCGCATACGTCGATGATGGTTTTTTCATAATCTTATATCCAAGATATGTCTTGGGTCCTAAGAACTTAGGCGAACAAAGATATTAAGAGATGGTCAAAGTTGTTAAACTCTTCTTGGGCTTCGACAAGCTGTGCTTTGGAAGTAGAAGTGGATTCAAAGGCAATGTTGGCATTTCCCTCAGTAGTTACGACCCTCTCCTTGGTCTCCTCCAGATTAGCCATCAGATTGGCGACTTCCTTCTCGAGGTGAGTGTGTGATGACTTCAATTCAGTACTCTATAGTGATGCCCTCAATTTGCTTCTTAAGAGTTGTACGCTCCTTTCTATTGGTATCAAGCTCACCGCGGAAGCGTTTTTGTAATCCGCAATGTAACTTCTACTAGTTCTCAGCTTTGTGTTTGTGCAAGAGCAAGATGGGCCTGAGCTTCCTTACATTCCTTATTAGTGGATTGCTTGGCAAACATGCCATGTTCAGACATGAGCTTTTGATTATCCAAGTCCAGCTAAAGCTCCTTAATGATCTTGGATAGTTTCCGAGCATACTTGTAAGTCTCTTTATATTGACGATTAACGAAGTCCAATTGATCCTTGATGGGGTCAGTCCAGTTAGCTGGGACCGGTTTGAGATTAGGAACGAAATGCATGTTTCCAGAATGATAATCCAGAAATTGCTCCTTTACGACCTTTATTCTTTACTCATTGGAAGGGTCAAGCACCATAGGTTTTGTTGTAATTATATCAATGGATTCACGCTTGGTGGAAACGATTGTAGCACTACCCTTATCCTTTCCCTTGTCCTTGGTATTGTCTATGGGATCAACATACTTCTTGGGAGGTTTATCTTGAGAGAAAACTCCTTTGGAAGAGGCGGAGCTTTGGGAACTTGTTTGTTCCCTTCATGATGGCTTTGGTGACTCTTGTGCTTATCGGAATCTGAGTGAGTCGGGGAGCAAGATCGGGAGGATTGGTGATATCTCGAGTGATAACATCTCTTGTCATTCCAACCGTGACCTTCTCTGTAATCATGCTCAACATTAGATTGAGATCTGGGAATACCATAGTGAAGTTTTTTGGGGTCATAGTGTTGGTAAAACATTGTATCTAGAAATTAACACAAGGTAGTGTTAGAATCAAAGAGTAATATATCACACAAGTGTTGTGACATGTTGTGTTAGTATGGTATATATCCTAACCGGTCCCCCTGATGGACAAGAACACAAGTTTCGGCTCGAAGATGTCGTCTTCCCAATCTTTGTGGGTGTAATTTCTTCTTCGGAAGGAGGAAAGAAAGAACCGGAGCCAAGGTCTTGAGAAGTGCATATCTGGTTAGGTAAGGCAAGATCACCCAAGCCATTGAATATGGACTCCTCTTGATAGGAATCATAAGTAGGAGACTTGGCAGGAGATAGAGTCTTGGGAAAAGGCTTCCCCGGCGGAGTAGATGCATCTTTTAGGAAGCTACCCTATTGTTCCACCTCGAGTGTTCTTTCCAAAAGTTCTTCAGTAGGAATATTTATTGAAGAAGGACTCTTGGGAATTTCAATAGGCTCTCTTCCGGGAGTTTACTCTTTCGCTCCTGGTTGAGGTTCTTGATGATCTTTGCTCTTCGAGCCCTCATCAATTTCGGATATTGTTGTTGTTCGGCCTCCAGCCGGGTCATGCTTTCAATCCTTACGGACATGGAAGGAACTTGAATTGGGAGCACATATATATAAGCACGACCTCAGGCACCTACACTAAGCCGCATGTCAAGTAAATGATGCCGATGAAGTAACTCGTCCGTTAAGCACTTTCTAACACTTAAGAAATCTGGGTTGGCATTCAGTAAAGTGGTCAAGCGATCTGATATATTTGGCCTTGCGTTTTCTTCGGATTTGGAATTAAAAATGAGAAAGAAAGGTCAACACATCTTAAAATATAGTTAACGCGAGAAAGCTAAGATTTGAAACTCACTAGATTGCAGCCACCTCCTAGCATGCCCGGGCTGATGTCGAGTATAAAACCACTCGGGCCTTTATGTCACCTACATTGCTGAATCCATCGCTGATGATATTTCTCTTAGGAGCAGATTCGAAATAAAGAAAAGAGGGAGTCTCTTTTTGGCGATGCTTGAAGTGGTGGAAAAAGTTTATAACTTCAAAGGTGAGCTTCACAACTAAAACCTCTATGTATGCTATGTACAAGGTATACAGATAGGAGTAGGCTGTCGGTTGAAGTTGCATTAGAGCTATCCTCAATCGTCTTAGAAAATCAACAGCGAAAAGAGAAACGGAAGAATGGCTCCGACTGAGCACATTAGCCTGCTAATTGCCGTGTACCCCTTTGGTGGATCATGAAGTCATTCCAAGATATTTGTGGCCACTCTGACTTCCTTCCAAGATATTCCATGCCTTAAGCACAATCGTCTTAGTCTAGATTCATCAGTTGTAGAAACCCTGGATTTAGGAAATTCTTGTAGAATAATTGCATCGTTAAGAGCTCGATTATCTTCCACTCCTCCTTCTTCCTCATTCACGAAATTCTCTCCCTCAGACGATCTTGCATCTTCATAAATATCAATTTGGAATTCAGGATCAGTATTATTTGAGTTAGAATCCAACGGAAAAATGTCTGAATTGGTTGATGACTCTAGAGCTTTGTCTTTTTCAGATTCTGAATATCTTGTCGGGTATCTCCTAGACATGTTTGTTGTGTTATCCAAGAAACATTTAGAATTAGAGTATAGTAACATGTGCCCTCCTCTGTGTGTCTGCTAATATATGTGGTGTTTGTACAATAAGTAATGTAAAAGGAAGGATGCAGTAAGACATATAGATATTCGATATGCGTCACAACATTGAAGAAGTTGTATGTTTAACTACAAGACCGCCAATTAAGTATGTTGTGCAGTATTATAGCCTAATTTCAGAAAGGCTCCATCCTAACTGTTTGTAAGGATGTGTGATATGTTGAAACGTCTCGGATCATATGTACATTCTAGGTTATAGCTATCTTGATTTTCTTGTTCTTTCGATTGGGTACGAGCACGAGTTCATGGAAAGTGCATGCATAGCATTGATTTGGATCGAGTTTGTTCAGATCGAGTATGTCGCTTTGAGAAGTTCAAAATGAGTTTGTTCGAGTCGAGTATGTCGGTTCGAGTAGCTCAGGTCGAATTTGTTCGGGTTGAACGAATCAGACAGCTCTGGGTCGAAGAAAGCATTCGACCGACCCCATGAAGCGTATATCACCCATAAACCATCAAACTCCTTACTCTAGTTACTCATCCAATTTGAGCTCAGTTATCTCTCTTCTACTTCTTCCTTCACAGCTTTGCGTCCCACCATCCCTTCTTATCTAAGTCACCTAAGCAAAGAGCAAGTTTACATGCCAGCCTCTTTGATGTCGGATGCGAGACACCGTAACCACCGCCTGGAGGCGAGCCTGACATTGCCAGCGACAACAATGACCTTGAGGATCGAAACATCAACTTCTCAGCGGTGAATGATGAAGACCAGTGTGTGATTCGAACCAAATTCAATCATGAGTTGAAATTAAAAGTATGGGATAAGAAATCTCGCAAACCACCTACAAATCAAATTAGGAAAATCATAGTGAATTCGTGAAGTTTGAAACCTAGGGTTTGTAGAATTGAGACAGTTCGAGAGCAGAAAAATAAAATGAAGAGATGGGAATTACAATGATTTATATATTATGTGAAAGGACCAATTGTATTCCCCCTGAAGTGATGGGGTTGACCGAATTTTTTGGAGGTATGAGTTGTTCGAACCGAGGGATTAACGGGTCGAGCATTTTTAACTCGACCCTAGTTAAATTACTTCGATCCGATAATGATGATAAACCGGGAAGATTTAAAGATTTGGAAAATTAAAAAGAAGAATGACGACCCCTGTTGCTCGTGACAATGGACTAACAAAGTGACAAGGTTCAAACAAATAATTTTGACTTTTTATTCAATAAAAATTGGGTAATTTACTTGAAAACTTGCTTATATTCTGGTTGGAGGTCCTGAATTACTGAACACAACAAAGATAATTATGGATGCGATCCTATATTTATACATAAACTACAGAAACGAAGAGTCACAACTTCGCGGATGGACAGACTGTTGACTGTCGCTAATTCAAGAATAGACATATTAACCAGTTCAAAGCACATCTCATCTGCGATAAGACGTACTTTGGGTGGTAAAATGTAGTCCTACTTTGTGGCTAGACCATTCAATGTCCAGACAACCATGATCACTTGTGTTTAAGCATGAGAGTCATAGCCATTCAACAGAAGCAAGAAATCGAGTTGAAAGGGAGATATGAACACCGAGTCAAAACTCGTTAGGTCAAATGAACTCGACCCGACCCGAATACAAGTGTCAGACATACTAAGTAACTGCCTGTGACTTTCTACTTTGGTGGATTGGTGTCCATGAGGCCACGACCTGCTACCTACTAACTCCATAAACCTGATCCACTACACAACTACAAGACTGGAAATGATGCCACGTACCCAGTAATTTTTCCCACCTAAATTTCCCTTCTATTTCTATAAATACCCGATCTGAAGTAGAAAAAGGATCTTTTAGCTCTCGAACAATTAGAATTATTATTGCTATATTTATTTACTGAGTTATTGAGTGAATATCAGTATTCAAGTGAAAGAATGGATTGTGTTCAAGTATTTGAGTGATTCAAAACATTGTATTTGTAATTCTTTACTGAATGTAAGAATTATAAAGTGGATGAAGGTCGTTAACACCGAACCACTATAAATCTCATGTGTTTGATTACTCTCTCTTGTTTTTAGTTCGTATTTCTTCATTATTCTGTTCTAAATCTAGTCTTTTGGGTGTTAGTGTCATTTTTTGGTCTAATAATTTATATATTAGGCATTTATGTATCTAAGACTTCAAATGTATTAAATTATGATTTTGATACTATGTGTTTTGATTTTGAGATTTTGTAGTTAGTAGCTTCGTGAACTACTAAGTTTAATTATTCCGCTTCGATTTATTCTGCTACTTTTTATTTGTGACCTATCTGTGTTATATGATTTTATTATATTAAATCCCATAGTTAAAACAATCTGCCTTTTCAAACGATTTGAGTTGGCGTTACTACTGACTTAAATGGTTAGAAAACACAGGTCATTACATGTACACCAATTATGATGGAATTTATATGATGTAACAATTTTGGCTGTATTCTTAATTATTTTAAACCCTATAAATTACGATAGTATCGCAGAATTTTTGATATGAAAATGATTTGATTGTCATAACGTAAAACCTATATGTATTTATATTCAACATGGTCTTACAAGGTACCTTCGATTTTAAATGGCTTCGAAAGTAACAATTCATTGTTGATGTTTCATCACACCAAACTTATGTATGACCTAGACTTTTATTTTTATTTTCCCTTAAAAAATCCAAGGTACTAAATTTTGTATGAACAACCAAGTGAACCAAGTTTCTCACAGATGCATTTTGGAGGAGCTTGGCGCATGAACCTTCATAATTAGCTAGTTTTCTATTTTATCTCCATTGTTTATAGTGTATTATGTATTAGTATTGAAATGGGTAGTTGGTTATAAATATTCGAGTTTGGTATTACACTATAGGACCCTGATGTAATATTACGATGGTATGACAGTGTATTACCTTATATGAAATATTGTATACTATTCCATTATGTTTTAAGTTTTTCATGTTGTTTAGTTCCTCTTATCCTTCCTTTATTTTACCCTAATAGGTTGTTTCCTAAGGTAAGCAAGATGATTTTGTTACTAGTGGACGACTTAATTTGGACTTTCTAAACTATAAGGGGAGTTTTACTCCATATATATATAATAGGGTAAATTTTAATTTTTCCATGGTAAGCATGTAAGGATTTATGGAAATTTTTGAAAAATTCAATGCTTTTGGAAGAAAGAACCTCATAATGAAATGAAGTTACATTACTAATTATGAAATTTGATTAAAGCCTAATCTTGAGTTAACCCATTAGACTTATTTTTAAAAATAACTGAAACGAGTATTTCAAAAATTATGGATATACAATTTTTTAAAAATAAGGAAAATATTTTTGGTACAAGAGTTATAAAAGTTATGACTAGTGGAGAAAATTCAATAATAGAAAAAATTAAGTGAGGTAACAATATTAAATATCTTAAAATAGAAGAAATGGTTTTAAGTTTCTGACTAGTAGGTAAATTTATTTTCACAAAATTCCTTGAGAAGATTTTAATAACAAGAAGAAATCTTTGTGCTCATCACTTGAGGCAAGCTGAATAATTATTTAACGGGTTTTAAGAAATTAAATTTACCACGTGAGTTTCTTTTCCTTAAGAGAATAATAATTAAGATTATAGATTATAAAGAAAATTAATTATGGACCCCTAAGGGCTTGCAAATGATCAACGAAATCTATTTATGCTTATACTTCTATCTAAAGTAAAGGTTGGAATAATCATATCTATTTGGTTCACCTAATTTGATAAGTATATCCATCCTGTACTGTCATTGTAACCATCGAACTTTGAATTGGAAATTTTGGCCAGTCGCCGTTTTGTGAATCTTGTTTAGTGATAATTTGTTTTGGATCTGGCTTAATTTTGTGCCTATGTAGAAGGATATTTGTTAATCATCTAAATTCGAGAGGTTGATTCTGGATATAGTGAATTGGATCTCAGTGGCGGATACAGGATTTTACGGATGGTGTGTCACCAACCACTAGTAAATAGATTATAAAAAATATTATAGAATTCTTGTATTGTAAACGGGGCCGGTTCTACTTATTGTGTTGCCCTAGGCAACATAAACGATTAATAGTAGAAGAAAAAAAGGCAAAAAAAAACAAGGTTGTCCTAAACAATACGGTGCATTAGAAAATGAATAAATTAGACCAAGTAATAGCAGAAAACAGATGGGCGAAAATAGGTCAATGCCTGCTTCAACATGAATTACAATCGAAGGAATAAATCATAAATTTCAAAAGCAATTATAAGAATGCAGGCATATGTTTCTGTTTGTTTCTTCCAGTTGCACAAGTATGTTCATATTTGTAAACAACCTCAACAAATCTTGCTACTGTAAAATATATGTTCTTCTAATTCTTTGTGACATTTCCTCAAACACCTTGCTCCTGTGAAAATATTTGTTCTTGTGTGTTGCTGACTGCTATCCTTTCTTGCTATTTGTTTTAATAACCTTTTGAGGATATTGGTGTGTCACGTGACACACCATGCACCAACATAGATCCGCCACTGTTGGATCTTTCCCGACCATTAAGAGTAAAGATCCTATCGCTTATTCAATATTTTTTCCATCTTTGTTTTCTTTTTGTTGATGGTGTTATTTGTGTATACTTCTACATCTAGGAAGTCTTAGAGGTTTTTATATTCCTTAGCAAACTATTTTCAAGCTTTTGAGATCTTTTCAAATCTTACTTTTGATTAGAGACCTATTCATGTGTGGATTTAAAGGTTATGTACCTACAAAATTAAGGCATTTTCCTCATTTAATTATAATGGTATAATGATCATAAAGAGTATTTTAAGGAACTATTAAGATTATTGAGCGTATACATCTTACATGATGTTTCAGGGCCCTTTGGGAAGAGCCTACTTATGAGTTATCCTTTATTTATAATTCGGATTCCTTTTTATAATTTGTTTATTGATATATGTTATAAAAAATTTCCTTAAGAAAATTGTGAGGATACACTAATGGTAAAGGGTGAATCTGTAATAACCGTGATCAAGATTACCTATTAATTGATTTAAAAAGTTGGTTTAAAGAAAAATTTAGATAATTCTACACCCTCTTCTCAATTTTTTCTCTTCTCCTCCCCAATGCTGCACATATGCCAGTGAAAAACAAAGACTCTTTTGCCTCTGATTTGGAGTGCGATGGAGACTCTTTTTCGATGCGCTATGGTAGAATCTTCAAGGGATCGCTCCCTTCGTCAATTGCTTTGTTGGCAGTTGTCGTTGCTCCTTCTGCTAGTACTTTGACCAAATCCTCCATAACATTTCCGACTAAGCTACTAATAGAAAACCTTATGCAGCTTTAGTGAACAAAATAAATAAATAAACTAGATTATAGGTCACATGTTTGGGTAGCTCTGATTTGGGTAAGTCCCTTATCTCTTCTTTCTTGGACTTCGCTGGTGACAAGGAAATGCCTGAATTCAACGTTACTGCTGGAATTTCTCCCTTTGTTTTTTTTTGGGGAATGAGGTAGCCGATCATAAAAATATTACCACTGGTTGTGTGACTGAACTGAGTTATACCCATATTGTTGGAAACCCTGTAATAAGAAATGTTGTTAAAATTGTCCCTTGCATTTCTAGTATTCCTATTGGTGCTCCTACCTGCTTACATATTGCCTCTATGAATGTTGAATCTGCCAAAAGCCATGCTAAGTCTGATATGGAAAATTGGGCTTCATTATTTCAGTCATTACTAAAAATGCTATGAGTATTCTCCTACCTCATTTGAAACTATTGTTCGTGATGGAATAAGTATCCTTCCAAAAAAATTTGTTTATTAAGGTACAAACTATTGGTCAGAACATCTTGTCGGTTTCTTCTTAGACTCCACTCTTTTGTGTATTCTGACATGCATGAAGTTGCACAAGGGTTTGGAATCCTAAATGTAGACTTCATGTTTATGTATTCAATATAATATTTTACTTCAAATTTGCTAATTCTAAGGATAAACTTCATTCTCTTAAATCCTATCCTCTTATTGTTTTGGGGAAACCATTTATTATCACACAATGGAGTCACCACGTTGACAATATGAAATATCAGATTCCCTCTAATTCGGTTTGGTCCACCTTCACCCATATCCCCTATGTCCTTCAATCATTGCTTGGTTTGAATCGGTTAGCAAGCCTAACTGGAGACTTTAAAAATTTTTAATGCTGGTACTAAAGCACCTAAGAGTACGCATTTTGCTAGAGCACTTACAGAAACAACTCCTAATAAGTTATTGTCTAAACTGAAAGTTAGAGTAAAAAGCGAAAAGGACATGGAGTTGAAGTGCAATACAAATGGAGCTAGACATATGTGTCCCTTGACATTCTTTTGGTCATGTGTCCGACACATGTTCTTTGGGAGCTGCCGCTTCAGATCCTCCTACCAAAATCCTTTTCTTTAGGCCTATTTTCACACGGGATTTGAAATCTCATGCGTTTGCTCCTTCAATATTTGTTCTTGATATTCTTGATGCATAGGATTCTAATCTTCCTATAGTTGTATCCCCAGTTGAAGTCGATTCACCTGTAGTTGTATCCCCGGTTGATGTTGGTACTGTCCACTGGTTACCTCTACTGCTCTTGTTCCATCTGACGTCCCATTAGACTTGATAATTAAAATATTTACTGGAATTTGATAAGAGTGCTTGGGTTCAATTTGCATCTGAGATAAGGTATGATCATTCAACCGAAAAATTCCTGATGTACATTGAAGATGATGGGAATCTTGGCATTTTAGGTATCATATTGTAGACAATAGTTATCAGTAACAACCTAGAAAATCAGAATCAATTTAAAATTTTTATTTTGGTTATTTTATTGAATTTTGAATAGTTAAAATAATTTATTTTAAATAATAATGATTAAAAATTTATTTAAATCGAAGTTAGAATGAGTATATTTATTTTAATCATAAAAGGGGTTAGAAATAGCGCGGTAGTTTGAAAATTTGAATTAGAACTTTGACTGAATGTACAAGATTCAAAGTAAATCGGATTTTGGTGAAACCAAAAATATTTAAATCTGCTTAAAAATATCTTTCTAACGGATCTAAGAAATTGAAATTTCATATCCAGAATAAAAAGTTATGGCCAGTTAAATATTCAGAATAGCCGCTATGGAATTTAATATGATATATAACCCGTTTAAATAGCCATTTTGCAAACGACCTACATTTTCGACGAAAACAATTTGGTTGGATCCGGAATGACAAATTATTGCAGGATTCCAATTTTCATAATTTTTGGAATTAATACATGAGCGTGGTAAATCAAAACGTATTTTGTCAATTTTAGTCAATTTCGATTGACCAGAAAATTGCCATTTTTCAAACAGTCTCCAAATTCGACAAAATTAATTTTGTCAGGACAGTATCGTCAAAACATGGCTAGATTTATTTTTGGGAATTTTTGGAGTCAAATGAGCTAATGAGACCTATTCCATTATGTCCGGAATATGGGTATTTGGCTAAGTGCAACATTCGCTGGGCTGGATTTGGAGTTGGTGTGAGTTAATGGGCTCTCTATGAAATTTAGAGAATTTAATAATAAAATTTTATTAATTTAAGAATTTCAAAACCATAATAGCTCCTCTCAAGTCAGCCGCCAGAAAACCAAATCAATGGCCATTGTGCTTCCTCCATCTTCCTCGTTTTTCTCCTAATCCGTGCCTCCATGCTCCAAACTCATAAAGGAAAATTTGAAGCCCTTCACGAGCTCTAGTTGATCAACGGAGGAGATCTGGATTGATTGTGTAGCTTGAGGGAATTTCGAACCCAAAGTCGCTGCTTTTCCTTCCAGTTCTGAAGCCGTTGGAGGTGCGAGTTGCACCATTATTGGCGCGCCAGTGGAGGAGGCCAAGGAGGTCGGAGGCGCAGTCCACGATCTGATTTCGGCGATCTCTGGTGCGTGGCGTGGTGAACCCTAAAGGGGTTGTCGAGTTCTATTCATGTACAGAAGCTCAACGTAGAAGACATGGACAAAACAGTAATTAAACAAAAAGGTTTAGGGGAAAATATAATTAATTAAGTTAATTATTATTTTTCATTGTTTGATGTATAACTGACTGTAACTTTTGCAAACGATTACAGAATTTGATGAGGTTCCGTAAATTCGATATCTACATTTCAGAAGTGACCGGAGAATTTTTGGAGCCTTCTACAGTTTTGAAGAAATAAAAAGCAATGTGAGATTTTTGAATCCAAATTAAATAAATAAAATTATATTAGGTTGCAAACGAAGTTTAGAAACTCCCGACACCCGTCATCCACAGACCATGAACGACTTGATTGTATTGTTGTGAATTTGATTGTAATTGTGGTTGTTTGATTTTGGTTGAAACGAAATCGATCGTGTTTGTGGAAAATCCATTATATAGTAGAAAAAAATTGTATTAGGAAAATATGACCCTTGTATCGCCGCGAGGGCTATGTTAGCGCGAGGAGCCGTACTAGGGACGGTGCCAGTTTTTAATTACCTTGCCGTTATGCTGCCGAAATTTTCTGAAATATTTATATGTTGTGAAATATTCATGTTTTGATATAAAAAAATTTGAACAATAAAGATTAGATTTTATTGTATATATTAAATTAAAAATGATCATTACTTGGAATTAAATTGTTTAACAATAAAAAGTTACATTTTTATTGTAAATAAGAAAAGTGAAAATTGATCACTATTTTGAATTAAATTTTTTAACAATAAAAAGTTATATTTTTATTGTAAATAAGAAAACATTAAAAATGATCATTACTTGGAATTAAATTGTTCAACAATAAAAAGTTACATTTTTATTGTAAATAAGAAAAGTGAAAAATGATCATTATTTTGAATTAAATTGTTTAATAATAAAAAGTTACATTTTTATTGTAAATAAGAAAACATGGAAAATGATTCATTGTTTAAATAAAAAGGTAAACAATAAAAATCTCATATTTATTATATATGGAATATATGAAAATGAACATTATTTGAATAGAAAATATTTTAACAATTAAAATCTCATTTTTATTGTATAACAGAATATATGAAAATGAACATTATTTGAATAGAAAACATTTTAACAATAAAAATCTCATTTTTATTGTATATACAGAATATATGAAAATGAACATTATTTGAATAGAAAATATTTTAACAATAAAAATCTCATTTTTATTGTATATACAGAAGATATGAAAATGAACATTATTTGAATAGAAAATATTTTAGCAATAATATCTAATTTTTATTGTATATACAGAATATATGATAATGAACATTATTTGAATAGAAAATATTTTAACAATAAAAATCTCATTTTTATTGTATATACAGAATATATGAAAACGAACATTATTTGAATAGAAAATATTTTAACAATAAAAATCTCATTTTTATTGTATATACAGAATATATGAAAATGAACATTAGTGGAATAGAAAAGTTGTTTAACAAATAAAAATACATTTTTTGTGTAATATAGAAGAGATTACATTTTTATGTAATATAAAAATATTTCATTTTCTATGTAATATAGAAAAGATCACATTTTTATACAATGTAAAGAGATTACATTTTTATGTAATATAAAAAGATTACATTTCTATGTAATATAAAAAGATTGCATTTTTATGTAATATAAAAAGATTGCATTTCTATGTAATATTAAAAGATTACATTTTTATGTAATATAAAAAGATTACGTTTTTATGCATAAAAAGATTAAATTTTTTATGTAACACAAAAAAATTACATTTTTATACAATGTAAAGAGATTACGTTTTTATGCAATATAAAAGTATTTATTTGCAATATAAAAAGATTATATTCTTATGCAGCATTTGTTTAATGTAAAGAAGTTAACAGTAAAAAGATTACATTTCTATTGTAAATGTGCAATATGATAAATGATCCAATGAAAAGACCCATTGTTTAATAAAATGAGTTGACATAGAATTTACATTTTATTATGAATGAATCATTAGAAAAGATCCATTGTTTGATGAAATGAGTTGACATAAAAATTTACATTTTTATGTAAGAATGAATTATTTAAAAAGATTCAGGTTTGAAAATATATTAACATTAAAAATATGTTGACATTAAAAATTTACATTATTAATGTAAAGATGATTCATAGGGAAAAGATTCAAGTTCGAAAAATATGTTAACATTAAAATTTACATTTTAATGTAAGAAGAAAAATCATCATTTGGTAAATATGTTTTTGTTAAATCAAAAACAATAATCGTTGACATTTTAGCAAAATTAGAAAAAGATCCATGTGTGAAAATATATTTTCGTTAGATAAAATATTCTTTTTAACATGTATATAAAATGTAGAAAATTACTTAAAGAATAAATAATTTGAAATCATCGAACGAATGAATTATATTTATATGTATATAAATATAAATTAAAATAAAACGAATCGCGCTGTTGCAGTTCGCGATTTGGAATCGTAACTTCAAACGATTATACCAAGAGATCCGACCGTCGGATTTCCCCAAAACGGGAACCGTTGGGTTCGCTTTGAATGATCTTTCAAATGATATAAAATTTGCTTAGATCCAACGGTTAGATTTTGAGAAATGTGTAAATCAAATTTTGATTAAAACAGCGCCAGGGCCGCATAATGACTCGAAACGTCGTTTAATTAAAAATGACTATTTTTATATAAATAAAAATAGCGATAAATCATTAAAAAATATTATAAAAGATATGGAATGAAAAGAATTGACTTCAATTATATATATTCGCGAATTGTTTGAAAAGACCGAGTTAATTCTCATTTCAAATAATTGATCAACGATTAGAAGTCGAAGATTTGAAGACCATGGATAGAAGAACGGCGATCTTCACATCGAATGGATGACTACTGATGCCCTGGATATGTTGGCTCTTAGGAAGGGGTTACAGTGGTAGTTGTCTGGACGTACTTGTTGATTGTCCAGATATGTGAGAGCCTCTCTTCTGTATTGGACATAAGGAACGAGGAATAAGGTGTCTCTGGTTTCGTTAAGACCCAGAACGGACTTGTAAATGGATGTGCTGACATTAGATTTTATTCTATTTTGATTGATTTCTATTAAATATATATCCGCTTGGTGGCGGAGAATTTATTCTCTTGCTTAACACCCTTCTCTGAGACGTACGAGCTCAGAGGTTATAGACATCAGTCGCATGGCGTGAACTGTCAATGTGGCATGCCAAGATGCAAATGATCAAGGCTTATTGTTGAAAAGCAGAGCCTTGTGGATGATGATCAAAGCATGAATTTAATTAGTATAGCTTTTTAAATAGCCATAACGACCCGGATTTTGACCGGACCTAATCAATCGCAAAATCGACCAAGACTGTTCAAAAATCTGAATATGCTAACTCTGGGAATACAATACATCAGAACAAATAACAGAAGACTTTTATTACATCATAATAATGTTACATCAGAGTATAGAATATCAGAGTACATTGAATATAATTCAGCGAAAGGGTAATTTACAATAGATTTAATACAGTGCAACAGAAACAATAAACTGACACAGCGGAAGGTTATCAAAGCTCTGGACACAGCTTTAAGCTTTGATCCAGAATCCTGCTCAGCATACCTGCAAAATAAGTTATTCGACTGCCCGTGTGGAAAAGAGGGCACCTGAATTTGCAAAGTGAAACAAACTACGGGTCAATCATGGGACTGGAATGATAAATCTTTACTTAACTTAACTAGTAATAAGGCTAATCACAGGACCACGCCGCTAATGCAGAACGGGTTTTTTCCATTGGATTGCTAGTGCATGAAATAAAGTAAATCGATAAACAACGCAATGCTTTTTAGAAAAATGAAACCATTGTAAGACTCAAGTCCCATCACACAAGGCAACGCAAACCGGATGATAGAGTTTTACCATATAATGGTCAAAAATGCTTGATACGATAAAGACAGATTTGATATTATTATTAGTTTATATATGTTTCAAAAACATTTCAATCATAATGTATCAATCATAGACGACATAGTTACAATATACTATGTTGCCATACTAATTCTACAATCAAAGCCGCATGATGTTGTATTGGAAGTTGGATTTCGATCATGAGTCAAGGCTAGGAACGATCTCCTTACCGATTCGAGACACTCTAGCAATGTCTCAGGATCACACCTACGGGCAACCCTTGGATACTGCAGGGCCGTTCCACAAATACTTTAGTGGATTAGTTATGCCTGAACACACGCTTCCCGGTCCTATCGAACCTATAATTTGGCCATTGGCGACCAATTAATCTGAGGCCTAAAAAATTCCATCATCCACATAAGTAAAAAATGTCAGGGCTGGTAAGTCGCTTACACCACTTCTAGCTAGAAAGAAACGTGTGCACTCCCTGCATTCCCTTGTTCCGTTTTTGACTCATACCGGGGTGTAAGGCTCGCGAGGTCATGCTATACACAAAGTTTTGTCGAAATAGGCTATGCTTTGACCATCAAACACAAGGCTCTGCTTTTCAACAAAAGCCTTGATCATTTGCATCTTGGCGTGCCACATTGACAATTCACGCCATGTGATCGATAACTACTAATATATAATCTCTAAGCTCGTACGTCTCAGAGAAGGGTGTTAAGCAACAGAATAAATTCTCTGCCACCACAGATATATATTAAATAGAAATCAATTTAATTTACATGGAATGAAATCCAATGCCAGACACACATCCATTTACAAGTCCGTTCTGGGTCTGAACGAAACCGGAGTCACCTTATTCCTCGTCACGTATGTCCAATACGAAAGAGAGGTGCTCGCTTATCCGGAAAATCAACAAGTACGTCCAGATAACTATCACTTTAACCCTTTCCTGGGAGCAAATCAGTCCAGGGCATCAGTAGTCATCCATTCGATGTGAAGATCGCTAGTCTTCAATCACCATCTTCAATGTCTTCGACTTTAAATCGTCATATAATTATTTGAAATGAGATTGAACTCGATCTTTTCAAATAATTCGCGCATAATTATAATTTAAAATCATTTCATATCGTTAATATTATTTTGTAACGATTTCTCGCTATTTTTATTTATATAAATAGCCCAATTTAATTTAACGACGTTTCCGGTCAATAGGCGGCCCTAGCGCTGTTTTCATCAAAATTTGATTTACACATATCTTGAAATCTAACCGTTAGATTTTGACTTATTTTATATCGTTGAAAAGATCTTCCCAAAGCGGTCCTAAGGGTTCTAGTTTTGGAAAAATCCGACGGTCGGATATTTAGTATAATCGTTTAAAGTTAAGATTCCGAAACGCGAACTACCACGCTCGATTCGTTTAATTTTAATATATATATATATATATAATTATATATAAATATAAACTATTCGATGACTCGTCTAACATATTTAACATGCCAAATAAAAGAATGTTTTATTGGCATAGCACATCTAAATGTTCATAATGTCAAATAAATATGTATTTCATTTACATGACATCTTCGCCAATGACAAATAAAAGGATAAATTTTATTTTCATTATTTGAGTGCAATTTCTATTTTATACTTTAACAAATAAAAAGAAATATTCTTATTTGTTTATAGTTTCAATGTATGACATGACACCCATAAAAATGTTTATTTTAATTTGCATACAAACTCTAATATATATTCTGACAATAAAAATGTCTCTTTAATCTATACACAGATTCTAATGTGTATATTTGCAATAGAAATGTCTCTTTCATATATACTCGAATTCTAATGAGTATATTGACAATAGAAATGTCACTTTAATATATAAACAAATTCTAGTGTGTATATTGACAATAGAAATGTTTATATAATTTGCGTACAAACTCTATTTCAACAAAATGCGTAAAAAGTGATACATTCATTTTTGTTGATAATTCAAGTTCAACAAAATGATTAAAAAGTGATTCGTTCATTTTGTTGACAATTCTAATTTAACAAAATGAATATTTTGTTGCAACACAAATCTATTTACCAAAAATGCTATTTGTGTTTTTAACTCTTTTATTTAATAAAAATGTGATTTTCGTTTTATTTCAAATCTAAGTAATAAAAATGTAATTTTTGTTTTCAACCATCATATTTAACAAAATGTAATTTTTGTTTCAACTATTATATTTTGACAAAAATGAATATTTTGTTTCAACTAATTTATTTGGCCAAAAATGTTCATTTTGACAAGAATGTGTATTTTGATTCAACTAACCTGTTTTGACAAAAGTGTATATTTTGACAAAATATATGTTTTGATTCAATTAATCTATGTTGACGAAAGTGAATATTTTGACAAAAATATATGTTTTGATTCAACCAATCTGTTTTGACAAAACAATAAAGATGATGACTTTGTTTTGTCGACAAATCTATTTTAACAAAACAATAAAAATGATAACTTTGTTTTGTCGACAATTCTAATTCAATAAAACAAATAGAAGTGATATGTTTGTTTTGTTAACATTTCTAATTCAACAAAACAAATAAAATGGTATTTTTGTTTTGTTTACATTTCTCTATTCAACATAACAAATATAAATGATAATTTTATTTGTTTACAATTTTTATTTAACAAAAACGATATTATTGTTTTAACACAAATCTATATGACAAAAATATGTAATTTTTGTTCTAACTCAATTCGAATTTACCAAAAATAAAAAATTTGTTCTAACCATTATATTTTGACAAAAATGCCAATTTTATTTCAACAGTTACATTTCGACAAAAGTGGCCAATTTGGTTTCAGCTATTATAACTTGACAAAAGCAACAAATTGGTTTCAACTTTGATAATTTGACAAAAGCGACAAATTTGTTTAACTACTATAATTTGGCAAAAGTGTATGCTTTGTTTTAACTATACTGATTGGCAAAAATGAATGTTTTTGTTCAACTAAACTATATTGGCAAAATGAATAATTTTATTTAACTGAACTATTTTAACAAAAGTGATTATTTTTATTCAACTAAACTATATTAACAAAAGTGAATATTTTTGTTCAACTAGACTATATTAACAAAAGTGGATATTTTTATTCTAATAAACATTCTACCAAAAGTGTTACTTTTATTTACATAACATATTTCTAACAAAATGATGTTTTTATTTACATAACATATTTCTAACCTAACAAACGTTTTATTAACAAAAATGATATTTCTAATCTAACATAACGTCTATTAACAAAAATGATATTTCTAGTCTAACATAACATTTTATTGACAAAATGGTATTTTTAGTCTAAGGCAACATTTTATAACAAAAATGTTATTTTATTCTAATGTGCATTTTATAACAAAAATGTTATTTTATTCTAATGCAACATTTTTATACTAATAAAACATTTCTAACTAAATTGACCTTTTTAATCTAAGTATACATTTCTTAACAAAAATGCTATTTTTAGTCTAAATAAACATTTCCTAACAACAATGTTATTTTTAACCTAAATAAACATTTCTTATAAAAATGAACTTTTTTATTCTAATAATTCTAATTCAACAAAACACATAAAAATGATAACTTTATTTTGTTGACATTCTATCTTAACAAAATAAGTAAAATAATAACTTCGTTTTGTTAACCATTCTCATTTAACAAAATTGATGTTTTTGTTCTAATATGACATTGTCTAAATAAAGTGATATTTTTTTATTGTCTCATCTTTTAAATGAAAACAAAACTACATTAAAAATCTAATTTTTTTAATGAAAACAAAACTACATTAAAAATGTAATCTTTTAATGAAAACAAAAGTACATTAAAAATGTAATCTTTTAATAAAAACAAAAGTACATTAAAAATGTAATCTTTTTTATGGAAATAAAATTACATTAAAAATGCAATCTTTTAAATGGAAACAAAATTACATTAAAAATGTAATCTTTTAAATGAAAACAAAATTTCATTTTTAATTCTAACATGACATTTATAACATAAAGGATATTTCTATACTAATATAACATTTCTAGCGGAATGATGTTTCTATACAAATATACATTTCTAACATAAATGAAGTTTCTATTTTAACAAAACTTTTCTAAACAAATGATGCTTGTGTTTTAACAAAACTTATATTATTATTCTAATATGACATGTTTAACAATAATGATATTATTGTTCTAATAAAACATTTTAAACTAAAATGACATGTTTAATCTAAATAAACGTTTTTATCTAAAATGATCTTTTTATTCTAATGTACATTTTCTAACAAAATGACATTTATAACATGACATATCTTTATTCTAATAAATGACAATTTAATATTGTCAATCCTAATTCAATAAAAGATGACAAATTTAGATTGTCAATTCAAATTTAATAAAAGATGACAAATTTATATCGTCAATCCTAATTTAACAAAGGGCATTGTTATTGACACTCCAAATATTGTTAAGGGGAGACCAATTTTTAATTTTAAAAAAAATTGTTAAGGGGAGTACCAATGGGGAAAGTAACTCCTTAACAAACAAATGTAATTTTACCTTATTACCCATTTAGGCTTATCTTCATTTTTATGTTCATTAAACTATTTTTTAATGGTTAATCAGTACCGTTAGCAGTGGAGAAATCAAACATTAAACAAAAAAACATGAAAGAACATAATATGATATTGACATAGGAGAGTGAGCGTTATTGTGGGGTTTATCACCAATCAACAGTAATTGGATCGTTTGTCCTCGTATAAGGAGTGAAAATAAGAGGGAATCCAAAGACTATGATTTTATGTCAAATTCTTATATCTAAATAGACTTTCTTTATACACACACACACATATAAAAACATAAACACACACATACATTATTAATACATATGTTTATTATATGTACATATACAATGTTTAATTGTTTTATATTAGTTCAATATATATTCAAATTGCAATAAAAATACATATTAAAATTATATGTACACCTTAAATTTAATTACATATATTTTTACTATTGAGTTATGATTTCCAACCATGATTACACACACACATCATCCATAGAGCATCGAGTATAATCTTTGGGCATGTATCATTCTAATAGCGAATTCGTTTTTATTTTTACGCCGATAATGGAAATGGTTTCTGGGTACAAAAATTTGCATCTACGCAGTTGCTAGAAGTGAATGAAAGTTTTCTTATTCTACATTTGCTATGAAATTTTTTTTATTCTATATTTGCTACTCCAATCGTTCTTACAAAAATTCCAGCAAATCAGTGATAAAATTGGAGTTGTTAGTTATGGTTTAATCCCTAGACCACATACTAAAATAGGAGTCATGACAATTTTCTTTATATCTGATCCCAAAGATATTATAGCAACTTTTGTTCCTTTGTTAGAATAATTCAACCAAAGTTGAATTCCAGCAATCCGAAATATTATAAATTCACAAAGAGGAAAGTGATGTTTTCTTCGATTTTTTCCTGACGTAAATTTATAGTTGAAACGATTTAGGGTTTTTGTGATTTAAGAGATTGATGATTTTACGATGAGTAATTTTTAGAAGGGTAAAAGCATATAGAGTTAAAAAAAATAGTCACCTACTTTGACCTCCCCTTAACAATTTAAAAAAAGTGGAGTGTTCTTAAAATTTGACCCCCCCCTTAACAAAAAATG
The DNA here is from genome assembly GCA_030737875.1 of Allium sativum. Taxonomy (NCBI): domain Eukaryota; kingdom Viridiplantae; phylum Streptophyta; class Magnoliopsida; order Asparagales; family Amaryllidaceae; genus Allium; species Allium sativum. Next base: position 311,849,090 of record CM060912.1, read on the forward strand.
GAGTGTCGATAACAATGCCCTTAACAAAAGGTGACAGATTTATATATACATAACATGATCTAACAAGAAATGATATTTTAATGTTGATATAACATGATCAAACAAGAACGATATTTTAATGTTACATTTTAAAGATTATACTTCTATTATACCACAATATAATTCAGCAAATCATCACCATTACAACCAATATAAATATATATATTTCTATATAATTTAGTTTTAATTTTAAATCGAGAAATCTCACCGAAAGCTTTCCACTCCACCAAAAATTGAGACGAGATCTAAATCTATTTTATTTCGTTCCATGAGGTAGTGTTCTTGAACATGATTCCAATGGTTCGAAAATCATTAAATTCCATTCTGTATTGAACAAGATATGATAATTTTAAATATTGATTATATTAAATAATTAACTTTAATTAATTTTCTCTAATCACCATTCAAATTAATCCAAGTCGTCCATTCCATGATCCCAAGGCCGCTGTCTTCTCCCTCCATTGTTCCGTAATATGCTCCAAATGAAAACCCATCATCGACAATTACAAACCGTCGCCGCCCATCACCTCAGCGGATCGGAGTCCGATCGCACCCCATCCCGACAACCACCATCAAGCCACTTCGCACCGCCGTAATCCTCCACCAGCTCGCACACCCGTAGCCCCCGTAAAACATGATCGAACGCATTAAGTTCATGCCATAAATTCGCCCAGTATACTCTCTTAAACATGATCTTAACCGTAACATTTCGTAGCTCTTACGATGCTATTCCATTTATGTATTGAAATCAGATTTTAATCCGCAATGGAATGAGGGATTTTAAGGGATGAAATTGGAGCGTTCGCAGCCATGGTTTTATAAGGTGGCGGCGGCTGTACAATATGAGCTAGGGTCTTGGATTATGTATATTTAAAATATTTTAAATTATTCAATTCTTTAATTAACAAAAAAGCCCGTTTATTTCTACCAATTCCAATTTCAGCCCATAGAATGTTGTCCCTAGCCAAATACCCCTATTCCGGACCCAATAGACTAGGTCCCATCAGTCCATTTGATTTTCTTAGCCCACTTTTCTTTATTTTAAAATATAAGTCATTTAATCCTTTAATTTTATCGTACATTTTAATTTACCAGGGCCGCATACTGACTCTAAAAATTACAGAAAAATTATATCTAGCTATGTTTTGACGATACGGTCCTAACAAAATTAATTTTGTCGAATTTGGAGACCGTTTTAAAAATAGCCATTTTCTGGTCGATCCAAATTGACTAAAATTGACAAAACACGTTTTCTTTTGCCACGTTCATATATTGACTCCAAAAATTATGAAAATTGGAATCTTGCAATAATTTGACATTCCGGTTTCAACAAAAGTGGTTTCGTCAAAAACGGAGGTCGTTTGAAAAATGGTTGTTTTTATTATTAAAAATATATATAAATTCTACAACGACTATTTTGAATTTTAAACTGGGCATAACTTTTAATTCCCGCTATGAAATTTCGATTTTTCGGATTCGTTGGAAAGATATTTTAAAATATATTCTAATATTTTTGGTTTCACTAAAATCTGATTTATTTTGCATCCTGTACAGTCAGTCAAAGTTCAAATTCAAATTTTCAAACTACAGCGCTATTTCTAACTCCTTTTATAATTAAAATAAATATATTCGTTATAAATTCAATTTAAATAAATTTTTAATCGTAATTATTTAAAATAAATCATTTTAAATATTCAAAATTCATTAAACTTTCTTATTTTTTTTTAAAAATTGGTCCCAAAATTCCGGGTTGTTACAATCTCCCCCACTTAAAATATTTTCGTCGCCGAAAAGGAAAGAAGCTGAAAGTTGTTTGATTAACCAATTTGATTTTCATTCTTTTATCGGTTTCAGTAATTTTATTAGTTGATTAACTTTTCAAATATATATAACTTTTACATATTCAAAAATCATATTTTCTAAAATCGAATTATATATAATCACAAATACGTTAATCATAAACTTGTCACTCTCAACTCATTCTACGGCATTACTAACCCATCTCTAATGAGTTTTCTCATTCTAGGATACTGCTGATCCTATCCCTAATGAGTATTCTTATTGGATATTACTAATCCAATCTCTAATGAGTCTTTTGTTCAGCTCTAACGAGTTTTACCCCCAAAGATTTGAGCTAACCAAAGCTCTGATACCAACTGTAACGACCCGAATTTTACCCGGACCTAATCAATTGCAAAATCGACCAAGACCATTTAAAAACTCGAATACTCTAACTCTAGGAATACAACACATCAGAACTAACAACAGAAGACTTTTTTTACATCATAATAATGTTACATCAGAGTATAGAATATCAGAGTATATTGAATATAATACAGTGGAAGGTTAATTTACAATAGATTTAATACAGTGCAGTGGAAACAATAAGCTGACACAGCGAAAGGTTATCAAACCTCTGGACACAGCTTTAAGCTTCGATCCAGAATCCTGCTTAACATATCTGCAAAATAAGCTACTCGACTGCCCATGTAGAAAAGAGGGCACCCGAGTTTGCAAAGTGAAACAAACTACGGGTCAGTCATGGAACCGGTATGAGAAATCTTTACTTAACTTAACTAGTAATAAGGCTAATCACAGGACCATGATGCTAACGCGGAACAGGTTTATTCCATTGGATTGCCAGTGCATGAAATAAAGTTAATCGTTAAACAACGCAATGCTTTTTAGAAAAATGAAACTATTATAGGACTCAAGTCCCATCACACAATGCAACGCAAACCGGAGGATAGAGCTTTACCTTATAATGGTCAAAAATGCTTGATACGATAAAGATGGATTTGTAATTATTATTAGTGTATATATGTTTCAAAAACATTTCAATCATAATGTATCAATCATAGACGGCATAGTTACCATATACTATGTCGCCATACTAGTTCTACAATCAAACCGCATGATGTCGTATTGGAAGTTGGATTTTCATCATGAGTCAAGGCTAGGAACGATCTCCTTACCGATTCGAGACGCTCTAGCAATGTCTCAGGATCATACCAACGGGCAACCCTTGGATGCTGCAAGGCCGGTCCACAAATACTTTAGTCGATTAGTTATGCTTGAACACACGCTTCCAGGTCCTATCGAACCTATAATTTGGCCATTGGCAACCAATAAATCTAAGGCCTCAAAAATTCCATCATCCACATAAGTAAAAAATGTCAGGGCTGGTAAGTCGCTGACATCAATTCTAGCTAGAAAGAAACGTGTGCACTCACTGCGTTCCCTTGTCCCGTTTTTGACTCATACCGGGAGGCTCGCGAGGTCACGCTATGCCGAAATAGGCTATGCTTTCATCATCAACCACAAGGCTCTGCTTTTCAACAAAATCCTTGATCATTTGCATCTTGGCATGCCACATTGACAAATAACGCCATGCGATCGATAACTACCAATATATAACCTCTGAGCTCGTACATCTTAGGGAAGGGTGTTAAGCAAGAGAATAAACTCTCCGCTACCACAGATATATATTAAATAGAAATCAATTTAATTTACATGGAATGAAATCCAATGTCAGACACACATCCATTTACAAGTCCGTTCTGGGTCTGAACGAAACCGGAGTCACATTATTCCTCGTCACGTATGTCCAATACGAAAGAGAGGTGCTTACTTATCCAGACAATCAACAAGTACGTCCGAACAACTGCCACTTTAACCCTTTCCTGGAAACAAATCAGTTTAGGGCATCAGTAGTCATCCATTCGATGTGAAGATTGCCGGTCTTCAATCATTATCTTCAATGTCTACGACTCTAAATCGTCATATAATTATTTGAAATGAGATCGAATTCGGTCTTTTCAAATAAATCTCGCATAATTATAATTTAAAATCATTTTATATCGTTAATATTATTTTATAACGATTTCTCGCTATTTTTATTTATAAAAATAGCCCAATTTAATTTAACGACGCTTCGGGTCAATAGGCAGCCCTAGCGCTGTTTTCATCAAAATTTGATTTACACAGATCTCAAAATCTAACCGTTAGATTTTTGACGAATTTTATATCGTTGAAAAGATCTTCCCAAAGCGATCCTAACGGTTCCGTTTTGGGAAAATCTGACGGTCGGATCTTTCGGTATAATTGTTTAAAGTTAAGATTCCAAAACGCGAAGTACCACGCGCGATTAGTTTAATTTTAATTTATATATAATTATATATAAATATAAACTACTCGACGACTCATCTAACGTATTTAACACGCCAAATAAAAGAATGTTTTATTGGCATAACACATCTAAATGTTCATAATGTCAAATAAATATGTGTTTCATTTACATGACATCTTTGCCAATAACAAATAAAAGGATAAATTTTATTTTCATTATTTGAGTGCAATTTCTATTTTATACTTTAACAAATAAAAAGAAATATTCTTACATGTTTATAGTTTCAATGTATAACATGACACCCACAAAAATATTTATTTTAATTTGCATACAAACTCTAATATATATTCTGATAATAAAAATGTCTCTTTAATCTATACACAGATTCTAATGTGTATATTTGCAATAGAAATGTCTCTTTTATATATACTCGAATTCTAAAGAGTATACTAACAATAGAAATGTCACTTTAATATATACACAAATTCTAGTGTGTATATTGACAATAGAAATGTTTCTATAATTTGCGCACAAACTCTATTTCAACAAAATGCATAAAAAGTGATACATTCATTTTTATTGACAATTCAAGTTCAACAAAATGATTAAAAAGTGATTCGTTCATTTTGTTGACAATTCTATTTCAACAAAATGACTAAAAGTGACAATTTCATATTGTCAACAATTCTAGTTTAACAAATTGAATATTAATTATATTTCATATTGTTAACAATTCTAATTTAACAAAATGAATATTTTTGTCGCAACACAAATCTATTTACCAAAGACGATGTTTGTGTTTTTAACTCTTTTATTTAACAAAAATGTGATTTTTGTTTTATTTCAAATTCAATTAACAGAAATGTAATTTTTGTTTTTAACCATCATATTTAACAAAATGTAATTTTTGTTTCAACTATTATATTTTGACAAAAATGAATATTTTGGTTCAATTAATCTATTTGGCCAAAAATGTTCATTTTGACAAGAATGTGTATTTTGATTCAACTAACCCGTTTTGACAAAAGTGTACATTTTGACAAAATATATGGTTTGATTCAATTAATCTATTTTGACAAAAGTGAATATTTTGACAAAAATATATATTTTGATTCAACTAATCTATTTTGACAAAACAATAAAGATGATGACTTTGTTTTGTCGATAAATCTTTTTCAACAAAACAATAAAAATGATAACTTTGTTTTGTCGACAATTCTAATTCAACAAAACAAATAGAAGTGATGTGTTTGTTTTGTTTACATTTCTAATTCAACAAAACAAATAAAATGATATGTTTGTTTTGTTTACATTTCTCTGTTCAACTTAACAAATATAAATGATAATTTTATTTGTTTAAAATTTTTATTTAACAAAAACAATGTTATTGTTTTAACACAAATCTATATGACAAAAATGTAATTTTTGTTCTAACTCAATTCTAATTTACCAAAAATGAAAATTTGTTCTAACCATTATATTTTGACAAAAATGCCAAGTTTGTTTCAACTGTTACATTTCGACAAAAGTGGCCAATTTGGTTTCAACTATTATAATTTGACAAAAGCAACAAATTGGTTTCAACTTTGATAATTTGACAAAAGCAACAAATTTGTTTAACTACTATAATTTGACAAAAGTGTATGCTTTGTTTTAACTATACTGATGGCAAAAATGAATATTTTTGTTCAACTAAACTATATTGACAAAATGAATAATTTTATTTAACTGAACTATATTAACAAAGGTGATTATTTTTATTCAACTAAACTACGTTAACAAAAGTGAATATTTTTATTCAACTAGACTATAATAACAAAAGTGGATATTTTTATTCTAATAAACATTCTACCAAAAGTGTTACTTTTATTTACATAACATATTTTAACAAAATGATGTTTTTATTTACATAACATATTTCGAACCTAACATAATGTTTTATTAACAAAAATGATATTTTTAATCTAACATAATGTTTATTAACAAAAATGATATTTCTAGTCTAACATAACATTTTATTAACAAAATTGTTTTTTTAGTCTAAGGCAACATTTTGTAACAAAAATGTTATTTTATTATAATGTACATTTTATAACAAAAATGTTATTCTATTCTAATGCAACATTTTTATACTAATAAAATACTTCTAACTAAATTGACCTTTTTAATCTAAATATACATTTATTAACAAAAATGTTATTTTTAGTCTAAATAAACATTTCCTAACAAAAATGTTATTTTTAACCTAAATAAACATTTCTTATAAAAATGATCTTTTTTATTCTAATAATTCTAATTCAACAAAACACATAAAAAGGATAACTTTATTTTGTTGACATTCTATCTTAACAGAATAAATAAAATAATAACTTCATTTTGTTAACCATTCTCATTTAACAAAATTGATGTTTTTGTTCTAATATGACATTATCTAAATAAAGTGATAATTTTTTTATTGTCTCATCTTCTAAATGAAAACAAAACTATAGTAAAATCTAGTCTTTTTAATGAAAACAAAACTACATTAAAAATGTAATCTTCTAATGAAAACAAAAGTACATTAAAAATGTAATCTTTTAATGAAAACAAAAGTACATTAAAAATGTAATCTTTTTAATGGAAAAAAAATTACATTAAAAATGTAATCTTTTAAATGGAAACAAAATTTCATTTTCAATTCTAACATGACATTTATAACATAAAGGATATTTCTATACTAATATAACATTTCTAGCGTAAATGATCGATGTTTCTATAAAAATATACATTTCTAACATAAATGAAGCTTCTGTTTTAACAAAACTTTTCTAAACAAAAGATGCTTGTGTTTTAACAAAACTGATATTTTTATTCTAATATGACATGTTTAACAATAATGATATTATTGTTCTAATAAAACATTTCAAACTAAAATGACATGTTTAATCTAAATAAACATTTTTATCTAAAATGATCTTTTTATTCTTATGTACATTTTCTAACAAAATGACATTTATAACATGACATATCTTTATTCCAATAAATGACAATTTAATATTATCAATCCAAGTTCAATAAAAGATGACAAATTTAGATTGTCAATTCAAATTTAACAAAAGATAACAAATTTATATCGTCAATCCTAATTTAACAAAAGATGACATATTTATATATACATAACATGATCTAACAAGAAACGATATTTTAATGTTGATATAACATGATCAAACAAGAATGATATTTTAATGTTACATGTTAAAGATTATACTTCTATCATACCACAATATAATTCAGCAAATCATCACCATCCCAACCAATATAAATATATATATATTTATTTATTTCTATATAATTTAATTTTAATTTTAAATCGAGAAATCTCACCGAAAGTTTTCCACTTCACCAAAAATTGAGACGAGATCTAAATCTGTTTTAGTCCGTTCCATGAGGTAGTGTTCTTGAACACGATTCCAACGGTTCGAAAATCACTAAATTCCATTCTGTTTTGAACAAGATATGATAATTTTAAATATTGATTACATTAAATAATTAACTTTAATTAATTTTCTCTAATCACCGTTCAAATTAATCTGAGTTGTGAAGACCCATGTCAAAATAAGGGCACCCAGAGTTTAGGTTAAAACAATAAACTCCAGGTCAGTTATGTGACTGGTGTGAGAACTAAAACAGTTATTAATCTTTATTTTAAAGTTAGGTAAATTAAGGGAACACGCCGTATAACACGGAACAGGTTTCCTCCCAAGAATACCAGTGCATAAAACAAACAACGCAATGCTAAATAAAGAAAAATGAAGCTATTATAAGACCCAGGTCCCATCACACAATGCAACACAAGCCGGAGGATATGGTTTTTACCTTATAATAGCCAAAGAATGCTTGATATGCTAAAAACAAATCATTTGATACTATTATAAGTGCATAATGTATAAAACAACTTCAAATCATAAGTATCAATCATAGATGGCATAAGCGCCCTATCCCATTATGTCGCCATACTAGGCTCAACAAATAAAACCGCAAAGTCATGTATTTGGAAATTGGATTTCCATCTGCGAAACGAGGCAAAAGGTAGTCCTCACCAATTCGATACTCTCTAGACCGAGCCTCAGCACCCAGACACAGGTGAGCCCTTGGATCGTCAGGGCCGGTCCACCGATGTGGATTGAAATGCCTGAACACTGCGTTTCCCCACCCTTTGGGGCGTAAATGAGCCAAATGACTCCATCGGCTCCACACAGTCACCGATATATCTGAGGCGCCTCGCAACAGCAACAACCACATAAGTCAAACTCGTCAGGGCGTGTAAAACCACTGACGCCACTTCTAACTAGAAGGAAACGCATGCCCTCCATGAGGTCCTCTCCCGTTTCTGGTTCACAACCGGGGTGTGAGGCTCGCGAATTCACGTTACACAAAGCTATGCCACATAGGCGGTGCTTTGATCATCAACCACAAGACTTTGCTTTTCAACAGAAGCCTCGATCAATTGCCACTTAGGCATGCCACACAGGCAATTCACTCCATGCGTTTGATATCCATCAATATATAACCTCTGAGCTCGTACGTCTCAGATAAGGGCGTTAAGCAAGAGAATAAATTCTCCGCTACCAAACAGATATATATTTAATAGAAACCAATCACACAGAATAAAATCCAATGTCAGACACACGGTCCATTTACAAGTTCGTTCTGGGTCTGAACGAAACCGGAGGCACCTTGTACCTCGCATATCCATCGATCTCCAAGTACGTCTGGACGATCACTAACTGATTCCATCCTCTTGGGTGTACGACCCAATCAAGATCATCAATAATTATCCAAATGACGTGAAGACCTCCGGTCTTCAACCACAGTCTTCATCTTCGACACCATGTCGAATTAGTTATTCAGAATGGGATAAACCCGGTCTTTCTGAATAACTCGCGTATATAATAAACGAGTGTTACACAAACACAACATACGCCTCATTCCAATTCAGAATATTCTTTTATTCAAATATTCTTATACTTTGGGAAAGATTCTTATTAATTTTATCAAAGATAAATTCTTTAAATTTATTCTTTAATCTTCTTTGAATATTAATTCAAACTAGTCGGGATTAGCGAACCATACCGGAGTAATCATTTATTTTATTTCCCAATCCCCACCTATTCATCCCATGAAGTAAAACTGGTCATACTTCATATCTAACACCACAATGTTATCGGTAAATTCAATTACCATTTCACGTTCAAATCTAATTAAAGATTTAACTATCGCCTGGAGCAAAACTGGTGATACTCCATTCTCGATCACTTCAATCTAATTAAAGATTCATTAAAACTCCACTTGGTTTTAATCCTCCCAATGATCACTATCAATGATTATTTAACTTGGGAAATCACATCCTGTCTTTAACTGGGTTAAAGAACCAATGTCATTTAAAACACGGCTCTCTATAAACCCAAAATCACATTCCATTAATTATCGGGTCAAAGAACAAGTGTTATTTAAAACACCGTTCACGATAAACCCAAAAATCAATTCAAATTAAATTCCAATTAAATACCGTTTAATTGGTACACTTCATTAAATCTAAATAAAAAGATTTAATCTTTTTCTCAACTGGGTTTAAGAACAGTGTTAATGAAGACACCATTCACGACAAACCCAAATCACATTTGATAATAAATACAAGGCTCTTAATAGAACATATATCGGCTAATATTCAATATCAAATTCTACGACCAACAAATATCGTATTGGAAATAACAATATATATATATATATATATATATATATATATATATATATCTTTCAAATTTCCATAACCATATCTGTATCATCACGAAATCCAATATCGAAATATTCCAAAGACAATTTCGATTCAAATCCATTCCAATTCAATTGTTGGAAATTCTGGTTACTTTTAAAACCCTTTTCTAATTCAGTTCATTTATTTAAAAATAAATAGAATTATAATTCTAGTTCAAAACTAGTTCATTTCGATAAAAAACTATTTTTATCTTTTCAAATATGAAGTTTTTCATCCCAATTCTTCCCAAATCATTTCTTATGATTTTACACAAATTATGCTATTTTTAATAATTTTATCAAGGCCCGTACAGTCGATTTCCAACAATGGCCATCGAACTGCACTTACAGCGACCTTTTCCAAATTTGATTTGGACATAATTCCAAATCCAACCATTAAATTTTAAATCTCTAATATTCATTAGAAAGCTCTTTTCGATACGAGCCCAACGGTTCCGGTTTTAGGAGAATCCGACGGTCGAATCTCCCGTAATGTCTGTTCGAAGTCAATGGTCGAAATTCATGAACTACCGCAGCGCGGCGCGTTCTATTAAGGCCATTATATTATATATATAATATATATAATATATACTTCGTCGATTTCCTTTTAAAACATATTTTATAAATTGTTTTAAATTCGTTTTTGAAACGAATTCAACTTCATTTCAAATTCAAATCAAAATTGAATTTTTCCTTATAAATTCGTTTTAAATTCATTTCAAATTGATTTCAATTCAAATCGATTTTTAATTCAATTTCAGTTCGTTTTCAATTCAATTCAATTCCAATTCGAATTCATTTCTATTCAATTTCAATTCGAATTAAATTCTATTCAATTTCAATTCGAATTCATTTTCAATTCGAATTCATTTCATATTGATTTCCATTCAATTTCAATTCGATTCGAATTCATTTCATTTCCAATTAAATTCGAATTCTAATTCGTTTCAATTTAATTTAATTCGAATTTCATTTCAAAATATTCGATTTTGAAATCACTTTTCAATATTCATTATAAAAACGAATATAATCGATATAAATATCGTTCGCATCAAAATAGCGCATATCTAATCAACACGGCTTTATATATTTTTATTTCAAATATTTTATTCAAATATTTCGTTTCAAATATTTTTTCTCAAATATTTTATTCAAATATTTCTCTTCAAATATTCTATTTCAAAACTGGAATGAGGCCCAATCAACTACCATAGATTTTATTTCTACGGATTTCCGTACAACGCATGTATATATCAACAATGACAATTAATCAACCATCATCCAAAGTGCATTCTACACTGTATAAGCATCAAATATAAATATTTAACGCTCATAACAGTCTGTCAATCAATCGATCGACATACAACTAATTATTGGGATTAGTGTATGTCATATATCATCCCAATACCCGTGTGGTGTTTCAAACAATCAAACACAGATTTTATTTGTACAATTGGGCGATGTGTAAAATTTATCGTCCCAATCAATATCAGTTAAATGTGTGTATATAAACAAATCGTTCGATTTGTTTATATTAATTTATTTCATTTTAAATACACGTTAAAAATTCTATTATCAACTATAAAATATTTTTAACTATATAAATATTTTATTTCATTTCACATCACACAATCAACTACACATCAAAATCAAACAAACAAACAAGCCGTCCATGGTCTGTGGACGACGGGTGTCGGGTGCTACTAAACACCGTCTGCATCCTAGTATATATTTAACTAGAAAATTAAATTAAAAGTGAGAAGTTCTCACCAAGAGCTAAACTAAACGCCACGACTCTTCTGATGTAGAAAATCTCCGCCGTTTCTTCTTTCATCACTTTCGTCATCCGTATTCACTACAACGCAAATAAAGATCGAATTTTTACTTTGCTACTCAAATAAAAATTGAATTTTTATTTAGTCTATCTTGTAAAAATCATTCTTTTATAATCTTCACTATATAAAAAAAATCATATTTTTATAATCATTAAAAATAAAGCTTCTTCATCATTAAAAATCCAACCTCTTCATATTTAAAAATCTCACCTTTCCTATATTAAAATATGATCTTTTCACCTTTAAAAATACGATCTTCTAATCTCTAAAAATTCGACCTTTTCCAAACATAAAAAACAAATCTTTTTAGAACTAAAAATCGTATCTTTATTGTTATCAAAATCTAATATTTATCTCCGTTTTAAAGATCATATAATTTCCGTTTTAGAAATCCTAACTTCAGTTTTTTTTTCCTTACATTCATTACCAAAAAAAGAGAAATAAAATAAAATAAACCGAAAGACTCACTTCGTCGTTGAACTGAGAGGGGGCGGAGGAGGAGTGCGCCATCGTCAGCGATGGGAGGGGGAGGGTCGGTTCATGGGGGCGCGGGGCAGCTAGTAGTTTGGTTTTGCAGATTTATATTCATAGGATCCTGGTTAACAGCTGGGACGATACTCGGAAAGCTCTGTATCCGGGTATTACTTCTAGTTGTGTTTTATATTATTTTCCACTGCGATGTATTTAAATGTAATTTAAATCTCTGATATTTTCTGTGTAATATTGATTCATACTCTGTATATTCGTGTATTCTGATGGAATTGTTGTAATATACAATGAAATGTTCTTCTGTCTGCGTTCCTTTGTGTGTTGTCCTCAAAGTATCCGGGCTTTCCTTACCGGGGAAGTTACGGGTCTTCACATGAGTCGTCCATTCCATGATCCCAAGGCCGCTGTCTTCTCCCTCCGTTGTTCTGTAATACGCTTCAAATGAAAACCCATCATTGATAATTACAAACTGCCGCCGCCTGTCACCTCAGAGGATCGGAGTCCGATCGCACCCCAGCCCGACAACCGCCATCAAGCCACCTTGCACTACCGTGATCCTCCGCCAGCTCGCACACCCATAGCCCCCGTAAAAACGTGATCGAATGCATTGAGTTCACGCCAGAAATTTACCTAGTATACTCTCTTAAACACGATATTAACCGTACCATTTCGAAGCTCTTACGATGCTCTTCCATTTATGTATTTAAATCAGATTTTAATTCACAATGGAATGAGGGATTTTAAGGGATGAAATTGGAGCGTTTATGGCCATTGTTTTAGAAGGTGGCAACGGTTGTACAATATGAGCTAGGGTTACGGATTATGTATATTTATAATATTTTAAGGGTGCGTTTTTTAGAGGTCCCTATTAGGTTTCAAAATATAAAAAAAACCCGGTCATAAACTTATTGTAAATTTAGTCCCTATTTTTCGAAAATTCATAAAAAAAATATAAAAAAATTATAAAAAAACCACGATAATTCGTATTTAAATAAAACATGTACTCGCCCAAAAATTCAGATCATAATAAAATCAAAACATGCATCAAATACAGAAAACAACGAAAAATGCAGTAATTTGCATCAAATCATGCACATATTTGGAATACTTGCATTTATCTGTGCAAGTATTTCTCTGTTATATTTTTACATGCAATACTTGCATACATTTGTGCAAGTATTTAAAATAGTTGCATACATGTATGCAAGTTTCTGCACACATTTTATTTTCACATGTAAATACTTGCATACATGTGTGCAAGTATTTCAAATAGTTGCACACATGTATGCAAGTTTCTGCATACATTTTCAACTAAAACAGCTTCAGAAATACTTGCATACATGTATGCAACTATTGGCAAAAGTTGCATACATGTATGCAACTATTTTGCAAGTTTTAAATTCACATCACATCCCTGTAATGTTTTCTCTGTAAACCCGCCCCCTATTTTAGCTGCCGCCTGGAATCTTCCGCCTGCCAATTTCCATACCTCCGCCTCTTTCGTTTTCTGTCCAAATTTTCAGGCGCTATCACTTAAAAAAAAAAAAAATCTAAAATCTATAAATATTCTCGGAAGTCCACAGAAATTAAAAAAAAAAAGTTACATAAATGTATGCAACTTTTACGAATAGTTGCATACATTTATGCAACTATTCGAATACACATGCATATATTTATGCACGCCTGTTTGAAAAATTGCATACATGTATGCAGTTTTTCTATATAACTGCATACATGTGTGCATATATGTCAAAATATATGCAAACGTGAATAAGTTGCACGTAGGTATGCAGTTTTTAAATAAATGCATCAGCAGATGCATGTTTTAACAATATGTGCATACATGTATGCATTTATACTGCAGTTTTGACGCAGATTTGAAATAAATGCATACATGTATGCAACTAATCGATTTATATGCATGTTTTGATGCAATTTACTGCATTTCGTTGATTTTCTGTATTTCATGATTTTGACGTTGTTTTTAATGTTTTTTGGATCTGATTTTTTTCACGATTAATTGTTTTAATTAAATACGAATTTACATGGTTTTTTAATATTTTTTTAATATTTTTTTATATGTTTTTGAAAAATAGGGACCTAATTTACAATAAGTTTAGGACCGGATGTGAGCCTAATTAAGTTTCGTTTTAGGGATGTGTGCCTAATATTCACATATTTTAAATTATTTAATTCTTTAATTAACAAAAAAGCCCGTTTATTTCTACCAATTCTAATTTTAGCATAGAGAATGTTACCCCAGCCAAATACCCCTGTTCCAAACCCAATGGACTAGGTACCGTCAGCCCGTTTGATCGTCTTAGCCAACTTTTCTTTATTTTAGAATATAAATCATTTAATCCATTAATTTTATTGTGCATTTTAATTTACCAGGGCCACATACTGACTCTAAAAATTACAGAAAAATTATATCTAGCTATGTTTTGATGATACGGTCCTAACAAAACTAATTTCGTCGAATTTGGAGACCGTTTGAAAAATGGCCATTTTCTAGTCGATCCAAATTGACTGAAATTGACAAAACACGTTTTCTTTTGCCACACTCACATATTGATTCCAAAAAAATTTAAATTGGAATCTTGCAATAATTTGACATTTCGGTTCCAACAAAAGTGGTTTTGTCAAAAACGGAGGTCGTTTGAAAAATGGCTATTTTTAATATATATATTCTACAGCGACTATTCTGATTTTAAACTGGGAATAACTTTTGAATCCCGCAATGAAATTTCAATTTTTTGGATTCGTTGGAAAGATATTTTTAAATAGATTCTAATATTTTTGGTTTCACTAAAATTCAATTTACTTTGCATCCTGTACAGCCAGTCAAAGTTCAAATTCAAATTTTCAAACTACTGCGCTATTTCTAACTCCTTTTATAATTAAAATAAATATATGCGTTCTAACTTCGATTTAAATAAATTTTTAATCGTTATTATTTAAAATAAATCGTATTAAATATTCAAAATTCATTAAAATTTCTAAAATAAAATTTTTAATTGGTTCCAAAATTTCGGGTTGTTACAATTGCGTAACTTCGCGAGCCTCACACCCCGGTATGAACCAGAAACGGGAAAAGGATCCAGGGATAACTTGAGTTTCTTTCTAGCTAGGAGTGGTGTCATGGTATGGAGCTGAGACATTTTTACTTATGTGGATGATGAAAAGCGAGGTACCTTGGATTTGAGTCCCCAGTGGCTCATGATTTCCGCCCCCATAGGGCGGGGAAATGTATTGTTCAGGAATTATATATAATCCACTAACGTAAGTTATGGACTGGCCCTGTGGCTCCTAAGGGCTCACCTGAGTCTGAGTCCTGAGACATGGGCTAGATTTCTCGAATTCAGTAAGGATGATCCCTTGCCTTGGTTCATGATGGAAATCCAACTTCCAATACGACATCGTGCGGTTTTGATTGTAGAACTAGTATGGCAACATGATATATGGTACCCATGCCGTCTATGATTGATACATTTATAATTGAAGTTGTTTTTGACACTATACACTTATAGTAATACCAAAATAATTTATTTTAAACGTCCCAAGCATGTTTGGCTATTATAAGGGAAAACTCTACCCTCCTGCTTGTGTTGCATTGTGTGATGGGACCTGAGTCTTATAATAGCTTCATTTTTCAAAAAACATTGCGTTGTTTTATTTTAAACTAAGATTCATGTGGAGTAAACTCGTTCCATGTTATAGGCGTGGTCCCATGATTTCCGCAACTTTTAAAGTAAAGAATTTAATAACTGTTTTAGTTCTCACACCCGTCCCATGATTGACCTGGAGTTTATTGTTTTAACCTAAACTCTGGGTGCCCATATTTTTCCATACCGGCAGCTAGTAGTTTTGGTTTTGCAGATATTATATTTACAGGATCCTGGATTCACAGCTAAAGCTATATTCCAAAAGCTCTGTATCTGTGTATTTCTTTCAGTTGTGTTATATATTATTTTCCGTTGCTAATGTAATTTAAATCTCTGATATTATATTTCTATTGTATATTATTAATTCATGCTCTATTATATTCTTGTACTTTGATGTAATTGTTGTAATAGCAATGAAATTTTCTATTGTTTGTGTTCTAATGCGTCGTGTTCTCAACTCAATCCGGGCTTTCCCTGGGCGAGTTTAGGTCGTTTCATTATCTTTGACGACTACTAGGAATGAAGGTCGAAGTAGTTGGATGATGTTTTTTGCAAACATTTTAGGAAAGGAAATTCCTATACTCCCTTCTCTCACAGTCGTATTATACGCTTCTTGTGACATATTTCATTGCCATTTGGCATGTTATAGGCATTGGTATTGATGTTGAAGTTAGTAATGATAAGGAGACTAATAGTCTTTATGTGCTTAGTAGTTTACACATGTTAGTTTAAATCCTTTTTCTGTTATACTCAGTGGTCTGGTCACCTTAAAGCCAGTTGTTAGCAGTTAGGTAATCTGTCCGACTCTTGTCCTGTCGCGTTTAGTTACTGGTTGTAACGAAGAGTGGACAATTCACTATAAAACCGGTCGAATTTACCAAAAAAATTATGGTATAAGTTATTTTTATCAATTTAAGACGAATTTGGGGAATATTTAAGAATTTATTTTTAAAACTAAAACGGATTTTTGAATGAAATATTATGATAATTCAAGAAATACCCATTAGCATAATTTAAGTTTTATATTTAATAATTTAAGGAGATTTTGGAAAAATGAAAATTTACGGAAATGATTTTATAAATTAAGATGGTATTAGTGAAACAATATTTTATTTACCTATTTATTTTTAAGTGAAATTTTTGATTAATACCTCTTGTTAAAACTATTATGATTGAATGCTGTAAATTTAGCAAAATTGTTAACCATGAGATTAACTGTTAAAAATGAGATCTTTTACAAATTAATACTCAATTTCTAATAAATTTAATAAGAATAGTTTTATATTAATAATGTTTATGGACAATTTTGCAAACATCTCAATATTGACAATTTTGTGAATAATGCCTCTTATTTAAACTATTACGACTTCCCTCCATACTTTTTTCCAATCCGTGCATAGATTCAAGAAACTTCCAACTATAATGTTGTAGTGCTCGATGAGAGTTTCAAATACATATGGTGGATTGATGTTGATTGTGTTAGGAATCACAATAATTTCACCTTGAAGGCATGTGGGTTTATAATGCAATGGAGGTGGAGGTAGTGATCGCAGGTGGACGAATTCCTGGAAATAGTGCTTCTCGAGTTGGCGGTTCTGATGGAAGTGTCCGATCGTGGTCTAGGGAGTCATGGGGAGGTGTATGAATCAATGATGAACAACGTTTTTAGGTTCTTACATTTGTAAATCGCGTGAAGGAAGGGGCTGGAGTGACATGATGTGACAAACCGTAAGTGAGTGAGAGATTTTTTTATTTATTTTATATAATTTGAAATTCAAATTTTCATATGTGTATAACTTGCTCATACGAACTCAGATTGATGCACAATTTATTTCATTAGGATCGAGTCAAAATTTCAAACAATGTAACGTTGGTTTGGTTGGATTCCAAGACTGTCAAATTTTGGGTCTATATTTGGATTTCAAATGCGTTCAAAACCAAAGGTGAGTGATTAAACCCACTCACACTTAATTAAAATATTTAATTGGTAGTTAAATTAAAATCATGTTAGCATATGATGGTATTGACTGCTATTTGATAGTTAAAAGAACATATTTTTGTAGATTTTCATCGATAGTATAATTTAATTTAATAATGAATTTAAAGTGTACTGGTAGGTTAGTTTGAATTTTAATTGCTAGTTTAAACCTGACACCTAACAACTAGTAATATAATATTGAACTGTTTGTATGGATTGATTTTGATAGATGCCTTGGATTTAATATGTTTGATATATCAAAGTTTAATTGTATGATTCAACCTGTTATTCACCTTATATATGTCTGATTGTTGTTTGTGCTAATTAATCCCAACCATTTACCCTAGATGCAAAGGGCATCAAATAAACCTGGGATTAATCATTGACATGAATTTAGAACATTGGTTGAAGTGATAAATACATATGATCCCTGATTTGGATTGAAATGATATGTCCATTCCTGAAATACTAAAATTAAATTTTACGTACTATTTGGCCATAGGATAGAAAATTATATACGGACATCGGTTGGTTAAATAAAATTTGTTTTAACCTTAGATCTTGAAAAATTATTTTAAAGAAAATATAAATGATGTTTTATAAATTGATTTCCCTTGGATTTAAATTTTGGATTTTGAAACATAAAACCTAAGGAAATTATTTAATATTGTAAACTGAAGTTAAAACCTCTGAATATGAATTGAATCTATTGAAATTGAATTGTTTTATCCACCTATGAAATTTTGATTGAATTAACATTGATTTAAAGTGATTTACAAATTATGAACTTGAGATTTGTTATAAATTAAAATCATCCAAAATGAGAATTCTAATTGGAAACTTAGCTATTTGAATTTAATTGATTGAATCAAAATGAATTTAAAACGGAAGTTGATTCAAACTGAAAAATTTGAATTGAATCAAATTAATTTGAAATTGGAATATGACTTTAGGTTTATTTAAAAGTAAAAGAAACAATTCTAAATCAAACTATTGTATTTTTACCCATTATATAAACTATTTTCTAAATAAATATTTTACATTATAGATTATTTATTTTAACTTTTATATATTAACTCTTTTAATAAACAACTTTAGAAATCAAATATTTTGATAAATCCTATTTTAAATTCAAACTATTTATATATATGAACCTTTTTATGCTTACTATTTATTTTCAAACTATTTCAAATATATTATAAAAAATGAATATATAAACAAATTCAACTATTTTGAATATTCAAATTGTTTTAAAATTTGGAATTGTTTCAATATTCTAAGTTAGGTTTAAACAGAGATTTTGATATGTACATTCTATTTTGGATATGAAATGATTTTTGAAAACCGGATATGAAATGATTTTTGAAAACCGGATATGAAATGATTTTAAAGCAAAATTTGATAGTTTAATATGAAGTATGGACCAATTTGAAATGTAAAGAACCACCGGTGTGGAAAATGTAAGCTTTTGGTTGTTAAACTGACCGAGATTAGATATAGTCATACTCTCTGCCAATATCGAAAACCACTTTAACAATTGTGCATGTGGTGGAGAATCCACAATGAAATAGGATGGTTTGGTGAACGCTACTAGAATGAAGTAAGAGAATGGTGATGGATATCCTAGACCTTCAGATTTATAATTAAAATGACTAAAAAAGGAGCTATACCGTGACCAAGGGGGGTTAGCTAACCCATTGGCAACACTTCTTCTTTTACTAAATAGTCCCCTTTGTTGATTTGATTTGATGAGCATCCTTAATTTTGGGGTGTTATTCTAAGGTGGCCGGTAGTTGCAGCTATGCGTTACCACCAGTTCGGTCATGCAACTGGTAGATTCCTACCCTGGGTATTGACCTCGTGTGCCTTTTCATATTATCCTGATCGAGCTCTGTACGATTTTGATTTAATGTTGTCATATAGCGATCCATCCCTATCCATCGACCGTTTAACAGGTGTTTTATACGCAATGTTTGCGACAATATATAAACGGTGTAAGGGTAAAAATGTAACCCCACTTACGTTATTCTCAGTAGTATATTTAACTGCATACACTATTATAACAGCGTATTGTATTATATAATATCTGAGTTTAATGGATCTTTAGGAGATGGAAATTATCGTAACATCTCTTAAGTTACTGCACTCACGAACACATTGAATATGAGGTGTGAATTTCCATAAGTATCTCTAATGTTGTGACACTCATATTGTTTCATGGTTTTGATTTGACTTATATGAGAATATTTTAGTTCTAATTCGAGTATTTTTGTCTTTTCATTTATGCTAGAGTCAGCCTGAATTTTTCAGTTGGCGTAGTCCTCGTTACGAAGATGAAAATTGAGCTTGACGGACACATTTATTAATATTATTCTGGTACATTTGTTGGTATGTTTTGTGATAGTTTAACTTTGATAATTATTGTTTGTATATATTATTATTTTTCTTCCGCTACAAAATTTTGTGATTATTTTTTTTCTTGCTTCTTTTTCTTATATTAATCCCAATAAATATATGTATTTTGGATTTGTTTGAGTTGACATGTATGGATTATTGTCGGCTTAAATGGTCAAAAAACCAGGTTGTTACACCTTCCTTCTTCCCAATTGCTGAAATTGAGCTAAGGGCATTTAAAGAGGATTTAACTATAGTAAATCGTAGTTGTCTTCATCAATTTGAACTTTTGGATGTGAGTAACTCTCACACTTCAAGAATTTTCTAACCAATTAGTTACTGTTTCTGTTAAAGATTTTTGTTAAATATATGAACGAATTGATCATAACTCTATATGCAATTCGATGACTCAATTTCATCTTGCTAGTATTCCTTACTACTTAATCTTATTTAACATCAATTTGTGAATTTTTGTTAGCTTGCTTGGCAAATAATGTTGACTATTGGTAGTTAGGGTAATTCTCAAGGAAGAAACCAATAATATCGGGAGATCAGAGTTGCGTCGAATGTTCCTGGGGATAAGCCAAGGGATCAGGACCAGCCCACCAATCCATATTGACTGGTCCACTGGTCTGGACTTGGAATGAGGCCCATGCCACTCTGTTACGGGCTCTATTCACATCTATTTGACCTCCTATTCACCCGCGCAATTCCTGATCGATAATTAAGTGTTTTACACACTTCTTTTTATGTTGGGATATGTCTTCCTTTTTTATTTGATTTCTAGGATATGTAAACGTAGTTTGAGTTATGTATGCTATGGATTTATTTCATACATTTGGAGAATATCAAACAAATGTGTGATTACATGATTTGAATCTTATATAAAGGCTGATCTTAAAGACGTGTTAGTTTCTTTATAAATCTTTATATTTAACTTATCTTATGTGATGGGCACATATGAAATTCATGTATATATATATATTATGTACTTATAAATTAAATTTTATAGTAATGGTTCTATTTTGAAGTAGAGATTTTATATCATCGATATATATATATATGTATATATATGTATATATATATATATGTATAAAGATTTCAAGAAATCTTTTCTATATGTATATCCTTGCTTATTTTCCAAGTATAATTTTAAGTAGATTATTTTTTATAGTAAATTAACAATTTCAATCAAATAAAGAATTATTTTCAAATTAAATAGTTTTTCTAGAATATCATCATACACAAGCATTTTTCTCATACATAGCATATACGGATATGTATTATTCTACTGAATATTAGGTTAATAATGTTTTTAGACCAAACTTGAAAAATGGTTTATATTACTTTATTTACATATAAGTAAAGTACTTGACAAAGGGCTATATACACACACATGTCAACATTTTCCTAATAAGGATTTCTTGTAATCTATTTGTACAGAATCGCATATCCTCGACCATATGAGCATTTGTATCTCTTTGCATTCGAGTGAAGTTTACTATCTTACAATAAATAATCTGGTAAAACCCATCCTATATGGGATGCACAGTCGTTACCTGATTGGTTGTTATTCCAAAGTATATAACACTTATGTTCTTTTTTGCATTGGGTTTGGTGACCCAGTTCAATGTGTTGGAAGTAGGGTGAGTAGCAACCTAAACCTAATTGCTTATTTTTTTAATCGAATCTCTACAACATCAAGTGGATTTTACTTCTGTTAGACCAAAAAGTGGTTCTAACACCCAAATTGACTAAAAGCAGAATGAAATAAGATCAAAAGTAAAATGGAGACATAGAATTTATAGTGGTTCGGCGTTAAAAAGCCTACGTCCACTTGTCAATCACTATTCTCGACGATAAAGTTGCAATTACAATGAGATATTCACTCAATTCCACTCACAACTCACATACATTCATTCAATTGTTTCAAAACAAATATTGAAAAATAATTTGGATTATCCGGGAGTGTTGGAATTCGGTTTATGAAGGTGGTTGAACTCTCAAAGTGCCAAAAAGAATATCCTTTTCATTGTCTCCAAACAGGGTATTTATAGGTGAAAATTCGCTCAGAACCCGATCCGGATCGGATCCACGTGTCTTCCATCCCATCATCCTCGGGTTCGGATGGGTTCTAGTGCTGACAGCGCATCAGAGTAGTGGTTTTTGTGGGTTGGAACTGGTCATAATCGTTCCGAATAACCAGGCGAGCATGGGGGAAAGTGGTATGGAATATGGGTTCGGATCGGAGGAGCCTGCAGAGGGGGTTCGGATCGGGTTAACCGATCCGACCTGGATTAACCTAAAACTAAGTCCTTATCCACTTTGCTCTGCTCCGTTCCGACCCGATAGTATGTAGCCCTCTGATCCGATTGACAGTAGGTAGCTCCCCGAACCGAACAGCAGTGCCTCTCTGATTCAAACATTAGCAGCTCTTCGATCCGAACAGCCAAAATCTCTCCGATCCGATCCGCTATGATGCTTTCCAAATTTTTGAATGTTTCACATCTCGACTTTGTGTTGCCCAGTTCACAAAGTGGGCTAACAGTTTTCCCCCTCAAAGGATGCTTCTGTTGGAGACGGAGCATGCTTTGATTATCATTGCACAGCGTCTTCTAGGTAATTTTTCCTTTGATTTTCCTTATGCTCTCACCTTCTTCTCTGAACTTTACTTTGATTCAATACTGAGTTACAACATTCTGTTCGGTTCGGATCCCGATCCGAACAGACCCCCCTCTTCTTTCTATCTCTCATTAGATTAGTGGGCCAAGCTTTGCCACTGGACTGTTGATCCAGTCCGAACGGGGATACGAATAGTCACCTCGTTTATATAAATTCAGTCTTCATCTCCCTCCCACTTTCTTTTTATCGTTTTATCATTTCTGTCTCGGAACTCCAGAATTCAGAGAAAAAGAAACTCTTTACCATTCTCGTGCGAATCTTCAGCTCATCCACTTTGGTAGGTCTAAATCCCTGATCGACCTCATGACAATAGTTTTTACTCGAAATTCGCGGTCAATTCGACCGATTTGAATGCAATTCCCATGCTACAGCATCTTCTTCCCTCGTTGTTGTCGTTAGTGGCTTCACTGCTGCTTCGAGTCATTGGAAGAGGAAGTCGTAGTTCATTCGGTCATGACTAGGGCGCTGGAAATGATATTGGGTTTAAGACTAAAGAAGAGGAAGAAGAAGAAGATCATAGGGAATCGGTTCGGGCGATGGAGTATGAAAGTGGAGAAAAAAGAAAAGAAGTCCAGAAGGTCGGATCGGGTCGGGGCAAGTAGAGAAAGGGAAAAAGAAATGAAGTCCAGAAAGTCGGATTGGGTCGGAGCAAGTAGTTAAAGAAGGGGAGAAATGGAACTCACCTAACCGGATCGGGTCGGTCTGTAAGATAAAGGTGGAGAGGCATGACTACGTGGTCCGACCCAAACCGTTTGGGGAACCTACTTCTGAGCCGATTCGATTTTGATTTCTGAGTTTCAATGAGATATCCGAGCTCAAGGCCACGCCCCCGATCCAATCCCAATGAATGCGCCCGAACCGAACCGAAGTGCAGTCTATCTTAATGCATAAAAACTCGTTTAACTGGCCCAATCAACTTTTGGCATAATCTTCAATTTAATGGACAGTTAGGATAGTGCCTTGCGAACGTAACTGGACATCAAGAACTACTTCAATCCTTTATACTTTGCCAAAATTTTGCGTCGCACTTTTAAACATTTACTTTACACTTTCCACATACACTGTTTACACTTTAGTTTGCACACATGCACGGGGGGATACGGGCTAATTTACTCTAACTTGTGCTATTGCTTCTTCAATAGTTTTATGACCATGAGACCCAGACTCTCTTCTAGACTAGATGAGAAGAAAGAAGCCCCGGAGATATCAAAACAAAGTTACTCTCGAGGACATATCTTCTCCTTCGGATCCAGAATGGAATGACGAGGGTTCAGACTACGAGGTTGGAAATCGCGAAAGTGACAATGTGTCTTCAGAGGGTGAAGTTTCTCTAGGTTTTGAAGAGGAAGGAGGTATTGGTGACGACCGGGCTCCTGATGAGTTTGAATCGGCTGCCATATTGGAATCACCCCAAGATTCTGTTGAATCAACAATCGACAACGACAGACTTATCCGAATTTGTTTAAAATACGGGATATAAAAAAGGGACACCCTGGTGCCTTCGAGAACTGACCGTCCCCACAACCCTCCAGAAGGGTATATGGCAATTACTCGGTTGATGTGCATGGTCGGTGCTATCCCTCCATTTTCTCCTTTCATCGTCGATTTTCTAAGACAAATGCGGATTGCCCCCATGCAGCTGCATCCTAATTCTTATGCTTACTTATACACCTTATATGTAGCATACCGCGAGATCTTAGGCATAGAGCTCACTTTCGATGATGTTCATTTCTTTTACAACTTCAAGCATCGGACTCGAGAGACTCCTTCTTTCTGCTATTTTGAGTCTGTCCCTAAGAGGAAGATAATTTCAGCGCCATTCAGTAGTAAAGCTGGAGATTCCAGGCTGGAATGGTTTTATGTGAAGCGACAACCAGGGTGTGCTAGGAGGTGGACGAAATCAAGTAAAGCACTGGTTTTCTAAATCTCGACTCTATACATTCAAGTCATCGGCTTAATTCGTTTTTCTTTTTGTTTGCAGTCGATAACCCAAGACAAATATCAGACCAAGTATTCTTTGACCGAATGCACCAGCTCCTTAATGGCGATCAGAAGTTCTTGACTATTGATGATGTCCTTAAGGACGAATTTCTTCATTTTCATGGGTTGCTATCTGTTACTCGTAGCATTGGTCACGGGACGGCTCCATATGTTTATATTCCCCCCGTGGACGTAATCCCTG
This sequence comes from Allium sativum, assembly GCA_030737875.1. Taxonomy (NCBI): domain Eukaryota; kingdom Viridiplantae; phylum Streptophyta; class Magnoliopsida; order Asparagales; family Amaryllidaceae; genus Allium; species Allium sativum. The sequence goes on from CM060912.1 coordinate 311,874,276, forward strand.
AAACGGGCGAAAGTTTGAGAGCTCCTACAGTGCCTCTTCAAGCTTCACCCTCTCCTTCTTCTACCCAAGATGATGAATTAGCTAACATGGCGGAAAGGCATCGCGAAGGATATACTGTTCCCGAGGATGCTATTTCTCTAGAAAAGTCAACGTCTTCCAAAGAGTCACCAATCGATGCTTCTGAGGGAGATGTCCCTAGTACTGATGACCCACTGTTTCAGGGTTTGGGGGACCTCCCCTTACCTGAAACCATTTACACTTCAGAGGATTTTAGGAAGAATCCTTTAGTTTTCACTTCTTCTGAAGAGACTACTCCTGCTAAGGCCAAAGAGCCCGCCCGTACTAGTCTAGCTTCGGACTCGGGTTGGTTGGGGGAAAAAACACCACTTAGGACACACTTTACACAATAACATTACAGCTTACTGCATCTTTCTCTTTGTGAAAATATCGATCCTGAATTTCATTTGTCTTATTGTGCAGGCACGGTGTCCCGATCTTACTATGATATCAGGAAACTCCGCCGCAGCATGTCTAATCCACCTTATGATACTGAGTATGATCGCCGCGACGATCGCAGTAGGGAGGAGAGAAGGCCTTATGAACCCTATTGCTCTCGAACTTCGCGTTCTCGCTATCCTGTTCGGACGGACCCAGAGAGACATAAAGGTTATCAAGGTCGTCGGGAAGAGGACAGGCCGCAACCGAAAGACTCCACCTCTTCCCAAGAAAAGCGCAGCAGGGAGAGAAGTCTGCCAAAAGATACTGAGTCGCGAAGTAAACGCAAAGTCTCTGCTAAACGGCCTAGAACAGATAAAGAGACTATTGAATCCTCCACGCACAGGGATACTGAGTTGACGATCCCCGCCCCTCCACCACTAGATGCTAAAACTGCAATCAAGCGGGCGTATTTGGAGGAGCAATTTCCCGAACATTACTTCGAGAACTTGACTTTTTTACCTGCCCTCGAGCCTATTTCTTCCAGGTGGGCAGATGAGGCCAAAGCAAAGATAGATGCGGTCGAAAAACAGTATTCTGAAATGTTCAAATATTCACGCAACCTTTCCAGAATCATCCGTACTCTAATCACGAATGCTGATTCGATGCAAAAAACCGCGGAAGACGATGCAAAGGCCTCAAAGAATCTAGGAAAAGATTTGGAGGACACACAGGCCCAGCTTGCTGTTGCTCAAAGGGACGCTACTAGCTTCAAACAAAAATTTGAAGATATGCAAAAACGTTACCATGATTTTCTTGAATCTCACACTCAAGAGCGTTCTGAGTTAAAAAAGCAAGCTGAAGATGCTAAGTCAGATGCCGCTAAAACGCGCCTGGCTTACGCTGACCTTGAACGGAAAAATGCCGAGTTAGCAAGGAGGAATGCTGAGCTAGAAAAGAAAAATGTTGACTTGGCTTCTAAGCTAATGGAGGCGGAGAACAGAGCTGCCCTGGCGGAAGGTAACGTCGAATGTGCTATCAAATCCGCTGAGGAGGCCCGCAAACAATTGTTAGAGGCGGAGGCAGAGATTCAGGGTTTCGGTGACTTAATGATTGAATTCTTTGCACATATCATCCGTCGCCGGAACATTTCTTGGATTGAGGATTATCCATCTACTCTAGTCCAAGTATGGAGTCAGATCATTGAGTGGGAGAAAGAGGAGCTCAAGGTTGATTCCGTTGATGAGGACAAGCTGATGGAGAAATATTTAAGGAATGATGAGCCAGAACGCCTAGCTGAAGGGCGCCGCCTCATTGCTGATGCTATGGAAGAAGAGAGGCGGAGGACTAAGCAAAAGAACATTCCCGAGGCTGGTTCCTCTTCTACTGCCCCCGCAACTTCTGAAGTAGAGGGGTTTGATCCTGAAAACCCGGGGATCCCTCGAACAACTCTGCTATCCCCTATTCCCGAAACGGCATCGGAGACAGCAGTTACCCCTGCCAAGAAGTCTTCGGAAGGTATCTCTACATTTTCACCTCAATTCGTCAGGGCTATCTCTACCTTTCGCCACGTGATCGGGCAATCGATGAAAAACCCATTATTTTTTCCTGAGTTGATAACTGTTGCTTCTCACTCTGTAGGTATTGAGCCATCCGGAAAGACAGATGTGACCCAGGGAACCGCCTCTGGGGCGGAGCCTACGGAGAAGGCAAAAGGGGGAAAGGACAAGGCTGCTCCTATAGATTTGGGAGAAGGAAGCGAACCGTCTAAGGCTGACACTCCTCGTGATGACGAAATGATAGCCACCTTAAAGGATGATTACGGTGACGGAGGACATGAGGAAGATCCAGAGGTGGCAATAGTTGGGGAGTCGAAAAGTGCAGATGATGTTACTTTGGCTGCAATGAAAGCTGACCAAGATAAACGCTTACAGTTAAAAGCTGAAGACTTAGAACCTGAAAGCCTCAAGCCTCTCGCAGTTGTGGATGCGGGATCAAGGTTAGTTGTTAAGCTTTCAACTAGATCTATTACAGAGGAACTCGCTAAAAAGTCTTCTCTTGATTCTAGCGCTCCGCCCTCCGGGAAGAAGTCAACCGATTCCAGCATCTCAGCTTCAGAAAAGAAAAAATCAAAGCGCATTTTGACAGTGGCCGAAAAAGAGGCGAAGGATGCGGAGAAAGCCGCCAAGAAGTCCAAGCCTCCTTCGAAGTCTAAGTAGTGGGCTGTCTTGCGTTATTTTAGCATCTGGTTGACCAATAATTGTTGCTATGAGGGTGGCCCTTGCACCTTCTTTTTGACTGTTTTCCTGTACAAATTCATTCATTTGTAAATAAAAAATAATTCATTTTCTGCAATGTCTGTTAGCCATTAGTTTTACACTTATGTAAGAATGCATGTCTTATTATAGTTGTGTAATGAAGTTATGGTAGGGGAAATATGTGTATACATATATGCCCCCAGTCGATCTCAAAAAACTATTCAAGACTTAATCAAGTAGTCTGAATGTCCCCGATTTTCTGACGGGATTGCATTTTCTGTGTCGTCAATGCCTGTCGTTTTTTTCTGGCATTTTTTTTTATACTCTCCTGTCTTATACTCAGGTTAGAGTTCTTACTGAGGCGGTCTCTTGTCTGGGTGCACCTTCACGCCTCAGAGGACGTCGTCTTCCCGTCCTTTTATACTCTCTCTCAATTCTCGAGAGTTAGAGTTAAGAATGTCGTTTTCCCATTCTTTTATGTCTTATCACACAAATAGTCGTTGTGCTTTTTCTTGCGTATAAACTGTTTTCAACCTTTCAGGTTTTAAATCATCTTATATTCCATAATCGCAACAGAATAGTAGATTAAGGTGTATATATATAATGCATGAAAGTAAATGACACACGATATTTTTATGGTGGTTCGGCTAAGTCGTAGCCTACATCCACTTTATAGTTCTTTATTCATATCATCAGACTTTCCTAAGGCAAGTCGTGCCTTTTTTACAGAGTTCATAAGAAAAATAGCAGAGCGTACAACACTTCTAATCCAAATATCGCATCAAGTGTTGGGCATTCCATGCTCTAGGTACCTCTTCGCCATCTACGGTCGTTAACTTGAAGGTTCCTGTTTCAAGTTTCCGTTGGATGACAAAGGGTCCTTCCCATTTTGGATCGAGGTGAGTAAGGGATGGAAAGATTCTCTTTAGCACCAAATCTCCTAGTTCAAAAGTCCTAAGGCGAACTTTTTTGTCGTAATAGCGTGCCATCTGACGTCGATGTCTTGCCGCGCGCAAATCTGCTTCGTCCCTTTTTTCTTCGATTTTATCAAGAGACTCGAGTAAGAGTGCCCGATTCGTCATCGGGTCATAATACGTCACCCGGTGGGAAGGAACTTCAAGCTCTACTGGAATTACTGCTTCTGAACCAAAAGAGATAGAGAAAGGGGTATGACCAGTAGCTGTCTTAAATGTTGTTCGATATGCCCACAAAGCTAAGGGCAATTCGTCAACCCATTTCGCCATTGCGTGCTCTAACCGTTTCTTGAGGATGGATTTTATAACTTTGTTTATTGCTTCTACTTGCCCGTTCGACTACGGATAAGCAACCGCAGTATACCGTTTGTCGATCTTATATTTCTGGCAGAAATTTCTTAATTCAACACCATCAAACTGGGTTCCGTTATCAGTTATAATGATTCTTGGGATCCCGAATCGGCATATAATATTTCTAACCACAAAACTTATCACCTTCCTCGCCGTAATCTTGGTTAGGGGCTTAGCTTCCACCCACTTCATAAAATAGTCCACAGCAACTATTGCATATTTCGCCCCTCCTTTAGCAATTGGTAGAACTCCGATGATATCAATTCCCCACATGGCAAAAGGCCAAGGACTCACCATCGATTTGAGTTGAGTCGACGGTGCTCTGGGGATTTTGGCGAATCTCTGGCACTTATCGCAGCGTCGTGAATAATCAGCTGCATCTTTATTAATTGTGGGCCAGAAGTATCCATACCGCAATATCTTTTTCGCTAAAGTCTGACCTCCTGTATGATCTCCACACTCACCTTCGTGTACTTCTCTTAGTACACGTTTGATGTCGTCGTGTGCTATACATCGTAACAGGGGCATGGAAAATCCTTGCCTATAAAGAGTATCATCATGTAGGACATATCTGGTAGCCTTGCGAACTATAGCCCTTCTCTCACTCTTCTTTGATGGGAGTGTCCCATTCTTAAGGTAGTTCTTAATTGGGGTCATCCACGACTCCTTCTCTGGTTCCGCTTCGAAAGCGAACTCAATTTCCATCGACTCAAAGCTTGGCGATTCCAACGTTTCAATTGGAATTATTTCAGTTTCTTCCGGGTTGTCGGAACTAGCTAGCTTTGCCAGCCTGTCTGCCTTCTGGTTTTCGGCTCTTGGGATATGCGTTATACTGTACCGCTCTAGGTTGCTTAACAGCTTTTCCACTTTCCCGAGGTAGGCGATGAGTCGAGGTCCCCGAGCCACAAATTCCTTTCACACTTGGCAAACAACGATTTTGGAGTCGCAGAATATGTCCAACATTTTTATTCCGAGGTCTTTAGCAAGCTTCAGCCCGGCAATCAAGGCTTCATATTCAGAGTCATTGCTAGTCGCCGAAAATTCTAATCGTAGAGCGTAATATAACGACCGTCCTTCAGGAGTAACTAAGATGATTCCAGCTCCGGACCTTCGGTCGTTCTTGGCTCCATCTGTGTATAGCTTCCATGGATCTATCTTTAACTCATCTTCGGACTTGACCACTCTGTCGTCGATTACTTCCTCCTCTGGGATGGTGAACTCTGCTATAAAATCTGCCAGAGCTTGCCCCCTGATCGACCTTCATGGCTGAAAATTTAAATCAAACTGACTTAATTCAATATTCCATTTGATCAACCGTCCCGATGCTTCGGGTCTCTGCAACACCTGCCTCAGAGGCTGGTCAGTGTATATGGTTATTGGATGAGCTTGGAAATAGTGACGAAGTTTTTGGGAGGTGATTAGGAGGCTGTAAGCGAGCTTCTCAACCTTTGGGTAGTTGCGTTCTGCCGCTGCCAATTTCTTGCTTACATAATATACTGGTTTTTGCACTTTGTCTTCTTCTCGAACCAAGGCTGTGTTAACAGCGTGAGCCGAAACTGCCAAGTAAACAAATAACTCTTCGTGGTCCACTGGCTTTGACAAAATCGGTAGTTTTTCTAGCAATTCCAATAAATTCCGAAAGGCCTCAACACAGTCCGGAGTCCACTCGAAGTTCTTCTTTCCCCTTTTAATCAAATCAAAAAAACGGGACGCATTTGTCTGTGGCCTTGGAGATAAATCTACTCAACGCGGCTACTTTCCCCGCAAGACTTTGGACATCTTTAATTCTCCTCGGCTCTTCAATGTTTCTAATCGCTGCTATTTGGCTGGGATTGATTTCAATTCCTCGGGAGCTCACAATGAAGCCTAGAAACTTTCCCGATGCCACTCCAAATGAACACTTCAAAGGATTCAACTTCATCCGATACTTTCGCAGGATACCGAACATTTCTGCCAAGTCTTGCGTATGGCGGGAGGACTGTTTCGATTTGACAAGCATATCATCCACATAAACTTCCATAGTCTTCCCTATTTAGTTATAAAACATTCTGTTCACCAAGCGCTGATAAGTGGCTCCGGCGTTTTTCAATCCGAACGGCATGACCACATAACAACATAACCCCAAATTTGTAATGAAGCTCGTATGTTCTTGATCTGGCACATGCATAGGAATTTGGTTGTACCCGGAATATGCATCCATGAAAGAGAGAAGTTCATGTCTTGCTGTCGAATCTACAAGCTGGTCAATCCTGGGAAGTGGGAAACTATCTTTCGGGCAAGCTTTGTTCAAATCTGAAAAATCAATGCAAGTCCGCCACTTTCCATTCGGCTTCTTTACTAAGACGAGATTCGATATCCAGTCGGGATATGTCGAATCTCTAATATATCCGTTCTGTTTCAGTTTCTCCACTTCTTCTTTTAGAGCAGCCGACCTCTCTGGGCCCAGCATACGTCTCTTTTGCTTTACAGGCGGGTGTTTCGGGTTTACATTTAGTGAGTGACTTATGATGGATGGAGATATCCCACACATGTCAGCGTGGGTCCAGGCAAACACGTCCAAGTTTGCCTTCAGGAAGTCAGCTAGTTCTTTGGCCCGACGTGGATCCAACTGAGATCCAATCTTCAAAACTCTTGTTGGATCAGCTTCATCAATGGGAATGTCCACTGTCGCTTCATTAGGAGTTGCATTTCTAGTCTTTGGTTCCTCGTCTTTTCTGGGATCCAGGTCTTCAGGCGTTCCATTGGACAACTCCTTCGGGGCCGATCCCTCTAATTGCTACGCCGAACCCTCCTTTGGAGGAGGCGAGGCATCTTTACTCTCGATGTTAAGTTTTTTCATCAACATCTTTAATTCGGCAACATAGCAGGCCCGTCCGGAGACTTGATCCCCTCTCATTACTCCAGTTCCGGCTTCAGTTGGGAACTTAAGAAATAAACACCAAGGGGCGATGCAAGCCCTGAACTCAGCAAGGGCAGGCCTTCCCAAAAATGCATTATAAGGCGAATCTACATCCAACACTACGAACTGAAGCATCCGTACTCTTCGGCGTTCTCCTTGCCCCAAGGTTACGGGCAATTCTATGTACCCCATTGGAGCTGTCGATGCCCCGTTGAAGCCTCGGATCCAACCTTCGCATGGCTTCAAATCTTCAGATTCAAGCTTCATCTGATCGAATGACTTTTTAAATAAAATATTAACAGAGCTTCCATTGTCTACTAACACCTTATGAACCAAGGCCGGCCCTATGGTGGTGGTAACGACCAACGGATCGTCGGTGGGTGACTGGATCCCGGTATTATCTCTGCTACGGAATACCACGTCGTCAAACATTGTCTTCTATTGTTTTATGGGGGCGATATCTTCCAAATCAACACATTCATCCACATCTACGTGCTTGGCAGCATTTACATATTGATCCATCGCTCTAAAACTGCGGATTGCTGGGTGGGGTCCACCTACTATGGAGTTGATAACAATTCCCTTGCCTTTCTGCTGCGCTGTAGGCTTGGGAGCAGATTGAATCTGTTTTGGAGCCTACTCTCCTTGGCCCTTGTCCCTCGGGGCAACCTTATATGCATCCAGTTTCCCTTCGCGCAGCAGCTTCTCAATCACGTCTCTCAAATGTCGACATTCATTGGTTGAATGCCCATGAGTTCCATGAAACAAACAAAACTTTCCAGTTGCCATTTCTTTCTCCGTTGAGTCGCGAGGTGGAGGTCTTTTATATTGCAAAACATTGTATGTATCCAAGTAAATATTCTCCAGAGTGTCGTTCAACGGTGTATAATTCTCATAAGTCTGGAATCGGGGTCTTTTGTTAGGATCACTTCCCCTATTTCTATTTCTTCTGTTACCATTCGCGTTGCGGTTATTGTTGTTGCCCCCATTTCCAGTATTGTCGTTTCCACTCTTGTTTCCCACATTCACTTCAACTTTTCCGGAGCTTTCTCCAGACTGCTTCACGGCGACATTACTCTGAACATTTTCTTTTGAAGACGCTCCAGACTTTCTCTTTCGGTTTGCCCTGGCCTCCTCTCGTCTTAAGTGAATATCGGCCTTTTCATAGAATAACTCTCTCGTGGAGGGTGTCTTCCCAAAAAGGTAATCTCCAAACTCGGAATCAGGATCGACTCCTTCCATCAAAGCCATCAAGATGGTGGGCTCATGCGGGTCACTAACTTCAGTCGCAGCTAAGTTGAAACGGTCGAGATATGACCTCAAAGACTCTCCTGGCGCCTGCTTAATTCTTGATATTTCAATAACACTTTTAGACTTTCGGGTATGGAGTCGGAACTGATTCATAAAACGTTCGCTCAATTCCCTATAATTCGATATCGAACGAGGGGGAAGTCGGGTAAACCATAGCAGCACCACATCTTCTAAATAGACCGGGAATGCTTTACACTTCACTGCGTCAGGAGCAGCAGCAGCATTCATGAGCCACGAGTATCACATCAAATGTTGTCCAGGGTCGGTTCTCCCATTGTACTTGTCCATCTGCGGCAGGTTAAAACGTCGGGGAAACTGAAAATTGAGGATGTCGTCAGTGAAAGGAGTATGGCTTCGCTCAATGCCATAATCTTCATTGGTATAATTCCGGCTTTCGGACATAATCTGGCGTACCATTGCCTGTACGTCAGCATTAGTTAGGGGCCGTTCAGGCTCCCCGGCCCTGGTATCTGTGTTCCTTCTAGGCTCTTGTTCAGGAGATGCCCTTCTTCTTTGAGCTGCTTCTGCTCTGCTTCGTTCCCTACGCTCCCGATCGGTCTCGGGAGGAGGGGGCTGGAGCATCTGCCCCTGAGTGGGATTAGTATGGTTAGGGTCTCTCAAGCTTGGATCATTGGTTCCTAGTGCTCGCGCAATATCCTCGCGGGACCCCAAAGATCCGAACGTCAGTTGCTCCAAATTCTGAGGTCGTTCGAGCGGCCTTCTTTCATGGGGCCGTTCTTCCTCGGAAGAAGAAGACTGATCCATTGGTGTGTGGCGAACCGGGGATGGGGTTCTCTGTCTACGGAGTTCGCTAATTTCCCTACTCATGAGTCTCATGTTTTCTTGCATCATGAGATTTGGTGCACTCGTGGATTTTCATAGCCTCCCTAGTACTCTCAAGCATGTCAAGTAGACGCGAGAAATCTCCTTGAGTAAAAGGTGCGGATGGATTGACCTGATCATTGACCCTGGTGGCTGGAGTCGGAGCATTTGTGGGGGCTCGAGTAGAGGTTCCAACATCACCAAGTGTCGGTTCTGTTCAGAGATGGGAGGCCTGTTCGGGTCGGAGCTGGAAAGCCAGGTCGGGTCGGTGTAGGGCGAGCTGCTCGGGTCGGTTCAGGTTGGGGGAGTGCACTGCTTCAGATTATCCTACCCGGATCGGATCGGAGCTCTCCCCTTGAGTGCGGTTCGGATTTCCTACATCAGTTCGTTCCACTGCTGAGCTTTGTCCACGAGACCTTGTCACGACCGCATTTTGCTGATCTTCACCAACTCCGTTTCCTCGACTAGTTTGAACTTCCTTGCCTTTTCCTTTGGCCATAGTTCTTCAACAATCAATTCAACAAATATTCAAGAGCGTCGAAACTCGAGGATTAACTTCTTTGAACTCAACGGTCCAAAAAGTAAAACGATAATCCCGAAAAACAGAGAATTCAGATGATTCTCAGTGAAAGCACCAAAATGTTAGACCAAAAAGTGGTTCTAACACCCAAATTGACTAAAAGCAGAACGAAATAAGATCAAAAGTAAAATGGAGACACAGAATTTTTAGTGGTTCGGCGTTAAAAAGCCTACGTCCACTTGTCAATCACTATTCTCGACGATAAAGTTGCAATTACAATGAGATATTCACTCAATTCCACTCACAACTCACATACATTCACTCAATTGTTTCAAAACAAATGTTGAAAAACAATTTGGATTATCTGGGAGTGCTGGAATTCGGTTTATGAAAGTGGTTGATCTCTCAAAGTGCCAAAAAGAAGATCCTTTTCATTGTCTCCAGACAGGGTATTTATAGGTGAAAATTCGCTCAGAACCCGATCCGGATCGGATCCACGTGTCTTCCATCCCATCATCCTCGGGTTCGGATGGGTTCTAGTGCTGACAGCGCATCAGAGTAGTGGTTTTCGTGGGTTGGAACTGGTCATAATCGCTCTGAATAACCAGGCGAGCATGGGGGAAAGTGGTATGGAATATGGGTTCGGATCGGAGGAGCCTGCAGAGGGGGTTCGGATCGGGTTAACCGATCCGACCCGGATTAACCTAAAACTAAGTCCTTATCCACTTTTCTCTGCTCCTTTCCGACCCGATAGTATGTAGCCCTCCGATCCGATTGACAGTAGGTAGCTCCCCGAACCGAACAGCAGTGCCTCTCTGATTCAAACATTAGCAGCTCTTCGATCCGAACAGCAAAAATCTCTCCGATCCGATCCGCTCCATCTTTCCGATCTGATCCGCTATGATGCTTTCCAAGTTTTTCAACGTTTCACATCTCGACTTTGTGTTGCCCAGTTCACAAAGTGGGCTAACAACTTCCTTATGGTAAATGATTGAGTAAACTCGTATGGTATAGGATGCAAGGTCATTACTTGATTGGTTGTTATTTAAGAGCATATGACATTTCTTGTCCTTTGTGAAGGTTTAACGATACCTAGTTTAAACTACCGGAAGTTGTGTTGTAACGATCAAATATGCTCCAGGATCATTATTTAGGCCTCTTTGTTACTAATTCAGGTTTCAAGCCGTTACTAGATTTCATGACATTTTTCGAGGCTTTCATGCCATCTTATGGGCTTTATTGGTTATGGAGTTCTAGCGACTGATTCTAGTTTCCGTGCGAATTATCTTGCACATTAGGCTCTCTAGTTAGCTTTAGTATCCAACCCATTCATGGTTGGCGAGTTTTAGTTTCGTGCTTAGTAACATTCCGTTTATAACGGATTAATTGACTTTTAAGCCAATAGCAGAGTGCATCCGTTTATGTGATCATAAGTCAATTGTGGAGGGTTTATAAATACTGGGTTGGCAAACCCAATTAAAGAGGACAACCAATCAACAAATTGTGGAGGGCATCTAATTTTTGGGTATTAATTCAATTATGGAAGCATCCACTTATGAAACTATATAAAGCATCATGTTATAGTAATTATGGTGGGCATCCAATTACCCAAATCGGGGAGGACATCCAATTATGAGGTTATAGGCTTAATTGAGAAGGGCTTTAAATTTATATATGCTTGTTTGGTGAATAATAAACTCACCATCATTAGGGATTCATGCACACCATCAATTTGTTTATATGTTTCATAGATTTCCACAGTTGACCTCATGACTCAAAAGGTTATGTATTATTTTATTCACCTTCGAAATTAACTCCTCGTATAAGTTACCTTTTGGTATTTTGCTTGGTGGTCTCATTATCGACGAATGATTTATGCATTGCTGACGTCATTTTATGCTCTCATGATTAAAAAATGATTTAGTTCATCATATTTCCCCTTATTAAACTAATCACATTATAGTCTAGACTAGCCTGTTTATTTTCTTATATGATACTGGGGTTAGATTGAGATCTTTCAGGTACAAGTACTTCAGATGGCAACGTTGGGCAGATGTCTCATTTATTGCTTGTAGCGTATTATGTCTTCATTACCTTTTATATATATATATGTATGTATGTATGTATGTATGTATATGTATATGTATATGTATATGTATACATATATATGCACTTGTAGTAGCATATCATGTATTAAACTTAGATGTATATTGTATTTTGGGATTTTGTACGTAGATCATGAGGATATGGACCACTATTGTGTCTTTGATAGTATATATCTGTATATACATATCAATCTTATATTTGGATATTTTGTTGTATATATTTCTTACTCTAGTGATACCATATTCTTTGATTTTATCATATATTGTTATGAACTATTGTAGAGCCATCGTAGTTTTTATTAAGCCTAGAACGTGTACATTGATTCCTGTTAATTAAAGAAAGTTTTAGTATATCGATCGACATATCAATACTTGCTTAAAGAGAAATTCACGGATGATCATCCTTAACCACCCTATTTTATGCACTAACAGATGACATTACTATGTAATATAGATTATTTACTTTATATATTATAACTAACTCATAGTGGAGGGTTATTTAATCAAATTTCTTGGACTCATATAAATAAATCTCCTTGAATAAGATTTTTCTCTATGAAATTAAATTTGAAAATTGAAATCTTATCCCTTATTCCAAAATAAAGTATCAATTGTTATTACTTCAATTCATGTTTCACTGTAAAGCAAAAGATACTATTCACTCTCTTCATTTCAGTTGTACCTTAAAAGTCATACTATGATACAATCATTTTCCTTTCTGAATGGTTGAGCCATTTAAAAGAATATCCTTGCCATAATATCATAACAAATTTTCTACAAAGTGCATTTGATTATCCTTAACATCTGAATGTTGCTTTTTTCGAAAATAGACTGACATTTTAGCAACCGTGCTCTTTTATTTATCTTGTAGTCTTGGTCTGGTGTTAGTGTTAAAGTTATTTTTCGTCAACACCGAAATATAGAGAAATGGTTGTGGACCTAGTGGAACCTAGGGATTATTTAGCTCCTTCAAGTTCAACTTGATTCACTGTTTCCTAAATATCAAGGTCTTAAGCCTGAAGATTAGTTTCTCATCCTTCAAAAGCGGAGAGTATCACGCTTACGAGACTCAAGGATCAATTGTTACCTTGGGATAAGGGTTTCATAAGCTCGGCACAAGCAGAAAGCTAAATGGCTAGTAAGGGTTATTTTGGTAATCATGCTCAAGAAGAAGGCTTTGTCGTGGAATAACAATAAGGAAAATGAGCGAAATAGATAACAAGTGTTAATTCTCTCTTTATTGATCACTTTCATGAGTACATGGGTGATTACATGTAAAATCCCCAAATTGTTTTCAAATTAAGGTTTTCTCTCTAAGAAATAGATACAAGATTTTAAAATGAGGAAAAGTCTCATAAAATAAGATACCTGGGGTCTTATTTATAGGCAATTTGGTCCGCTTCAATAGCAATCCAGTAAGAAGCCTGACACTGCCTCCAACCTTTGGTATTGGTTCTCCCTTACCGCTTTCTGCTTCGGTAATGCTCATATGGTGTTGGTATTGATGCTAAGCACGTTAGCATGGATAGTTCTCCTCCACCTCATCTTCTGAGTACCAGTCCTTATAAATAACATTTGGTTTTGGTATTGATCCTCAATCCCTTGTTGTTTGATCTACGTGGTGTTTCTTGTACGCTTTTTCTTCTTTTGACTTTGGTATCGCCTTTTTTGCTGTTGTATCGACGTCAAGCATGATGGTGTGGAGAGGGCTTCTTTGTCTTCATCCAATATATTCGTTATCGAATTCTAAGTTTGTGCCTTTGATGTCGAGCAGGTTTCTTTCTCTCCTTGCTTTTCTTTGGTGTTGGATTGCTTATATTGCTTTAGGTGTCCAGTACCGTTATCAATTTGGGCTGCTTATTATATGTGTTGGTTTTGGTACTATACCTTGTTGCCATCTTCTTTGTATCTATACCGAGCTTCTGCTGCCTATATTGGTACTGGTAGCATACAGACCAAATCATGTCCTTTTTGTTTTCGATATCGGCTCTAGTTTCAGCTTCATCCGATACCCCTTCACCTCAGCTTGGTTTCGGTATTGAATTCTGGTAGTAACATTTCCCCATTGTAAAGGGGCATTTTTGACTTTTCAAGTCAATATTTCAGGCTTTTATTCTCTATTGTCTTGAAAGTACACAGTTTTCCCTCTTTTTGGCCTTCTACAATTGATCTGGGCCATTGTTCTGTGATTGTATGTACGATTACGATGAGGAGTGCTTTTTTTAGTATAAAGGCTCTTCTTCTTCTTTCTTTATTTCCTCTCCTACAAGAATCATACTCAAACAAAATCATTGTTCTTTGAGATTTCATAAACTTCTTAGAACTACAACTCCAATCCTTTCTGTATAAATTTTTAATTATCTTATGAATCGATTAAATTTAGATGTGAAAACCACTAACTTTTGAGCTTGATTATGAACTTAATCGAGGTTAATGAATCTTCGATTTCTCATTACACGAACTCGAATAAGTAGCAGCTTAGTTTAAGTAGATATCAATGGTGAATTGTGGCGACCTATCATTTATCACTTTTGATAATCTGAAGTCATATGCTTTTCGGGTTTGGAATGTAAAAATCACCTATGAGGAGTTCTACTTTTTATTATGAGAAAGGAATTTTACTTTCGGTACCGATGAATTCAATGTCAACTGTTACTGGTTCTCTTTAGTTTCGATTTTATTGGTATTGAAACTGTGAGTAACTGATACCAAAAGCCACAATTTTCTACTTCAGTATTGGTTAATTTTAAGACTTTAATGTCAATTAGACTTTTTCCGATATAGAGATATTTTTGATTTTGACCTTATCGGTACCAGGCTTTGAACTTCTTTGCTGTTGGCTAAGTTTTATGTATTGATAACAAAAATGTTATGTTTCGATGTTGTCGATACTAAGAACTTGAGTTATTCTGGTTCCAACTCTATCAACACCAAAATCCTAAATTACCTTTGGTTTCCGTGTCGAAACCGATTAATGTAAATGATACCAATAACTTAGTCGTTTTAATCATATGTATTGTGCATGACATTATACAAATTTTGTTGTGAATCCAATTCTAATGATTCATGACATGTTTCAATTTCCCATACAAATGTTAGATAAATGATGAAAATGAATTTTCATTATGTTTTTGAACTTGTAAATAATTCATATTAACTTTAAGCAAATTAAATCATGGTGCTAATGTGTTCTGACGGAATGATATCACCTGGCAGCATTATGCCTAAAAAGCAAAGTGTTGATGGATCAAATCCAGCAAGTTCCTCTACTCTTCAGAAAAATATGGAAGCTTCTCTATAGCGTTCTCTTATTCAAACTCAAGAGGAAGTGAAGGTGATCTTTGAAAGCTTTGGTATGGCTGAGGTTGGTGTTGTCCCCGTCTCCGAAAATGACACTATTTAGAATCCGCCAGAATGAGTCTTCGCATATTCTTCCATTCGTATTTGGCACAGTGGTTTCTTTCCTTTCTCAGACTTCATCCTTAAGCTTCTACGTCATCTTCACCTTACTCCGATTCAATTGACCCCACATACTTATACCTATCTTCTATGTCTCGAGCTTCTAGCACTTGAGCCGGGGCAATCTTCTCGGAATGCTCTCCTTCTTCATCACTTGCTATGACTGTCTGTAGCTAAAGGAGCGAACTCGCCTATTTTTTGCACAAATCCCTCAAAGAAACTGATTAGTGACGGTATTAAAAATTTCAAGGACCGAGAAACTCAATTTTTCTACATCAGGCGTCCCCCGGGTATCACGAGCACTTTTGTTAAACCTAGTGAGCTATCCCTTTTTCTATATTTTTTATTATCTTTAAAATTCATCTAATATTTATTTCTTTTTATCTTCCACTTCTATGAGGAAAAGTTTGAGTGATGAGGAAGCTAAAATTGTTGATGTAATTTACAATACTTCCGATAAATTGGGATGGTGATCCCATTTGCTAACTTTAGATCATCTCCGTTCCCTTTAGGGAAAAAGGTTCTGGGGTAACCTCCCCTTCATTTTCCTAGTGCTAAGTTAACCTCGAGTTCCGACTTGTTTACTGCTCTGACTCCTCTATTTACAAGTGCTTCAAGTAAGACCGCTTTTTTATATTCAAGTTACCTGACTTTGCTTTTTCTAATGTCGTTGCTTTGATTGGCTACTGAGTCTTCTGCTGGGAAATTAACCATGGATCCTCTTTCTCGATTTAGGACTGCAGCTAAAAGAAAGTTCAAAACAACTGCTAGTGAATCGTCCTCAAAGAGGCATAAAAATGAAATTACTACTCCTTCCTTTATTGGCATGGACATTGTTGATGCATCCACTTAGCAGCATACTCCTGATTCTACTTCCTTTTCTCCTGGCATTGCCTTTAACATTGGTTCCTCCTAGACAATGATCCTGAGGAGTGAATTTGTTGCCGGTCTTTTGGTATCTGACCCTCTGAGAGCTTCAGATTTGATAGGATACGAGCTAAATCCTCAGCCATCCCCTCAACATGCTAGTCTCCAAGGCCTTCTTCACAGGCCTAAGATTTTTACGAGATCATAAGACTTGCTCTTTCTTTTGATGACATTCCCAACATTTTGCTACATACTTCCTTTTTAAACTTGATGGATTTACGACAAACTCTTGTTAAACAACAGCTTTTGGTACAGTTTGGTTTCATCTGATTTCTTACGCCTTTGTTCTTATGTAGATACTGATCTTGTTTTCTCCTTTTTAGATAAACTAAGAACTGGTTCTTCCTTCAGGAGATGTCTATTCTGCCTTCTTCTGAGGTTGCAAAACTTAAAGAAGAGAAGGCTGCCTTGGAGTCCAAAATTAATGCTTTGAGGGAGGAACAAAAGAAGGAGTGTGTGGAGCTTAAAACATCTCTTGAGAAGGCCAAGTCGGAACTCAAAGAGGGGAGAAAAGATAAGAATCTTTTGACTGACCAAGTCTTGGCCCATGACTTGTTTAAGTGAGAGTTTGAAGATGAAAAATCCAGGATGGTGGCTGACCACGCCAACGAGTAGAAAGAGAAAGATGGTCATTTTTCTAGAGTTTAAGATGCACTCTCCAATGCGAAACGGATAATTTGTGATGCCAAGAATATAATTTCTTCATTTCTTAAATCCTATTTTCCCAAGGCAAGAAAGAGATCTTACAGAGATGCTCTTTTCTTGGCATATTCTGATAACTTCCAGAAATATTTGAATTCCCTTCAATTGTTTCTTATATTGCGAGCAAAGTTATAGGACAAATTGAGAAGCTCGGGCAGAGAATTGAAGTTCCTGATGTTAATACCCAGAGTATTGATTTTGATGACAACAACCATATAAACATTATTACTAACATATCTTTCAAGTTGTGTAGTTACATAAAATATATCATGAATATATTTATAAAGATAAACAAGAATACAAAATAAGAATTATAAAGGAAGGATAATCAAAGCAATTGAAGATAAAGCTTATTAAAGATGAATGCTAAAGAACAGAGGTGCTTGAAGTGATGAGGAGTTGGTTGAACCTTGGAATATATTGTTAGAGATCCCATGGCAATTATACTTGAAGACAATCAATAATTGACCTCAACCGAATCACCAAAATCCACAAATATAAGGAAATCTGGAGTGCTGAATATTTGCGACACTCATAAGTGTCTTTTGCAATGCAAGCTAGGTGTGTCAACATACATCTTTTGGTATATCGACATATAACGGCTTTTCAGATTTTTCAAATTCAAAATTGAGAAGTTATTTCCCACCATCTTTTCACCAAAAGACACATCCTTTCGTACACTACTTAAAGGCTCCTGGAAACGATTTTTTACATCATCTTTTCACGTTTCCTTCTACTCCCTCTTCTCCATATATTCTCTACATAATCCATTGAATACTATGCTATTATTCTAAATCTACTCTCTTTCATTCCAATTCTTCATTGACTTGCAAGCCACACAATATCAGAGAGTTGCACTTGAATTCATATCGTTCTCTCTCTGATTTTATCCTATTTCCTCAAAGAATTCAAGGATATATTGCCATTGGAGGTCTATAGGATCACTGTACCAAATCTGCAAGAATCTGTATTGATGATACGACTACTTGCCATTGTTTATTGTTGTTGACAAGGAGAAGGTGTATCTTATAGCCCGTGAATCAAGATTGTAAAGATGTTCTTGCCACCCGTGTAATCAAGATTGTAAAGATGTTCTTGCCACCCATGTAAAGCAAGCGATTATAGTGAAATTCTGCACGGTTAAGTGCAAGACTGGATGTAGGATTGGATAATCCGAACTAGTATAAAAATCCTGGTGTTATTTACTGTACTGCATTTTATTTTATTGCTTATTTCTTTCTGTTTGAATTTGAATAGATATAGTAAATACACTTCATCTCTCTAGTGTCTAAATAGCCTTAAGATCCATTAATACTGGGTTCTCGACACCCCAGTTCCCTAGCAATTAGTATCAGAGCAAGGTCTTCAAAGTTCTCATAATCTAATTTTTTGAAAACTATAAATGGCTAGTGACACTAGTAAAACATTTATTAATTCTTTTATAAAAGGGTAATCTACCACTAAACCCCCTTTATTTGATGGCACTAATTATGATTATTGGGCTTGTAGAATGAATTTTTTCCGCAATCTAATGGTTTAGATATTTAGAACATTGCCTAAGTAGAATACATAGAGCCTCAAACTAAATATTCAAATGGACATTAGACCAAAAGACACAAGCACTTAATAATTTTAAAGCCATGAACATTTTATTTTACTCCTTAGATAAAAATGAATTTAATCGAGTTTCTATATGTAATTCTGCAAACGAAATTTGGAGATTACCGAAATTCACACGTGAAGGCATCGATAAAGTAAAATAGACAAAGATATCTATGCTGATTCACCAGTTTGAACTCTTTCAAATGAAATCAAATGAGTCTATTTCTTATATGTATTCTAGATTTCAAGATATAGTACATGCCTTAATATCATTAGGAAAAAGTTTACCGAAGAAAACCAAGTTAAAAAGATCTTGAATTCACTTCCTAGTGAATGGGATCAGAAGACTCTGCCAATTGAAGAAGACAATGATATTAGTACTATGTCAATAGAAGAATTAATGGGTAATCTAGTGTCCTATGAAGTAAAGTTGCAGGTTAGAAAAGAGAATCAGGGAAACGAGAAGAAATCACCGGCACTTAATGTTATGATCGACAATGATAAATCAGATGATGATGCTATTGATGATAATCTCGAGTTTATTACCAAGAAGATCAAGAAATTCATGAAGTATTGGATAACAAAGAAACTTCAAAAAACTATTAATAATTCTAGAAATCGAAATGTTGTTAAATGTTTCAAATGTGATAAACCTGGTCATTTGAAAAGAGATTGTCCCAACTTGAGAAAACCAAAGTACCTTTCAAATAATTTCAATAAGGAGAGGAAACAAGCATTCAACGCAACATGGGATAATTCAGATACATCATCAAGTGATAGTGATTCAGAAATGGAAAAGACCAATGTATGCTTCATGGCAATGGATGACCCGGTATGGAATTTTGATAAAGCAATTACTAAAGTTTTAAATGATATGCATCAGAGATATGAAATACTTAGAAAATAGTATGATAATAGTTTGGCATAAATCGATAGACTAAAAATATCTAATGAAAAGTTAAGTAAATAGAAACAATGTCTAAAAGATGAAAGTGAAAGATTTAATGGCCATAAAAATTGAAAGTATTTAACACTTGGAAGTATTAAAAAACTGAAAAGTGAAAATTAGTCCTTAAAATCATAAAATCTTTCAATGAAGTCACAAATCGCTAATCTGAATGAAAAAATAACATCTCTAGACAATGTTGTGGTTGATCGTAGTAAGTATTTTGATTAAATGAAAACTGATATTGATAAATTTAACAAAGGGAGGAGGAATCTTGAGAAATTATTATCTGCATCTAAACACACTAGGAATAAGCATGGACTTGGCTACACCCCTAAGGCTAAATCAAATAAAAATAGTACTCAATCTACTAAGGTTGCTAAAGCCTCAAAGTTCAAACCAAAACCTAGGAAATTAAAGTCAAATCCAGCAAATAAATTCATTAACTTATGGGTTCCAACATGGTTGGATATTACTGCAAAAATTTATTGATAATTTTATTAATAATGTTCATTTATCTAGTGATTATATTTTGAAAGGGCATTTAAACTCTTCATGGGTTTGGCATCTGTAACAACCCGTATTTTTGATAACCTGTTATATCGTAAATCGAGGCAGAATTTAAATTATAAATCTGAATCAAGGGAAACGGGCTATGCCATTGCGTTTGTCTCGGAAAAATACGCGAAATAGAGTCCGAGTTTTCGAAAATCGGAGTCCGTATGACCCAGTTAAGGCCCGAAGAAGTTTTCTGAAAATTCAAAGTTCAAAACAGATTTAAAATTCAGGTTCAAATTTCGAAATTGGGGCCATTGGGCGCAGGTGGGAAAATTCCCGCCTTGCTACCCCAGTCAACAGGCCTGTCGACTGGGCAGTCGACTTGGCTAGGACCAAGTCGACAGCCCTGTCGACTTGGGTGTCGACAGGGGGTGCTCGGCCAGTTTGGCCTGATGCACCATTTTTGGGTTGGGCTGTGTTTTGGGGCTGTTTTCTGGAAGCTTCCGAGATCTGATGGTCCTAATCTAACCTAGGATTAATCTAAGGGTCTAAAACACATCCTAATCCTATAAATAAGCCCCTAACCTAACCCTAAATCGTCATTATTCATTCAAGTAACTAAACTATGGCAAAATCAATCCTCTCATGGCCTCCACTCTCTTCATAAAATTCCTAAGTTATTTCTATGAGAGATTTTCCATGCATACAAGTGTTTTCAAGCTTGTATGAGTGTCATTAGCTTGCATTCAAGTCAAGTTTCCATATTTACATCATAAAGCAAGGGTTTTGATCAATTTTGCTCAAGGGATTTTCTATTAAAGCTTGCATTTTGGGTCTAATTGATTGCATAAGGGCTTTGTCATATTTTTGTGTCTTCATAAGCATTGTAAGCCCTTTTCTACTTTCATACTTAAACTCTAAAGTTAATGAATGATGCAAGTTGTGTTTGATCATTATGATATGCAAGTTTACTATGATGTGTTATGCAAGTTTATTATGATGTGTTATGCAAGTTTACTATGATGTGTTATGCAAGTTCATCAAGTTATGTTATGCAAGTTTGATATGCAAGTTTGTCATATGATATGCAAGTTATGTTATGCAAGTTTGGGTTGATCCTTTTGTTCATGTTATCATGTTATGCAAGCTTATCTTGGGTTTATGAGCTTAAAGCTTCAAGCTTTATGCTAAAGGTTGCATTTTGGCAACATGTAAGTTATCATATCTCTTATGATAACTTGCATGTGAGGCTAAATGCGAACTTATGGCCATTTCTACATGTCATTTATCACCATGTATCACCAATATGCTAAGTTTGGTTTTATGCATGCTTTTGAGGCCTAATGATGCAATATGCAAGTGTATAAACATATGTACATTTCATATGCCACCATGTTAAACTTGTGGCTTCAACACCTTTATGTCATGATTATGCCAAGTTCCCTCTTTCTATCCTTTATGCGCTATTGCGATATGTAAGCGGTGGGATTACGTTTGGGGTTGGGTAAACTTAAAGGACATAAAAACATAAGAGTGGGAATTTACCTATTAAGTTAGGTCTACCCATTGGGAATTTACCTATTAAGTTAGGTCTACCCAAATGCTTGAAAACTTGTAATATGTTTTGGAAACATAATGGACATGACACTTAGAAAATATAAGTGTGACCAACTCGAGGTTGGGTTGAGTTTGTAGCGTAAAACTACCCGGAACCGACCGGCTTAACTAGTGGCTACAAACAATAGGACCCAATGTGAGAAGTTGGTCAAGTTGTGCTTGAACCCGAGGTTAGACTAGGTTGTGGTGTAAAGCTACCCGGACCCGCCCGGCTTAACTAGTAACCACAACGAGGTCTAATGTGAGAGGTTAGGGTGCATTAAATTAATTAATGCTAATTGATAAGGTTAAGTAAATTTGATTTATGACACTTAACCAATTTGACATGAATGGGTAGGTTAAGTGAAACCGGGCTTGATTTCTTAATGACACTTAACCGTAAAATACGACTAGTGGTTAGGGTTAAGTTAACCTACACTTAACCAATCTGAACTCGGTAATTCAACGGGGTTAAGTTGAACTATACTTAACCAATCCAACTCAGTAATTTGATAAGGCTGAGAACCGATTTGATACCTGGTCTGGATAAACTAACTTGATTGATAAATTAAACGAACCTGTTTTGCGGATCTGTAGGACCCACACCAAGTTTGGCAAGTTTGTAAATCTGTTATCTGATCCGTTAGTCTGAAAACTGATTGTCTGAACTTTGTATGTCTGAACTCTGTTAATAAGTTAATCTGAATCTGATAGTCTGGGGACACAAGGGGGAATACTTGTGTCATTTGTTGTTTGGGACCCATATTAGTCAGTAACCCTTTCTGGTATCAAAACTTTGACCCAACTGTAGGTAGGGTCCGGGCACGCTTACTGAACTAATTATAAGTGGTTCATTCTGATAATGGCGATGGGTGTTGATGGTGCGTTCCAACCGGGTCATGTGCGTGCATGGATCCCGGTCTGCCTCTGAGGATGTAAGGCGCCGTGACATCTGTAAATATGCCTGTGCCAATTGGTTACCACTTTAGGGAGTGATACACCCTATCGTGGGGCCGACACAGGGTGTTTATCTATTAGGGAGCCGATCGCTTGGGTAGGATTTAGGGCACACTTAGCTCTGTCTGATTCTGTTGGTACCGTCTGTTTTGTTGGGTGGTAACACCCGTCTGTTTCTGCTTGGTACCGTTCTGTTAGGGTGGTAAAAGCCCATTTTTCCCAAACTCTATTTCTGTATGGACCATTCTGTTCCGTCCTGTTTCGATGTAAACATTGGGTAACACCTAATCCTGTTATACTAGAATTGGTACCAAGAAGTTGGATCTTGATTTAATTCAAACACCTGATACTGGGCCAAGTTTAGGCCAAGGGATAAATTCTTGTTTATACATGACATGTTAGAATGCTGGTACACCTGTGGTGAAAAACTTCACCTTGATTATGTGATGACTCCTTTGAACTATCTGTTAGATATTCACCATGCTAGTATGTAATTATCCTTATGTTCATCCCTGCTTCTCATGCCAGTTAACTTTATCAGTTTACATTGATTGTAGTAGGGCTTACTCAGTCTTTTTGACTGACCTGTTTTCTTTCGCCTCTTTTCTTCCGTTCCCCCCCCCCCCAGGTTCTCAGGGTGGGAATATTGGAGCTTAGCTTGGCTTTCTGATCGCTTGCTTGTGGGATTTTAGCTCATGTACGGTCTTGACATGAAGCTAGCTATGGTTATCACTTATTTTGGGGATAGTACTTATGTGTTTCAGTTTTTCAGTGATGTTGTTTTTATCTAGACTTGTGTATTTGGAAAGTTGACATTATGTTGTACCAGACTTGTTTTGAAATAGTTTGAAATCTTCCGCTGTTTTACTTATCTTATTTACTCTGTTTACATATATACATATGTTCTTGTTCTGCCTTGATATATCATTATGCATGTTTACCTGATTCAAATGCCCCTCCAAAGTCAGAGTGCTTGCAAGAGTCACCCTGGCGGAGGTGGGGTGTTACATTTGGTATCAGAGCATATGGTTTACGAGAAGGAACAAAAAGGTTTTTAAAAACTTTTTGGAAAACTATTTTCAAAACCAAGTATAAAGTATTTTCCAAAGAAAAGTCTAGTTTATTTTAAAGGCTATTCCCCAAAAAAGCCATTATCAAAATTCCTTCGTTTTTCTCCATTCTGAACCTGTCTTTTTCTTCGTTTTCAGTATGGCCGATAACTTTGTTATCCCAGAGGGAGTGCAAGTTCCTGTTTGGTATAGGGACTTATGGAGGCTAGGGCGACCGAAGCCGGCCCCGCAAATGTTACTCCTCCTCCGGTGGTTAATGTTCCTCCTCCTCCTGTCGCTGAGGTTCCTCCTCCTCCTCCTCCCCCTCAGCATCCTCCAGTAGAGTTCACGAAGATTTGCAAGGACTTCAAAGCAATGGGTGGCAAGGACTTTCTAGGTACCGAGACTTTTGTAGAGGCCCGGAATTGGTTGAAAGAGACCAAGGATTTATTTGCTATCTTTGGGTTAGACGATCAGAGGAAGATCCTGTTGGCGGTTTGGCTTATGAAGGATGAAGCCGCTTATTGGTGGGAAGTCACCAATGATACTAGGCCTGTTGAGACTTGGGCCGATTTCAGGACAAGATTCGGGCTTAAGTTTCGGTCTTCAGCTGAAGAGAATTTGCAAATGGAGAGGTTTATTGCTTTGAAGCAAGGAGACATGTCTGTCAAAGAATATGTGAACAAGTTCAATCAGTTAGCTCGTTTTGGCTTGGATATGGTGAGTACTACTCAGAAGAAGGCTCTTCGTTTTGCTAGAGGATTGAATGAGCCGTTACAGGGGTTAGCTATGTCTCATGTGCCCATGGGGGCCACGTTTGAGAGTTTGGTAGATATGGCCCTACTCAATGAAGAGAACAAGAGTGCAAAGAAGGAGGTCAAGGTGAATGAGTCTCAAAACAAGAAAACGGGGCCCAAAAAGGAAATGCAAAAGAAGGAGGAGAAGTCTGAAGATAAGAAGGAAAAGAAGTGCTTTACTTGTGGAAGCACAACTCATCTAAACAAGGATTGCAGAAAGAGGAAGGGCACTTGCTTTAACTGTGGAGAGATGGGACACTTCACTAGGGACTGCCCGAAGAAGAAAGGGACTACATCGGAAGGAACGGTGAATACTCGCATGGCGAGTGAATAGATTAGGGCTAGAATAATTTGTCTGTAGGATGTTTAATTTTCCTTGTCTAATTTTCAGTTTGAAACTCTTTTTCTGGTATTTTGATTCTGTAATGGAAACTCGGTACTTTAATGCTAGTCTTGCTTCTGATCTGGTAATAGTCTCAAACTCCCTGAAAGTTATAACTCATCTGTTTGTGATAAATTGGGGATTGAGAGTATCTGTGTTGGGCATGAGGGTGACTATGACGAATACATTCTGGGTTTCTACCATGCTTAGTTTCCTAAGAATCATTTGGGGAAATCTGATCTGTACTAGTAGTCTGTAAGTATATGTACCAAGTTTTTGTTTTATCTGTACTCGCTTCCATCACTCGACTGTGTCTTGTTGAGATAGGAATCCTGTGGATGTAAACATGTGTTTGAGACATGTTATGTTTGATGGTTGCAAGTGGATGCAAGTGGTTGCTCGTGGATGCATAAACACACACTAGGCACTAGATCGGCTTGAAATACACTCTCATATTGCATATGGACGTGTGTACATTATCAATTCTTATGGTTGCAAGATGGTTAATTCAGCACATGGATGTTGCATATGGATGAATGTTTGTGCACACATATAGTATTATATGATTAGGTCTATTTGCATACATAATGGATTCATTTCACTAACATACTTTGCATTGATGATCTTTTGCATTAGATAAGAACATATACACACACCTTTTGCATATGTTCATACCGCATTAGAATCTTTAAGGACAATGATTGCTCGTGAATGATGATTTGAGTAGAAGGATGATGGATGGTAGGATGCGTTCTACCTAACTTGAAGATTTCGAGGACGAAATCCTTTAAGAAGGGGAGAATGTAACAACCCGTATTTTTGATAACCTGTTATATCGTAAATCGAGGCATAATTTAATTTATTAATCTGAATCAAGGGAAAAGGGCTATGCCATTGCGTTCGTCTCGGAAAAATACGCGAAATAGAGTTCGAGTTTTCGAAAATCGGAGTCCGTATGACCCAGTTAAGGCCCGAAGAAGTTTTCTGAAAATTCAAAGTTCAAAACAGATTTAAAATTCAGGTTCAAATTTCGAAATTGGGGCCATTGGGCGCAGGTGGGAAAATTCCCGCCTAGCTACCCCAGTCGACAGGCCTGTCGACTGGGCAGTCGACTTGGCTAGGACCAAGTCGACAGCCCTGTCGACTTGGGTGTCGACAGGGGGTGCTCGGCCAGTTTGGCCTGATGCACCATTTTTGGGTTGGGCTGTGTTTTGGGGCTGTTTTCTGGAAGCTTCCGAGATCTGATGGTCCTAATCTAACCTAGGGTTAATCTAAGGGTCTAAAACACATCCTAATCCTATAAATAAGCCCCTAACCTAACCCTAAATCATCATTATTCATTCAAGTAACTAAACTATGGCAAAATCAATCCTCTCATGGCCTCCACTCTCTTCATAAAATTCCTAAGTTATTTCTATGAGAGATTTTCCATGCATACAAGTGTTTTCAAGCTTGTATGAGTGTCATTAGCTTGCATTCAAGTCAAGTTTCCATATTTACATCATAAAGCAAGGGTTTTGATCAATTTTGCTCAAGGGATTTTCTATTAAAGCTTGCATTTTGGGTCTAATTGATTGCATAAGGGCTTTGTCATATTTTTTTGTCTTCATAAGCATTGTAAGCCCTTTTCTACTTTCATACTTAAACTCTAAAGTTAATGAATGATGCAAGTTGTGTTTGATCATTATGATATGCAAGTTTACTATGATGTGTTATGCAAGTTTACTATGATGTGTTATGCAAGTTTACTATGATGTGTTATGCAAGTTCATCAAGTTATGTTATGCAAGTTTGTCATATGATATGCAAGTTATGTTATGCAAGTTTGGGTTGATCCTTTTGTTCATGTTATCATGTTATGCAAGCTTATCTTGGGTTTATGAGCTTAAAGCTTCAAGCTTTATGCTAAAGGTTGCATTTTGGCAACATGTAAGTTATCATATCTCTTATGATAACTTGCATGTGAGGATAAATGCGAACTTATGGCCATTTCTACATGTCATTTATCACCATGTATCACCAATATGCTAAGTTTGGTTTTATGCATGCTTTTGAGGCCTAATGATGCAATATGCAAGTGTATAAACATATGTACATTTCATATGCCACCATGTTAAACTTGTGGCTTCAACACCTTTATGTCATGATTATGCCAAGTTCCCTCTTTCTATCCTTTATGCGCTATTGCGATATGTAAGCGATGGGATTGCGTTTGGGGTTGGGTAAACTTAAAGGACATAAAAACATAAGAGTGGGAATTTACCTATTAAGTTAGGTCTACCCATTGGGAATTTACCTATTAAGTTAGGTCTACCCAAATGCTTGAAAACTTGTAATATGTTTTGGAAACATAATGGACATGACACTTAGAAAATATAAGTGTGACCAACTCGAGGTTGGGTTGAGTTTGTAGCGTAAAACTACCCGGAACCGACCAGCATAACTAGTGGCTACAAACAATAGGACCCAATGTGAGAAGTTGGTCAAGTTGTGCTTGAACCCGAGGTTAGACTAGGTTGTGGTGTAAAGCTACCCGGACTCGCCCGGCTTAACTAGTAACCACAACGATGTCTAATGTGAGAGGTTAGGGTGCATTAAATTAATTAATGCTACATGATAAGGTTAAGTAAATTTGATTTATGACACTTAACCAATTTGACATGAATGGGTAGGTTAAGTGAAACCGGGCTTGATTTCTTAATGACACTTAACCGTAAAATACGACTAGTGGTTAGGGTTAAGTTAACCTACACTTAACCAATCTGAACTCGGTAATTCAACGGGGTTAAGTTGAACTATACTTAACCAATCCAACTCAGTAATTTGATAAGGCTGAGAACCGATTTGATACCTGGTCTGGATAAACTAACTTGATTGATAAATTAAACGAACCTGTTTTGCGGATCTGTTGGACCCACACCAAGTTAGGCAAGTTTGTAAATCTGTTATCTGATCCGTTAGTCTGAAAACTGATTGTCTGAACTTTGTATGTCTGAACTCTGTTAATAAGTTAATCTGAATCTGATAGTCTGGGGACACAAGGGGGAATACTTTTGTCATTTGTTGTTTGGGAACCATATTAGTCAGTAACCCTTTCTGGTATCAAAACTTTGACCCAACTGTAGGTAGGGTCCGGGCACGCTTACTGAACTAATTATAAGTGGTTCATTCTGATAATGGCGATGGGTGTTGATGGTGCGTTCCAACCGGGTCATGTGTGTGCATGGATCCCGGTCTGCCTCTGAGGATGTAAGACGCCGTGAAATCTGTAAATATGCCTGTGCCAATTGGTTACCACTTTAGGGAGTGATACACCCTATCGTGGGGCCGACATAGGGTGTTTATGTATTAGGGAGCCGATCGCTTGGGTAGGATTTAGGGCACACTTAGCTCTGTCTGATTCTGTTGGTACCGTCTGTTTTGTTGGGTGGTAACACCCGTCTGTTTCTGCGTGGTACCATTCTGTTAGGGTGGTAAAAGCCCATTTTTCCCAAACTCTATTTCTGTATGGACCATTCTGTTCCGTCCTGTTTCGATGTAAACATTGGGTAACACCTAATCCTGTTATACTAGAATTGGTACCAAGAAGTTGGATCTTGATTTTAGTCAAACACTTGATACTGGGCCAAGTTTAGGCCAAGGGATAAATTCTTGTTTATACATGACATGTTAGAATGCTGGTACACCTGTGATGAAAAACTTCACCTTGATTATGTGATGACTCCTTTGAACTATCTGTTAGATATTCACCATGCTAGTATGTAATTATCCTTATGTTCATCCCTGCTTCTCATGCCAGTTAACTTTATCAGTTTACATTGATTGTAGTAGGGCTTACTCAGTCTTTTTGACTGACCTGTTTTCTTTCGCCTCTTTTCTTCCGTTCCCCCCCCCCCCCTCAGGTTCTCAGGGTGGGAATATTGGAGCTTAGCTTGGCTTTCTGATCGCTTGCTTGTGGGATTTTAGCTCATGTACGGTCTTGACATGAAGCTAGCTATGGTTATCACTTATTTTGGGGATAGTACTTATGTGTTTCAGTTTTTCAGTGATGTTGTTTTTATCTAGACTTGTGTATTTGGAAAGTTGACATTATGTTGTTCCAGACTTGTTTTGAAATAGTTTGAAATCTTCCGCTGTTTTACTTATCTTATTTACTCTGTTTACATATATACATATGTTCTTGTTCTGCCTTGATATATCATTATGCATGTTTACCTGATTCAAACGCCCCTCCAAAGTCAGAGTGCTTGCAAGAGTCACCCTGGCGGAGGTGGGGTGTTACAGCATCCCAAAACTTAACCCCGTGGTACCCGAAATAAAGGGGGTACCACTGTGCATAATTTATAATTTTTCAGGTAGCAAATA
The DNA here is from genome assembly GCA_030737875.1 of Allium sativum. Taxonomy (NCBI): domain Eukaryota; kingdom Viridiplantae; phylum Streptophyta; class Magnoliopsida; order Asparagales; family Amaryllidaceae; genus Allium; species Allium sativum. Next base: position 311,903,231 of record CM060912.1, read on the forward strand.
GTCGATGCTCAAAGCATATAACAAGAAATCTATTGAATCTTGGATAAATATGAAAAGGATTTGTTATTGGCATCAACAAAGTTGGTAAATCTAAAACTCATATTATTATTTGGTTTATTTCATGTTTTGATTTCCCCACTTGTGTTTTATTTATATGCAAATACAAACTCTACATATTGTCTAGCAGTAAACTAAATAATTCCTTTTTACCCATTTTGTTAATAACAAAGGGGGAGAAAAGGTATAAATATATTAGACAAAATGATAGAGGGGGTGCACAGAGTTAAGGGGAGTCAATTTCAAATATAAAAGTATTATATTTTATCCCTTAAATATTTATATGGTTATCATCATCAAAAAGAGGGAGATGGTTAATACCCTAGGTATTGATTTTGATGACAACAACCATATAAACATTATTACTAACATATCTTTCAAGTTGTGCAGTTACAAAAGATATATTAGGAAGATATTTTTAAAGATAAACAAGAATAAAAAATAAGGACTACAGAGAAAGGATAATCAAAGCAATTGAAGACCAAAGCCTATTAAAGATGAATGCTGAAGAACATAGGTGTTTGAAGTGAAGAGGAGTTGGTTGAACCTTAGAAATCTTGTTAAAGATCCCATGGCGGTTATACTTTAAAACAATCAATAATTGATCTCAACCAAATCACCAAAATCCACAAATATGAGGAAATTTGAAGTACTGAATATTTGCGACACTTATAAGTGTCTTTTGGAACACAAGGTATGTCGACATACATCTTTTGATATGTCGACATATAATAGCTTTTCAGATTTTCAAATTTAAATTGAGAAGTTATTTTCCTTCATCCTCTCATCAAAAGACACATCCTTTCATACACTATTTAAAAATTCTGGAAATGAATTTTTACATCATCTTTTCACATTTTCTTCTACTCCTTCTTCCCCATATATTCTCTACACAAATCCATTGAATACTTGTTAGGGAATGAGGAATGCAGATCTTAAGGCAAAAAGAATACTAGAGGAGGGGTGAATACTGTTTTTGAAGAATTTATGAAAATCTTAAACTTATATGATCTACTATATGAATCACACACAATAGAGATGACCACAGACACAGAATCAAACACAAACATAGAAATAGATAAATTAAAATGCAGAAAAAGGAAAGAATACACCAGATTTTATACTGGTTCGGATTACTCCTACGTTCAGCCCCACGCAACACTGGATTGCGCAGAGTTTTATTATTATCAATATCCAAGTACAATCCCTTTGATTTCACAGCTACAAGGTTAACACCGCTCCAACACCCTTTATTTCACGGCTACAAGGTTTATGCCACTCCCTTTCCTTGATTTCAAGGCTATAAGGAACACACCATTTCCCAAACAATTCCGAATGATTATGACATCCCTATAACTCTTCAATAGAGCTTCTATTCGGAGAGTAGGATGGAGAGTGAGAAAAGAAGAAGTTTTGTGTAATTAGAGTAGAAATCGGAAAAGTAGAAGTGTAGAAATCAACAAAATGATAAAGAATAATGGTGGGATGAAGATAGAGAAGAAGAATTATGAACAAACTCGAAATTAGTCCCAATTTATAAGATTTGAATGGTCGCAACGTTTCAGAAATGTTACAAATAGTGAGAAGACATACCTTTCGAAATTAACAGTTGTATGTCGACATAGCCACCTATGTATGTCGACATATATATAGTAATTTTATTTTTAAAACTATTTTCAAGTGTTTAAACATATATATTATTGTGGAAATTCTTGAATCAAAACATAGTGATATAAATGAATATTATAAAGTAAAAAATCATATGAAATCATAAAAATATATTATATAAACATATTTATAAAATCATAAGGTTTTAAACTATAAAACTATATTAACATATATATATATATATATATATATATATATATATATAAATCTTTAAATTTATTTGAAATCATAAGTAAGTTAGAATAATTTAAAAACAGAACTTAAACATGGAGTGCTATTCAGAGTCTTACATATAAACTTGACTCTATTACTATATTTTTCTTGAAGTCTTGATATCCTGATAACTTCATAACTCATGAGTCTTGATTCTATTTTGAATACTGAATCTTTTGAAACTCTAAAATTGTATAGTCTTCAGTATTTAAGCACGGTATATAATCCTTGCATATTTGTGTGTACATATATATACATATATTCTAGACAGAGATGTTAGTATATATTTTATAATCAATGATAATTGAAATAAGGTTGTTGTCATCAAAACTCCATTCTCCAACAATCTCTCCCTTTTTGATGATGACAACCTTGATTTATAAAATATTCATACCTGTTCATACTTGTTAATTCTGATCCTTCTAATACTCCCCCTGTCATTATGAATTATGCATACTCCCCCTTAAAATAAGCCTAACTAATCCTTATTTTATCATTTCTCCCTTTTTGACATCAACAAAAAGAAATTCTAAATATACTCCCCCTAAATCCTATATCTATTTATATACCCTGTGATTATAATAATAGATTATATACTAAAGTAAATGACTCCCCTTAAATTCATGACTATTAAAAACCAAAATAAAACAATCAATTCAAGTGTTAAAATTTATAGGTGTATATATACATGTTTTAAATCCAACAATCCAATCCAAGCAATATTTACAAACAATGTTCAAATGAATTCAAACCAAACCAAATGTCTCTTGGAACTTCCACCGATTCGTCTCCTCTAAAGATTGAATCTTTCTTAATGACCTCCCAATCTTCATTTTCTTTTATGGGTAGTGCCTTAACATGATTATTGTCTTCGTCTCTGAAAAGAGAAAATATTAGCCAACGGATGACATCAAGTGCTTATCTTTTTGTTCTACCATCTATATTTGATTTAATTCGAGATGACATTGATTGTGATTGTGAAGTACTATTGAAAGGATATTCTTGAAAGAATTCAAAGCTCCTTCAAGATTTTCATTCAAATTATGTATTGGATTTGCCATAATTTGATGTTTTAGATAAGAATTGATTAGAGAAGAAGGAGAAATGATAGAATAAATTTTCTGGTAGAAACAGGTGTGTATATATATATATATATATATGTATATATATGTATATAGGGTTTGGAATTCGTTGGAATTGAATAGACATTAGTTAGTTATTCAAATTTTAAATTGAACAAATTTGAAAACCTGAAAATTATATGTAGACTCTATTATTATATTTTTCCTGAACTCTTGATATATTAATAACTTCATAAATCATGAGACTTGAATCTCTTTTGAATCTTAAATCTCTTGAAACTCTAAAACTGTATAATCTTCAGTATTTATGTCCTATTTATAACCCCTATATATATATTCGAGATAGAGGTGTTAGTATATATTTTACAAACAATGATAACTGGAATAAAGTTGTTATCATCAAAACTCCATTCTCTAACAATACTATCCTATTATTCTTGCAAATGCACTCCCTTTTATTCCAATTCTTCATTGATTTGCAAGCCACACAATATCAGAGAGTTGTACTTGAATTCATATCATTCTCTCTCTGATCGTATCCAATTTCCTCCAAGAATTCAAAGATATATTGCGATTGAAGGTCTATAAGATTATTGTACCAAATCTACAAGGATCTGTATTAAATATACGACTACTTGTCATTGTTTGTTATTGTTTAAAAGGAGAATGTGTATCTTGTAGCCCATGAAATTTAAGATTGTAAAGGTATTCTTGCCACCCATAGAAAACAAGCGATTATAGTGAAATTCTGCACAGTGAAGTGCAAAACTGGATGTAGGATTAAATAATCCGAACCAGTACAAAAATTCTGGTGTTATATACTTTACTACATTTTATTTTACTAGTTATTTCTTTCCTTTTGAATTTGAATAGATATAGTAAATAAACTTCATCTCTCTAGTATCTAAATAGCCTTAAGATCCATTATCACTGGGTTATGGACACCTCAGTTCCCTAACATCTAAGAAAGACCGAGTGAAGCCTGAAGAACTTTTGTATATTGAATACCTTCCTAACGACTTTGACCCATATGATAGAGAAATGGAAGTAAGGCTAGAAAGGAAAAGAGAAGCCTGCCTAGCCCGAAATCCATATTTCTTAGGTATGGCTTTCACTTTTAAAGTATTTCTTTACTCCTTGAATTTATGATAATTTATTCCCTGTCGTCGTATATAAATAAGGAAAATCATTGCCTCACACTATAAGGCACAGTTAGATATGAAACAAGGAAAAATAATTCAGTCCCGTTTAAAGCAGGACAAGATACTGAAAGATTATAATGCCCTATCTCAAAAATATTATGATCTTGATTAAATTGCTTCAAAATTGATGTCTTATAAAGAATGTGAAGCCAGACCAAGGCTAAAAGCAGCACAACTTCGAAGATAGATAATTTTTAAGGAAACTAGGAACTGATGACTTTGGATGTTAATAGAAGATAGGCACATTTTGGTAGAATTCTTATATAAAGTTTATAGTTGATACGAAACAATTGACTTTTCCATTCTGGGTGAGTTTAGTGGTGGTTTACTCTGATGTCTTCATAGATGATGCTTATATGAACATGGAGCATACCTCCACCTTGGGGATTACTAGAACCTGCCAAGGGTTTACTCAATTTCCAGGGACTTACCACCAGAAAAACTCAAGTATAATAAGAGTAGATTCATCTCTGAATTTTTCAAAAGGTCAATATTGTATGAACAAGACAAATATATGTCAAACTATAGAATTATGATTATATATCACCGATGATAACTTCCTTTATCTATGATGATCCCATTTCATGTTATGGCAAAATCACAAAAATGTAGTGCCCAAAGATTCTTTATACTCATTTTCTAGATTAAAGAGAGAATACTCGACAAAAATTGCCTCTCAAACAATATCTAGATTTGGGAGGGACATTTTCTAGGAGACCTTCAATGTATTTACATGAAATACCCTCAACTTCCTTTTAGCTTTCTGGGTGATGACCGAGAAATGATTTTAAAGAGACTTAGGACCCGTCATGCTGAGTTGATATGTAACTTAAACAATTCGTGTTTTGATAAGCAGGTCAGACTTTGTAATTTTCTATGCGTGTGTGTTACCAAAATAGTTAAAAGCATGTTTGGCTGAATCTAAGAGTTTATGTTGTAAGCCTATCTGAAAAGTATAATGTTATTTATGCTATCCTTTAAAATAGGGCTTTGTGTATAATTGTGTCTTATTTTGTAAATAGGGAAATCAACCCAAAATTTTTTCCTCCTAATCTAGGGATGAATCATTAATATTGGTAGAGCAGAGGGATGTCCCAAAAGAAGTGTCTGCTATAACTCAAGGAAGAATAGTTTTACTTCAGAGTTTGACCATTAAGCATTTGAGCGGACCAATAATTGTTTTAAAAAGTCAATTAGAGGAAAAGGATTCAACTTTCATTGAATTAAATAGATAGATAAAGGCCAATCCCTCTATCGATTTTGATGAGGAGATAAGTGGACTGCACCAGCGGATTGCTGACCTAGAAGTTGAATTGGACAATGCGAAAGCAAGGTGTAAGGCTTTGGAATTTACTTTTGGACGTATCCCTAACATAGTTGTGTCTAATTCCTCCAAGTCTATGACTAAATCCAAAGCCTCATCCACTGAAAAATATCCCAATTTGGTAAATCCTTCGCATGGATGGGATGAGTAGGTTGTTTCAAGATGATGCAGAAGGGTCTAAGCCAAAATGAAGAACTTTTATGACACAAAGCATAATGAGGACACGCTTCGACATATTACTTATTACCTCTCCCAAATTAAACAATTACAAGATGAGAGACATGATTTCCGAAAGAGTGTCTTTGATTTGGGAAAAGGGAACAAGACTTTAAGAACCATGGGCAAAGCTTTCAATAGAGCCCTAAAGTTTCAGGTTAGATCCACAAACGGCTCCAACAAGATTAGGAGAAAGGAACAAAAGCTTAAGGATCTTTTATGTGTCATGATCCGTCATGCTATTAATCCTTCTTTGACTGATGATGATGTAAATGTGAATATGTAAGATATTTGACATGGTTGTAATATTAATGTCTAACTTTTGGATTTTGACGACTGATGAAATGACTTTGTAAACAATTTGTAAGTAACTTTGTAGATTGAGTAGGTATCACCTGATGTATATCCTTGTTTTGCATTTTGAATTTCCTCATTTAGGATCTCTTTCTACATTCTTCTGCATAACTCAACACATAGTATTTTGTGTTAGTTTTTTGCTTATAAAATACAACAACTTGTTCAATTTGTATGTGACACCATTTGGGTCATAACCAAGTAACAAATAAACTTTGTAATAGACTAACACAACCATTCACATTATATATTTTGTCAGAATAAGGAATAACAAAATTTTGCATAATGTAGGCTTAAGGAATCTCCCTGTGAGAAATACAAGAAATCGTGCCCTTTCATCAGAAGGTTTTAGTATGAAAGACCCGAGATACCGACCCGAGTGTTGTTTTATAGATCATTTTTCGGAAATGAGGATTGCAATCTCGAGACCCAAGTCAGGGTATTTAAAATAGGAACCCAGAAATCCTCTTCTATATGTATGGATGGAAGTTTTGCAGCTCATACTCTAGCATTCGTGATGGAGGACCAGAAGTTCACTTCTGACAAATAATAGAAGTCTGGATCTGAAACCAGATTTGGGTATTTAGTAAAAGACCAGAAACCCTCTTCTGGTGATTAATAGAAGTTCTGAACCTACCTAGATTCAGGTATTTAGTAGAAGATCATAAATCCACTTCTGGCAATAATAGAAGTCTCGTACCGAACCCAGGTTTGAATGTTTAATAGAAGACCAAAAATCCACTTCTGGTAATTAATAGAAGTCATGAACCAAAACCAGATTCAGGTATTTGGTTTCGCTACCCCTTTCGGGTTTTTTTTCAAAGTAGAGGATGTACGTGCTTCGTAAGCCACTCTCCGGGCTTCAATTTTATTTGTGAGTCACTGTTGGCCTTTGGCCGTTTCATTATGAGCCACTCTCTGGGGGGTGCCTTACCCTGGCCATCGTAGGTGGTGATAAGGACTTACATGCATTATCCTTGCCATCGTAGGCACGGGTAAATGCTTACTCTTTTGATGCTCTATCCTGGCCATCTTAGGTGGTGACAGAGGTTTACACATCACCCCCCTCTAAGGGTGCCTTGACCTAACCATTGTAGGCGCAGACAAGGGTTTTCGATGCTTTAACCTAGCTTTGTCTGATTTGGACGTGGATAAAGGCTTACACTCACCCCCCTCCTCCACCTTCGAGGGGTACCTTACCCAGGTCATCGTAGGCAGGAGTAAGGGTTTTAGCTGATCCACTCTGGAGACGGAGGCTTACACTTTTGATGCTTTAACCTGGCCCTTTCCGAATTGAACGTGTCTAAAGGCTTACACATCGCCTCTCTCCAAGAGACACCTTGCCCTTGCCATCTTGGCACGGACAAGGGTTTTCTACCATCGTAGGTAGCTTCAGCTGTTTCAGATGGTTCCAAATTTTAAGGAGTTTCTCATAATACTGTCCATGTAGGTACTCTTTCTTCAAGAAATCCTTCGTTAGAACTAGTTTAATCCTTTTACAAATCTTTGCAATTGTCCTTTATTAAAGAAATTGATGATAATTCCTTCAAGAACTCTACAGCAATTGGTTTCATGTCCATCCATCATGTGGTAGCGGCGGTATGACCCTCCTAATTTCCTTTTATACTTAGGTTTCTTCTTTGTTAATGGCCAAAAGTAAAGCTCGTTTTTTGTTAGGAAGTAGATATTTTCAACTGAAGTGGTAAGGTGGCATTCTTTAGGTAGTCTTGATTCAAAGTTTCCCTTTCACGTTGAAACTTAACCCTTTTGTTACTCAGCCATGTTGCTTTTTCTATATCTTTAAATCTTCTTTTCAATATATGAGACTGAAGTGCAATCCTCTTAGACCATTTTGATGTAAATTGATTAAAATCCTTCATAGAGTTAATGTTCCAACGGTCGTGATTGTGTTGTTTTACTTCCCTTTTCTTACTTATGATTCATAGAGTTTCCATTCTTAACCTTTATTCTTCAATAAATCTTAGATCGCTTCGTGATTCAGAAGATCCTTGTTGATACCCTTTATCCATGATCTGTTTCTCCAAGATTTAACTAATCAAGAAGGAATAACTAGGGATGTGGTAGGTTATCTAATGGATCGGAGGTCCAAGCTCTCCTTCTAGTTCCAAAATGATAACGTTATTTTTCACTAACACCGAAATATAGGGAAATCGTTGTGGACCTAGGGGACATAGGGATTATCTAGCTCCTTCAAGTTCGACTTGATTCACTGTTTCCTAGATATCAAGGACTTAAACCCAAAGATTAGTTACTCATCCTTCAAAAGAGGAGAGAATCACACTTACGAGACTCGAGGACCAACAGTTACCTTAAGCTAAGGGTTTCATATCGGCACAAGAAGAAAGCTAGATGGTTTAACACCCCGCAATTTTTCTAAGTAGCAAATAGGTAATAGTGCATATGTATATTTTAATGTAAAAGTTAATAATATGTAAACAAAAAGAGTAAGAAGAGAATTAGCGCATGTAATTAATTATGTGCATATGCAGGAATAAATCAATAAATAAATAAAAAGAATAATTAGTAAATTGATTGTAAAATAAGGATGTGCAATCAAAATAAAAAGAAAACAAATGTCAAAAGAGTTAAATGCATAAAGGAAAGAGATTAATATGCAATGCATTAAAAATAGTACAATATAATGTACTAATTAGAAGTAAGAAGAAAAGAAATTGAATAAGTTAATGAGCGTACAACTCAAATTTTGTATACATAATGTAATGAGCAATTAATAAATAAATTTAATTGCGTGAAAATAAGAAAGATGTACATATACATACACATAACGGTTAAGAATTTAGTGCATGAAATTAAAAATGTGTAGATGCATGAACCAAAATAAACATAAATTTAATGCACAGAAAAATATAAGAACATTAGAAATATGAAACAAAGAATTAATACAATTCATATTGTATATAAAATAATGGAAGGATGCATTAATGGAAAAGAAACCGCATGTGGGAAAAAGGAAAGGGTTATAAATGAATAAAGAATGATGCATTAAATAAATTTAGTTGTAAAAAAAATGTATGTGACAATTAAGTTGCTGCAATAAATAAATTAAAGGGAAAATTTATTGTATATGAAATATGGGTGTGCAATTAGAATAGAGGGAAAGCAATAATTGTAGAGATAAATTAATTAAAGAAAGGAAGATATGCAATATATCTAATTGCACAAAAGAAACTTCATATGTGTATGAAAGGAAAAAATGAGCAATCAGTTAGCCCACTCTAGAACATTCTTTTCTTTAGTGAGGTGTAAGGTTTAGATGAATTCTATTTTAATCCTAAGGCCCTAGTTGTTCTAGCATACCTATAATAAAACTCAAAACCTAACCCTAAAATTCATAATCCCAAAGCAACGCTAAAGTTGTGCTTCTTCCCCAAATCTTAAATCTACTTTCTTTCCTTTCTCTTAAAAATCTATTCTTAAATTAAAAGAACTAGATTTAGAATTTCTTCTATTTCAAGATAAAGAGAAAAAGGGATTTTGGATCTACAAATCTACGCCGCAAGAAAGGGAAGAACTTTGGATGCTAATCTAAATCAGACCTAGGAAAGCAAAAATAATTGTGAGTGGAACTAATCTATGACTTTTTGATAATGTTATAGCTATCGTTTAGCATTCCCATATATATGTAAATTGTGAAATTGCAAGTTTAACTATAAATTGTGATTATAACAAGATGAAACGTAAAAAATGAATAGATCTGCGAATTCATGCCTTGAATATAGTAAACTATGGGAATGGTTAGCATGTCATGACATCAATAATTTGTTTATTTAACCAGTTGAACGTTTACATGATTTATAGAATAACATTGAACATGTAATTGGATTAGTCGGAGTATTATACAGTTCACATGAAAAACTGTCATATTTATGTATAAGGAATGGCTTGAGTAAGTGTATGACTATATTGAACAAATTATCTTTAAAGATCTGAAATTTGATTACAAGTATAAAAATAATTTGGGTATGAAATGGGACATGTCTAAATAGTGATTTGGGACATAAATTAGAACGTATGTGAATATGAATTTTAGGCATAAATTGGAAAATATATGTGGGTTTGGGTTGGTGCGACATATATTTATACATATATATATGCCTTAATTTATGATATGGGGCATAATTAAAAGTGAATTAAAAAGAGGCATAAAAGTCTATAATTTAAATAGTGAATTAGGCATAACTCAAATGGGGAAAGGTTTAATTGATTAATTAATTAATTAATTAATAATGGAATGTTTAGTAATTACAATTAGGAATTGTACTTGTAATTATGACATGAGGTTTGGTTACATTAGTGGTGGAAGTCTGCCCAGACCCGACCGGCCAGCAGCCACTAAGGTCGAACCTAATGTGGGAGGTCTGAGTACGTAAATACGAATCGGGCTAAGACACGAGGTTAGACCCAACTGTGGAATAAGACTGCCCGGACCCGACTGGCATATCCAGCATCCACACGTTGTAGGCCTAATATGGGAGGTCTAGCCCATTATAACCATAATTGGGCATGGTAATGAATTAGAATACTTAACCCAATTAAATCTGTAGTGGTGTTATGAACCAGTTGAATTGGGTAGGGGTTAAGTAAATGTGTAAGAAAAATGGGAAAGGTTAAGTTAATCTTAATTAATGCCATAATGGGGAATGATAACAACCTATTATGAACATATAGGGAAAATATGAAAGTCATATAATAGGAAAACTTGTCCTAGGGACAAGGGAAGATGATAATAAGACTAGAGAATGAGATAATTTATATTATAAAATAAGTTGAATACAAACTACAAAGCGATAATGAGTAATCTTTGGATAAACATAACATGAGTTATGATTAGAAAACCCTAGTTAAGAGAACTAAGTAAATAACGATAAAGATAACTAAGTAGTAAATCTTAGTTAAGAGAACTAAAGTAATAAACCTTAGTTAAGAGAAATAAGTAATAAGCCTTAGTTAAGAAAAATAAGTAATATGCCTTAGTTAAGAAAACTAAGAAGTATGCCTTAGTTAAGAAAACTAAGCAAACAATGATGAATTATGGGACATCAATAGATGGAAGTATAACTGAATCAGAAGATAGATATGAGGAAGAACTTATATAAGAAATAAGTTAGGATTATATAAGAAATAAGTTAGGATTATATAAAAAATGAGTTAGGATGGATAATGGGGTACAAAGCTTATTAATGTTACTTACAAGTAATGGGTCATATATAAAACATTAATAAGTGAGGGTAACTTGGTAAACTTGGAAAGGAAATCAATGTGAAGGAGAATAACCAAGTTAAATGTGAAAACTCACGAGGTGGCGCAAGCGTGTAAATAAATGGTTAGACATAGGGTCTAATGACATATAAAACAGAGGCGCTTGGACCAGTCCATACTTTAGAGGATGAATAACCATAAGGGGTAGATCATCGGGATGTCAAAAGACACAAAGAGGAGCGCATAACCATCTAGATATTCTTGTAGGCTCCAACAGACTAGGTTAAGAAGCCCGCAACTTCTGGGGACGTAGGGTACTCTTGGTATTCCTCTGCGAGTGGCAGATGATCCGTCAATGCTCACAGAGGTTAGGTCTGCGTAGGTGAACTAATGAGTGTGCCTTAATTGCAATGATTAAGGGGAAATCAAAAGACTAAGATGGACCAACATGATTCGGCGAGACCAGTTAGTGCTCTGTGATAGCAACTCGTCATCTACTTACCATCTTCAGTCAGTACGTGAAGCGGAAAGGTGGAGAACTCCAAAAGACCATACTCTGTGCTATCTAGTTATGGGTGAGGTTGACCAATAGGATTGAAGGGCATAGGGGGCCGGGATTACAGTTCTCATTCTTGATTATTTTTGGGTGCTTTCATTTGTTAGTTGAGGGAGGGGTCTAGTGGGACCATAGCCACTGTAAAAGTAGACCTTAGCATCTGCAACCGGCAGATATCCGAAAGCTCCCACCGAGTTCCGTGTTTCTTGATTAGCCCTGCCACGGGACTCGGGCACACATATTGAGAACATATGCAAATATACATCGAGTACGATTGACGATACGTACGTGGGGAAAGTCTAGGTACACTCATGTCGCTCTGGGTGGTGTACCATAGACTAGAGGGAATTATTCGATGACAGAATCTAGTAGAATCTAGAATGGCAGTCCAAACGCTTACGTAACACAGTGATGATAGTTTTAGGCAAACGTAGCGTTGATATACATACGACATGCGACATTGGATAAGGGACTGTGTACATACGGTGGAGACCATGCGAGTAGAGTATACCTTAATTAGGGGTAGCTACATATACATATATTAGGTTAATCTACTAAAGAGTAGATGGGTGCGACGTGTGTGTAAGCCTTGAGTGCTAATGACACAAATAACCTAATAAATAAGAAAATATAATTGAACGATATATGTAGGATTATCCAAGAAGTGTAGTTTAAATTCATTCACACAGAACTTATGTTCTGACCCCCTCCTCATAACATTCGCAGGTTAGGTTCATGACAGAGACTGTATAGCTTTGGATACTGGTTTAGCAGTATTATTATTAAGGTAAAGCTATGTTTCAACTATATTTTATTCCTTTCGTTGTGAGATGTTTTCCGAACTCTGACAGGTTTTATGTCTCTGTCTTTTCTTCAGCGTACAAGAGCAAACCGACTCGGGTTTCGATGGATTGGGTTTTTGAAAAAAATTCGGTCCGTCGGAACACGGGTCGTTACGTCTGGTATCAGAGCTTCGTTTAGTGTTCCTAAGGAAATAATGAGTGAGCGTATTTGTATTTTCAAAAATATAAATATAAAAATAATATATATATATATAGGCCTAAGTCCATAAAAGAGCCCACTAGGTAGAAAGAGTAAAATATGGAAAGAGTTGGGATATTGGTTTGTACACTAAAGGAATGAACATAGAAATTTTAAGACCCATAGGTGGTTTGGTTGGAAAGTGTACAATATGATTTGGTATTGGAGATAGTATCCCATAGGATGGAAACTGAAATGTTAGTATTTCAGAATAGTGGGTTTAGAAGTGAAACCTTATAAGTTAGAAAAAAGGTTAGAATGTGGAAAATGGATTAAGAATATATATAGTTGATAAGTGTCTAGGAAAGCTTAGTTGAGTTAAAGACTCACTTTGAGTCTAACCCAATGATTAATTTTTAAGAACTTGAATTTGTAAAAAAATTGGCAAAGGAGTTTGTGGTGTTTTCAAGTTTTAATCTTAAAAGTGTTTTTAATGTTTGAGGAAAATATGTAAAGAACATATTTAGTGCATGTTGGGTTTTAAAGTAAAGTGGGGTATATATTTTGTAAAACAATGATTACTTGTTTTAAAAAGAATTCTTTTCTGAAAAAGTTGCATTTTGAAAAGGAAGTTTTAAAATCTCAATTTTGTTAACAATAAATTTTGATTATTGATCTATAAAGAAATTTTGTTGGGAGGACAAAATAAGTTGTAGAGAGTAAGAATGTGACGGCAAGGAATTTCGCTCGGTCCGAACCAGTCGCTAAACCGACCCAGACCGTTCGAAACGCCCTATCGTTTGAGAACAGGACGAAACAGAACGCATACAGAAGAACATCTCATTGTATATTACAACAATGCATCAGATTACAAGAATATACAGAGTATAAATGAATATTACACAGAAATATCAGAGATTTAAATTACATTTAAATACATCGCAGCGGAAAATAATACAATACACAACTAGAGGGAGATATACGGATACAAAGCTTTCCGGATATCGTTCCAGCTGTAAACCAGGATCCTGTGAATATAAATTTGCAAGACCAAAACTACTAGCTGCCCGTGTCAAAATAAGGGCACCCAGAGTTTAGGTTAAAACAATAAACTCCAGGTCAGTCATGTGACTGGTGTGAGAACTAAAACAGTTATTAATCTTTATTTTCAAACATTAGGTGAATCAAGGGACCACGCCGTATAACACGGAACGGGTTTCCTCCCAAGAATACCAGTGCATAAAACCAACAGCGCAATGCTAAATAAAGAAAAATGAAGCTGTTATAAGACCCAGGTCCCATCACACAATGCAACGCAGTCGAGGATAGGGTTTTCCCTTATAACAGCTAAAGAATGCTTGATACGTTTAAAACAAATCATTTGATACTATTATAAGTGCATAGTGTATAAAACAACTTCAAATCATAAGTATCAATCATAGGCGGCATAAGCGCCCCATCCCACTATGTCGCCATATATATGATTACAATTAAAACCGCAAATGTCACGTATTTGGAAATTGGATTTCCGTCTATGAACCGAGGCAAAAGATAGTCCTCAACCGATTCGTGACTGTCTAGCCCGAGCCACAGGAACAGCCGCAACTGCCCCTTGGATCGTCAGGGCCGGTCCACACGGAGTGGATTATTATACCTGAACAATACGTCTCCCCACCCTATGGGGTGTAAGTCTGGTCCGTCAGCCGACCAGAATGCATTCGGCCGAAACCGATATAACCGAGGCGCCTCGCAACCGCAACAACCACATAAGTCAAACTCGTCAGGGCGTGTAAAACCACTGACGCCACTTCTAGCTAGAAAGAAACGCAAGTCCTCCCTGATGTCCTCTCCCGTTTTTGGTTCATACCGGGTGTGAAACTCGCGAAGTAAACGTTACACAAAGCTACGCCACAAAGGCCGTGCTTTGATCACCAACCACAAGACTTTGCTTTTCAACAGAAGCCTTGATCATTTGCATCTTAGCATGCCACACAGGCAAACCATCCTATGCAACCGATATCAGTCACACAGAATGAAATCCGATGTCAGACACACAGTCCATTTACAAGTCCGTTCTGGGTCTGAACGAAACCGGGAGCACCTAGTACCCCGCATATCCATCGATCTCCAAGTACGTCTGGACGATCACCAACTGTTTCCATCTTCTTGGGTGTACAGCCCAATCAAGATCATCAGTTATCACCCAAACGACGTGAAGACTTCCGGTCTTCGACCATCGTCTTCATCTTCGACTTATCGTCGTATCAGTTATTCAGAATGGGATAAACCCGGCCTTTCCGAATAACTCGCGTATATTTTAAATAAGTGTTACACAAACACAACATACGCCTCATTCCAATTCATCAGTCACTAACCATAAATTAATCAAGAGAATAATTCCCCAAATATTAACCCCGAAGGCCGAAACCAACATCAGATCAATATCCAGAAAACCATTCTGCTTGGCTAACCGACAGTTAGTTTCAAAATTTCACGTTCAAATCTAATTAAAGATTTAACTATCGCCTGGAGCAAAACTGGTGATACTCCCTTCTCGATCTTTTCAATCTAATTAAAGATTCATTAAAACTCCACTTAGTTTTAATCATTATCTGGGTTAAAGAATCAGTGTCATTTAAAACACGATTCACGATAAACCCAAAATCACATTCCATTAATTATCGGGTTAAAGAACAAGTGTTATTTAAAACACTGTTCACGATAAACCCAAAAATCAATACCAATTCAATTCCAATTAAATATCATTTAATTGGTACACTTCATTAAATCTAAATAAAAAGATTTAATCTTTTCTCAACTGGGTTCAAGAACAGTGTTAGTGAAGACACCATTCACGACAAACCCAAATCACATTCCATTAATTATCGGGTTAAAGAACAAGTGTTATTTAAAACACTGTTCACGATAAACCCAAAAATCAATACCAATTCAATTCCAATTAAATATCATTTAATTGGTACACTTCATTAAATCTAAATAAAAAGATTTAATCTTTTCTCAACTGGGTTCAAGAACAGTGTTAGTGAAGACACCATTCACGACAAACCCAAATCACATTCCATTAATTATCGGGTTAAAGAACAAGTGTTATTTAAAACACTGTTCACGATAAACCCAAAAATCAATACCAATTCAATTCCAATTAAATATCATTTAATTGGTACACTTCATTAAATCTAAATAAAAAGATTTAATCTTTTCTCAACTGGGTTCAAGAATAGTGTTAGTGAAGACACCATTCACGACAAACCCAAATCACATTCGATATTCAATACAAGGCTCTGAATAGAAAATATATCGGCTTATATTCAATATCGAATTCTACGACTAACAAATGTCGTATTGGAAATAACGATATCAATATATATCTTTCAAATTTCCATAACAACACCTGTATAATCACGAATTCCAACATCGAAATATTCCGAAGACAATTTCGATTCAAATCCACCCCAATGTAATCATTGGAAATTTTGGTTATTTTTAAAACCCTTTTCGAATTCAATTTATTTATTTAAAAATAAATAGAATTATAATTCTAGTTCAAAACCAGTTCATTTCGATAAAAATCCATTTTTATCTTTTCAAATATGGAGTTTTTCATCCCAATTCTTTCTAAATCATTTCTTATGATTTTACACAAATTATTGCTATTTTTAATAATTTTATCAAGGCCCGTACAGTCGATTTCCATCAACGGTCATCGAACTGCACTTACAGCGACCTTTTTCGAATTTGATTTGGACGTATCTCCAAATCCAACCGTTAGATTTCAAATTTCTAACATTCATTAGAAAGCTCTTTTCGATACGAACCCAACGGTTCCTGTTTTAGGAGAATCCGACGGTCGGATCTCCCGTAATGTCCGTTCGAAATAAATGGTCGAAATTCGCGAACTGCCGCGACGCGGCGCGTTCTATTCAGGCCATTATATTATATATATAATATATATAATATATATTTCGTCGATTTCTATTTAAAACGAATTATATGAATAGTTTTAAATTCGTTTCAAAAGCAATTTCAACTTCCATTTCAATTCAAATCAAAATTGAATTCTTCTTTATAAATTTGTTTCAAAATTCATTTCTATTCAATTCAAATTTCAATTCAATTTGAATTCATTTTCAATTCATTTCGAAATCGTTTTCAATTCAATTCATTTCGAAATCGTTTTCAATTCAATTCATTTCGAAATCGTTTTCAATTCAATTCATTTCGAAATCGTTTTCAATTCAATTCATTTCGAAATCGTTTTCAATTCAATTCATTTCGAAATCGTTTTCAATTCAATTCATTTCGAAATCGTTTTCAATTCAATTCAAAATATTCGATTTCGAAATCATTTTCAATTCAATTCATTTCGAAATCGTTTTCAATTCAATTCATTTCGAAATCGTTTTCAATTCAATTCATTTCGAAATCGTTTTCAATTCAATTCATTTCGAAATCGTTTTCAATTCAATTCAAAATATTCGATTTCGAAATCATTTTCAATTCAATTCATTTCGAAATCGTTTTCAATTCAATTCAAAATATTCGATTTCGAAATCACTTTTCAATATTCATTTTTAAGATGAATAAAATCGATATAAATATCGTTCACGTCAAAATGGCGTCAATCTAATCAACACGGCTTCATAAATTTCTATTTTCAAATATTCTATTTCAAATATTTCTTTTTCAAAATAGTTGTTATTATCAAAATATTTCGTTCAACACATGACCAATCTCAATGAATGAGTACTGTCAACACATGAACTTTTATTTTATATCGATAAAGATTTAAATTTTATTACTAAAATATTTCGTTCAACACATGACCAATCTCAATGAATGAGTACTGTCAACACATGAACTTTTATTTTATAATATTCTTTATTTTTCAAATTGGAATGAGGCCCAATCAATTACCATATAAAGTTAATTATATGGATTTTCATACAACACATGTATATAATAGCATGGAAAAATAATCAACCATCAACCAAAGTGCACTACACTGTATAAGCATCAAATATAGATATCTAACGCTTATAACAGCCTGTCAATCAATCGATCGACATATTCAATCAATCAGGATGAGTGAACTTCAAATTTCATCCCAACACCCGTGTGGGGTTTCAAACAATCAAACACAGATTTTATTAGTGCTGTTGGGCGATGTGTAAAATTTATCATCCCAATCAATGTCATTCAAATAGGTGTACATAAACAAACCGTCCGGTTTATAAATGAATATTTTATTTTATTCACTTCACGTTAAAAATTATATTTTTAACGACAAAACATTTTATTTCAACATATGAATTTCTATTCAATTCATTCTTTAAATAAAATGATATTTTTATTTTTCTAACATATTTTAGAAAATTTCGGCGGCATAACGGCACGATACTAGAAACGGGACGAGGCCTAGCCTTATCCCCGGTCTAGTGAAGGCCCACGCCATTCACACATCAATCAAATCAATTTCGTTATGCAAACCACAGAATTTGGAGTAAGAGTCTAACCTAGCCTTACTCCTTCGCCTTATAACGGCGCACGTCTAATCCTAACCAATTTATCGATTCGATTTTTCACATCACAAACCACATTCAAACCAATATCACAATCAATCACCAAACAGCCAAACAAACAAGTCCATGGTCTGTGGACGATTGTGTCGGGTGCTACTAAGCACCGTCTGCATCCTAGTATATATATATATAACTAGAAAAATTAATTTGAAAGGTGAGAAATTCTCACTTATAGCTATCCTAGCTCCACAGCACTTCTTTTGCAGGAAATCTTCATCGCTATCGCATCTTCGTCATCTTCGTTGCCCGTAGTCACTATATATATAAAAATCGAATTTTTTTTACTTTGCTATTCAATATATAAAAATCGAATTTTTACTTCGAAGTTCAATATATAAAAATCATATTTTTATTTCGAAGTTTAACATATAAGAATCCTATTTTTCTTACGAAGTTCAATATATAAAAATCCTATTTTTAGTTCAAAGTTCAATATATAAAAATCCGTTTTTAACATTATAAAAAAAATCAGTTTTTGAAATTATAAAAAAATCAGTTTAAAAATGCTTATTCAAATCAGTTTTCTTTTCCTTTCCAAATTTAGTTTTAAAATCTTTTCTAAAAATTTCAGTTTTAAAATCTTTTATAAAAATTACAGTTTTAAAATCTTTTATAAAAATTACAGTTTTAAAATCTATTATAAAAATTACAGTTTTAAAATCTTTTATTAAAATTACAGTTTTAAAATCTTTTATAAAAATTACAGTTTTAAAATCTTTTATAAAAATTACAGTTTTAAAATCTATGTAAAATCAGTTTTTTTTTTTATACAAAATAAAATTCAGTTTTTCTACAAAATAAAATTAAAATAAATCAGATCAAGAAAACTTACTGTGAGGGCTCCATCGAGAGGGAGGGGCGCGGGGTTGACTGGGCGGAGGCGGAGATGGTGGTTGCGGGGTTCGTCGGTGGCGGTCTTCGAGGGGAGCGTGGTGGTTTCGATGACTGGGGGCTAGAGTTCGCGGTTCTGTGGGCTTGGGGAGGCTGGAGGGGCTGTCGAAGGGGAGCGTCGGAGGGGGCCTCCGTCGGGGAAGCAGCGGCGGCAGTCCGCCTGGAGGGCGGCGTCGCGCTCGACGAGGCTCTTAGGGTTTTTTTTTATTTTTTTTTTATTTTTCTGTATAATGAAATTCGAAAGGGGGGGCCCAGAAGTTAAGAGAAAAGGGAGTTTTTATTTATTTATTATTATTTAATTATTTTTATCGGAAAAAGTTGACTTTCACAAACGACCTCGAAACGAGGGCCCCCGCCTGTCGTCCATAGCATTTTACCCCCATTCCGAACACAATGGGATATGTATCGCAAGCTGATTTGACTGTTCCGATCAGTTTCCGTCTAATTTACATTTAAATCACTATATTGAATTTTAAACGTACATTTCAAATTACCGGGGTCACATACGAACTAGAAAAATTCCAGAAAAATATTTTCTAGCTTCGTATTGACGATACGGTCCTAATAAAATTAGTTTCGTCGAATTCTGAGACCGTTTGAAAAATGGCCAATTTCCAGTCGATTAAAATCAACTGAAACTGGTCAAACGCGTTTTCCTTTACCACGCTCACATATTGATTCGAAAAATTATGAAATTTGAAACCTAGCAATAACTTTACATCCCGGACCCAACAAAACTGGTTTCGTCGAAATCCGAGGTCGTTTGCAAAATGTCCATTTTTAAGGGCCTGAATTCCATAGCGACTATTCAGAATTTTCAACTGGACATATCTTTTGATTCCTGATATGAAATCTTGATTTTCCGGATTCGTTGGAAAGATATCATCAATTAGATCCTAATGTTTTTGGTTTCACTAAAATCCGGATTGTTTTGCACCCGGTACATTCAATTGAAGTTTGAAATCGAATTATCGAACTACCGCGTCATTTTTAATTCTATTTATAATTATATATAAATATTTATATTCTAACGACAACGCGTATAATATATACGTTCGAATTCTATTCAAAATAAATTTCTCGTCGATATTATTTAAAATAATTCATTTTAAATAATCAAAATTCGCTAAAATTGCCAAAATAAAAATTTTAAACTGGCCCAGATTTTCCGGGTTGTTACAATCTCCCCCACTTAAAACTTTTCGTCCCCGAAAAGGAACAAAGTCGAAAGTGGTTTGATTATTCAACTCTACGATCGATCAGGCTTCCGTTCTCCAACTTTTCAGTTTCTGAGAATTTTCTAAAATTTCAAAAATTTGGCTAACACCCTAAATTTTTGAAAAATTTCGCCATAACCTCCCCTGCACCGGGAGCATCGGGGAATTTCAAATAGCTTCCCCGGTCCTTCAGATCTCAAAAAGAAAAAGAAAAAGCCAAGCGGCTAGCCAATAGGCTCACAAAATCATCATCACCCAAACAAAACAGGAAATTATGTAGTAAACATGTACCTATTTGTCGGGCAAACAAATTTTATTCTCTGCTCTAGCCTCCTTGCTATGACCTGTTCAAAGATATATATGTATATGCAAGCAAATGCAACCAATTTTCAATATAATTCAATATTTGGTTCAATTAGGCATAATGGCTAAAAATTAGCAAACAAATAAACAAACAACACAAACATCAATCAATTAGTGGATTAGCTTTTCAAATGCATAACTTTGATATATAGTCAAAAATCAAATTTTTGATGCCAAATCACAACAATAGGCCCTATCTAATTTTGGTTCTCACACCAGTCAATAGGAAATATATAGAAATCTCACTTTCGTCACTCGAATATAAATACTGATAATGTGATCACAATTATCAGCATCATCCCCGGGCGACTAGAGTGTGATTCTATATCTATCCAGTATATTAAAACTTCGAATACACGTGGATCAGACGTATACGCAAAATCTATATATACTGGATTGTCCAACTCAATATAAATAGATAATCAACTACGAATAATTGATTTAAATTTTCAAAACAAAAATTTGTTTTCACTTTCAAAAATATACTCTTCACACTCGTTTTAGGATACTACTGATCCTATCTCTAACGAGTCATTCTAATTGGATATTACTAACCTAATATCTGATGAATTCTTTCGTAAGGTTCTAATGTGCCTTGTTCTCTGCTTTGTAAACCAAAGCTCTGATACCAAATGTGACGGCAAGGAATTTCGCTCGGTCCGAACCAGTCGCTAAACCGACCCAGATCGTTCGAAACGCCCTATCGTTTGAGAACAGGACGAAACAGAACGCATACAGAAGAACATCTCATTGTATATTACAACAATGCATCAGATTACAAGAATATACAGAGTATAAATGAATATTACACAGAAATATCAGAGATTTAAATTACATTTAAATACATCGCAGCGGAAAATAATACAATACACAACTAGAGGGAGATATACGGATACAAAGCTTTCCGGATATCGTTCCAGCTGTAAACCAGGATCCTGTGAATATAAATCTGCAAGCCAAAACTACTAGCTGCCCGTGTCAAAATAAGGGCACCCAGAGTTTAGGTTAAAACAATAAACTCCAGGTCAGTCATGTGACTGGTGTGAGAACTAAAACAGTTATTAATCTTTATTTTCAAACATTAGGTGAATCAAGGGACCACGCCGTATAACACGGAACGGGTTTCCTCCCAAGAATACCAGTGCATAAAACCAACAGCGCAATGCTAAATAAAGAAAAATGAAGCTGTTATAAGACCCAGGTCCCATCACACAATGCAACGCAGTCGAGGATAGGGTTTTCCCTTATAACAGCTAAAGAATGCTTGATACGTTTAAAACAAATCATTTGATACTATTATAAGTGCATAGTGTATAAAACAACTTCAAATCATAAGTATCAATCATAGGCGGCATAAGCGCCCCATCCCACTATGTCGCCATATATATGATTACAATTAAAACCGCAAATGTCACGTATTTGGAAATTGGATTTCCGTCTATGAACCGAGGCAAAAGATAGTCCTCAACCGATTCGTGACTGTCTAGCCCGAGCCACAGGAACAGCCGCAACTGCCCCTTGGATCGTCAGGGCCGGTCCACACGGAGTGGATTATTATACCTGAACAATACGTCTCCCTACCCTATGGGGTGTAAGTCTGGTCCGTCAGCCGACCAGAATGCATTCGGCCGAAACCGATATAACCGAGGCGCCTCGCAACCGCAACAACCACATAAGTCAAACTCGTCAGGGCGTGTAAAACCACTGACGCCACTTCTAGCTAGAAAGAAACGCAAGTCCTCCCTGATGTCCTCTCCCGTTTTTGGTTCATACCGGGTGTGAAACTCGCGAAGTAAACGTTACACAAAGCTACGCCACAAAGGCCGTGCTTTGATCACCAACCACAAGACTTTGCTTTTCAACAGAAGCCTTGATCATTTGCATCTTAGCATGCCACACAGGCAAACCATCCTATGCAACCGATATCAGTCACACAGAATGAAATCCGATGTCAGACACACAGTCCATTTACAAGTCCGTTCTGGGTCTGAACGAAACCGGGAGCACCTAGTACCCCGCATATCCATCGATCTCCAAGTACGTCTGGACGATCACCAACTGTTTCCATCTTCTTGGGTGTACAGCCCAATCAAGATCATCAGTTATCACCCAAACGACGTGAAGACTTCCGGTCTTCGACCATCGTCTTCATCTTCGACTTATCGTCGTATCAGTTATTCAGAATGGGATAAACCCGGCCTTTCCGAATAACTCGCGTATATTTTAAATAAGTGTTACACAAACACAACATACGCCTCATTCCAATTCATCAGTCACTAACCATAAATTAATCAAGAGAATAATT
This sequence comes from Allium sativum, assembly GCA_030737875.1. Classification (NCBI taxonomy): domain Eukaryota; kingdom Viridiplantae; phylum Streptophyta; class Magnoliopsida; order Asparagales; family Amaryllidaceae; genus Allium; species Allium sativum. The sequence continues at coordinate 311,926,501 of CM060912.1, forward strand.
CCCCAAATATTAACCCCGAAGGCCGAAACCAACATCAGATCAATATCCAGAAAACCATTCTGCTTGGCTAACCGACAGTTAGTTTCAAAATTTCACGTTCAAATCTAATTAAAGATTTAACTATCGCCTGGAGCAAAACTGGTGATACTCCCTTCTCGATCTTTTCAATCTAATTAAAGATTCATTAAAACTCCACTTAGTTTTAATCATTATCTGGGTTAAAGAATCAGTGTCATTTAAAACACGATTCACGATAAACCCAAAATCACATTCCATTAATTATCGGGTTAAAGAACAAGTGTTATTTAAAACACTGTTCACGATAAACCCAAAAATCAATACCAATTCAATTCCAATTAAATATCATTTAATTGGTACACTTCATTAAATCTAAATAAAAAGATTTAATCTTTTCTCAACTGGGTTCAAGAACAGTGTTAGTGAAGACACCATTCACGACAAACCCAAATCACATTCCATTAATTATCGGGTTAAAGAACAAGTGTTATTTAAAACACTGTTCACGATAAACCCAAAAATCAATACCAATTCAATTCCAATTAAATATCATTTAATTGGTACACTTCATTAAATCTAAATAAAAAGATTTAATCTTTTCTCAACTGGGTTCAAGAACAGTGTTAGTGAAGACACCATTCACGACAAACCCAAATCACATTCCATTAATTATCGGGTTAAAGAACAAGTGTTATTTAAAACACTGTTCACGATAAACCCAAAAATCAATACCAATTCAATTCCAATTAAATATCATTTAATTGGTACACTTCATTAAATCTAAATAAAAAGATTTAATCTTTTCTCAACTGGGTTCAAGAATAGTGTTAGTGAAGACACCATTCACGACAAACCCAAATCACATTCGATATTCAATACAAGGCTCTGAATAGAAAATATATTGGCTTATATTCAATATCGAATTCTACGACTAACAAATGTCGTATTGGAAATAACGATATCAATATATATCTTTCAAATTTCCATAACAACACCTGTATAATCACGAATTCCAACATCGAAATATTCCGAAGACAATTTCGATTCAAATCCACCCCAATGCAATCATTGGAAATTTTTGTTATTTTTAAAACCCTTTTCGAATTCAATTTATTTATTTAAAAATAAATAGAATTATAATTCTAGTTCAAAACTAGTTCATTTCGATAAAAATCCATTTTTATCTTTTCAAATATGGAGTTTTTCATCCCAATTCTTTCTAAATCATTTCTTATGATTTTACACAAATTATTGCTATTTTTAATAATTTTATCAAGGCCCGTACAGTCGATTTCCATCAACGGTCATCGAACTGCACTTACAGCGACCTTTTTCGAATTTGATTTGGACGTATCTCCAAATCCAACCGTTAGATTTCAAATTTCTAACATTCATTAGAAAGCTCTTTTCGATACGAACCCAACGGTTCCTGTTTTAGGAGAATCCGACGGTCGGATCTCCCGTAATGTCCGTTCGAAATAAATGGTCGAAATTCGCGAACTGCCGCGACGCGGCGCGTTCTATTCAGGCCATTATATTATATATATAATATATATAATATATATTTCGTCGATTTCTATTTAAAACGAATTATATGAATAGTTTTAAATTCGTTTCAAAAGCAATTTCAACTTCCATTTCAATTCAAATCAAAATTGAATTCTTCTTTATAAATTTGTTTCAAAATTCATTTCTATTCAATTCAAATTTCAATTCAATTTGAATTCATTTTCAATTCATTTCGAAATCGTTTTCAATTCAATTCATTTCGAAATCGTTTTCAATTCAATTCATTTCGAAATCGTTTTCAATTCAATTCATTTCGAAATCGTTTTCAATTCAATTCATTTCGAAATCGTTTTCAATTCAATTCAAAATATTCGATTTCGAAATCATTTTCAATTCAATTCATTTCGAAATCGTTTTCAATTCAATTCATTTCGAAATCGTTTTCAATTCAATTCATTTCGAAATCGTTTTCAATTCAATTCATTTCGAAATCGTTTTCAATTCAATTCAAAATATTCGATTTCGAAATCATTTTCAATTCAATTCATTTCGAAATCGTTTTCAATTCAATTCAAAATATTCGATTTCGAAATCACTTTTCAATATTCATTTTTAAGATGAATAAAATCGATATAAATATCGTTCACGTCAAAATGGCGTCAATCTAATCAACACGGCTTCATAAATTTCTATTTTCAAATATTCTATTTCAAATATTTCTTTTTCAAAATAGTTGTTATTATCAAAATATTTCGTTCAACACATGACCAATCTCAATGAATGAGTACTGTCAACACATGAACTTTTATTTTATATCGATAAAGATGTAAATTTTATTACTAAAATATTTCGTTCAACACATGACCAATCTCAATGAATGAGTACTGTCAACACATGAACTTTTATTTTATAATATTCTTTATTTTTCAAATTGGAATGAGGCCCAATCAATTACCATATAAAGTTAATTATATGGATTTTCATACAACACATGTATATAATAGCATGGAAAAATAATCAACCATCAACCAAAGTGCACTACACTGTATAAGCATCAAATATAGATATCTAACGCTTATAACAGCCTGTCAATCAATCGATCGACATATTCAATCAATCAGGATGAGTGAACTTCAAATTTCATCCCAACACCCGTGTGGGGTTTCAAACAATCAAACACAGATTTTATTAGTGCTGTTGGGCGATGTGTAAAATTTATCATCCCAATCAATGTCATTCAAATAGGTGTACATAAACAAACCGTCCGGTTTATAAATGAATATTTTATTTTATTCACTTCACGTTAAAAATTATATTTTTAACGACAAAACATTTTATTTCAACATATGAATTTCTATTCAATTCATTCTTTAAATAAAATGATATTTTTATTTTTCTAACATATTTTAGAAAATTTCGGCGGCATAACGGCACGATACTAGAAACGGGACGAGGCCTAGCCTTATCCCCGGTCTAGTGAAGGCCCACGCCATTCACACATCAATCAAATCAATTTCGTTATGCAAACCACAGAATTTGGAGTAAGAGTCTAACCTAGCCTTACTCCTTCGCCTTATAACGGCGCACGTCTAATCCTAACCAATTTATCGATTCGATTTTTCACATCACAAACCACATTCAAACCAATATCACAATCAATCACCAAACAGCCAAACAAACAAGTCCATGGTCTGTGGACGATTGTGTCGGGTGCTACTAAGCACCGTCTGCATCCTAGTATATATATATATAACTAGAAAAATTAATTTGAAAGGTGAGAAATTCTCACTTATAGCTATCCTAGCTCCACAGCACTTCTTTTGCAGGAAATCTTCATCGCTATCGCATCTTCGTCATCTTCGTTGCCTGTAGTCACTATATATATAAAAATCGAATTTTTTTTACTTTGCTATTCAATATATAAAAATCGAATTTTTACTTCGAAGTTCAATATATAAAAATCATATTTTTATTTCGAAGTTTAACATATAAGAATCCTATTTTTCTTACGAAGTTCAATATATAAAAATCCTATTTTTAGTTCAAAGTTCAATATATAAAAATCCGTTTTTAACATTATAAAAAAAATCAGTTTTTGAAATTATAAAAAAATCAGTTTAAAAATGCTTATTCAAATCAGTTTTCTTTTCCTTTCCAAATTTAGTTTTAAAATCTTTTCTAAAAATTTCAGTTTTAAAATCTTTTATAAAAATTACAGTTTTAAAATCTTTTATAAAAATTACAGTTTTAAAATCTATTATAAAAATTACAGTTTTAAAATCTTTTATTAAAATTACAGTTTTAAAATCTTTTATAAAAATTACAGTTTTAAAATCTTTTATAAAAATTACAGTTTTAAAATCTATGTAAAATCAGTTTTTTTTTTTATACAAAATAAAATTCAGTTTTTCTACAAAATAAAATTAAAATAAATCAGATCAAGAAAACTTACTGTGAGGGCTCCATCGAGAGGGAGGGGCGCGGGGTTGACTGGGCGGAGGCGGAGATGGTGGTTGCGGGGTTCGTCGGTGGCGGTCTTCGAGGGGAGCGTGGTGGTTTCGATGACTGCGGGCTAGAGTTCGCGGTTCTGTGGGCTTGGGGAGGCTGGAGGGGCTGTCGAAGGGGAGCGTCGGAGGGGGCCTCCGTCGGGGAAGCAGCGGCGGCAGTCCGCCTGGAGGGCGGCGTCGCGCTCGACGAGGCTCTTAGGGTTTTTTTTTCTTTTTTCTTTTTTATTTTTCTGTATAATGAAATTCGAAAGGGGGGGCCAGAAGTTAAGAGAAAAGGGAGTTTTTTTTTATTATTATTATTTAATTATTTTTATCGGAAAAAGTTGACTTTCACAAACGACCTCGAAACGAGGGCCCCCGCCTGTCGTCCATAGCATTTTACCCCCATTCCGAACACAATGGGATATGTATCGCAAGCTGATTTGACTGTTCCGATCAGTTTCCGTCTAATTTACATTTAAATCACTATATTGAATTTTAAACGTACATTTCAAATTACCGGGGTCACAGACTAACTAGAAAAATTCCAGAAAAATATTTTCTAGCTTCGTATTGACGATACGGTCCTAATAAAATTAGTTTCGTCGAAATCTGAGACCGTTTGAAAAATGGCCAATTTCCAGTCGATTAAAATCAACTGAAACTGGTCAAACGCGTTTTCCTTTACCACGCTCACATATTGATTCGAAAAATTATGAAATTTGAAACCTAGCAATAACTTTACATCCCGGACCCAACAAAACTGGTTTCGTCGAAATCCGAGGTCGTTTGCAAAATGTCCATTTTTAAGGGCCTGAATTCCATAGCGACTATTCAGAATTTTCAACTGGACATATCTTTTGATTCCTGATATGAAATCTTGATTTTCCGGATTCGTTGGAAAGATATCATCAATCAGATCCTAATGTTTTTGGTTTCACTAAAATCCGGATTGTTTTGCACCCGGTACATTCAATTGAAGTTTGAAATCGAATTATCGAACTACCGCGTCATTTTTAATTCTATTTATAATTATATATAAATATTTATATTCTAACGACAACGCGTATAATATATACGTTCGAATTCTATTCAAAATAAATTTCTCGTCGATATTATTTAAAATAATTCATTTTAAATAATCAAAATTCGCTAAAATTGCCAAAATAAAAATTTTAAACTGGCCCAGATTTTCCGGGTTGTTACAAAGAATAGAGTAGATTTTTGCACCTTGTAGAAAGTAGCCAAAATTAACATAGGTAGAAACAATGTGAACCCAATTAAGAAGTAGTTGACCTTGTCTACTCCAGTTTTGTGATTTAAAAAAAAATGTGTTTTGCAATTTTATTTTGAGACATGTTTTTATAGTTTGGCAAAAGCAAGTTTTGGAGAAGAAGATAGAGTTTTAACACTTTTAATTTTTGGAAGAAAAATGTAATGAAAAGAAAGGAAGCCAAACCATGTTTTAAAAAAAATGGAGTAGGTAAGGATTAGTGCCTAAAAAGAACGAGAGAAATAAATAGCAAAGATCATCTTGGAATTGTATAAAATTCCCGTAGAATGCATAAGCATTAAGAAACTTAGGTTCGTTTCTTGAGGAAAAAGAGAAGTATAGACTAGTAATACAAAGCATAGACTAGTAGTGATTACTAGGTAGTAAAGGGCAAGTAAGTATGTAGATTCCATTGTTTGGACTTGTGACCTAGTCCTAAGATTCTTGGCCTGTAATAGTAGCTGTGTAGAAAAATGGAAAGGCTTATTTGAACAATAATAAACTTAAGTAATTTGACTAAGTCAAATAAGCTAAGGAAGAGAATAGCCTAACTAAAAAGAAAACAACAAATTCAGTAAAGCAACAAACGTGACAGGAAAAGAAAATGAAAATCTTAAGAAAAAGATGAATAAAACTGAAATTTTTCTTATATGGTTGTACTTGGATAGGAAAATAGGAAATCTTTATAGAATAGTTATGTAGAAATCCAAGTACAATTAGAAAAGGTACATAAAAGAAAAATGGAAGATGTGAATTTTTCCGTTTTATACCTTTTGGTAAAATATGAAATTGAATCTAGAGAATTGGATTTTTCTAAATTTCGAAATTTAATGATGGTTGGTAGGGTTTTGGATGCAACAATTGGATGAATTATGCTCTTACTCTGTACGAGTGTGGGAAAATTTGGATGAAAACCTATTTTGGTTTTCAAAATATTGCATTCATATAGAGCTGTAAGTATATTTAGGATGTGAGCATCATGTTTTAAAAAAAGGTTTCAAAAGTTTGCATACATATAGGTGGTACCAATTAGGCATACATGCATTACTATGATGTATTTCACTTTGCACATGCACACAATGTTTGGAAAAAAAATTGGATGTACACATGATGGATGTATGATTGCGAGGGATTATCTATTTTACATTAAACGAATTTCGGAGATGAAATTCCTTAAGGGTGGGAGAATGTAACACCCCGCAATTTTTCTAAGTAGCAAATAGGTAATAGTACATACGTATATTTTAATGTAAAAGTTAATGATATGTAAACAAAAAGAGTAAGAAGAGAATTAGCGCATGTAATTAATTATGTGCATATGCAAAAATAAATCAATAATTAAATAAAAAGAAGAATTAGTTAATTGATTGTAAAATAAGGATGTGCAATCAAAATAGAAAGAAAACAAATGTCAAAAGGGTTAAATGCATGAAGGAAAGAGATTAATATGCAATGCATTAAAAATAGTACAATATAATGTACTAATTAGAAGCAAGAAAAAAAGAAATTGAATGAGTTAATGAGCGTACAATTCAAATTTAGTATACATAATGTAATGAGCAATTAATAAATAAATTTAATTGCGTGAAAATAAGAAAGATGTATATATACATACACATAACTGTTAAGAATTTAATGCATGAAATTAAAAATGTGTAGATGCATGAACCAAAATAAACATAAATTTAATGCATGGAAAAATATAAGAACATTAGAAATATGCGACAAAGAATTAATACAATTCATATTGTATATAAAATAATGGAAGGATCTAATAATGGAAAAGAAACCGCATGTGGGAAAAAGGAAGGGTTATATATGAATAAAGAATGATGCATTAAATAAATTTAGTTGCATGAAAAAAATGTATGTGACAATTAAGTTGCTGCAATAAATATGCTGCAATAAATAAATTAAAGGGAAAATTTATTGGATATGAAATATGGGCGTGCAATTAGAATAGAGGGAAAGCAATAACTATAGAGATAAATTAATTAAAGAAAGGAAGATATGCAATATATCTAATTGCACAAAAGAAACGTCATAAGTGTATGAAAGGAAAAAATGAGTAATTAATTAGCCTACTCTAGAACATTCTTTTCTTTAGCAAGGTGTAAGGTTTAGATGAATTCTATTTTAATTCTAAGGTCCTAGTTGTTCTAGCCTACCTATAAATAAAACTCAAAACCTAACCCTAAAATTCACAATCCCAAAGCTACACTAAAGTTGTACTTCTTCTTCCCCAAATCTTAAATCTACTTTCTTCCCTTTCTCTTCAAAATCTATTCTTAAATTAAAAGAATTAGATTTAGAATTTCTTCTATTTCAAGATAAAGAGAAAAAGGGATTTTGGATCTACAAATCTATGTCGCAAGAAAGGGAAGACTTTGGATGCTAATCTAAATCTGTAGCAACCTAAATTTCTGGTACTCTTTGAGCTGACCAAACCACACCAGTCCAACCCAAATTGTACTGGAAACCCAGATGCCAATAGAAAGAAATTAGAGGATGAGATAAGAAATAAAGAAATATTAGGATAGAAGGATAAGAAGAAGAACAACACATAGAATCAGATCCTCACATCGCAGTGGAACAAGATATAATATAGAAAAAAACCTTTATTGAGAGCTTGAAAAATACTTACACATTAGAGTACATCAATACACTTGGACAGTTCTAACAACCTGTTCTCAAATACAACACACAACGAAATAATATTATGTGTATATAATACACCTGGACTCTTCCAGCTTGTCTCTGAACTTCAGAGCATCTGATAACTTAAACCTGCAACCCGGGCTAACCTGAGCATTACAAACACTGGGTCAGTCTGATGAACCAAAGTGAGAAAAACTCGCACAGTTTAAGGGGGATTATTCAACTTGTTTTTAATGTTACAAATCCTTTTGAAAGAAAAGGATAATAGTAAGACCAATTTCACACATAAACACGGATGGTTTTTACCTTACTATAGCCCAAAACATTTTGAAAATCATATTTTATCCTAATATTATAATAGTGTCTAAATACAAATAAATAGCAATCTAGCGGAACGCTTGCATCTCACGCTCCACATATATAGTATACAATAAAAATCGCGGACGCTTATTGGAAATTGGATTCCTACTGTGACAAGGTATGAAACCACCTGCCGATAGTGTATCTCTAGAGGCGAATATACTAGGTTCAACAAGAACGTCTTGCAACCCGACCCACACATGACCAACCACTCATTTTGCTTGAGTGTATCGAATGTATATCACCAACGGTTGGGATCAGCAATCGTTTCCCAAAAAGGGACAGCATCGATAGATTAAAGAAGGAAAAGGAATTTTTCTAGATAGGTGATTATACACCCTAATGGGAGCGACCCACATAGCCATGCTGCTTGCTTGATTATTGTCATTTCCCAGTTGTGAGGCTTGAGGTCATAACGTATCTTTTGGAACATCTGTCCACCATTCACTTTGAATGCCACATCGTCAAATCCTCCATAAATCACTAATTGATTTCCACAAAAATAATCGGGTTGTTAAGGTAAGAGAAGGTGTCTTCTCTGCCGCCACAGAAATACGTTTGAGGAAATCAACATTCATAATCCCTTTGGAAATACTCTATCAGACATCCGTCCATACAAGTTGTCCTTGGGCTGGACAAACCGAAGGAACTCTCCTACTGCATCCACAGGATTAGTGGCGAGAAGTCCTTGCAATCTGCAAAATCTCAATCATGACCAAATCACAGTTTAAACACCCCTAGTAGCTAGCCAGAGAAATTCGACAGCAATCCTTCCGCTTATGAAGATTCATGGTCTTCAATGCTCCATCTCGACCATCTGCTGGTATTTTCAACGTTTACGTATTTGCTGGTCGGAATGTTTTTCGAATATAAATTCGATTCAGGAATTTCCGTACCAACAATCGATTTGGTCAGATTTTGATAGTCGATGGTTTAACTATCAAAATAAACAACCATCATCCATAGAAAAATAAAGTGGATTCATTGGTTCCATACACAGCATCACTTGGCCTTTTTATTTAAACAGTTGTTAATTAAATTTATAAATTTTTCAACACTTGAAATACCGCCCTTTCACTTTCCTTATTAAAACGATTTATTTAACTTATATAGTTTAAAATATCCTTCACGCAAATATAAAATTTTAACTTCTTCAAATCCCCTCGTTTCTAAACTAATATCATTCTTGGATAATCATGAAATCGTTCAAGTTAGGGTATTTTATTTACCTCTCGGACCTTGAGACGAAACTTTCTAATCTTCTGAATGGGTAGAAACTTACCAACGAGATCTCATTCTATCATTTTCCCCAATATATATTAAATTTATAATACCGTTTAAATAAACATGTATCTTTGTTTGTTCAAAACAATCCCTTTCACATTTGAAGTATACATCTCCAGATCTTTATCATTAGATTTTCACTTTTATAACCACGTTTAATCCACTAAGGTTTCCGTTCGATTCCAATCTACGTCAATCTCGTTTAAAACTTTCCTTTTTTATATAATTCATTTCCGAAAATAAATCCAAATCTAACTCATATAAATACAAATAAACTTATTAAAAATCCTTTTTAATTATAACCAAGGTTTTACTATACTAATTTCTTTTATCACCATTTCCACTTCAACCTGGTTCCTTTTAAACATTATTTACTTTAAAAGTTAACATCATACTTCTCATAGAAGTCTGGACTGGATTCAAACAAACTTGGTATCATTTGAAAATATTTTTGTAATAACCCGGAAATCCGAGCCAATTTAAAAATTTTATTTTGCAATTTTAATGAATGTTTAATATTTAAAATGATTTATTTTAAATAATAAAGACGAAAAAATTATTTTCGACGAAGTTAAATCGAATAAATTTATTTTGATTGTAATTCGAGCCTGAAATGGCGCGATAGTTTGAAAATTCGATTTCGAATTTCAAATGAATGCACAGGATTCAAAATAAATCGAATGTCAGTGAAACAAGAAATATTTGAATCTGTTTGATAATATCTTTCTAACAGATGTAAGAAACTGAGATTTCACTTTATAGAGTGTAAGATATGTCCAGTTTAAAATTCAGAAAAGTCGCTATGGAATTTATATATATTTTAATATATATAAAGGCCCTTAAAAATGGAAATTTTGCAAACAACCTCGGTTTTCGACGAAACTACTTTTGTTGGATCCGGGATGTCAAATTATTGCTAGGTTTCAAATTTCATAATTTTTGAAGTTAACATGTGAGCGTGGCAAAGGAAAACGTGTTTGGTGAATTTCTGTTAAATTGGATCGACCAGAAAATGGCCATTTTTCAAACGGTCTCAGAATCTGACGAAATTAGTTTTGTTAAGACTGTATCGTCAATACGAAGCTAGAAATAATTTTTCTGGAATTTTTAAAGTTAGTATGTAGCCCCGGTAAATTGAAATGTACGTTTGAAATTAAAATATAATGATTTATAATTTAAACTTAATGAAAACTGATCAAAACAGCCGAGTTAGCTTACGAAAAATATCCCATTGTGTTTGGAATGGGGGTATTTAGCTAGGGACGATTGTCGGTGGGTTTGATTTCGAGTTCAAAATAAAAGGGTGCTTTTTGAAATTAAAATAAATAAAATATAAAAATCTATAAAGGGTCAAACCCTAGTCAAAGGCACATCCACGATCAAAATTTCCCAAGCCGCCTCCGACGATTCTAAGGCCGATTTTCTCCTGAATTCACCTCCTCTGATGTTGAATTCTACATAATGAAATTCGATAATTATTAATGGGAAATTGGAGAGGGGATCGAGATCTCTAAATCTAACGGCTGAGATCTGAAAACTCAATCTGTGGTTGTAATGACCCGCATTTTCAGCGATATAATAATTAATTTATTTAATTATTTAATGGGAAATTAAAGGATGTAACGGTCGTGGAATTAAATAACTGGGAATATTTAATTAAAATAATAAATTAAATAATATATTTAATTCAGAAATAATCAAAAATATTGGAAATCACAATATTCTGTGAACGGGGTCATCCCTTAGATTTAATCCATCTTAGAGTTGAATTATATTGACGAATATATTCAATCGACGTCAGTTTGAACGTATAATTGTATTATAATTAAAATCGAGCTTGAAATGGCGCTACAGTTCGCGATTTGGCGATTTGAACTTCAACTGGATGTACAGGATTCGTTTTAAGCCGGATTTCTGTGAAACAAGAAACGTGTGGAGCTGGTGGAGTATATCTTTCTAGTGGAAGAGAAAAATCGGGATTTCGTCGTGTAGATTTTGATTCACGTCCAAATCAAATTTCAGAAAAGTCGCTGTGGATTTCCTTTATAATTTGCGACGCTTTATATACGTTATAAAAGGATTTTCGATATAAACTGAATATCGATAAATCTAAAATCTGAAATACCAAGCTGTAAATTCTGATATGATATTCTGGAGCTGGACGATATCATATGTGAAGATATACGATAATATAAATTTATTTATATTTAATTTAATGATATTTAAATATATTTATATATTTAAATGGGTCATTCAAAGATTTAAAAATAGCCGGTTTTGCAAACGAAGTCGGATTTCGACGAAACTAATTTTGTTGGATCCGCAACATCAAATTATTGCTAGATTTCTGGTTTCGTGATTTTTAGAGTCATTATGTGGTCGTACGGATTTTTAGAGTGAAAAACAGTCGGTATTTTGACAGTTAAAAATACGATGTGTGAGCATACGAAGTCAGAATTCGACGAAACCAGTTTCGTTGGGACCGTAATGTCAAACTCTAGCAGTTTGTCTAGTTTGGTGATTTTTAGGTACCGTATGTAATCACAAGAATTTTTAGAAATCAAAACGAGTATATAAAAGAGAATATGCCGAGAATATTCTTTTTATAAAATATCTAGATATTTTCTTTCTCTATAAATACACTACCTTACCACTAAACCTAATTTCTTACTTCTCAAAGTCAACCACATTTCAGCCGCAGTATTTTTCACAACAAACCAAAAACAAATGCAAGAGAGAAAAATCAAATGAAATAGAAACAAATTCCTAAAAATCCTAAAATCTATATTGTTGAGTTCGTGAGGATGTTTTCAACAGGATGGTATAAGTTTTGAAGCACTTGATGCTTTTCTGTGGTCGTCCAAAGTTGTACAGCAAACTAGGGTTCGGGTATGTTGGATTTTAAAGCATCATTGTTTGAATTTGAGTTCGAATTGGTGTTGGTGGAAGGAAATGGAACCTGCGAGCAAGATTTTGGGTGGTTTCAGTTGAAAAGATGTCGCACGAACGTATGGGGATCCGCGGTTTTGGCTGACGTCGGACCTCGAGCTAGTGGTGCGAGTTCAGTCCATTGGGTCAGAGGATGGGGAGGTTTGTATGAAAAGGCCGGTGGTGGTCTCAGACTTGGATTTCATGGAAGATGGAAGGAGAACGGGGAGGTAGGAAGTGGTTGTTTTATTTGAGGAGCAGCAAAATGGGATCGGGATTTGATAATTGGGGAAGAAGCAGTTCGGGTCCGGTTATGGTGAAAGGGAATGGGTTGGATCAAAAGGTTAAGGCCCATATAAGTTAATTCAACTTTTATTTAAATCGATAAATGTATTCAATTTTGTAAATACGATATCTATCTCATATGAAATCAGATTGACGAACCGTAAGTTGCGTCGGGATCGTATGGACGGACACTACAACATGGAACTGACTGGGAGTGAATCCGAACTCGTTACAATTTATGGTGAAATAAATTGTCCGTCTAAATCAAAGACAGTTAATCATTTTAAACGATAACAGTCCAATGTGAGTAAAACTCACCAACTCTGAACAGTTATATTTTCATAATGTATTCTTAGAACTGTTAATCATCTGTTGATTGCTGTGTGTTGGTTGATTGATTGAACTACTAGTCAGTTAGTGGAAATTATATATATATATATAAACCTTTAAATATTTATATATTGATGCTGTTATCAGAATAATCAGTACTGAACTGAAAGTGATGTTGATTTTACTGTGTAACATCTGTGGATGCAGGGAAACAGGTTAGAGGGACCCAACTGGGTTCCTCAATATTTATAATATTGTTTTGATTCATATATTGTGATATAGAATCCGTGGTCGATTATATGTGCTTGGACGATATTGAACATCGTGATTTGATCTGATTAAATACCATAACATACGAGATGTTGATAAGGGGATTTTCAAAGTGATATTGAAAACAGAATATTTATAAACTGGAATATTTATAAACAAGAGATATTTATAAATTCGAATATTTATAAATAAGGAATATTTATAAATTGGAAAAATTATAAATAGGAGATACATAGAAAAAGAAAATAATTTCAAAACATTTTCTTTTGAGTGGAAAGGCCTGTGTGGCGGGTTTGGGGATTTTCCCGATGCTCCCGATACAAAGGAGATTATGGCGAATTTTCCCGGAAATTTAAGGAGTTAGAATATATAAAAGGAAATATTTATGTAGGAAATAAATAAAGAGTTAAAAGGAAATATTTATGTAGGAAATAAATAAAGTTATAAAGGAAATATTTATATGAAATAAATATAGGCAAATTGAAAAGGGAAAATCATTTTTAAAGTGAAGAACCGTTACCAAAAGTAAATCTTTTCAAATGAATAAAACGTTGTTAAAAGGAGTTAGTCGAATATGGTATTCGAAAAGAGTTAGTCGAATATGGTATTCGAAAAGAGTTAGTCGAATATGGTATTCGAGAAGAGTAAATCAGTAGAGTTAACCAGTTCAGTAGAGTCAACCAATTCAGTAGAGTTAACCAGTTCAGTAGAGTTAAACCAGTTCAGTAGAGTTAAGCCAGTTCAAAAGAGTTAAGCCAGTTCAGTAGAGTTAACCAGTTCAGTAGAGTTAACCAGTTCAGTAGAGTTAAACCAGTTCAGTAGAGTTAAACCAGTTCAGTAGACTTAACCAGTTCAGTAGAGTTAAACCAGTTCAGTAGGGTTAAACCAGTTCAGTTGAGTTAAACCAGTTCAGTAGAGTTAACCAGTTTGGTTACGTAAGTCCAGTTAACAAGTTTGGTTAAGTAAGTCCAGTTAACCAGTTTGGTTAAGTAATTCCTGTTAACCAGTTGGGTTAAGTAAGTCGAGTTAACCAGTTGGGTTAAGCCAGTCAAGTAAATCAGTAAGAGTTAACCAGTTAGAGTTAACCAGTTAGAGTTAAACAGTTAGAGTTAATCAGTTAGAGTTAATCAGGTAGGTAAATCAGTTAGAGTAAATCGATTAGAGTTAAAACGAACTAGAGTTAATCAAATATAGTTATTTGAGACAGAGTTAGTCAAACATAGTATTCAGGGTAAGTTGTCATCTCGTACGACTGCTAGCGAAATTCGCAGGGCTATAGATAGCCTAAGGCGGTCGAATGTTTCCTGAGGGAATCAGGTGTAACCATTTGTGATCGCTGCGATCTAGAGTCAAACGAATGGAGTTAAATCGAATATTAGTTATTCGATAGGAGTTAATCAAGTTGAGTTAAATAAAACCAAGTTTGTCGAGCCTAGGTTAATCGAATCAAATTGGTCGAACCAAGTAAGTCGAGTTAGTCGAGTTAAGTTCGTCGAGTTAAATTAATCAATGTTAGTTTCATCGAAAGGAGTTATCGATGTTAGTTTCATCGAAAGGAGTTATCGATTATAGTTTGATCGAAGTGAGATTTATCGAATAAGAGTCATTTGAAAAGAGATTATCGAATATAGTTTATTCGAAAGTGAGATTTTCAAATATCAGATATTTGAAAAGAAAGAGTTATCGAATATTAGTTATTCGAAGAGAGATTATCGAATATCGTTTATTCGAGAAGGAGTAATCAAATATAGTATATTCGAAAGGAAGGAGTTAATCGAATATAGGTTATTCGAAGAAGAGTTAATCAAATAGAGATTTCTCGAAGAGAGCTAATCGGCGAATTCGATTATATCGAATTCGGGAAAGTACTTATACTTTCCAGTGTTTAAATAGAGATTTATTTATTTATAAATAAATAAGTGTTAGGTTAATTATTCATTAATAAGAATAGAAGTTATAATTAAAGTTAGATAATTCGAAAGGAGGGATTATAACGTTATCGTTATAACCAATGTTTTAAATATAGAAGTGGATTAGTAAAATTGGATCCGAGAATGGCGTAAAAAAGTCGTTAAAGATTAAAAGATAAACTTTGACCATTTCGAAGTTATAACGTTGTTCAGTTAAGGTCTGAGAGGTAATTATACCCCAACTTGAGTGACTTCCTTCTTAACTAAGAAATGGTAAGGTTTGATCGTAAAGGAGTTTTGGAAATGTTTTCCAAATGAGAATCAGAAATGTTTTCTGATAAAAGAAAATAAGAATTTAGAATATAGGGAAATAGGAGATAAGTAAATAAATGAACTAAAGAGATTAATGTTAAATGATGTTTGTTTGATATAATTTCCATCTGGAAATAATATCGTTGTTTGCACACTTGTTTTTCTTTGATAGTTAACTCACAGACTATCGAAGTTTTGACCATTTTAACGTTGTTAATATGGAGAGACCGGTTGGATTATTATCCGAAGAACCACTCTGTATTGGCGTAAGCGTTGCGAATCATATATGCCAAAGACAATTGAAGACGGAGTAAAATGCAAGGACTGTTGTATAAGTCTTAGATAACAGTGACTAAGATGGATATACTGAATAGTGCCTTCGGTTTGTCCAGTCCCAGGACAACTTGTATGGACGAAGGTCTGACAGAGTATATCCAATGGATCGCGTAAGTTGATCTATTCAAACGTATTCACGTTTGGTGGCGGAGGAATTCGTTTCTCTAAGCTGTATACCCGTGTTATTTTTGGATAAATCAATTTGTGATTTGGCGGGTATGACGATGTGACATTCTAAGTGAATGTGGATGACTTGTATGGATGAATGTCTGACAGAGTATTTCCATAAGGGTCACGTACATTGATTTCTTCAACTGTACCAAGAGTGGAAGCGAAGAAGGAAACTACTTTTAGCTAACACATAATGTATTGTTGAGGACGTCAATCGGTGATTGGATGGATTTGATGATGTGGCATTCAAAGTGAATCTGATGTGATGATAACGCATAACTTCTAGCCTCATCATCCGGAAAATGACAGAAATCGGGCAGGTAACATGGTTAAGTCGGTCGCACCGAAGTAGGGTGTATAATCACCTATCTAGAGAATATTCATTTGCTTCTTTTATCTATCAATTCTGTCCCATATATATATGGGAACGGTTGCTGATCCCAACCGTTGGTGATATACATTCGATACACTCAAGCAAAATGAGTGGTCGGTCATGTGTGGCTGAGTTACAAGATGTTCTTGTTGAACTCCAGTGTATCGTTCCTAGAGTACACTGATCGGAAGGTGGTTCCATACCTTGTCATAGTTGGAAATCCATTATCCAATACGTGCTTGCGATTTTGATTGTATACTATATATGTAGAACATGAGATGAAAGCGTTTCTACTAGTTGATATCTATTTGTACATAGACATTATTATAATATCAAAAGGTTTTTGATATAAAGATATTTTGGATTCTCATAAGGGAAAAACCCGCTCCGTTCTGCGGCGTGGTCTTATGAGATATCGTTTACTTGTTCAACTATTTTAAACTGTTTTACTCATACCGGTCCCATGACTGACCCGGAGTTTACTTTGTTGTTTTCCCTAAACTCTTGGGTGCCTAATTTGTACGGGCAGTCAAGTAGTCGGGTTTTACAGGTATACTTGGAGAGCTTGGAGCAGGAGGCTTCAAGATCATATAGCTATAGTTATTTCCGCTGTGTTGTAAGTGTTGTACTCTGATAAGTGCTATTGTATACATAACTTGTAACACCCCACCTCCGTTAAGGTCACTCACAAAGGGAATGCCTTAACTTTGGTGGAGCATTTTAGTAAACAGAACAGAAACTTACAAGACAGATAAAACAGTACTTGAAAAATTATAACTTTATTACAGCGGAAACAGAAGTCAATATGGTTACATCCTTTCAAATCTCAGAATTCAAGTACAAAATATCAGTCTTGTACAAAAGCCTTCAAAATGCATGGTTTTAAAATCATAATCCCCACAGAAGAAGACCAGCCATACTTTAAGCACTTCAAGCAGAAGAAATCCGGATCTAGCTAGAGTATTCCCTCCTTAGAAAACCTGGGGGGGAACGGAAGAAAAGAGGCGAAACAAAAAGGGTCAGACATAAAGTCTGGCAAGTCCATTGACTTTCAGCATATGAACAGATAATAATAATATGACATGAACATAAAACTGGATGAGAGATAACTGTAACAGGTGTAGCAGATATAACAGAAGAACAGAATGACATAAACTATTGCCTTACACTTCTCTGCACTAATACTAGTATAACAGAATTAGGTGTCGCCCTAATGTCTAAACTGAAACAGGAACGGGTACAGAATAATTTAACAGAAACAGAATACTAATAATGGGCCCTTACTACCTGATCAGAAACAGACAGAAGCAGAAACAGATTAATCCCTATGGAAACAGAATGTAGAATTAGGTGTACACTAGTAATGGGCCTTTACCTCCCGAACAGACGGTACCACACAGAAACAGACAGGTGTTACCACCCAACATAAACAGACGGTACCAACAGAAACAGACAGAACTAAGTGTACCCTAAAACCCTACCCCAAGCGATCGGCTCCCTAGTACATAAATATCCTGTGTCGGCCCCACAATAGGGTGTATCACTCCCTAAAGTGACAACCAATTGGCACAGACCTATTTACAGATGTCACGGCGTCTTACATCCTCAAAGGCAGACCGGGATCCATGCATGCACATGACCCGGTTGAAACGCACCATCAACACCCTTCACCATTATCAGAATGAACTACTTATAATTAGTTCAGTAAGCGTGCCCGGACCCTACCTACTGTTGGGTCAAAGTTTTGATACCAGAAAGGGTTACTGACTAATATGGGTCCCAAACAACAGATGACACAAGTAATTCCCCTCCTAACCTTGTGTCCCCAGATTAACAGATTTCAGATTAACTTGTTTACAAGTTCAGACATACAGAATTCAGATTTACTAGTTCGCAGATTAAGTTAACAAGTTTTCAGACTAACAGATCAGATGTATAGATTTTTCAGATTTGTCTAACTTTGTATTGGGCCTACAGATTCATGAATGGGTTTACTACACATATTAGTCCAGTTGGTTTAACCCTATTTCCCCCAACACGTTTTAGACATCATTCTTATCTCAGATTTGCATCAATTAATTATTAATGCCCAGACCTCTCACATTAGGTCGCTAGCTTGTGGCCGCTGGATGTGCCGGGCGGTTCCGGGCAGGCTTCTGCCACAAGCCAGACCTAACCTCGTGTCTTAAGCAGGTTATGACTAACTTCTCACATTAGAACCTATTGTTTGCGGCCACTGGATGTGCCGGGCGGTTCCGGGCAGATTTACGTCGCAAACTCATTCTAACCTCGAGTTAGCCATATTCATCTTTGCGGCCAATTAATTAATTATTTACCGTTTATGCGCACGCCCAATATATATGCCAATTCAGATTATATCAATAACAGAATGATCACATCAACTCAACTGATATAGCAGATAACAGATTTTAGCAGATTGGGTGACTTAACAGATTTAACCGATTTAGCAGATTTTGGCATATAACAGATTAGGCATCTCAACAGACAAATTTAACAGACTAGGCATTTCCATTTAATTAGCAGTTTAGGCCATATAACAGACTAGCAGATTAGGCAACTTAACAAATCAGCAGGATAGGCATTTCAACAGATTAAGCGGATTAGCAGAGCAGATAACAGATTTAGCAGATTTGGAATTTTCAATAGACTTAGCAGATGACAGATAACAAATTAGACATATCTACAGATTTAGTTTAGCAGATTTAGGCGATTCAACAAATTTAGCCTACACTTATATGCCAAATCATGGTCATAATTCATAATTCAACATAGGCTACAGATTTTTAGTTAAACATTGCATAATACAGAAAAATCTCTAAAAATTCCAAATCATATGCCTAGACTCACATAAAACAAAGGTTGAGTAGATGATCATGGGTAGACCTAACTCAATAGGTAAATTCCCAAATCATGGTATGAATTATGCCAAGTTATAGCCTTTATTGCTAATTATCCAAAAATCCATATTTAGGCGTGTTCACATTTATAGTTATCCTATTTTAATATAGGTCCTTTATGCCTAAACAACATGTTTGTTTTAGCCCAAGTCATAATATGTCCAAGGATCTAGATCTAAGAAATGCTCTTTAGCTCAGATCTTAATATTCCAGATATTACAAGTCATATATTACCATATGATATTCCCAAACTGTCATATATGCACAGATCTAGATCTAGTTTACAACCTATGTCCTTTATTCAATTCAGTCACAGATCAGTCCAATTTATGCCTTAGATTTATGTTCTAGGTTCCAAGTTCAACCTATGTTCTTTCCTTAAATCAGTCACATATCGGTCATGACCAATTTATGCATATTCATTTGATTGTCCCAAACATTTTAACGTATGTTAATCCCTTATGAGATTGGCTCAGGCTCGTGGTAGCCTGGCTATAGAAACAGAAAGGAAGCAGAAAGGGATACAGAACAGTCACAGAAAAACAGATCCGACAGATATACAATCTCAGATTCAGATTCACAATTCATGTCAAAATCAGAATTAACGTTTATAGCGGAAAATAACTGTACTTGCCTTGATTGGATTAAAGAAAGAACTTTAGTTGTTGCAGAATTGTTGCAGAAGCTTTTATCTCAAATTTGAATTGAATTGCTTAGGTTGATGTTGATTAGCTTCTAGTTTTGATTCTAGCAGAGTAGCGACGCCATTTTTATTTTTATTAGAACAGAGGCAGAGAAGAAGCAGAATAGAATTGTGTGTAGAGGGAGCTAGGTCTTAGGATCTATTTATAGGTGTAGTTAGTTGTTTTAGTCCTTTAGATAAACCCTAAAACAGATCAGAACCGTCAGAATTCGTCACAGACAGCCCAAAAACCCATCCAGATGCACCCAGGCCGACCTGGCTCGACCAGGGAGGTCGACTCCCAGGTCGTGTAACGACCCGGATTTTCGGCGGCTTTGGTTATCGACGTAAGCTCGACGTCGATAACCAAAACATCGAAAAATCCCGGTAATTATTGAAAGAAATTAGAAGGTGAGAATAGATAAGATAGAAACTTAGAATAGAAGAAGAAGAAGAACACAACATCAGAGTAACACGAACCTCACAGCGGAACGAATAACATATAATAGATAACATAACTTTGAAATATAACAGTTATGTATACAATAGCACTTATCAGAGTACAGCACTTACAACAAAGCGGAAATAACTATAGCTATATGATCTTGAAGCCTCCTGCTCCACGCTCTTCCAGTATATCTGTAAATTCCTGACTACTTGACTGCCCGTACAAATTTAGGCACCCAAGAGTTTAGGGAAACCAAACAAATAAACTCCGGGTCAGTCATGTGACTGGTGTGAATAAACTCAAATCATTTAAAACAGGTATATGATATCTCATAAGACCACGCCGTGAATACGGAACGGGTTTTTCCCTTATGAGAATCCAAACATTTTTGCAAAGCAATATCATTCTGATATTATAATAATGTCTAAGTACAAATAAATATCAGTCTAGTAGAAACGCTTGCATCTCACGTTCTACATATATAGTATACAATCAAAACCGCAAGCACGTATTGGGTAATGGATTTCCAACTATGACAAGGTATGGAATCACCTTCCGATCAGTGTACTCTAGGAACGATACACTGGAGTTCAACAAGAACATCTTGCAACTCAGCCACACATGACCGACCACTCATTTCGCTTGAGTGTATCGAATGTACATCACCAACGGTTGGGATCAGCAACCGTTCCCGTATATATATGGGACAGCATTGATAGATTTAAGAAGCAAATGAATATTCTCTAGATAGGTGATTATACACCCTACTTCGGTGCGACCGACTTAGCCATGTTGCCTGCCCGATTTCTGTCATTTACCGGTTGATGTTGAGGCTAGAAGCTACGCTTTATTTTCACATCAGATTCACTTCGAATGCCACATTGTCAGATCCATCGAAAATCACTAATTGACGTCTACAACCATACATTACGTGTCAGCTAAAAGAAGTTTCCTTCTCCGCTTCCACTCTTGGTACGGTTGAAGAAATCAATGTACGTGACCGTCTGGAAATACTATGTCAGACATCCATCTTCATTCACTTAGAAATGTCACATCGTCATACCCGCCAAATCACAAATTGACTTATCCAAAAATAACACGGGTATACAGCTAAGAGAAACGAATTCCTCCGCCACCAAACGTGAATACGTTTGAACAGATCAACTTACGCGCTCCATTGGATATACTCTGTCAGACCTTCGTCCATACAAGTTGTCCTGGGACTGGACAAACCGAAGGCACTATTCTGTAAACAGGATAGCCCTTGCATTTTACTCTGTCTTCAATTATCTTTGGCATATATGATTCGCGACGCTTATGCCAATACAGAGTGGTTCTATGGATAATAATCCAACCGGTCTCTCTATATTAACAACGTTAAAATGGTCAAAACTTCGATAGTCGGTGAGTTAACTATCAAAGAAAAACAAGTGTGCAAACAACGATATTATTTCGAACAAACATCATTTAACATAATCTCTTTAGTTCATTTATCTACTTATCTCCTGTTTCCCTATATTCTAAATTCTTATTTTCTTTTATCAGAAAACATTTCTGATTCTCGTTTGGAAAACATTTCCAAAACTCCTTTACGATCAAACCTTACCATTTCTTAGTCAAGAAGGAAGTCACTCAAGTTGGGGTATAATTACCTCTCAGACCTTGACTGAACAACGTTATAACTTCGAAATGGTCAAAGTTTATCTTTTAAATCTTTAACAACTTCTTTACGCCTTTCTCGGATTCAATTTTACTAGTCCACTTCTATATTTAAAACATTGGTTATAACGATAACGTTATAATCCCTACTTTCGAATTATCTAACTTTAATCAATACTTCTATTCTTATTAGTGAATAATTAACCTAACACTTTATTTATTTATAAATAAATAAATCTCTATTTAAACACTGGAAAGTATAAGTACTTTCCCGAATTCGATATAATCGAATTTGCCGATTAACTCTCTTCGAGAAATCTCTATTTGATTAACTCTTCTTCGAATAACCTATATTCGATTAACTCCTTCTTGAATAAACGATATTCGATAACCTCTCTTCGAATAACTAATATTCGATAACTCTTCCTTTTCAAATATCTCATATTTGAAAATCTCACTTCGATTAAACTATAATTGATAACTTCCTTCGATGAAACTAACATCGATAACTCCTTTCGATGAACTAACATCGATAACTCCTTTCGATGAAACTAACATCGATAACTCCTTTCGATGAAGCTAACATCGATAACTCCTTTCGATGAAACTAACATCGATAACTCCTTTCGATGAAATTAACATCGATTTATTTAACTCGACGAACTTAACTCGACTAACTTAACTTGACTCGACTAACTCGACTTACTTGGTTCGACCAATTCGATTCGATTAACTAGGCTGGACTAACTTGGCCGAACCACCTGATCAACTCAACTTATTTAACTTAACTAGTTTTACTTGGTTTGACTAACTCAGTTTATTAACTCGACTGACTAATTCAACTCGATTAACCTAACTTGATTTACTTATCTCGATTAACTGAACTAATCACTTTGATTAACTCGACTAATTCACTTTGGTTAACTTAACCAATTCACTTAGTTTAGCTTAACTAATTCACTTAACTCCTGTCGAATAAACTATATTCGATAACTCCTCTAACTCTATTCGAATAAACTATATTCGATTAACTCTTTTTCCTTTATTCGAATAAACTATATTCGATTAACTCTTTTTCCTTTATTCGAATAAACTATATTCGATTAACTCTTTTGATTTAACTCTATTCGAATAACTAATTCGATTAACTAACTTCGAATACCATATTCGATTAACTAACTTCGAATACCATATTCGATTAACTAACTTCGAATACCATATTCGATTAACTAACTTCGAATACCATATTCGATTAACTAACTTCGAATACCATATTCGATTAACTAACTTCGAATACCATATTCGATTTACTTTATTCACTTTATAAAGATTTCCTTTTTAACAACGTTTTATTCATTTGAAAAGATTTACTTTTAAATAACGGTTCTACACTTTAAAAAGATGATTTCCTTTTTATAATGTTCCCTTTCCACTTCTATTTGTAAATGTTTTACAAATATTTCCTTTTCAAATTTATTCTTGAAATATTCTAACTCCTTAAATTCCCGGGAAAATTCCCCATAACCTCCTTTGTATCGGGAGCATCGGGAAAATCCCCAAACTCGCCACACAGGCCTTTCCATTCAAAAAGAAATGATTTGCAGTTATTTCCTTTTCGAATATCTCCTACTTATAAATATTTAAATTTATAAACATTTTATTTATAAATATTCCAATTTATAAATATCTCTTATTTATAAATATTCCACTTTATAAATATCTCTTATTTTCAATATCACTTTGAAAATTCCCCTATCAACATTCCGGCATGTTATGGTGTTTTAACATATCAAATTACGATGTTCAATATCGTCCAAGCACATATAATCGCCCACAGATTTTATATCACATCATATAATAATATATGAAAAACAATACAATAACTGTTGAGGAATCCAGTCGGATTCCTCCAACCTGTTTCCCTGCATCACAGATGTTAGACCATATAGATAACATCACTTTCAGTTCCATATGATATATTCTGTTAAACAGAATCAATATAGAAATTTAACTAACTGACTAGCAGTTCAATCAATCAACCAACACACAACAATCAACAGATGATTAACAGTTCTAAAAATACATATAAAAATATAACTGTTCAGAGTTGGTGAGTTTTACTCACATTGACGCGTTAACCGTTAAATAATCGGTTTGCGTTATTTGATTCAGTCGGACAATTTATTTCACCATAAATTGTAACTAGCTCGGATTCACTCCATGTCGGTCTCATTGTGTTGCTCCCGTCCATACGATCCCAATGCAACTTGTTTCGCTAAAAACCGACAATGTATGAGGAAGTTATGATATTAACACTCTCATACATTAATTGAATTTCAAAAAGGAATTTAATTAAAAAGGGTATTGGGCTTTACTACCTAAACCAGGCCCACTACACATCAGACCGCACCCGTTTGGTCTTTCTTCCCCAAACATACGTTCGATCTCCTGCTCCTCAAACACAAAGACATTTCGCACCAACACTATACCGCACATCCCTCCAATCCCTTACTTCATTATAAACAAAAGTAAAGCTTCCAAAATTCCTCTTGTCTAACACTCTTTCTCCCTAACCCAACATCACAGAACTCGGATCCACCTCCTGTACCCGCATCGTTCAAGTTTCGACGACTGTACAGTAAAGGGTGCGAATTTGATTTGCACAGAATTTCCCAAAACTTTGCAAACATGATCGGTTCTCCACCCCAAGATCGAAACAAACCATTACTTCGCGAATTAATGCTTTACCATCTCAAAAACAGTAACCCTAGCTCGTTCGGTACTTCGAGCACCAGAGAAAACATGCGTCGCTCCTTCCGATTCGAACACTAAATTGAAGAGGAACGATCAATGAATTCAAATAAGCATGTTTGAGGATTTATACTATTTTTGTTTGCATTTCTTTTGATTTTAGAAGATGGAAAATATTCCCTGGAAATGAACCTACGGCGGAATTTTGTGGTTGACTTCCGAATGAACTGATTTTAGGGTTTAAGTGTTAAGGTAGTGTATTTATATGAAGAGGAAATAATATTTTATTCCATTATTTAATTTATTTCTAAGCAACCGCTATTATTACTTGTCCTTAAAAATTCCTGTGACCACATACCATACCCAAAAATCACGAAAACTGACATGCAGCCACAATTCGACATTACGGTCCCAACGAAACTGGTTTCGTCGAATTCCGACTTCGTTTGCTCACACAGCGTATTTTTAACCGTCAAAATAATGACTGTTTTACACTCTAAAAATACGTACGGCCACACAGTGACTCTAAAAATCACGAAACTGGAAATCTAACAACTATTTGATATTGCGGATCCAACAAAACTGGTTTCGTTGAATTCCGACTTCGTTTGCAAAACCGGCTATTTTTAACGCTCTAAATAGCCTATTTAAATATATAAATATATTTAAATATAATTGAATAAATTATTTAAAATAAATTATTATCGTATATCTTCACATATGATATCATACAGCTTCAGAATATCATATCAGAATTTACAGTTTGATATTTCAGATTCCAGATTATCTCGATATTTAGTTTATACTGAAAATCAATTTATAACGTATATAAAGCGTCGCAAATTATAAAGGAATTCCACAGCGACTTTTCTGAAATTTGATTTGGACATAAATCAAAATCTACACAACGAAATCCAGATTTTTCTCTTCCACTCGAAAGATATACTCCACCAGCTCCACACGTTTCTTGTTTCACAGAAATCCGGCTTAAAACGAATCATGTACATTCAGTTGAAGTTCGAATCGCCAATTTACGAACTGCAGCGCCATTTCGAGCTCGTTTATAAATATATTATAAACTATACGTTCAACTGCGGTCGATTCAATAAAAATCGTTATTATATTTTGAATCGAAACTCCACCAAATCTCGTATGCTATTCAATTCACATGATATTGTGAATTTCACTATTTCCGACTGTTTCGACATTAAAATATATTATTATATTATAATTATTTATTAAATATTCAATATTATTTAATTAAACGATCATTAACTTCTCTAAATCACCAATTATATAATTAAATAAATTAATTATAACCCTGGGAAAATGCGGGTCATTACAGGTCGACTCCCAGGTTGACTCCCCAGTCGACCTGGGGGGGGAGAGGTCGACCCCTAGGTAGACACCCAGGTCGACTCCCCAGTCGACCTAGTCTGGGCGGGAATTTTCCCGCCTGGCTCGTTTTCTGCATTTTTGAAATCTGTTTCGTTTTTCTGATTTTTCGTGAAACTTCTGAAGGCCATATCTCGGTCATACTAACTCCGATTTACGAAATTTCGGACTCTATTTCGCGTATTTTTCCGAGACGAACGCAACCGCGAAACCAATTTCCCTTAATCCTCACATCTGTAATTAGTTATTCTTTAATTTGTGGCTATTAATATTAATAGAATTACGGGGTGATACATAACTGTTATATTTCAAAGTTATGTTATATATTATATGTTATTCGTTCCGCTGTGTGGTTCGTGTTACTCTGATGTTGTGTTCTTCTTCTTCTTCTATTCTAAGTTTCTATCTTATCTTTCCTCACCCTCTAATTTCTTTCATTAATTACCGGGATTTTTCGACGTTTTGGTTATCGACATCGTGCTTATGTCGATAACCAAAGTCGCTCAAAATCCGGGTCGTTACAGTTGGTATCAGAGCTTAAGTTAAGAATTACTTGGCTCTGTGGCGTGACTCGGTATAGATAGGGTTAGTAATACCCTAGATTGAGTTTGAGTGTATATATACGAGTGAACGTATTTGTTAATTCATATAAAAATTTGTTTTATATTGTGGGGATTCATTGGTTGAGTTGTTGATGAGTTCTGGTCGATCAGTTTGATCCACTGTATCGGTAGGAGTTTAAAAACACTCGAATACGATGGGTCGACATGATATGTTTTGAAAAGAGGGTAAATTAAAATAAGTTTACCCAAATTATATCCTGATACAGAGGGAATATATATATTAGAGATATTGATTGTTATTATAATCAAGCAAGATTATAAATTAAATGGTTTTGTAATTAACCAACCAGAATCCATATGAGTGAAATATATGGAATCAAAATAAATTAAATCTGAAATTTAAATCAGAATTGGAATTAAAATCCCAGAGATTGGAAAAGTGTTTGTAAATAAATCTGGATTAAGTATAAGAGAATTTTAAAATCCTGGGAGATTTTAAATTGTTACAAACATTGAAAGGATATTTTGAAATGAGTTTCAAAATGGAAATGATTTAGAAATGGTTTTAGAAGTGATATAGTATTGAACTCACTTCGATAACTGGAAAATAATTCTGATGATGACTGCAGCATCATCAGTGTTCATTTTCGAGTTGATAAGTGACGGATTACTACCGAGGATTTTGTTTTTGAATTGTTTGAGAAAAACAAATTGTTTTGGTACTTTGAAATAAACACTTTGATTTTTGATATGATAAAGTGATTTAAAATTCCTAGGAAAAGATTGTTGAATTAAAACCAATTTGAATTGAAGGTTAGAAAAGCAATTGGAATTAAAATTGAAATCCATTAGGTGAGAATAGAATTAAACTGGGTTGAATGATATCAAGACAAATTGGATTGATGAGTTAAGAATTTGAAATCAAGAATTGGACTTGATTTGAAATGAAATTCAACTTAGGTATAAGCGAATGGTTGAATTTGTGGATAAGATTTGATTAGAGTTTGATTGGAAATACATTTGTATATGTTGGATTGATAACAGGTGAAAGTGATAGAGTAGATATACCGATAAAAAGGTACAAGTTTATATTTGATATAAGCATGAGATTTATGAGCCGAATTGGCAAGCCGCTTGGCTGTTTGATTTTCTTTTGGGTTGAAGAAGGCCCAGAGAGGCGAGTTGGAGTTTGAGCTATTGACCAGTACAAAGGAGGTGCTGGCGAAATTTTTCGAAAAGTTAAGGTGCTAGAAAATTTTCAGGATTTTTGAAAATTTTCGTTGATAAGAATTAATTAATAATTTAATTGAAATAAAATTGGTTCAGTTGAAACTGAAGTTGAGAAGTGAACAAATATGTTCTAACCAGTCGATAGGGTCGTCCTCTTCCTTAGCAATTTCGAGGACGAAATTATTTAAGTGGGGAAGAATGTAATGACCCGCATTTTCAGCGATATAATAATTAATTTATTTAATTATTTAAATGGGAAATTAAAGGATTTAATGGTCGTGGAATTAAATAACTGGGAATATTTAATTAAAATAAAAAATTAAATAATATATTTAATTCAGAAATAATCAAAAATATTGGGAATCACAATATTCTGTGAACGGGGTCGTCCCTTGGATTTAATTCAGCTTAGAGTTGAATTATATTGACGAATATATTCAATCGACGTCAGTTTGAACGTATAATTATATTATAATTAAAATCGAGCTTGAAATGGCGCTGTAGTTCGCGATTTGGCGATTTGAACTTCAACTGGATGTACAGGATTCGTTTAAGCCGGATTTCTGTGAAACAAGAAACGTGTGGAGCTGGTGGAGTATATCTTTCTAGTGGAAGAGAAAAATCGGGATTTCGTCGTGTAGATTTTGATTCACGTCCAAATCAAATTTCAGAAAAGTCGCTGTGGATTTCCTTTATAATTTGCGATGCTTTATATACGTTATAAAAGGATTTTCGATATAAACTGAATATCGATAAATCTAAAATCTGAAATACCAAGCTGTAAATTCTGATATGATATTCTGGAGCTAGACGATATCATATGTGAAGATATACGATAATATAAATTTATTTATATTTAATTTAATGATATTTAAATATATTTATATATTTAAATGGGTCATTCAAAGCTTTAAAAATAGCTAGTTTTGCAAACGAAGTCGGATTTCGACGAAACTAATTTTGTTGGATCCGCAACATCAAATTATTGCTAGATTTCCAGTTTCGTGATTTTTAGAGTCAGTATGTGGCCGTAGGGATTTTTAGAGTGAAAAACAGTCAGTATTTTGACAGTTAAAAATACGCTGTGTGAGCATACGAAGTCAGAATTCGACGAAACCAGTTTCGTTGGGACCATAATGTCGAACTCTAGCAGTTTGTCCAGTTTGGTGATTTTTAGGTACCGTATGTAATCATGAGAATTTTTAGAAAGCAAAACGAGTATATAAAAGAGAATATGCCAAGAATATTCTTTTTATAAAATATCTAGATATTATCTTTCTCTATAAATACACCACCTTACCACTAAAACTAATTTCTTACTTCCCAAAGTCAACCACATTTCAGCCGCAGTATTTTTCATAGCAAACCAAAAATAAATGCAAGAGAGAAAAATCAAATGAAATAGAAACAAATTCCTAAAAATCCTAAAATCCATATTGTTGAGTTCGTGAGGATGTTTTCAACAGGATGGTATAAGTTTTGAAGCACTCGATGCTTTTCTGTGGTCGTCCAAAGTTGTACAGCAAACTAGGGTTCGGGTATGTTGGATTTTAAAGCATCATTGTTTGAATTTGAGTTCGAATTGGTGTTGGTGGAAGGAAATGGAACCTGCGAGCAAGATTTTGGGTGGTTTCAGTTGAAAAGATGTCGCTCGAACGTATGGGGATCCACGGTTTTGGCTGACGTCGGACCTCGAGATGGTGGTGCGAGTTCAGTCCATTGGGTCGGAGGATGGGGAGGTTTGGATGAGAAGGCCGGTGGTGGTCTCAGACTTGGATTTCATGGAAGATGGAAGGAGAACGGGGAGGTAGGAAGTGGCTGTTGTATTTGAGGAGGAATAAAATGGGATCGGGATTTGATAATTGGGGAAGAAGCAGTTCGGGTCCGGTTATGGTGAAAGGGAATGGGTTGGATCAAAAGGTTAAGGCCCATATAAGTTAATTCAACTTTTATTTAAATCGATAAATGTATTCAATTTTGTAAATACGATATCTATCTCATATGAAATCAGATTGACGAACCGTAAGTTGCGTCGGGATCGTATGGACGGACACTACAACATGGAACTGACTGGGAGTGAATCCGAACTCGTTACAATTTATGGTGAAATAAATTGTCCGTCTAAATCAAAGACAGTTAATCATTTTAAACGATAACAGTCCAATGTGAGTAAAACTCACCAACTCTGAACAGTTATATTTTCATAATGTATTCTTAGAACTGTTAATCATCTGTTGATTGCTGTGTGTTGGTTGATTGATTGAACTACTAGTCAGTTAGTGGAAATTATATATATATATATATATAAACCTTTAAATATTTATATATTGATGCTGTTATCAGAATAATCAGTACTGAACTGAAAGTGATGTTGATTTTACTGTGTAACATCTGTGGATGCAGGGAAACAGGTTGGAGGGACCCAACTGGGTTCCTCAATATTTATAATATTGTTTTGATTCATATATTGTGATATAGAATCCGTGGTCGATTATATGTGCTTGGACGATATTGAACATCGTGATTTGATCTGATTAAATACCATAACATACGAGATGTTGATAAAGGGATTTTCAAAGTGATATTGAAAACAGAATATTTATAAACTGGAATATTTATAAACAAGAGATATTTATAAATTCGAATATTTATAAATAAGGAATATTTATAAATTGGAAAAATTATAAATAGGAGATACATAGAAAAAGAAAATAATTTCAAAACATTTTCTTTTGAGTGGAAAGGCCTGTGTGGCGGGTTTGGGGATTTTCACGATGCTCCCGATACAAAGGAGATTATGGCGAATTTTCCCAAAAATTTAAGGAGTTAGAATATATAAAAGGAAATATTTATGTAGGAAATAAATAAAGAGTTAAAAGGAAATATTTATGTAGGAAATAAATAAAGTTATAAAGGAAATATTTATATGAAATAAATATAGGCAAATTGAAAAGGGAAAATCATTTTTAAAGTGAAGAACCGTTACCAAAAGTAAATCTTTTCAAATGAATAAAACGTTGTTAAAAGGAGTTAGTCGAATATGGTATTCGAAAAGAGTTAGTCGAATATGGTATTCGAAAAGAGTTAGTCGAATATGGTATTCGAAAAGAGTTAGTCGAATATGGTATTCGAGAAGAGTAAATCAGTAGAGTTAACCATTTTAGTAGAGTCAACCAGTTCAGTAGAGTTAACCAGTTCAGCAGAGTTAAACCAGTTTAGTAGAGTTAACCAGTTCAGTAGAGTTAAACCAGTTCATTAAAGTTAAACCAGTTCAGTAGAGTTAAACCAGTTCAGTAGAGTTAAACCAGTTCAGTAGAGTTAACCAGTTCAGTAGAGTTAAACCAGTTCAGTAGAGTTAAACCAGTTCAGTAGAGTTAACCAGTTCAGTAGAGTTAAACCAGTTCAGTAGAGTTAACCTGTTCAGTAGAGTTAACCAGTTTGGTTACGTAAGTCCAGTTAACCAGTTTGGTTAAGTAAGTCCAGTTAACCAATTTGGTTAAGTAATTCCAGTTAACCAGTTGGGTTAAGTAAGTCGAGTTAACCAGTTGGGTTAAGCAGTCAAGTAAATCAATAAGATTTAACCAGTTAGAGTTAACCAGTTAGAGTTAATCAGTTAGAGTTAATCAGTTAGAGTTAATCAGGTAGGTAAATCAGTTAAAGTAAATCGATTAGAGTTAAAACGAACTAGAGTTAATCAAATATAGTTATTTGAGACAGAGTTAGTCAAACATAGTATTCAGGGTAAGTTGTCATCTCGTACGACTGCTAGCGAAATTTGCAGGGCTACAGATAGCCTAAGGCGGTCGGATGTTTCCTGAGGGAATCAGGTGTAACCATTTGTGATTGCTGCGATCTAGAGTCAAACGAATGGAGTTAAATCGAATATTAGTTATTCGACAGGAGTAATCAAGTTGAGTTAAATAAAACCAATTTAGTCGAGCCTAGGTTAATCGAATCGAATTGGTCGAACCAAGTAAGTCGAGTTAGTCGAGTTAAGTTCGTCGAGTTAAATTAATCGTTGTTAGTTTCATCGAAAGGAGTTATCGATGTTAGTTTCATCGAAAGGAGTTATCGATGTTAGTTTCATCGAAAGGAGTTATCGATTATAGTTTGATCGAAGTGAGATTTATCGAATAAGAGTCATTCGAAAAGAGATTATCGAATATAGTTTATTCGAAAGTAAGATTTTCAAATATGAGATATTTGAAAAGAAAGAGTTATCGAATATTAGTTATTTGAAGAGAGATTATCGAATATCGTTTATTTGAGAAGGAGTAATCAAATATAGTATATTCGAAAGGAAGGAGTTAATCGAATATAGGTTATTCGAAGAAGAGTTAATCAAATAGAGATTTCTCGAAGAGAGCTAATCGGCGAATTCGATTATATCGAATTCGGGAAAGTACTTATACTTTCCAGTGTTTAAATAGAGATTTATTTATTTATAAATAAATAAGTGTTAGGTTAATTATTCATTAATAAGAATAGAAGTTATAATTAAAGTTAGATAATTCGAAAGGAGGGATTATAATGTTATCGTTATAACCAATGTTTTAAATATAGAAGTGGATAAGTAAAATTGGATCCGAGAAAGGCGTAAAGAAGTTGTTAAAGATTAAAAGATAAGCTTTGACTATTTCGAAGTTATAACGTTGTTCAGTTAAGGTCTGAGAGGTAATTATACCCCAACTTGAGTGACTTCCTTCTTGACTAAGAAATGGTAAGGTTTGATCGTAAAGGAGTTTTGGAAATGTTTTCCAAACGCGAATCAGAAATGTTTTCTGATAAAAGAAAATAAGAATTTAGAATATAGGGAAACAGGAGATAAGTAAATAAATGAACTAAAGAGATTAATGTTAAATGATGTTTGTTCGATATAATTTCCATCTGGAAATAATATCGTTATTTGCACACTTGTTTTTCTTTGATAGTTAACTCACAGACTATCGAAGTTTTGACCATTTTAACGTTGTTAATATGGAGAGACCGGTTGGATTATTATCCGAAGAACCACTCTGTATTGGCATAAGCGTTGCGAATCATATATGCCAAAGACAATTGAAGACGGAGTAAAATGCAAGGGCTGTTGTATAAGTCTTAGATAACAGTGACTAAGATGGATATACTGAATAGTGCCTTCGGTTTGTCCAGTCCCAGGACAACTTGTATGGACGAAGGTCTGACAGAGTATATCCAATGGATCGCGTAAGTTGATCTGTTCAAACGTATTCACGTTTGGTGGCGGAGGAATTCGTTTCTTTAAGCTGTATACCCGTGTTATTTTTGGATAAATCAATTTGTGATTTGGCGGGTATGACAATGTGACATTCTAAGTGAATGAGGATGACTTGTATGGATAAATGTCTGACAGAGTATTTCCAGAAGGGTCACGTACATTGATTTCTTCAACCGTACCAAGAGTGGAAGCGAAGAACGAAACTTCTTTTAGCTAACACATAATGTATTGTTGAGGACGTTAATCGGTGATTGGATGGATTTGATGATGTGGCATTCAAAGTGAATCTGATGTGATGATAACACGTAACTTCTGGCTTCATCATCCGGAAAATGATAGAAATAGGGCAGGCAACATGGCTAAGTCGGTCGCACCGAAGTAGGGTGTATAATCACCTATCTAGAGAATATTCATTTGCTTCTTTTATCTATCAATATTGTCCCATATATATACGGGAACGGTTGCTGATCCCAACCGTTGGTGATATACATTCGATACACTCAAGCAAAATGAGTGGTCGGTCATGTGTGGCTGAGTTACAAGATGTTCTTGTTGAACTCCAGTGTATCGTTCCTAGAGTACACTGATTGGTAGGTGGTTCCATACCTTGTCATAGTTGGAAATCCATTATCCAATACGTGCTTGCGATTTTGATTGTATACTATATATGTAGAACGTGAGATGAAAGTGTTTCTGCTAGTTGATATCTATTTGTACATAGACATTATTATAATATCAAAAGGTTTTTGATATAAAGATATTTTGGATTCTCATAAGGGAAAAACCCGTTCCGTTCTGCGGCGTGGTCTTATGAGATATCGTTTACTTGTTCAACTATTTTAAACTATTTTACTCATACCAGTCCCATGACTGACCCAGAGTTTACTTTGTTGTTTTCCCTAAACTCTTGGGTGCCTAATTTGTACGGGCAGTCAAGTAGTCGGGTTTTACAGGTATACTTGGAGAGCTTGGAGCAGGAGGCTTCAAGATCATATAGCTATAGTTATTTCCGCTGTGTTGTAAGTGTTGTACTCTGATAAGTGCTATTGTATACATAACTGTTATATTTCAAAGTTATGTTTTATATTATATGTTATTTGTTCCGCTGTGAGGTTCGTGTTACTCTGATGTTGTGTTCTTCTTCTTCTTCTATTCTAAGTTTCTATCTTATCTTTCCTCACCCTCTAATTTCTTTCGTTAATTACCGGGATTTTTCGGCATTTTGGTTATCGACATCGTGCTTATGTCGATAACCAAAGTCGGTCAAAATCCGGGTCGTTACAGTGGTGGGTGAATTTTGTCCCCAAACGTGCTGACTTCGGTCATGTTTTCTCGGAATTGGAGGAGGCCGAACTAGCGGTTGTTCTGGGGGATGGCGGCTCTTGTGATGGCGATTGGAGTGGTGTTAAGGGATCGGCATTGAAGTGGTTCGATGGGCGTGCGCTGGCGATTCACGATGGGTTTCTCGCTGGACGGAACACGATAGAGGAAGAACAAGAAAGGGGGAGGAACTTGCTGTCACGTGATTAAGGATGGGTAATTAGTGTGTAACTAATTAATTTAATTATCTTATTTAAGTAATCGAATATTTAAAATTCAATATCTTTTTGATACGAGGTTAATTTTACGAACCGTCAGTTGCGTTGGAATCCTGACAGCAAGCACTACACACTGGAACTGACTAGAGCTGAAACTGAGCAGATTAGAAATCCAGGCAAATTAAAATCCAAACTATTCAAGAATTCAGAAATAAATCCGATTAATGTGAGAATTTTCTCACTATATTATTTCTGTACAGTTATTTATTTTATAACTACATACATGAACTGTTCCCCGTCGTCCACAGACCATGGACGACTTGTTTGATTGTATTCTATGTGAAAATTGATGGCGATGTGAAATGAAATAAATTGATCGTGATGTGAAATGAATTATATATATATATATATATATATATGAAAAGTGAAAATATCGTATATATTGAAAGTTAAAATATCATATAAATTGAAAGTTAAAATATCGTATATATTGAAAGTGAAAATATCATATGTATATTGAAAGTGAAAATATCGTATATATTGAAAGTGAATATATCGTATATATTGAAAGTGAAAATATTGTATATATTGAAAGTGAAAATATTGTATATATTGAATGTGAAAATATCGTATATATTGAAATGTGAAAATATCGTATATATTGAAAAGTGAAAATATCGTATATATTGGAAGTGAAAATATCGTATATATATTGAAAGTGAAAATATCGTATATATTGAAAGTGAAAATATCGTATATATTGAAATGTGAAAATATTGTATATATTGAATGTGAAAATATCGTATATATAGCGATGTGAAAAATGTGTATATAGCAATGTGAAAATTACATATAGCGATGTGAAAATTATATATATAGCGATGTAATATATATATATATATATATATATATGAAGTGTAAATGAAATAAATATTGATTGGTTAAAGATATAATTTTTAACATATATATACACTATAAAATTTTCGTGTATGTGGAATATTCAATTTTGATTTGAAATTGAAAAAGAAGTTGAAATTGTTTAGAAAACGAATTTAAAACGATTTATAAAATACGTTTTGAAAAGGAAATAGACGAAATATATATTATATATTATATATATATAATATAAT
Source organism: Allium sativum (assembly GCA_030737875.1). Lineage (NCBI taxonomy): Eukaryota > Viridiplantae > Streptophyta > Magnoliopsida > Asparagales > Amaryllidaceae > Allium > Allium sativum. The sequence goes on from CM060912.1 coordinate 311,962,554, forward strand.
GGCATGAATAGAACGCGTCGCGCCGCGGCAGTTCGCGAATTTCGACCATTAACTTTGAACGGACATTACGGGAGATCCGGCCATCGGATTCTCCTAAAACTGGAACCGTTAGGTTCGTATCGAAAAGAGCTTTCCAACGTATATTAGAAATTAGAAATCTAACGGTTGGATTTGGAATTATGTCCAAATAAAATTTGGAAAAGGTCGCTGTAAATGCAGTTCGGTGGCAGTTATTGAAAACCGACTGTACGAGCCTTGATAAAATTATTAAAAATATCAATAATTAGTGTAAAATCATAAGAAATGATTTGGAAAGAACTGAGATGAAAAATTCCATATTTGAAAAGATAAAAATAGATTTTTGTCGAAATGAACTAGTTATTAACTAGAAAAATAATCCAATATTTTTAAATAAATAAAATGGATTGAGATGTGGTTTTAATATAACCAGAAATTTCCAATATAAGAATTGAAATAGATTTGAATCAAAATTATCTTCGGAATATTTCGATATTGGATTCCGTGATTTTACGGACATTGTGGAGGAATTTGGAAGATATATATATCGTTATTCCAATACGATATTTGTTGATTTCAGAATTTGATATTGAATATAAGCCGATATATTTTCTATTCAGAGCCTTGTATTTAATATAAAATTGGATTTGGTGTTTTTTGTGAACTGTGTTTAAATGACATTAGTTCTTTAACCCGCGTAAAAGCAGTATTAATTTCAAAAATGTAGAACAATCAATATGAAATGATTTTAGAGATGAATCCAATTGCGGTTTGAATAAATCTTCAATTAGATTTGGATGAATGAATGGTGATTAAATTCACCAAAACACGTGATGATATTAAACCAAATTTACTTAGTTGTTGATATTGATTGTGGTTGATTGATTGTTTGGATGGTGCTCGACCAGTTTATGAGCAGAACGTGCTTTTACATTTAGCATTGGGTTGGGTGGAAATACTGGTATGCTAACACCTTGTGAAACACTTCATGATTTGACGATAAGGTATTTAGCGATGTTGTGTTCATTTCAAATTTAATGAATGATTGTGAAATGATATATTTTTCTTAAGTGAAAAGAAATGTATTCCCGATTTTGGACAGGAAATGTTTTATAAAAATGTTTTATAAAACAGAAAGGATTTCGAGAGCCTAAAACCCGATGATTTCTAAAATGATTTAGAAATGTATTATGGTTTTACATTGTATTTCATTGCGTATTGATTAGTTGCTATTAATGATGTATCTGTTTGGTGGCAGAGAATTTATTCTCTTGCTTAACACCCTTCTTTGAGACGTACGAGCTCAAAGGTTATGTGATTAATAGTGACTGATCATATGTGTGAATTACTGATGTGAAGTACTATATTTTGAAAGTACTTGTGATTATTATGTTGTGAAATGATTTTCCCTACTTCGGGATATGAAACGATTTAGTATGTGGCTAAAGAGTCGGGTAACCCTGAGACTAAAAGTATGGGTGAGAGGGCGGTGTATACTCTCCATGTGTGGGAGGTGCATCGTCGGTGTAGCCTGGTCCTATGTGGGGTAGTGCACATTTATATATATCGAGTTACGAGGTGCGTACCCTTTGCCTTGTCGATGGGGAGCACGATATTTGGTTGCATACTTGTTTGTATGCATTGTTATGTTTTGGAATTCATATTTCCAGACGATTTGATTTGATATCCCGAAGTGAAATCTACTTTGATATAGAAATTTAGATATGTATTTCAAATGATTTGAAATAAGAAATCGGGAAGAACGTCCAAAGGAATAATTTCTGTAAATTGAATTGGATTTGGAAAATCTAAGTGTGGTGATTAATCTAAATGGGTAGATTGGGATATTGCATGTTGATTGATGCATAGTAGATCCATATATCTATATTGATTGTTATTTATACACTGGCATTCATGGGGGTAAACCCGTTCCGCGTTAACGGCGTGGTCCCGTGATATGCCATATTATTAAATAAGTTAATTATAACTGTTCAGAGTTTCTCAGACCAGTCCCATGACTGATCTGCAGTTTGCTTTTCCCTTGCAAACTCGGGTGCCCGTATTTTCCACATGGGCAGTCGAGTAGTTTTATTTTGCAGATATATTGAGCAGGATTCTAGATTGAAGCTTCAAGCTGTGTCTAGGCATTTACAGTCTTTTGCTGTGTAGTTTATATTTCCGCTGTGCATTGTATTACATTTATGTAAATTTATCTTCCGCTGTGTATTATTTTCAATATACTCTGATATTCGGTACTCCGATGTAACATTATTATGATGTTTTTAAAAGTCTTCTATTATTTGTTCTGATGTGTTGTAACCCATAGTTAGCGTATGCGAGATTAGAATGGTCGTGGTCAATTTAGCGATCGATTAGGTCCAGGCGAAATCTGTGTCGTTACAATTTTCATATATTCAAACTTTGTCTACCGAGTTACCTTATGAATTCATATTCACATTACATTTTTAAAAAAATCTCGTTTATAGATCAACTTCTCGTTAATAGTCTAACATACTTTAAATCAAATAGTTTAATTTATGTTAAAATAATTAATCTTCTTAAAAGGTTATTTTAAAACGATACATAACTTCAATAATAATTAACCATCCAATAGGGATTAATAATCAAATCTTGGTCATCTAAAACAAGGTTACTTTGTTAACCAACTTCACTTGGTTATTTCTTTTTAAATAAATGAATAAAATTAATTTAAATAATTTCATTTGACCCAATTAATAATCTAAGTAAATTAAATAATCTCTTTAATTATTTAATAGAAAAATAATAATTGATTTAACCCTTGACCATTTGGTTAATCGCTGCTCATTTGCTTACAATACAAATCTCATTTCATATAATTGTTTATAATTACAAGATCAAAATAATTATTTATTTCCTTTAATAAAATATATTTCAAAATTTGTCTTTAGTTGTAAAACAAATTTTATAACTTTCTTTCTATTGATTTAGCTGATGGTAAAACAATCTCTATAAAACGATTTATTTACAGGCCATCTGACGATAATTACTCAACCAATATACCCTCGTTGGTTAATATCAAACATGTGTTGAATTTGGTTTCAACAATCAACAATCAATCAAATTAATTAATATTTTATATAAATAAACAGCATATTTGAGGAATCCGGTTGGATTCCTCCAACCTGTCCTTCCGTGCACCAAAAAGGGTTACTTTAAATTCAATATGACAATATTTTTATCCATTACGATAAAAAGAAATAAACACTTCAACTAGTGACAGTCAACAAACAATTTATAACATCAAATAAGCATTCAATTATTTGTTTAATATGTTTATATTATTATAAACGTAACCAACAAGGTAAGTTATCTCGTTTGGAATTTAATCGTTTTTAAAATAACGATTTAATTTGATTAAATTAAACAAACGCTTAATTTAATCCATGAATAAATAATATTCAACAGACAAACAAACAGTCATTCAATCACAAACCATTAGCAAACATTGCAGACAAAATAAAAACTCGGCTTATATAATATATATAAGGGGTAAACTGAGTGAGTTAAACTCACCTTGGTATGTTCATTGCTGAAACAGTTTGTTTCTAATTTAAATTAAACGGGTGTTTAATTTAATTAGAAATCCCAATAGCAGCCAGCTCTGCCCAAACCAGTTTATCGTGTTGCGCTTGTCGATATGGTCCCATCGCCACTCGTTTCGTTCAATTCTGATCGCACAATCATACGTTATTTACCATAACCGTGAAATATTATAATTTAATACATCGTTATAATGGATTACATAGTTAGACCAAACCAATTATAAATGCAGGTTATTTGAGGATTATGATGAACACTTGCAAGTTTTAACTGATATCATATACAAATCGTATAATGGCACTTACAATTAAATTGGGTAACAATTTGATTAAATTATTAGTCTAATTATAATGTATTCCATGAAGGTTGGCTTCTTCTTCAGTAACACCTTATGGGTCATATTATATATCACGAATTCATGCCTAACAGAATCTCATTAGTTACTGTTGTAAAATAACCCTTTAAATAAAATACAGTTCATTCGTTACATGAACAATTTAAGTAGCTTTAATAAAATAACAACTAATTCTTTCCATTTAATAAAAATCCACTTATAATACGTTAACCAATGATTCAACTACCCGGTGTATTTTGAATACAACGAAATATGATACCGTAATCGGATAAAATTAGCTGATTAAGGTATATGGCCAAGTGCAGTAACTAACCGGCTTCTTCTTTTTAACAGACTAGGCGCGCTTAACCATTTCTGGGTATATTCAAACCCTATCAGAGCCGGCTCCAGGGGTAGTCGGAGTAGACTGCCGCCTGGAGCAACCCCCCTCAAGGAGGCAACAGGTCAGTGGTGGTGGTAGCAGTAGATTAAAAATATAATTATATTCTAACGATGTATGAAGCTTGCTAAAGATGTTTGTGGCTCAGTTGGTTGTGTAGTCATGCATTAAGGTAGCTGAAGGTTCAGTGTTTGATTCCTACAGGCTTCGTGAAAGTTTCACCGTTAATTTTGCTCCTTTTAATTTTTTTTTTTTTTTTTTTTTGCTCCAGGCAAGGCTCCTCTAAAAATAATTTCCCCTTCCGCCTGGAGCAACCCCCATTCCCATTTTTCTAGAGCCGGCTCTGAACCCTATATACAGGCATGCTGCTGTATTTTTATAACATCCACATATGTTATCCTTACTTACGTTATACACATCCAGATTAGATACTAGATGAAATAAAATATGTAGCTGGCCTGTCTTTTATATACATAGGCATAATTATAAACTCTCTAGTTGTTTATATTATAAATACTTAGTATATATATTAATTTCTAGTCCATACTTACGTCAGTAAATCTTGAGATTAGGCCCCCAAAACGGATTGGACACATCAATGTCACTGTTCATCTTCATTTCCTAAAGCCTATATTTTCACGAATGAAGCCCCTTCGCCATCCACCTGTAACAACCCGAAAATCTGGGCCAGTTTAAAATTTTTATTTTGGCAATTTTAGCGAATTTTGAATATTTAAAATGAATTATTTTAAATAAAATCGACGAGAAATTTATTTAGAATAGAATTCGACGTATATATTATATACGCCGTCATTAGAATATAAATAATTATATATAATTATAAATAGAATTGAAAATGGCGCGGTAGTTCGATAATTCGATTTCAAACTTCAATTGAATGTACCAGGTGCAAAACAATCCGGATTTTAGTGAAACCAAAAATAATAGGATCTAATTGATAATATCTTTCCAATGAATCCAAAAAATCAAAATTTCATAGCGGGAATCAAAAGTTATGTCCAGTTGAAAATTCTGAATAGTCGCTATGGAATTCAGGCCCTTAAAAATTGACATTTTGCAAACGACCTCGGATTTCGACGAAACCTCTTTTGTTGGGTCCGTGATGTAAAGTTATTGCTAGGTTTCAAATTTCATAATTTTTTGAATCAATATGTGAGCGTGGCAAAGGAAAACGCGTTTGACCAGTTTCAGTTGATTTTAATCGACTGGAAAATGGCCATTTTTCCAACGGTCTCAGAATTCGACGAAACTAGTTTTGTTAGGACCGTATCGTCAATACGAAGCTAGAAAATATTTTTCGGGAATTTTTAGAGTTAGTATGTGAACCCGGTAAATTGAAACGCGCGTTCAAATTCAATATGTACTGAATTATATTTTGATTTTGATAAAAACCTATCGTAACAGCCGAATTGGCTTACGATACATATCCCATTGTGTTTGGAATGGGGGTATTATGCTAGGGGCGACAGTCGTTGGGTCTCGATTGGAGTTCGAGCGAAAAGTCAACATTAAGGAGAATTAAACCAAATTAAATAATTAATATATATATATAAATTTCTTATTCTCTCCACTCAGTCACACACCCCGTTTCAGTCAAAATCGAAAAGAGGGGGGGACCCGTCGTTCCCCTTCGCGCCTCCGACGTCCACCCTCCACCGCCGTCGACAGGCCATCGCACCCCCTCCCCCCCTCCTCTGCACCTTCCTCTCATCCTTTCCCTCCTGATTTTCGAACCCCACGCCCCACGCAAACACCCCCAACCCGAACCCTAACTCCGCCTAGAACAGCACCGCCAGCCACCCTGGGACCCGCCGCCGCTGCTGACCCCCTCTCGCCTCCTCAGCCGCCTCTCCCCCTAGAACCGTCGCCCTCCTCTCTAAACCTTACCCCAACTGCCAAGAAAACCCTCCTCCTGTCACCACCTTGAACCCCCACAGCCGGGAAGACCAGCGCTGCTCCGGCCAGCTGCCACGACCGGCACCTCCCCGCCACCTATGGCGTGTCCCTCATTCTTTATCCCTTCCAAAATAATGTGAGCTTCTTCCTTTTATCATTCGATTATGATTTCCTAGTTAAAGACGAGATTTTGACATGATAAAGGCGAAGTTTTTACTTGTTTAAAGGCGAAGTTTTTACTTGTTTAAAGGCGAAGTTTTTATTTGTTTAAAGGTGAGGTTTTTAGAATGCAAAAGCACGGTGTAAAAATATAATTTTTATGTGTATGATTAGTAAATAAAAATATAATTTTTATATGTATGATTAGTTAATAAAAATATAATTTTTATATGTATGATTAGTAAATAAAAATATAATTTTTATATGTAGGATTAGTAAAGGATAAAATCCCATTTTTATGTGTTGACTAAAGAATAAAAATATGGTTTTTGAAATATTTAGAAAAGAATAAATATAGCGAGATAAATAAAAATATAATCTATATATTATGTAGCGGTATAAAAATGTGATTTTTAACATGTAACAGTGTTGAATAGATCTCGTTGACCGCACGGCGAAGACGTTCTACATAAGAAGAGTCGTGGCGTGTGGTTTAGCAATTAGTGAGAATTTCTCACTCTTCAATTTATTTTCTAGTTATATATATACTAGGATGCAGACGGTGTTTAGTAGCACCCGACACAATCGTCCACAGACCATGGACTTGTTTGTTTGATTGCAAAAATTAGTTAGATTATTTGATTGAAACTGAATTGTTTGGTGAGATGAATGGATTTGATTGATGTGTGAATGGCGTGGGCCTTCACTAGACCGGGGATAAGGCTAGGCCTTGTCCCGTTTCTAGTATCATGTCGTTATGCCGCCGAAATTTTCTAAAAATAAGTTAGAAAAATAAAGATAACATTTTATTTAATAAATGAACCAAATAGAATATTCATAGGTTGAATAAAATAGTTTGATCGTTAAAAATATAATTTTTAACGTGAATGTGAATAAATAAATATTCATTTACAAACCGGACGGTTTGTTTCTGTACACCTATTTGAAGGACATTGATTGGGACGACAAATTTTACACATCGCCCAACTGCACAAATAAAAATCTATGTTTGATTGCTTGAAACCCCACACGGGTATTGGGATGATATTTGACGCACACTAATCCCGATTGTTTAGTTGTATGTCGATCGATTGATTGACAGGCTGTTATAAGCGTTGAATATTTATATTTGATGCTTATACAGTATAGAATGCACTTTGGATGATGGTTGATTATTCATCGTTGTTGATATATACATGTGTTGTAGAAAATCCATATAATTAACATTGTATGGTAATTGATTGGGCCTCATTCCAGTTTTAAAATAGAAATATATTAATATAGAAATATTTGAAATAGAAATATTTGAAATAAAAATATTTGAAATGGAATATTTGAAAATATCAATATATAAAGCCGTGTTGATTAGATAGACGCCATTTTGACGTGAACGATATTTATATCGATTTTATTCATTTTATAATGAATATCGAAAGTGATTTCAAATTATGATATTTTGAAAAGAATTGAATATAAATAAATTCGAATTGAAATTGAATATAAACGAATTCGAATTGAAATTGAATATAAACGAATTCGAATTTAAATTGAATAGAAATGAATTCGAATTGAATTGAAAACGAACTGAAATTGAATTAGAAATCAATTTGAATTGAAATCAATTTGAAATGAATTTATATTGGAATATTCAATTTTGATTTGAAATTGAATATGAAGTTGAAACCGTTTTGAAAATGAATTTAAAACGATTTATAAAGCACGTTTTAAAAGGAAATCGACGAAGTATATATTATATATATAATAAAATGGCCTGAATAGAACGCGCCGCGCCGCGGCAGTTCGCGAATTTCGACCATTGACTTCGAATGGACATTGCGGGAGATCCGACCGTCGGATTCTCCTGAAACCGGAACCGTTGGGTTCGTATCGAAAAGAGCTTTCTAACGAATATTAGAAATTTGAAATCTAACGGTTGGATTTGGAATTATGTCCAAATCAAATTTGAAAAATGTCGCTGTAAGTGCAGTCCGATGACCGTTGATGGAAATCGACTGTACGGGCCTTGATAAAATTATTAAAAATAGTAATAATTTGTGTAAAATCATAAGAAATGATTTGTGAAGAATTGGGATGAAAAACTCCATATTTGAAAAGATAAAAATAGATTTTTATCGAAATGAACTAGTTTTGAACTAGAATTAAAATTCTATTTATTTATTTGTAAATAAATTGAATTTGAAAAGGATTTTAAAAATAACCAGAATTTCCAATGATTGCATTGGAGTGGATTTGAATCGAAATTGTCTTCGGAATATTTCGATGTTGGAATTCGGGATTATACAGATGTTGTTATGGAAATTTGAAAGATATATATATATTTATATCGTTATTTCCAATACGACATTTGTTAATCGTAGAATTTGATATTGAATATAAGCCGATATATTTTCTATTCAGAGCCTTGTATTGAATATCAAATGTGATTTGAGTTTGTCGTGAATGGTGTCTTCATTAACACTGTTCTTGAACCCAGTTGAGAAAAGATTAAATCTTTTTATTAGATTTAATGAAGTGTACCAAATAAATAATATTTAATTGGAATTGAATTGGTATTGATTTTTGGGTTTATCGTGAACAGTGTTTTAAATAACACTTGTTCTTTAACCCGATAATTAATGGAATGTGATTTTGGGTTTATCGTGAACCGTGTTTTAAATGACACTGATTCTTTAACCCAGTCAAAGATTAAAACTAAGTGGAGTTTTAATGAATCTTTAATTAGATTGAAAATCGAGAATGGAGTATCACCAGTTTTTACTCCAGGCGATAGTTAAATCTTTAATTAGATTTGAACGTGAAAGCGTAATTGAATTTACCGATAACACCGTGGTGTTAGATATGAAGTATTACCAGTTTTACTTCATGGGATAAATAGGTGGGGATTGGAAAATTAAAACAAATAATTACTTCGGTAAGTTTCGTTAATCCCGACTGGTTGAATCAAAATTCAAAAGAGGATTAAAGAATAAATTCAAGGAATTTATCTTTGATAAAATTAATGAGAACCTCTCCCTATGAATCTGAAATTTAGAAACTAACTGTCGGTTAGCGAAGCAGAATGGTTTTCTGGATATTGATCTGATGTTGGTTTCGGCCTTCTGGGTTAATATTTGGGGAATTATTCTCTTGATTAATTTATGGTTAGTGACTGATAAATTGGAATGAGGCGTATGTTGTGTTTGTGTAACACTTATTTGAAATATACGCGAGTTATTCGGAAAGACCGGGTTTATCCCATTCTGAATAACTGATACGACGATAAGTCGAAGATGAAGACGGTGGTCGAAGACCAGAAGTCTTCACGTCGTTTGGGTAATTACTGATGATCTTGATTGGGATGTACACCCAAGAAGATGGAAACAGTTGGTGATTGTAACGATCCGGGGAAAAGAACGACAATCGGGTTCTCGACAACAATACATAAACCCGTATCACTTGCCAAAAACCCAAGTATCGAACCCCCAGATTGTCATGAGAAAGAATTTAGAGGGTGAGGATAGAAAGGAAGAAGTATTAGAATAGAAGAAAGAAGAAGAACACACATCAGAATCTCACAGCGGAACGAATAAAATATAATATCAAATCTCTTTATACAAAAACTGTATATACATACCAATCATCAGAGTACACATACATCAGTCACAGCGGAATAATAACTTTGAATAACTAGCGATGAAGCCGCCTGCTTCCAGCTCCTGAAACTCCAAGCGAAACCTAACCTGGAACATACTCGGTCTGACCCGAGCACATTTGATTTAAAACAAAATACACCGGGTCAGTCTGGAATACTTTCAGTGATAAATTCACAGAACACACACTTGTTTAACTTTGCAAAATCCTTTATGAAATCAAAGAATAATAGTAAGACCAGTCCACACATAAACACGGACGGTTTTTACCTTACTATAACCAAACCATTTTTGGAAATCAATATCTTTCTCTGATATTATCATAATGACTAAATACAAGTAAATAATAATCTAGAGGAACGCTTGCATCTCACGCTCCCCATATATAGTATACAATTGAAAAACCGTGGGCGCTTATTGGATATTGGATTCCAACTTGACAAGGTATGGGTCCACCTTCCGCACGTGTATCTCTAGAGGCGAATACACTGGGTTCAACAAGAACGTCTTGCAACCCGGCCCACACATGACCGACCACTCATTTCGCTTGAGTGTATCGAATGTATATCACCGACGGTTGGGATCAGCAACCGCCACCCGAATAGGGTCAGCATCGAATAGATAAAGAAGCAATAGGAATTTCTCTAGATAGGTGATCATACATCCTAATGGGTGCTACCCACATAGCCATGCTGCCTGCCCGATTTTTGTCATTTCCCGGTTGATGAGGCTTGAGGCTAGAACTTCATCTCTAGAACATCTGGTCATCATTCACTTTGAATGCCACATCGTCAGATCCGCCATATCACACTTGATTGACGTCCACAAACATACTCTAGTTTATTTGGCTAGAGAATAACCATTTCTCCGCCGTCAACTATCGTACTTTTGGAGAAATCAACGCATGTAATTCCTTTTGGAAATACTCTGTCAGACATCCATCCATACAAGTCATCCAGGAACAGGATGACCCCAAGGTACTCTCCTACTGCATCTCATATAGGAATCACCCCATGAATCAGTAGCGAGAAGTCCTTGCAACCCGTGGATTTCAACCACGACAGAATCACAAATCAAAATAACTCTGGCTGTAGGCCAGAGAAATTCAACAAGTAGTCCTTCCGCTTATGAAGATCCACGGTCTTCACTTGCTCCGTCTTCAATCGACGTCTTCACGTATTTGATGGTCGGAATGGTTTTCGAATATAATTCAATCCCGGACTTTCCGAACCAACAATCGTATTGGTCTGGTTTGATAGTCGGTGTTTTAACTATCAAATAACAATAGTGTGAACACAACAAGTTTTCTGATTCAGTATTTGGCACAACTCGACCTCTTTTAAAATATATTTAACCAAATTCCCTTTTTGACTAACTTTAACTGATTTACTTTGATTGATTAACTCTAACTTGACTAACTCGACTTGTTTAACTCGACACTTGACTTGATTACTTCTATTAACTAATACTCGACTTAACTCCATTCGCTCGACTCTAGATCGCAGCGATCACAATGGTTACGCCTGATTCCCTCAGGAAACATCCGACCGCCGTAGGCTATCTGCAGCCCTGCGAATTACGCTAGCAGTCGTACGCAATGGAAACTTTTCCTGAATGCTATGTTTAACTAATTCTAACTATATTCGATCAAATCTAATTGAATAACAAATGTTTAATATAATTGAAATCACTATTCTTACCTCTTTTGAAACTGATATTGCAATATTATTAAATTTACAAATCTGGCATCAGAGTTTGATATTTCTTGTATCAGATAAACCAATTCATCACCTTCACTCACGTCAAACTAATACCGTTCCTCGATAATAGTGAAGCCAACCAAGTTGGGGTATTTTAGTTACCTCTCAGACCTTGATCGACTCGTTCTTACCTCAGAAAAATATTCGTTTAACCACTAATATCAATTTCTCATTTCCCTTTTTGGTTTCAAATCTGGGTTTTCACCATCCCTTATATTTAAATCCTCGTTTAACCATCTCTTTACTTAACTTCTTTAATTGAGTAAATATTCATTAAACCATAACCTTTAATTTCAACTTTTTCTATTATGACATTGATTTATAATATAAATCCTTCGTCAAATATTTTGACATTATTTATTTGAGCATTTGTAAACCAAAACTTTAACTTTGGATTTTATAACTAAAACCCACTCACCCTTACTTTAAGTCAAAACCCTTCTAATTGGGATTTTTTTTATTTACTATTATCCACTCGCCAATCTTATTTGAAACCTGGGTTAAATATCCCTTTATAACACCTTTATTCGGCTTCCATATTAACTACACTGAGGTAGTTACCGATGCTATTTACCCAAAATAGAATCACTACCATTTTTGAAAACTAAATAAGTAATACTTTACCTTCATATACTTTAATAAATTCGATCCTTTTCTTTAATCATAGTTAATCAGGGGTTAACTAGTATTTAACACCATACCATTGAATAATTCCCTTAATCTACGGTTAATCAAAGATTATCCCATTTAATCAATTTTAACTAACGATTGTTGATTCTGCCAACCGTACATGTCCGTTAACAGTTGCCTGCGTTACTCTTGTCATTTCCCCTTTAATTAGTTTAAATAACCCAATTAATTTAAATCACTATTTAATTGTTCTAAAACAATTATTCTATCTTACCAACCTGTCGGTAAATTTTTGGTTTCTGCTTTTACAACTGGTTTAAAACATCTGAATAATTTCCTTTAACTCGATTAAGAATATTTATTTATAAATTTCTAATTTAAATACTCATATAAAACAATTGAATAACATTAATTCAGTTATGAATAAATTTATAACTTTAAAACAACGCCAATCCACCTGATAGTAGAACGACATGTTAAACAATGCCATTTAGGCCATGCTTGCCAATTACCCAATCAACACGGTCGGTTGATTTTAAACACAACACAGGTGAATATATATTCAACCATCAACATACAGACAGGTTTTGGTGTCAGTCAGGGTAAACTATTCATATGTATGCACACAACAAATCAAAAATATAGTTAATTTGAGGAATCCGGTCGGATCCTCCAACCTGTCCTTCTCTGCATCACAGATGTCAGTTGATAACAATATACGAATTAAACAATTTGCAGAATATAAATAACTGCAACCAGTCAAACCATATCAATCAATTTGCATCCATCGCAACCAATCAGCCAATTTAAACTGTTAACTGTAAAATATATTTAACTGTGAGTGTACCACATCACAGTATTCCAGAAGGTGTGAGAATTAACTCACCAGAGTTGGTTCTGGTCAACGGTTGATGCGTTTGTCGCTTTTAATTTGAACCATTCGTCCAAAAATAGCTGAATTTTCAGCTGCGTCGGATTGACTTCTACTCAGTGCCATCGGATAGGTCTCGTCCCTGCGATCCCAACGGATCCAGTTTCGCTGAAATCCGTTAACGTATGAACAAGTTACGTTGGTTCGAAGTTTGAAAAAAATATACGATTTATAACTAAACCATTAATTAATAATTTAATTAAATAAATTAAATAATCATCACCTAATCATTACCTTAATTAACGTTTGAACTGGCCACGTCAGCAGGAGATTAAATGGGATACGCGTTTTCTCCTTTGACCTCGCTGAAACCCAATACCTCACCATTCACCCCAAACTTCGACGCCTTCCACCACCTACAACCACTGATTCCGACCATCTGAACACCAACCGACCGGACCCATGTCACCGTGCCACCCTGAGACGCCATCGTCCAAACCGCCAGCCACCCAGACCTCCTCGATTGCCGTGGAAACAGCCACGAACGGGCTCCGTTCATGCCCCAAAAACCGCCGCCTCCGTCCATTTCAGGTGACCGGACCACCCCCAAAGCGACCACCTCGCCTCCGCCTTTCGTCCACGTCAGACCCCCGACCCCCTCGATGACAGACTTCGCCGGAAAATCCTCATTTCCGTCCGCTCTTGTGAAAAACAGCCCAGAGAAATACACCTCAGTTCATCTACCAATATCTCCGACCACCGGCAACGTTAGGACCTGAACCACCGCCAAAATAAAGCCTGATCTCCCCTCTTCGAAAGCCCTAAGGCCTCGTCCAACGAAATCGGCCACAACACATCAATTTTAGTGAAAAACGAAAATAGTTTTCCACGGTTCTCGCCAATTTCCGGCCACCACCTAGCTCCGATCAACCCCAACTTTTTACAGGAGGTAGACAACGAGCCGATCTACAACTTTGCCTTTGGTTGCCATAGCAAATTCTTCTTGGATTGAAAGATATAATGGTTTTTGTGTTAAGGGGCTTTTTTGCAAAAATACATGAAGAAGATGAGGGTTGGGCTGAAATTTCTGGTCTAGGGGTTTATATAATGGTGGAAAAATATATTTTAAGTTGACGTGACGAGCGACGTTGACTAACGATATTTTATTTCGTGTCTATCGCGTTTTCGAACATCGTTTATTCGCTGCTGCGCTCACATACGAACCCCGTTCGAGTTGCGACTGGACGGCATAGTATATTTTGACGATACGGTCCTAACGAATCTTGTTTCGTCGAATTCCGTGCTCGTATGCTCAAATAGCGTATGTACACGTCCAATTATATCGATTTATTTTGCATTTTATTTTGCCACGCTCACAGAATAACCCCGATTGACGCGCCGTTTGAAAATCTGGCAATAATTTACTGTTACGGTCACAAAAAAATTTATTTCGTCGAAAACAGAGGTCGTTGAAAAATGTCCCTTTTAAACTGGCCAATTTCGAATAAAATAACCCAATTTTAAAGTACTTCAATATAATATTATTAAAATATCGCCATTGGTCATACACGACCAGAATTTGATGTATTACCAAGGAAAAATATCCCGGGTTGAATTCCAAGCCAATTCGATGTTTAAAATATTTAAAAACCATTATTTTATATAACTGCAGCGCTATATATATAAAAGGAATTCTGGCGCTGCTTTTCCCAAAATTTAATTTGGACATAAAACAAAATCTACACGACGAAAACTGGATTTTTCTCTGCCGTTGGGAAGATATTGTCAAACTGGTCCCAACGTTTAGGAAATCCGACTTATTTTGAACCTGGTACGACCAATTGAAGTTCAAAACGCCAAATCGCGAACTACCGCGCCGCTGCAGCTCGTTATTTAATTAAATTATAAACCATATATATTCGTCGTCGTTTTCAAAACGAATTGTCACTAATATTCCACCATAAACAATATTTGACCACTTTAAACTATCGGATCACAGTATATTTCAATTTCGACAATTTCCCATATTTTGGAAATTAAAATAATATTTATTATTTATTTTATATAATATATTCACAATATAATCGTTAAATTCGATTATCCAACCTCAAACCAATATCTTAAATTATTAAAATATTTAAAATAATCCAATTAAATTGGCAGAAAAATACGGGTCGTTACATTCCTTCCCCCTTAAAATAATTTCGTCCTCGAAATTGCTAAGGTAGAAGAAATGTCGTCTACTATTGTCTTTCCAAAAATAATAAAATTTAAAACTCGAATTTATTTTCAAACTGACCCTATTGGTTTTAAAACCAATTCAATTCAAATAAAAGGATTTCTCTAAAATTTCCAAAAAATTTCTAACTCCTTAAATTTTAGAAAAATTTCGGCAGAGTCTCCCCTGTACAGAGGGACATCTGCAATATCGCAGGATCAAGAAGTATGTATACATCGACTCTCAAGGTCGGAAAATCAAAAATTCAACTCAAAATCCCAAAGAAAACCAAAAATTTCATATTTGCGTAGGCGTACCTTTTGGCGAGCGTTATTACGCGATAACCGATAATTTATACTTGAGCTGTCTTAATTATAATGCAGCTCTCATTCAAACTGAATTCGCTTAACTCCAGAATTTCTCCCTTGAACGGGTTTCTGCACCTGTTCTCAACTCAATAAACCCATTAGTCATCAAACACATGTTGATTATGTTCAAATATCCACATCAGCCAATGATACACACAATTCAATCCATACGGGATTATAATTATTTATAATCACTTCCTTTATTTTATTTTATTTTTTTATCCATTCGAATTTATTTATCTGGATTGAATAATTCATTTTAGATTCGTTTTAACCAATTCCATACATCCTCAGGTTTATATTCAAGAAATCAACCATACACCACAAGCATATCATACAACCAACATTAACCAATCAAGATGATTGCCCATACTATAATAACTTTTACCTTTATTTTATTATAAAATAAAATTGGGCAAAAATAATCATTAAAAATAATTTTATATCAAATCACAAATACGCTCTCTCGTATATCTACTCAAACTCAATCTAGGGTACTGCTAACCCCATCTCTATTGAGTCACACCACAGAGCCAAGGTTAATCATTAAACCAATAGCTCTGATGCCACTGTAACGATCCGGGGAAAAGAACGACAATCGGGTTCTCGACAACAATACATAAACCCGTATCACTTGCCAAAAACCCAAGTATCGAACCCCCAGATTGTCATGAGAAAGAATTTAGAGGGTGAGGATAGAAAGGAAGAAGTATTAGAATAGAAGAAAGAAGAAGAACACACATCAGAATCTCACAGCGGAACGAATAAAATATAATATCAAATCTCTTTATACAAAAACTATATATACATACCAATCATCAGAGTACACGTACATCAGTCACAGCGGAATAATAACTTTGAATAACTAGCGATGAAGCCGCCTGCTTCCAGCTCCTGAAACTCCAAGCGAAACCTAACCTGGAACATACTCGGTCTGACCCGAGCACATTTGATTTAAAACAAAATACACCGGGTCAGTCTGGAATACTTTCAGTGATAAATTCACAGAACACACACTTGTTTAACTTTGCAAAATCCTTTATGAAATCAAAGAATAATAGTAAGACCAGTCCACACATAAACACGGACGGTTTTTACCTTACTATAACCAAACCATTTTTGGAAATCAATATCTTTCTCTGATATTATCATAATGTCTAAATACAAGTAAATAATAATCTAGAGGAACGCTTGCATCTCACGCTCCCCATATATAGTATACAATCGAAAAACCGTGGGCGCTTATTGGATATTGGATTCCAACTTGACAAGGTATGGGTCCACCTTCCGCACGTGTATCTCTAGAGGCGAATACACTGGGTTCAACAAGAACGTCTTGCAACCCGGCCCACACATGACCGACCACTCATTTCGCTTGAGTGTATCGAATGTATATCACCGACGGTTGGGATCAGCAACCGCCACCCGAATAGGGTCAGCATCGAATAGATAAAGAAGCAATAGGAATTTCTCTAGATAGGTGATCATACATCCTAATGGGTGCGACCCACATAGCCATGTTGCCTGCTCGATTTTTGTCATTTCCCGGTTGATGAGGCTTGAGGCTAGAACTTCATCTCTAGAACATCTGGTCATCATTCACTTTGAATGCCACATCGTCAGATCCGCCAGATCACACTTGATTGACGTCCACAAACATACTCTAGTTTATTTGGCTAGAGAATAACCATTTCTCCGCCGTCAACTATCGTACTTTTGGAGAAATCAACGCATGTAATTCCTTTTGGAAATACTCTGTCAGACATCCATCCATACAAGTCATCCAGGAACAGGATGAACCGAAGGTACTCTCCTACTGCATCTCATATAGGAATCACCCCATGAATCAGTAGCGAGAAGTCCTTGCAACCCGTGGATTTCAACCACGACAGAATCACAAATCAAAATAACTCTGGCTGCAGGCCAGAGAAATTCAACAAGTAGTCCTTCCGCTTATGAAGATCCACGGTCTTCACTTGCTCCGTCTTCAATCGACGTCTTCACGTATTTGATGGTCGGAATGGTTTTCGAATATAATTCAATCCCGGACTTTCCGAACCAACAATCGTATTGGTCTAGTTTGATAGTCGGTGTTTTAACTATCAAATAACAATAGTGTGAACACAACAAGTTTTCTGATTCAGTATTTGGCACAACTCGACCTCTTTTAAAATATATTTAACCAAATTCCCTTTTTGACTAACTTTAACTGATTTACTTTGATTGATTAACTCTAACTTGACTAACTCGACTTATTTAACTCGACACTTGACTTGATTACTTCTATTAACTAATACTCGACTTAACTCCATTCGCTCGACTCTAGATCGCAGCGATCACAATGGTTACGCCTGATTCCCTCAGGAAACATCCGACCGCCGTAGGCTATCTGCAGCCCTGCGAATTACGCTAGCAGTCGTACGCAATGGAAACTTTTCATGAATGCTATGTTTAACTAATTCTAACTATATTCGATCAAATCTAATTGAATAACAAATGTTTAATATAACTGAAATCACTATTCTTACCTCTTTTGAAACTGATATTGCAATATTATTAAATTTACAAATCTGGCATCAGAGTTTGATATTTCTTGTATCAGATAAACCAATTCATCACCTTCACTCACGTCAAACTAATACCGTTCCTCGATAATAGTGAAGCCAACCAAGTTGGGGTATTTTAGTTACCTCTCAGACCTTGATCGACTCGTTCTTACCTCAGAAAAATATTCGTTTAACCACTAATATCAATTTCTAATTTCCCTTTTTGGTTTCAAATCTGGGTTTTCACCATCCCTTATATTTAAATCCTCGTTTAACCATCTCTTTACTTAACTTCTTTAATTGAGTAAATATTCATTAAACCATAACCTTTAATTTCAACTTTTTCTATTATGACATTGATTTATAATATAAATCCTTCGTCAAATATTTTGACTTTATTTATTTGAGCATTTGTAAACCAAAACTTTCACTTTGGATTTTATAACTAAAACCCACTCACCCTTACTTTAAGTCAAAACCCTTCTAATTGGGATTTTTTTATTTACTATTATCCACTCGCCAATCTTATTTGAAACCTGGGTTAAATATCCCTTTATAACACCTTTATTCGGCTTCCATATTAACTACACTGAGGTAGTTACCGATGCTATTTACCCAAAATAGAATCACTACCATTTTTGAAAACTAAATAAGTAATACTTTACCTTCATATACTTTAATAAATTCGATCCTTTTCTTTAATCATAGTTAATCAGGGGTTAACTAGTATTTAACACCATACCATTGAATAATTCCCTTAATCTACGGTTAATCAAAGATTATCCCATTTAATCAATTTTAACTAACGATTGTTGATTCTGCCAACCGTACATGTCCGTTAACAGTTGCCTGCGTTACTCTTGTCATTTCCCCTTTAATTAGTTTAAATAACCCAATTAATTTAAATCACTATTTAATTGTTCTAAAACAATTATTCTATCTTACCAACCTGTCGGTAAATTTTTGGTTTCTGCTTTTACAACTGGTTTAAAACATCTGAATAATTTCCTTTAACTCGATTAAGAATATTTATTTATAAATTTCTAATTTAAATACTCATATAAAACAATTGAATAACATTAATTCAGTTATGAATAAATTTATAACTTTAAAACAACGCCAATCCACCTGATAGTAGAACGACATGTTAAACAATGCCATTTAGGCCATGCTTGCCAATTACCCAATCAACACGGTCGGTTGATTTTAAACACAACACAGGTGAATATATATTCAACCATCAACATACAGACAGGTTTTGGTGTCAGTCAGGGTAAACTATTCATATGTATGCACACAACAAATCAAAAATATAGTTAATTTGAGGAATCCGGTCGGATCCTCCAACCTGTCCTTCTCTGCATCACAGATGTCAGTTGATAACAATATACGAATTAAACAATTTGCAGAATATAAATAACTGCAACCAGTCAAACCATATCAATCAATTTGCATCCATCGCAACCAATCAGCCAATTTAAACTGTTAACTGTAAAATATATTTAACTGTGAGTGTACCACATCACAGTATTCCAGAAGGTGTGAGAATTAACTCACCAGAGTTGGTTCTGGTCAACGGTTGATGCGTTTGTCGCTTTTAATTTGAACCATTCGTCCAAAAATAGCTGAATTTTCAGCTGCGTCGGATTGACTTCTACTCAGTGCCATCGGATAGGTCTCGTCCCTGCGATCCCAACGGATCCAGTTTCGCTGAAATCCGTTAACGTATGAACAAGTTACGTTGGTTCGAAGTTTGAAAAAAATATACGATTTATAACTAAACCATTAATTAATAATTTAATTAAATAAATTAAATAATCATCACCTAATCATTACCTTAATTAACGTTTGAACTGGCCACGTCAGCAGGAGATTAAATGGGATACGCGTTTTCTCCTTTGACCTCGCTGAAACCCAATACCTCACCATTCACCCCAAACTTCGACGCCTTCCACCACCTACAACCACTGATTCCGACCATCTGAACACCAACCGACCGGACCCATGTCACCGTGCCACCCTGAGACGCCATCGTCCAAACCGCCAGCCACCCAGACCTCCTCGATTGCCGTGGAAACAGCCACGAACGGGCTCCGTTCATGCCCCAAAAACCGCCGCCTCCGTCCATTTCAGGTGACCGGACCACCCCCAAAGCGACCACCTCGCCTCCGCCTTTCGTCCACGTCAGACCCCCGACCCCCTCGATGACAGACTTCGCCGGAAAATCCTCATTTCCGTCCGCTCTTGTGAAAAACAGCCCAGAGAAATACACCTCAGTTCATCTACCAATATCTCCGACCACCGGCAACGTTAGGACCAGAGACCACCGCCAAAATAAAGCCTGATCTCCCCTCTTCGAAAGCCCTAAGGCCTCGTCCAACGAAATCGGCCACAACACATCAATTTTAGTGAAAAACGAAAATAGTTTTCCATGGTTCTCGCCAATTTCCGGCCACCACCTAGCTCCGATCAACCCCAACTTTTTACAGGAGGTAGACAACGAGCCGATCTACAACTTTGCCTTTGGTTGCCATAGCAAATTCTTCTTGGATTGAAAGATATAATGGTTTTTGTGTTGAGGGGCTTTTTTGCAAAAATACATGAAGAAGATGAGGGTTGGGCTGAAATTTCTGGTCTAGGGGTTTATATAATGGTGGAAAAATATATTTTAAGTTGACGTGACGAGCGACGTTGACTAACGATATTTTATTTCGTGTCTATCGCGTTTTCGAACATCGTTTATTCGCTGCTGCGCTCACATACGAACCCCGTTCGAGTTGCGACTGGACGGCATAGTATATTTTGACGATACGGTCCAAACGAATCTTGTTTCGTCGAATTCCGTGCTCGTATGCTCAAATAGCGTATGTACACGTCCAATTATATCGATTTATTTTGCATTTTATTTTGCCACGCTCACAGAATAACCCCGATTGACGCGCCGTTTGAAAATCTGGCAATAATTTACTGTTACGGTCACAACAAAATTTATTTCGTCGAAAACAGAGGTCGTTGAAAAATGTCCCTTTTAAACTGGCCAATTTCGAATAAAATAACCCAATTTTAAAGTACTTCAATATAATATTATTAAAATATCGCCATTGGTCATACACGACCAGAATTTGATGTATTACCAAGGAAAAATATCCCGGGTTGAATTCCAAGCCAATTCGATGTTTAAAATATTTAAAAACCATTATTTTATATAACTGCAGCGCTATATATATAAAAGGAATTCTGGCGCTGCTTTTCCCAAAATTTGATTTGGACATAAAACAAAATCTACACGACGAAAACTGGATTTTTCTCTGCCGTTGGGAAGATATTGTCAAACTGGTCCCAACGTTTAGGAAATCCGACTTATTTTGAACCTGGTACGACCAATTGAAGTTCAAAACGTCAAATCGCGAACTACCGCGCCGCTGCAGCTCGTTATTTAATTAAATTATAAACCATATATATTCGTCGTCGTTTTCAAAACGAATTGTCACTAATATTCCACCATAAACAATATTTGACCACTTTAAACTGTCGGATCACAGTATATTTCAATTTCGACAATTTCCCATATTTTGGAAATTAAAATAATATTTATTATTTATTTTATATAATATATTCACAATATAATCGTTAAATTCGATTATCCAACCTCAAACCAATATCTTAAATTATTAAAATATTTAAAATAATCCAATTAAATTGGCAGAAAAATACGGGTCGTTACAGTGATCGTCCAGACGTACTTGGAGATCGAAGGATATGCGGGGTACTAGGTGCCTCCGGTTTCGTTCAGACCCAGAACGAACTTGTAAATGGACTGTGTGTCTGACATTGGATTTTAGTCTATGTGATTGATCTCTATTAACTATATATCTGTTTGGCGGCGGAGAATTTATTCTCTTGCTTAACGCCCTTCTCTGAGACGTACGAGCTCAGGGGTTATATAGTGATGGATATTAAACGCATAGAGTGAATTTTCCTGTGTGGCATGCCTAAGTGGCAAATGATCAAGGCTTCTGTTGAAAAGCAAAGTCTTGTGGTTGATGATCAAAGCACGGCCTTTGTGGCGTAGCTTTGTGTAACGTTTACTTCGTGAGTATCACACCCGGTATGAACCAAAAACGGGAGACGGACCTCAGGGAGGGCATGCGTTTCCTTCTAGCTAAAAAGTGGCGTCAGTGGTTTTACACGCCCTGACGAGTTTGACTTATGTGGTTGTTGCTGTTGCGAGGCGCCTCGGTTAGATCGGACGATCCGGGTCCGATGGAGCCATTCGTTGGCTCATTTACGCCCCAAAGGGCGGGGAAACGTAGTGTTCAGGCATTTTAATCCACATCGGTGGACCGGCCCTGTCGCTCCAAGGCTTGACTGAGTACTTGCTTGAGACATGGGCTAGATTGTCTCGAATCGGTAGGGGACGATCCCTGGCCTCGGTTCATAGATGGAAATCCAATTTCCAAATACGTGACTTTGCGATTTTGATTGTATAACCTATATATGGCGACATAGTGGTATGGGGCATTCATGCCGCCTATGATTGATACTTATGATTTGAAGTTGTTTTATACACTATACACTTATAATAGTATCAAATGATTTGTTTTAAACGTATCAAGCATTCTTGGCTATTATAAGGTAAAAACCCTATCCCCCGGCTTGCGTTGCATTGTGTGATAGGACCTGGGTCTTATAATAGCTTCCTTTTTCTTTACTTAGCATTGCGCTGTTGTTTTATGCACTGGTATTCTTGGGAGGAAACCCGTTCCGTGTTATACGGCGTGGTCCCTTGATTTACCTAACTTTAAAATAAAGATTAATAACTGTTTTAGTTCTCACACCAGTCACATGACTGACCTGGAGTTTATTGTTTTAACCTAAACTCTGGGTGCCCTTATTTTGGCACGGGCAGCTAGTAGTTTTGGTTTTGCAGATTTATATTCACAGGATCCTGGTTTTCAGCTGGAATGATATCCGGAAAGCTTTGTATCCGTATATCTCTTCTAGTTGTGTATTGTATTATTTTCCGCTGCGATGTATTTAAATGTAATTTAAATCTCTGATATTTCTGTGTAATATTTATTCATACTCAGTATATTCTTGTAATCTGATGCATTATTGTAATATACAGTGAAATGTTCTTCCGTCTGCGTTCTGTTTTGTCATGACTGTGAAAACCCGTATATCCCTTCTAGTTGTGTATTGTATTATTTTCCGCTGCGATGTATTTAAATGTAATTTAAATCTCTGATATTTCTGTGTAATATTTATTTGTTTGTACTCTGTATATTCTTGTATTCTGATGCATTGTTGTAATATACAATGAAATGTTCTTTTGTATGTATTCTGTTGTGGCTTGTTCTCGAACTATCCGACGCTTTCCTTTACGGGGAAGTTACGGGTTTTCACAGATCCACCACACAATGAGACCACTCTACCCGCTACTCGTCTTCCCTCCACCCATCAACACAATGCAAGCTCCACTTCACTTTATCCCCATGCCACCCTCCTTTAAATACGCACAACATCCCTCCTAGCTCACGCACCATCCATTAAAGTTTCTCTTTTTACTTGCCAAGCCCATCGTTCTTACTTCATGCTTCCTCCTCTCCCGAACACCGCGCAGTCATCACTAACACTAGCCACCCGAAATCCCATCTCAACAGACCGACTAATTGCTACCTACCCCAAATCCTGGCGACCGGAAACCACCGCATCTCCGATCATCGGAGAAACCTTGCGCCACCACCGTATATGTCTCCTCTCCCACGTTGTTGTCCCACCTTCGTTCCATCTATGGTCTCCACAAACGCCCCCAGTCCTCCAACGTTCGATCGTGCGTCCTTCTTAACCGCCAGAAAGTGCTGCCTCGAACATGAAGCTCTCCACCTCCTAGCAACTTCAAATGGAGTGCGGTTTGGATTCAGAAATGTGATGATGCTTGCGTTATTACATAGAGGAGGCGTGCGTGTTTTTAATTAACTGAGGGGATTTTGGTTTATTTTAAATTTGCAGTAGAGCTTTCGTTTTAATGTATGGAGGCATAGGTTGTTGCTTTAATAAATAGTCTGGGAAGAGTTGTGAAGAAAATGGCGGAGCAATGAAGAGTATTTATATCAAACAGAAATGTCGTGTGCATGACATAATTGTGTGTGTGTGTGTGTGTATATATATATATATATATATATATATATATCAACGTCTGCGCCTAAGTGTAGATAGCTGTATGGAGCAGGGGAGATTTCCGAAAACGTGGGCTTCACGGTCTTGGATGGATTCTTGCGCAAGTAATTTCAGTGGTGTGGGGCACAAGTAACCAACTATCTAAGACGCAAAAATTTAAAGCCAGTAGATAATTTGTTATTCTACCTGTTAAAAAAATATTTATTGTACCCCATATATATCACGGTGTCATCTATATTCATCGGGTCCTTTATTTGTTAGCAATACGACACGATGACGTGTATGCATACAGTGGATACATTATAGCTCATCCTTGTTGTCTGTTATTCCAATTGATTTCTTGAAATATCTTTAATTTTTAAAATTGACGAATATAGTACAACTAAGTAATTTGAGTACACACAGATGCTGTCCAATGAAACAGAAGTTCTATTACGCCTTCTGACTTGGCTAAATACTCATTGTTGATCGTTATTCCACTCCCAAAACTCACAGTTGCCTCTTACACGCTTGTTGTTTTTGCACTATTAATAAATCTTTTACCTCGGATGGCATTTTAAATTTGGTTAATTTAATACGGTATTAAAACATACTGTTTATAATCGTTAACCGTTCTATTCGGTCCGACACACGCGAACCCAGAACATAACAAAAACGGATACACTGCTACGTCTTATCATTTCGGTCCAACAGAATTAACTTCATTGAAAACCGACTCCGTTTGTACAACAGCGTTACTTAAATTTATCGGTTCACCTTTAAATTGTATGTACGGATATAACAACTCCAATTGGCTCCAAATTGGAAATATGACAACAATCAGCGATGCGTATTCCAATAAAACTTGTTTCATTGAAAATAGGGCTTGTTTGAAAAGAAAACTATTTTAAAACCTATATATATATATATCAATAAAAATGTAACAAAATTTAAAACAATTCTATTTAAATAATAACAAATCGTTATTATCGTATATACCCAAACAGAATAACCAATATGTATTTTTAATTCAATATTCTGAAATTCGGGTTAAAACAGTATCCAAAAATATATGAATACCTTTTATATTTATTAATTAAATCGTTACAATTTAAAAACTATATCCATAGCGATTATTTGAAAATTTGAATTGGACATAACTAACAATCTATACAATGAAATTTCCAATTTTCTTTTTTCGTTCGAAAGATATAATCAAATCGGTTAAAATATTTCTTGTTTCACAGAATTTCGTCTTATATCAGATTTGGTATATTCAATTAAAGTTCAAATCGAAAATTACGAACTACCACGACGTTTCGGGCTCGTTTTAATTATATTATAAACTGTATATATTCGAACTCCATTTTAAATAAATAAATTCGATATAGAATTCATTATATTCCCAATATAATATATAAACATATTTAAATATTCCAATTTAAATGATTGGAAAATCAGGGACGTTACAAAATCAGACCTAGGAAACCAAAATCACTGTGAGTGGAATTAAACTATGACTTTTTGATAATGTTATAGCTATCATTTAGCATTCCCATATATATATAAATTGTGAAATTGCAAGTTTAACTATAAATTGCTATTATAACAAGATGAAACGTAAAAAATGAATAGATCTACGAATTCATGTCTAGAATATAGTAAACTATGGTGAATGGTTAGCATGTCATGACATCAATAAATTGTTTATTTAACCAATTGAATGTTTGCATGATTTATAGAATAACACTGAACATGTAATCGGATTAGTCGGAGTATTATACAGTTCACATGAAAAACTGTCATATTTATGTAGAAGGAATGGCTTGAGTAAGTGTATGACTATATTGACCAAATTATGTTTAAAGATCTGAAATTTGATTATAATTATAAAAATAATTTGGGTATGAAATGGGAAATGTCTAAATAGTGATTTGGGACATAAATTAGAATGTATGTGAACATGAATTTTATGCATAAATTGGAAAATATATGTGGGTTTGGGTTGGTGCAATATATATTTATACATATATATGCCTTAATTTATGATATGGGCCCTAATTAAAAGTGAATTAAAAAGAGGCATAAAAGTCTATAATTTGAATGGTGAATTAGGCATAATTCAAATGGGGGAAAGGTTTAATTGATTAATTAGTTAATTAATTAATAATGGAATGTTTAGTAATTACAATTAGGAATTGTAATTGTACTTATGACACGAGGTTAGGTTACATTAGTGGTGGAAGTCTGCCCGGACCCGACCGGCATATCCAGAAGCCACTATTGTTGAACCTAATGTGGGAGGTCTGAGTACGTAAATACGAATTGGGCTAAGACACGAGGTTAGACCCAACTGGGGAATAAGACTGCTCGGACCCGACCAGCATATCCAGCATCCACACGTTGTAGGCATAATGTGGGAGGTCTAGCCCATTATAACCATAATTGGACATGGTAATGAATTAGAATACTTAACCCAATTAAATCTGTAGTGGTGTTACGAACCAATTGAATTGGGTAGGGGTTAAGTAAACGTGTTAAAGAAATGGGAATGGTTAAGTTAATCTTAATTAATGCCATAATGGGGATGATAGCAACCTATTATGAACATATAGGGGAAATATGAAAGTCATATAATAGGCCGACTTATCCTAGGGACAAGGGAAGATGATAATAAGACTAGAGAATGGGACAACTTATATTATAAAATAAGTTAAATAAAACTACAAAGCGATAATGAGTAATCTATGGATAAACATAACATGAGTTGTAACACCCCGCCTCCGCTAGGGTCACTCGCAAAGGAATGCACTAGCTTTAGAGGGGCATTATTGGTAAACATGCACAGAAATATCACAAGACAGAACATATAAAATAGCGGAAGTAAAATCGAACTTTCATAAATTCAATAATTAAGGTCTAAAGCCTTTTACATCAGAGTACATCAAAACCTGTCTTGCAATAGTAAAGAAGCATAAAGACTTTTTAATAAATTATTCCCCAAGTAAAAACAGTAAAGTAGCCATAGCCAAGAGAAGTCCAAGCCATCCATGATGACCTTCAAGCAGAAGAAGTCCGAACTAAACAGCATTGTTTCCTCCCTGAAACCTGGGGGGGGACGGAAGAAAAGAGGCGAAACAAAACGGGTCAGTCAAAAAGACTGAGTAAGTCCTATCTACTTCCAGTATAAAAACAGGTAAAGGTAACATGACATGCATAAACTGAAAGTAAACATAAGGATAACTACATGATAGATAAACCAGGGTAGCCGGTTGAACTACTGTGGCAAGGTAAACTAAGGTATCATGATAAACTACGGTGTTATGATAAGTCAAGGTATCACATCGTCAGATTTCTATCGAGTACATTATCCCAAGGTATCTACCCCGTCTAACATCCCACGATATCTATTATGTATATTCTTCCTAGATCTAACATGTATATTTGCTCTGCACCTCTCGTACTAGTATCCCTACCCGCGTCATGTGTTAACCATGAATGTCCCTTGCTCAAAGTCGTGTAATGGTCCATGTCAACCTAATATCGCATATATAGGTTACTCAAATCATATGTTTCTTTCCATGTATATAAGTT
Organism: Allium sativum; assembly: GCA_030737875.1. Lineage (NCBI taxonomy): Eukaryota > Viridiplantae > Streptophyta > Magnoliopsida > Asparagales > Amaryllidaceae > Allium > Allium sativum. The sequence continues at coordinate 311,990,760 of CM060912.1, forward strand.
CAGTCCTTTGCCGTACCTCGTACGGGCTTCCTCATGTCGTATTATCCTTGAAATCGTTTGGACTGTCACCCTTGTTCTAGCTAGGCTCTTCCATATGAATCATCGTTTGAACTACTAGGACTTACGCCACCTAGCACCACTAGGGATTACGCTTACCTATTGCACGCTTTCGTATTTCGGTTTGGGTTAAACCACCTAGGCCACTAGGGATTACGCTAACCCTCAACCGCGCCCTTTTTCCCACGCATTCATCGTGAATCGTTTTTCTATAACTGTATGCACATGTATCACATCGTGCCATCCGAGTCCTGTCACAGGGCAAAACAAGAAATACAGGACTTGGTCGGGAGCTTTAGATTTATCTGCCGATGCAGATACTAAGGTCTGCTTTTCTACACGTGGCTATGGTCCCACGAGACCCCTCCCTCAACTAGTGAAAGGCAACACAAGAGAAAATCTTGCATGAGAACTACACTCCGGCCAGCCCACATCCTACGGCCTACCTCACCCATAATTAGATAGCAATTATGGTCTGTTGGGTGTTCCCTGCCTTTCCGTACGTACACGCTTGACTCAAGATGGTAGATGATCGACGAACTTGCTATCTCGGGCACCTTATGTATTCGTCGACTCACTGCTATCACCCCAGTCTTTAGGTCGCTCGCATAGCAACCAAGGCATATTCTTGGTTCTTCTACCGCAGACCTCAACCTCTCGTGAGCCTAGTATATTGACCTGGCAGCTCACAGAGGGATCCCAAGAATATCCTCACGTTCCCCGAAGCCGCTGCTTCGTTACCCAGTTCGTTGGAGCCTTTATCTCAATCAGATAGCCTGCTCCTACACGCATACTTAAACGTTGACCTAACGTACCGGGTTACTAATCTATCTAAGAAATGGTCCAAATTTCCTTGACTAAGAATTATTACTTAGTTTCCCTTAACTAAGGTTTACCACTTAGCCTTATTTCCATAATCCTTGTTAACTATGGTTATTTACCTAATCCTCCGAATTAGGGTTTATCTAATGGGTTAAGTGTCACTTAAGTTCATAACTTAGCCCGTCTACAAACCATGTCAAAATTGGCTAAGTATCCAAGTCCAAGACTTAACCCTACAAACCATGTGTCAAGTTGGCTAAGTATATTAAGCAATCCATAACTTAACCTCGTCTAATTATCATTTTAGATTGGTTAATTATATAAATTAACTTGACCTTGTCAAATTACCGAGTCAAATCGGTCAAGCGTATTCAAGTGATTCGTGACTTAGCCTTATCATGTTTTCACGTTATATTGGTTAAGTATGGGTTAACTTAACCTCCATAAATTCACGAGTTAGATTGGCTAAGTATAGGTCACTTAACCACATCCAATTAACGAGTTAGATTGGTTAAGTTTAGATCACTTAACCACATCAAATTAACGAGTTAGATTGGTTAAGTTTAGGTCACTTAACCACATCAAATCATCATGTACAATTGGTTAAGTATAAGTTGCTTAACCCCATTAAATTATCACATTAAGTTGGTTAAGTATTGGTTACTTAACCTCATTGAATTACCAAGTTTAAATTGGTTAAGTGTTTAACTTAACCCCATCGAATTACCGTGTTTAGATTAGTTAAGTGTGGATTACTTAACCCCATCTAATTACCGTGGTTAGGTTAGTTAAGTATCAATTACCTAACCCCGTCTAATTACCGTGTTTAGGTTAGTTAAGTCTTAATTACTTAACCTCATCTAATTACCAAGTCGGATTGGTTAAGTGTAAATTACTTAACCTCATCCCCTAATCATCTTGCATGGTTAAGTGTCATTAAGAAATCAAGTCCGGTCCCACTTAACCTACCCATTCGTGTCATATCGGTTAAGTGTCATTAGTCAAATTTACTTAACCTTATCATGTGGCATTAATTTAATTAATGCACTCTTAACCTCTCACATTAGACCTTGTTGTGGTTACTAGTTAAGCCGGGCGGGTCCGGGTAGATTTACACCACAACTTAGTCTAACCTCGGGTCTTAAGCGCGACATGACCAACTTCTCACATTGGATCCTATTGTTTGTAGCTACTAGTTAAGCCGGGCGGGTCCGGGTAGATTTATGCTACGAACTCAACCCAACCTAGGAGGTGGCCACTTTCATGTTTAGCCTAGTGTCATGTTCATGGTCAAGTTTTCAAGCAATTGGGTAGACCTAACTTGATAGGTAAATTCCCAATGGGTAGACCTAACTTAATAGGTAAATTCCCAAGCCCACGTTTTTATGCATATTTACATGTTAACTTCCATGTTTATATTTCAAGTCATATTTTCAAGTATACACATGTCATATTCAAGTTAAGATTTCGCGACATGTTCATGTTTATCTAACTACCCCAAAGTCATGTTTTCCAACGCAAACAAAAGCGAGTCAACATAGTAAGGATACTACGTCACATATTGGCCTCAAAACATGAATGATGCCAAAAAGGGATTGGCTTCCACATGCACAACCTTGGCCAAAAACATGCATAGTGTCATAAGGTGATTTGGCCACAAACATGCATAGTATCTCAAGGGGATTTGGCCACAAACATGCATAGCATAAAAGGGGATTACTTGCATAAGTGTTCATGTCATAAACCTATCATGAAGGGATGAACATGCCCATGTTACTCATGTGATAAAAAGGTAAACTTGCATATTATCATAAGGGATTTCGGGTTCATATACTTGCATAGCCTCAAAGTCACATTCATGCACATGTTTCATGAGTCAAAGTGGTTTCAAGTGTGCATGCTAACATACCACAAGCAAAGGTCCAATCTTGCATGGCAAACTAGGTCCAATGTAACATGAATAACATGGTTTAGTCGCTACAACATAACCCAAAGTCATATGTTCATGCTAAAGGGGCAAACTAGGTTCCCATAGGCTAACATACTCATGTTACTTTGCATTTTATCCCATGTCACATCAAGATTATCGTTTAAATCTACAAGTAGCTAGAACTTACATAGCGTGGCAAGAGGACTAGGAGCATGAATCGTTTTGACGAAGAAAGGTGGCTCCTTTGATGAAGATCCGTCATGAAACTCGCATAGCAACGTTGATTTGGCCTCTATTTGGTGTAGCAAGCTTGCACCTTTTGATTTGAACCCGATTTGAATGCATAGGCTCTAGGGATTGGAGATGGAGGCCATGATCAAAATTGATTTTGGCAGCACTTAGTTGCTAGGTTTGATTTTTAGGGATTTAGGTTAGGTTTAGGGTCTTTTTATAGAGATTAGGATAGTTTTAGGCCATAGGATTAGGATAGATTAGGACCATCAGATCTCGGAAGCTTCCAGAACCAGCCCAAGAACAAGACCAGGTGAGACAAACAGGTGCGCCAGGCAACTTGCCCCGGCCACCCCCTGTCGACAGGCAAGTCGACAGGGCTGTCGACTTGGTCTGGGCCCAAGTCGACAGGCCTGTCGACAGCCCTGTCGACATGGCCTAGGCGGGAAACTTCCCGCCTAGCCCCCAGATCTGATTCCCAAAACTGTTTCCGAAATTCAAATTCCCAGAAACCTTCTTTGGGCCTTTTACGGGTCATACGGACTCCGATTCTCGAAAACTCGGACTCTATTTCGCGTATTTTTCCGAGACGAACGCAATGGCATAGCCCGATTCACTTGATTCAGAATTTATAATTTAATTCTGTCTTGATTCTTGATTTAACGTGTCGTAAAAATTCGGGTTGTTACATTCTCCCCTTCTTAAAGGATTTCGTCCCCGAAATCTCAAAGTTAGGAAGAACATATCCTACCATCCATCATCCATCTACTCAAACCATCATCCACAAGCAACCATTGTCCTTAGACGACTCCTAATACTTTATGAATGTATGCAAAACGTGTGTGTACATGTTCCTTAGCTAATGCTAATGATCAGGCCTGAAAAATCTTTTGAATGCAAAAATATGTTTAGTGCTATGAATCCATCATGTATGCAAATAGTCCTAGTCATATACACTATATGCGTGCACAAACATTCAACCATATGCAACATCCGCATGATAACACATTCAATTTCATCCATAAACAAGTATAAATACTCGTGCATATGCAATATGAAATGTGACCGAGTCGAGCTAATATCTAATGTAAATTCGCGCATCCACGAGCAACCACTTGCAACCATTTGCAACCATATCAACCATAACATGTTTCAAATACATGTTTACATCCATAGGGTTCTACCTAAGATTCCCTGAAATAGGGTCGAGAAGATAAACAAAACAAACTCCGTACGGGATTTGTAACAGAGACAGGACCGAGAGGATATCCATAAAAGATAGCCTACAAGCAAGCTCAACAGAAAAACAGGGATCGAGGATATAATCCCAAAAGAGATATCATGCACGTATTTAGTCTTCAGTCTCCTGAGTCGCATTACCTTGAGCTTAGTTCCATCGTGCCTTGACCGCCCCTTTTACTTCACGATTTCGCAGCTTCTTATTTCCTGTTTCCATAACATGAGTTGGAACTCATTTCCTCGTCGCCTCTCGTTCCACTTGCACTTATTCTCCTTCTAGAATACTTGGCGCAAACAGGACTGCGTACACATTATTCCATGCGAGCCCTCAAAATTCACTAGTGAATCCTGGACCTTGTACCATAAGGTATTCCACGTAGAAAAACTTTCTCTTGAAAGTAAACAAGTTACCGTGCGCACTTACTAGGGTAATTCCCATAACCCATACATAATCGAAGTAAACCATCCGTCTTATTAGCGAACACCATTCGATCGGGTTTCTAATTTCCAACAAAGGCATCTAGGGATTCTAAGTAACTAATCATGACAGAACCCAAAAGGTTACGCGATACTTCAAGGGTATTACCAAAGCAAGCCAAGAGTCTAACTACCCTCCTTCTAAAACCGAGAGTGGCACCCCTTACTGGATAACCACTTCATCCCTAGAATCCGTCCACAACTTATAAACATAAGCATTATTTCCAAGCTCAACACTTAATATAGACATTCTCAAATCCAAACAAGCCATGAGTAAATGGACCGATCTTCCAATAGGACTTGAGACAAAAACGGGATCCTCTACTACGCTAGTACTAAGGTGCAGAGACTCAACTATCGAAGCGGACTTAAAAGATGCGGTGATCAAAACAAAGTCCTGACAGGATGATAGAGAAGAAAAGCTAAACCTTTAACAAGATCGTTACCCTCCTTCTGAGGTACCCTAGAAATGAGAGCATACTATTGCCCTCTGAATGATCTTGTCCCTGTTCCATGATACTTAACTACCCGTCCCGTTTCACCATGCCAAAGGTACTCTCTCGTCATGGGTTTCATTGTTCATCTTTTTCCCTCCTTTTAGGACTCAGCCATACCAACATGTTGCTTATCCCTGAGCTCGTATCCTTTATCCTTGTTCTTACTATCCTTTCATGCATAACTCTGCAACGGTCTCTCGAGAACCACCTCCATCGTACGGGAAACACTTACGCAGCTAGAAAGACTAGTCGCAGTCAAAACCACTGTGACTACAGATGGGGGAAAGAAAGGAAAAGAGATTGAATCAAGGAAACAAGGATAATGCTAATGGCCTTTGGGGAATAGCCTTTTTCTTTTTAAAAGAAAATTTTCTTGAAAAATGCTTCTTTGTAAACGGTTTTTCAAATAATTTTCAGAAGGTCTTTAAAAACTTTTGCCCAGTCTAGTAACCTTCTGCTCTGATACCAAATGTAACACCCCGCCTCCGCTAGGGTCACTCGCAAAGGAATGCACTAGCTTTAGAGGGGCATTATTGGTAAACATGCACAGAAATATCACAAGACAGAACATATAAAATAGCGGAAGTAAAATCGAACTTTCATAAATTCAATAATTAAGGTCTAAAGCCTTTTACATCAGAGTACATCAAAACCTGTCTTGCAATAGTAAAGAAGCATAAAGACTTTTTAATAAATTATTCCCCAAGTAAAAACAGTAAAGTAGCCATAGCCAAGAAAAGTCCAAGCCATCCATGATGACCTTCAAGCAGAAGAAGTCCGAACTAAACAGCATTGTTTCCTCCCTGAAACCTGGGGGGGAACGGAAGAAAAGAGGCGAAACAAAACGGGTCAGTCAAAAAGACTGAGTAAGTCCTATCTACTTCCAGTATAAAAACAGGTAAAGGTAACATGACATGCATAAACTGAAAGTAAACATAAGGATAACTACAAGACAGATAAACCAGGGTAGCCGGTTGAACTACTGTGGCAAGGTAAACTAAGGTATCATGATAAACTACGGTGTTATGATAAGTCAAGGTATCACATCGTCAGATTTCTATCGAGTACATTATCCCAAGGTATCTACCCCTTCTAACATCCCACGGTATCTATTATGTATATTCTTCCTAGTTCTAACATGTATATTTGCTCTGCACCTCTCGTACTAGTATCCCTACCCGCGTCATGTGTTAACCATGAATGTCCCTTGCTCAAAGTCGTGTAATGGTCCATGTCAACCTAATATCGCATATATAGGTTACTCAAATCATATGTTTCTTTCCATGTATATAAGTTCAGTCCTTTGCCGTACCTCGTACGGGCTTCCTCATGCCGTATTATCCTTGAAATCGTTTGGACTGTCACCCTTGTTCTAGCTAGGCTCTTCCATATGAATCATCGTTTGAACTACTAGGACTTACGCCACCTAGCACCACTGGGGATTACGCTTACCTATTGCACGCTCTCGTATTTCGGTTTGGGTTAAACCACCTAGGCCACTAGGGATTACGCTAACCCTCAACCGCGCCCTTTTTCCCACGCATTCATCGTGAATCGTTTTTCTATAACTGTATGCACATGTATCACATCGTGCCATCCGAGTTCTGTCACAGGGCAAAACAAGAAATACAGGACTCGGTCGGGATCTTAGATTTATCTGCCGATGCAGATACTAAGGTCTGCTTTTCTACACGTGGCTATGGTCCCACGAGACCCCTCCCTCAACTAGTGAAAGGCAACACAAGAGAAAATCTTGCATGAGAACTACACTCCGGCCAGCCCACATCCTACGGCCTACCTCACCCATAATTAGATAGCAATTATGGTCTGTTGGGTGTTCCCTGCCTTTCCGTACGTACACGCTTGACTCAAGATGGTAGATGATCGACGAACTTGCTATCTCGGGCACCTTATGTATTCGTCGACTCACTGCTATCACCCTAGTCTTTAGGTCGCTCGCATAGCAACCAAGGCATATTCTTGGTTCTTCTACCGCAGACCTCAACCTCTCGTGAGCCTAGTATATTGACCTGGCAGCTCACAGAGGGATCCCAAGAATATCCTCACGTTCCCCGAAGCCGCTGCTTCGTTACCCAGTTCGTTGGAGCCTTTATCTCAATCAGATAGCCTGCTCCTACACGCATACTTAAACGTTGACCTAACGTACCGGGTTACTAATCTATCTAAGAAATGGTCCAAATTTCCTTGACTAAGAATTATTACTTAGTTTCCCTTAACTAAGGTTTACCACTTAGCCTTATTTCCATAATCCTTGTTGACTATGGTTATTTACCTAATCCTCCGAATTACGGTTTATCTAATGGGTTAAGTGTCACTTAAGTTCATAACTTAGCCCGTCTACAAACCATGTCAAAATTGGCTAAGTATCCAAGTCCAAGACTTAACCCTACAAACCATGTGTCAAGTTGGCTAAGTATATTAAGCAATCCATAACTTAACCTCGTCTAATTATCATTTTAGATTGGTTAATTATATAAATTAACTTGACCTTGTCAAATTACCGAGTCAAATCGGTCAAGCGTATTCAAGTGATTCGTGACTTAGCCTTATCATGTTTTCACGTTATATTGGTTAAGTATGGGTTAACTTAACCTCCATAAATTCACGAGTTAGATTGGCTAAGTATAGGTCACTTAACCACATCCAATTAACGAGTTAGATTGGTTAAGTTTAGGTCACTTAACCACATCAAATTAACGAGTTAGATTGGTTAAGTTTAGGTCACTTAACCACATCAAATCATCATGTACAATTGGTTAAGTATAAGTTGCTTAACCCCATTAAATTATCACATTAAGTTGGTTAAGTATTGGTTACTTAACCTCATTGAATTACCAAGTTTAAATTGGTTAAGTGTTTAACTTAACCCCATCGAATTACCGTGTTTAGATTAGTTAAGTGTGGATTACTTAACCCCATCTAATTACCGTGGTTAGGTTAGTTAAGTATCAATTACCTAACCCCGTCTAATTACCGTGTTTAGGTTAGTTAAGTCTTAATTACTTAACCTCATCTAATTACCAAGTCGGATTGGTTAAGTGTAAATTACTTAACCTCATCCCCTAATCATCTTGCATGGTTAAGTGTCATTAAGAAATCAAGTCCGGTCCCACTTAACCTACCCATTCGTGTCATATCGGTTAAGTGTCATTAGTCAAATTTACTTAACCTTATCATGTGGCATTAATTTAATTAATGCACTCTTAACCTCTCACATTAGACCTTGTTGTGGTTACTAGTTAAGCCGGGCGGGTCCGGGTAGATTTACACCACAACTTAGTCTAACCTCGGGTCTTAAGCGCGACATGACCAACTTCTCACATTGGATCCTATTGTTTGTAGCTACTAGTTAAGCCGGGCGGGTCCGGGTAGATTTATGCTACGAACTCAACCCAACCTCGAGTTGGCCACTTTCATGTTTAGCCTAGTGTCATGTTCATGGTCAAGTTTTCAAGCAATTGGGTAGACCTAACTTGATAGGTAAATTCCCAATGGGTAGACCTAACTTAATAGGTAAATTCCCAAGCCCATGTTTTTATGCATATTTACATGTTAACTTCCATGTTTATATTTCAAGTCATATTTTCAAGTATACATATGTCATATTCAAGTTAAGATTTCGCGACATGTTCATGTTTATCTAACTACCCCAAAGTCATGTTTTCCAACGCAAACAAAAGCGAGTCAACATAGTAAGGATACTACGTCACATATTGGCCTCAAAACATGCATGATGCCAAAAAGGGATTGGCTTCCACATGCACAACCTTGGCCAAAAACATGCATAGTGTCATAAGGTGATTTGGCCACAAACATGCATAGTATCTCAAGGGGATTTGGCCACAAACATGCATAGCATAAAAGGGGATTACTTGCATACGTGTTCATGTCATAAACCTATCATGAAGGGATGAACATGCCCATGTTACTCATGTGATAAAAAGGTAAACTTGCATATTATCATAAGGGATTTCGGGTTCATATACTTGCATAGCCTCAAAGTCACATTCATGCACATGTTTCATGAGTCAAAGTGGTTTCAAGTGTGCATGCTAACATACCACAAGCAAAGGTCCAATCTTGCATGGCAAACTAGGTCCAATGTAACATGAATAGCATGGTTTAGTCGCTACAACATAACCCAAAGTCATATGTTCATGCTAAAGGGGCAAACTAGGTTCCCATAGGCTAACATACTCATGTTACTTTGCATTTTATCCCATGTCACATCAAGATTATCGTTTAAATCTACAAGTAGCTAGAACTTACATAGCGTGGCAAGAGGACTAGGAGCATGAATCGTTTTGACAAAGAAAGGTGGCTCCTTTGATGAAGATCCGTCATGAAACTTGCATAGCAACGTTGATTTGGCCTCTATTTGGTGTAGCAAGCTTGCACCTTTTGATTTGAACCCGATTTGAATGCATAGGCTCTAGGGATTGGAGATGGAGGCCATGATCAAAATTGATTTTGGCAGCACTTAGTTGCTAGGTTTGATTTTTAGGGATTTAGGTTAGGTTTAGGGTCTTTTTATAGAGATTAGGATAGTTTTAGGCCATAGGATTAGATCTAGGATAGATTAGGACCATCAGATCTCGGAAGCTTCCAGAACCAGCCCAAGAACAAGACCAGGTGAGACAAACAGGTGCGCCAGGCAACTTGCCCCGGCCACCCCCTGTCGACAGGCAAGTCGACAGGGCTGTCGACTTGGTCTGGGCCCAAGTCGACAGCCCTGTCGACATGGCCTAGGCGGGAAACTTCCCGCCTAGCCCCCAGATCTGATTCCCAAAACTGTTTCCGAAATTCAAATTCCCAGAAACCTTCTTTGGGCCTTTTACGGGTCATACGGACTCCGATTCTCGAAAACTCGGACTCTATTTCGCGTATTTTTCCGAGACCAACGCAATGGCATAGCCCGATTCACTTGATTCAGAATTTATAATTTAATTCTGTCTTGATTCTTGATTTAACATGTCGTAAAAATTCGGGTTGTTACATGAGTTATGATTAGAAAACCTTAGTTAAGAGAAATAAGTAAATAACGATAAAGATAACTAAGTAGTAAATCTTAGTTAAGAGAACTAAGTAATAAACTTTAGTTAAGAGAAACAAGTAATAAGCCTTAGTTAAGAAAAATAAGTAATAAGCCTTAGTTAAGAAAACTAAGCAATAAGCCTTAGTTAAGAAAACTAAGCAAACAACGATGGATTGTGGGACATCAATAGATGGAAGTATAACTAAATAAGAAGATAGATATAAGGAAAAATTTATATAAGAAATAAGTTAGTATTATATAAGAAATAAGTTAGGATTATATAAGAAATAAGTTAGGATTATATAAGAAATAAGTTAGGATGGACAATGGGGTACAAAGCTTATTAATGAAACTTAAAAGTAATGAGTCATATATGAAACATTAATAAGCGAGGGCAACTTGGTAAACTTGGAAAGGAAATCAATGTGAAGGAGAATAACCAAGTTAAATGTGGAAACTCACGAGGTGGCACAAGCGTGTAAATAAATGGTTAGACAAAGGGTTTAATGACATATAAAACTGAGGCGCTTGGACCAGTCCATACATTAGAGGATGAATAACCATAAGGGGTAGATCATCGGGATGTCAAAAGACACAAAGAGGAGCGAATAACCGTCTAGATATTCTTGTAGGCTCCAACAGACTGGGTTAAGAAGCACGCGACTTCAGGAGATGTAGGGTACTCTTGGTATTCCTCTGTGAGTGGCGGATGATCCGCCTGTGCTCATAGAGGTTAAGTCTGCGTAGGTGAACTAATGAGTGTGCCTTGATTGCAATAATTAAGGGGCAATCAAAAGACTATGATGGACCAGCATGATTCGACGAGACTAGTTAATGCCCTGTGGTAGCAACTCGTCGTCTACCTACCATCTTCAATCAATACGTGAAGCGGAAAGGCGGAGAACACCAGAAGACCATACACTTTGCTATCTAGTTATGGGTGAGGTTGGCCAACAGGATTGAAGAGCATAGGGGGGCAGGATTACAATTCTCATTCTTGATTTTCTTGGGCGCCTTTCATTTGTTTAGTTGAGGAAGGGGTCTAGTAGGACCATAGCCACTGTAAAAGTAGACCTTAGCATCTGCAATCGGCAGATATCCGAAAGCTCCCGACCGAGTTCCGTGTTTCTTGATTGGCTCTGCCACGGGACTCGTGCGCACATATAGAGAACATGTGCAATTAGACATCGAGTACGATTGACGATACGTACGTGGGGAAAGTCTAGGTACACTTATGTCGCTCTGGGTGGCGTACCATAGACTAGAGGGCATTATTTGATGACAGAATCTAGTATAATCTAGAATGGCAGTCCAAACGCTTACGTAACACAGTGATGATAGTTTTAGGCAAACATAGCATTGATATACATACGACATGCGGAAATGGATAAGGGACCGTGTACATACGGCGGAGACCATGCGAGTGGAGTATACCTTAATTAGGGGTAGCTACATATACACTATATTAGGTTAATCTGCTAGAGAGTAGATGGGTGTGATGTGTGTGTAAGCCTTGAGTACTAATAACACAAATAACCTAATAAATAAGAAAATATAATTGAACGGTATATGTAGGATTATCCAAGAAGTGTAGTTAAAATTCATTCATACAGAACTTATGTTCTGACCCCCTCCTCAGAACATTCGCAGGTTAGGTTCATGACAGAGACTATATAGCTTTGGATACTTGTTTAGTAGTATTATTATTAAGGTAAAGCTATGTTTCAACTATTCCTTCCGCTGTGAGATGCTTTCTGAACTCTGACAGGTTTTATGTCTTTGTCTTTTCTACAGGGTACCTGAGCAAACCAACTCGGGTTTCGATGGATTGGGTTTTTGAAAAAAATTCAGTTCGTCGGAACGCTGGTTGTTACAGATGGCTTATGAGAGTTATTTTGGTAATCATGTTCAAGAAGGAGGCTTTTTTGTGGAATAACAATAAGGAAAATGAGCAAAGTAGATGAAAAATGTTGATCCTCTCTTTATTGATCACTTTCGTAAGTACATGGGTGATTACAAATAAAATCCCCAAATTGATTTTCAAATTAGGGTTTTCTCTCTGCGAAATGGATACAAGATTTAAGAATGGGGTAAGTCCCCTAAAATGAGACCCTTGGGGTCTTATTTATAAGTAATTTAGGCCCCCTTCGGCAGCAATCCAGTAGGAAGCTTGGCTCCGCCTCCAGCCTTTGGTATCGGTTCTCCCTTGCAGCTTTCGGCTTCGGCAATGGCATTTGTTATTGGTATCAATGCTAAGTATGGATAGTTTGCCCACACCTCCTCTTCTGAGTACCAGTCTCTATGAATAACCTCTGCTTTCGGTGTCGACCCTCTGCCCCTTGCTGTTTGATCTATGTGGGTGTTTCTTGTATGCTTTTCTTCTTTTGACTTCGGTATTGCCTTTATGATGTTGTATCAACATTCAACACCAAGCATTTTGGTGCGGATATCGCTTCTTTCCTTCATTTAATAAATTCAGTATCGAATTCTAAGTTTGTGTCTTTGATGCCGAGTTGGTTGCCTTCTCTCCTTGCATTTCTTTGGTGTTGGATTGCTTGTGTTGCTTTCGGTGTCCGGTACCATTATCAATCTGGGCTGCTTATTGTATATTGGTTTTGGTACTATACCTTGTTGTCATCTTCTTTGTGTCGATACCAAGCTTCTTCTCCCTATGTTGGAACCGATAGCATATAAACCAAATCGTGTCCTTCTTGTTTCGGGTATCAGCTCTAGTGTCAACCTCATCCCGATAACCCTTCACCTCAATTTGGTTTCGGTATCGAAATCTAGTAGTAACAGTAACATTTTAACACTTTACAATCCCATTATAATCAATAAATTGAATACTGAATCTCAAGATATTGTTATTTATTTACCTCAAATGAACTGATTTCATTGAAATATCATTTATTAGTAAATGCTACCATTCATCATATAACATGTGTATGTGCAATAACATATGAATTAAGTATCCATAGTCTTGTATTGATCTTGAGTTCATAACTCATATAATGTAATACACGATCTTTACCACATAAACATGTAAGTGATCAAATAATGAACCTGTTAATTAGCTGTAAAATCGAGTGCTTCCACCATAAGTGTCAAAACATAAGAATGCACTACGAATTTATTAGCAAGCATTGTGTTTACATTTGTCAATTTTTAATTTAATTTTACTAGTGCGAACCCATACTATGCACACAGAGTTCACAACATAATTTGTTTTATGTTTCTTAGTTTTTTAAGTTTCAATAATGAATAAGTATGTTTATATATTCTGTACTTTTGAAATATATTACATTTTTTAAACACTGTTTATAAATATTTGTTGAAAAATGTATTTAAGTAATCTCAAATCATACAACATATAACACATTTTTAAAGCACAATAGCTTCATATAAGCAAAGATAATATTAGGCATTGATTATTCTTAACATGTTAAGAAATGCAACACTATGTTATGTTTCCCAATGTAAGAAACATATGCCCAATATAGGTTTATTCTAAAACACACACTTATATATGTAGACACATAGTATGGTTGATAGAAGTTTTTCATACTTAACAAAAATAACACTTAAGTCAAATTATTGTTAAAATTTTGGTTTAAAAAAATACCATCTAAGATTAGAACATGTCTTGATCAACGCTTTTCTATGAATCAGAAAAGCGCGAAATTTTAAATAAATTCTGCAAGCGTACAGATCGTGTAGTATGCAGGTCGAATCACAGGGAGGTAAATTAAATTAAATTATTTATGTAATCTCTTGGGCGCGTTAGACACATCTTCGAGGTTGGTTTTGAAAGCAACGAAATTGAAATTATTATTGAATTAAGCACAGATCTGAATCTAATCAAATCTATATTCAATTCAAATGACCTAGGAAAGCAATAAAAGAAACAAAAATTAAGTTGCAGAAATTAAATAACAAACAGAAATAAATTAGGATTATCGTTGAAACTAATCAAACGATTAATCACTAATGAAATAAGTGCAAAACACAAATAGTGTTCTACCAAATCTAATTGTGTAGAACACTAGTTGATAAGAAAATAAAAAAAATACAGAAAATAAAAGAAGAAAAACTTTGTTAATGTAGGAGAAGATAGAAAATGGGATTGCTTTTTTTTTTTACAATGATACAATGGTCTTTATATACAGGATGTAGTCTCCTCTTTCTATGTAAATACAAGGCCCACAAAATAAATATATGAAAATAACCTTTCCAAAAATGATGGAATATTCCTTGCTTGATTGAAGAATTGTAATCAATGTCCTTCCTTGTGATGCATTGCACGGTCAGTGAGAAGATAAGGATGTGTTTAATTGAAGATGTGTAATTAAAACCTTCCCCTCTTTTCGCATGGCAATTAAATATGATTAATTTGAATTGAATTCCTGAAGGTATTATGCCAAATTTCAAAAAATCCTTAAGTGCATGCATTATATACATACATAAGAATATATACATATAACACATCACTATTCCATATATTCTTCAAAGCAAAGAAGGCAGTGTGAATGTTCTTTTCTTTAGCAAAAAGTGAGCTTGACGAGGATCGAACCCAGGTCTCTCTGTCCAGATTTCCGTGCCTTAACCAGTGTTCTACAGCTTCCTTTGTGATTGAAAACTTGTTGAGATGGGAAAGTAGCTTATTTCTCTTATCAAGTGGTCTTTAATAAAATGAAGGAGACTATTATTGAACCTGTGAAAACATACGAGAAAAATACCCAAAGTAACATTTATTTATTTACAAAAGATATAATATAAGAGTATAAAATAAACACATTTCTATGTTAATCAAATACCCCCACACTTATCTTTTACTCGTCCTCGAGTAAAACAAAAAATTAAAAACTAACTAGATAGGTCACACTTTTGTAGGAAGCACGATTGCATTGAGCGTATGCAACAAGCCGTTAAACCTCTAGGTGTCCCTAGTAGGACGAGTGGTGTCTCGTGAGGGTTTTCAGTGGATACTACCCACAAAATCCAAATGCAGTATGCTATGATTCTAATGAAACTACATGAATGCAATGGACATATGCAAAAATAAGAACGAAAAATGAAAACACGACTTATTTCAGGAAAGTGGTACAACAAATTAAGTTAATAATTTCTAATCAGTTGATTTTATTTTAGATACCTCGACTTGTCACAAATTTTCAATATAAATCAAGTTTTCAAATGTTAAATTCCAGTTTGGCCAGTTAGTTCGGTTGATAACATAGTGCAGCCATGAAATAAATTCTTAGTTTGCTTGGCACAGTTTGCAAAGTGGTATTCTAATTTTCTCATGTATGGCTAGTCAAATCAATAAGGTCAAGAAGTGTTTGGGCATCATCGCTTATTCTTTATTCTATAAAATTTTAAAATTTATGATTAAGTACATACACCTAACTAAAAAGACCAAGGTTTACCACCCATGCACTGCCTCGCGGACTAACGGAGAGTAGGTAAAGAGCTTGGCGGATTGTGCAGGCCGACTTTGACTTTGTCAACAACGTGTCGGTAATCCTTAGGTGTCCAATCTCATAAAATGAGACCAAGATATTCCAACGCTGACTTTGTCAACAACGTGTCGGATAGAGCTTGGCGGGTTTGCACACCAACGCTCGATATACAAGCAATGTTGGATACCCTTGGATTACTATTATTATTGAAATTATAAGCATAAAAGAGAGTGATGCGAATTCAACTTAACACAACTTAGTTTTAAAGATTTGATAAGCCAATATAAGTATTTTAAGTCCTCCACTTTTTTAAACAAAGTCTACAATATAGAATAGATTTCATGGCCATCACCTAAGAATCTCCCTATGTACCGGTTACACTATTATCCCTCAAAATTAAACTTTTCATTATATTTCTAATTCGAACTAAGTTGAGAGAGAAAAACACTATCAACTGGCTAAAAATTGTAAACTTATTTTGCTGTATCAATTGAAAATGAGTCGTATTTCAAAAAAAAAAATTATGGTATGTTACTACAATCTAAAATGTATGATAGTCCTACTTAAATGGCTGAAAATAAAAAGAAATAAAAACAAAGAAAATTAAAAAAGAAATAAAAACAAAGAAAAATGAAAATGGATGAAATGCAGACTCCCCCCCCCCCCCCCCCCCCCCACACTTGAACTAAACAGTGTCCACACTGTAACATTTTCTAAATTTGAAAGATCGTACCCAAAGATGGATTAAATGTAAAATGATTTGTAAAATGAAATGCAATCTAACTATATGTAAGAATGGATCATATGTACAATGATATATGCGTTTGCGATGTATGCGATGCAAAGAGTGCCACCAACTCCCCCCCCCCCCACACTTGGTTCTTGCCCTATGAATCCCATTTCCATTGTGTCTAGACATGTTTTCTGACAAGCAAGAGTTTTTGAAAACCATCTCATCTTTATACCTCGATTTGTAGTCCAGGAGATAAACATCTAGGGTCGTTCTAACCTGAAGTTTTTCAACCAAGCCAGCATTCCAAAGATAATTCATGTGTTCAACAAATTTATCAGTGTAATTGTTCAAAAATTTGTGATCGTATATAAATCCAGTGAAATTTGAATTCTGATTGTTGTTCAAAACTATGTGATCACATTTCTCAGTTTCATTAATTGACAATGTATTTTCGACACTGACAATTTCAAGTTCATTTGAAATCTCAAAATTTTCAAACTTGGATTCGTGGCCTAATTCTGTTTCATCCTCATTCGGCAACTCCTCTTCATTCAATCCAAAAAATTCATGTTCATTGAAATTCTTCTCCAACTCTGAGTTTTTGAAAAATTCAACATTTTCATTTTGTTCAACTTCTAGAATTTCAAGTTTTTCACAGCCTGAAAGAGGAAGGTCAAAATCTAAGCTTAAATCTTTTTTCTGAAAAGAGTTGAAGTCCAAATCATTTGTTGAATTTTGAAAAACTTCATCAAGATGATTATTCTCAATTTCCAAAGTCGTTATTTGAAAATTTTCAATGTCAGTAGAAATTGGATTATTTTCTGATTCAAGGCTTGTTTGAATTTGATTTTCTTGCTCACGTTGTTCTTTCAAGGATGTCAATAAACAAAGAAGTTCATCGACCTTTTTATTTAGTCTTTCTTCCCTCTCTCTAAGAATGTTAAGTCGATCGTTGATTTGAGAGCTCTCGTTTTGGATTTCTTGATTTTCAAAATTGTAGTCCACATCAATTCCACAATCAATATTATTTCCAATGTGGTAGTTGTTTGAATTTTCAGAAAACTGACAATGATATTGGAAATCATTTTGATGATAGAAATTTTGTTCATAACCAAAACTGTTAAAATTCGAGAGAGAATTGCAATTTTGGTTATTTTCAAGATGTTGATATGGGCTATAATTTTGAAAATTTTGGTTTTCAACCCCATAATGATGTGGATCAAAGCCATATTGAGATTCAAAGTTATTTTCATGTGGATGTGGCCCATAATCGAAGTTATTGAAATTTAAATTGAAATCGTCGTTTCGATTATATCTATGATTTTGAAAATGTTGGTCAATTGGAAAATTTTGAAAATTGGCATCGGGCTCACGAAATTTTGGAAAATCTTGCTTCATGAGTTGTATTTCATGCTCATACTCTTCCAGTGAACGTCTACTCAGGTTTTTATCCCACATTTCTCTCAAAGATTTTTTTGAATCAGACATTTGAATGCAATCAAGAGAAGACAGAAATTATTCTTAGTTCAAAATAGTATAAAGGAATGAGTTGTACTCTATTAATTAACTGACTCAATTAGAAGGGGGAAGAGGGTCTTATGGCCGTTCACGTATAGTATAAATACTAAGGGATACGACCAATGTTTTACGGGTAGTATGCAACCTCTTTTGCTAGAAGTTCAATAAATTGAACTACTATATATCTACGATCTAATTATACGAGACAATCAACTTTACAAAGCACCACTTTTCAATTATATTATTTTGAAATATGAAAATTTTATTGTTGAAAAACGATGAGAGCGATGATACAAGGTATGTAAATTCGTTCTTCACAAACAGATTCAGAAATTTCCGTCACAGAACAGACACAGAAATATAAATTGCAGAATTAAAATTTACATTCAAGCCGCTGCCCCTGCAGAATTTTTTTAGAACAATTGTCTATATTTTTTTTTCTTTTGCAGCAGAGCACCTGTAGAGTTTAAAGAAATTTACAGTGGAGTATGGCTGTCCGTCCAGTGAATTTGGGAAGCGCTAGCGTGTTCACACCCCACTTGGTGTGCAACCGCTCCAACAATTCAACTTGCAAATCTCTGAGTCCCTTGTTCGTTTGTTTGAATCCGTTTCTTCTTTTGGCTTCTAATTTGTTTTGAGTTTTTTCCTTTTTCCTTTTGTTTTTTTTTTTGCAAAAAAAATAAAACAAGCAAAAAATAAAATAAAAAGATAAACTAAGTTGAAAGGAAAACAAAAACTAGGCTAAGCTAAAATAAAACAACAGGACTCAAATGAAAAAAAATAATGGATCTAAAGCTCAACTAAGATAACGATGTGGACCCCTTTAGACTAAACACAAACAAAGCAGGGATTCACAATACAAAGCAG
This sequence comes from Allium sativum, assembly GCA_030737875.1. Lineage (NCBI taxonomy): Eukaryota > Viridiplantae > Streptophyta > Magnoliopsida > Asparagales > Amaryllidaceae > Allium > Allium sativum. The sequence continues at coordinate 312,009,646 of CM060912.1, forward strand.
CAAATCACAATTTCACTTTTAAGGACTTACACGTCCCTGTTTAATAGGAAAAAAAAATTCGTACCAACAAAATGTCTTAGAAACAAATCACTCTCAGGTCTCAATACAGAATACAACTTAAATCAGAAGAGTTGAATCAAACGAAAACTCTCGCCCCGTTTCCTTTTTTAGTTCTATTTCTTTCTGTCTATGAAATGATACCACAATTTAGCTTCCCAAAAACAATCGAACTACAAAGATATGGCCTTGCGTTATCAAGCAAATCAACCCGGTCCCCAATATACTCACCCCAAAACACAGCAGCAAAAATAAATACTCCCCACTCCTGCTAAACAAATAACCCACGCCAGCTATTATTCCTCAGAGAACACAAAAGAAAAAGAAAAAGAAAAAAAATCGAACAAACAGACTTACGCTTCCCCTTTTTTTTGTATTCGGTTCTGCAATTCGATACTGGGTTCGGAGTTTTGGTATGAGATTGTATGGGTTTGGATTGTCTGGTGGTTGAATGGCTTGTGAGTGAGGGAAGCTGGTGAGATAATGATCGGTTATGGGATTAATTCAGTGAAAAGGGGGGTTTGTTGAAGGTTATGTTCTGTGAAGTGATGACAGAAGTGGTTGGGGCAGACGATTGATGTTATGGGGGTAATGGACGGAGGATTGGGTTGTGAATGAGGGAGTGATGAATTTTTAACACTGAGTTTGGCTTGCAAAGGGGAAAAGATTGCGGCAGAAGAGAAAAAATTTAAATTTTTTTTTTCCAGTGCTCAGGGAAAGAGATTGAAAGAATTGGAAAGAAATTGAATTGTAAGGAGGAAGGGAAATAAATAAGAAGGGAAACAAATCAAACAAAATTTGCTTTGCTTCTTTTTTTTTTTTTTTTTTAAGAAAACCGTGAAGAGAATATAGGAAGGAAAGAGATTGTAAGAATGGAAAGAAATAAAGCAAAAGTTGAAAGTTTATATATATATATATATATATATATATATATATATATATATTTGTAAATAGAAGGAAGAAGAGACTACTCAAAAGAAAAGAAGGACTGAAAACGGGAAAAAAAACCAAGGAATTTTGGCAAGAATGGAAAGAAATAAGTCAAAATAGGGAATCTTTTTTTTTTTCTTTTTTTTTTTTTGAATTGCAACAGGAGAAACTAATGTACTAAAAGAAGAAATATGGTGAAAGGGAAAGAAATCGAATAGAATAATAGCAAGTTCTTTTTTTTTCTTTTGTAAGAAGGAAGAAAGAGGATATATAGAAAACAAGGAAGTGAATGAGGAAGGGAAGAAATCAGAAGAAAAAAAAATGGCAATAATTTTTTTTCTCTTGCTTAGTATATGACAGTACCAATGTAATTGATATGCCACAGCGCTAATCGAGATTTTTTCTATATACAAACGAAAAACAAAAGGAAAAATAAAATAAAAAAAACTAACACAAATCAGAAATTAAATAAATAATAAAATTTAATTGTTGCCTCCCCGGCAATGGCGCCAAAAACTTGATCGACGCTTTTCTATGAATCAGAAAAGCGCAAAATTTTAAATAATTCTGCAAGCATACAGATCGTGTAGTATGCAGGTCGAATCACAGGGAGGTAAATTAAATTAAATTATTTATGTAATCTCTTGGGCGCGTTAGACACATCTTCGAGGTTGGTTTTGAAAGCAACGAAATTGAAATTATTATTGAATTAAGCACAGATCTGAATCTAATCAAATCTATATTCAATTCAAATGACCTAGGAAAGCAATAAAAGAAACAAAAATTAAGTTGCAGAAATTAAATAACAAACAGAAATAAATTAGGATTATCGTTGAAACTAATCAAACGATTAATCACTAATGAAATAAGTGCACAACACAAATAGTGTTCTACCAAATCTAATTGTGTAGAACACTAGTTGATAAGAAAATAAAAAAAATACAGAAAATAAAAGAAGAAAAACTTTGTTAATGTAGGAGAAGATAGAAAATGGGATTTCTTTTTTTTTTTACAATGATACAATGGTCTTTATATACAGGATGTAGTCTCCTCTTTCTATGTGAATACAAGGCCCACAAAATAAATATATGAAAATAACCTTTCCAAAAATGATGGAATATTCCTTGCTTGATTGAAGAATTGTAATCAATGTCCTTCCTTGTGATGCATTGCACGGTCAGTGAGAAGATAAGGATGTGTTTAATTGAAGATGTGTAATTAAAACCTTCCCCTCTTTTCGCATGGCAATTAAATATGATTAATTTGAATTGAATTCCTGAAGGTATTATGCCAAATTTCAAAAAATCCTTAAGTGCATGCATTATATACATACATAAGAATATATACATATAACACATCACTATTCCATATATTCTTCAAAGCAAAGAAGGCAGTGTGAATGTTCTTTTCTTTAGCAAAAAATGAGCTTGACGGGGATCGAACCCAGGTCTCTCTGTCCAGATTTCCGTGCCTTAACCAGTGTGCTACAGCTTCCTTTGTGATTGAAAACTTGTTGAGATGGGAAAGTAGCTTATTTCTCTTATCAAGTGGTCTTTAATAAAATGAAGGAGACTATTATTGAACCTGTGAAAACATACGAGAAAAATACCCAAAGTAACATTTATTTATTTACAAAAGATAAAATATAAGAGTATAAAATAAACACATTTCTATGTTAATCATCCACCTTTGGACATTACCGGGTACTAAATGCATAATAAAAATATTAAAGTAACTTTGGCACATCATATTTCTTAACATACATAGGATAATATGACATAAAAAATATGTGTAGAATATGAATACAATCAAAATTCTAGAACAACTTAATAATAATCAACTTCCATTAATTTAATTATTCATACATGAAACAACTAAACCAACATAACAATTTACGTAATTTAATTCAAAATTGTATATCACCATACATGTAACATGCATAAAGTTAATTATTGACGACGTTTCATTACAAAAAAATAGAATAAGATAGAATGGTGTAAAGAACAACAATTAACTCGTTGAGTTGTTAGGAATAGTGTCAAGGACTGTTATTTCAATTGTTAGAATTTTGGCGTTTTAGATGATGGTTCTAGAGGTTATGGTTTGGAGCCCCTGAGATATCATAATGAGAGAACAACATAATTAAAGTATCAACCTTACTATAAAAATATATATTAAACTTAGATTGTTATCAAAATGATTTTTTTTATCATGGATAAGTGTACTGTAAACAACACAAAGATGAATTATATTTGCATAGAAAGAAGATAAAATAGAAGTTGGAATGTTATGTAGAAAAATGTCAAAAGTTGTCCAAGTAATTTTTATTAATCATGAAACAAATTTTGTAGTAACTATAACTTATTTGGAGATAAATTATGCGTTTTTTGATGAAAAGCTAAGATAAAACTTGAGCATCAATTAAATATGATAAATATCATTAATATCTTGGATGTTATTGACAGAAGTGAAACATATTAACTCCCCTCCTTGGGAAAATAAAATTATCTTATATGCAACTCAAAATTTAAAATATAATTCATTTAAATTAAATAAAATTGGCAATCATTTTTTAATTTCATTTTGTCTTCTCATGTAATCACCCTTAATCTTTTTACTACACGAATAAACTCGTAACTCGAAACATTGGTCATTGCTTTTATTTGAGGTTCGAATTTGATATTATCTATGGGTTTTTACTGAGGCAATATTCCATTGCCAATATGAATGTTTGTAATATTTAGTGTATACATCCAAAATACTTATAACTGCACTTAATCATTACAAATTAACATAAAATTTTAGCTTTTATTATATATAGAATATGCATGTACTGAATTTCTCGTATTATAAAGTAGATTTGAGGGAATACATTGGAAAATGATCCTCTATTATGGGAAATATAATACAAAACCGAATTTAACAAATGAAAATGATAATGAAAGCAAAAAACAATCTCAATAAATTTTACAAGATAAGTTTCGTTGCAAAGAAATCTACCATACGGAGGTTAAGAAAAAAAAGAGGGGGATATTAAATTAAATATATTTAAGGATAGAAACCTAAAAAAAGAACACTAAGTTATTAATGATATTGGGTAACTATTGCACATAATAACAACGTTAAGAAAACCATTGAATATTTGAAAGGTGAAAATAAAAATTATAAGTTGGAAATTAGAAGAATTAAGTTTTTAAGGCGAAAATGGTAGAGGTGAGAGATTAATATTGGAACCATATTCAAATTTATGTATAATAGAAATATTCCAAGTGAAAACCAATCGTAATGTTTGGATCAATAATTAGAAAAAACATTGTATATCTAAATCATACTTCAAGTCTATCAAAACTATAGAAAAAATGTACATCAAACACAATTAAAAAAATTCTAACTACCAATATTTGGATTCATGCAACATTGCCTCCTTGAAGAAAAATATCACAATTCAAAGGCATAATGTTACGCATTTAACCATGCTAATAGCAAATTTGCATTCTGGTCTACGCATTATTAGCACTTTTCCAAATTTCATGGTTTTTGCTACAAAATAGGATCAACTTCCATATCATGCTTCGATTTGCCATTTAAACCACGAAATCTTTCGCAGTCTGTTATATATCAATTGATTAGGCTTGTCCACCTTTGGCACAAGAAATCTTCTTTGCATAATTATGAAGCATAAAGCAAAATGGAAAGACACAAATTACGAAGGGCAAAAAATTTGAAAAAATGAAAGATACAACTTTACATTTATTATCTATTAAATAAAGTGAGCATCAATTAAATATGATAAATATCATCAATATTTTGGGTGCTATTGACAGAAGTGAAACATATTAACTCCCCTCCTTGGGCAAATAAAATTATCTTAAATGCAACTCAAAATTTAAAATATAATTCATTTAAATTAAAAAAATTGGCAATCATTTTTGAATTTCATTTTGTCTTCTCATGCAATCGTCCTTATCTTTTTACTATATGATGAACTCATAACTCTAAACACTGGTCATTGCTTTTATTTGATGTTCGAATTTGACGTTATTTATGAGTTTTTACTAAGGCAATAATCCATTGCCAATATAAATGTTTGTAATATTTAGTGTATACATCCAGAATACTTATAACTGTACTTAATCATTACAAATTAACATAAAAGTTTAGCTTTTATTATATATAGAATATGCGTGTACTGAATTTCTCGTATTATAAATTATATTTGAGGGAATACATTAGAAATTGATCCTCTATTATGGAAAATATAATACTAAATAGAATTTGATAAATGAAAATGATAATGAAAGCAAAAGGCAATCTCAATAAAATAAATTTTGTAAGATAAGTTTCATTGCAAAAGAAATCTACCATATGGAAGTTAAGAAAACAAAAGATGGGGATATTAAATTCAATATAGTTAAGGATAGAAACTTAAAAAAAGAACACCGAGTTATTAATGATATTGGGTAACTATTGCACATAATAACATCATTAATAAAACCATTGAATATTTGAAAGGTACAAATAAAAATTATAAGTTGGAAAATAGAAGAATTAAGTTTCTAAGGTGAAAATGGTAGAGATGAGAGATAAATACTAAAACCATATTCAATTTTATGTATAATAGAAATATTCCAAGTGAAAACCAATCGTAATGTTTGGATCAATAATTAGAAAAAACATTGTATATCTAAATCATACTTCAAGTCTATTAAAACTATAGAAAAACTATACATCAAATACAGTTAAAAAAAAAATCTAACCACTAAAATTTTGATTCATGCAACATTGTCTCTTTGAAGAAAAATCTCACAATTCAAAGGCATAATGTTACACATTTAACCATGCTAATAGCAAATTTGCATTCTAGTCTGCGCACTACTGGCACTTTTCCAAATTTCATGGTTTTTGCTACAAAATAGAATCCACTTCCATATCATGCTTCGATTTTCCATTTAAACCACGAAATCTTTCGCAGTCTATTATAGATCAATTGATTAGGCTTGTCCACCCTTGGCACAAGAAATCTTCTTTGCATAATTATGAAGCATAAAGCAAAATGGAAAGACACAAATTATGAAGGACAAAAAGTTTGAAAAAATGAAAGACGCAACTTTACATTTATTACAAAAAAAAAATCATGTATTGTACACATGTGGAATGATCAAAAAAACATATGTACTTATTAGAACTTTTCTAGAAATATAAATGAGTAACCAATTCTTATCCAACATTATACGGCAAGTAGCTTTCAAATCTATAATATGTCTAAGTACAAATGTCATTAGAAATATAAAGAGAATTTACTCATCGCTTGCAACCTAAACAACACTTAATCATACAATCAACCAAATTAGTAGCTTCAAACAATCATAATTTATATAAACAAATCATAAGATTGAATTCAAAATTCTAATAGCACATCTATTTCAATACGTAATAGAGTTACAATGAATCAAGCAATTTCTAACATACCATTAGTTAAATAGAAAAGTCATTATAAATAATAACTGGAAATTTTAATAACAAACAAATCATTATGTAGGACTAAAAATTTATGATGCTATTTGTCAACAATTTGTATCATTAAAAATTCAAAAGTAATAGATCCTAAAATCATAACGGACCTATTCTCAAGAAGGAATGTCCATGATAAATACAACAAATATTTTTCTAGTTCATTACAATGTCGAGACATCGTGTACTTATAAAAAAATTAGAGTATTAGTTTTTTTGCAAATATAATTTATTAATCAGCTTGCGAATAAATAAATAGCAAAATAGCATTTTTTTTTGTGCGTTAAGATGCATATGCATATGATTTTAAAGCCCATATTCATTCAGTTTGACATAGAACAAAATGACGATTTGTAAAATTAGAAAGTAACAAACACATGAAAACAAAGTTATAACCCATAATGGGAGTAAAAAAGGATGGCATTTATCTAATTAAGGTATAAAATGAATTACCATAAATTAAAATGTGATTGGTGGAGATACAAAAAGGATAAAATAATAGAACATAATTGAAGGAAATAAATAGCTGAAATTGAGCAAGAAATCGACATATATTCAACCTATATTTATTTTCTCATATAATAAAGTGGATTTGAAGAAAGGTATTGAAAATTTATCCTATAATATTGAAAAAAAATTGAGAATGGAATTTTATAAATGAAAATGAAACAAATAAACAATTTTAATAAATTGCAAGATAATTTTAGCTTAAGATGAAATCTAAAGCATTGATTATAAGAGAACTTTAGAGGGAAAATTTAAGTCAAGCATTTTTTGATGATAGAAAATTTAAAAATGGAAACAGTTATTATTAATAATAGTTAGCAATTTTCATATGTAAGGACAATGCTAAGGTAACTATTGAATGCATGTTTGATGGAGATAAATGAAACTTATAAGTTAAAAATTAGGATAACTCGGTTTTTGAGGTGAAATGGAAAAACAAATGCCTAAAAATAGTTCATAAAGAAAATCTTAAGGCCTAAACCATTGGAACAACATACATATCATCAAAAATCGTGGAAGTCGTTAGTTGTACATAAAACAAAATGAAAATTTATAAACTTAGAAATGAGTAAAAATTGGAAAACAAAGTTAAAATTCGAAAATAGGAATGAAGAAGGGCAACATATCTCTATTTTAAGGTAGAAAGTGAATTAGATTACGATAGAAATATATATTTTATGGTAAAAAAAAACACAATGTAATATTTCAAGCCATACCTAAAATGAATTGAATATTACATGCCTAAAAGCATTTAAGGAAAATGTTATGCTAACCATTAAATACATGTTTGGAAATGGTAAATGAAAACTACAGAGTAAAAAAATAAGAGAATTAAGTTTTAAGGTGAAAATGAATGAGAAGAGATGATTATGGAGACCCTATTTGATTTTATATATAATATATTCTGAAAATTATAATTGAAAATAAATCATAACATAAAAACAAAAAATATTTTTGCACAATGTTTTCATTGCTAAATAAATTCTCGTCAAAATCGATCGTTATTTTAGTGTACATGGACAATTGGAACATAAAAAACAAAAATGGAGCATTATAATTTCAAACGGAAATCCATAAAGAACAACGAAACATATGCTTTAAAATAGTTTATAAAATAAATGTTAGTAAATCAACCATTAGAACATAAAAAACACAAATGGAGCATTATAATTTCAAACGGAAATCCATAAAGAACGACGAAACATATGCTTTAAAATAGTTTATAAAATAGATGTTAGTAAGTCAACCATTAGAGCGATATATAGATAAACAAACGTCATAAAATTTTCAAAGTCATTGAAATCATTAATTATACTTAGAGCAACCTACATAGTGAAGACCTATAAATTTAAAACTAGTGAATACATGAAAATAATGTCGATATCCAAATACAGGATCGAAGAAGAATGACGTCTACCTATTTAGAGTAGAAAGTCAATTAGATCACGATGGAGAGTTGAATTTTGTTGATGAACCAAAAAGCATAATACAATGGAACATAACCAAAGGAAGCGCAAAGCTGAAATTGGGCAGAGAATCAATTAGATTAATGTAAAAAATATACATTTTACCGAAGAAACAAAAAGTATAAAGCAATAGAACTTAATCAAAGGAACAAATTAAAATAAATTTAAAGTTTTTAATATATATATATAAGTTTATATAGTTTTATAGTTTCAAACCTTGTAATTTTACAAATATTTTTACATAATTTTATGATTTCATACTATTTTACACTTTATATTATTCATTTATATCACTAAGTTTTGATTCAAGAGTTTCCAGAATAATATAAATGTTTAAACTCTTGAAAAATAGTTTTAAAAATAAAATCACTATACATATGTCGACATACATATAAGGTGTAACGAACACGGATTTTCGACCATGGAAATCGACACAACACACCACGTCGACTATTCAAGCATCAGAAATACATGACCATTAAAAGAAAGAAGTTAGAGGGTGAGAAATAGAAAGAAAGAAAACTTAGAATAGAAGAAGAAGAACACAACATAACAGAGTAAACACGAATCTCACAGCGGAACTAATAAAATATATTATATAACAACTTTGGAAATACAAACTGGTTACTGTACATACATACCATTATCATATAATATCAACTGCGGAAATAAACTCTATATATATCTAACTATAAAGCCTCCTGCTCCGTGCTCCTCCACGTATCTGAAAAATCCCGACTACTTGACTGCCCATACAAATTTAGGCACCTAAGGGTTTAGGGAAAACAAAACAAAATAAACTCTGGGCTAGTCATGTGACTGGTGTGAGTAAACTCTAATCACTAGGTTTAACTTTTAAAATCCTTTTTAAAAGAAATGATAATCATAAGACCGATGCACATATAATCACGGACGGTTTTTACCTTACGATAACCTAAAATATTTCTTAAGATCAATATTTTCTGATATTATAATAATGTCTAAATCAAGTAAATAGCAATCTAACAGAACGCTTTCATCTCATGCTTTGCATACATAATATACAATCAAAAACAACAGGCTCTTATTGGGTAATGGATTTCCAACTATGACAAGGTATGGAATCACCTTCCGATCAGTGTACTCTAGAAGCGATACACTGGAGTTCAACAAGAACATCTTGTAACTCAGCCACACATGACCGACCATTCATTTCGCTTGAATGTTCCGAATATATTATCACCTTCAAAACGTTTTCTTTTTAATCATTATTCACTTTAAAATGTGAATATTATTTCTTTACAGAAAACTAAACTCATTTTATTAAATTAGATCTTGATTTAAATAAAATATTTCCAATACAGTTTAAAATCCCATCTATCTAGTTCTTTTATAAATTCATATTCGTATTTCACTCCATATACTCCATTTATAAATCAACTTCCTGTTAAATAAATATCAAGTTTACAACTTCATCTCGATTACCTATTTAATTTTTAATTATTTGTCTTAAAGAAAATATTAACTATCTTGCCAATTATTGAATTATATAATATATTATTTATAACAATAAATCATTTTAATAACATTCGACATCATCGAATTTAAATTACAAATCCTTATTGATTTGTTTCAATTCTATTCCCATTTCGAATATCGAAATAATTTCAGTGTTTTCTTTTGAACCGATTTCCATTTTTTCCTTTTAAATAAATTCTTTTCTTGAATTTATAATTTAAAACTATTAAATAATAATCATATTACTTCGTTTATGTTTACAAATCAAATTAGTTGTTTCTATATAATAAAAAAAGTTATTATATTCTAACAAATCGAAATTCCATTTATATTTGAAAATAGAGATTCCTTTTTAAAACCCCAATTCCTTTTTTAATATATTCGAATATATTTTTTGTATTTAATATCAATTAATTCAAGTCAATATTGTTCAAATATCACAAACATACAATAATCAACACCAGATTATTTATCACATCATATAATGCAATATATGAAAAACAATAATATAATTGTTCAGGAATCCAGTTGGATCCCTCCAACCTATTTCCCTGCACCCACAGTGTTAACCAACAATTATTTCATATCAATATGAAATAAATAGAATCGATATTTAACTAACGATTTATATATATAACTGTGTTTGTAATTTCAAATAATTAATAAACATATCATCCAAATAAGCATCACACACAACATTCAGTCATTTTTATCAATATTAAATAATGTTTATAACTTTAAAACTAAACAGAGTTAGTGAGATTACTCACCTTGGCTGTTAATCGTTACATAACGATTTATGGTCGATAAACCCAATCAACTGTTTAATTTTGTCATAAATACAAACGAGCTCCAAATGGTTTCAAACCAGCTTCGCAGCGTAGTCTGTGATCCTACGATTCCAATGATACCAAAGTTTCAAAATTCTGATAATGTGAGAATGAATTATTAAGTTAACAAGTTAACGTACTAATTAAATTAATTAAAACTTGAATATATATTTGGTTCGGCTTTACCGATTTTAAACGACCCATAACAAGGTACCCATGCTTGCCTCAAACAACTTCTTCCCTTTAAAAACTCAAACGTAAGCTCCTGTATACACTTTGGAACCACCTAACTCCTTCCGTCAGTTTTCAACGAGTACACATGTACCAATGAACTAAGTATTACTATGCCTGAACCAAGGTAACTGTGGCCTATAACATTCTCAGTAATACTGGTAAATGTGCATTTTGCTTATAAAAGACCATTATATAACCCTCCAGTATTACTGACCATGCAGTGCATATATCCAGTCAACAAAGTAGTTTGAAGCAGAACGCAAGAACGCATGTATTTTCGCTCGATACAATCATTGCTGCATTGATAAAAGGAATAATGTTTCTTCTTCACCAAGCCTAGAAAAAGAAAGTAATGAGAGGTATACATTCATGCGTCGACATTCATACTGCTGATGTATCTACATCTGACGTCTAGGATTGAACTTAACTGATATTGTAACATATTTGATTTTTATTTTATAATAGAAAAACTGGGCTTTACCATAAACCACCGTCGGCCCATCACCCCACTAAAATCCAGACCCGCGCCCACCAAGTATTTCTTCTTCTTCCAGATGGAAAAACAATCCTCTTTCCAGTACTTTATAAAACATTTCTCCGCTCACCCTTCCACTTCCATGACTCACGGAAAAACCCAAGAAATAACCGCCTGCCCCATATATTTCCAACGCGTTCATTTGACTATCTCTCCTCATCAGCTTGTCTTCTTATTACTTTACTTCATACATTCCAAAACCGAGAATACTATACTTTATTTCTCCTCCCAGTGTCCTCCTCCACCAACGCTTGAGAAAACCGACATCTACTACTATGCTTCCATGCAAAAACTTCAGTAAACCGTTTTCGTGCATTTAAATCCCCCTCCCCCTTCACGAGAAAGAAACAAACAGGAATGCTAAAATTCTTGAAATAAACATGTAACTCTTCCAAAAACACCCATCAGTTGCGCCATACCTAAGGAAACCAGGCACCATCACTTGCCCCATACTATTCACCCCCCCTCCCCCCACATCAGGCCGCCAGGCTGCTGCCACAACTGTCGATCTGAATCCCCCTTCCAGTCTCCCCATACTTTGAAGTTAGCTATCCTAGCCAACTGTTCGATGTTGGAATATCAGAGAAACGGCATCACTGTGACAACCCGCCCCGCACCAACTGACATTTACTCCAATAGTGCATTGTACACATGTATAGTTAGCACGGGACGGTCGTCAGAAGAAAAGGAAAGAAGAGAATGAACTAACAAGGAACCGGTAGAATGTCTCACAGTGCATGGAACAAAATATAATAACAAAATACTTGACATAAAACAGGTGAGACAATGCATAAGCTGGAAACAAACTATCATAGCAGCGGAAAATCCAAAGTACAGCTTATGATCCAAAGCCAACATTATTACAACTTTTAAAAACTGTCTCAAAAAGATAAACAAGAAAGGTACACTACTTATGCCCAAAGTAGTGACTAGCAACGACACAGGGAGAATATATGTATATATCATACGTGGAAGCCTCCTGCTCGCCTCCGAATCCGCTACTCGCGCATCACCAGCTAACCTGTCTCTAGTCTGCTTGTGTGAGCACCCAGAGTAATAAGAAGAGACATAAAACTCTGGGTCAAACGAAAAGTCTGGTGTGAGCGATAAGCAGTTAAACAGAACAATAACAGGTATACTAAACCATACCTGAACCTGGACCTGCAACCAAAGAGTTAGCACTACATACTGTACAACACTCTAAGGGCCACTGAAAAAATGGTGTACAGATAACAGGGGTGGGGGTGTGCATGTCATAGTGATGGCAAACAATCGAACATAAAAACCATCCTCACATCTCTCACTCAGTGCGTAAAGCATACGATATCCACCACTTCGATCACCCAATACTTTGCTATGATCACTTTGCCCCATGAAGTCATAATGGCTTCACTGCACTGATCCATAGCCACTAATCCTTCTCTATGTCCACTTTGCCCCATGGAGTCGTACACACCCCACTCACTGGCTCATAGCCTTACTAATCCTTTACTATGTCCAATCTGCCCCATGGAGTCACAATGGCTCCACTGCACTGGCTCATAATCTTACTACGATCACTTTGCCCCTCAAGTCATGATGACTCTACTGCACTGATACGTAGTCCTGCTACGATCACTTTGCCCCTCGAGTCGTGATGACTCTACTGCACTAATACGTAGCCCATCATTCCCTTTCAGTGGTGAATCGAAGTTATGAACGTCGACAACTCCTTAGCACACGTTCCGCAGCAAAGCCCAACCATGAAGTGAACTCATTGGTTCCCAACTGGATGCTGAGCTCTAACTTCCATTTGGACTACCTTTGCATCTCGGGTTATTGGTCATCACTGGATCGGTTCATATCTCCCCCTAATCATTAGTTCGGTTCGGATCGGAGTGCTCCTCCCTAAGCAATCAGATCGGTTCGGAATCTCCAGCACAAATCTTCCTCTCTGCTCCGGATCGGATCGAAATCTATACCCCCTGGCAAGCTTCTTCGGATCGGATCAAAGGTACCATCGGTTCGGGTCGGAGCACAGGCTTCCTCCTTTTCTCCCAACGTTGGATCGGAGGTCTTCTTAGAATGATGGATCGGATCGGCCTCCTTCAGAGCACACCAGGTTGGATCGGAGTCTCCAAGTTGCGTTGCCATATAATGTTAACGGAGAGTATCAGAGCTTCTTAACTCGCGTGGGAGGTGGTTCGGATCGGGTCCTTTTCTCCGTTCCGATCCGGATCGGCCAATTTCCTGCACTTTTTCCAGCAAGCAGTTTACACCACTCGACGGCGTTTTCGACCACTCTAACTATTATAATCAATCACAAAGCATACCACAAAGTCATAGAAACCAATAGAAGTGACCACAAACACCTAAACATCTGTATGATAAGTTAAAATGGATCAAACATAGCCAAAACCCATATTTTCCCTTAAACATGTTCAAGCATAATTAATGATGGGATTAGCAAAACTTAACCAAATTAACCCAAGTTCATATCAGAGGTCTAAAACATCATTTAAGAATTTATAAATATTTTTCCAGAATTTTATCATGTTTAAATTCGCTAATTAACACTAATTACCCTTAATTAACCATAATTAGTGAGGAACTATGCAAATCACTCGCCTTAGCCACAAATAAACCTTAGATCTGAAATAAATCTCTGATTTGGAACAAATACTGATGCTAAACAGCAGCTTTAATCTTGATTTGGTGAAGATCTCCCTAGAATTGATGTTGCTAAGCTTAATCCTTGATTAGAAAGTGATTTGGAGGTGATTTAGAGGTTGGAGGCCATTTTTAGGGTTTCTAAGAGGTAAGTGGAGGCTAGAAAACTGAAATGGAATGAAACCCTAACTCTTTTCAGCCTCCCCATAACCCTAATCCCGAAATGGGTTATGGGCTCATTCACTAATTACCCTATATGGCCCGGTTAAGCAGTTTTTCACCTTCCAAACCTTATTTCAGCCATATCTCCCAAACGGTAAGTCCGTTTGGCTATTATGACCACTCTACGGAAAGTTAAACCATCAAACGAATCTAATGGAAGTGGTTTCAGGTCAAAATTCCTTTCCAGTCAAAATCTATGGCTAAAACAAGACCAGCTAGGGGCAAAATGGTCATTTAAAAATCGGCAATAATCATGAACATGGGAAATGACCCCAATAGTCGTATCCCAAAGTCACATGACCATACGCCTTCATATAAGAAAGAAATAAATATTCTACAATCCTTCGATGCGTAGAATGCGAGTTATTACATTCCCCCTCCCCCCTTAAGAAATTTGGCCCCCGAAATTCCCTAACCAAAACACACAAAGGGTCCCGCATGCCTATCAACCATAACACAACAATCAAATATGCAAAACAAGCAAAGCAAGTCCATCCTAGCATGCAAATAACTAAATGATGAAGTAAATCTTAGCAGGCAAAGAGTTCTGGATACGTTTTCCTAATGCTCTCCCCTGTTTCCCACGTACAGTCATTCTCGTTCTCGCCCCACTGAACCTTAACTAGCTTCACCGCCTTCCTGCGAAGTTGCTTCGTATCATGCTCGACAATACGAATCGGCTTGTGGTTCCCAACCGCCTTGGGTTCCACTTCGAAGTCCTCTAACTGATTAGGTGAAATAGTCATATCTGGGTCGTGCATGAACTCCCTTAGTTGGGAAACATGAAATACGTTGTGAACTCCCGCCATCTTCTCTGCTAAGTCAACTCTATATGCCAAATTCCCAACTTGTTCAAGAACTGGGAATGGGCCAACAAATCTTGGTGCCAACTTGCCTCTCCTGCCAAATCGTATCACGCTCTTCAACGGAAAAACCTTGAGAAACACCAAGTCACCAACGGAGAATTTTAAGTCTTTTCTCCTTTTGTCAGCATAACTCTTCTGCCTATCCTGGGCAGCCGTCATCCGTTGTTGAATGTTCTTAATCTTATCTGAAGTTTCCCTCACCACATCTGGTCCAAGCATACATTTCTCGCCAGTCTCTATCCAACATGATGGTGAGTTGCACGGTCTTCCGTATAAAGCTTCATATGGAGCCATACCGATACTGGATTGGTAGTTATTATTATATGCAAACTCTACTAGATGCAAATGGTCATCCCATGATCCAACAAAATCCAATATACAAGCTCTCAAGTGATCTTCCAATATACGATTCACCCTCTCTGTTTGACCATCAGTTTGAGGATGATACGTGGTACTGAGATATAGTTCCCACCCTAGAGCCTCTTGTAAGCTCTTCCAAAACCCACTAGTGAACAACGGGTCTCGGTCACTCACAATGCTTTTAGGTACTCCATGAAATCTCACTACCCACTTCATATACAACTCTGCTAACTTAACTGCCGTTCTGGTCGATTTGACTGGTATAAATCTTGCACTCTTAGTCAATCGATCCACAATTACCCAAATGTTATCATGTCCCGATTTAGTCCTTGGTAAACCATCAATGAAATCCATCGAGACTTGCTCGCATTTCCATTCGGGAATTTCTAATGGTTGCAACAAACCACTAGGCTTCTTTTGCTCGGCTTTAACTAGCTGGCAATTCATGCACTTGGATATAAACTTCCCAACATCTCTTTTCATCCCTTCCCAGTAGTAAGTCTGCTTCATGTCTCGATACATCTTATCACCACCGGGGTGTATAGTCAGTTTTGAGTAATGACATTCCCTAAGCACTTCATCACTCAAACCATTCACGTTGGGTACAACTAGTCTTCCATTCTTTCGAAGCCATCTTTCTCGATCAAGCCCATACAAACTCATCTCCTCACCGTCGATATTCATCTCTAACTTGGAGATGATTTCCAATAGACTAGGATCGTCCCTCTGACTGGAATCAATCCTCTCAATCATGGTGGGTCTGATCGTCAAACTAGCTAATATCTCTAGATCCAATTCGCACTTTGGTCTGAAATCATACGCTGCGATATACTCTAGTTGCTTCCATTCAAGAAACATAGCCCCTAAACTGGCATGTCTCCTACTCAAGGCATCGACTACCACATTGCCTTTCCCAGGTGTATATGCGATATCAGAATCATACGAAGCCAAGAACTCTAACCATCTTTGGTGACGGAGATTCAAATCCTTCTGGGAGAAGAGAAACTTTAACGATTTATGATCAGTAAACAACTCAAATCTCTCTCCCAAGAGATAATGTCTCCACATCTTCAATGCGAACACAATCGCTGCCAGTTCCAAATCATGGATAGAATACTTTTTCTCATGCGGCTTTAGTTGCCGACTAGCATAAGCTACAACCCTATCTCCTTGCATTAATACATCACCTAGTCCGGTACCACAAGCATCCGTGTATACCGTCATCTCTTCATTCCCTTTAGGAATGACTAATACTGGCACATGCATCAACTTTTCTTTTAGACTTTTGAATGCATTCTCACACACTCCGTCCCAGACGAAGGCTTGATTCTTCTTAGTCAACTGAGTCAACGGTGCTGTTATCTTGGAGAAGTTTTGGATAAACTTACGATAATATCCAGCTAACCACAAGAAGCTTCTTACGTCTGTTGCATTCTTGGGCGCAGGCCAATCCTGTACCATAGCCACCTTCGCAGGGTCCACGGCAATACCATTCTCTGAAACAACATGGCCCAAGAGTCTCACTTCCCTCCTCCAGAAGTGACACTTAGAAAACTTCGCTTTCAATTGGTGTTTTCTCAACACCTCCATCACTATCCTCAGATGTCCCTTGTGTTCTTCCTCTGTCCTTAAGTAAACAAGGATGTCGTCTACGAACACAAGAACAAACTTATTCAATTGATCTCTGAATAACCGATTCATAAGATCCACGAAGTATGCTGGTGCATTGGTCAACCCAAATGGCATGACCAACCACTCATAGAATCCAGACGGCGTCCTAAATGTCGTTTTCGGAACACTCTCAGCCGCTACTCGAAGCTGATGAAATCCTGCCGCGAGGTCTAACTGGGAGAACAATCTTGCTCCTTCCAGTTGATCAAACAAATCATCTATCCGTGGTAGAGGATACTTATTCTTCCTCGTCACCTTATTCAACTCGCGATAGTCCACACACAAACGAAGGGAACCATCTTCCTTAGTGGCAAACACAACTGGTGCTCCCCACTCGGAGACACTTCTTCTTATAAACCCCTTCTTCAAAAAATCGCTTACTTGCACCCCGAGCTCTCGCTGCTCCCTTGGTACCAAACGACGAAGTGGCATCACTATAGGTCTGGCATCTTTCACTAAATCAATATGGAACTCAATCTCTCGGTGTGGTGGAAGCCCGGTCACCTCCTCGAAGATGTCCGGATACTGGCCAACCACGGGCACATCTGACAACTCATCATGCGGGATGTCGAGGGAATTTATAAAACTAGCCATTACCCCATCACTAGGTAGACTACCAAACACTACCCTCCGCCCATCATCTGCTCTAACTGTCACCAAAAGCCCTCACAGTCTACCACCACCCCGTATCTTTGGAGCCAATCGACTCCCAATATAATGTCATACCCAGTAAAGCCCAAAACAAAGCAATCACAAACAAACATACATCCATGACTCGATAAGACCAAATTTCGGCAAATCATACTAAGGTTGGTTGAACCACCAATCGGGTTCGTCACAACCAACGGTCTATCGACTATTTCGGGTACCAGTCCCAACCTATCTACCAGGTCACTAGATATGAAGGAACGGGAAGCCCCAGTATCAAACAAAACTCGAACTGGAACATCCTGAATAGAAAGCAGGAATAGCACCGATAGCATATGCTTTCACAGTCTGCTTCTCCTTAAGAGGTTGTGGACATTTATCTTTATGATGTCCCACTTGGCCACAGTTGTAGCACTTCTTATCCGCTGGCTTGGCCCGACATTCCTTGGCATAATGGCCCTTCTTACCACAGCTGAAGCACTCAACATCTTTCTTGCTCTTTTTCTGGCCATCCTTAGTTTGGTTCTGCTTCCTCTTGTTCTGAGTGTTATTCTTGCCTCCACCGCCTACTTGTGGCTTAAGCACTTCTGCAGATGCAACCTCAGTCTTTGACTTAGGGTAAAGACTCTCTGATCTCAAAGCTTTCCCTACAATCGATTCAAAAGTCTCATCGATGTGGTTGATAAGCCTTTCCCCCAAGTATCCATCCAAACCAGTAATGAATTTCTCATTCTTGTTCTCAGGAGTATCGATAAGGGATAATCCATACTTCGACAAGTGTCGAACTCAGCAATATAGTCTGAGATTGCCCTACCATTCTGCTTAAGCTCCAAGAACTTCCTAAACATTTCCGACTTCTGAGCAGCTAGGATAAGCTTATCGCTAAAGCGAGCCTTAAACTGATCCCAAGTAACCTGATCTTCTGGAGTGGCTATCTTAATAGCGTTCCACCAATTCATCGCTCGCCCTTGCAGCTGACGAGACACTAGCCTTCCCTTCATCACATCCTCGATACCCAAGTCGTCGAAGATACGATCACAGCTATCTAACCAATCCTGAACATTCGTGGCCGACTCCGTTCCGTGGAACGGCTTCCCACCAAGGTTAGTGTAATCCTTGCACAGCTTGGCGAAATCGACCCTAGGCACCTGCACTATTGTACCACCACCATTTCCAGCATTGGGAGCTGCCCCTTGCACATCCCTAAGCATTTCTCTCATGAGGTTAGTAAACATCGCCCTCATGTCAGTAGCATTCCCATTATTGGCTCCTCTACCAGCATCTCTTGCGTATCGGCTCATCGTTCAATCTGTAAAGAGAAAACGATTAACCATCTTCATAGTGGTGCTAGTGCAGTGCGACTTCATCCTTATACTACTAATAGTATATATATATATAGCTTTTGAAAACCAAAGTAATCACAAATACGCACTCTCATATACGTACTATCTCTCCCTAGTGTCTTTCTCTAGGTTAACTACGCAACCTAGAGCTCTGATACCAAATGTGACAACCCGCCCCGCACCAACCGACATTTACTCCAAAAGTGTGTTGTACACATGTCTAGTTAGCACGGGACGGTCGCCAGAAGAAAAGGAAAGAAGAGAATACACTAATAAGGAACCTGTAGAATGTCTCACAGTGCATGGAACAAAATATAATAACAAAATACTTGACATAAAACAGGTGAGACAATGCATAAGCTGGAAACAAACTATCATAGCAGCGGAAAATCCAAAGTACAGCTTATGATCCAAAGCCAACATTATTACAACTTTTAAAAACTGTCTCAAAAAGCTAAACAAGAAAGGTACACTACTAATGCCCAAAGTAGTGACCAGCAACGACACAGGGAGAATATCTATATATATCATACGTGGAAGCCTCCTGATCGCCTCCGAATCCGCTACTCACGCATCACAGATAACCTGTCTCTAGTCTGCTCGTGTGAGGACCCAGAGTAATAAGAGAGACATAAAATTCTGGGTCAAACGAAAAGTCTGGTGTGAGCAATAAGCAGTTAAACAGAACAATAACAGGTATACTAAACCATACCTGAACCTGGACCTGCAACCAAAGAGTTAGCACTACATACTGTACAACACTCTAAGGTGCCACTGGATAAATGGTGTACAGATAACGGGGGTGGGGGTGTGCATGTCATAGTGATGGCAAACAATCAAACATAGCAACCATCCTCATATCTCTCACTCGGTGCGTAAAGCATAAGATATCCACCACTTCGATCACCCAATACTTTGCTATGATCACTTTGCCCCCATGAAGTCACAATGGCTTCACTGCACTGATCCATAGCCACTAATCCTTCGCTACGTCCACTTTGCCCCATGGAGTCCTACACACCCCACTGCACTGGCTCATAGCCTTACTAATCCTTTACAATGTCCACTCTGCCCCATGGAGTCACAATGGCTCCACGGCACTGGCTCATAGTTTTACTACGATCACTTTGCCCCTCGAGTCGTGATGACTCTGCTGCACTGATACATAGTCCTGCTATGATCACTTTGCCGCTCGAGTCATGATGACTCTACTGCACTGATACATAGCCCATCATTCCCTTTCAGTGGTGAATCGAAGTTATGAACGTCTACAACTCCTTAGCACACGTTCCACAGCAAAGCTCAACCATGAAGTGAACTCATTGGTTCCCAACTGGATCCTAAGCTCTAACTTCCATTTGGACTACCTTTGCACCTCGGGTTATTGGTCATCACTGGATCGGTTCGGATCTCCCCCTAATCGTCAGTTCGGATTGGAATGCTGCTCCCTAATCAGATCGGTTCAGAATCTCCAGCACAAACCTTCCTCTCTGCTCCGGATCGGATCGAGGTCTACACTCCCTGGAAAGCTTCTTCGGATTGGATCGGAAGGTACCATCGGTTCGGGTCAGAGCACAGGCTTCCTCCTTTTCTCCCAACGTTGGATCGGAGGTCTTCTTGGAGTGATGGATCGGACCGGCCTCCTTCAGAGCACACCGGGTCGGATCGGAGTCTCCAAGTCGCGTTGCCATACAATGTTAACGGAGAGGATCGGAGCTTCTGAACTCGCGTGGGAGGTGGTTCGGATCGGGTCCTTTTCTCCGTTCTGATCCGGATCGGCCAATTTCCTGCACTTTTTACAGTAAGCAGTTTACGCAACTCGACGGCATTTTCGACCACTCTAACTATTCTAATCAATCACAAAGCATACCACAAAGTCATAGCAACCAATAAAAGTGACAACAAACACGAAAACATCCATATGATAAGTTAAAATGGATAAAACATAGCCAAAACCCATATTTTCCCTTAAACATGTTCAAGCATAATTAATGATAGGATTAGCAAAACTTAACCAAATTAACCCAAGTTCATATCAGAGGTCTAAAACATCATTTAAGAATTTATAAATATTTTTCCAGAATTTTATCATGTTTAAATTCGCTAATTAACACTAATTACCCTTAATTAACCATAATTAGTGAGGAACTATGCAAATCACTCACCTTAGCCACAAATAAACGTTAGATCTGAAATAAATCTCTGATTTGGCGCAAAAACTAATGCTAAACAGCAGCTCTAATCTTGATTTGGTGAAGATCTCCCTTGATTTGATGTTGCTAAGCTTAATCCTTGATTAGAAAGTGATTTGGAGGTGATTTAGAGGTTGGAGGCCATTTTTAGGGTTTCTAAGAGGTAAGTGGAGGCTAGAAAACTGAAACGGAATGAAACCCTAACTCTTTTCAGCCTCCCCATAACCCTAATCCCGAAATGGGTTATGGGCCCATTCACTAATCACCCTATTTGGCCCGATTAAGTAGTTTTTCACCTTCCAAACATTATTTCAGTCATATCTCCCAAACGGTAAGTCCGTTTGGCTATTATGACCACTCTACGGAAAGGTAACCATCAAACGAATCTAATGGAAGTGGTTTCAGGTCAAAATTCCTTTCCAGTCAAAAGTTATGGCCAAAACAAGATCAACTAGGCGCAAAACGGTCATTTAAAAGTCGGCAAAAATCATGAACATGGGAAATGACCTCAATAGTCGTTTCCCAAAGTACATGACTGTAACACCCCATGTCCGTTAGTGTCACTCACAAAGGGAATGCACTAAGTTCTGTGGAGCATTTAGGGTAAAAGATGCAGATAAATTACAAGACAGACAGAAATTAAACAGCGGAAAATAAATCTTTGCTTTATTGATAAAATAGTTTGTACAATGGTTTCTTTACAATATCAGAGTATCATCTATCTTACAAAATAAAGAAGTATAAAAACAACATTTATATTCCCCGATTTTAGCAAGAGCCAGCCATAGCATCTGAAAAGAGAATCTAGGCAAACTTCGACAAATCTTCAAGCTGGGAAAGAGTGGCATTCCAACTTAATCTGAGCTATAATATTCCCTCCTCTACTACCTGGGGGGGAAACGGAAGAAAGAAGACGAAAGAAAAACAGAGTCAGACATAAAGCCTGAGTAAGTTCAGTAACTTCTAGCATGTGAACATGGAAAAACAAAACGACATGAATTAACTGAATACAAGATTACACCATGACGATAGGGTCAACAAGATTAGACAAGGTAGTC
Source organism: Allium sativum (assembly GCA_030737875.1). Taxonomy (NCBI): domain Eukaryota; kingdom Viridiplantae; phylum Streptophyta; class Magnoliopsida; order Asparagales; family Amaryllidaceae; genus Allium; species Allium sativum. Next base: position 312,032,222 of record CM060912.1, read on the forward strand.
ACAAGATATGCTAAGATAAACTGGATACACTCTAATACTTTCGCCGCTTCGCTATTTCCTTGTTATATTGGTTTCTATATCTCTGCACCACCTAACTATTGTTCCAACCAGTAACGATAACGTGATCCCAATCCCTGTATTTTCCATTGCCTTCCGGCATACATTCATTATTTATTACCTAGACCAAATCTAGGGTTTTCTATCAAGTGCTTTCTAGATTTAACCAGAGTTTTATGCTATCTGCTGAACGCTTCTCGAGTTCAGGGTTTATGCCACCTAGTCCAACTAGGGATTACGCTACCTGTCGAACGATGCCCCCAAGTCTAGGACACACCACCTAGAGTGGTATATGTTCCTATACTTCCCCATGCATGTATCGCGAATCGTTATCGCTTGTCTAGATGCACATGTCCCATAATGTGCGGTCCGAGTCCTGTGTCAGGGCAAATCAAGGAATACAGAACTCGGTCGGGAGCTTTCAGATATCTACCGATGCAGATACTAAGGTCTGTTTTTATTTCAGTGGCTATGGTCCCACTTGACCCCTCCCTCAACTAATGAAAGGCACACCTTGTAAAATGAGAACTATACGCCGACCCCCGGTGCCCCACTATCCTATGGCCATCCGCAACCATAACTAGATAGCAAGTATATGGTCTTTTGGAGTTCTCCGCCTTTCCGCTTCACGTATCTAGATTGACTCAAGATGGATGGTAGACGACGAGTTGCTATCACAGGGCTACCGTTTGCTCGCCGAATCACGCCGGTCCATCCTAGTCTTTAGTTTGCCATGTATTGCAACCAAGGCATACCCCTGGTTCTTCTACGCAGACCTTAACCTCTGTGGGCCCAGGCGAATCATCTGCTGCCTCACAGAGGGATACCAAGAGTACCCTCACGTCCCCTCGAAGCCTCGGGCTTCGTAACCCAATTCGTTGGAGCCTTCTCTCTATTCAGAAGGACATTCGCTCCTTCCCGTGTTATAATAAGAATTACTACTTAGTTTTACTAACTAAGATTTACCACTTAGTTTCCAGAATCGTTGTTTTCTTAACCAAGGTTTACTACTTAGTTCCCCTTTCCCGTTAATTTGGATTGGTTAAGTGTCATTAGTCAATTCAAGCCGACTTAACCTCTTCATTTATCCTGTCAAGTTGGTTAAGTGTTATCAGTAATTCATGTTGACTTAACCCCACCACAAACCAAGTTATATTGGTTAAGTATTACTTAACCTTACCCATTCACCTTGTATTGGTTCAGTGTTCCTTTTTAACTTAACCTTGCCCGTCTGTTTTAACTAATCTGTTATTAACGGTTAAGTATTATCCCTTCATGTTTTAGACTTAACCCTATTCCTTTATCAAAATATGATGGTTAAGTGTTCAAGTTTACTTAACCCTACGGTCTAGCCCAGCTAACATATCAAATTGGCTAAGTGTATTAAATCTTACTTAACCCCAACCTCTAGTTAACATGTAAATTTGGCTAAGTGTATTAACTTTACTTAACCCCACTTTCTAGACTAGTTACCATGTTAATTTGGCTAAGTGTTTTCTTAGTTACTTAACCTCTACAAATCTTGTCTTATTACCAAGAGTTTGGTTAAGTTTCCCTGTGGACTTAGCCCTCCGTTCTAGCTTAACTGTTCTTAAGTTGGTTTATTGTTCCTATGGACTTAACCCTCCCATTCTAACTTAACTGTATGAACTTAACCCCACCTACCAGTCTTGTTATCATGTTGAGTTGGTTAAGTGTTTTAGTTAACTTAACCCTAGTATTCTTGTTCTAGCTTTAACTAAATAAATTAAAGCCACGACCACTCACATTAGACAGATATTGTTGCGATTACTGGATGTGCCGGTTGGTTCCGGGCAGGTTTACATCGCAACTCAGTCTAACCTCGGGTTAGGCCTATTCGTGTTTACTAGTTCAAAGGGTTTTGATTAATTTTCAAATCAAGTTTTGAAAGTAACCATCCCGTCCATCGGATCAGTTGGGGATAGCCAGGGAGAGCAGGAAACTTGTATTTTCCAAACTCAAGCCTAGACACTATCCTCTCTGTCACCCTAGAACTTTCTGGTTTATTATTAAAAGAGATGTCGTTAACAAACCTTTAATTTGCCTAAATTAACATTTCCTCATTTAGGAAAAATTCTATAATTAAATTAATCCTAATTACTTATTTCCCAATTACTCTTTTTATGTAAATTGTCAACATTTATTCTTACGGCCCATTTTCCCCTCTATATCATGTTTACGCCTTTTTGGTATGTAAACCATACCAAATGAAGTGTCACTAACCATGATTTTGCTAAACCTGATAGTTATTCCCAACTATGGCCAATTTCACATTTATGCCAATATACTTACCGTGCCAAATTAGCTAATCCAATTCCGATTCAACATTCTAACTCACGTCAAACTAGACTTATTACTCTAGTTCACAATTCATGTAAATGCTAGATTTACATGCCAATACAAGATCCAAATTACACATCTTATAATTCATGTCAAATTTATCCAATTTGCATTTCTATGAACATGCCATAATACATGTTCCCATTTTATGCCAATTTCCAAGTTAAACTACGTTTTAGTAGATTTCATATTTTTCCCCAAATCGCATTCCCACCGTTCGTACGATCGTGTTTCAATCTAGATTATAGATAAATCTAAATTCGTAGCAAATAGGGAATGAACCAAAGATTGCTATGAAAAGGATAGATATAGCAACTGGCATAAAATAGTTTTGAATAACGACGTAGGTTCAAGAACATGGGTAGACCTAACTTAATAGGTAAATTCCCAAGGTCTAAAACCAAGAATAGACAGAGTAGGTTCAAGAACATGGGTAGACCTAACTTAATAGGTAAATTCCCAAGGTCTAAAACCAAAGATAACCAAGAATAAACTGAATAGAAAGTCAGGCCTAGATCCAAAATAATGTCAGTTTGTTAAACAACATGGTTTTGTAACTACAATGTCATGGGCATAAATAATAATCTTATATCCATAGTCATAGGCAATAATCCTCAAAGTTCAATGAATCACAGTCGTAGGCGACGTTCATAGTCATAGGCAACGTTCATAATCATAGGAAATGTTCATAGTCATAAGCAATAATCCTCACAGTTCAATGAATCACAGTCTTAGGCGGTGTTCATAGTCATAGGCAACGTTCATAGTCATAGGAAATATTCATAGTCATAGGCAATGTTTTATGTCCCAAAATCAAAGGCTTATGTTCGTAGTTCCAAGGCATATGGTTCCAAAGTCCATAGTTTCACCGTCACAGTCTTATTGGTCATCGAATCACAACAGTTCTTAATTAGGTCCAAAGGTACAAGCACTGCTTCAAGTAGAAAGATTAGGCATAGTCTTTTATCCCTTTAATTTCATGTCACGAATAAAAACAAAACGTTCAAATCTAAAAATAACTGACTTAGAGAGATTAGATTAGAATAGAAAGGAGGCGTTGCTAAGATTCGTAGAAAAACATTCGTTGAAGTCGTTTGAACCTCCTCTTGAATCCCAGCTTGACTTGAACTTCTTCTTGAAAATCTTTTAACATCATTTCCTCGTCTTGGTTTATTTTATATATATTATTTTATTTATATATTTTAGAGGAGGGAGACAAGCCATGTCTAGCAAGAATCTTTGCAGCATAATGGTAGAAAAGAATTTGTGAATAGAGAAGAAGACCAGGGCTGTTTATATAGTGTTAGGCGGACGAACCTGGTCAGAAAACGTGACCAAATACAGCAGAACGAACCAGGTACAGAAAGCTGGAAAAAGCGGGCAGGTCGACACCCATGTCGACTGGGCAGTCGACATGGAGGGGGGGTGGTGTCGACTGCGCAGTCGACACCCCCGTCGACTTGACCTGGGCGGGAATTTTCCCGCCCTGCCCCCTGTGCGTTTGAATTCGAATTTGGCCCTAGTTTTTAAACTGTTTTGAACTTAGAATTTTCTGAAAACTTTGACGGGCCATATCTTGGTCATACGGACTTTGATTTTCGAAAACTCGGACTCTATTTCGCGTATTTTTCCGAGACGAACGCAATGGCGTAGCCCGTTTCGCTTGATTTTGATTTTAACTCTTAATTCTGCCTTGATTTGCGAATCTTAGTGTTAAAGAATTACAGGGTGTTACAATGACCATACACCTTCATATAAGAAAGAAATAAATATTCTACGATCCTCCGATGCATAGAATGTGGGTTATTACAATCACACTCCCCACTAGACTCAACAATGAAAGCAGCAGCCCAACTGGTCTCAAAGACCCAAGTTTTGATATTTTTCTTATTAAATGTATACAACACTGCATACACGAACACATGCTTCCGTTGTCGCAAGTCTAAACCCATGAGTATGATGATTTTTAAACTTTAGTTTGCATTCAGAAATCTTTGAACTCACGTTTTTATTTCAAGGATTTTCAGAGGTTTAATGATTTAGATTTGATATCAAGTTTTGAAGAATGTTTGTTCTCATTTCAATATTCCTGAAACCCGAAAAAATGGTGATACGCCTTACTTTACATAGAAGGTTACTTCCTTCGCAGCTAAGTTCCAAGATGGGGTAGGTACAGTTTATTTCCAGTTGTGATGTGAAAATTCATGATAGTTTTCCTTATGTATTAAGTAATAAGGACGGCTAGCTGCGTTTTAGTCTTCTACAGCCTGCGTACTTTACAATTTCTTCGCCATAAAGATAAATGATTATACATGTCATATATTTCCTTTTATATTTCTTTGTTTTCGGTTACATGTGCATTGCAAGCTAGCTGACCCATATGTAAAAATGTTACGTTTTCATGTTCCTAGGTGTGGACAGGAAAAACATTTGAAATCAATGCTTTTGGTTCCATTTTTGTACATAATTATACTATGTACCCGGCTATGCCCAGTTTTTCTCTCGTACGAACTCCTATGGACAAAAATAACGTCGTGTCAAACAATGTGTCATGACTCCAGAAATATAATAAAACAGACTAGTTAACCTATTCTGCGAAACCCCAAAATGCTGATATAGGATGTAAAATATTTCAAAACAAAAAGTGCTTATTTTCCAAAATAAAAATTATAGAAAAGTTCAATAAATTATATTAAGCCTTCGTCTCAAAAATCTTATCCCAATTCGAAACCGATATTTTATTATAACTAAATAATCGTTATGGTTTATAAATGAATCAATAGCGACTATTTTAAAATTTGATTTGAACATAACTTACAATCTATAATATGAAATCGCTGTTTTTCTCTTCCATTAGAAAATTAGAGATAACTAGATTCCAAAAGTTTCTTGTTTCAAAGAAATCTGATTTATAACAAATCCTGTATATGAAGTTGAAGTTCAAATCGTCGAATTACGAACTACCGCGATGTTTCGAGATCGATTATAATTCATATTATAATTAATACGTTCAGTTGTCGCATATAAATATATTCATTAATGTAATTCAATTCTAAACTGAATTAAATCTCATATATTATCCAATTCACACCCTATTGCGAATTCAACTTATTTCCGACCATTCAGAAATTGAAATTATCATTCCATTTTTAATATTATTTAAATATTCAAAATATTTGAATTCAAACCATTTAAATTATCAAACCAATATATTATAATAATTAAATTAATTAATTATTAAATCGCTAAAAATCCGGGACGTTACATTCTTTCCCCCTTAAAAGAATTTCATCCCCGAAATTACTAAGCTGGAAAAATGCTATCACCCTATTAACTAGATTTAAAATCTTTTATTTTACTCATTAACTTCCATTTAAACTGAATTGGTTTATTTTTAATTAAAATATTAATTAATTCCTATTAACGAATTTTTTCACAAATTCCGAAAATTTTCTAACACTCTAAATCTTTGAATTTTTTTTACCAGCGTCTCCTTTGCACAGCTTAACCAGTACAACAACAACTCGCCTCTCTAGGCCTTCTTCAATCCAAAAAGAAAATCAAACAGCCAAGCAGCTTGCCAAATAGGCTCATAAAATCTCATACTCAATATAATTACAAACTTGTAACTTTTTGTTGGGCATTAACTCTATCTCTTCCATTTGCTATCACTTAGCATATATCCAAGCAATTCCAATCGATCTCTAACCAGTTCATTCACAACCCAATCACTCTTATATCTAAACCGAATTCCAACTCAATCTCAAATTCAATTTTCAACTCCAGTTTCTTACTTAACAATCCAATTCCATTCCAGATTATCTCTAATCCAATCCATTTTCATTTGACTTATTTTAAGTTAAATTCCAGATTTTTCCCATTCACTCTTACCAGTTCAAACTGTTTAACTTCATATGTTAAATTTTAAATTTCAGAATTCAAATTCCTGGGCTTTATTTCAAATCATTTTGAAATCGTATTTACATATAATAATAGCAATTCAAAATATTTGAATTTCTGAACAACTTATTTCCTCCAAATAATTCGAAAAACAAAATCTTTGGAAGTAATCTGTCACTTAAAAACTCGAAAATCACACCGATGATGTCCGAATCATCATCGAAATTATTTTCTAGCAATCGAAGTGAGTTCAGTACTATATCAATTCCAAAACTTATTTTAGAGCACTTACTTTTCAAAATCACTTCAAAATATCCTTTTTTAACACTTTGAAAATATTTCAAAATTTACCCAGGATCTTAATATTTTCATATATTAAATCCAAAACCATTACAACACTTCTCCAATTTTCCAGAGTTTCAATTCCAATTCTAGTCCAAATTTAATTCATCTGAAATTATATATCACGCTTATACGAATTCTGATTGGTAATCTATAACCATTTTAATTATAATCTTATTCGATTATTATAACAACCAACATATCCTATATAATAATTATTTCAAGATATATACTTCTTTTTATACCAAAATATAATTTGGGTAAAATTATTTCATTTACCCTCTTTTCAAAACAAACTGTGTTGGTTCATCGTATTTGAGTGTTTAGCAATCCCTATGACCTTGTGGTTCCCCATTGTCGAATAAAATTCATAAGCCACTCAACCAATAAATCTCCATAATATAAAATCCATTTTTATACAATCTACAACTACGCTCTCTCGTATATATACACTCAAGCTCAATCTAGGATATTAGTGATCTCATCTCTATTGAGTTACGCTACAGAGCCAAGGTAATTACTTAACCTTCAGCTCTGATACCAATGTAACGTACATGGATTTTCGACCCTGAAAAACGACACAACATACCATGTCGACTATTCAAGCATCGAAAATACCGAACCATTAATAGAAAGAAGTTAGAGGGTGAGAAATGGAAAGAAAACTTAGAATAGAAGAAGAAGAAGAACACAACATAACAGAGTAAACACGAATCTCACAGCGGAATGAATAAAATATATTATATAACAATTTTGGAAATACAAACTGGCAACTGTACATATATACCATTATCATATAATATCACAGTGGAAATAAACTCTATATATATCTAACTCTAAAGCCTCCTGCTCCGAGCTCCTCCACGTATCTGAAAAATTCTGACTACTTGACTGCCCGTACAAATTTGGGCACCCAAGAGTTTAGGGAAAACAAAATAAAATAAACTCTGGGTCAGCCATGTGACTGGTGTGAGTAAACTCTAATACCTTGGTTTAACTTTTAAAATCCTTTTTAAAAGAAATGATAATCAAAAGACAATCCATATATAAACACAGACGGTTTTTACCTTACGATAACCCAAAATATTTCTTAAGATCAATATTTTCTAATATTATAATAATGTCTAAATCAAGTATATAGTAATATAACAGAATGCTTTCATCTCACGCTCTACATATATAATATACAATCAAAAACCACGGGATCTTATTGGGTAATGGATTTCCAACTATGACAAGGTATGGAATCACCTTCCGATCAATGTACTCTAGAAGCGATACACTGGAGTTCAGCAAGAAATCTTGTAACTCAACCACACATGATCAGCCATTTATTTTTCTTGAATGTTCCAAATATATTATCACCTTGCGATTGGTATACCAACATAACCATTCCCGGGAGATACAAAAGCAAAAGAAGTAACAAATATGAATATTCTCTAGATGGTGACAATATACCCTAACTGGGTGCGACCCAATAAGCCATGCTGCCTGCCCGATTTTTGTCATTTCTTAGTTGATGAGGCTTGAGGTCATAACTTATCTTGACAGATCACACCTTCCTTTATTCTGAATTCCACATCGTCATATCCGCCAAATCACAAATTGATTTCCCTAAAAATACCATGGGTATAAGCTAAGAGAAATGAATTCCTCCGCTACCAACGTAAATACTTTTGAAACGATCAATTTACGCGATCTACCAGATATACTCTGTCAGATATTCATCCATTCAAGTTGTCCTGGAACTGGACAACCTGAAGGCACTATTCTGTAAATCCATCTTAGGAAATTTCTACCTAGGATTGCTAGAACATCCCTTGCATAACTCCGTCTTCAATTATCTTCACCATATTTGATTCGCAACGCTAATGCCTATATGGAGTGGTTTTCAAATAATAATCTGATCCCTGTCTCTCCGTATTAACAATGGAAATGGTCAAAAACTTTGATAATTGGTTATTTAACTATCAAAGGAAAACATGTGTACAAACAATGGTCGTATTTCCAAATGGAAATCTTACCAATCGATCATCAATCAACACTGACCCCTTTTAATAGATTTATAAATAATCATTTCATTTCCCAAATTCCCAAATAATTTTCCAACTCGCTTAGCCTCTTAATGATTTCTTAGAAAAAAGTTTCCATTTAATTTAAACTATTTATTTCCTATATTTTAGAAAATATATCTTATCAATATCGGAAAACATTTCCATTCCATATCGTGCACCATTACTCTTCAATATCCATTAGTCACTAACTGTAAATTAGTAAGAGAACAATTCCCTAAGTATAAACCTCGAAGGCCGAAGCCAACATCAGATCAACACCCAGAAAGCCGTTCAACTTAACTAGTCTCTAGTTAGTTTCAAATTTCCTTAACTCCATTTAAATCTGCAAAACGTTTTCTTTTAAATCATTATTCACTTTAAAATGTGAATATTATTTCTTTACATAAAACAAAACTCATTTTATTAAATCAGATCTTGATTTAAATAGAATATCTCCATTCCAGTTTAAAATACGATCTATCTAGTTCTTTTATAAATTCATATTCGTACTTCACTCCATATACTCCATTTATAAATCAACTTCCTGTTAAATAAATATCAAGTTTATAACTTCATCTCGATTATCTATTTAATGTTTAATTATTTGTTTTAAAGCAAATATTAACTATCTTGCCAATTTCTGAATTATATAATATATGATTTATAAGAATAAATCATTTTAATAACATTCGACATCGTCAAATTTAAATTGCAAATCCTTATTGATTTGTTTCAATTCTATTCCCATTTCGAATATCGAAATAATTTCATCGTTTTCTTTCTAAACAATTTCCATTTTTTTCTTTTAAATAAATTATTTTCTTAAATTTATAATTTAAAACTATTTAATAATAATCATTTTACTTCGCTTATAAATCAAATTATTTGTTTTTATATAATCAAAAACAAGTTATTATATTCTAACAAATCGAAATTCCATTTCAATTTAAAAATAGAAATTCCTTTTTAAAACCTCAATTCCTTTTCCAATATATTCGAATATATTTTACGGTATTTTAATACCAAACAAATTCAGGTCAATGTTGTTCAAATATCACAAACACACAATAATCAACACCAGTCTGTTTATCACATCATATAATGCAATATATGAAAAGCAATAATATAATTGTTCAAGAATCCAATTGGATCCCTCCAACCTGTTTTCTTGCATCCAAAGACGTTAGCCAACATTTATTTCATATCAATATGAAATAATGAATTAAATAGAATCGATATTTAACTAACGATTTATATATAACTGTGTTTGTAATTTCAAACAATTAATAAGCAAATCATCCAAACAACCATCACACACAGCATTCAATCATTTTTATCAATATTAAATAACGTTTATAAAAATTTAAAACTGAACATAGTTAGTGAGATTACTCACCTTGGTCGTTAATCGTTACATAACGATTTACTGTCGATAAATCCAATCAACAGTTCGATTTTGTCATAAATACAAACGAGCTCCAAATGGTTTCAAACCAGCTTCGTAGTGTATTCTGCGATCCAACGATTCCAATGATACCAAAGTTTCGAAATTCTGATAATGTGAGAATGAATTATTAAATTAACAAGTTAATGTACTAATTAAATTAATTAAAACTTGAATATATATTGTGTTGGGCTTTACCGATTTTAAACGACCCATAACCATGTACCCATGCCTGCCTCAAGCAACATCTTCCCTTTAAAAACTACAACACAAGCTCCCATATACACTTTGAAACCACCTAACTCCTTCTGTTAATTTTTATCGAGTACACATGTACCAATGAACTGAGTATTAGCGTATTACTGTGCTTGAACCAAGGTAATTGTGGCCCATAACATTCTCAGTAGTACTGGTAAATGTGCATTTTGCTTATAAAAGACCATTATATAGCCCTCCAGTATTACCGAGTATGCAGTGCATATTTCCAGTTAACATAGTAGTTTCAAGCAGAACGCAAGAACGCATGTATTTTCGCTCGATATATTCATTGCTGCATGGGTAAACAGAATAATGTTTCTTCTTCACCAAGCCTAGAAAAAAAATGTACTGGGAGGTATACATTCATGCGTCGACATTCACGTTGCTGATGTATCTACATCTGACGTCTAGGATTGAACTTAACTGATATTGTAACATATTTGATTTTTTATTTTATAATAGAAAAACTGGGCTTTACCATAAACCACCGTCGGCCCATCACCCCACTTAAATCCAGACCCGTGCCCACCATGTATTTCTTATTCTTCCTGATGGAAAAACAATCCCCTTTCCAGTATTTTATAAAACATTTCTCCGCTCACCCTTCCACTTCCATGAATGAACCCAAGAAATAACCGCATGCCCCCATATATTTCCAACGCGTTCATTTGAGTATCTCACCTCATCAGCTTCTCTTCTTATTACTTTACTTCATACATTCCAAATCCGAGAATACTATACTTCATCTCTCCGCCCAGCGTCCTCCACCAACGTTTGAGAAAACTGACATCTACTACTATGCTTCCATGCAAAAACTTCAGTAAACTGTTTTCGTGCATTTAAATCCACCTCCCCCTTCACAAGAAACAAACAAACAAAAACGCTAAAATTCTTGAAATAAACACGTAATTCTTCCAAAAACACCCATCAGTTGTGCCATCCCTCGAGAAACCAGGCACCATCGCTTGCTCCACACCGTTCACCCCCCCCCCCCCCCCCCCACGTTAGGCCGCCAGGCTGCTGCCACAACTGTCGATCTGAATCCCACTTCCAGTCTCCCATACTTTGACGTGAGCCATCCTAGCCTAATGTTGGAATATCAGAGAAACAATATCGCACTCCCCACTAGACTCAACAATGAAAGCAGCAGCCCAACCGGTCTCAGAGACCCAAGTTTTGGGATTTTTTTTATTAAATGTATACAACACTACATACACGAACACATGCTTCAGTTGCCGCAAGTCTAAACCCATGAGTGTGATGATTTTCAAACTCTTGTTTGCATTCAGGAATCTTTAAACTCACATTTTTATTTCAAGGATTTTCAGAGGTTTAATGGTTTGGATTTGATTATGTGTTTGTGTTTGATTATGTGTTTGTGATCATCTTTATTGTGTGTGTCATATAATAGATTATATAAGTTTAAGATTTTCATAAATTCTTCAAAAACACTATTCACCCCTTCTAGTGTTTGTTTTGCCTAAAGGTCTACATTCCTCATTCCCTAACAATTAGTATCAGAGCATATGTTTTCAAAACGTTCATGATCTGATTTTTGAAAATAGTAAATGGCAACCAATATTGGTAATAATAGTTCTTTTGTAAAGGGCCAGTCCACTGTTAGACCACCACTGTAGTATTTATTCGTATTGGGCATGTAGAATGAAAATATATTTACATTCAGTAGGTTTAGACACATGGAATAATACACAGACTGAGTATGTTGAGCCCACAACTGATTTTGCATAATGGACTAATGAACAAAAGGCTCCTGCACAAAGCAATTCTAAAACCATGAGTATATTGGTCTATTCATTAGCTAGAAATGAGTTTAAGAGTGTCAGTTTGTAAACCTACTTATGAAATATAGAGAACTTTACAAGTTACTCATGAAGGAGCCAATAAAGTTAAACAGACAAAAACATTAATGCTAATTAATCAATTTGAATTATTCAAAATGAACGAGAATGAATCCATCTCCGATCTGTATTGCAGATTCCAAAAGATAATGCACTAATTAATAGCATTGGGAAAGACTTATTCAAAAGAAGACCAAGTCAGAAAAATATTGAGTTCATTGACTCCATAATGGGATGAGAAAACATTGGCAATTAAATAAGCCAATAATGTCAGTGAAATGAAGATCGAGGAGTTAATCGGGAATTTGATGTCTTTTGAAGTTCAGTTACAGAAAAGAAAGGAAAATAAGCCAACTGAAAAGAAATTCATATCATTTAAAGAAACAACGAATGGTTCTGATTCAAGCAGTGAAGACGATGAAGAAGTTGCTTTAATGACTAGGAATTTCAGAAAAATCCAGAGATATAAAAGCAAAAATAATTTTCAGAGAAATAATCAAGGAAGTTCAAGAAGAAATGATGATCGATGTTATAACTACAACAAACCAGGCCATATAAAGAGAATGTGTCCATATCCAGATAAATTAAATCAACAGACGGACAATAGTAATTCATCAAAGAAAAGAAAGAGGGGATACGCAGCAACTTTAGACAATTCAGATTCATCATCAAGTGATGAAGAGCCAGAAACTGGAAATTCAAATATGTGTTTCACAGCGATTCAGAATTCAGAAAATATCGAAGAAATGGATCTAAAAACCAGTTACACCTTATTTATTTATTTTTGGTTAATTTGGATGAATGGGTGTTTTGTTTTCTTTATTTGAAGTTGAAATTAAAATTAAAATTCAAACTCGGACTTTAAAATTCAAATTTTAAATTTGAAATTCAAGGTAATGATATAATAATAAATAATAAAATAAATTTTAGATGTTTGTTAGGATTAATATTATTTCAGGAAATAGTAAAACCTAGAATATAAATCGATAATATAATAAAACCAAAGGTCAAAACCATATGTCCTTTGAATTTCAACATGTATGTCGACATACATATATACATATGTCGACATAAAGGTCTGTAAATGATATTCAAAATTTGAATTTCAAAAGTTAAACTTTCAAACCTCCCTCCAACTTTTCACCAACTCTCAAGGTTTGAAAAGGTGTCATTGATTTCAGAAAAGTTGTGCCCACTCAATCTCTATTTATTTATCTATTCAATCTTATTCTCTCTACCTCTCATTCAAAATTCAAACAACTTTCTTCGTATCTATACTCTTCCAAAACTCTTTAATGGCTTCCTCAAGCACTCCTCAAACAATGAGATTTTCCAAAACCATCAAATGATATCTCTACAATGATAAAGAAGCAAAAAATGCCTATGTTGACTACTTAGCAAATGGAAAAGTCATTACGGGAGCATTAGCTATCTTTGAAGATTTTCCATCTTACAATCTTCGTTCACTTTTCGAAGAAAATGGAGTTTTGTGTCTAATAGATTCATAGGATAACAATGAAGTATGTTATCCTAATATAGTCAAAATGTCCAATGCAAAACTAAATCGAGGCTTTTACGAAGAAAATGAAAATCAAATTTGAAGTAGCGTAAAAGGCAATCAAATCATTTTAGATTGTGGAATTTTAGGCAATATCTTGAATTGTAAGAGTATGGGCTCGGATTTTTTGGATTTCGAAATCGATGAAACGAATTTGGAAATCTTTCATCACTTATTTGAAAGCGATAATCATCTTGAATTCAAAACTGCCCAAAAGCAAAAATTGACAACCTCTTCCTTTAACATACCTTCACCCCTCGTTCCAGAAACTTCAACAAATCCACCATCAAAGTTAAAAAAGCACTCATTTTGCTATTATTGGTGTTTATGACATCAATTGGGCCGATGTGATTCTAAAAGAACTTAAGTCCAAAGAAATGTCCACAAGAGAAAACACTCTTTATTATGGAGTTTATCTTACTCGGATTTTCAAATATTTTGGACTGATCTTAAAGGAGAAGAATTTGTATCAAGAAAGATGTTTAACTGCACAAATATACATCTTATTCAAATTCCACTCACCTTTAAGCCTTATGAGACGTTCGAAGATAAACAGCTCGAATGCAACAAGAACAAGATCCTCTGGATATAGAAGAAGTAGAAACTTCTTTGGAAAGTGTAGAGTGTCCATCCAATACTAGAACCATTTCCAAAGAAATGCTTGTCCAAAATCAAGTAAAACTGGCCAAGAACCAAAAGAAGATCAAGAAAACTCTTACCAAAATGTCTAAATTCATTGGCAAAATAGGAAAAAAAAACTTGGAATATACCTTCCTCCTCATCATCCGCTGAAATCTAAGCTTATCTAGTTTAAGTTATCTTTCATATTTGCTTGTATTTGCTTTCAAATCTCATATTTAATTTCTTGTATTAGTTGAAAGTATTTTCTTTTAAGTAGTAATGAATCATATTTATTTCTGTCAAAACGATCTTTAATTTACTATAAAAAACATATAAGAATTAAATAAATTAAAATAATAAAATAACAATTAACTAAAAATTGAAAATTTTTAGAAAAAATTCTCAAGTATGTTGACATACATTTATCACTATGTCGATATATAACTTTCAAGATTTCAAATTTGTTCAAAATTTAAATAACTAACTAATGTCTATTCAATTCCAATGAATTCCAGACCCTATATATACCTATTTCTTCCAAAAAAAATTATTCTATCATTTCTCCTTCTTTTATAATCAGTTCTTATCTAAAACATCAAACTATGACAAATCCAATACATAATTTGAGTGAAAATTTGAAGAAACTTTGAATTCTTTCAAGAATATCCTTTCTGTAGTACTTTGCAATCAGCGTCATCTTGAATTAAGTCAAACAAAGATGGTAGAACAACAAGATAAGCAATTTGATGCCATCAGTTGGCTAATATCTTCTCTTTCCAGAGACAAAGACAATAATCTTGCTAAGGCACCACCCACAAAAGAAAATGAAGATTGGGTGGTCATGAAGAAGGTTTCAATCTTTGAAAGAGAGGGATGGGTGGAAGTTCCAAGAGACATTTGATTGAAATTGTGTGGTATGATTCGTATGATTGGTTTGATCTAAGATTGGATTGCTTGGATTTAAAACTTGTATATATGCACTTGTAAATATTAACACTTGAATTGATTGTTTTGTTTCTGTTTTTAATAGTCATGATTTAGAGGGAGTCATTTACTTTAGTATAGAATCTAATATTATAATCATAGGGTATATAAACAGATATAGGATTTAGTGGGAGTATATTTAAGTTTCAATGATGAATAACTATGTTTATATATTTTATACTTTTGAAATGTATTACATTTTTTAAACACTATTTATAAATATTTGCTGAAAAATTTATTTAAGTAATTTCAAATCATACAACATATAACACATTTTTAAAGCACAATAACTTCATATGAGTAAAGACAATATTAGGCATTAATTATTCTTAACATGTTAAGAAATGCATCACTATGTTATGTTTCCCAATGTAAGAAACATATGTCCAACATAGGTTTATTCTATAACACATATTCATATATGTAGACAGATAGTATGGTTGATAGAAGTTTTTCATACTTAACAAAAAATAACACTTAAGTCAAATTACTGTTAAAATTTTGGTTTAAAAATACCATCTAAGATTAGAACATGTCCACCTTTCGAAATTATCATATGCTAAATGCATAATAAAAATATTAAAGTAACTTTAGCACATCATATTTCTTAACATAAATAGGATAATATGACATTAAAAATATGTGTAGAATATGAATACAATCAAAATTCTAGAACAAATTGATAATAATCAACTTCTATTAATTTAATTATTCATACATGAAACAACTAAACCAACATAACAATTTGCGTAATTTAATACAAAATTGTATATCACTATAAAATGGAATACATGTAACATGTATAAAGCTAATTATGGACAACGTTTCGTTACAAAAAACAGAATAAGATGGAATGGTGTAAAGAACAACAATTAACACATTGAGTTGTTAGAAATAGTGTCAAGGATTGCTAGTTTCAATGGTTAGAATTTTGGCATTTTAGATGATGGTTCTAGAGGTTATGGTTTGGAGCCCTTGAGATATCATAATGAGAGAACAACATAATTAAAGTATCAACCTTACTATAAAAATATATATTAAACTTAGATTATTATCAAAATGATTTTTTTATTACAGATAGGTGTACTGTAAACAACATAAAGATGAGATTATATTTGCATAGAAAGAAGATAAAATAGAAGTTGGAATGTTATGTAGCAAAATATCAAAAGTTGTCCAAGAAATTTTGTTTTTCCATGAAACAAATTTTGTTGTAACTATAACTCATTTGGAGATAAATTATGTGTTTCTTTGACGAAAATACAAGATAAAACTTGAGCATCAATTAAATATGATAAATATCATCAATATTTCCAATGCTACTGACAGAAGGAAAACATGTTAACTCCCCTCCTTGGGCAAATAAAACCATCTTATATGCAACCCAAAATTTAAAATATAATTCATTTAAGTTAAAAAAATTGGCAATCATTTTTGAATTTAATTTTGTCTTCTCATGCAATCGTCCTTAATCTTTTTACTGTACGAATAAAGTCGTAACTCTAAACATCTGTCATTGCTTTTATTTAAGGTTCGAATTTGACGTTATCTGTGAATTTTTACTGAGGCATTAATCCATTGCCAATATGAATGTTCGTAATATTTAGTGTATACATCCAGAATACTTATAATTGTACTTAATCATTACAAATTAAGGTAAAATTTTAGCTTTTATTATATATAGAATTTGCATATACTGAATTTCTTGTATTATAAAGTAGATTTGAGGGAATACATTGGAAATTGGTCCTCTAATATGTAAAATATAATACAAAACAGAATTTCATAAATGAAAATGATAATGAAAGCAAAAAAAAATCTTAATAAATTTTGAAAGATAAGTTTTGTTTCAAAAGAAATCTATTATATGGAAGTTAAGAAAACAAAAGAGTGGGATATTAAATTCAATATATTTGAGAATAGAAGCTTAAAAATAAGATTGCCAAGTTATTAATGATATTGGGTAACTATTGCACATAAGAACAACGTTAAGAAAACAATTGAATATCTGAAAGGTGCAAATAAAAATTAGAAGTTGGAAATTAGAAGAATTAAGTTTTTAAGGTGGAAATGATAGAGGTGAGAGATAAATACTGAAACCATAGTCAGTTTTATGTATAATAGAAATATTCCAAGTGAAAACCAATCGTAATATTTGGATCAATAATTAGAAAAAACAATGTATATCTAGATCATACTTCAAGTCGACCAAAACTATAGAAAAACTATACATCAAATACAATTAAAAAAATTCTAACTACTAAAAATTTGGATTCATGCAACATTGCCTCTTTAAAGAAAAATCTCACAATTCGAAGGCATATTATTATGCATTTAACCATGCTAATAGCAAATTTGCATTCTAGTTTGCGCACTATTGGTACTTTTCCAAATTTCATGTTTTTTGCTACAAAATAGGATCCACTTCCATATCATGCTTCAATTTGCCTTTCAAACCATGAAATCTTTCGCAATCTGTTATAGATCAATTGATTAGGCTTGTCCATCCTTGGCACAAGAAATCCTCTTTGCATTATTATGAAGCATAAAGCAAAATGGAAAGACACAAATTACGAAGGACAAAAAGTTCAAAAAAAATGAAAGATACAACTTTACATCTATTAGGAAAAAAAACATGTATTGTACGCATGTGGAATGATAAAAAAAAAACATATGTACTTATTGGAACTTTTCTGGAAATATAAATGGGTAACCAATTCTTATCCAACATTATAAGGCAAGTTGCTTTCAAATCTATAATATGTCTAAGTACAAATGTCATTAGAAATATAAGCCAATTTACCAATCGCTTGCTACCTAAACACCACTTAATCATACAATCAATCAAATTAGTAGCTTCAAACAATCATAATTTATATAAAAAAATCATAAGATTGAATTCAAAATTCTAATAGCACATCTATTTCAATACGTAATAGAGTTACAATGAATCGGGTAATTTCTAACATATCATTAGTTAAATGGTAAAAGTCATTATAAATAATAACTGGAAATTTTGAATATCTTAATAACAAACAAATCATTATATAGGACTAAAAATTTATGATGTTATTTTACAACAATTTGTACCATTGAAAATTCAAAAGTAACAGGTCTTAAAATCATAATGAGATATTCTCAAGGAGGAATGTCCATGATAAATACAACAAATATTTTTCCAGTTCATTACAATGTCGAGACATCGTGTACCTATAAAAAATTAAAGTGTTGGTTTTTTTGCAAATATAATTTATTAATTAGCTTACAAACAAACAAATAGCAAAATAGCATTTTATGTGCATTAAGATGCATATGATTTTAAAGTCCATATTCATAATCATTCAGTTTGACATAGAATAGAATGATGATTTGTAAAATTAGAAAGTAATAAATACTTGGAAACGAAGTTATAACCCATGATGGGAATAAAGAAGGATGGAATTTACCAATTTAAGGTATAAAATGAATTAACATAATTGAAATATGATAGGTGAAGGTACAAAAAGGATAAAGTAATAGAAAATAACTGAAAGAAATACATACCTAAAATTGAGCAAGAAATCGACATATATTCAACCTATATTTATTTTCACATATAATAAAGTGGATTAGAAGAAAAGTATTGAAAATTCATCCTATAATATTGAAAATAATAATTGAGAATGGTATTTTATAAATGGAAATGAAACAAACAAACAATTTTAATAGATTGCAAGATAAGTTTAGCTTACGATGAAATCTAAAGCATTGATTATAAGAGAACATAAAAGGGAAAATTTAGGTCGAGCATTTTTTGAAGATATAAAACTTACGAATGGAAACAATTATTATTAATAATAGTGAGAAATTTTTGTATGTAAGAACAATGCTAAGATTACTATTGAATACATGTTCGAAAGCGGTAATTGAAAATTATAAGTTAAAAATTAGGATAATTCAGTTTTGGAGGTGAAATGGAAAAACAAATGCCTAAAAATAGTTCATAAAGCAAATCTTAAGGCATAAACAATTAGAACAACATATAAATCACCCAAAATTGTGGAAGTTGTTAGTTGTACATAAAAAAAATGAAAATATATAAACTTAGAAATGAATAAAAATTGGAAAACAAAGTTAAAATTCGAAAATAGGAATGAAGAAGGGTGACAATCTCTATTTTAAGGTAGAAAATGAAGTAGGTTAAGATAGAAATATGTTTTTTTTGGGTAAAAAATAAAAAGCACAATGTAATATTTCAATCCATACCTAAAATGAGTTGAATATTACATACGAAAAGCATTTGAGGAAAACGTTATGGTAACCATTAATACGTTTCTGAAAATGGTAAATGAAAACTATAAAGTAAAAACTAAGAGAATTTTTTTTAATGTGAAAATGAATGAGAAGGGATGATTACGAAGACCATATTCGATTTTATATACAATACATTCTGAAAATTATAATTGAAAGTAAACCATAACATAAAACCAAAAATTATTTTTGTACAACATTTTCACTACTAAATAAATTCTCATCAAAATCAATCATTATTTTTGTGTACTTGGATAATCAGAACACAAAAAACACAAATGGAGCATTATAATTTCAAACGGAAATCCAAAAAGAACGACGAAACATATGCTTTAAAATAGTTTATAAAATAGATGTTATTTAGTCAATCATTAGAGCGATCTATAGATAAACGAACATCATAAAATTTTCAAAGTCGGTGAAATCATTAATTACATTTAGAGCAACCTACATAGTGAAGATCTATAAATTTAAAAAGCAGCGAATACCTGAAAACAATGTTGATATCCGAAAATAGGATCGAAGAAAAATGACGTCTACCTATTTAGAGTGGAAAGTCAATTAGATCACAATCGAGACATGAATTTTGGTGATGAACTAAAAAAGCATAATACAATGGAACATAACCAAAGAAAGCGCAAAGCTGAAGTTAGGCAGAGAATCAATTAGGTTAATATGAAAAATATAAAGTTTACCGAAGAAACAAAAAAGTATAAAGCAGTAAGACTTAATCAAAGGAAGTACATACCTAAAATTGAGCTGGAAATCGATAACCAATCAAAAAAAATCTAATTTCTTATATAGTAAACTAGATTTGAGAGGAGGAATTAACAATTGATACTGCAATATAGAAAATAATATTTAGGAAATGAATTTAGTAAATGAGAATAAAAACAACCAATAATGCCAACATGTAAGAAATGAAAAGGCCACATTTAAGGGTAGAATATAAAGTAAAGAAACGGTCATCAATAATGATTTAGAACAATTTTTGCAAATAAGGACAATGCGGAAACCATTGAACAAATGTTTAAAGCAAGTAAGTGAAAATTTTGAGCCAGAAATCAAGAGAATTCTTGTGTTTAAGGAGGAAAGTTAGAAATATTAGAACTATAGTCAACTTTTTTATATTATAATAGGTATCATGTCATAAAAAGCCGAAATTGGAAGAAAATAATATATAGAATCCAAATTATTGGCAGAGACAAAAGTATATAAAGAGGACAAAAACAAATAAGATGAACTTAATTGTATTTTAAAGATCTATTATCATATTACATTGAAAAATTACATATTACTTTAAAAAAATTCATGAAATTGAAACTTATAAAAATAGGGCTTTGTTAATGACACTCCCTTTTTGGTTAAGGGGTGTTAAATTTTAAGTACACACCGTGTTAATTTGTATGTTAAAGGGCAACACAAGTATTAATTTTAAGGGACAAAATTACCCCTGCTATAATGTTTTGATTTCCAATCAAACCCACGATTTTCCAAAGCTCGCGCTCTAAACTGGTAAAAAGGGAAAGAGAATACCGTTTATATTTAATAAAAACGGTGGCATTAAAACATCTTTTCTATCTCTATAAAAAACTTAACAAAAACAACGAAAACGGTTATACTCTACCGTGTTTGCACACTAAAAACGTTCATAATTTTCTATCTTTATAACGATTGTTTGGTGTTTGTCGGCCTTTTTTCGTATTTTCACATCTACGTCATGCTTTGGAAAACTTCACGACCGAATTTCACCACGTCGTGCTTCTTCAAATTAAGGGTAATTTTGTCTTACTATTGTGTATTGTTAAGGGAGGTTTAGTCTGCAGTGTACTCCCCCTAATAAAATTTTAAAAACAAAAATTTGTGACACTCCTTAACCAAAAAGGGAGTGTCATTAACAATGCCCTAAAAATATTAAAGTAGAAAAATAAATAAGGGGCTTTTAAGCACAAGGACAAACTTAACAAATAATTATCTATAAGGATAAGAGGCTAAAATTTTAACCATATGGATATTTTTTAATCTAAAGGTAGGAATTTAGGGGCTCACTATCATTTCATACTTTACACTAAAGTTTGTCCTTGTGGTTAGATTTTTTGCCCCTTATCCTTATGGATAAATTTTTTGTTAATTTTTCATTCACACTAGTTTCCTAAATATAAATAAAACCTAGTGATAATCGGAAAAAAAAAATACATATTACTTTAAATAAAACCTAGGATAATTGGAATGATTACAAAAAATAAACTTAGAAAGGGGAGTGTTTTAACTGAGAAATGAGACCTGAATATAAATTTTGGACTTTGAATTAAGTGTACATTTGAAATTAGAAATACAAAGAGAAAACAATATGAAAAAATGGAAGACATAAAAATAATGATAGAAACATAGTAGTGGAATGAGAAATTTGTAATGAAACGATGGAGAAGTGGAAATGAGATTATTAGAGTAGCAAAAGAAATGATATTTAGATAGGATAAGCCTTTCATATTTTGTTGTTACATAATGAGATACCATTAATTGCTAAGTCAATGATGGTAAAATATTAAAATTTTATTTGGAAGCGAATAATGTACTAAGAATCATATAGATATTCAGCTTGAGAGTGAATTAGAGAGAATTTTAAAAGTGCTATATTCACTTTCTTATATAATAATAGTAAATTAATAGATTTGGTAAAAACAGAAGGATTTGAAAACAAAATGAATTTTTGGAACAGAAAATTTAGAAGGTGTCATTAATTAAAATTTATTATGTAGGGAATGCTTGAGAAATATTTTTTATTTTTGGTGAGTTGGTTGTAAACTTTATCCAAATGAATGATAGTGGAGGATTTGAGCTAAGAGCAAATGTCAAGCAAGAAAAGTAAACATCATATTTACTTTCTTATATAATAGAATAAATGTTATATATAGATATAATAGGAAGATAATCAACAAAAAAAAAAAACGTTAGTCCATTAGAAAATACATGCGATAAGCAAAATTGATGACAATTTTAAGACAATTAAACATTTTTCATATAATAGATATAATAAAAATAATAAGTATAGAATAAGAAGATAATCAACAAAACATTCATGAGTCCAATAGAATTCTTTTAAGAAATACTAACAATAAGCAAAATTAATGAAAAATTTAAGATAATTAATCTTCGATAAAACATGGTACCACGTGAGGTCTTGAGAAAACTGGACCTCAAAAGTCTCCAAATGAATATTGTGATTTCATCTATTATATTATTATATGAAAGCACAACACGAATTTGTAGATGTTAAAAATATTGGCGTGAAAATATTTGAATATTAATTGTTGAATTTATTTTAGAATGGAATAGTGCTGCAAGCGAAAAAAATGAGGAGCAAAAATATGAATACAAGGTGTGTAGATTTGAATATTAATTCGAGTTAAAAATATGGAAGTGAAAACTTTTGAATATTAACTGCTTAATTTATATTTGAATGGAGTAAGGAGGCAAACTATGAATAAATAATGCTTAGATTTGAAAGAATTACAATCAATTCTTTTGAACTTTATTTATATAACAAAATTAATAATAAGAATGATAAAGAAGCATTGAAATGACAATAATTTTAGCAAGTATGTGAAATAAAAATTAGGATTGTAAGTTTTTAACATTAATAGGGGAAGTTTTAAATTGTGAATGTCTAATAGTGGAACGTTACCGTAGAAAACCAAGAGACACATATATTTAAATTCATTTTCCACCATTGATTAATTTTTTGGGACACATGTCAACGTATTGATTTTTTGACAGAAATGGAACCGAAAGGTATTTGGAGGAAGATTGTGCTTTCATATAATATAATAGTTTGGAAGCGAATAATGTACTAAGAATCATATAGATATTCAGCTTGAGAGTGAATTAGAGAGAATTCTAAAAGTGCTATATTCACTTTCTTATATAATAGTAAATTAATAGATTTGGTAAAACAGAAGGATTTGAATACAAAATGAAATTTTGGAACAGAAAATTTAGAAGGCGTCATTAATTAAAATTTATTATGTAGGGAATGCTTGAGAAATATTTTTTATTTTTGGTGGGTTGATTGCAAACTTCTATCCAAATGAATGATAGTGGAGGATTTGAGCTAAGAGAAAATGTCATGCAAGAAAAGTAAACATCATATTTACTTTCTTATATAATAGAATAGATGTTATATATAGATATAATAGGAAGGTAATTATAAAAAAAAGGCGAGTCCATTAGAAAATACATGCGATAAGCAAAATTAATGACAATTTTAAGATAATTAAACTTTGTTTATATAATAGATATAATAAGTATATAATAAGAAGATAATCAATAGAACATTCATGAGTGCATTGGAATTCTTTTAAGAATTACCAGCAATAAGCAAAATTAAAGAAAAATTGAAGACAATTAAACTTCGATAAAACATGGCACCACGTGAGGTTTTGAGAAAACTGAAACCGAAAAGCCTCCAAATGAATATTGTGATTTCATCTATTATATTATATATGAAAGCACAATACAAATTTGTAAATGTTAAAAATATTGGCATGAAATTATTTGAATATTAATTGTTGAACTTATTTTAGAACGGAGTAATGCTGGAAGGGAAAAAATGAGGAGCAAAAATATGAACACAAAGTGTGTAGATTTGAATATTAATTCTAGTTAAAAATATGGAAGTGAATTTTTTTGAATATTAATTATTAATTTATATTTGAATGGAGGAAGGAGGCAAACCATGAAGAAATAATGCTTAGATTTAAAAGAATTACAATCAATTCTATTGAATTTTATTTATATAATAAAATTAATAATAAGAATGATGAAGAAGCATTCAATTGACAAAAATTTTAGCAAGCCTATGAAAAGAATTTAGGATTGTAAATTTTTAACATTAATAGGGGAAGTTTTAAATTGTGAATGTCTAACAGTTGAACATTATTAAGGGATGAGGAGGAGAGTTATTAGAGAGGAACAATTGCAACTTTTATTGATGCAAAACATGATACAAAGAGCACATATATATAGTGCTATGAGCCAAACGGCTAGTACAAAATATACCAAATATGTATGAGCCTAACGGCTAGTATTAAATATAACAAGTATGCATGAGCCTAACGGCTAGTAGATAATGACAAAGCATGCTAAATATGATAAAACGTGTTCACAGTCTAATGGCTCTATTGTAACGGCTATATTATCTTCATTATGCCCCTTCAGTTCGAACTAGGGTTTCCTTGCTCATTCTGGCTTCCGCCTGCACTGATAACGCGAAGTTCCTCTCTCATTCTGATAAAATTTTTGGTCGAAAGGGCCTTTGTGAGAGCATCTGCTCTCTGATAGTATGCGGGCACATGACATATTGCAAGTCTTCCTGATTGCGTTTTTTCTCTCACAAAGTGGAGATCAATTTCAAGATGTTTCGTCCTTGAATGTTGAATGGGGTTTAGAGATAAAGATACTGTGCTCTTATTATCACACCAAATGACCGACTTTCGTCTTGGAGTGAAACCAAGCTCCTCCATCAGTGATTCTATCCACATGATTTCGGCTGTAGCGCTTGCCAGTGCACGGTACTCAGCCTCTGTGCTAGATCTTGATGTGGTCTGTTGTTTCTTCGTACACCAGGAAATGGTATTGGAACCGAGGTAAACGCAGTATCCTGAGATAGACTTTCGATCGTCAATATTGTTGGCCCAATCGGCATCGCTAAAGCACTGTAAGTTAAATTCCTTTTTTGAATTTAGGCGTATGCCGTAATGTTTTGTGCCTTGTAAGTATCGTAACACTCTCTTTAATGCCATCCAATGTTCTGATAAAGGGTTCTGCATGTATTGACTGAGTTTATTGACGCTGTAGCATATGTCTGGTCGAGTAATAGTTGCATATTGTAATGCTCCTATTATGCTTCTATATTGTTTGGCATTGTCGATAACTTCTCCTTTATGCTTAGATAGTCTTAGGTTACTAATCATAGGCATAGGTAATGGGTTTGCCTTGTGCATATTTGCCCTTTGTAGTATTTCAGTGATATAATTTTGTTGGGATAATATTAATTCACCATTGTTTTTCCTAATCACTTGTATTCCAAGAAAAAAATTTAGTTCACCCAAGTCTTTAATGGCGAAATTTTGATCCAGCTTGTGTACGATTCTGTTTATTTCTTCGCTGTTGTCTCCTGTTATTAGCATGTCGTCAATGTATACTAGAATGAACACAGTTCCATGTATGCCCTTCTTCATATATAGAGAATTGTCCGATTTAACTTGTGAGAAACCCATGTTAGACAAAGTTGACTTTAGCTTTTCATACCAAGCTCTCGAATCTTGTTTTAAGCCATATATTGCTTTGTGTAGTTTGCATACTTTATCACCAGTACCATATCCTTCAGGTTGTTGCATGTATAACTCTTCAGTCAATTCCCCATTCAAAAAAGCATTGTTGACATCCAGTTGCCTCACATTCCATCCTTTGCTTAGAGCAATGGTTAGTATAATTCTGATGGTTGTGGGTTTTATGACTGGGGAAAAAGTTTCATTGAAATCAAAACCAAATTGTTGCGCGTAACTTTTGCAACCAGTCTGGCCTTGTATTTGTCAATAGATCCATCTTCTTTTCTTTTTATTTTGTATGTCCACCTACAACCAATCACATTTTTGTGTTTTGGTTGAGTCACTAAGATCCAAGTGTTGTTTTTTATGAGAGCTTTATATTCAGTGTCCATTGCCTATTCCATTTGTTTGATCTTATAGCCTGAGTGAAATTCAATGGTTCGATCTCACTGGCAAAAATATTATATACTTTGGGTTTGAAGATTCCTCTCTTTGACCTGGTGATCATGTGATGTCCAGTTGATTGTGGTGATGTTTGCTGCTGTGTATCATTGTTGCTGGTAGTGTCAACATGGTTGTTGTTTTCTGTATCTTCACTATACTGCATGTTTTGATGTACGTTTGTATCTTCTGAGTCATTGTGTGTCTCATTGGTTTGCTCATTTGTTCGATCCATAGTTTCTTCCTGTGTGTTTAAATTGCTTGTACGTTGTTGCTCTTCATTTCTATCAATTGAAGGTGGTTCAGTAATGAATGGCTCGAACCGTATGTTATTGTTTATGCTTTGTTCCCCATCCTTTTTGCCGATTTGCTTTTCTACATAAGGAAACTTGTTTTCATCAAATATCACATGTCTAGAAACATATATTTTTCCATTTTTGTCCATGCACTTATAACCTTTTTGGTTTTGTGCATACCCGATGAATGTGCATGGGCTTAATCTCATACTTAGTTTATGATTGTTATAATCTCTCAAACATGGAAAACATAGACACCCATAGGCTTTCAGAAAACCATATTCTGGTCTAAAACTGTATATCATTTCATGAGGGCTTTTATTGTTTAAGACTTTGGTTGGCAACTTGTTAATGAGGAATACAGATGTGTAGAAAGCTTCATTCCAATATTTCATGGGTAATGAGCTTTGTGATAACAAAGTTAGACCAGTCTCTACTACGTGTCGATGTTTTCTTTCGACTAAACCATTTTGTTCGGATGTATGCGGGCAAGTTAATCTATGTTTGATCCCTCTTTTGAGAAAGTAATTAGTTAGAGGTTTAAACTCAGCTCCCCCATCTGTCTGAACAACCTTAACAGTACTGTTCATTTGTTTTTCGACATGAGTTATAAATTGCATAACTGTATTGCAAACTTCTGATTTAGTTTTCAGCATGTATATCCAAGTATATCTAGAATAAGCATCCACAAAAGAAAGATAATACCTGTGTCCCTGATATGAATTTAGAGGCCGGGTCCCCATAAGTCAGCGGCTATAAGTTCCAGTGGCTCATTATAGCTGGTTTCAGAATCACTAAAAGGGAGCTTGTGGCTCTTGCCGAGTTGGCAGTGCGTGCATGTGTGTTTGATAGGTACATTTTTATAATGAATGTTATTATTACGCAGAACAGTCTTAACAGTTTCCAGATTAGGATGTCCTAATTTCACATGCCAAGAATTAATCACGTTACATTCACTGCTATTATTGTCATAATCAACGTTATTGCAACTATTCCTAATACAGTCATTGTCACTACTAGCATCTATATTATTGTACCAGAATTCTCCACTTGAGTTTGCAGTCTTGAATTTGTATAAACCATCGTATAGGTTACCTCGAAGTAATATTTCATGATTTAGGGAATCTTTAACTAAACAAAACTTAGGATGAAATTCAAATAAACATTATTGTCGTTGGCAATTTTTGATACACTTAACAAATTTTTATTAATCTTAGGTACCCTAAGAAGATTGTTTAATTTGAGTTGTCTTTTCCCAAAAATAGTCCCTTTGCCTATGTGTGTGATACTAGCAGTACTACCATTACCCATATGCAAATTTCTCATACCTGAGTAATTTCTGCTCCCAATGTTTAAATTTTGAAGATTTCTAGTTATGTGGTGAGTTGCTCCTGAGTCAGGGTACCATTCTTCGAAGCCATTGTCATCATTTTTTACTTCATCATCATCTGCAGCATTATGTCTTCGGTTTGCATTATTATTATTTTGAGTTGAATTCCCTATTGTTGCCATATTTGCTTGTGCTCTTCTTTGTGAAGAGTAATTTTGGCTTGCCTGTTGTCTACCTGTGTCTGAATTATACATGAAGTAACATTTGTTCGCCATGTGACCAAACTTTTGGCATATTTGACATTTCATACGATAGTTGTTGTTATCTCCTTGTATCTGCTTATTTCTGACTGTGGTATAATTGGCAGAGAACTTATTTTGTGCTGTTTTTCTTTGGTCGATTCTGCCTTCATGAGCAAGGAGTGCTGATCGAACGAACTGTAAATCAGGTAAGGTTTGTTGTGTGGGTAGCACAGTTACTAGAGATTCGTATTCTTCATCTAATCCACCAATAATAAATAGGATTTGCTCATAGTCGCTAATCTTATGGCCAACAACATTTAGTTTGTCACACAAATTTTTAATTTTTCCTAAGTATTCTTTCATGCTTGCCTCCTTTTTTCTAGAATTTTGTAATTCCCTTCTATATTGCATGATTCTAGCAGCTGACTGTGAACTGAAAATTTGTTCAACTGTTTTCCATATTTCATAAGACGTGCTACATCCAACTATTTGTGATAATAAATTCGAACTTACTGACAATAGGAGCCATGAGGAGAGGAGACTGTCTTGTTTTTGAAACTTTGTGTAGTCTGTGTTAGGCACAATTTCTCCTTCCGAATTGGTTATCGTCGCTGGTGGGACTGTTATTGTCCCATTAATGTACTGCAGTAAATCATACCCTCTTAAAGCGATCTCTACTTGATATTTCCATAGAATGTAATTGTCTTCGTCTAGAGATGTGGTGATAATCTGGCTTTTTGGTTTAATCAGGTCATGATGGTTAGGTGGAGCGCTGTACCCCATACTTCCTGAAATAGCGGAGGTTACTTCATTGTTGTTGGCCATAAAACAAAAACAACTTTCTGCTTGATGATTAAGCCTTTCGGCACTTTGGCTCTGATACCATATTAAGAGATGAGGAGGAGAGTTATTAGAGAGGAACAATTGCAATTTTTATTGATGCAAAACATGATACAAAGAGCACATATATATAGTGCTATGAGCCCAACAGCTAGTACAAAATATACCAAATATGTATGAGCCTAACGGCTAGTATTAAATATAACAAGTATGCATGAGCCTAACGGCTAGTAGATAATGACAAAGCATGCTAAATATGATAAAACGTGTTCACACTCTAACGGCTCTATTGTAACGGCTCTATTATCTTCATTAAACATGACCATAGAAAACTAAGAGACGCATATATTTAAGCTCATTTTCCACCATTAATTGATTTTTTGACAGAAATGGAACCGAAGTTCCTTGAAGGAAGATTGTGCTTTCATATAATAATATAATAGAAGATTTGTAACTTTAATTGACAAGCATTTTATCATTCGTTTTAAACACATAAGTTTATTGGCATAGATTATCATAATATTATTTAGCATATGCTTTTACAATATTATAAAGCTTAAATGTTATTATTTCATTTTTTAAAAATAAGACTCTTACTAGCCTTTTTGTGTTTCATCAAACTCTAAGAGAAGCATGAAGTCTTTCGACTTCACTGGTAAGTGCTATGACTCGTATATCTAAGTATTCTGACATTAATGAAAGGGAAGCTTGGCTAATGTTCCTATTAAGTTTCAAAATACATCAAACATCTTTTTCAAAAAAAGCATGTAAATTAGGTCGCTAGATCAAGTTACCTTATACTTGCACAAATATGAAATATGCAATTATTCAGTGAATAATTACAGACTTTTATGTAATTATAGCAAAAAATTGCACATATTTCCGCAATTATTCAACAAAAATTTGAGGAAATTTCTGCAAATATTCACCAAAAATTTGCGGAAGTTTCTGCAATTTTATAAAGATTTAGAGAAATTTTTGCAATTATTCATCAAAAAATTACATAAATATCCTCAATTATTCACTAATAATTACGAACATTTATGCAATTATTGGATATAATTACATGCATATCTGCAATTATTCAATAATTAAACTATAGGATCTAATTTACGATTTTTTATTAAAAATGCTTTTTTTTTTAATTTACGGAAATTTCTGCAATTATTCATCAAAAAATTACACAAATATCCTTGGTCATTCACTAAATAATTACATTATTTGATGGTGGATATTTCGAAATTCGAAGTCGTCGTCAAGATCATAAGTTAAACCCCACCAACATAAAAAGTCCTTATAAAATCATGGAACTTAGTGGTTTATAAAAGTAACACGATGAAGAAAGAAATATGTTTTATTTTTATTTAGGCTGGTAAAACCTTTGTATTCAAAAAAGGGTAGGAAGAAGATAACAAGCGAAGTACATAGAAAATAGCTTAGCATTAGTCAGGCTTCATTTAAATTAAGGGCTAACATATACCCAGCATCATTCTTGCTGCTTCCAATATCAAAACATATTCTATTTGAAAACTAAAAAAATTAAATAAATTACTTATTCCCTTAGTATTTAAGTTGCTCTTTCTTTCAAGTTTCAACAGTTAAGAATAATCCCTTTAACTCAAAATCAGCTTAATCCAAATGACACCGCTTCAAATATCATCTTCACCTCTCCCAATCAACAATTCCAATTCTAAATTCAAAGGTTCCCTGCTTATGCATTCGCAACCTGAAAACTCCCCGCCCGAAGCAGAATCCGAATCCGCCACTCTTCTACCCGGATCCGACGCCACTGCCTACGATGATGAAGAACGCGCGTATGACCCGTCGGAAAAGGTCACCATCTCCGATCCCGACCCCGAATCCGACACGGATCCGCCTTTCTCTTGGAAGAAGCTGTGGCTTTTTACTGGACCGGGTTTTTTAATGTCCATTGCGTTTTTAGATCCGGGAAATCTAGAAGGCGATCTGCAAGCAGGCGCGATTGCAGGTTACTCGTTGCTGTGGCTCTTACTGGTGGCTACGGTGATGGGGTTGCTGATACAGATGCTGAGCGCAAGACTTGGGGTTGCCACAGGGATGCATTTGGCGGAGGTGTGTAGGGAGGAGTACCCGAATTGGGCGAGGTTGTGTTTGTGGGTCATGGCGGAGGTGGCGCTGATTGGAGCGGATGTGCAGGAGGTCATTGGGTCGGCGATTGCAGTTAAGATTTTGAGTGGGGGTGTCATTCCTCTTTGGGGTGGGGTTATCATTACGGCTCTTGATTGGTAAGTTGCACTTTTAATCAGATTATCAACTTGAGTCTTTTAGGCATGAATGCATGGGGAAAAAAATGTTTATTTTTGAATAAGATGCAGTAAAAAGGTTTGTTTGGGAAAGTCGCGGTCCATGCGTTATGTCACTCGGTCTTTAATTCTGAATCATCAGTGTTTTTGAACTATGTTTAGTTAATAGGAAACTGAGTAGTGATGAACATAATACTGAGTAGACGAGGAAAGGATGACTCTGGTTTTTCACAATCGTGATAGGTAAATGCTGAATTGGAAACACCGTAGAGTTGTGGTGCAGTATTAGTGACATGGTTAATTTAATCTAGTATTCCATCCTTCAGTTGATTTGTAAGGCAAATTTGTCCATGTTATCCCTAGCATCAAACTGGATGTCCAAAAAATTCAGGAAACTCGGACACTGTAGTGAGGTCTGAGATCAATAGTCAAATATTTCGATATAGATGACCCAGAATGGGGATTCAAACTTGAGAGTTCTTCAAAATGAAGTTGCTCATGCTTTCAACTTTAGCCAAGTACTGCTTCCCATATTGAGCTGTAAATTGTTTATGCATATTAAACTTGGTTCCATACACCTGTTCTTGATATTTTTAACATTTATGAAGTTCGGAAGCTTTGCAGTGCCCAAACTAAATATGTATTGGAATTGTAGTGTGTCCTTTAGTGAATTGTTTTTCTTCCATAAACTTACACTAGTCAAGTTTACAGAAATTGCTTGCTTCGTTGGCCTGCAGAATTTGTCTTATCATTTGCTTTTGTGATGCTCAAGTTAAATTATGCAGCTTCAAGATATCTGATTTCAAAAAAAATTCCTTAAGGTTTGGTAAATAGGACAAGTTGCTATAGAATATGGAGAGAATTATTTTCTAGTAGATGAAACTTCTTATATAAGTTCCTGTATTTTTATCGATTCCGATTCTTTCTTGATTTCTTTGAAAGCCATATTCCTTTAGGATTATAATTAAAACGAACTTGTATTAAGTCCTTATATAATTTAGCCATTGGGATTTCTGTCTTCCAGCTGTAGAACCTGAAGGCTTTGATAAATAACTGAACAAGGTCAAAGCATATAAGAAATAAGATACAAGAATTCAATTTTTCATAACTATACCTTCTTTATGTATAACAGAGAAATAGCTTGATTTAGCAATTATTACGTACTTATGCACCATAAAATTCTACAGCTTCATTTTCTTGTTCCTTGAAAATTATGGAGTTAGGAAATTGGAAGCTGTTTTTGCAGTTCTGATTGCAACAATGGCTATATCCTTTGCTTGGATGTTTGGTGAAACCAGGCCCAGCGGAAAGGAGCTTCTAATAGGTCAGACTACATTTACTTTCAGCTCTCATACAACATATTTTTTTCAATGTTGGAATAAAAAATTAAAAAGCATTTTTGTTCAGGTTTACTGGTTCCAAAGCTTGGATCAAAAACTATAAGACAGGCTGTAGGAGTTGTAGGTTGCGTAATTATGCCCCACAATGTGTTTTTACATTCTGCCCTAGTACAATCAAGAGAGGTCGACAGTAAGAAGACAAGCCGTGTCCGGGAAGCTATATTTTACTATTCTATAGAAGCAACTATCGCTCTTATAGTTTCTTTTGGAATAAATTTATGTGTTACCACAGTTTTTGCTAAAGGCTTTTATGGTACAAAACAAGCTAATAGTATTGGCCTTGAGAACGCCGGGCAATTTTTAGAAGATAAATACGGCGGAGGTGTATTTCCCATTCTGTATATCTGGGGCATTGGATTATTGGCAGCAGGACAAAGTAGTACAATAACTGGCACATATGCTGGTCAGTTTATCATGGGAGGCTTTCTGAATCTCCGATTAAAGAAATGGATGAGGGCATTGATCACTCGCAGTTTTGCAATTGTTCCGACTATAGTTGTTGCTTTGTTCTTTGACACTTCTGATGATACAATGGACGTATTGAACGAGTGGTTGAATGTTCTCCAGTCAGTCCAAATACCATTTGCTCTCATTCCGCTTCTTACTCTAGTATCGAAAGAGCACATTATGGGTGCTTTCTGTATTGGCAAGAAGACTAAGGTCAGTTTTGGTTCTTATATACTATATATATTTGTTTCTAGTCGCATGTCTTGCATTTTTCAGTTCTAGCATGTCTCAACAACGAAAATGCTAAGCTTACCACGACTTTGGTGGTAGGTCGATATCATATAGAAAGAGGAGGTCATGTGTTATACATGTATAGATTCTCTCTTTTTGGTATTGACTTGCCAAAAAAAAAATTTGTTGAAACAGTAGCATTTCTTTCCCTACAAAGCTCTGTTTGGAGTTATGAATTTATCTATTTACACCTATTCATACAGTTTCCTTCTCCATATTATTATTATTATTATTATTATTATTATTATTATTATTATTAAAAAAAAAAAAAAAAAACTTCACAGCAAGACATTCCAATTGCTTCCATTATATGTTGGCAACAAAGTCTTTATACTTTAGTTCTCAGCCTTATTAGCATCACCAACTGTTTACTTCGGAAGTTTTCTAGCAAAAACTTTCCCTATATAGTTCAATGTCCTACTCCGATGGCCACTCAAATTATTTAAAGGTACCAATACACAGACAGTGGGCACCTTTTATTACCTTTCTTCTGCCGTATTGTGCTCCATGTCACCCCACTGAAAAAAGAGGTAGTTTTAGAGTTGCATACCAAACTTTATACTAATGATACCCACTGACCATGAATGTCGTATGCATATGAAAGAAAGAAAAGGAAAAAATATCTTATTTATTGTGTCAACCTAAAACATGGTTGTTGCTATTTAGGTTTTTTTTTTATTTATTAAAAAAAAAAAAAAAAAACCTATCTCAGCATGAGTATGCTGACAGAATTATCTTTAACATGTTTCACACTTAATGCCGGACCGGCTTCTATCTCAACATTGATTGTTTGAAGTGTTTCATATCCCGCAAGCATTTTATGTCATAAAACCTTATCTATATTATTTGTTGGGATCGACCAGATTAAAGGTATACTGAGCCACCGCCCGAGCACAAACTGATGTGCTGTCCTGAGTAGCGGTCTAATTATGTTGGACCATTTAGCTTTTGTGTCAATGTATCTTATTATTATTTTTCTTAAAAGTAGGATTTCAAAATATAATTTTGTACATAAAATATATCATGATATGTATACAATTTGTCTTACACTAAAAAACTACTAGTACATCAGCAACGATAAAAATCCTTATGATGTCAAATTAGTTGGTGTGGTTTTCATTTGACATCAATAATATATAAACAGTACATTTTACAATAAAACTGCTAATATCATGAACAATGATAAAGAGCCTTATGATTCCAAATTAGTTCTTATTATTTATATTGAACATCAATATGTTTTGAGAGATGCAACAACAATTCATTCCCATCAATGTCTATTTTCTTTGATTGTAGAATGTTAAGCATAATTTACAGGTATAGGAAATTTGCTTGAATAAAAAATTCTTGAAGAATTTGCTATAATCAAGATATATCATTACATACAACATATTAGAACTTACTGCTACTTTTTTTTTGTTAATATTGTTATTGCTAGAAATAATTTATTCATAACACGGAAGTAGTAGTAAAAATTATTTTAGTATGTTTTATCAAATTTTACACTCTCTTTCTCTATCTACAGAAACTCTATTTTATGATAGATGAAAAGATTAGGGCTCGTTCGACGTTTCGTTTCATTTTGAGTTTTGTGTTCTACATTTTCAACATAAAACGGAGAAAGCAAGTACAATGGATTCCTCTTTTTTTTTTTAAACCAAATGGATATGAGTAAGTCTCTGATAAGAGACTTCAAGAGAAGCTGTTATAGATTTTCATGTTCACATGTGCAATCTCTGGCTGTATTTGTGTAATTATTGTGTTACTTTTTACTGGTCTGAATTGGTTTTTGATATCCACTGCAGGTCATAACTTGGATAGTTGCTGCATTGATAATGGTGATAAATGCTTACCTTATACTTGATTTCTTCTCAGCTGAAGTACGGGGACTACTGATCGGATCTATAGCTTCAGCTTTCATAGTAGTGTACATTGTATTTGTTGGTTACCTCATTTTGCGTGATGGTGAATTGCCCAATCAGTTAGCCACATCGATATGCAAGAATTTCTCGTAACTCCAATAACCGGCCTTTGGGTCGACGCCGCAAGAAAAATAGGAGATACTTGTGTACAGAAAAACTGAACACACACAAAACTTTCAATTATTTTCCTTCTACAATGCAAGGAAGCTGAATAGGCTACACTCAGATTACTGGTTGCATCTATTTATTTGAAATTGCTGCTACTCTCTGGCATATTGGAGCGTGCATCCGTCACTAAGGTTACAGACATTAGGTTTTTAGTGTAGAGTGCAAAAATGATTTATTGTCATCATATTATAATGTTAAATGAATAAAATCATTCCGCCATTATTATGTGTTTATTATTAGAGTCAAGTGATTTTGCTGGACAACTGTTTATGATAAGCATTTAAGAGGGAGGATGTGCTGCAGTCCAGGTTAATATTTACAAACGTATGTTACTTGTTTTGCTTACCTTCACCACCGACGAAACAACTCAATATAATGATAATATTCTCTTTTCTTATTGTTCTTCACATTGTTTAGTATAACCGAGTATTTCATTGTCCAATATGTACAACTTGATATCTAAGGCTGTGTTTGATTTTGAACGGAAAATGGTATTTTGAAGGGTATTGCTACGAACGGAGAATGTGTTTTTTTCTCATGAAAGTGGCAAATTGGAAGAGGTAGAGTTATTATTTTATCGTTTTCGTACTTATTACTTTTATTGTTTGTGTGTGTTTATTATCGAACAGAATAAATAAAATTTGCATGATACAAACTGCAAAATAAAAATTGTAGAATTCAAATTACGGAATACAAACTGAAGAATACAAATTACATGGACATAAAATACATAAAACAGGCTACTGGGGTGCATACTTAGGTGGATACTGGGGGAGGGGGGGGGGATTCATCTTAAACTACTTATATCGAATTGCTTGCTTGCGAACCTCGATTTCAAATTGCAATCAATTTGCTACTTCATCATCAGGAAACGCTAGATGGATTTGAATTCGGACAGTCGGATTCAGAACGAGCTTTCTTGCTTAGTTGCCTGGAGTGTATCACATCAGCAATTTCTTCCACCTTCGTAGAAGTTTCAGTTCTTCCTCTTCTACCAAAACGAGGTCTAGATATAGAACTTGCACCCCGTGGTTGGTTAGTAGGCTCGTGAAACGATTATTGAGTCTGGATGTCTTCTGGTGACACTTGAGATTCATCGAACAAAGTAGGACAAACTCAGGTGGAGGAGAATGTGGCGCTTGTTGCATGTTCTGACTTGTGGAGCCTGAAGTATAAGCGGCAGAACCTGTTGCAACACTGTTGCCGAAAATTTGCTCCAGTTAGGTCAAATTTTCAATTGGACGTGTCTTGTACTTTAACAATATAGGGTCGTACTCATAAATAGACATTTATTTTAATTACTAAACGTTTAAACTGTAAACTTGTAGATGAAATATATTACTAAACTTGTAAACTACAAAACTGGAGTTAAAAAGTTGTACCGCCACTCAATCAACCCACCAACCTTCGCTTCCACTGGCTGTTCCATATTCATGATCCCATCCGACGCCCGTTTTATCGTTCAAATTGCGCCATACAGTCCATTTCTTCTAATAAG
Source organism: Allium sativum (assembly GCA_030737875.1). Taxonomy (NCBI): domain Eukaryota; kingdom Viridiplantae; phylum Streptophyta; class Magnoliopsida; order Asparagales; family Amaryllidaceae; genus Allium; species Allium sativum. The sequence continues at coordinate 312,069,436 of CM060912.1, forward strand.
CGTCGTATTTAGCCGTCACTTGTTCAGTAGAGACTGGTATCTCAGTCGGTGATGCAGCTACAGTCTCGTTCAGAGCAGTTGCAATCCTCTTGTGAATCCCTTTTTTTGTTCTTTTCAGCTACTTGGTAAGCATCAACAGTTATACGGAGAAACTCTGAAGTTGCAAATGGAGACCAAACTTTCGATGGTTGGCGAAATGTTGCTTTCGGACGAGTTGCCTCAACCATTGTTGATGAAAAATGGTGTTGTTTGAGGTGTGGAATGTTGAAGGAAATGGGGTGGAAGGGGGTTGATTTTATAAGATGGAAAGAAAAAAACAGCCGTTGGAAATGTTTCACTTGACGTCAAACGTGGCGTCCGACGCATTGGAAGTGTTGGATGCAAAAGCCCCGATTCCAACCGTTAAGCTCAACTGGGCAAAGCTGTGGGTCCCACGTTAGATGCGTCAGAAGAGTCGGACGCGTCCGACGCCGACACCAACGTTACCTACCCCTTCGAGAAATTAAATGCTGCCTAAATCAACTTCGAGTCTTCGACTATGTTTACTATTCAAATTGCTTTGCATCCTACCATAAGTAACTGTGCTTTTTTGCTGGTATTCCACTGCTGTACAACTTATTCTTCAGCAACTAGTAATAAAATCATTTGACGTTTGATTAATATACAACCATAAATAAATCAAATCATGAAACCTGCACATAGAAACAAACGTGTGGTAGAATCCATCAGCATTTGCAGTACCGACCATAGCGGATTCAATTAGGGGAAAAGAGGGTCAAGTGACCCCGTGAAGTTTGAGAAAAATACTGGAATACCCCAATTGCTAATTTTACTTAAAACAAAAGACTAATGTATTCTTCCTCTTTCTGCTCTCGTTGTTATTTCTTTTTCTTCAAATCAAAATTACGTCGTTTTTCTCAATATCTCACGTGAAACGAGCTGCATCTCAAACTGAGAGTCGACTCTTCCATTCATCTCCAAGCCGACGTCTCTTCATCTCCGACCCAACATCTCTTCATCACCTTCACTATTCTCCGACTGAGTGGCTAGAACATAAAGGTATTGTTGCTTCATCTTATATTTGTTTGAAATTAGGGATTTTGAAATTGAAATTGGAGGTAATTGTATGTTTGTTGGATTTGAGAATTTGAAAGAAAAAACCCATACAATTTGCTTCATCTTCCATCTGCACTTTGTTCAATAGCATTTATATACAATTTTGTATTGATTAGCAGTAGTAGCACTTCCTTTTGAAAATCATATTATTAAATAAAGGCTTGTTATTTAATAGGAAGAAGTACGTGACATGCTAGGTAATTATTGTACTGCAATGTTTGAACTTTTAATTTGTTAGAAAAATAAAGTAGGTTTTTACTGAAGCCTTAATAAAAAAATAGAATTTGTTTATTTTGTTTAATAATCAATTTTTTTTTGTTATAATATGTTGAAATATTTACAAAAAAAAATTCAAATGTTGGAGAATCTTCTTCAGTGAATCACAATGAGTAACACAAAACAAATTCTTTAGAAAGATCATTGTCTCCAACAAATGACGAGTCTTCCAAAAAAATTGTGAATTGCCTATATTTGTGGGGGATACTGGATTGTGGACAAGTTTTATGAATTTTGAACCTAAAATTCGTGAAAAAGTTCGTAGAGAGTACCATTTAAGGCGAGCATGTCAACCTCATAAACATATATTCAAACAAAGAAACTTCAGTGGCACGTTGCGAAGATTTAATCCTTCATAGTTTGATGAACTCGAACGGTTAGAGTATAGTATTGAAAAAGATGCTACTTACTATCTATGTTGCTATCTTTTCAAAAATGAATGTGAAAAACAAGGAGGAGGTGATGCATTTGTTGGCGAGGGATTCACAAATTGGAAAAAGAAAATAAAGTTTCGAGAACATGAAAGAGACCCTAATAGTGCTCATAATCAAGCTCTAAGCAAAAGTCGAGACTTACGTAATCAACAACATATTGAAACTAATTTTGCTAGGATGACGGAGGATGCAAAAGTCAAATATAGAATTCGACTTAATTCATCAATTAAATGTTCAAGATTTCTTTTGAATCATAGTCTTCTTTTTTGTGGGCATGACGAATCTGAAAACTCAAGCAACATAGGACTTTTTATTGAGTTATTACAATTTCTTTCTGACAATAATGAAGAGGTTAGAAATGTTGTACTAATAAATGCTTCTGACAATATGAAGTTAATATCTCCTTCAATTCAAAAGGATATTGTAAGAGTCGCTGCATTTGAAACAACCAATGCTATTATTAAAGAATTTGGAAATGTATTTTTTCCATTCTTGTTGACGAAGCTCGTGATATATCTACAAAAGAGCAAATGGTTGTCGTGTTGTAGTTCATAAATAAAAATGGATGCATTGTTGAACGATATTTAGGTCTTAATCATGTGGCTAACACATCTGCAAAATCACTTAAAGAAGCACTTGATGATTTGTTTTCCACACATGAATTGAGCATTGCTATGTTGCATGATCAAATACATGATGGGGATAGTAATATGCAAGGTGAACACAACGGATTGAAAGCTCTGATTTTGAAAAAAAATGAACGTGCACATTTCATACATTGTTTTGCTCATCACCTTCATCTAGCTGTTATAGACGTTGCAAAAAACATGTACTTGTTGTCGGATTTTTTCACTTGATCTCTAATAACGTAGTTGGCAGTTCATGTAAACGACATGATACTATGCGAGAATCACAAGCTATTAAAATAATTGAAGCATTATCAAATGAAGAAATCATAAGTGGGAGAGGTTTAAATTAAGAGACCACTCTTGTTCGTCCTTGTGATACATGTTGAGGATCACATTATAGGATTCATCATTTGGTTCTATGGTTAATGTTCTTGATGCAGTCGTAGAAGGCAGCTTGTATGTTGATAAAATAATTTGAAGCATCTCGTTTACTTGAAGGGATTAAATCTTTTGAATTTATAATTTCTTTGCACTTGATGATTTCGACACTTGGAATCACAAATGAGTTGTCACAAGCATTGCGAAAAAAAGATCAAGATATAGAAAATGTTATGAGGTTGGTTGATATTTAAAAAAAAAACGACTTCGAAAGTTGAGGGATTATGGATGAAATGCTTTAGTAGAAGAAGTTTCTATATTTTGTGGTAAACATTTAATTTCAATTCCAAATATGGATGATTTGTACGTTATTCATGGAAGATCACGTCGTAAAGCTGAAGAGATGACAAATTTTCACCATTATCATACGGAATTATTAAACATGGTCATAGTATTGCAGCTACATGAGCTAAATAATCGGTTTAATGAAGCGAATATCGAATTGTTACTTTGTGTTGCATGTTTGAATTCTTCATACTCTTTTCTTGCTTTTGACAACCAAAAATTGTCTCGATTGGCTCAATTTTATCAAAAAGATTTCTCAACCATTGACATTTTAGCATTGTCAAACCAACTTGAGACTTTTATTATGGATGTATGAACAAATGTTGATTCTTCTGATTTAAAGAGATTGTGTAATGACCTGAAATTTTGGGACCAATATAAAAATTTATATTTCAAGTTTAAAATAATTATATAAGGATTTGTAACCAATTTAAAATTTTGATAATTTAATATTGTTTTGATAGCTTAAAAAGGGACATTTTTCAAACGATCTCGGAATTCGAAAAAAACAATTTCATCAGATTCGGAACATTGAAATATGGTAAGGTTTCAAATTTCATAATTTTCAGAGTTAGTATGTGAGCATATGCGTATCAGGAAAATCAGTTGAAATTAAATAATAATGTAATAAAATAATAAATCCAATACCCAAACGGGCTCTGAGTTCGACGATACCTATTTCATTGGATCTATAATTATGAAATATAGCGGTGTTCAGAATTTCATATCAATTGGATTTACCGTTGGTCGTACGAGTAATAAACGCGTAAAAAAATTGAAATAAGCCTTCACCTTTAAACAAGTTCAGAGACTTGTATTTCTTTTGTGATGTGTCTTCCATCCAAGGCCTCACCTTGTGCTTTCTCTACTTCCTCCCCATGCTGACAACTCATCAATCCAAGACCTTCCCCTTTTATAAAAACCAAACCTTCTTCTCCATTTTTCTTTTCTCCTCCTTTCCTTAGCTTTCCTCTCTTCTTCCTTGCTCCCCCTTCACTCCACCACCAAACTCCTCCACGCCCAGCCCACCTCCATGCCATCTGGCCCTCCTCCCTATGTCGGTGGACCCCACTCCATCCCCTTCCTCAATCCGTGGCCCCACCACCCTCCAAAACCCCTAAATTACCACTTCCTCTTCCCATTTGCACCCAAATCCACACCTCTAGGACCAACACAATCCACGCCTAGCCCCACCCCAGTCCCCACACCTCAAATGGTTGAATGATGATTGGTTGAACCCAAATGGTTGAAATATACCTTATTGATTGATATTGCGATTAGGGCTAGCAATTAGAACAGAAAACTCGAACTGACCCGAACCAAACCGAACCCGATGGGTCGCGGGTGGGGTCTGGGTGATGAAAAATACAATAAAGACCCAATAAAACCCATCCCGACCCGACCCGAAAGACCCGACTAAAAATCATTGAAATATATGTAACTTTAGTGTTATTTCCGAACCGACCCGACCCGAACCGAAGCTCGAGTTGGCTCCAGATTTTGGAAATATATAGTTTAAACCTGAAAAACCCCAACCTGCCTAGACCCGAAACCCGTCGGTTCGAGTCCGGGTCTATCGGGTCGGGGCTAATTGTCACCCCTAATTGCGGTTAATCTATTGATTGACAAACCAATATAAGCGTTAATGGTTTAAGGCTTATATGGTATATACCACGATATGTGTGGATGGATGTTATTATGACTGTTGATATTGTGTTATGTGTTGCACCGGTTAAATATAACCAAAAAATATGGTTATTGGTTCCTTGGTTAAGCCTCGAATGAATAAAACGATTTAATGAGTATTTTATTAATATAATAATAGGCGAAAAATAAAAGTTCGAATTTGACGTCCGATTTTGCATAGGCACAAAGTCTATGTTGTTACGATGAATATTCGTAAAAGAAAGAGATTGATTTGAAATAATTTCAACTAGTTAAGGTCTGTCTAAGTTTTTATTTTAAAATGAATAGTAACGGGTAAAAGTGAAGTTCTGTAAAGGTATTTAGGAAAAGGTATAAGAAGATTATCTTTACAAAACTGTCTTATTATTTTTTATAACGAATGACCAAAAAATATAGATTCAAAATAATGAAGTTTAGAAAAATAATATTATTTTAATGATTTAAGTAATATTCTAATACTTAAATATTAGAACAATTGAATTTGAAGTTGAAAATTAAAAATATAGCTTCCGAAATTTTATATTAAACTATTTTTGGAGCTATTCGATGTAGTTTATAATATACGTCGAAATATGGTCAGAATAGAACTCGCCACGCATCGGCAGTTCGCGAACTTCGACCTATAACATCAAACTGACATATCAAGAGATTCGATTGTCGGATTCTCCCGAAACAGGAACTATTGGGTTCATAATGAGAAGAGCGTACAAATAATAAGTAGAGTTTTGTAAACCAATGGTTAGATCTTTAGAAAAGTTCAAATCAAATTTGAATAGAAACAACGCTAGGACCATAAGTGACCTGAAATCAAGATTTGTGGAATTGTCCTATTTTTATATAAATAAAAATAGGGAAAAATCACTATAAATTATAAGAAATGATTTGAAAGAGGTTTGAACCAAATATATATGGTTTTGACTAATAAAAACTGGTTAAGTGGAAATTAGTTGTTTTTGTGACGTCTTTTATAACAAGTTTTAAGAAACGTTTAGAGATAAAGATTTTTAATTTGCAAATCGAATCTAATCCTTAATAAACCTTTTTATAAGGTTAAAAAAATGGTATAGAGGATTTTAGGAAGCCGAACAATTTAACCAAGTTTAAGGATAAGATTTAAATCTTATGAAATGATTTCCAATTAAAGGAAACTTGATAATCCATTAAGGATTTTGTTTTGACGCTAATTATTTCGAAAAGACCGGATTTAAACCATTTCGAATAATTATGACAACTTAAAAATTGAATATACTGAAGACGGTGGAAGACCAGAAATCTTCACATCGAATGGACTATTTGCTGATCCCTTGGGTAGCTTCTACTATAAGGTTAAAGTGGCAGTAGTCCAGACGTACTTGTTGATTGTCCGGATATGCAAGGGCCTCTCTCCTGATTGGAGAAGTAATAAGGTGCTTTTGGTCTCGTTTAAACCCAGAACGAACTTGTAATTGGATGTGTGTTTGACATTGTATTTTACAATATAACCGATTGGTTTCTATTGATGTTATATCAACTGGTGGTGAAGAATTTATTCTCTTAGCTTAACACCCTACTCTGAGACTTATGTACTCAGAGGGTTATATATTAAATAGATATCGATTATTTGTTGTGAACTGAAAATGTGGCATGCCAAGTGTTGCTGGCAGATAGATCAAAACTTTTGTTGAAAAGCAAAGCTTTGTAGGACGTTGACTCTAGGGCCTGACACCCCGGAATAAGCCGAAAATAGGATGATGGACCGCAGAGTAAGGACATACGTTTCCTTCTAGCTAAGAGTGATGCCATGGTATGGAGCCCAGGAAATTTACTTATATGGATGATGAAATCGAGGCGCTTCGGATGATTGTCAATTACGACCAGGATGACGGTCAGATACGACCGGGGAACGTTATGTTCGGGAGTAACCTAAACTCACCGGGAATTGGTGGGTCGGCTCTGCCGATCCATAGATCACCTGCATGTAAATCCTGGATATCTTACTAGAGATGATCTGGACGGATAAGGAAGATCCTTTGCCTTGGTTCATTGATGGAATCCAACTTCCAATACGAACTTTGTATTTTTAGTTGTAAACCTATATGGGGACATAATAAGATGGGGAATTATGTCGTCTAAGATTGATACATTTATTTTCAAAAATGATTTCCACACTTAGGCACTAATGACAATATCAAATTATTTTCTCGTATCAATCATGTTTAGCTATTATGTAATGACCCACCATTTTGACCGTTTCGAATAGAAAAAACATGTCAAACTCGAACTGTCCAAAATGACAGATTGTTATTAGCTTCTGAGGTAAATAGAATAAATCACTGAATCACAGACACAGATACAGAGAAATATGATTTCTCGCAGCGGGAAATAAAAAATACAATAGTAGTTTATGAAGCTACTAAATAAAATTTTTACATCAGAGTTTACATAAATAATACAGCGGAAGTTTAAAACAATAAATTTCTAATACATGGATAAATGTAATTGTCTGAACAGAAATGATAGAATTAACGGGATGACTGGAACAACAGATCAACAGGTGGATATAGGATGAGCAAACCCTAATATAACTTCAGACTCCAAAGTGAATCCCAAAAGCAGTAATAATCAATCTGACCCGAACCATAATGCAAAACAAAATAATTCGGATCAGGACTAACATTCTCATGGAAGTAAATCAACTCAAATGAAATGTTCGATGAAATGCAATCTGTGACTTAAAGGATGTTTGGGATCACCATCCTTTAAGGATCCGTCAGACTAAAATCCAATCACTTAGGTTTAAATTCACTTTATATAATTCAGATCGAATACTATATTCCAATTTCAATGAATCGTGTCATATTCCATAGCTCAAATCGTACAATTCAAATTCATAACTTATAACTTCGAATCAACATCTTATATTTCAGTTCAACAGTTCGTACAATTTAAACCATTCTTATAAAAATTCGATTTAACAAATTCCCAAATTCAAAACCAAAGGATCTATAAAATCAATTCTATATATTAACTTATATATATTCAAATTCATGTTTTGATACTTTAAATCGAATTCATTTTATATTAATTATAATACCTAATGAAACATCATTTTATGAAATCCAAGTTCATTTCTCGCAATATTTAAATTAATTCAAATTCGCATTTAGTTTTAAAATAAAATTCATTCCTTAACTAGAAAATTCAATTTCAAAAACAATTTTCACAATTCAATTTCGTCTTTATAAGTTCAAATAAATTTGAATCCAAATTCATAAGTTCAATCGTTAAAATCAATGTCATTATATAAATTTAAATCTTTAAACCTTGAATTCAAATCACAAAATTCTTAACTTATCCACCCTTTAATTTATTATTAAAGTTTATAAAATATATATAAAAGAAAATATTAACTTTGAAAATAGATAAATAGATATAAGTTTATAAAAAATATTCTAAAATAAATTAGAAAATAAATTATAAACATATATGAGTTTTAAAATAATTAGAAATATATTAAAAAGAAATGTTTATTATAATATATTAAAATTTCAAAAATAGATATATGATTAAATTATACGATTTTAAAAATAAATAAAATTATAAGTTTAAAATATTAAATTTTCTTTTTATATTAAAATTTCCAAAATCATTTTACTTTGAAAACACGACCGACGGTGTCCGTATACAGTTTCTACCCTACAGTCGGGTAAGACGGATATTTATCATTTCAATCCGTAATTTAAAATATTCTATGGGTATATATCATTTCAATTTGCAATCCCAAATTTAGCAAAAATTGTTCAAGTCTATCATTTCAACCCATAACGATTTTTCCCTAATCTAATGTTCGTTCGGGTATTTATCATTTTAACCCTTAGTGATTTCCTACAATCACAAACAACAATTACGTAGCATCAATCACAACATATATGTCATCAGTGCGACTACGTGTCATATGAATATATCGTGTCACATGTGGAATGTGCATACATATCAAATCAAACAATTTCTACTTGCAATCATATACATTTCATATAACAATTCATTATTGATCTAACATCCATGAATAATGTAAGTCAGATATGAGATAAACTCACCTTTTCGTAGCACAGAAATGGAGACGACGATTGATGGATTGACATTGAATGAGACGACAACTTCCGGTCACGACTCAGAATGATTTTAACTTGACAATCACTCAATATTATAATTAATTTATATGAGGAGGCTAGGGAATGTTTCAATGGATTGGTATAGCTATTGGGTTTTGGGACGGTTTCGGAACTCAACACTAAATTCAATACCAAAATAATCATTTCTTTACACCAAAATATTATATATTTATATATAAATATACACACATGGTAACTATAAATATATTTAAAAACAATACAATGCTAAACATACACACACAGAACTTGAATAAATCAAATAAAACCCAAAGTATTTTTTATGTAAAACAGTTTTCCACTTTTCATAAAAAATCCATAAAACATTTTCCTTTAAAATTAAATCAACACTCACTAAAAAATCACAGCACTAATGAAAACCATAACTAAACTTATGCACACATCACCACACACACAACCATATACATGCACACCTTCACAACACACACGCAGGCACTGACACACACCATAAACAGACATAATAAAATATTAAATATCATGCACTAACACATACACAAATTATGTATACTAAAACGTGTATAATACCATTCCCACAACAATAAGGCATAGAGAGTTAGGGATAAAGGTCAGCGGGTCCGGACCTGACTCAGGTAGTAGGTGGGCTGTTCAAGTGGTGGGCGAGGCAAAGGAAAGGGCGCATATTGTTTGAGATTGGAGCCGACGGGAAAAGCTTGGCTTGGCGTGGGCTTGGCAGTAAGGGTTCGGACCAGTTGATAGGCGGAGGTTGGTTGTGGCATGATAGGGCGGGTGAAAGAGGCTTACGACAGAGATAAGAGATGGGGAAGGAGAAGAGACGCACGGATTGGGGTTGGCTCGGGTTGGGCATGGCCGTGTGAGGGTGGTAGAAAAAAAAATTAGCAAGAGGAGTGAAGGGATAGGCGGTTGGAAGGAGGCGAAGGGGATCAATATGGGTGGAGCTTCAGTTTGGGAAGGAGATGATATAGTGTGTATTATTTTTCATTTTCATGAATTAGCAGAGGGGATAGGAAGATATACAATGGATGTTGCTATATATAATTTCCCGTTTCGTTAAGCAAACGGTTACAACTTAGTGAATTAAAGAGGTGAAAGGAACACGAAGGGATTGGAAAATGGAAAGGTGGGTTTGGAAATAATAAATAAATAAAGCAAAACGCAGTGTGTGCATGGAATTTTGAAAAATAAAGAGTAATACATTTATTTTCAAAAATGATTTCCACACTTAGACAATAATGACAACATCAAATTGTTTTCTCATATCAATCATGTTTAGCTATTATAATGTAAAATTCTATCCTTCGGTTTGCGTTGCATTGTGTGATAGGACTTGAGTCTTGTAATAGCTTCATTTTTGTAAAAGCATTGCGAGTTTTATGCACTGGTATTCATGTGGAGGAAACCTGTTCCACGTTAGATGGCATGGTCCTGTGATATGCCACACTTTTGAATAAGTTAAGAATAACTGCTTAGAGTTTATCATACCAGTCCCATGACCGACTCGTAGTTTGTTTTTCCCTTGAAAACTCAGATGCCCTTATTTCCACATGGGTAGCCTAGTATACAGGTTATTGGTTAAGATCATTTTGGAGTTATGTATGGAAGCTACTTATGAAAGATGGTTTAGGATTTGGAGATAGGGCAAGATTTGGAGATAGGGCGGGATTCTCTAAGACTCCGTTATGACAATATATTGTTATTTATACTGTGTATATATTCGCTTATTTCAACTGCTTTGTATAATATTAAGAACCTATGTGATGTATTAAACTATGATGTAATTTGATGTACATTATGATGTGGTAATGTAATGTTTTATCTTATTCTATTATATTAATGTGCTATATCCTAAAGGTTGCCTATTCTTCTGGGGATCGAGAGAATGGGTGTCACAGTTGGCATCAGAGCTAAGGGTTAACCTTAGTTCTAGAGTATAACATATTAAAGGACTCATCATAGGTAGAATCAGTAGAATTCTAGGATGAGTGACCCATTAGAGATAGGGTTTGAAATACCCTCGAGTGAGTATAGCAGAATAACACACACTTAGTAGACACATTTCTATTCCTATACATCTCTATGCTCTTACAATTTCCTTAAGATATCTTTTGTGTTTTCCTGACTCTTTTCCTGCAATGTAGACACTAGTGGAAAATGAGTGGTAGAATAGGAAGAGGAAGGGGTAATGCTGAAGCTGAAGTTCAGCAGCCAAACTCCATAGGAGCAACAAATGAGGCAGTTGTGCCACCACATCTAGAACCAGATTTGGAAGTTCTAGCAAAGAAATACAAAAATCTTGGAGGAGTACCATTATTGGAAAAGGAATCAGTGATAGAAGCACAAGCTTGGCTACATTCTTGCGAAAGAATTTTCACTTGCTTAAGACTGAATGGAGACCAGAAAAGGTATTTTTCCTCTTGGTTATTGAAAGACAAAGCTTTGATATGGTGGGAATTGGTTGCAACGGGAAATCCAAAAGGAAATTTTACTTGGGATCATTTTGAAAACGTCTTCAAAGAAAGATTCATGCCATTCAAAGCAATATCCCGCTTCTATTATGAATTCTCTAATTTGAAACAAGGGGACATGACTATTTAAGAATATCTGAACAAGTTCAATGAGCTTTCCCGCTTCGACCCAGAGTTGATTCAAGTTCCGATAAAGGACATAAGGTTTACCGCTGGTCTTCAAAGAAAGTACAAGAATAGGGTGGCAACCTATGTAAAGCTTTCATTTGTGGAAATGGTGGAAATGGCATGCCATTATGAATCTATAGACAAACAAAATGCTTTGGAAGACAAAGAGAAAGGAAATCCTAGGAAGAAGAGAAAGTTTGGAAATAAAAAGCCAGAAACAAGTAATGGAGGGAATAAATCTAAATAGGATGGGTCAAGAAAGCCACATGCTACAATTGCAACAAAAAGAGACACTTGTCAACAGATTGTAAATCACCAATGAACCAGAAGAGGAATGAATTCAAATCCGGCAAGAAGTCTCCGGATAACAAGGAATGCTACAACTGCTACAAAATTAGCCATATAATCAAAGTGCCCATTACTGAAGAAGTATGAAGTGATTCATGTCTATAACGTGACAAATGCTCCAACAACCTCAACCGGTATGGGAAGGCCAAAAGTTCTGGAAGGTACGCTTACCGTTAAAATTATTCTGGTTAAATGTTATAGCTTTATTTCAAGTAAAATGGCTAAGAAACTAAATCTAGACTTCTAATGTCTTGAAGAACCCATTTGCGTTAGAAATCCGATAGGAGGATCCATCAACCTTTATTTATACAGTGGAGTGCCTATATTTTATTCTCGTTACCTATTTCCCTTTAAATTGATTGTCTTGGATTTCACTAAATTTGATATTATACTTGGATTGGATTGATTGATCTAGCATGAAGCCATGTTAAGTGCGTAGAAAGAATCATTGAAGTAAAAACCAAGGTTGGAAATTTTATGGAGATACCATGTGAAGGCAAAAGTTTGAATATGGATAAATTTTGGTATGCTCTTGATGTTTCCCTTACCCCTCTAGAAACCATCCCAGTTGTTATAGGATATGTGGATGTGTTCGAGAAAGTAGTAAGTCTTCCTCCACGAAGGGAGATTGAATTCAGGATTGATCTTATTTCGAATGCGAGGCCAGTTGTGCATGCAATTCAGAGGATGTTGATAAAGGAGAAAGAAGAGTTGCGCAATCAAACTCAGTAGATTTTGTGAAAAGGTCTTATCAAGCCTAATTTCTCAAGCTGGGTTGTAGCAGTGGTATTTGTTCTGAATTCCGACAGTTCCCTTGGACTATGTGTGGACTATGGAGACCTCAACAACCAAACTCCCGATAATAAGAACCCTCTTTCTCACATTGACAATTTACTGGGTTACTTTAATGGAGCTCGAGTATTCTCAAAGGTGGACTTAGCTACAGGGTTTCATCAGCTAAGGATTGCAGAAGAGTGCGTCCCTTTAACAGCTTTCAGGGGACCGGACTTGTTTTACAAATGGTTATTAATACCCTTCGGACTATGCAATTCCCCTGCTTACTTTGTGGACTTGATAAACTAGGTGTTTTGAGAGGTAATAAACAAATCTGTGCTAGTCTTTATTGATGACATTCTTATCTTCTCTAAGACAGAAGAAGAGCACGCGAAGCACTTGGAAAAGGTATTGGAGATCCTAAAAAGAATGTATTGAAAGACAAAAATTTTAAATGTCAATTCTATAAGGAAGAAGTAAAATTTCTAGGGCATGTGGTGTCAAAGGAAGGAATCTCGGTAGATCCGAGTAAGATTGTTGCCATCCAAGATTGGAAGAAACTGAACACTCCCACAGAAGTTAGAAGTTTTCTTTGGCTAGACAGTTACTATCGGAAGTCCGTAAATAAATTTTCAAAATTATCTAGTCCTTTGACGAAAATGACCGAGAATCACGCCAAATTTGTTTGGACCGATAAGTGTGAAGAAGCTTTTCAGGAATTAAAGGAAAGGCTAACCACTGCCACAGTATTAACGATTATAGATGGAAACCAAGATCAAACCAACTACATGGATGCTTCTGGAGGCGGAGTTAGTGCGGTATTGATGCAAAGAGGTAAACTAATTTCTTATGCAAGTAGGCAGTTGAAATCTCATGGGAAGAAGTATGCCACTCATGACTTGGAGTTGCTTATTGTGGTATTTGCTTTGAAGATTTGGAGGCACTACTTACTGGGTGAGAGGTTTAAGCTCTATACTGATCATAAATCACTAAATTTTCTTTTTACCTAGAAGGATTTGAATATGAGGCAATAGCGTTGGTTGGAGTTCCTAGCGGCATACGATCTAGATATTCTTTACACTCCAGGGAAAGCCAATGTTGTAGCAGATGCACCCGGTAGAAAGAATGTTATTATTGTCAATCTAGTTGTTACGTCCACCCTGATTGAAAAGATTTCTTCTCAACAGAAGGATGATGAGTTTGTTTAGAAAATCTGCAAAAAAAATCAAGAGGGTGAAGTCTCGAATTTTAAGATTGATGATAAAGGAGTTCTAAGATTGAGAGATCAAAATTGCGTTCTGGATATTCCGAAGCTTAAAAGAGAAATACTGGATGAGTGCCATAAGTCCAAATTCAGTATCCATCTAGGAGTACATAAGATTTATCGAGATCTAAAGTGAATGTTTTGGTGGAAATCAACGAAGAGAGATATCTTGATATACGTTAGCAGGTGCCCAACTTTCCAACAGGTCAAAGGTGATCAAAAGAAGGTTGCTGGATTGCTTCAAACTCTGGAATTTCCTGAGTGGAAGTGGGACCAGATATCCATGGAATTTATTGATGGCTTAACTCTAACCAAGAAAGGTAATGAAAGTATTTGAGTTATCGTTGATCGCCTGACGAAGAGCGCCCATTTTCTTTCGGTAAAATCAACAAGAAAAACTGATGGCTTGCCAAGTTGTATGTGAAGGAAGTGGTTCGACTACATGGAATGCCCAGTGGTATTATTATTGATCGAGATCCGATCTTTACCAGTAAGTTCTGGGAAGCATTTTATTTGGTATATGGGACAACGTTGAGTCTTAGCACCACTTATCACCCCCAAACGGATGGTCAGACTAAAAGAGTGAACCGAGTTTTAAAAGACTTGTTGTGAGTCTGTATCCTTGATTTCAGAGGATTATGGGAAGATCACTTGCATCTTGTGGAGTTCTCTTATAACAATAGCTTCAAAGAAAGTATTAAGATGTCACCATTTAAAGCGTTGTATGATCGACCTTTCAAATCTCCAGCATGTTGGATAGAGTATGAAAATCGACTTGTATTAGGACTAGACATGATCTGTGAAGCAGCGGATAAAGTGGACTTCATTAAGAAGAAGTTGAAGACAACCCAAAGTAGGCAGAAAAGTTATCTAGATTCTAGAAGAAGGGATTTTGAATTTACAGTTGGAGATCAGATGTTTTTGAAAGTTTCTCCGTTGAGAGGAGTTATCTGATTCGTGAAAATGAGGAAGTTATCACCCCAAGTTTATTGGTCCATTCCCGATACTGGAAAGAGTTGGAACCTTAGCTTACAAGATTCAATTACCAGAGTGGTTATCCAGAGTGCATAATGTTTTTCACATTTCTCATCTTAGGAAATATGTACATGATCCCGACTTAGTTGTTGAGGAAGCAACTCAATAAGACTTGGAAACAACATCAAGTTTAGCAGATCCGAGAGGGCATTTGAAGATTATAAACAAGGAAATAAAGGATCTGAGAAACAAGAAGGTGAAGCCAGTCAAAGTACAACAGAGCGGAGATCCAATATACTGTACATGGGAAACAGAACAGAATATTAGAAAGTCCTATCCCAGTTAAAGAGTGGATATCTCTTGTAAGGTCCCAAATTTTTCTGCCATTTAAATTGGAATATTTAAATTTGTTTTATATATTATATTGAAAATATAATGGATTTAATATCGAATTTATTTTATAAAATGGAGTTCGAATATATACAATTTATAATATATATAAAACAAGATTGAAACGACACGGCAGTTCGTAATAATGAGTTTTGAACTTTAATTAAATATACCGGATCCGATATAAGTTGGAATTGTGTGAAACAAGAATCGTGTGGATCGATTTGACTATATTTTCCTAATAAAAAAGAAAAATTGAGTTTTCATCATATAAATTGTAAGATATGTCCAATTCAAATTTTTAAATAGTCGCTATGGAATTTCGTTAATAAACGATAGCGTTTATTTAATAAATGTAAAGGAATTTCTATATATGTGGATATCGTTTTAAACTGAATTTCTGAATATTGAGTTTAAAATATATATTGGTTATTCCGTTGGGATATATATGGTAAAAACGATTTATTATTATTTAAATTGAATTGTTTTGGATTTAATTCTATTTTTATCATTATTATATAGGCCTTAAAACTGTTTTCTTTTCTAATGGCCTATGTTTTCGACGAAACAAGTTTCATGGGAATGCGTACAATTAATTATTGCTATATTTTCAGTTTGGAGCTAATCGGAGTTGTTTTCTCAGTGAGCGATATTTAGATATGAATGATAAATTAAAATATCGCCGTTATACAAATAGAGTTTCGACGAAATTAATTTTATTGAGACCAGAACGTTAGGACGTAGCGACGTATCCATTTTCACTTTATTTGAAGTTTATGTGTGATGATACGAATTTTGCGGTCAGCGGTAAGCAATTGTTAGCGGTTTAATTTAATAACGTATTAAAATAAAATATAAACTTAACACTTAAGGAAAATGTGTGCATCCTACGCTATCTCTAGAACTTAACATTACGCAGAAATAGAAGATATATTTGAAATTTACAACTCATTTTTGTACCAATGCATTGAGGCCGTAGGTATGAGTGCTGGGAGGAAACATGGCTTGTGGTCAAAGTGAAATGGCGTGGACGGGTTTCATGGAGCAGTGGAGGAGCAGTTCTCAGTATCATGCGTGATGAAGCACACAGCAGTGTGGGTCTGATATACAACGAAGTGAGGAAGCTAGCCATGGACGAGGAGAACAGCTGGGAAGATGCAGATAACGATGGTGGAAGGATTAGTGCAACACAGCCTTCACGCGAGAGGAACGAGGTTTGAAACTCGAAAGGATATTAAGAGCAGGTATGGAAAATTACTTAACAAAGGAGTTGGGGAGAGACTGAACAGTAAGAATGTCAGATATGCCCATTCATTTTTTCTCTTGCCTAACCGTATTATTAACATGAGTAATATAACGTTTTAATGTGGCAAATATTAATACTATTCACAGATTTAATTTGTGGTAATGAAAACCCTTTTTAAACCATGTCGATTTGTATAAAGACGTAACAAAACATGCCTGATCTTTGTTATACAGAGTTAATCGCATTTTGAGTATATATATTAACTTAATCTAAGTTTTAATTTAAGGAAAAGAGTAACGGCCAGTAATAGTTTAAAACAAAAAGGGCCACCGCTATAAAACGAAGTGCAATACTAATGAATTCTCATCAGGCCCGAATCCTTTTTGCAGAAAGAAATTAACGTTGGCCTTATTAGAATAATAATTTGAGAACTAAAGTAATAATTAGTTTAAAACAAAATAGTTAGTTTAAAATGTTAATAACTTGTTGTTATATTATCAGAATTGAATAAAACAAGATACGTTGGACTGCATTGACGAACGCGACGTCATGGAGCTGCTCTGGACAGAAATAGAGACGACAGGGGTTTACAGTTAACTTAAACGACTATTTAATTTAACTGTAATCGAACTGTTTCAACAAATCAGATCAAGGTGAGTTACACTCACTCAGCTCTTCACACTAATATTTTATATAAGTTGGGTTTTTATTTTGTGTGCTATGATTGCTAATGGTTGACAGTTTGCTGTTCATTAAATATGTATTCATATATTGATTGAACCGATGAAATTAAACGATGTTTAATTTCAGCGAAAACTAAATCGTTATTTTAACGATTGGTCCCAATTAAGGTAATTTACCTTATTGGTCACGTTTATAAAATAAACGTGTTTAATTTAATAAATTGTTTGAATTGTTATAGTTATGCTAAATAAATTGGTTGATATTGAATTGTCGTTATTGATTGTTATGAAACCATTATTTATTTGAATTGAATGATTGTATTGGAGATAACATATTTAGACGCAGGGAAATACAGGTTGGAGAGATCCAACAGGATTCCTCAAATATAGTTTTTATGTTATTTATTTTCGTATATCGTCATCATATGAACTGTTCTGATACCCGAATTTCAACATTTGTTGTGTTTAAACCAATACGTAATATTGGTTGAGTAATTGACAGTATATGGCCTATAAATCAGTTGTTTTATAAATAATGATTTACCGTTGAGTGATTAATAGAAGTGAAGTTGTACAATTTATTTTTATAACTGAAGACAGATTTTTAAATCTGTATTTTGGATAAAAGTTTGTTAAAAGGAAATAAATATTTTTTATTTATTAATTAAGTTTGAAATAAATTATTAATTGATTTTATAAAGAAAATTCTTATGTTAAGAGGATTTATAAGTAGACGAACAAAAATTAACCTAACGATTAAGATTTAAATAATTGTTTTTTTAGAAACAATTAAATGGTATTACTTAAATTAATTATATTATTAATTAATGTAAAGTGAGACCTAATTAAAGTCGGTTAACGGATTAATCGTATATTGAGTTGACTAAGTCAACCATTTTAACTGGATTGATCATTAAATTAATTTGTTTGAGTTAATCTAATGGAATAGTGAAATGTATATTTGTTTTAATTTTAATAAGATTTCAAAAAGAGATTTTTGCTATTTATTTTAGTTATTAAAAGAAACTAACTACTGCTTCGGTAGTTAATGATTGAAGTAGATTATTATTTTAATAAATAATAATTTTAGGAGATTACTTTTAATTGAAATTCGTTTAAAAAATAATCGAAGCTGAAATGGAATCTAACTAAATCGTGAAAGGGGTTTATGAACAAGTTTTATATTAAAACCCGAGTTTTTACAAAAAGTTATAAAAGGAATTTTAAGCGAATACGATAGCTTAAATCATTTTTACTTAATGTTTGAATTAAGTCAAAAGGAAACCGAGATAAAAGGGTTTATATTAAACCGGAATTTTATAAGAGAAGTTTATAAAAAAGAGATAGGGTGCTAAAGTATTAATTAACATTACTTAATAATGGAATTAAATTTTAAAAATTAAAATAAGATTTTCAAAGAAGAAATGGTTGAATGGATTAGAAGATTGGGTTGTTAAAAGTGAAATTTGATAAAGAAGCTAGTGAAGGATTTCGTAATACAAATCCGTGTTAAAAATAAGTTAGTTTAAGGCATTTAAATTTTAAAAAGGGATGTTTAATAAGAAATTACTTAATAAACGAATTAAGTAATAATGGCTATATTTGAAAAGATGCTTTTCAAAAATAAGAAAAGGTTATAAAATCATGATTTAAGTAAAATGGTTAAAAGGAATTTGGTTTGATATTAAAATACATATCAGGTTTTGAATTACAACCCATATTTATCTTAAGATAAGAACGTTGTTGATCAAGGTTTGAGAGGTAAATAAATACCCTAACTTGAACGACTTTGGAATTATCTAAGGATGATATTAGTTGTAATGGGAAAGGGTTTAAGAATAACTTATTATCTCCAGATATAAAATGTAACGCAATGTTAATCGCAAGATTTGAGACTGTATATTAAGATTTCCAAAGTAACGAAAATAAGGGGGATTTGAGAAAATATAATGTAATTTCCAAGGTAATCGGAATGAGAAGGTCCGAGAATATATATATATATATATATATATATATATATATATATATATATATATATATTATTTCCCAAGTAAAAGAAGTTATAAAAGGTATTTATGTGAAGATGATAATAAAAATCGGATATGATTATAGGATATTTTCCTAATTATGAAAATAAATAGTTTTGAAAGTAAACCGTATGTTAAATAAGAAAGGAAAAGCGATACTTGTACTATTTAAAGATCGTAGTGTTTTAAATTAATCGATCATAATTATATAAATTAAAGAGGCCATGCAATGCTGGGTACTGAACTAGTAAACTCATTTTATCCTCATGATTATTTATTTGATAGTTAAATAACCAACTATCAAGTCTGACCCATATGATTGTTGGTACAGAAAGACCGGGATCGAATTTATATTCGAAAACCATTCCGATCAGCGAATACGTGAAAGATGTTGATTGAAGATGGAGCAATTGAAGACCGTTGATCTTCATGAGCGGAAGAACTAGTTGAATTTCTCTGGTTTAGCGGCCAGAGATATTTCGATAGTGATTATGTTGTGATTGAAATCTACAGATTGCAAGGATTACTCGCTACTGATCTATAGGGTGATACCTAGGATGTGATAGGAGGGTGCCTTCGGTTCATCCTGTTCCTGGATTACTTGTATGGGCGAGTGTCTGACAGAGTATTTCCAAAAGGATCACGTATGTTGATTTCTTCAAACGTACTATAATTGGTGGCGGAGAAAACCGGAACTTCTCTTAGCTTAACTACTGAAGTATTTTTGTGGACATCAATTAGTGATTTTTGGCGGATCTGACGATGTGGCATTCGAAGTAAATGGTGGCCAGACATTCTAAAGGTAAATTCTAACCTCAAGCCTCTTCAACCGAGAAATGACAAAAATCGGGTAGGAAGCATGGCTATGTGGATTGCTCCCAATAGGGTGTATAATCACCTATCAAGAAAAAATCAATTTCTTCGTAAATCTATTTCAATGCTGACCCTTTTCGAGAATCGATGGTTTGAGCCCAACCGTTGGTGATATACATTCGATACACTCAAGTGAAATGAGTGGTCGGTCTTGTGTAGGCCAGGTTGCAAGACGTTCTTGTTGAACCCAGTGTATTCCCCTCTAAAGATAAATTATCGGCAGGTGGTTCAATATACCTTGTCATAGTCGGAATCCAATCTCCAATAAGCTCCCGTGGTTTTGATTGTATATTATATATATAGAGCATGAGATGCAAGCGTTCCGCTAATTTGTTATTTACTTGTATTTAGGCACTATTATAATATCAGAATATATAAACAATTTCAAAATGTTTTGGGTTATCGTAAGGTAAAAACCATCCATATTTATTTGTGGATTCAATCTTACGATTATCTTTTCGTTCGAAAGAATCTTGAACTTTGAAATCAAGTTGGATGATTCCCCTTAAAGTTTTGCGAGTTTTTCTCACTCTTGTTCACCAGACTGACCCGGTGCTTGAAATGCTCGGCCGGGTTGTACAGGTCCAGGTTACCGGATGATGCGAAGTCCAGAGACAAGCTGGATGAGTTCAGACGTATGACATTATATAACATTTTTCTGTTGTGAGTTGTATATGAGGACAGGTTATTATAACCGTCCAGATGTGTTGATGTACTCTGATGATTGTAAGTATTTTTTTAAAGCTCTCAATAAAGATTTATTTCTATATTATATTTTGTTCCGCTGCGATGTGAGACTCTGATTCTTTGTTGTGTTAGTTCTTCTACTTCTGTTCTTATATTTCTTTCTCTCTTATCTCACCCTCTAATTTCTTCCTAATAACGTTCCGGTGTTTTCGGTGTATGGAAGGTCGACATGATACACGATAAATATATTTATGTCGATTTTCAGGGCAGAAAATTCATGGGCCGTTACAGTGGTATCAGAGCTATTGGTTTAGTAATAATCTTGGCTCTGCGGTGTAACTCAGTAGAGATGGGGTTAATAACACCCTAGATTGAGTGTGAGTGTATATACGACCATACGTATTTGTAAATTTCATATAAAAATGTTTTATATTGTGTTTATTAATAGGTTCAAGTATTGGGAAACTGTATTGAACTGGTAATTGACATAATATTGTTTTATAAAAAGGGTAAACGAAATAAATTTACCTAAATTATATTTTCTATAGAAAAGGGAAATAATTTTCTATAATATAGTTATATTGGTTGTTTGGTCATTTTGGCTGATTTGGTTGGAATTTAAATTGGATTATGAAATGGAATTGAACTGGTCAGAAACAAATTAGGCAATTGGGTTGGATATGAAAATGAAACTTAACCTGGTCAAGTGAATTAATTTAAGATGGAATTAAAATGGAATGGGATAAAATAAATTTTGGATTTGTAAATCTAATGGATAGTAATGGAAATCAATCAAATATAAATCGACTGATATTAACATATGTTAAACCAAAGTGAATGCATACCAGTAAGTATTAATGTTGAATATAATTAAATGATTTAATTGTTTGTTATTTGGATGTTGGATTAGTCGAATAAATCCATCAAATAGGTAAATTCAGAAGTTGAATGAATTGAAACTAAATTCCAGTGTAATGAATTGAGAATAAAATTGGTTATGAAATAAAACCGGATTATTTAATCTTGGATTGTTATTTGCATTATAAGTGAAGTTAAGTGCAGAATCCTGAAGGTTGTGGAAATGATTTGGTTACACGGATCGAAAGTACAGACTGGAAAATGAATATTAGTTAGTTGATTTGCTCGGAAATTGGATTAAATTGCCCGACAAAAAGGTAAACCTTAATATTGATTGGAGTGATTGATTTTAATACCCCTGAGTTGGGTTCGCCGCTTGGCTTTTGTTTTCGTTTTATCAATATGATGCCCGGAGTGGCATTTGTAGTTGTTCTGATCGAGTCATGCAGAGGATATGCTGGCGAAATTTTCGAAAATTTTAAACAGTCTGAATTTGTTTTGATAATAATTCAAAAATAATTGGGTTTGGAGCATTCTTCTTACCTTATAATTTCGGGGACGAAATTCTTATAAGGGGGAAAGAATGTAACGTCCCAGATTTTTCTACCATTTAAATTGGAATATTTAAATCTATTTTATATATTATATTGAAAATATAATGGATTTTATATCAAATTTATTTTATAAAATGGAGTTCGAATATATATAAAACGAGCTCGAAACGACGCGATAGTTCATAATATTGAGTTTCGAACTTTAATTGAATATACCGGATCCGATATAAGTTGGAATTCTATGAAACAAGAATTGTGTGGATCGATTTGACTATATTTTCCTAATAAAAGAGAAAAATCGAGCTTTGATCGTATAAATTGTAAGGTATGTTAAGACGACCCCATTTCCCGTACAGACGGAAACAAGGGTAATCTTTGGAATATAACACAGAAACAGATAATAGCAAAACAGAATTAAATAAATACACCAGATAATGAACAATAGAATATACTGGATAAAAGTAATCATCAGAGTTACACAGTATACAGGATCATACTTAGTACAAATGCAGTTCATATATACATAAATGTCTACAGCGGAAAACAAACATAATGTACAATAGGAGCTGAACAGCATAAAAAGAGGTAAATGATAGAATCCATCTTCAGCTCCAGCTATCCAAAAAGAACCAGCTAAACCTGAATACAAGGCTGCCCATGTAGAAAAAGGGGCACCCGAGTTTGAAAGTGAAACAAACTACGAGTCAATCATGGGACTGGTATGAGAAATCTACTCAACACATTTAAAATATGGCTAATCACAGGACCACGCCACTTTCGTTGAACGGGTTTACTCCATTGGATTGCCAGTGCTTAAAAACAAACAATTCTTTTAAACATCGCAATGCTTTTTATAAAAATGAAGCCATTATAAGACTCAGTTCCCATCACACAATGCAACGCAAACCGAAGGATAGAGTTTTACCTTATAATAGCCAAAATATGCTTGATACGAATAAAACAAAAGCATTTGATATTATTACTAGTGTTTATATGTTTCAGAAACAATATCAAATCATAACTACCAATCATAGACGACATTAATGCCCCCATACCACTATGTCGCCATATATAGGTATACAATCAAAACCGCACAATCACGTATTTGGAAATTGGATTTCCATCATGAACCAAGGCAGAAGATAGTCCTTACCGACTTCGAGACGCTCTAGCCCGCCCCTCAGGCAAGTACTCAGTCAAGCCTTTGGATCGTCAAGCCTTTGGAATTTTAATCCAAGGTGCCTCGCAACAGTAACAACCACATAAGTCAAACTCGTCAGGGCATGTAAAACCACTGACGCCACTTCTAGCTAGAAAGAAACACATGTCCTCCCTGAGGTCCTTTCTCCCGTTTCTGGTTCATACCGGGTGTGAGGTTCGCGAATTCACGTTGTATACAAAGCTACGCCACACAGGCGGTGCTTTGATCATCACCACAAGACTTTGCTTTTCAACAGAAGCCCTGATCATTTGCCACTTAGGCATGCCACACTAGCAATTCATGCCATGCGACTGATGTCCATCGATATACGACCTCTGAGCTCGTGCGTTTCAGAGATGGGCGTTAAGCAAAAGAATAAATTCTCCGCCGCCAAACAGATGTATATTTAATAGAGATCAATCAACACAGAATAAAATCCAATGTCAGACACACAGTCCATTTACAAGTCCGTTCTAGGTCTGAACGAAACCGGAGGCACTATATACCTCGCAAACCCATCGATCACCACGTACGTCTAGACGACCACCACTCATTATCCATATTTCGGGATGCCTCCCAATCAGGACCTCGGTTACCATCCAAACGAGGTGAAGATCTCCGGTCTTCGACCACCGTCTTCATCTTTGATTTCTTATCGTCGATTCAGTTATTCAGAATGGGATCAACCCGGTCTTTCCGAGAAACTCGCGTATATAATAAACAAGTGCAACACTAACATACACACGCATCATTTCAATTCATTAGCCACTAACCGTCAATTAGTAAGAGAACGATTTCCCAAATATTAACCCTGAAGGCCGAAACCAACATCAGATCAACACCCAGGAAAACATTCGACTTAGCCAACCTTCAGTTAATTTCTAAATTTCACATCCATCTTGTTTATAATATTTTATAATGATTTCTTGCTATTTTTATTTATTTTAAAATAGCCAATTTATTTAAAATGACGCTTCGGGCCATAACGCGGCCGTGGCGCTGTTTTTCTTCAGATTTGATTTACACATATCCGAAAATCTAACCGTTGGATCTTCGCAAAATTTACATCATTAGAAAGATCTTTTCAAAACGAATCCAACGGTTCCAGTTTCGGTAAAATCCGACGGTCGGATCTCCCGGTATAATCGTTTGAAGTTTCAATTTCAAAATACGAACTACAGCATCGTTGTTCGATTAATTATAATTATATATATATAAATATAATCGATTCTGGCGTTGTTTTTCTTCAGATTTGAATTAAACATTCCAAAAAATCCAACCGTTGGATTTTTACAAAGTTGGTGTCGTTGGAAAGATATTTCCAAAGCGAACCCAACGGTTGCGATTTCGGGAAAATTCGATGGTCGGATCTCTCAGTAATAATCGTTTGAAATCACGGTTTCAAAATACGAACTGCAGCGTCGTTATTCGATATATTTCAATTTTATTTAAATATATATATATCGATTCTTCGATTTCAAAACTATATTCTTTTCATACATTTGATAAAAATGATATTTCTATTTAGCTGTCTTCTATTTCAACACTTCACTATTTTTAACAATTCATTTATATAATAAAAATGTGATTTTTATTGTAAAACAATTCATTTCAAAACACTATTATTTTGTATAGTTCATATAGGTAATAAAAGTATGATTTTTATTCTAAAACAATTTCTTTCAAAAAGGAGATTATTTTATATAGTTCATATAGATGATAAAAATGTGATTATTATATTTAAAACACGAATACCATTCAACACATGAATTTCTATCCAATGAATGAATATCGACTCAACACATGAAGGCTTTCTATTCAACGAATAAATATAGTTTCAACAAACGAAAATAATTCAAACACATGAATATTATTCAAAATTTCGGCAGCATAACGGTAGGGTAGTTAAAACCGGGACTGTCCCTAGTACGGCTCCTCGCTCTACCTTAAAACCTCGCGGTTTTTGACAATGGGGAATCATGCATCTAGTTCACACGCAGGCGGCATGTATATTTATTTCATTTCCACCAACTAATCCTATGTGGTTTCAACCAAATATTTCTCAACCACAAACGGGAATTTTTCAACCACAATCAATCAATATCAACCACAAACAATTCCAATCAACCAATCGCTATCAATCAATTTTCACACCAATCACAACCAATAAATATCGTCCATGGTTTGTGGACGAGGGGCGTGTGTATATATATATATATATATATATATATATATATATATATATAGCATATCACTTCTATTTCAACACACATATAATTTTTACAACGCATATATAACTTATACATCGAACGTACAACTTATACAACGCTTATACATGAGGTGTACAACGCTTATATAACTCATACATCGACCATATAATTTATACATTGTCGTTTTCCATAGCATTTATAAATTAGAAATCTCACATTGGGTTCCACTCCACCAAAAATAGCAGAAGGCTCAGAAAAATATGCGGTCTCTTCTAAAATGTAGAAGACGTCCACACGGTCACGATGTTTCCTGTTTCATCGAATTTCGTCAAGAAACGAAAAAGATATGATTTTTCAAAGTTTGCAACGGTTTAAAGGTGTTAAAACTGCTTAAAATACATATATATATAGCCGTATACCTCGTTTTTTTCTTCGAAACTAGGTTTTTGATTTTCGTCGAATCCGTGAAGCGATATGAAGATCGGCCAACACCACGTCGTAGCGCTTGGAGAGGCACGCAAAACGAGGTAAGGGGGTCCCACTCGGTGGCCTCTGGCGAACACAGCGGCGGCTGAAAGTCGATGACTTTCGAGGGTCGGATCTCCTCGAATACTCAGTGGAAATTGGCAAACCTTATATGGATTTGTAGAGGGCATTAGGATCTTCAAAAATTTTAACTGGAGGGGGGTCTAATTCTTCCTGGTTTGGTCGGAATCGGAGCTGGAAGGTTGGAAGTCTCTTCCGCCTTCGATCGGGGAGAGAGAAAAGGGAAATTTTCCCTTTTTTTTAATTAAATTCTGATTGGCCGGTGGGTTTTAAAAGGTGTTTTCTGACACGACCACCAATCTAAACCCAACGACTGTCGTCCCTAGCGTTTCACCCCCTTTCCGAACACAATGGGATATGTTTCGTATGTCCATTCGACTGTTTCAGTCAGTTTCCATTCAATTTAAAATATATAACATTCAATATTCGATTTGAACGTACATTTCAATTTCCCAGGGCCATAAACTGATTCGAAAAATTCCTGGAAAATAAATCTAGCTATGCTTTGACGATACGGTCCCAACAAAACTAGTTTCGTCGAATTCTGAGACCGTTTGTAAAAAGGCCCATTTCTGGTTGATCCAATTTAACTATAACTGACCAAAACACGTTTTCCTTTGCCACGCTCACATACTAGCTTCAAAAATTATGAAATTTGAAACCTAGCAATAACTTCCCATCCCGAATCCAACAAAAATGGTTTCGTCGAATCCCGAGGTCGTTTGCAAAATGGCCAATTTCACGGGCTATATAAATTCCATAGCGACCTTTCTGAAAATTCATTTGGCTATAACTTTTGCTTTCCGCTATGAAACTTCGATTTTTCAGATTCGTTAGAAAGTATTCACTAACAGATTTAAATATTTTTGGTTTCACTCAAATCCGTTTTGTTTTGCACCCGGTACAGTCCGACAAAGTTTGAATTCAATTTTTGAAACTGCAGCGCCATTTCAGGCCTTATTTATAATTAGAATTAATTATATTCGTTTTCAAATGTCGATTCAAACTCATTTTTCATTGCTATTATTTAAAATATTTATTTTAAATATTTAAAATCCATTATTTTAGCCAATTTAAAGATTTTAAATTGGTTCAGATTTTCTGGGTCGTTACAATCTCCCCCACTTAAAACTTTTCGTCCCCGAAAAGGAACAAAGTCGAAAGTGGTTTGATTAATCAACTCTACGTTCGATCTGGCTTCCATTCTCCAACTTTTCAGTTTCTGAGAATTTTCAAATTCTTCAAAAATTTGGCTAACACCCGGAATTTTCGAAAAATTTCGCCATAACCTCCTTTGTACGGGGAGAGGTTTGGAAATTTATTAGGCCGTATTAGGTACCCAATAAATACTAATAAGCATACACATATTTATAGTGATATATTCCGGTGTTTACAGGGGAGCGTGTATTGATAATAACTCCAGAGAATAAATTCTCGTCACCCTGTCAAAGCCTGAGGGAGTGTGTATTTAAAATGCTCCAGAGGATAAATCCTCGTCACCTCGTCCCGTGTGGGAAATAAATAGTCCATGTGCCGTATCTAATAACTAGAGAGACGTGATTATTGTCAACTCCAGACCCGTGGGGGTTTTTTATTAATCTGGCAATTTTATCATTATAATTTAAATTGTCCATATCAGTCATCAGTTCAACCTGTAAAATATATCATCGTCATACAAGCCTCTCGCTCGTATAGTAAACCTTCCACCTCGTCACACAAGCTCCAAATGCTTATGTGGTATATGATGAAGTATGCCTATCTTCCAGAAGTATGCCATGTAATGTAGCTCAAAATTAATCGTTACTATCCTATGGCGATGTTTATTATTTCACACAGAAAAACCAGCACTCCGCATCCAATGGCATTCACAGGAGTTGATATAATAATATTTCGCATCCAACTCATTAAGGTTTACCTATTTGTCGGGCACGCAAATAAAATCTTTACTCAACAGCTATCCATTTACCTGTTCAAACATATATAATGCACATGTATATATTTCTATCTATTTTCTAACCAGTTTAGTGTGTGATATTATCGAATAAATTCTAACATTCATTCTCTTTTTAATTAAATTAACTATCGTTTCAATAATTTAATTAATCTAATTTACTATCACACAACACAAACAACAATCAAATTGTTTTTAACTTCTCAAAAATATACTAATTAATTTCTGTACTCTTTTAAAATCATTCAGACTATAGAATTAAAAGTGCACATCCATGGAAAGAAAATAACAACAGAGTAGAGAACTAATTGGTAATGCAAAGTATGGTAAATGTACCTTGCACCGGAGTCAATCAGAGATATCCACTCGGCATCTAGGATAGGCTTTCTGAATGCTCTACTCAGTTTCCCAAGTACAATCTCGTGGATCTCCACTCCATTGCACTTTGACTAAGTGAACCTTCTTGTTCCTCAGCTCTTTGGTTTCTTTGCCGATGATCTTTAGCGGCTCTCTTCTCACAGCTAATTCTGGGGTAATTTCAATATCCATTTGAGCTGCTTCTTCCACGATCAAGTCTGGATCATGAACGTTCTTTCGAAGTTGAGATATGTGAAATACATCATGAACTCCAGGCAACCAATCAGGCAATTTAACCCTATAAGCGAGAGTTCCGAACCGTTCCAGAATATGAAACGGACCAATGAATTTGGGCGCTAACTTTCCGGTTTTACCGAACCGGATTACTCCTCTCATCGGCGATACTTTCAAATATACATAGTCGCCAACAGCAAAGGATATATCTCTTCTTCTCCTATCGGCATAGCTCTTTTGTCGGCTTTGAGCGGCCAGTAATGCTTCTTGATAAAATCGACTTTGTCGGTGGCTTCTCGGATCATATTAGGCCCAACACAAGTCTATTACCGGGTTTGACCCAACAAGCAGGAGATCGGCACGGTCTACCATATAATGCTTCGAATGGCGACATTGTCAGGCTTGCTTGGTAGCTGTTATTATATGAGAATTCATCCAAATGCAGATGGACTTCCCATGATCCACCGAAATCTAGAACACAAGCCCGCAATAGATCTTCTAGTATACGATTCACCCTCTCAGTCTGACCGTCTGTCTGAGGAAGATAAGCGCTGCTTAGATTCAGCTTTGTTCCCAGCTCTACTTGAAATGCCTCCCAGAATTTACTAGTGATTATTGTATCTCTATCACTGACTATACTGAGCAGCACTCCGTGTAGTATAACTATTTCCTTAAAATATATCTGCGCCAGACTCTGAGCAGTTCTGTTTGATCTGACAGGTATGAAATGGGCGGTCTTCGTGAAGCGATCTACGATCACCCAAATACTGTCATTTCCTTTTCTGGTTCTGGGAAAACCATCTATGAAGTCCATGGAAATATGTTCCCACTTCCAACCAGGAACGTCTAGCGGTTGTAACAATCTAGCCAGTTTCTGTTGTTCGCTCTTGACTAGCTGGCAAGTAGGGCATCGGCTAACATATATTGAAACGTCCCTTTTCATAGCCTTCCACCAGAATGTTCGCTTGAGATCGTTGTACATTTTGGCCACACCAGGATGGACGCTCAGCTTGGACTTGTGACATTCGTCTAACACTTCCCTTTTGAGCTCGGGGATGCCAGGAACACAAATCCTTCCTTTCAATCTCAGGATCCCATCGTCATCTATTTGAAAACACGAGGGTTCGCCTTTCTGAATCCTTTTGATCATATCCTTAGTAAAGTTATCCTCCTTTTGAAGAATAGATATTTTGTCAATCAAGGAAGTCGTAATAATAAAGCTGGCGATCATTTCATTCTTTCGGCTCAGCGCATCGGCCACGACATTGGATTTCCCTGGAGTGTATATAATCTCAAAGTCATATGCTGCAAGAAACTCCAGCCAACGTTGTTGCCTCAGATTCAAGTCTTTCTGGGTGAATAGATACTTTAGCGACTGGTGATCCGTAAACAGTTCAAATCTCTCACCCAGAAGATAGTGTCTCCAGATTTTCAAGGCGAATACTATAGCCAATAACTCAAGATCATGAGTTACGTAGTTCTTCTCGTGTGGCTTCAACTGATGGCTAGCATAAGCGATCACTTGACCCCTTTGCATTAACACTGCGCCAAGGCCTTCTCTAGAAGCATCAGTCCAGACTTTCAAATCCTGATTGCCATCGATGATGGTTAACACTGGAGCTGTCGTCAATCTTAACTTTAGCTCTTCAAAAGCCTCTTCACTTTCTGGAGTCCATTTGAATTTAGAGTGCTTCTATGTAAGCTTCGTTAAGTGACCAGATATCTTCGAAAAGTTTTTAACGAACTTCCAGTAATAACTAGCCAATCCGAAAAAACTGCGGACTTCTGTAGGGGTACTGGGCTGTTTCCAGTTTTGAATAGCTGTGATTTTACTTGGATCCATAGCAATTCCTTCTTTTGATACGACGTGGCCTAGAAATTTGACTTCTTCTTGCCAGAATATACATTTGGAAAACTTTGCTTTTAATACATTCCTCCTGAGGATTTCCAGAACCTGTTCCAAATGTTTTTCATGCTCGGCCTTTGATTTAGAGAAGATTAGAATATCGTCAATAAAAACCAGAACAAATTTATTCAGGACTCCTCTAAACACTCTATTCATCAAATCGACGAAGTAAGCTGGAGCGTTACATAAGTCGAACGGCATTACTAACCACTTGTAGAATAAGTCTGGACCTCTGAATGTTGTCATTGGAACACACTCTTCGGCAATTCGAAGTTGATGGAAGCCTGTAGCCAGGTCCACCCTTGAGAATACTTATGCTCCATTCAGACAATCCAATAAATCATCGATTCGCGGCAATGGATATTTATTCTTTATGGTATGCTTGCTCAAATCACGATAATCCACACATAGCCGTAGAGTACCGTCTGATTTTGGGACAAACACCACTACTGCTCCCCAATCAGAGAAACTAGGCCTGATCAGACCCTTCCATACTAGCTGTCGTGTTTGATTGTCTAATTCCTCTTTCTCTTTCAAGGACAATCTTCGAATAGCGTGAACTACCGGCCTTGCATTCGGAATCAAAGCAATTTTGAAATCTATTTCTCTTTGCGGAGGTAAGCGAACAACTTCTTCAAACACATCCGCATAGTTCTTGACGACAGGAATATCTTTCACTAGGTCGGGAATATTCTCTGTGATTTCAGGGATATTTTCTATTTGGGCTAGAGAAACATCGAGAGCTGCCCAGAAGTCTTTTCTATTAGCATTCTGACCTTCACAGGGAATGGTTATATAATCACCTGATTTAATCTTCGCCTTTACAACTCTGTCGACGCATTTAACTTTAGCTTCATATTTGGTCAACCAGTCTAACCCCAAGATATGATCAAACTCTTTAAAATTCATAATGACCTCAATGGTAGGAAACCGATAACGAGAAAAGGAAACCAGCACTCCACAAACCCAACTGAGATCAATGGAACCCTAACTGGATTCTGGACAGTCATTGATTCCTTGAGCTTCTTCAAATTCAAGTCCAGCTTCTTAGCTGCATTCTTTGCAATAAAGCTTCGCGACGCGCCAGTGTCAAACAGTACTTTAACAGGAATGTCTTTGGCAGAAGCGTGCCTTCTAAAACATCTGGCCTTTCCTGAGCAGACGAAGATGCAGGCACTTCTGCTACTTCATTTAGATGTACTGCTTCAGATTTCTTTGAGGTTGGGCACTCCCGTGCAATATGGCCTGCCTGGTGGCACTTATGGCATCTCCTTTCCCCATGTGGGTTCTTTTGTTTCTTAGTGGGCTTAGATCCACTTTTTCTTCGTTTGTTCCAAGATTTGCAGCTTATCGCCAAATGTCCTTTTCTATTGCAGCTTGAGCATATAGCAGTTGTTACTGGTTCTTTTTCAGATCTGGCCCTCTTTCGATTTACCTTAGGCTTTATACTGACCTCAGACCTCGTACTGGCTTCAGGAATATCAGTTTCCGACTCTTCTTTGTCACTAGAACAGACTTCCTCTTCGTCGCGCAACATACCCTTCTTATAGAGACCTTCATACTGATAAGCCATGTATATCATTTCTGAAAAAGAAAGCTTCACATTCCTCATTACATTATTTTGATATCTCCTTTGCAGGCCATGAATAAATCTCAAATTCCTCCTCTTTGGATCGTGAATCAAATGAGGAGCAAAGTGAGCAAGTTCGTTGAATTTCTTATGATATTCTGGGATGGTCATATCACCTTGCATCAGATAAGAAAATTCATCACATAATCGCTCCGTCGCTTCAGGAGGAGTAAATCTTTCTAGGAAAATCTCTTTGAATCTGTCCCAGGTGATATCACCTTCTGGATTATCTTTGATGATTGTTTCCCACGAGATTAAAGCTTCTTCTTTGAGCGCCTAAGATGCTACTAACCTTTTCTGGTCATCTCTCAGCTGGATACGCTCAAAAATTCTTTCGACAGAACTCATCCAAGCTTGAGTCTGAATTATAGATTCATTGCCCCAGAACTGTGCTTCGTTCAGATTTCGATATCTCTTTAATAGAGCCTCTAGATCGGGTTCTTCATTTCTTCTGTTTTGGACACTCATTTTTCTAGTACTTCTGCAAATAGCAAATCAAGTGTCAGGTCACAGAAAAGATAATTTAAAATATAGAAACACATACTTCAAATGTAAATGTGTCTATCGAGGTGAAATTTCATTCTGCTTTACTCATACTAGGATATTACTGACCCTATCTGTATAGAGTTACCCGTCCTAGAACCCTACCGGTTCTATTTCTGACGAGATCGTTAATATGTTATATTCCAGAACTAAGTTTAACCAAAGCTCTGATACCACGTTAAGACGACCCCATTTCCCGTACAGACGGAGACAATGGTAATCTTTGGAATATAACACAGAAACAGATAATTGCAGAACAGAAATAAATAAATACACCAGATAATTAACAATAGAATATACTGGATAAAAGTAATCATCAGAGTTACACAGTATAAAGGATCATACTTAGTACAAATGCAGTTCAGATATACATAAATGTCTATAGCGGAAAACAAACATAATGTACAATAGGAGCTGAACAGCATAAAAAGAGATAAATGATAGAATCCATCTTCAGCTCCAGCTATCCAGAAAGAACCAGCTAAACCTGAATACAAGGCTGCCCATGTAGAAAAAGGGGCACCCGAGTTTGAAAGTGAAACAAACTACGAGTCGGTCATGGGACTGGTATGAGAAATCTACTCAACACATTTAAAATATGGCTAATCACAGGACCACGCCAGTTTCATGGAACGGGTTTACTCCATTGGATTGCCAATGCTTAAAAACAAACAATTCTTTTAAACATCGCAATGCTTTTTATAAAAATGAAGCCATTATAAGACTCAGTTCCCATAACACAATGCAACGCAAACCCGAGGATAGAGTTTTACCTTATAATAGCCAAAATATGCTTGATACGAATAAAACAAAAGCATTTGATATTATTACTAGTGTTTATATGTTTCAGAAACAATTTCAAATCATAACTATCAATCATAGACGGCATTAATGCCCCATACCACTATGTTGCCATATATAGGTATACAATCAAAACCGCACAGTCACGTATTTGGAAATTGGATTTCCATCATGAACCAAGGCAAAAGATAGTCCTTACCGACTTCGAGACGCTCTAGCCCGCCCCTCAGGCAAGTACTCAGTCAAGCCTTTGGATCGTCAGGGCCGGTCCACCGATGTGGATTAAAATTCCTGAACAATGCGTTTCCCCGCCCTCTGGGGTGTGAGTGAGCCAACGAATGACTCCATCGGACCCGGATCGTCCGATCAAACGGAGGCGCCTCGCAACAGTAACAACCACATAAGTCAAACTCGTCAGGGCGTGTAAAACCACTGACGCCACTTCTAGCTAGAAAGAAACGCATGTCCTCTCTGAGGTCCTTTCTCCCGTTTCTGGTTCATACCGGGTGTGAGGTTCGCGAATTCACGTTGTACACAAAGCTATGCCACACAAGTGGTGCTTTGATCATCACCACAAGACTTTGCTTTTCAACAGAAGCCCTGATCATTTGCCACTTAGGCATGCCACACTAGCAATTCATGCCATGCGACTGATGTCCATCGATATACGACCTCTGAGCTCGTGCATTTCAGAGATAGGCGTTAAGCAAAAGAATAAATTATCCGCCGCCAAACAGATGTATATTTAATAGAGATCAATCAACACAGAATAAAATCCAATGTCAGACACACAGTCCATTTATAAGTCCATTTTGGGTCTGAACGAAACCGGAGGCACTATATACCTCGCAAACCCATCGATCACCATGTACGTCTGGACGATCACCACTCATTATCCATATTTCGGGATGCCTCCCAATCAGGACCTCGGTTACCATCCAAACGAGGTGAAGATCTCCGGTCTTCGACCACCGTCTTCATCTTCGATTTCTTATCGTCGATTTAGTTATTCAGAATGGGATCAACCCGGTCTTTCTGAGCAACTCACGTATATAATAAACAAGTGCAACACTAACATACACACGCATCATTTCAATTCATTAGCCACTAACCGTCAATTAGTAAGAGAAAGATTTCCCAAATATTAACCCTAAGGGCCGAAACCAACATCAGATCAACACCCAGGAAACCATTCGACTTAGCCAACCTTCAGTTAATTTCTAAATTTCACATCCATCTCGTTTATAATATTTTATAATGATTTCTCGCTATTTTTATTTATTTTAAAATAGCCAATTTATTTAAAACGACGCTTCGGGCCATAATGCGGCCATGGCGCTGTTTTTCTTCAGATTTGATTTACACATATCCGAAAATCTAACCGTTGGATCTTCACAAAATTTACATCATTAGAAAGATCTTTTCAAAACGAATCCAACGGTTCCAGTTTCGGGAAAATCCGATGATCGGATCTTCTGGTATAATTGTTTGAAGTTTCGATTTCAAAATACGAATTGCAGCGTCGTTATTCGATTAAATATAACTATATTTTTATATATATAAATATAATCGATTCTGGCGCTGTTTTTCTTCAGATTTGAATTAAACATTCCAGACAATCCAACCGTTGGATTTTTACAAAGTTGATGTCGTTGGAAAGATATTTCCAAAGCGAACCCAACGGTTGCGATTTCGGGAAAATCCGATGGTCAGATCTCTTGGTAATAATCGTTTGAAATCACGGTTTCAAAATACAAACTGCAGCGTCGTTATTCCATATATTTCAATTCTATTTAAATATATATATATCGATTCTTCGATTTCAAAACTATATTCTTTTCATACATTTGATAAAAATGATATTTCTATCTAACTGTCTTCTATTTCAAAACTTCACTATTTTTAACAATTCATTTATATAATAAAAATGTGATTTTTATTGTAAAACAATTCATTTCAAAACATTATTATTTTATATAGTTCATATAGGTAATAAAAGTATGATTTTTATTATAAAACAATTTCTTTCAAAAAGAAGATTATTTTATATAGTTCATATAGATGATAAAAATGTGATTTTTATATTTAAAACACGAATACCATTCAACACATGAATTTCTATCCAACGAATGAATATCGACTCAACACATGAAGGCTTTCTATTCAACAAATAAATATAGTTTCAACAAACGAAAACAATTCAAACACATGAATATTATTCAAAATTTCGGCAGCGTAACGACAGGGTAGTTAAAACCGGGACCGTCCCTAGTACGGCTCCTCGCTCTAGTTTTTGACAATGGGGAATCATGCATCTAGTTCGCACGCAGACGGCATGTATATTTATTTTATTTCCACCAACTAATCCTATGTGGTTTCAACCAAATATTTCTCAACCACAAACGGGTATTTTTCAAACATAATCAATCAATATCAACCACAAACAATTCCCATCAACCAACCACTATCAATCAATTTTCACACCAATCACAACCAATAAATATCGTCCATGGTTTGTGGACGAGGGGCGTACATATATATATATATATATATAGCATATATATATATATATATATATATATAGCATATCACTTCTATTTCAACACACATATAATTTTTACAACGCGCATATAACATATACATCGAACGTACAACTTATACAACGCTTATACATGAGGTGTACAACGCTTATATAACTCATACATCGACCATATAATTTATACATCGTCGTTTTCCATAGCGTTTATAAATTAGAAATCTCACATTGGGTTCCACTCCACCAAAAATAGCAGAAGGCTCAGAAAAATATGCGGTCTCTTCTAAAATGTAGAAGACGTCCACACGGTCACGATGTTTCCTGTTTCATCGAATTTCGTCAAGAAACGAAAAAGATATGATTTTTCAAAGTTTGCAATGGTTTAAAGGTGTTAAAACTGCTGAAAATATATATATAGCCGTATACCTCGTTTTTTTCTTCGAAACTAGGTTTTTGATTTTCGTCGAATCCGTGAAGCGATATGAGGATCGGCCAACGCCATGTCGCAGCGCTTGGAGAGGCGCGCAAAACGAGGTAAGGGGGGTCCCACTCGGTGGCCTCTGGCGAACACGGCGACGGCTGAAAGTCGATGACTTTCGAGGGTCGGATCTCCTCGAATACTCAGTGGAAATTGGCAAACCTTATATAGATTTGTAGAGGGCGTTAGGATCTTCAAAAAGTTTAATTGGAGGGGGGTCTAATTCCACTTGGTTTGGTCGGAATCGGAGCTGGAAGGTTGGAAGTCTCTTCCGCCTTCGATCGAGGAGAGAGAAAAGGGATTTTTCCCTTTTTTTTTTAAATTCTGATTGGCCGGTGGGTTTTAAAAGGTGTTTTCTGACACGACCACCAATCTAAACCCAACGACTATCGTCCCTAGCGTTTTACCCCCTTTCTGAGCACAATGGGGTATGTTTCGTAGGCCCATTCGACTGTTTCAGTCAGTTTCCATTCAATTTAAAATATATAACATTCAATATTCGATTTGAACGTACATTTCAATTTGCCAGGGCCATAAACTGTCTGTAGGTGGCTTTTCAAGTCCGTCGTCAAATCCCAGGGCTCAACCCTGGACAGGCGGTGGAAACTACCAAGCTGGAGTACGATAGGGGCAGAGGGAATTTCCGGTGGAGCGGTGAAATGCGTAGAGATCGGGAAGAACACCAACGGCGAAAGCACTCTGCTGGGCCGACACTGACACTGAGAGACGAAAGCTAGGGGAGCAAATGGGATTAGATACCCCAGTAGTCCTAGCCGTAAACGATGGATACTAGGCGCTACGCGTATCGACCTGTGCAGTGCTGTAGCTAACGCGTTAAGTATCCCGCCTGGGGAGTACGTTCGCAAGAATGAAACTCAAAGGAATTGACGGGGGCCCGCACTCGAAAAATTCCAGAAAAATAAATCTAGCTATGCTTTGATGATACGGTCCCAACAAAACTAGTTTTGTCGAAATCTGAGACCGTTTGCAAAAAGGCCTATTTCTGGTCGATCCAATTTAACTTTAACTGACCAAAACACGTTTTCCTTTGCCACGCTCACATACTAGCTTAAAAAATTATGAAATTTGAAACCTAGCAATAACTTCTCATCTCGGATCCAACAAAAGTGGTTTCGTCGAATTCTGAGGTCGTTTGCAAAATGGCCAATTTCACGGGCTATATAAATTCCATAGCGACCTTTCTGAAAATTCATTTGGCCATAACTTTTGCTTTCCGCTATGAAACTTCGATTTTTCAGATTCGTTAGAAAGGTATTCACTAACAGATTTAAATATTTTTGGTTTCACTCAAATCCATTTTGTTTTGCACCCGGTACAGTCCGACAAATTTTGAATTCAATTTTTGAAACTGCAGCGCCATTTCAGGCCTTATTTATAATTAGAATTAATTATATTCGTTTTCAAACGTCGATTCAAACTCAGTTTTCATTGCTATTATTTAAAATATTTATTTTAAATATTTAAAATCCATTATTTTAGCCAGTTTAAAAAATTTAAATTGGATTTTCTGGGTCGTTACATATGTCCAATTCAAATTTTTAAATAGTCGCTATGGAATTTAGTTAATAAACGATAGCGTTTATTTAGTAAATATAAAGGAATTTCTCTATATTTGGATATCGTTTTAAACCGAATTTCTGAATATTGAGTTTAAAATATATATTCGCTATTCCGTTGGGATATATATGATAATAACGATTTATTATTATTTAAATTGAATTGTTTTGGATTTAATTCTATTTTTATTGTTATTATATAGGCCTTAAAACTGTTTTCTTTTCAAATGACCTCCGTTTTCGATGAAACAAGTTTTATTGGAATGCGTACAATTAATTATTGCTATATTTTCAGTTTGGAGTCAATCAGAGTTGTTTTATCAGTGGGCGATATTTAGAGGTGAACCAATAAATTAAAATATCATCGTTATGCAAATAGAGTCCGTTTTAAACGAAATTAATTTTATTGAGATCAGAACATTAGGATGTAGCGGCGTATCCATTTTCACTTTGTTTGAAGTTTATGTGTGATGATACGAATTTTACGGTCAGTAGTAAACAATGGTTAGCGGTTTAATTTAATAACGTATTAAAATAAAATATAAACTTAACACTTAAGGAAAATGTGTGCATCCTACCCTATCTCTTGAACTTAACGTCACACAGAAGTAGAAGAGATATATTTGAAATTTACAACTCATTTTTGTACCAACGCATTGAGATTTGGTACCACCATACCCATTTGTCATCAGCTACATGCTTTCTTTCCTGTTAGGTTCCATCAAACCTACCTACGTGCATACCAATCACGTGCAAACCGGAGCCAAAACATCATAGAGACCATACTATGCAGTGTCATTTCAACCCAGCTAGCCTATGTTCTAAAATTGAAAACACATAACAGACTACTTTGTTTTCTTCCTATACCCTGTGTGTTCAAATTGAATGCAGACATATCAAAGAAAAATATCACTGACCTACCCTGGCATCCTATCGCTAAGCAAACTTGGGTACCACAGCATTCACTTCTATAAATAGGAGCTCGCATCTTTATTCGTTCCTCACTCTCCAGTGTTTATAACGAAAGAAAAACTCAAAGAGAAAAAAGAAGAAGAGGGAACAACAGAGAGGATGAAGAAGATAGGAGCTCAAGGATTTTGATAAGTAGAAGTGGGGTTAGAAACTTCTAGATGAGTTCCGATGCATTGCTAGTGGAGCACGGTTAGCCGATGTCGAGCAAGTGGCGGTGTTCATGTTGGTCACGGTATGAAGCTGCTGATGAAGGGGAGGTCGAGTAGTATGGCGGAGGGTACTGTTGTGATTTGATATCAAACATGGGAGTGTTATAATGGACATGGGTAAAGCAGATTAAGGCGGTGGGTATGAGTGCCGGGAGGAAAAATGGTTTGTGGTCAAAGTGAAATGGCGTGGTTGAGTTTCAAGGAGTAGTGGAGGAGCAGTTCTCGGTATCATGCATGATGAAGCACACAGCAGTGTGGGTCTGAAATACAGCGAAGTAAGGAAGCTTTCCATGGACGAGGAGAGCAGCTGGGAAGATGCAGATAATGATGGTGGAAGGAGTAGTATGACACAGCTTTCACGCGAGAGGAAGGAGGTTCGAAACATGGAAGGATATTAAGAGCAGGTATGGAAAATTACTTAACAATGAAGTTAGGGACAGAATGAACAGTAAAAATGTCGGATATGCACATTCATTTGTTCTCTTGCCAAACTATATTATTAACATGAGTAATATAACGTTTTAACGTGGAAAATATTAATACTATTTACATATTTAATTTGTGGTAATGAAAACCCTTTTAAACCATGTCGATTTATATAAAGATGTAATAAAACATGCCTGATCTTGGTTATATAGACTTAATCACATTTTGAAAATATATTAACTTAATTTAAGTTTTTATTTTAAGTAAAAGAGTAACGGACAGTAATAGTTTAAAACAAAAAGGGCCACCGCTTTAAAATGAAGTGCAATAGTAATGAATTCTCATCAGGGCCGATTCCTTTTTGCAGAAAGAAATTAACGTTGGCCTTTTTAGAACAATAATTTGAGAACAAAAGTAATAATTAGTTTAAAATAAAATCATTAGTTTAAAATGTTAATTACTTGTTGTTATATTATCAAAATTGAATAAAACAAGATACGTGGACTGCACCGACGAACACTACGTCATGGAACTGCTCTAGACAAAAATAGAGACGACAGGGATTTACAGTTAATTTAAACGACCGTTTAATTTAACTGTAATCGAACTGTTTCAACAAATCAGGTCAAGATGAGTTAAATCACTCAGTTCTTTCCACTTATATTTTACATAAATTGGGTTTTTATTTTGTGAGCTATGATTGCTAATGGTTGACTGTTTGCTGTTTGTTAAATATGTAATCATATATTGATTGAACCGATGAAATGAAACGATGTTTAATTTCAGCGAAAACTAAATCATTATTTTAATGATTGGTCCCAATTAAGGTAACTTACCTTATTGGTCACGTTTGTAAAATAAATGTGTCTAATTTAATGAATTGTTATGGTTGTGCTAAATAAATTTGTTGATATTGAATTGTCGTTATTGACTGTTATGAAACCATTATTTATTTGAATTGAATGATTATATTGGAGATAACGTATTTAGATGCAGGGAAGTACAGGTTGGAGAGATCCAACAGGATTCCTCAAATATATTATTTATGTTATTTATTTCCGTATCATCATCATATGAACTGTTCTGATTAAATGGTTGATTTGATTGGCAACCGTTGACCTGAATTTCAACATTTGTTGTGTTTAAACCAATGGGTAATATTGGTTAAGTAATTGACAGTATATGGCCTATAAATTAGTTGTTTTATAAATAATGATTTACCATCGAGTGAACTGATAGAAGTGAAGTTATAAAATTTATTTTAATAACTAAAGACAGATTTTTAAATCTGTATTTTGGATAAAAGTTTGTTAAAAGGAAATAAATATTTAGAATTTATTAATTAAGTTTAAAATAAATTATTAATTGATTTTATAAAGAAAATTCTTATGTTAAGAAGATTTATAAGTAGAAGAACAAAAATTAACCTAACGATTAAGATTTGAATAAATGTTTTTTTAGAAACACTTAAATGGTATTATTTAAATTAATTATATTATTAATTAACGTAAAGTGAGAACTAATTGGTGTCGGTTAACGTATTAATCGTATACTGAGTTGACTAACTCAACCATCTGGATTGATCTTTAAATTAATTTGTTTGAGTTTATCTAATGGAATAGTAAAATGAGTATTTTTTTATTTTAATAAGATTTTAAAAAGAGATTTTTACTATTTATTTTAGTTATTAAAAGAAATTAACCATTGCTTCAGTATTTAATGGTTGGAGTAGATTGTTATTTTAATAAATAATAATTTTAGGAGATTACTTTTAATTGAAATTCGTTTTAAAAATAATCGAAGCTGAAATGGAATCTAACCAAACCATAAAAGGGGTTTATGAACGGGTTTTACATTAAAACCCGGGTTTTTTACAAAAAGTTATAAAAGGAATTTCAAGCGAATACGATAGCTTAAATCATATTTACTTAATGTTTGAATTAAGTCGAAAGGAAAACGAGATAAAAGGGTTTATATTAAACCGGAATTTTATAAGCGAAGTTTATAAAAAAGAGATGGGGTGTTAAAGCATTAATTAACATTACTTAATAATGGAATTAAA
Source organism: Allium sativum (assembly GCA_030737875.1). Lineage (NCBI taxonomy): Eukaryota > Viridiplantae > Streptophyta > Magnoliopsida > Asparagales > Amaryllidaceae > Allium > Allium sativum. The sequence goes on from CM060912.1 coordinate 312,111,399, forward strand.
TTTGGAAAATTGAAATAAGATTTTCAAAGCAGAAGTGATTGAAAGGATTAAAAGATGGGGTTGTTAAAAGTGAAATTTGATAAAGAATCTAGTGAAGGATTTCGTAATACAAATCTGTGTTAATAAATAAGTTAGTTTAAGGTATTTAAATTTTAAAAAGGGATGTTTAATAAGAAATTACTTAATCAACGAATTATGTAATAATGGCTATATTTGAAAAGTTAGTTTAAGGTATTTAAGTAAAATGGTTAAATGGAATTTGGTTTGATATTAAAATACATATCAGGTTTTGAATTACAACTCATATTTATCTTAAGATAAGAACGTTGATGATCAAGGTCTGAGAGGTAAAAAAATACCCAAACTTGAACGACTTCGGAATTATCTAAGGATGATATTAGTTGTAATGGGAAAGGGGTTAAAAACAATTTATTGTTTCCAGATATGAAACAATAACACAATGCTAATCCCAAGATTTGAGACCGTATATTGAGATTTCCAAAGTAACGGAAATAAGGGGGATATGAGAAAATATAATGTTTTCTCCAAGGTAATGGGAATGAGAAGGTCCGAGAATATATATATATATATATATATATATATATATAATATTTCCCAAGTAAAAGAAGTTATAAAAGGGATTTATGTGAAGATGATAATAAAAATCGGATATAATCATAGGATATTTTCCTAATTATGGAAATATATAGTTTTGAAAATAAACCTTATGTCAAATAAGAAAGGAAAAGCAATATTCGTACTATTTAAAGATTGTAGTGTTTAAAATTAACCATTCATAATTATATAAATTAAAGAGGCCATGTAATGCTGAGTATTGAACTAGTAAACTCATTTTATCCTCATGATTATTTATTTGATGGTTAAATAACCAATATCAAATCTGACCCATACGATTGTTGGTACGGAAAGACCGGGATCGAATTTATATTCGAAAACCATTCCGACCAGCGAATATGTGAAAGATGTTGATTGAAGATGGAGCAATTGAAGACCGTTGATCTTCATGAGTAGAGGAACTACTTATTGAATTTCTCTAGTTTAGCTGCCAGAGATATTTCGACAGTGATTCTATCGTGATTGAAATTTACGGATTGCAAGAAATACTCACTACTAATCTATAGGGTTATACCTAGGATGTGGTAGGAGGGTGCCTTCGGTTCATCCAGTTCCTGGATGACCTGTATGGACGAGTGTCTGACAGAGTATTTCCAAAAGGACCACGTACGTTGATTTCTTCAAGCGTACTATAGTTGGTGGTGGAGAAAACAAGCACTTCTCTTAGCTTAACTGCAAAAGTATTTTTGTGGACGTCAATTAGTGATTTCTGGAAGATCTAACGATGTGGAATTCGAAATAAATGGCGGTCAAAGATTCTAAAGGTAAATTCTAAACTAAAGCCTCATCAATCGAGAAATGACAAAAATCGGGCACACAGCATGGCTATGTGGGTCGCTCCCATTAGGATGTATAATCACCTATCTAGAGAAAATCCATTTCCTTCTTAAATCTATTCGATGCTGACCCTTTTCGGAAAATGTGGTTTGAGCCCAACCGTTAGTAATATACATTCAATACACTCAAGCGAAATGAGTGGTCGGTTATGTATGAGCCGGGTTGCAAGATGTTCTTGTCTAACCCAGTGTATTCCCCTCTAGAAATACACTATCGGTAGGTGGTTCCATACCTTGTTATATTCGGAATCCAATCTCCAATAAGCGCCCGCGGTTTTGATTGTATACTATATATGTGGAGCGTGAGATGCAAGCGTTCCGCTAGTTTGTTATTTATTTGTATTTAGACACTATTATAATATCAGAATATATAAACGATTTCAAAATGTTTTGGGTTATCGTAAGGTAAAAACTGTCCGTATTTATGTGTGGATTCGGTCTTACGATTATCTTTTTCTTTCAAAAGAATTTTGAACTTTAAAATCAAGTTGGATGATTCCCCTTAAAACTTCGCGAGTTTTTTTCACTCTGGTTCACCATACTGACCCAATGTTTGAAATGCTCGGGTTAGACCAGGTTGTACATGTCCAGGTTACTGGATGCTCCGAAGTCCAAAGACGAGCTGGATGAGTTCAGACGTATGACATTATATAATATTTTTCGTTGTGAGTTGTATATGAGGACAGGTTATTATAACTATCCAGATTTGTTGATGTACTCTGATGATTGTAAGTATTTTTTTAAAGCTCTCAGTAAAGATTTAATTCTATGTTGTATTTTGTTCCGCTGCGATGTGAGACTCTGACTCTGTGTTGTGTTGGTTCTTCTTCTTCTGTTCTTATATTTTCTCTCTCTTTTCTCACCCTCTAATTTCTTCCTAATAACGTTCCAGCGTTTTCGGTGTTTGGAAGATCAGCATGATATATGATAAATGTATTTTTGTCGATTTTCGAGGATGAAAATTCCTGGGTCGTTACATCTCTGAATAGCTCTTTTGAGAGGTAAACTTATTTCTTAGATATCATTTTTATTTCAGCTTTACTTTCACTTAATTTCGGGGATGAAATTCTTTTAAGTAGGGGTGATTGTAACGACCTAAAATTTGGGGACCAATTTAAAATTTTATATTTCAAGTTTATATTGATTACATAAGGATAGTCAATTCAAAAATCTGATAATTTAATATTGTTTTGATAACTTAAAAAGTGACATTTTTCAATGGTCTCAGAATTCGACGAAACAATTTCATCAAATTTGGAGCATTGAAATATGATAAGATTTCAAATTTCATAATTTTCGGATTAAGTATGTGAGCGTATGAAATATAAATGCGTATTAGGAAAGTTGAAATTAAATAGTAACATAATAAAATAATTAAACCAATGTTCAAATGGACTCTGAATTAAATGAGATATGTTTCACTGGATCCGTAATTATGAAATATAGTGATGTTCAAAATTTTGTATCGATCAAATTTACCATTTGATCATACGAGTAATAAACGCGTAAAAAGATTGAAATAAGCCTTCACCTTTAAACAAGTTAAAGACTTGCGTTTCTTTTGTGATGTGCCTTTAATCCAAGGCCCCACCTCGTGCTTTCTCCACGTCCTCCCCACGTCGAAAACTCACCAATCCAAGGCCTTCCCCTTTTATAAAAACCAAACCTTCTTCTATATTTTCCGTTTTGCTTTTCTCCTCCTTTCCTTGATTTTTCCTCTCTTCTTCCTTGCCCCCCTTCACTCCACCACCAAACTCCTCCACGCCCAGCCCACCTCTGCGCCACCTAACCTTCCTCCCTACTCTGGTGGACCCCACTCAATCCCCTTCCTCAAGCTGTGGCCCCACCACTCTCCCAAACCCCCTGAAATCCCCGTTAAAGCCTAAATTACCACTTCCTCTTCCCATTAGAACCCAAAACGACACCCCTAGGACCCACACCACCCACACCTAGCCCCACCACCGAGTACGTCAGCCACCCCAGGCCTCACACCTCAAGGATGAACTCCCCTAGTCCCGAAACCCTACCTCGTTTGCTCTTAAAACTATAACTCCATTTGTTTGTCTGTCGATTTAGAAATAACATAGCATCGAAACTCTACGAATATCATTTTCAGAAATATGATGCCGGGAGGCTGCCGAAGTCGTCCGGGAACGTTAGGATATCTTCCGATCAAAGATTGGCGGAGTGGAAACCTAGGTGAGAAACTATAAACCGAAAAGGGATAATTAAATATTAACTATAGTTTGTGAACTTGTATGAGTCATATAATGACTTGTGATTGACGATATAAGTTCATTATAGAATTTAATGATGTCTAATATGACAAAAATATTATTTTTAAGTGAAGTGCTAGTAGTTACTTGGGTATATGACATTTAAAACTAATGATGCAGAAATTGGGATTGAGTTGAACCTTAAAAGGTCATTGAAAAGAAAATTAACTAAGTATTGGTTAATGGATATTGATGTGAATCCTATTTGGATAATTGAATAATGATTGGTTGAACACAAGTGGTTGAAATATACCTCAGTGATTGATATTGCGGTTAATATGTTGATTGACAAACTCATATAAGCACTAATGGTTTAAGGCTTATATGGTATATACCACGATATGTGTGGATGGATGTTATTATTGTTGGAGAATGGAATGCTGATGATGTTTTGATGACAACAAACTTATTTCAGTCATTATTAATGATTATAAAATATGTATTAACATTTTTTCCATAATATATATTAACATTTTTTTCCATAATATATGTAAATATATATATACAAGATGTACATATAGGATAAAATATTGAAGACTGTACAGTTTACAGATTCAAGATTTCAAAGGAAAATCAAGACTTATGAGTATCAAGATATCAAGAGACCAAAATTATTAGAGTAACAGAGTCTAGTTAGTATGTAAAACTCTGAGTAGCACTCAAATTCTGTTTTCAAATCATCTCTTTTTAAATTGATTTCAAACTGTTTTTAAAATTGATTTCAAACTCTTCTCAACAATGATTTCTTTAAGGATTTATGATTTCAAATATATATACTTTCTAAGTTTCTTATATTTATATATATATATTATAAATTTTTATAATTATATATGTTTGTAATTATATTATATAGTTTTATATCATTTGTATATATAGTTTTTAAATCATATGTTTAAATTATATTTTATTATGTTTCTATATTTGAAAAACTATATTTTAAACAACTAGTTCTATTTCTAGAATTTTCAGAATATACATATTGGTTTAAATATTTTAAAATGATTTAAAATTTAAATACACATATATATATATATAGTATACGTCGACATATACGTATGTACGTGTCAATATAGAACCGTCACATTTTATTTAAATTTAAAAGATGTGTTTTTTTATTTCAAAACGTTTCAAAAATAGTTGTGTCCTTTGGAACACCATATAAAGGGCTTAATTTTGAATTTTTTGATAAATAATCTTCTCTTTCTTCCTCTCTTAACATACAACCATTATTCTTCTTAAAATCAAAGATTCTATATTTATACTCTGCCGATTTCAATACAAATTCTATCATTCTTCTTCTATTTTCATTCTCTATCAAATATTCTCTGTTTGGAAGTGCTACTGAAGAGTTCTAGGGCAATTGTAATAAAAAACGGTGAGGGTGTGTTCCTTGTAGCCCTTAAATCAAGGAAAAGGAGCGGTGCTAACGTTGTAACCTGAAATCAAGGGTGCTGAAACGGTGTTAACCTTGTAGCCGCGAAATCAAGGGTGTTGAAATGGTGTTAACCTTGTAGCCGTGAAATCAAGGGTGTTGTAATTAAATACCGGTGTTAATAAAACTCTGCGCAATCCAACGTTGTGCGGGACTGTACGTAGGAGTAATCCGAACCAGTATAAAAATCTGGTGTGTTCTTTCCTTTTTTGCATTTTTCTTTTGGTTATATTTGCATTTGTGATCGTTTCTGTTGTGGTATTCATTCTGTGATTCATATAGCAATTTTTCTTATTGATAGTTGACAAAGATTTCTATAAATCCTTTAAAACAATATTCACTCCCCTCTAGTGTTAGTTTTGCCTTAAGATCCTTGATCATCATCCCTAACAATTATGATTGTCGATGTGTTAAACTGATTAAATATAACCAGAAAGTGTGGTTATTGGTTCATTGGTTAAGTCTTCATTGAATAAAAAAGATTTAATGAGTATTTCATTAATCTAATATAGGCAGAAAAGAAGGTTCGAATTTGACATTCGATTTTGGATGGACACAAAGTTTATGTTGTTAAATGAATATTCATAAAAGAAAGAAATAATGTTCAAGTAATTAAGGCATGTCCAAGTTTTTATTTTAAAATAAATAGTAACGGGTAAAAGTGAAGTTTGGTTAGGGTATCTAAAAAATAGTTTTAAAAAGATTTTCTTCACAAAACTGTCTTATTTATTTTTTTAACGAATGACAGAAAAATATAGATTCAAAATAATGAAGTTTTGAAAAATAATATTATTTTAATGATTTAAATAATATTCTAATATATTAGAATAATTGAAGTTGAAGTTGATAATTAAAAATATATCTTTCAAAAATTATTATATATTTTTTATATAATAAATGAACTATTTTGGACCTATTCGACGTAAGTTATAATACATGTCGAAATATGGTCAGAATAGAACTCGTCACGCAGCTGCAGTTCGCGAACTTCAACCTTAACTTCAAACTGACGTATCGAGAGATCCGATCGTCGGATTCTCCCAAAATAAGAACCGTTGGGTTCGTAATGGGAAGAGCTTACAGATGATATGTAGAGTTTTGAATACCAACAGTTGTATCTTGAGAAAAGTTCAAATCAAATTTGAATAGAAACAGCGCAAAGACCATAAGTGACCTGAAATCAAGATTTATAGAATTGACCTATTTTTATATAAATATAAATAGGGAAAAATCATTATAAATTATAAGAAATGATTTGAAAGAGGTTTGAACCAAATATATACGGTTTTGAATGATAAAACTGGTTAAGTGGAAATTGGCTATTTTTGTAACGTCTTTTATAACGAGTTTTAAGAAACGTTTAGAGATAAGGATTTTTAATTCGCCAATCAAATCTAATCCTTAGTAAAACTTTGTATAAGGTTAAAAAGAATGGTATAGAGGATTTTAGGAAGCCTATAACAACCCAGAAAATCAGAACCAATTTAAAATTTTTATTTTGGCAATTTTAATGAATTTTGAATATTTAAACTAATTTATTTTAAATAATAACGACTAGAAATTTATTTTGAATAGAATTAGAACATATAAATTTATTTAAATCGAAGTTAGAATATAAATATTTATTTTAATTATAAAATGAATTGGAAATGGCGCGGTAGTTTGAAATTTCGATTTCAAATTTCAAATGAATGAACATGATTCAAAATAAACCGGATTTTAGTGAAACCAGAAGTATTTGAATCTGTTTGAAAATATCTTTCCAATGAACGTGAAAATCCATACTTCATAGCGGGAATAAAAAAGTTATGTCCAGTTGAAAATTCAGAATATTTGCTATGGAATTTAATACAAATATAGCCCTTAAAAATAGAGATTTAGCAAACGACCTCCTTTTTCGACGAGACGACTTTTGTTGAATTCGAAATGTCAAATTATTGCTATATTCCAAATTTCATAATTTTTGGAATCAATATGTGAGTGTGGTGGACATTGATTGTGATTGTATTGTGAAATGGAAAATAAAGTATTCATGTGATGAATAAAATATTTGAATCATAAAAATATAATTTTTATCGAACATATGAACTGTATAAAATATTCATATGTTAAAATAAATATTTTATCGTTAAAAATATAATTTTTAATGGGTATATGATTGAAAAAAAATATTCATTTACAAATCGGACGATTTGTTTATGCACACACATTTAACTGATATTGACTGGGGCGATATATTTTGCACATCGCTCAACTGCACAAATAAAATCGGTGTGTGATTGATTGAAACCCCACATGGGTATTGGGATGATATTGGGCATATACTAATCCCAATATTTAGTTGTATGTCAATCGATGGGTTGACAGACTGTTATAAGCGTTAATTACTTATATTTAACGCTTATGCAGTTGTATAATGCACTCTGAATGATGTTTGACTGTATTTGATTGTTGTGGTGTACATGTGTGTATGATATCCAAATAAATAAAATTATATGGTAACTGACTGTGTCTGATTCCAATTCGGAAGGAATGAATATTTTAAAATGGCGAATAATGAATATCTTAAAATAACTAACATTTTAAAATAATATTCAGTAATGGATCAAAATATGATTTTGATGTCCGACTTTGGATGGACACGAAAATATTTAAATACATAAAGCCGTATTGATTAAATTAACACCATTTTGACGCGAATGATATTTATATCGATTTTATTCATTTTTATAATGAATATCGAAAAGGAAGTGAATTCAAAATCTAATATGTTGAAAATATTATCGTTTATATATTAATGATATGGAATATTCAATTTCGATTTAAAATTGAATATAAAGTTGAAATCGTTTTGAAAACGAATTTAAAACGATTTATAAAATACGTTTTAAATGGAAATCGATGAAATATATATAATATAAATATTATATATATTTAATGGCCTGAGTAGAACGCACCGCGCCGCGGCAGTTCGTGAATTTCGACCATTGACTTCAAATGGACATTACGGAAGATCCGACCTTCGGATTCTCCTAAAACCAAAACCGTTGGGTTTGTATCGAAAAGAGCTTTCCAACAAATGCAAGAGATTTGAAATCTAACGGTTGGATTTGGAATTATGTCCAAATCAAATTTAGGAAAGGTCATTGTAAGTGTAGTTCGATGACCTTTTTGGAAATCGACTGTACGGGCCTTGATAAAATTATTAAAAATATCAATAATTTGTGTAAAATCATAATAAATGATTTGGAAAGAATTGGGATGAAAAATTCCATATTTGATAAGATAAATATATATTTGTATCGAACTAGTTTTGAACTAGAATTATAATCCAATATTTTTATATAAATAATTTGGATTTGAAATGGTTTTAAAAATAACCAGAATTTCCAATATATGAGTTGGAATGGATTTGAATCGAAATTATCTTCGGAATATTTCGATATTGGATTCTGTGATTATACGGATACTGTGGAGGAATTTATAAGATATGTATATCGTTATTCCCAATACGATATTTGTTGATTTCAGGATTTGGTATTGAATATAAGCCGATATAATTTCTATTCAGAGCCTTGTATTTAATATTGAATTGGATTTCGGGTTTGTCGTGAATGATGTCTTCATTAACACTGTTCTTAAACCCAATTGAGAAAAGAACAAATCTTTTAATTAAGATTTAGTGAAATTTTCCAATTAACTAATATTTAATTGGAATTGAATAAAAGAATTGGATTTTGGGTTTGTCGTGAATGGTGTCTTCATTAACACTATTCTTAGACCTCATGCGAAAAGAATAAATCTTTTAAATAAGATTATTAGAATTTCCAGTTATATTTAGTAATTGGAATAAAATGGAATGTGAATTGGGTTTATTGTGAACTGTGTGTTTAATGACATTCGTTCTTTAACCCGATTTAATACATAAAATTGGAATTGAATGGAATTCGATTTGACAATAATCGAAATAAGTTTCTGTGGAGGAAGACTGTTAGTATATATGGATTTTAAAAGGCTTTGTCATTATTCTATTTATATTATTAGTCGGATACGGAAATTGATATCGATTATATATTGATCTGTTTTCCGTGAAGATTCCATAATTAATGGAATGTGATTTGGGTTTATCGTGAACTGTGTTTTAAATGACATTAGTTCTTTAACCCAGTTAAAGGCAGGATTACATGTCTAACATTGTATTTCGAACTGTATGGTTGATCTCTGCTAAATATATCTGTTTGGTGGCAGAGAATTTATTCTCTTCCTTAACACCCTTCTGTAAGACGTACGAGCTTAGAGGTTATATACTGGCAGAAATCAATAGTACGGTGTAGATTGTCGATACGGCATGTTAACGTTTCCAAAGTTGAATAATCATTAATATTGATTTTTGGGAATATTAAAACTAAGTGGAGTTTTAATGAATCTTTAATTAGATTGAAAAGATAATGTGATAATTTAAATTATCAAATTCGGGAAATGATAGCACCAGTTTTGCTCCAAGCGATAGTTAAATCTTTAATTTGATTTGAACGGGAAATGGTAATTAATTTTACCGATAACACCGTGGTGTTAGTTATGGAGTAATACAGTTTTGCTCCATGGGATGAATAGGTTGGGACTGGGAAATTAAATAAATGATTACTTCGATAAGGTGCGTTAATCCTGACTAGTTTGGAAAACCTTAATATGGTTTGAATGATATCCAAAGGAAGATTACAGAATAAATTTTAAAGAATTTATCTTTGATAAAATTAATGGAAACCTTTCCTAAAGGATATGAATATTTAAATAAAAGAATATTCAGAATTGGAATGAGGAGTATGTTGTGTTTTTATAGCACTTGTTTATTATATACGCGAGTTATTCGGAATGGCCGGGTGTATACCCATTCTGAATAATTGATTCGACGATATGTCGACGATGAAGACGGTGGTTGAAGACCGGAGGTCTTCACATCGTTTGGATGATTACTGATGTCTTGATTGGGTTATACACCCAAGACAAGGTAATAAGTGGTGATCGTCCAAACGTACGTGGATATCGACCGGATATGCGAGGACCTCTCTGCTGTATTGGACACGGGACGAGGAATAAGGTGCCTCCAGTTTCGTTCAGACCTAGAACGAACTAGTAAATGGATGTGTGTCTAACATTGGATTTTATTCTGTGTTGATTGATCTCTATTAAATATATATCTGTTTGGCGGCGGAGAATTTATTCTCTTGCTTAACGCCCTTCTCTGAGACGTACGAGCTCAGAGGTTATATATCGATAGACATCAGTCGCACGACGTGAATTGCCGGTGTGGCATGCTGAGATGCAAATGATCAAGGCTTCAGTTGAAAAGCAGAGTCCGGTGGTTGATGATCAAAGCACGGCTTTAATATAGCATAGCTTTGTGTAGCGTTAATTCGTGAGCCTTACACCCCGGTATGAACTAAAAACGGGAGAGGACAGCAGGGAGGGCAGTGCGTTTCCTTCTAGCTAGGAGTGGTGTCAGGGTTTTGCAAGCCCAGACGTTTTACTTATATGGATGATGGATAGCGAGGCGCCTCAGATATATCGGTCTCTACGGAGTCGATGGATGTTGAGTCATCTGGCTCATAGACGCCCCATAGGGCGGAGAAACGCACGTTCAGGGATTATGAATCCACCATGCATTTAGAGTGGAGCGGCCTTGCATGTTACCTAGGGCACCCAGAGTGTATAGCCCTGAGACATTGGCTAGAGTGTCTCGAAGCGGTAGGGATGGCCCCTTGCCTTGGTTCATGACGGAAATCCAATTTCCAATACGTGACATTTCGGTTTTGATTGTAGAGCCTAGTATTTGTGACATAGTAGCATGGGATACTATGTCGTCTATGATTGATACATTTATATTTGAAGTTGTTTTATACATTATGCACTTATAATAGTATCAAATGATTTGTTTTAAGTGTACCAAGCATGTTTGGCTATTATAAGGTAAAACTCTATCCTTCGGCTTGCGTTGCATTATGTGATGGGACCTAAGTCTTATAATATCTCCATTTTTCCAAAAAGCAAATCGCTGTTTATTCTATGCACTGGTATTCTTGAAACGAAATCCGTTCCGTGTTATATGACGTGGTCCCTTGATTTGCCTTATTTCTAAAGTAAAGTTTTAAATAGCTGTTTTAGTTCTCACACCCGTCACATGACTGACCTAGAGTTTATTGTTTTAACCTAAACTCTGGGTGCCCCTATTTTCCATACGGGCAGCTAGTAGTTTTGGTTTTGCAGATTTATATTCACAGGATCCGGGTTTACAACTGGAAGGATATTCAGAAAGCTTTGTATCCGTGTATCTCTTTCAGTTGTGTTTTGTATTATTTTCCGCTGCATTGTAATTTGTAAATCTCTGTTATTTATCAAATGTATATTATTTGTCCATACTCTGTATATTCTTGTACTGATGTAAATTGTTATAATAAGAAATGAAATGTTCTTCTGTTTGCGTTTTGATTTGTCGTGTTCTCAAACAATCCGTTCTTTCTCTTCTCTTTGGAGATCGGGGAAGTTCGGGGCGTCACAAAGCCGAACAGCTTAACCAAGTTTAGGGATAAGATTTGAATCTTATGAAATGATTTCCAATTAAAGGAGACTTAATTGGTGGGTTGCCAAACCAATAAGGATTTTGTTTTGATGCTAATTATTTTGAAAAGACCGGGTTCAACCCATTTTGAATAGTGATATAATGAATTAAAAGTCGAAGATATTGGAAACGGTGGAAGGCCAGAAATCTTCACATCAAATAGACTGCTTGCTGATGCCTTGGGTAGCTCCCACTATAAGGTTAAAGCGGCAGTAGTCCAGACGTACTTTTTCTATTGATCTTATATCAGCTAGTGGCGGAGAATTCATTCTCTTAGCTTAACACCATTCTCTGAGATTTATTTACTCATAGGATTATATATTAATAGACACCAATTATATGTTATGAATTGAAAATGTGGCATGCCAAGTTTCGCTAGCAGATAGATCAAAGCTTTTGTTGAAGAGCAAAGCTTTGTGGGACGTTGACTCTAAGGCCTCACACCCCGGAATGAGTCGAAAACAGGATGATAGACCGCATAGCAAGGACATACGTTTCGCAGAGTAAGTACATACGCTTCCTTCTAGCTAAGAGTGGAGCCTAGCCAATTTACTTACGTGGATGATGGAATTGAGGCGCCTCGGGTGATGGTCAATTGCAACCAGGATGACGGTCAGAAACGACCGGGGAACGTTATGTTCAGGAGTAATCCGAACTCACCGAGAATTGGTCGGTTGGCTCTGCCGATCTAAGGATCACATGCGTGTGAATTTTGGGCATCTTGCTAAAGATGATCCAAACGAGTAAGGAAGATCTTTTGCCTTGGTTCATTGATAGAATCCAACTTCCAAATACGAGCTTTGCGTTTTCAGTTGTAAACCTATATGGCGACATAATGGGATGGGGCATTATGCCATCTAAGATTGATACGTTTATTTTTGAAAATGATTTCCACACTTACATACTAATGATAATATCAAATGATTTTCTCATGTCAAGCATGTTTGGCTATTATAAGATAAAACTCTATCCTCCGATTTAAGTTGCATTATATTGGGACTTGAGCCATATAATAGCTTCATTTTTCTAAAAACATCGCGAATTTTATGCACTGGTATTCATGTGGAGTAAATTCATTCCGTGTTATACGGCGTGGTCCCATTATATGCCTTACTTTTGAATAAGTTAAGAATAACTGCTTAGAGTTTCTCATATCAGTCCCATGACTGACTCGTAGTTTGTTTTCCATGTGCCCTTATTTCCACACGGGCAACCTAGTATACAGGTTATTGGTTAGGATAATTTTGGAGTTGTGCATGGAAGCTGGTTTTGTATATGGAGTTGGAGCAGGATTTGGATGTTCTTTTGGATTCTCTAAGACTCCGTTATGACAATATACTATTACTTCCGCTATATATCTATTCGCTTATTGCAACCGTTTTGTATAATATTAAGATCTTATGTGATGTATTAAACTTTGATGAAAACATCTGATGTAATTTGATGTACATTATGATGTGGTAATGTAATGTTTTATCTTCTGCTGTTATATTAATGAGTTATATTTTAAAGGCTAACTATTCTTTCGGAGATCGGAAGAATGGGTCGTCAAAGATTGAGTGATGTTACTTAGATGATGGTCAAAAGTAAAAGAAATATGACATATCCATTAGTTTATAAACTTTTGGGTTTGGCTTTGATACTACTAGTTGCAAGTGCTACCGTGGAGCGAGCTTTTTCTGGAATGAAGATAGTAAAGAATCGACTTCACAACCGAATGTGTCATCAATGGTTGAATGATAGTTTGGTTGTTAAAAAGAATGTATTTAAGAATTTATCTAATGATGTTGTCATGAATTATTTTCAAAAAATAAAAAAATCAAAGAGGTCAATTGTAAGTTCATTTCAATATTTTTATGTAGCTGCCGAACTTTATTTAAACTGAATTTCAATGTGCTATCGATGTTTAAATTTTTGTACTTTTTGATGTTATATTAATATTATGTTATGACCCCGTTCAAATTTTCTAGATCCTCCATTAGTATCAACTTTCCAACTTGCAAAGAACTTGATTTGTCCAACTTGCAAAGAACTTGATTTGCCCCAAAGTAATCCAGATAAACTATCATTAACTTCTGCATTGTGCAAACGGTCGCAATCAGTAACATGCATCATAGTAAGCTAGATCATCATTCAACGAAAAAGAAGGGATATGGTTACAAAGCGAATTAGATTTCTTTGTTTTGTACGAGGGAAGACACACTAGCAAAATATAGTGAATGAAATTAACCAAAAAAAATTCCTTACTCTTAACACGAGTACATCTCTGAAAACCAACTAATTGTGCATTTCAACAACTCAACAGCAAATGATTAAGCACACTAAATGCATTAGGTAGCAGTTTACAAACCCTACAAAATCGAACAAGCTTGCAACATAAAACATTTGTCACAGCATATGTAATACATCTTTTGAATCTTTCATGACTACTGTTCAGAATCTATATTGTAAGCAGCATCAGCTGCTGAAGTGTCCATATCATTCAATCCTAGCTCCTCTTTCTGCTCCCAACTTCTTTCATACTCCTCAACTGAGATGCACATTAGCAATTCCAAGGACATGATAGTTAGTTGATCTGTATAAACTCTTATTTATTTGATGAATTAAGCTACTATAAGGAACTTACCAACAAGCTGTTTGTCATCTTCGATTGCATCTGTAATGGGAGAAATGAAGGAACTGGCTAAAGCATCATCAAGTATTAGAGTCCAGGGCTCGTTTATTTCAAGAAGCTGTGGCACAAAAGATAAATAACAGCAGCAGTCAGTGACATTGGTATGACTATTTAGCTGAAAAATTAATAAAGGCTCAAAAAGTCATTAATGACGGTCATTGCCTAACAAAATTGTAATTTCAGATCGTGTATCAGTCCTAATGTAATAATATTCACATCCACCTGCACTGTGATAAATATAAATAATCCAACCCATTTGATTTTCAACATACCATTGCAAATGGGTATGAGAGGAAATACCTTCAGTAGCCGTGACTTGAAGTCTTGCCATTTAACCTGTTTCCATTTTTCAGTACTATCGCCCAATTGTAACCCATGTATAGTATCCAGTTCTGCATACAGTTTGAGCATAAAAATTAAACACTAGATATTTATAACATGCAATAAATTTTGAGTGTGCAACGTGGTTATTATTACAAAATCGATTGGAATACGGGCAATATCACACATTGCAACATTTGAAGTTTCCCACTTATATGATTCATTTTGTACATCCTAGACCAGACACACAAAATGAGCTTTTGTAAAGTGCTCATGCAGTTAGTTTGTGGTATGTTATTTACATATTTTCATTTAAAAATGGACTTACCCATATGAAACTCAATAAAGTCCATGAATATAGAATAATATTTTATTAATTATTATAGTGAACGTCTCTATCTCTGGAAGTCCATTCCATTAGTTTTCATCCTGTCTTTTTGAAGTCTCCAAAAATGTCCTTAACATTTCTCTATCATGCATGGATCTATACCTCCTATAGTCGACTTGGGATTCGATAAGACATTGACTAACGAAATCGCATTTGCAATACAACCAAAGTTGAATACTAGAATACTTCATATTCTGAATACATGTTATCCTCCATTATAACTAACATACATACTCAACAATTACCAGCCTACATCCTCGTATCATTAGAAGTTACTATTTTCCCATTAAAATCGTAACTTCTTCATACCAACTTAGAATCAGGCGAAGCTTTGACCAACGAGTTTTCATCTACATTATGGATGATACCCAACACCCAAATAATTCAATGCAATTATTTATAGTGACTAACAGATGTACTTGACAACTAACAGTTTACATCCTCATCTCCAAACTCTGATTTGACGTGTCAAAAAAAATTCGTTTGTTTTATAACTTGAACATACGTTGTAGTACTCCTTGTCCTCGGTGACAAAGAGTTGTATGTAGCAAATAACAGACTACATCATTATATCATAGGCCTTTTTCCTTTCAAACCGCGGTAATTTCTTGATAGTTGATACTAACTCGGAATCGGACAAAACTTTAACTAATGAACTCACATATACATTATAAATGACAAGGAATACTCAGATACTTCAACGCACGATGCAATAATCCATGGTAACTAACAGTTATACTTGGCAAATAACATACTACGTATTCATATCTAGTCACCGGTTAGGCAGATGTTGTTATTAAATATAGTAACTTTCTCATACTGATTCGGAATCAAACGGAACTTTCACTAATGAACTCGTATTTATACTACGGACGATACATACATAACCACTCGGATACTGAACGTAAGTTACAGTTCTCCATGGACTAGCAATTGTACTTGTCAAATTACAAGCTATACCACATATGTAAGCTACAACTAGGCATTAATTGATATATTTCCGTTCAAATTGCAATACGTTTTTCACATTGACTCAAATCAAGTAAAACTTTGACCAATGAACTTGCATCTACGCTCCAAATAG
The DNA here is from genome assembly GCA_030737875.1 of Allium sativum. NCBI lineage: Eukaryota > Viridiplantae > Streptophyta > Magnoliopsida > Asparagales > Amaryllidaceae > Allium > Allium sativum. The sequence continues at coordinate 312,127,662 of CM060912.1, forward strand.
TATGGAACACTCGGATACTTCATATTCTAAACATACAGTGCAGTTTTCCAGGATGATTAAATTTTGTACTAGACAAATAATAGGCTACACATACCCAATCTCCAATCATGAAAAAGTCACTATTTTTCCATTCAAATTGTTCTTTATGTTCACCCAAAATCAGACAATTTTCGACTAATGAACGCACAGTTTTCCAACTGAATAATAGTTGTACTTAATAATAACATACTGCACCAAATCTAAGCAGCCATTAGGCAGAAGTCTTTATTGTTTGCTTAAACTTTACCTTCTTTATAGTGACTAGGAATCAGTGGGATTTTAGACCAATCAGTTTGCATGTAAACTACAGAAAATGTGAAACACTTGGATACATCATATTCAGAACGTAAGCTATAATTCTTCAGGGTAACTAATAATTGTACTTAGCAAATAACCGACTATGTTCTCCTACAAAGCATGTCGCAATCTATGCTCCGTATCTAAATTTCAACTAGGCAAAAGCTGTTTTTTTTTTTTTTTTTTTTTTTAACTAACCAAGGATCAGGTGAAACTTTGACCAACGAACTCGCATCTACATTACGAAAAATACCTCACACTCGGATGCTTCATATGAACGTATGCTATAGTTCTATGCTATATTCTCATATCTGAACTACAATTGCACACAAATAGCTATTTTTCCCATCAAACTACAATAATTTTTTCGTAACAACTCAATGAAAAACTTTGACTGCTTAACTTGCATTTTCATTACGTACTATATAGAACCCTCAGATGCCTCTTATTCTAAACTTATGTCGTAGTCTTTCATATTCTGAATAATAATTTTTCTAAAATGATCATTATGTAATAATAATGTACAAGTTGTGTGCAATGCTATATTATTATCATACATAAAGAAAATTTGAAACTTTACTGAAGTTTGAATATCAGTTGTCGTTAACACGGAGATATACAGTAACAAAAGTTAGAAAGGACAATTTTGTTATATCAGGAAGGCACCACTTAGGCATATAAAATTAATTCCATCTATTAGCAGTATAGATTCTGATGAGGATAACCCCTATAAATAAAACCGACAAGTTCAAGATTAGTTGTACTCGTGTGTGCACACCGAAATCCATTGTGATACTAACCCAATTAATGGTATGTAAAATAACTTACTTTCACTAATTTTAGTAATCAACCCTTCAACTGTTGTAACCATTCCACCCATTGTTCCACTTGTTAACTCCAAATCGATCTCAGGGATGACTACACGAGCAGAATCAGACTGAAAATGAACAAAAAACCAAATGTCAAAAGCGTGAATTATAAAAACCAGTATCGATGATGGTAACTAACTGGGTCAGTAAATTAGTGGAACTACTAGAAAGCCGGATGATCAGCATTATCTATCAGTGTAGTCAAGTGTAGTCCTGATTCTCAACAATGTAAAAAGCAGCTAAAATTTCAAACAATATCACATCAATATCATTTTCTCATTTACTTCTCAATTTAGAATTATCTTATAGCTTTTTGCACATGGCACATACAGATGATACAAATTGTAACTGAACAACCAATCTTATTCAACCATATAAACATATGTGCATATTATATCAGCTTTTTTCTTTAGGATAAAATTTTGAATTGGTAAACTCAAAGTGTGTCGTGTGTTGATGTACTTTGTGAACTTCAGACATGGCATCAATATGGTAATACTTTGAAGGACAAACATACATTCATCCAGAATACAATAAAACAGGCAAGAAAGTTTTCAGATACCTTAATCACATCCCGAGAAAAATCCTTTGTGCTCTTGACATGTAGTGTAATCTTCTTAGCTTTATCAGGAATTTCACCACCGGCCTTCAGCTATTTATTTCGATGAAGTTATGTTCAAAAAGAGCAGATCAAAGAATGTAAATGCAAATGTTGTATCTTAATCAGAGACACCAAGAACAAAATTTCTCAAGAGATGGCTTACCTCAGAGTTACGATAACCACACAAATCACAAGAGCTCGCCATAATAATAACTTCTCGAAAATATGGGATTCCTGAAGGTAGTTAAAGACCAAACTCGGTGCCCTTAAACGAGCACAAGCTACTTCCATATTATTGTACGGCACAATCTTTTGACTTATCTTCTAAAATCATATTCATTGTTTAAATTCGTGAAAATTATGAAGATATTGGCAGAGACTGGATAATAAGATGGTAACTCAAATACCCAAGCTGAAAACAGGGAAGTAGAAAAAAAAAATGACTTCAATATTCTGAAAACATATGCGATGTATATTAGTGTAACTCCTATATTGAAATTGAAAACATATGCTATGTATATTAGTGTAACTCCTATAAGATTTTCCCATTGTAATACTTAAATATAAATGTTAGTTCTCTTGAGTTCTGAATATTGTTCCAGCTTAGCAACCCTAAGGTGAATGCTGATCACACCAATACAAGACAATAATAAAAATGACATTATAGAGGATACTCGTTGCATAGAAGCGGGTTTCACATGCAGCTCCACATGCCCCACATGTAGAAGGAAGAGAGTCAACCTATAAGATTCAAGAAGAAACTTATTGATAGGAATATTTTCTTCTTTACTGTATTACCCAACGTGTTACATTGTCCATTGGAATTTAAAGCATAACTTTTGTACCTCTTCTGGAGCTGCATATCTATAAAGTTTAGAAACATCATCAGTGTCAGACTGAGCAATGGACCGGTAAGCTGAGACAGCTCCAACTGAACCATGTGGAACATTTGGAGAAGATGAGTCAACTTCTGGGACTGAGGTGGGAATAGTAAGATAGCCTAACTCAATTTGCTGTTGCTGTGTCCTTTCATAGAATCGAACAGATAACAATGGATCGGAAGATGGGGCCAATCTATAATAACATAATATATTGTAATTATTAGTTCATTTAAACCTCATGCTCTAATGCGAACATGATGATTGATTATCAAAGTAGTTGGAACTTGAAAGTCCAAATTAATTATACGAATGCTGCCACAACCAAAGTACCAAAGATTTTAATTAATTGTTTACGAATAAAAAAAAAAGGTTCCCACAAGTTATCTGTTATACTAGATATACTTCAAAAGATTGTTAGCACTTGTACGCATTTCGTTGGTGATGCTTTTCATTAGTGCTACTGTATAAGTTTGAAACACGATAAATCATATGCATGGTGCCTTGCTCCTTGTCATAGACCAATGTACAGCTAGAGCAACCTGGGCTGAACAACAGGCAAGAATCTTAAAAAGCAAATATTATGAAATATTGCTGAACGATTTGGCTTAGTAATCTGCTCATTTATCATTTAAAAATTTACCACTTTTCATCTTCAATAGAATTTTATTCTCCTTTCTATACAGATGGATCCGAAAATATGGTAAGGGACAAATTTTTTAACTAGGCTCGTGGAAATAACTTATAATAAAAATAGACATGTTTCAGAACTTATTGTGAAACTAAACCCGTTTTGGTTCCCTGAAAGTAAAATTGCACATTTCATAAATGTGCATGAATAAAATTGTTCATGTGCGTTTTTGGAATGCGCAAGTGTAAAATTAAAAAAAAAAACGCACAATTTTTTTCATGCACGTTTATTAAATGCGCAAACTTACTTCTCATGGGACCAAAACAGATCTAGTTTCATAATAAATTCTGACACAGACCTACTTTTATTATAAGTTATTTCCATGACCCTAGTTAAAATTTTGTCCTATAGTAAAACGGACATTTACCGTGAAAACTTTCAAGAAATTTACTAAAAGGATCTGTTGTGATGATTGTTCTACTACAATACGACATTTTAGTACTGTTTACTACGTAAACGTTCAAATATACTCGCTTTTCTTTTAATTTAAAGATATTTTGATTGATTGACTGCTTCTCGCTTGTTCACTGATGTTAATTGAGATTGTTACACAACCACTTGGAATTCAATTTACATGTCATGACATGTGAAGTTAATATTGTAGGCCATAATTTTTATTATTTTCAGTTATTTGAAATGGCATGCAAGTTCATAGTTCGGTTGGGATTTAAACATTTGATTCTAGACATAATAAACTAATTTCAATTAGGCCTCTCCAACACCACCAAATACAAGCATAATATAATGTAAGGTGCTACAAGATCCGAAAAGTAGGGGTCAGGAAAGTCAGGATATGGGCGCAATTCATAGGGAGCTGTTGGATTCAAGGAGTGAAGAAAACAGCAGCCATCAGATTTGTTTACTGACATTTTGCCAAACTAATTTTCGGGCCCCATGGCATTTTCGTAATATAATAGGCAAAAATTATAAGCCACTTGCTCTTAAAATGCCAGACATTCTTACGGGTTCTCAATGTAGCTATTTCCAGCTGGATCATCAAGTATGAAAGTAAATGATGCATCCCCTGCAGCATATGATCTCAGTCTTGACAAAAACTGATCTATGGCTTCAGCAGTTTCTGGTGCAACTTTCTGCAAAATGAAAATGTAAATATGATAGAGAAGATAGCAAAAATCTAGGATTATAGCATTACAAATTTACTTTTCGCTCATCTTGGAGGGCCGCTAATTCCTCTGCAGCGCGCAAAAGTATTCCTTCAACCTACAAGACGAGTAGAAAAATAAGAATAAATTGAGCAGATTTAGGACCTTTGCAAAGAGAAGTCCAAGTTGTGATATTCTCTGCAATCTCAGTAAAGAAGCCATTTCTCAGTACAAATCAAATAACCAGTAGCGTTTTGCAGGATGCTCGGTAATCATAGCAAAGCAGTGATTTTATTTACTCAATTGATAATACAGTCCAAGTAAAATAAACATTTTTTGAAACTAACAATGTCATTCGTGAACGACCTCTAGCTCAAGTGCTTAAATGGTTTGGAGCTTTAGGTTGTGGTTCTAGAGGTTATATGTTCGAGACCCTAAGATACCAAAATGAATGTTCTGCTTGGAAGAGATATCACTTTAATACTTTAAAAAACTACAATGCCGTTAGTTTATGTTGGACCAGAAAGAGAGAAATTTTACTGTAGATAATATTCCCCGCTGAGCACTTGGAGGGATCTCAAAGTCCAACTCTGGTATCTGCAAGCATATTTCAGCCAATATCAGAATCAAGTTGGTATATGAATTCATACTATAGAGGAAGTATGATGACAAAACAAACAGATAATAAGTTTAAATAAATTTGAACTTAAAATCAACTGAAAACTAATTTAAAACGAGTTGAAATCGATAAAGTACTCCTTAAAAACTAAAATTCAATCAACACTCCCTCAATGGTGTTATAAACATTTTTCTACATATTAAACTAATTTAAAACGAGTTGAAGTCGATAGAGTACTCTTTGAAAACTAAAAATTAAATCAGCACTCCCTCAATAGCGTTATAAACATTTTTCTACATATTTCCATGTAACCTCTTCTATGTAATCAAAAGTGTGAATGTCTTGCTTACTATACTTTTTTACACCATATTTACACCATGACCAAATCGCTTTAGCAAGACGATATGAGAAGGTCATTATCGCACCATATCGGTTTCGCCCTGACTTTTGGGTGTAACGCTAAGAAAAAGTTGATTCGCCTTGTATCTCCTAGGAAAAATGATCTCTGTTGTCTTGCTTCGAAGGAGTGTGTTACCTTCCTTATTTCAAGGAATGTCCCCTTTTTCTTTCATCGAACATACTAAAGCTGCACATTTCAAGTAAGTTGCATTGCTCATTCTCCAGTTTTGGATATCAATATCAGTGTGTATCATTCCAAAAGCCTCCAGGAAGTGCTTCTCTTCTTCTAAAGCAGATGGCCACGTTTGTGGCGCCACATTGGATTTGCGTCATCTCCTTTCAAGCTTCCCTCAATGCACTGCTTCGACTAACAAAACCATGTTGCTTCCTCGCTTGGTTAGTACCATACCACATCATCCCATCAAAGCTATGTCGTTTTCCACTATAATCAAAAATGTTATTCGCTTCCTCCTGATAACTTGAATCGCTTTGCCATCCAGAGTGCAAGAGAGACTAAGCAAGGCCAATGATGAAGCATTCGAAGCCAATACAATCGCAGGCAAAGCACACATGCCGAAGCCGAAGCGATCCAGAGGCGAAGCAAAACCAGACCCACACATATAAATAAAGGCAGAGGACGACGTCAAGAGGCCGAACTTTCTCTTCTTATTCTTCACTTTTTTAAGTTTTGTAATTCTAAATCAAATTAGGAATTAATTTTGATTCGAACATTATAATCTACCTTGTGCAAATAAGGACTTACTGTGACTTGAATTGTGCAAGTTGAACATATTTGACTGGGACATGAACTTGGATAGCATATTTTCTTTTTGAACTAGATATAAATGACTTCTGCATGTTTACCTCATGTCAATTCCATACAAGGCGATGAACTATGAAATCATATCCATTAGCAAGGCCAACGAAATGACCTCGCCAAATGAAATGACTTGCCCAAATTTATGAAAGCTATACGTCACTGACTATTTGAACGAGTCAACATGGACCAAATTGATATGTTTTGTATCGGACTTGCTCTGAACAATGTATATTAGACTAATTCCAAACACTTCGCTTCAAGGACAAAGCAAAAATGATAAACTGTAAATTTGTCTCGCCCACGAGGCAAAGTACTCGAGTTGACTCACGCCTTAAGAGTGTGTGTGCACTTTTGTTTTATCTTGAACCTCTCCATTTTGTACTCAGCTACGCATGACAAATCAAACCCTCATCATTTCAAGTCGATACAATTTGAGTTGAAGGACTCAAATCATTAGGCTTTGAATCACTTTGAGTCAAAAATCACAAATCATAGTGCTTCAAATCAATTTGAGTTGAAAGGCTCAATCGTCATGCTTAGTAATTCAGAATGTTAAACCATACATTTAGATTAACATTTTTTGCCCTAAAAGAAGGGCTTGAATCTTCGACCCTATTATCCATATCTTGTAAACTTACTGAAGTATTTTATATTTCTGGAAAGAGATGGAAGTCTAAAAAGATCAACATTCCACCTGAAGTTGTTCGACAAGCGACACTGGAAGAGATTGTAATCTCAAGCTTCAACCTCAACAACACAGAGGTTGGGCAACCCTCCAAAAAATTGCACCTTACTACCAGAAAAGCAAAATTTAAAGGTCTGATTTTATAATGGAAGACAACGAGAGAGGTATTGAACAAGTGCTTGCTCAAAAATTCTCCAAACTTACAGGAGGGAACGAACGGATTGGACACATCTATGATTACGGGCGAAGGAAGATATATCAAAGACAAGAAAGCTAAAGTTAACTATCAAGAAAGAACGAAAGACAAATCTATTGAACAAACTGCAAGCTCAACTTCGAAATGATATAAGCCAAGGCGAAGCAACTGTGCCAATGATGAATTTTACTTGAAGGATGTAGCAGATAAATGATATGCTTGTCAAGAAGGAAAAAAGAACTCTAGATGAAGGAGTGAATGAAAAATCACATAGAAATACCATTCACACATGAAATCATATCAATCAATATACCTACTTATATCAAGATTTCAACCATCTAATGCAACTGAACATCCAATCAGACGACCACCTATTAATCTTTGAAAGTCAGATGGATCTATGTGATGTGAAAGGAACAGTCCGTCGTAGGCTCTTTCCTGCCATCTTCCAAGGAGTAGCAACAAAATGGTATAAACATCATCGTAAGAAAACAGTTTGCTTATGAAAACAGTTCACATATGAGTTCTCAACACAATTTTGTACCTACATGGATCCTTCAATTGATTGTATGATTCTAGCGCAAGTCAGGCAAAAGCCACACGAATCATTTGGAGATTATTTGAAAAGATTCAATATGGAAGCTTTGAAAGCGAAGGAAATGAATGATGACACAAGCTACGTGCGGTTCATTCTGAATTGATCCAAGGAACTTCCTTCTAGGGGGAGCTTCACTTATAGTTGTAAAGACTTGCAAAATTTTCATTTTCAAGCTGATAAATTTATTTGGATGGATTATACGTTCCACTAGAAGGAGAAATCGCTCAAAAGGAGATAGCGAGGGGTGGTTACAACAAAAAATCGAGATGGAAAAGAGACCCGGTTACTAGTAATGTTGCTTTAAATTAACCAGCATCCTACATATATGTTATTGCTAAAGAGAGAGAGAGAGGCCAGTTTCTAATGTCGAGGAAGTCTAAGATAGATCCAGTTCCAAGAAAAGGAAACGATTATTGCTCTTATAGCCAATCAAATTGACACAACACGGACGAGTGCAAAGCTCTAGCAGACAGAAGTCAACGTCTAATCAGAGAATAACATCTAAATGAATTCTTCAAAGAAGGAAAAAAAAAAAAAACGAATCAACCAGAAAATGAATCTTCAACTAGAACTGCCAATGTTGTGGAAAAAGATGCTCAGCCACATTTCATTCAACCGCTCAACAAAATTAATGTTATACATGGAGGTCCTCATCTGACGGAGACTTGTAAAAGAGCTAGGAATCATTACACCAAAGAAGCAAAAAGAGGAATTGTTTCAGCTCAAAAAAAAAAAAAAAAAAAAAAACTTCTAATGAAAAGCGCCAGATATCAAATCCAAATGTCTAGCCTAACCATTACCCTCTTAAGAGTTGAGATAGGTCCGACATTCCCATAATGATCCTTGCTCATGATTACTACTCATATTAGGCTCCCTGTAGTGGCAAAGATTCCTGCGAATACTAAAAGCGTAGTTAATGTAATCTAAAGAGAAGGTGGAACCAAATCCAAAGGCGACTTACGGTTTTAACAAAGGATCGATGTCAATTAGACAAATAAAGCTCTTAGCTTAGCTTGGGATTCTGTCTTGTTCTCAAGCTTTCAAAACTATCTTCATCGTCATTTTTTGGCAAGACCGACAGGTTTTTATAATGATCTGTAACACTTATTATTATAACAAATAATAAAAATAATAATTACAAATAGGCACAGGAGATAGGCAAATCGTCAATCTACTACAATCGATTTTTAAGGTAGACCGTCTACCACTACGGTTTTAGAGTGGCCCGACCACTGACAACAGTTTTTATAGTGGTTAAACCACTTCAATTAACTAGCTTATAGAACTGGAGCTAGACAAACAAAACTAGATTTACAAATGACATATTTCTCCACGTAGGGAGCAAATTCAAAAACAACAATGACTTACAGGCCTAGTCTGTCACATTACTAACACAGCAGCACATGACAAACATCACAAGATGTAAATTCCATAATTAAGGACATTGCAGCTCCACAACATACCACATACGCTACAGCTCCAAGGACAAGACTAGGCATAAAAAGTAGAAATACTTGCCCAAAATTACAACAATGCTTTCGTATGCCGGGTCTGGAAGAAGTCGACGTTTTTGCTTCCCCTAAACATTTGATGGTGAAGTTTTTGACAAAAGCTAGACGGAGAAAAATTAGAGGGGATCAGTTCAACTCGAGGAAAATGTATTTTGCTACTTAAGATCAGTATAAACGTGATCATGCTTCTTGTTATGACTCTAAGCAAGTTAGTCGTGCCAAGGATGAAATAGGAAAGCTTTTGGGAGCTGGGTTTTGACAAACCAACTATCCAAAGCAACAACAATTACCAATAACGAATCAGAATATAAACTGGCAATTCACATTGTATGAAAAAAAATAACAAAAGGAAAAGAGAAGAAGCTAAATCAATTGAAGATGTTCTAAAGGATGACGAGATCGTAACAGAGCTTGATTGTCATGATGAACCAAAAGGAATGAAGCCAACAGAGGATCTACAAGAAGCATGAATTGATTTGAAAGATAAAAAAAAATGTTAAATGGATAATCAAAAGGCATAATAGATTCGGTTCCTACAAGAAACCAAAGATGTTTTCGCATGCACTCACTCAGATACGGTAGGAATAAATCCCGCCATGCTTTAAATATACTGACGTGAATGTAACACCAATTTTGCAGAAGAAAAAGGTTGATAGAATTCAATCACACGCGTTGAAGAAATTAAAAAGTTGTTGGAAAATGGGTTCAATAGAGAAGTATTTTATCTAAAATGACGAACAAATCCAATACTGGACAAAAAGGTTAACTGAAAATGAAGAATCTGCATTAACTACACAGATTTAAACAAAGCTTACCCACAAGATTATCACCCCCTTCCAAGAATTGACCAACTAGTGGATGCAACTAGTAACCATAGTAGTTAAGGCGCTAAAGCACAAAAAGGTGCAACCATTGAGCCTGAAGCTTTTTTGAGCCTTGAGCTTTTTTGTGTGCCTTTTATATGAGTTTGATCTGCTATTTTACCAACTACAAATTAATGTTTGAACCATTTTTAATAATTCATTCAATTATTTACATATTTTATTAAAAAGATTTAAATTTTAAACCATATTTTATAATTTGTTGAAAAATCAAAATTTTTATTTAACTATTTACAAATAAAATTTTGAATTTAGCCAAGAAAAGCACCTCAAACTGCAACAAGCCGAAAGCCTTGAGCCTTGGGCTTTTTTGTGCTTAGGCGCGCCGGCGCGAGCCTTGATAACTATGCTAGTAACTATCAACTTTTATCTTCTATCGATGCATATTTAGCATACAATCATGTTCCATGTTCAAAGCAGATGAGGAAAATATCAGTTCATCATAGATTGAGGAACATACTATTACAAAGTCATGCCCTTTGGGTTAGACAACGCTGGAGCATCATACCAAAGATTGGTAAATCGAATGATCAAGAAGTAAATTGGCTGGAATATGAAAGTTTACATTTTGAAAATATGCAAGAGTCAAAAAAGGAGGCTGACCACCTAGCTGGCTTAAGAGAAATGTCCGAAGTACTACGAAGTTACCGAATGAAGCTTAACCCGTAAAAATGCTCATTCAGAATCTATTTTGAAAAAATCTTAAGCTATATTGTTAGTGCATAAGGAATTGAAGTCAAACCAGATCAAGTCAAAGCAACTAGAGATATGACAGATTCTAAGACAAGCAAAGATGTGATGAATTTGACTAGAAAAGTAGCAACATTGAACAAATTCATTTCAAAAACAACTGATAAGTGTATCTCCTTCTTCGATGTAATCAAAAAGAAGAAAACTTCTGAGTGGGGAGAAAAGTGCAGAAAGACATTTTAACAATTGAAGGATCATTTGGAGAAACCACATATTCTATCTAGTCTTGTACAAGAGAAAAACATATATCTTAGTTGTATCAGAGCATGCAGTTTGCTCAGTTTAATAATAAATAAATAAAGATGGACATTAAACGATACAGAAGTTAGATACCCGATAATAGAGAAACTAGCATAAAGCATGGTGCTCACAAACAGAAAACTAAGAACTTATGTTCAAACCCATCCGATTCGGGTTTAGCAAATTTCCCTAAAGCAAATATTTCATGTACCAGGAACTTTCGGAAGGCTGCTAAAGCGGGAAATAGAATAATCCAGTGCGACATAAACCTTGAACAACAATTAAAAGACGAACAATAGATGATTTCATCAAAGGATATCCAAAAAAAAATTGAAATGTATTCGCATCTCTATAGGAAAAACGAATAAATGTCTGTTATCCGAAAAAGCGGATGTGGATACAAAGGCATCCACATCTGAAAATTACTATCTGATTTCCATTAAAATTATAGATGTATGTATTTTGCAAAATAAATGATGTAAAAAAAAATTTAACAGTAAGGAAATATATATAACAAAAAGGAGATTATAGTCATTCTCCAACAACTCACAAAAACAAATCTATAGAAATGACTACAAGATCTGTGCACACACAAAATTGCCACTTTGCCATAAAGGATAGACAAACAAAAGGCAAAAAGTAAATACAGGCGAAAATTAAAACACAAAGGCAGACGACCAAAAGCCATAAGGCGCCTGCTACATGTAAATTTATTATTGTTTTATTGAATTAATAGTTTATATTTTGTATTTAATGCATGTTAATTCTCAAAATAATTTGTTAACAATATACTCACTATTTTTGTACGGTTTTATAATCCATGTCCATGGCATTAAAGAAAAATCATGTGAAACTCGAAATTTTAATTTCTACTTCTTGACTTATCGATCGTCAACGGATAGGAAATCATCTAATATTCATATCCACGGATGTGCATATCCGAAAATGATTTCGGATGTGAATATGACACTATCTATGTCGGAAAGTATCTACTGACATCCCTACTTCAATGAGTGCACTGGATTTACTGAGGAACAATCGGGAAAGGTGAAAGAACATAAACTCAAATGGCAATCCATTTATTGATAAAGCTTCAAATGCATAGAGTCGTGTCGTTGGTGTCGTTTATGTTATCATAACATTCAATGAGCATCCCTCATATTATGTAACGAAGAGTCTATGATAGCTAGATTGACGTCTTACAGATAAAACTGCTCCTCTAAAAAGGTCATCAGTTGTATAAACAAATGATGACGACCATGGAAAGCATGGATGACATCCATCGCAAGGTATTTGACAAATGGGGAGTTACGGACCAATGAAAATTAGGCAAGAAGGTTAAAAACAGACTCCCAACTTTTGTTATCATAAATGACACATTATACAAAATATGATGTTCTCTATCTTACCTACAATGTGTAAACCAGAAACTGGACGATGACCTCATGAAGAATTTTTTCGTGATCATTCCAGTGGAATAAAGTTGGCTAAAAAAAATATGATACAAGGATTCTATTGACCCAAAATGATCGAACATTCAATTGATTATACCAATAAACGCGATAAATGTCAAAAATTCTGCAAAATCCTCGTTTATTTCCAAATGAGTTTCCGGTTTTGAATCCATGGCCTTTCGATGTGTGATACATTGACTTAACAGAACCGTTGCCTGCGTCCAAAGGAAAAGCTAAGCATGCAGTAGTAGCTATGATTATTTCATTAAATGGATAGAAGCAGAACTCTTGCTAGATGTTACTTCGAGGAAGGTCCTTAGATTTATAATCAAAAACATTGTTATTAGATACAAAATCATGCTAAAAATAATATTCGATAACGTAACTCTAAACTGAAAGTGAATTATTCACTCGGTTCCGCAATCAAAATGGAATCATAAAAAGCAGTGTTGTCAATAGCGAATAGCGCAAGGCCTGCGCTATGCGCTATAGCGCGCGCTGTAATGTTTTTTTTTTTTTTTTTTTTTGGCTTACAGAAAAGAAGATCTTTAAAAAAAACACAGGAAAAAGGCACAAAAGGAAAAAACTGTATGTTTAAAATCTCCAAAAAGGAAAAAAAAACGAAAATGCATGTTCAAAAAAGAAAAAGCAAAATAGCGCGCTATTCATGGCTGCGCTATGATAAAATAGCGCGCTATAGCGCGCTATTTTTGCGCTACACGGGACCTCTGCGCTATAAGAACCAAAATAGCGCAACCTGTGCGCTATGCGCTATTTTGCGCTATAGCGCGCTATAGCGCTCGCTATGACAACTATGATAAAAAGTTTTCCATTTGATGCCCACCTAAAAGCAAACAAAGTCGTTGAAGCAGCTAAGGCTATCAATTTCTTACACGAACCGAAACCCGCACGGAAATCAATAGGTTAATCCAGTCGTTTACGCTGGCGGATCATTTTCGAATCAACATGTTTATGATCCATTTATGAGTCGTTTGACCCGTGAACCCGAATCTGACCAGTTTTATGATCCAGTTATACCTTATACGGGGACCCGCTTATGATCCATTTATTATCAAACCCACCCCAACTCGTTTACGATCCAATCCGATCCAATCTAATTAAATGGATTAAACCAGTTGGGTCAAGTCAACACGTTTATAATCGGATCGGGTTCAGATTGAGCTATTTCTAACCCGTTTAAAATCAAACCGAAGCCGACCTGACCAAACCCATTGACACCCCCCCTAGAAGCAGCCAACAAAACTAACCTCAAAAAGTGGTTATGTAAAGCAAAAGGAAACTAAGTGAAATAACTATGTTGTGGGCATACCGAACTTTTACTAGAACACTAATGAGACATACTCCATGTTTTCTAACATGTGAATGTGAACCCATGCTTCCAGTCAAGATGGAAGTGCATTCTCATTGAAGGATTGCGTATGCGTTTGATCTAAACCAAGAGTTAAGAAAAGAATCCTTAGACTTAATCAACGAATTGCAAGTTGAAGCGACGACACGAACAATTGAAAATCAAAAGAGAATTTTCAAGTGCTACCCTTCTAAAATTAACAAAAATCTTTTTAGAAAGGTGTAGTGCTCCAAAATATCACGTCAACACTAAAGTTTCAACAGATTGACCATTTGGACCGAACTGAGAAAGACCGCCGGTCATCCATAAAGTGATTTTACTCAAAACATATAAACTGCGCCTACTTGATTGTACAATATTGCCAAGGCGTGGAATCTCAAAATATAACGACCATATTTCCCTATCATAATTTAATGAAGGATTGGACCAAGACGACCTTAAGAGAAACTATATTCATCAGATGAAGATTATTCTACCAAGCGTGAGTTTCCTCAACACTTCCGAGACAAGCATTGGCACATCCAAGGAGATAAAGCCCTCAGCGTTATCCACATGGCTTTTTATTAAAGGAGGAAGCATTTAACCTACTTCAAGCAAAGTCCTAAGACATCCAGACATTTCTTAAAGCGAGGAAATATTTGGCACATCCAAGGCACACAGTCGTTAGTGTCGCCCACGTGACCTCACTAAAGCACCTCCTCGAATGAGGAAATCCTTGATTTGTCTTAAGGCAAATCCTAGCACATCTGCGCATCTCCTTGAGGGGAAAATCCTTAGCACATCTAAGGTCCGAAGCTTTTGCGATGTCCACACGACCTCAGTGAAGTGCTTTTCAGAGGAAGGCAATTATCAATCAATCATTGCCAGGCAAGAGTCTCTAGTCGCCAATCGAACAAAGGTTTTCAATCGACAACCAGCTACTCCTTGAGATTTATGTTTTTCTATTATTGGACTTCTAGTTTTTCTATTATTGGACTTCTAGTTTATCTATTATTGGCAACTCTGGACTTATATCATTTGGTTTTCGATCTTCTGGTTTTCTAGGCTTCCATTATTATTGCCAAAATATGGGTCTTTTGGTTTTTTATTGTTTCAAGTGTAGAATTTTGTTCTTCAATTACCACACAAAGACTTCTGGCCTCTTGTTATTAATCTAGACTTCTATTATTATATTACCAAATAAGAACTTCTTATCATCTTTTGTCCTTGGATTTTTTTTTCCTTACTGGACAAGGACTTTTAATCTACTATTATTCTGGCTTTCTATCATTTTAGGACATCTGTTATCATCCTTGATCTTCTTTTATTAATGTCAGATTGGTTTCCTTGAAGTAATATTCTGAACTTCTACTGGTTTTTGAAACTCCTGTAATTTCCATATATCTTTAAAGATCTCCAGTTACTCTATGCAAATATCTAAACTTCTAATTTTACATTCTTATTATTAGGAAAGAATTACAAAACAAGTCATCATAACCTCAGTCAAATTAGCAAACTGTGATTATCATAATCATAACTGGTTTTCAGTCTTCTATTAATGTTTCAGGACACATCAGAGGTCAATCATTGTTCTTAGTAAAATTCAAAATGTGAAACCATTTTTTAAGTTAACAGTAGAACTCTCTCCATTTTATAGCTGATGTTCTGGCTCTCCATTTGGCTACTATAACATGAATAAGCTGCATGCTAAATTAGATAAATAATGTGCATCAAGAATACTATTTCAAAGGAGCAAAAACATTATTAATTTGTGAAAAACAATAACTTAATAGTAGGGCAATAATTAGAGAAAAGTGGAAGTAGTGTCTTACTATAGCCATTACTATGGAAAAAAAAATTGCAGACATTTAAATTTAATTTTATTACAGATAAGCAAAGCATCATTAGTATCATTGCTATTATTACTACAATTATGTTTTTTTTTCTATGTATCTTTTTATTTATTTATTGTTATTATTATTATTGCTACCTTTTGATTATTTTACGTTATTTTAATATTATCTTTACTTCTATTTTCATGTTTAAATCCATTGTTGTTATTATTATTTTTAAATTGATTTTGTTACTTGGTTTTGGGTTCCATCTTCAGCCAACCCCAACTTGTTTGAGAATAATGACTTGGTATTGTTGTTGTTGTAGTACAGATAAGCAAAGCACCGGTAATTTATAATCAAGTACAAATAGCATTTGGCATGACCAATGCATTTGCTTCAAACATTCTTATCGTATTGAACAATTGTTGGATATAATACGTAAAACCAGGAATTGAGCTAAGGCAGTAAATTTGAAAACAAATTTAATACCCTGATAGTTGCAGAATCAGATTTCACCACTTGCCTATTCAGCACCTGTGTCAATTCATTTATTTCTGTAATCTTGACAAAAGGAGGAAAAAGAAAAAAAAGGGGGAAAATAGACTAACAAACAGAACATACATTGGCATCACCAGAAGGCACTTTTAACTGATAGCAACATCCTTTTGGCTGAATTACACCAGAGAACTGTATCTCGTTGTTCCTAGAATAAGCACAGATTACATTTAAAAAAAGAAACAAATACAGTAAACACTATTTTGAAGATACCTTTCGTTACAATGCGGACACTCAAATGCCATCAACACAACCTACATAAACATTATTATTATTTTCCCTGCTTAATTACCCAGAAATAAAAATAATAAGAAATTGAACTTTAATAATTAGTATTAGTATTAAAAGAACCTCTCTGAAATGGGGAATTCGAGTAAGCAACAGCCTCGTTGTTCCCTGCAGAAAATAAATAAATAAGGGGCAAAATCAAAATAAGCTAAACAGCAAATTTGACTGGTATATTACATTTTCTCCACAACGCATGCAGAGACTCTCGATCTCATGTAATGGAGTGGCTGATGTATCGTCGGTCGATACAGAATCAACAGTAGACTGAAGGTCCTGGATGACTGCATTGGAGTTGTCGGCCATTGGTTTGGTCTGCAAATGAAACAAAGGACAAATTCCATAATATTTAACACTGGTTAAATAATGTTTCAGCTAAAATATTGAAATATATAAATTTAATCCAATTCTGAAAACCCTGTTCGAAGACATTAGCAGGTGGCCACACAAAAATAATTCCAAATCAAAATTTCTTTTGTGGTTCAATGCATAAATGTTCTTGTTTCGAAATCGGCTAGTACTCCACAATCAAATATAAATATTTAATCCTGGAACCTTTGAATTTTTACATAATGCATAGTTGCATACCAGCACAGATAAAGCAAATTAAACTTATACAATATAAAAATTTCATTGTTTTATTCCAGAATGAGTACCAAGGCATGATAATCAACACAAATATCAAACAATGCACTGATGCGACCAAACTGAGACATTCCATCATGCTGTATCCAATTTATGAATCACACAAAACAAAACAATGCATTGATGCAATCAAACTAAATTTTCTGAAGGATGTGTAGCCAGTGCAAATAGATTTCTTCAAGAGAATATTCATACATTGACATATTTGTACACTTTTCTTCTAAGCAATATTCATAAAATAACATGCTATATGCAATCATATGAGATTTCTTGCATTTTCAAACACAGGCTTCACATGTATTCTTCAACGTTATCACTTTCTTTTTTTCTCAAAGCACAACTCCAAATACCAGGAGTCCCTAAGCTGTGTCATTCTACCAAGTAGTTTTGTTGTACCAGTTGGCTTATTATGATGAGTAAAACATTTAAATTAGATGATTCTATATCAAGTAGTAAATACTATATTTAGGTGCTAAATACAAATCTGAAACAAAACATATTTCTGCCATCCAAGCTCTAAAGAGTATACCCAACAACTCAGCTTGTATGTATCAACTGGCAAAGAGAAACCTGTATCAAGTAATCATTCTGAAAATACCGTGAGTCATTCTGTCAAATGTATTCAAGTAAGACAACCAATTAAACGAACGAAAAATAAAAAACAGTAATCAGTAAGCACAAAATGCATTTCTGACGTTATTTATATTTAAGCTTTGGAAAGCCATTCAAATTTTGTTTAGATATATTCAGCATTTTTCTACTTTAAAACGCCATGAGGTTAAATTAGGCTTCATACAACATGAAAAAAAAATAGTGCTATATTGAAAAACGAACAAGGTCCCTAACAAATTTTAACCAATTCAAAGGAACGTAATTCAACAATAAACAATTAGACCTGCTTAGAAATAGTGTACTGCTTTGAGGAGCTCGGGGGCGTTGCCGGAGACAGCAGCGGCACTTTCGCACAGTAGCGAAGAAATTAGCCAAGGGCGGACCTAGGAATTACGACTACGGTGGGCTAACTTTAAAGCTATTTTTTTAAAAATTATAATGCAATTCCGATTACTACTGTAAAACAACAATCACATTAATTTACTAATGTAGTATTTTTATTTAAAGACAACTAGATAAAAGAACTGCCTTACCAAAAAAAAAAAAAATAGACAAATGAACTGCCTTGCCAAAAAAAAAAAAAAAAAAAAAAAAAAAACTAGACAAATGAACTCGACACCAAGGTAACTGATTTTCCTCTTTGAATAGTATCAATCACTTCAGTTTTTTTTTAAAAAAAAAAACTGCTTTAGGCAAAAGCGCGATTTATCTAAAACTTTAAAATTGTGTTCTCAATTCAATCTCCAATTCTACAATTCAGTAATCAATTTAGGGTTCTCCTTCAAGCAATCAATTCAGTAATCACATGAACTTGTAAATTCAGTAACACATTTTGTTCTCAATTGTGCAAATTGCAACTGAATTAAATTTAGTAATCAATTCAGTAAAAAAATCCTACATTAATCAGTTCGAAATTCAATAATCAATTCAGTAATTCATAAATAACTGTGCAATAATGCAAATTGCAACTCAAAAGTTTAGGGGTTTTCCTTCAAGGAATCAAGTTTCAATCTAATAATTTGAAAGCAAATGAAAAAAAATCACCTGAACTGGTTAATGTATTGAGCTAAACCGTTGATCGGTTGAATTGGAGATTTGATAATCACGCTTTCCTTTCCTTTTCTTTTTTTGGCGTAGAAGAACCAATAACTGGAGAGTGGAGAAGCCGGATGCGTTTGAAACTAATGCGTTTGAAATTAGCGCAGAGGGCGTCGACAGTTTAGCGCAGCGGCACAGAAACTAGCACTGAAGATGGCGTCACTTTAGAACCTAAGGAAATTTTGTCCCGGTAGGAAGTGAGAAGAGGGTTCGTGAAATCCAGCGAAGCCATTGGGTCTTACGAGAGAAACGATCAGTAATTTGGGCCCAGTTTAAGGTTATGTTCAAGTACATTTCGTCCTGAATTCCTCTTATTTACGTAATATTGAGTCATATCGACGGACAGTTTCGGATACGGATAATGTTATATCGGATATCCGTATCCGCTCATACGAACGAATACTAATATTACCGTACAACGGTGAAAAAACCGACCGTTAGTGTTCAATATGAAATAATTTTTATTTGTTAAAACATATTTTAAATTAGATTTTATTTTAAAAATTATTGGATAATTTAAGAGAAAATGAAAGTAACTAATAAAGTACAAATTCAATTAAGCTGAATTTCATATGTAAACCAACTTAAGACAAGAATATACTATCAATGTATTAATTTGAATTAGTCACAAAAACATACACGCATTCTTATTATATATCAAGTAGGATCAATATAATCTTAATGTTTAGTTATTTTGCAACTATAAATCATTAATGGAATTAAGAAATAAAAAGAGAAACGCAACAAATATAAGCTCGGAACATATCATTATATCAATGAATATTTAATTGAAATAAAATAACACAAGAGTAAGATGTAATAAATAAATTCCAAACTAATAAACTAATTTGTTTGAATAAATCAGTTAAAATTACCATTATCATTTGAAAAACTAAAACTGCTGAAATAAAAATATTGAAGATAAAATTAAATATTGGACTCCGTCTTTTTAGAGATTTCTTCCAACAACAAGCTTGATTCGGCTGAATAATCGACGGCTGATTGCGATAAAACAACAATCTTTTGCTTTTTTTTTCGTTTATATATTCTGCTTTGAGTAACACCAACTCGAAAAAGGTGAGGTATCCATAGCAATTCCTTTAGCTTTTGTTGGAATATATCTTCACATTCATCATTCTTAATTTTATAAAGATCATCTGCATTACAACCTATAATTTCTTTTGTTGTTCGTTAAAAACAGTAATCCAAGCTTTATCGGTTGTGTCATTTCACTCTCAATCATGCTAGAGAATCCACCGCAAACTAATTCTAAATAATTTGAATTCAAATTAAAATGAATTGAGTGGTAATTAATTCTCCAGTCAATTCGAAATTAAACCAAGGAAAATTAATTGTAGCCATTCTATGATACATCAACCTATCCAAATATAATCAACACTAACCATACATTTATATACTCATGTTAGTCCTAAAAAATAGAATGAAAAACTGTCGTCCCTGCTGTTTTCCACATTTCCGTAAATGTTTCAAAGGAAGCAATTGTTTGTTTTGGTGAATGACTCCGTTTTTAATTGACAAATGAAATAGCATTTTGGGGAAATGAAACGTAGAGCAATGTTGTGTAAAACCATTAATTCCGTTCTCAAAGCATGGACTTCAAATAAAAGCATGGACTTCAAATATTTTTAAAATTATATTGGTTGACTATGAACTATCTTTTGACTTGATAGGACTGAATTTCCTTCGAGACAATAAAAAATTCCATGGATTGAACTAAGTTTCAGTTATTTCAATTTATTCAAGGATCAAGGGTGAAATATCAACGGAGCATGGCCTGATAAAAGCATAACTAATTGAACAATTCAAACTAGACCAAAAATAGCTACAAAAAACTAAGATACATTCCCTTTTCACACTGAAAACATCATCCAGATAACTACAAGTACTAAATTGCAATAATTCAGTAAAGGAGCGTCCAGTAAATTCCACCAGTAAATTATTGGATACCATATGAATAATTGAGTATTCTTATGCATAGTTCAAAACATGATTATAGATACCATATGAATAATCTAGTAAAGTAGTGTCTACTGAATCTTATAAACCTACACTAAAATAAACAAGAAAAATCAATTATTATTGTTTTTTATGCAAGGAATAGCTTCAGATTTTAAAATAATTCATATTACAACAAAATTTGTCAAACATAACTAAAATACAACCAGAAGATGCACTCTCTTCTTTACTCTCTTCTTTGGGCTCCTTGTTTGAAACTATTTTACATGTAATCAAATAGACTGAAACCCATATCATCGTCACTCTCCTCTTTTGGCTCCTTGTTTTTCTCCTCAACTGCAGGAGCTGCAACAGCGGTAGCAGCAGCAACTGGGGCTGTAGAAGAAGCAGCAGTAGCAGCACCTCCTCCAACTCCAGATATGAGATCATCAACGCTATTCTTTTCAAAGAGTTTGACAAAGAATGCAGGCTAATATGACTCAACATTGATGTTTGCGGCCTTCAGTACAGCCTGGATCTTATCACCAGTGATTTCAATTCCATCGTCGTGAAGTAAAAGAGCTTTCTTCAGTTCCTCAACATCATCCGTACTAGCAGCTTGATGAACAAGTGATTCATTTTCATATTCATGTTCTGTACCCGAAGCTGTAGTCAAAGTTGCAGCATCCTCTTCTGAGATTGGTAGCTAGAGTCTTAAAATAGTTCGTTCATAGCTGGAGTCTGACATTGATTGGGAGATGCCAATCACAGGTTTCGTTCTTTCGAAATCATAGTCTGGGCTTCCATTTGTTAGGCACAGCTGTATCATATGATCTGGAGAAAGAGGAAAATGTAATCAAAAACAGATATTGTAGACATTTTTGTGCACACTTAACCAAATAACTATGCTTGAAAAGTTTGAAAAAGAGTACAACTTACCAGGCATACTACACCTACTCCAGAATTTATAACATTATTAAAAAAACTAGGATAGTAGATAGGCTAGATAGTTAGAAACTTCATTGGAATCACTTTGACATCATTATTGTCTACTTCCATGCAGGTTCATCATCGGTGCTCCTCTGTTATAGAGCAAAAAGTGCAGTTTGTCAGTTCATTTTTGATCATTTATTGATACTATAAAAGTGGAGTATATCAGTGCTCATCTGTTGTAGAGTAATTCAAAACATCATATAGTGCATAATAATTAAACAACCCCATCAATTGTCAAAAAGCACCAAAAAAGCATCCTTCACTTTGATCGAGCCTTAGAGTACTCCAAGAAAATATGGACGGTTACAACAACATGGTCCAGATGAAATAATCACTGGAGATGTGATCATAAAGAACAATGAAAATCTCATTTGAATCTAAAGGTAATTGGTTACAAAGCACAGACGATGTTCTAAAGCCCAATGAATGTGAATGTTTACAAGCTGTTTAATGTTGGAAAAACCAAAGGAACTGAAAACGCTATGATGGCAAAAAAAAAAACTTGTCTAGAAATGATTTTACTGATAAAAATTGTAATAATATGGAATCTTCATAAATATGAAAAAAATCATCAATGTGTTCTTTGTCCGTATAATATATTAAAAAAATACATGAGAAGCATTCGTATGGAGCAATAAGTTAGTAGGCATCAAATAAAGTTAACATGGTAATGAAAGTTCATATAATCTACCACGTACAAGGCCTGCTGCACACTAGCAGGGATGTCTGTGCCACTAGCAGCAGTGAAACCGTTAACGATTCCTTCAATCTCCGGTTGGGCTTCTTCACTCACCTTCTTCTTGATATTTATTCTCTGCTCGATCACCTGTTTCTGTGTCTTAGTCACCCGCTTTTCCTGAGTCACCCCGTTTTGATCTCCTTTTTTACATTTGCTATCACGTATCACCATTGAACCAATGCATCATTTTGATGATGTCTAAATCAAATGAATAATGTTAAGATAGTGAAATTTTGGTTGTGGAATAAGAGTAACCCGTTAAATGCAAATGCAAGAAAACTGATACATATGTAGAGAAATAATAACCTAGATGGGAAAATGTACATTGCAAAAGCACATGCAGTGTGACAAATTTCATATTATAATTTAAACTGCCCTTAAACATTGCAAATCCTTACATTTTTGTGTTCACATACCTATCCGAAACAAAATAAAAATAAAATAAAGCCTTTTCCTCATTTCACACAAAAATAAAAATAAAAACCACAATCCAACTATTGTCAAAATTCAAAAAACCAGTACTGTTTTGCACTCCCATTAAAGGGTTATATGTGGACATTAAAGAATGCGTGAAATGCGGACATTAAAGGATAAATGTTCATTCTTCCATCCTAAATCATACGTTGTCAACTACACACGACTATAAATTATAATATCGCATATGCATACTCATCAAGTAAAGGCGTCAGTACCTTTCATTTTGACATGTAGCGGTAACTCCAGCTGGAACATGCACTATTCTCACTACACTGCCAGTATCGTTAGCAGACTGACCACCAGCTCCACAAGATCTGAAATGTTCAGTAAGGAGATACGATTCTTTAATTTGAGAACAAGAAAAGACATCCCCAAGGATAAGCATGAGTGCTGCTGCAGCGAAAGAAGTATGCCGATGCTTTGCACTATCAAATGGTATCTCACCAATTTATGAACTCCTACCACTGCTTTGGCATATCCATATGCGTATTCCCTGTCTAGTTCGATTGTAGCATGCTGAAAAGAATATAAAAACATAATTTTACATCAACATATGAAAACATCAGTGTGCATAAAATTATCATGGCTATGAGCATGCGCATAAAACTCTGAAACTCAATTTAAATATTTCAACATGCATTATAAGTTATAGTTCAACTATTTCTTCTAAGTTCTGTAAGTTACATATCCTTTGATTTCAGTGCCAAAAAGGAAATGAGCATTTTTGGCAAAAAGCAAACTAATTGCATGATTTCGATAAATCAGCGTAGCGTACAATATTTAATGATTGATATCAGATAAAATCAACCTCTATAAAACAAGAACATGAATCATTCTCCCTGGATAATGATGCTTCATGTTCCTTTTCCTTTGCAACTTTTATCATTTCCACCAATGCTTTCACTGAATCCTTAAGAATGACAACAACAAAAATTTATGGACCAGAAACAAACAAAGAAAATAGAAAGAAAATATAAAGAAAGATAAAATCTAATATTTCCGGTATGCGGAATTTATATAGCTGTAGACGAAATATTTGATTGTGCGAGTGGTTTCAAAATATTTTTACTAAAAATAACACAAAATTAAGAAGAATTCAAAGGAACATTATTTTTAAAAAGAATGGATATGTCCATAAGAAAGTTAGCTAACATTGAACAATTAACACCGATATTTCAACTCCAAAAGTAGTGACGCGGATCAAGGTGACACTTGGCATCAACCTTAACAAAAAAAATCCCTTAAATTCCTAATAAGAAATTTCTCAGTTGCTCAAAATTTACCAATGCATAGAGCAATGTGAAAATTTTAGTTAGTCCACAAGCGCATTTTAAGAGGTGTTTTAAATCTTGAATATCAAACTTGTCATAAAATGGAACGGCAAAGACGATGGTTTTTTGTTCTTTAAATTTGATAAAACTATTTTTAAAGATAGAGAATTAATGCCTATTATGAAATTTATGCATGTATAACGATAACATACTAGACTACACTAAGCAAAATACATACCTAGTTTTATTCATAATCGTTTATACAAACGCATAACAAACATATCATATGGATGGTCTTCAAGTGATCCAAGTGTGGCATGTACTCATATATTAGAAGTCATTGTTCGTGTTCAACACAACCTCCAATTAAATTGACAAGGGTAGGATGATGAAGCATTCTTAACATTACTACTTTGAATGAAGAATTCTCGATTCCCTTGATGACTCGTTAAGATTAAGTCGCTCTATATTAACAATCTATATATATCATAAACATTTCTAATGTATGTACTGACATGCTTTACTTGATTATTCGATGTAAAATTGTATACTTGGCCTGTGCTCTGTAATTTACCTTTATGGACTCGACCAAATCTATCTTCTCTTATGAGACAATCAGATTCGAAATTGTTGGTTCCAGTAGACATGTAAGTAGTTTTTTTGCTGAGGACCACTTCTTACTATCTCTTTATTATAGCCAGTTGTCTAGTTTTAGCAAAGATTATTTGTGTAATTTACCAAATCCACCAATGTAACGTATGGTGAATAAGTTCTTTTTTTTCAGTAGTAACAAAATGCCAATTCAATCTAAGTCTAACTGTGTTCTATGTCATACCAAAAAAAAAAAAAAATATCAACCGTATAAAGTTGCATCTAAGATTTGGCCATGTGTATTGAGAACAGTAAAATCATCATCCAACAAAAGATAAGTAGAAAAAAATCAACACAAAATAAGTAATCTAATAATTATTAATTGCACATCTAAATACACAAATTTGCAGTTTGATTTTACATCTTTACACAAGTGAAAAATCGAAATTTGAGTAGCAAATAACAAAATAACAAACTATAAAATCAAAATCAACATGTAGTTGGATCAAATAAAAAAAAATTAGTACCCAAAATACCTCAAGAATGACTTAGGCGACCAAATAGAATTCATATGTTTCTGATGACACAGTTTGGAGCGATTAGGGAATGAGAACGATTATGAAATGAGAAATTTGTAGATCCAAAAATATGTGGTTGCGAAGACAAATTTGTATAAGGAATGAGTGATTTAAATCTGGAAAGTCAGTTCCGAAAATTCGGATAGAGAAAGAAAATATGGAATCCGATAATTTTGACAATGTTTTGGGAGAGAAACAAACAACAAGAACGCGAGAAATTTATGCCGCAATTTATTGGCACATACAAATTGTATTTGGCCCTTTTACAGCAGAAACCTGTAACAACCCGAAAATCTGGGCCAGTTTAAAATTTTTATTTTTGGCAATTTTAGCGAATTCTGATTATTTAAAATGAATTATTTTAAATAATAATCGACAAGAAAATTTAATTCGAATATAACTCGACGTATATATTATACGCGTCGTCGTTAGAATATAAATATTTATATATAAATATAAATAGAATTGAAAATGGCGCGGTAGTTCGATAATTCGATTTCAAACTTCAATTGAATGTACCGGGTGCAAAACAATCCGGATTTTAGTGAAACCAAAAATAATGGAATCTAATAGTGAATATCTTTCCAACGAATCCGAAAAATCGAAATTTCATGACAAGAATCGAAAGGTATGTCCAGTTGAAAATTCTGAATAGTCGCTATGGAATTCAGGCCCTTAAAAATGGACATTTTGCAAATGACCTCGGATTTCGACGAAACCAGTTTTGTTGGGTCCGGGATGTAAAATTATTGCTAGATTCCAAATTTCATAATTTTTCGAATCAATATGTGAGCGTGGCATAGGAAAATGCGTTTGACCATTTTCAGTGGATTTTAATCGACTGGAAATTGGCCATTTCTCAAACGGTCTCAGAATTTGACGAAACTAGTTTTGTTAGGACCGTATCGTCAATACGAAGCTAGAGAATATTTTTCGAGAATTTTTAGAGTTAGTATGTGACCCCGGTAATTTGAAATGTACGTTTAAAATTCAATATAGTGATTTAAATGTAAATTCAACGGAAACTTATCGAGGCGGTCGAATCAGCTTGCGATACATATTCCATTGTGTTCAGAATGGGGGTGAAACGCTAGGGACGACAGTCGGTGGGCCTGATTCCGGGTTAGTATTAAAAAGTCAACTTTTCGAATTAAAAAAAAAAATAAAAAAAATAAAATAATATTTATATATATTATATATCTTTTCTTCCCCGTTAACAAATCAGAATGAAATTAAAAAAAAAAAAGGGGGAAATGGCGATCGACGCTCGCTCCTCCACAGGCGAAATCCGTCGCCACTCCCACCAGAAGGACCGCCAGTGACGCCGCCAAGGCGCAGCCGCCTCCCCTCCCTCTCGCGCAGTCGCCCCCCTCGAGTCCCACAACCGCGACGCCAGGATCAAAATCGAGCCGCCGATCTGCAGGGACACCCACTTCCGACTTCCGCGGTCTGATGGGGTTGTCCAACGGCGCGTCAATCTTGAACCCTAGGTGACCAGAACAGTTCGACTTCGGTACCAGCCGTTCCAAGAAGACAACAGTGAGTTTTGTACATTATTTTATATAGAAAAAACTGATTATTTTATATAGGAAAAACTGATTATTTTATATAGGAAAAACTGATTATTTTATATAGGAAAAACTGATTATTTTATATATTGAACTTCAAAATAAAAATATGATTTTTATATATTGAATAGCGAAGTAAAAATTCGATTTTTATATATTGAATAGCGAAGTAAAAATTCGATTTTTATATATTGAATAGCGAAGTAAAAATTCGATTTTTATATATTGAATAGCGAAGTAAAAATTCGATTTTTATATATTGAATAGCGAAGTAAAAATTCGATTTTTATATATTGAACTTCGAAATAAAAATTCGATTTTTATATATTGAACTTCGAAATAAAAATTCGATTTTTATATATTGAATAGCGAAGTAAAAATTCGATTTTTATATATTGAATAGCGAAGTAAAAATTCGATTTTTATATATTGAATAGCGAAGTAAAAATTCGATTTTTATATATTGAATAGCGAAGTAAAAATTCGATTTTTATATATATATAGTGGCTACAGCAACGAAGCTGACGAAGATGCGATAGCGATGAAGATTTCAGTCAATGAAGTGCCGTGGAGCTAGGATAGCTATAAGTGAGAATTTCTCACCTTTCCATTTCATTTCTATATATATATATATATATATATATATATATATATATATACTAGGATGCAGACGGTGCTTAGTAGCACCCGACACAATCGTCCACAGACCATGGACTTGTTTGTTTGGTTGCATAGATTAGTTATATGATTTGATTTGAATTTGGTTGTTTGGTGATTTTGATTGATGTGTGAATGGCGTGGGCCTTCACTAGACCGGGGATAAGGCTAGGCCTCGTCCCGTTTCTAGTATCGTGCCGTTATGCCGCCGAAATTTTCTAAAATGTGTTAGAAAAATAAAAATATCATTTTATTTAAAGAATGAACTTAATAGAAATTCATATGTTGGAATAAAATGTTTTATCGTTAAAAATATAAGTTTTAACGTGAATGTGAATAAATAAATATTCATTTACAAACCAGACGGTTTGTTTATGTACACCTATTTGAAGGACATTGATTGGGACGATAAATTTTACACATCGCCCAACTGCACGAATAAAATATTTGTTTGATTGTTTGAAACCCCACACGGGTGTTGGGATGAAATATGAATTTCACTCATCCTGATTGATTAAATATGTCGATCGATTGATTGACAGGCTGTTATAAGCGTTGAATATCTATATTTGATGCTTATACAGTGTAGTGCACTTTGGTTGATGGTTGATTATTTTTCAATGCTATTATATACATGTGTTGTATGGAAATCCATATAATTAATTTTATATGGTAATTGATTGGGCCTCATTCCAATTTGAAAAATAAAGAAAATTTGAAAATAGAAATTTATGAAGCCGTGTTGATTAGATTGACGCCATTTTGACGTGAACGATATTTATATCGATTTTATTCATTTTAAAATGAATATTGAAAAGTGATTTCGAAATCAACGATTTCGAAATAAATTGAATTGAAAACGATTTCGAAATAAATTGAATTGAAAACGATTTCGAAATAAATTGAATTGAAAACGATTTCGAAATGAATTGAATTGAAAACGATTTCGAAATGAATTGAATTGAAAACGATTTTGAAATAAATTAAATTGAAAACGATTTCGAAATGAATTGAATTGAAAACGATTTCGAAATGAATTAAATTGAAAACGATTTCGAAATGAATTGAATTGAAAACGATTTCGAAATGGATTGAAAACGAATTCAAATTGAATTAAAAGCAAATTGAAATGAATTCAAATTGAATTGAAATTTGAATTGAATAGAAATGAATTTTAAAACGAATCTATAGAGAAGAATTCAATTTTGATTTGAATTGAAAAGGAAGTTGAAAATGTTTTTGAAACGAATTCAAAACTATTTATATAATTCGTTTTAAATAGAAATCGACGAAGTATATATTATATATATTATATATATAATATAATGGCCTGAATAGAACGCGCCGCGCCGCGGCAGTTCGTGAATTTCGACCATTTATTTCAAACGGACATTACGGGAGATCCGACCGTCGGATTCTCCTAAAACCGGAACCGTTGGGTTCATATCGAAAATAGCTTTCTAACGGATATCAGAAATTAGAAATCTAACGGTTGGATTTGGAATTATGTCCAAATCAAATTTGAAAAAGGTCGTTATAAGTGCAGTTCGATGGCCATTGATGGAAATCGACTATACAGGCCTTCATAAAATTATTAAAAATGGTAATAATTTGTGTAAAATCATAAGAAATGATTTAGAAAGAATTGGGATGAAAAACTCCATATTTGAAAAGATAAAAATAGATTTTTATCGAAATGAACTAGTTTTGAACTAGAAATATAATTCTATTTATTTTTAAATAAATAAACTGAATTTGAAAAGGGTTTTAAAAGTAACCAGAATTTCCAATGATTGCATTGGAGTGGATTTGAATCGAAATTGTCTTCGGAATATTTCGATGTTGGAATTCGTGATTATACAGGTGTTGTTATGGAAATTTGAAAGATATATTTATATCGTTATTTCCAATACGACATTTGTTAGTCGTGGAATTTGATATTGAATATAAGCCGGTATATTTTCTATTCAGAGCCTTGTATTGAATATCAAATGTGATTTGGGGTTTGTCGTGAATGGTGTCTTCACTAACACTGTTCTTGAACCCAGTTGAGAAAAGATTAAATCTTTTTATTTAGATTTAATGAAGTGTACCAATTAAATAATATTTAATTGGAATTGAATTGATATTGATTTTTGGGTTTATCGTGGACAGTGTTTTAAATAACACTCGTTCTTTAACCCGATAATTAATGGAATGTGATTTTGGGTTTATTGTGAACCGTGTTTTAAACGACACTGATTCTTTAACCCAGTTAACGATTAAAACTAAGTGGAGTTTTAATGAATCTTTAATTAGATTGAAATGATCGATAATGGAGTATCACCAGTTTTGCTCCAGGCGATAGTTAAATCTTTAATTAGATTTGAACGTGAAATGGTAATTGAATTTACCGATAACACCGTGGTGTTAGATATGAAGTACTACCAGTTTTACTTCATGGGATGAATAGGTTGGGATTGGGAAATTAAAACAAATGATTACTTCGGTAAGGTTCGCTAATCCCGACTAGTTTTGAATTGATATTCAAAATAGAATAAAGAATAAATTCAAGACATTTATCTTGGATAAAATTAATGGGAACCTTTCCCTATGAATGTGAAATCAGAAACTAACTGTCGGTTAGCTGAGCAGAATGGTTTTCTGGATATTGATCTGATGTTGGTTTCGGCCTTCGGGGTTAATATTTGGGGAATTATTCTCTTGATTAATTTACGGTTAGTGACTGATGAATTGGAATGAGGCGTATGTTGTGTTTGTGTAACACTTATTTAAAATATACGCGAGTTATTCGGAAAGACCGGGTTTATCCCGTTCTGAATAACTGATACGACGATAAGTCGAAGATGAAGACGGTGGTCGAAGACCAGAAGTCTTCACGTCGTTTGGGTAATTACTGATGATCTTGATTGGGCTGTACACCCAAGAAGATGGAAACAGTTAGTGATCGTCCAGACGTACTTGGAGATCGATGGATATGCGGGGTACTAGGTGCCTCCGGTTTCGTTCAGACCCAGAACGGACTTGTAAATGGACTGTGTGTCTGACATTGGATTTTAGTCCGTGTGATTGATCTCTATTAAATATATATCTGTTTGGCGGCGGAGAATTTATTCTCTTGCTTAACGCCCTTCTCTGAGACGTACGAGCTCAGGGGTTATATATTGATGGATATCAAACGCATGGAGTGAATTGCCTGTGTGGCATGCCTAAGTGGCAATTGATCGAGGCTTCTGTTGAAAAGCAAAGTCTTGTGGTGATGATCAAAGCACGACCTTTGTGGCGTAGCTTTGTGTAACGTTTACCTCGCGTGTTTCACACCCGGTATGAATCAAAAACGGGAGACGGACCTCAGGGAGGGCATACGTTTCTTCCTAGTTAGAAGTGGCGTCAGTGGTTTTACACGCCCTGACGAGTTTGACTTATGTGGTTGTTGCTGTTGCGAGGCGCCTCGGATTGATCGGTCGTTCTCGAACCGATGGAGTCATTTAGTTGGCTCATTTACGCCCCAAAGGGCGGGGAAACGTAGTGTTCAGGCATAATAATCCACATCGGTGGACCGGCCCTGTCGCTCCATGGGGCAGTTGCGGCTGTTCCTGAGGCTCGGACTAGGCAGTCTCCAATCGGTTGAGGACTATCTTTTGCCTCGGTTCATAGACGGAAATCCAATTTCCAAATACGTGACTTTGCGGTTTTATTTGTAAACCTATATATGGTGACATAGTGGCATGGGACGCTCATGTCGCCTATGATTGATACTTATGATTTGAAGTTGTTTTATACACTATGCACTTATAATAGTATCAAACGATTTGTTTTAACCGTATCCAGCATTCTTTGGCTGTTATAAGGGAAAACCCTATCCTCGGCTGCTTTGCATTGTGTGATGGGACCTGGGTCTTATAACAGCTTCATTTTTCTTTATTTAGCATTGCGCTGTTTGTTTTATGCACTGGTATTCTTGGGAGGAAACCCGTTCCGTGTTATACGGCGTGGTCCCTTGATGTACCTAATGATTTAAAATAAAGATTAATAACTGTTTTAGTTCTTACACCAGTCACATGACTGACCTGGAGTTTATTGTTTTAACCTAAACTCTGGGTGCCCCTATTTTTGACACGGGCAGCTAGTAGTTTTGGTTTTGCAGATTTATATTCACAGGATCCTGGTTTACAGCTGGAACGATATCCGGAAAGCTTTGTATCCGTATATCTCCTTCTAGTTGTGTATTGTATTATTTTCCGCTGCGATGTATTTAAATGTAATTTAAATCTCTGATATTTCTGTGTAATATTCATTT
Organism: Allium sativum; assembly: GCA_030737875.1. NCBI lineage: Eukaryota > Viridiplantae > Streptophyta > Magnoliopsida > Asparagales > Amaryllidaceae > Allium > Allium sativum. The sequence goes on from CM060912.1 coordinate 312,159,801, forward strand.
ATACTCTGTATATTCTTGTAATCTGATGCATTGTTGTAATATACAGTGAAATGTTCTTCTGTATGCGTTCTGTTTTGTCCTGTTCTCAAATGATAGGGCGTTTCGAACGGCCTGGATCGGTTTAGCGACTGGTTCGGACCGAGCGAAATTCTTTGCCGTCACAGTTGGTATCAGAGCTTTGGTTTACAAAGCTAGAGAACAAGGCACATTAGAACCATATGAAAGAATTCATCAGATATTGGATTAGTAATATCCAATTAGAATGACTCGTTAGAGATAGGATCAGTAGTATCCTAGAACGAGTGTGAAGAGTATATTTTTAAAGTGAAAACAATTTTGGTTTTGAAATTTTAAATCAATTATTCGTATTTGATTATCTATTTATATTGATATGGACAATCCAGTATATATAGATTTTGCGTATACGTCTGATCCGCGTGTATTCGAAATTTTAATATACTGGATAGATATAGAATTACACTCTAATCGCCCGGGGATGATTTTGATGATGGAGCTCCATCATTAGAATTAATGTTTGAATGACGAAAGTGGGCTTTCTATATATTTCCTATTGACTGGTGTGAGAACCAAAATTAGATAGGGCATATTGTTGTGATTTGGCATCAAAAACATGATTTTCTGTATATGTATCAAATTTATGAATTTGAAATGATAATTCACTAATTGATTGATGTTTGGGTTGTTTGTTTATTTGTTTGCTAATTTTGAACCATTATGCCTAATTTGATCAAATATTGAATTGTATTGAAATTGGTCGCATTTTCTTGCATATACATGTATATCATTGAACAGGTCATAGCAAGGAGACTAGAGCCGAATAATAAAATTTGTTTGCCCGACAAATAGGTACATGTTTACTACATGATTTACTGTTTTGTTTGGGTGATGATGATTTTGTGAGCCTATTGGCTAGCCGCTTGGCTTTTTCTTTTTCTTTTTGAGATCTGAAGGACCGGGGAAGCTATTTGAAATTCCCCGATGCTCCCATTGCAGGGGAGGTTATTGCGAAATTTTTCGAAAATTTAGGGTGTTAGCCAAATTTTTGAAATTTTGAAAATTCTCAGAAGCTGAAAAGTTGGAGAATGGAAGCCAGATCGAACATAGAGTTGATTAATCAAACCACTTTCGACTTTGTTCCTTTTCGGGGACGAAAAGTTTTAAGTGGGGGAGATTGTAACAACCCGAAAATCTGGGCCAGTTTAAAATTTTTATTTTTGGCAATTTTAGCGAATTCTGATTATTTAAAATGAATTATTTTAAATAATAATCGACAAGAAAATTTAATTCGAATATAACTCGACGTATATATTATACGCGTCGTCGTTAGAATATAAATATTTATATATAAATATAAATAGAATTGAAAATGGCGCGGTAGTTCGATAATTCGATTTCAAACTTCAATTGAATGTACCGGGTGCAAAACAATCCGGATTTTAGTGAAACCAAAAATAATGGAATCTAATAGTGAATATCTTTCCAACGAATCCGAAAAATCGAAATTTCATGACAAGAATCGAAAGGTATGTCCAGTTGAAAATTCTGAATAATCGCTATGGAATTCAGGCCCTTAAAAATGGACATTTTGCAAATGACCTCGGATTTCGACGAAACCAGTTTTGTTGGGTCCGGGATGTAAAATTATTGCTAGATTCCAAATTTCATAATTTTTCGAATCAATATGTGAGCGTGGCATAGGAAAATGCGTTTGACCATTTTCAGTGGATTTTAATCGACTGGAAATTGGCCATTTCTCAAACGGTCTCAGAATTTGACGAAACTAGTTTTGTTAGGACCGTATCGTCAATACGAAGCTAGAGAATATTTTTCGAGAATTTTTAGAGTTAGTATGTGACCCCGGTAATTTGAAATGTACGTTTAAAATTCAATATAGTGATTTAAATGTAAATTCAACGGAAACTTATCGAGGCAGTCGAATCAGCTTGCGATACATATCCCATTGTGTTCAGAATGGGGGTGAAACGCTAGGGACGACAGTCGGTGGGCCTGATTCCGGGTTAGTATTAAAAAGTCAACTTTTCGAATTAAAAAAAAAAAAAAATATTTATATATATTATATATCTTTTCTTCCCCGTTAACAAATCAGAATGAAATTAAAAAAAAAAAGGGGGAAATGGCGATCGACGCTCGCTCCTCCACTGGCGAAATCCGTCGCCACTCCCACCAGAAGGACCGCCAGTGACGCCGCCAAGGCGCAGCCGCCTCCCCTCCCTCTCGCGCAGTCGCCCCCCTCGAGTCCCACAACCGCGACGCCAGGATCAAAATCGAGCCGCCGATCTGCAGGGACACCCACTTCCGACTTCCGCGGTCTGATGGGGTTGTCCAACGGCGCGTCAATCTTGAACCCTAGGTGACCAGAACAGTTCGACTTCGGTACCAGCCGTTCCAAGAAGACAACAGTGAGTTTTGTACATTATTTTATATAGGAAAAACTGATTATTTTATATAGGAAAAACTGATTATTTTATATAGGAAAAACTGATTATTTTATATAGGAAAAACTGATTATTTTATATATTGAACTTCGAAATAAAAATATGATTTTTATATATTGAATAGCGAAGTAAAAATTCGATTTTTATATATTGAATAGCGAAGTAAAAATTCGATTTTTATATATTGAATAGCGAAGTAAAAATTCGATTTTTATATATTGAATAGCGAAGTAAAAATTCGATTTTTATATATTGAATAGCGAAGTAAAAATTCGATTTTTATATATTGAATAGCGAAGTAAAAATTCGATTTTTATATATTGAACTTCGAAATAAAAATTCGATTTTTATATATTGAACTTCGAAATAAAAATTCGATTTTTATATATTGAATAGCGAAGTAAAATTTCGATTTTTATATATTGAATAGCGAAGTAAAAATTCGATTTTTATATATTGAATAGCGAAGTAAAATTTCGATTTTTATATATTGAATAGCGAAGTAAAAATTCGATTTTTATATATATAGTGGCTACAACAACGAAGCTGACGAAGATGCGATAGCGATGAAGATTTCTGTCAATGAAGTGCCGTGGAGCTAGGATAGCTATAAGTGAGAATTTCTCACCTTTCCATTTCATTTCTATTTATATATATATATACTTGGATGCAGACGGTGCTTAGTAGCACCCGACACAATCGTCCACAGACCATGGACTTGTTTGTTTGGTTGTATAGATTAGTTATATGATTTGATTTGAATTTGGTTGTTTGGTGATTTTGATTGATGTGTGAATGGCGTGGGCCTTCACTAGACCGGGGATAAGGCTAGGCCTCGTCCCGTTTCTAGTATCGTGCCGTTATGCCGCCGAAATTTTCTAAAATGTGTTAGAAAAATAAAAATATCATTTTATTTAAAGAATGAACTTAATAGAAATTCATATGTTGGAATAAAATGTTTTATCGTTAAAAATATAATTTTTAACGTGAATGTGAATAAATAAATATTCATTTACAAACCAGACGGTTTGTTTATGTACACCTATTTGAAGGACATTGATTGGGACGATAAATTTTACACATCGCCCAACTGCACGAATAAAATATTTGTTTGATTGTTTGAAACCCCACACGGGTGTTGGGATGAAATATGAATTTCACTCATCCTGATTGATTAAATATGTCGATCGATTGATTGACAGGCTGTTATAAGCGTTGAATATCTATATTTGATGCTTATACAGTGTAGTGCACTTTGGTTGATGGTTGATTATTTTTCAATGCTATTATATACATGTGTTGTATGGAAATCCATATAATTAATTTTATATGGTAATTGATTGGGCCTCATTCCAATTTGAAAAATAAAGAAAATTTGAAAATAGAAATTTATGAAGCCGTGTTGATTAGATTGACGCCATTTTGACGTGAACGATATTTATATCGATTTTATTCATTTTAAAATGAATATTGAAAAGTGATTTCGAAATCAACGATTTCGAAATAAATTGAATTGAAAACGATTTCAAAATGAATTGAATTGAAAACGATTTCGAAATGAATTGAATTGAAAACGATTTCGAAATGAATTGAATTGAAAACGATTTCGAAATGAATTGAATTGAAAACGATTTCGAAATAAATTAAATTGAAAACGATTTCGAAATGAATTGAATTGAAAACGATTTCGAAATGAATTAAATTGAAAACGATTTCGAAATGAATTGAATTGAAAACGATTTCGAAATGAATTGAAAACGAATTCAAATTGAATTAAAAGCAAATTGAAATGAATTCAAATTGAATTGAAATTTGAATTGAATAGAAATGAATTTTAAAACGAATCTATAGAGAAGAATTCAATTTTGATTTGAATTGAAAAGGAAGTTGAAAATGTTTTTGAAACGAATTCAAAACTATTTATATAATTCGTTTTAAATAGAAATCGACGAAGTATATATTATATATATTATATATATAATATAATGGCCTGAATAGAACGCGCCGCGCCGCGGCAGTTCGTGAATTTCGACCATTTATTTCAAACGGACATTACGGAAGATCCGACCGTCGGATTCTCCTAAAACCGGAACCGTTGGGTTCGTATCGAAAATAGCTTTCTAACGGATATCAGAAATTAGAAATCTAACGGTTGGATTTGGAATTATGTCCAAATCAAATTTGAAAAAGGTCGCTATAAGTGCAGTTCGATGGCCATTGATGGAAATCGACTGTATAGGCCTTCATAAAATTATTAAAAATGGTAATAATTTGTGTAAAATCATAAGAAATGATTTAGAAAGAATTGGGATGAAAAACTCCATATTTGAAAAGATAAAAATAGATTTTTATCGAAATGAACTAGTTTTGAACTAGAAATATAATTCTATTTATTTTTAAATAAATAAACTGAATTTGAAAAGGGTTTTAAAAGTAACCAGAATTTCCAATGATTGCATTGGAGTGGATTTGAATCGAAATTGTCTTCGGAATATTTCGATGTTGGAATTCGTGATTATACAGGTGTTGTTATGGAAATTTGAAAGATATATTTATATCGTTATTTCCAATACGACATTTGTTAGTCGTGGAATTTGATATTGAATATAAGCCGGTATATTTTCTATTCAGAGCCTTGTATTGAATATCAAATGTGATTTGGGGTTTGTCGTGAATGGTGTCTTCACTAACACTGTTCTTGAACCCAGTTGAGAAAAGATTAAATCTTTTTATTTAGATTTAATGAAGTGTACCAATTAAATAATATTTAATTGGAATTGAATTGATATTGATTTTTGGGTTTATCGTGGACAGTGTTTTAAATAACACTCGTTCTTTAACCCGATAATTAATGGAATGTGATTTTGGGTTTATTGTGAACCGTGTTTTAAACGACACTGATTCTTTAACCCAGTTAACGATTAAAACTAAGTGGAGTTTTAATGAATCTTTAATTAGATTGAAATGATCGATAATGGAGTATCACCAGTTTTGCTCCAGGCGATAGTTAAATCTTTAATTAGATTTGAACGTGAAATGGTAATTGAATTTACCGATAACACCGTGGTGTTAGATATGAAGTACTACCAGTTTTACTTCATGGGATGAATAGGTTGGGATTGGGAAATTAAAACAAATGATTACTTCGGTAAGGTTCGCTAATCCCGACTAGTTTTGAATTGATATTCAAAATAGAATAAAGAATAAATTCAAGACATTTATCTTGGATAAAATTAATGGGAACCTTTCCCTATGAATGTGAAATCAGAAACTAACTGTCGGTTAGCTGAGCAGAATGGTTTTCTGGATATTGATCTGATGTTGGTTTCGGCCTTCGGGGTTAATATTTGGGGAATTATTCTCTTGATTAATTTACGGTTAGTGACTGATGAATTGGAATGAGGCGTATGTTGTGTTTGTGTAACACTTATTTAAAATATACGCGAGTTATTCGGAAAGACCGGGTTTATCCCGTTCTGAATAACTGATACGACGATAAGTCGAAGATGAAGACGGTGGTCGAAGACCAGAAGTCTTCACGTCGTTTGGGTAATTACTGATGATCTTGATTGGGCTGTACACCCAAGAAGATGGAAACAGTTAGTGATCGTCCAGACGTACTTGGAGATCGATGGATATGCGGGGTACTAGGTGCCTCCGGTTTCGTTCAGACCCAGAACGGACTTGTAAATGGACTGTGTGTCTGACATTGGATTTTAGTCCGTGTGATTGATCTCTATTAAATATATATCTGTTTGGCGGCGGAGAATTTATTCTCTTGCTTAACGCCCTTCTCTGAGACGTACGAGCTCAGGGGTTATATATTGATGGATATCAAACGCATGGAGTGAATTGCCTGTGTGGCATGCCTAAGTGGCAATTGATCGAGGCTTCTGTTGAAAAGCAAAGTCTTGTGGTGATGATCAAAGCACGACCTTTGTGGCGTAGCTTTGTGTAACGTTTACCTCGCGTGTTTCACACCCGGTATGAATCAAAAACGGGAGACGGACCTCAGGGAGGGCATACGTTTCTTCCTAGTTAGAAGTGGCGTCAGTGGTTTTACACGCCCTGACGAGTTTGACTTATGTGGTTGTTGCTGTTGCGAGGCGCCTCGGATTGATCGGTCGTTCTCGAACCGATGGAGTCATTTAGTTGGCTCATTTACGCCCCAAAGGGCGGGGAAACGTAGTGTTCAGGCATAATAATCCACATCGGTGGACCGGCCCTGTCGCTCCATGGGGCAGTTGCGGCTGTTCCTGAGGCTCGGACTAGGCAGTCTCCAATCGGTTGAGGACTATCTTTTGCCTCGGTTCATAGACGGAAATCCAATTTCCAAATACGTGACTTTGCGGTTTTATTTGTAAACCTATATATGGTGACATAGTGGCATGGGACGCTCATGTCGCCTATGATTGATGCTTATGATTTGAAGTTGTTTTATACACTATGCACTTATAATAGTATCAAACGATTTGTTTTAACTGTATCCAGCATTCTTTGGCTGTTATAAGGGAAAACCCTATCCTCGGCTGCTTTGCATTGTGTGATGGGACCTGGGTCTTATAACAGCTTCATTTTTCTTTATTTAGCATTGCGCTGTTTGTTTTATGCACTGGTATTCTTGGGAGGAAACCCGTTCCGTGTTATACGGCGTGGTCCCTTGATGTACCTAATGATTTAAAATAAAGATTAATAACTGTTTTAGTTCTCACACCAGTCACATGACTGACCTGGAGTTTATTGTTTTAACCTAAACTCTGGGTGCCCCTATTTTTGACACGGGCAGCTAGTAGTTTTGGTTTTGCAGATTTATATTCACAGGATCCTGGTTTACAGCTGGAACGATATCCGGAAAGCTTTGTATCCGTATATCTCCTTCTAGTTGTGTATTGTATTATTTTCCGCTGCGATGTATTTAAATGTAATTTAAATCTCTGATATTTCTGTGTAATATTCATTTATACTCTGTATATTCTTGTAATCTGATGCATTGTTGTAATATACAGTGAATTGTTCTTCTGTATGCGTTCTGTTTTGTCCTGTTCTCAAACGATAGGGCGTTTCGAACGGCCTGGATCGGTTTAGCGACTGGTTCGGACCGAGCGAAATTCTTTGCCGTCACAAAACCTCCTTAACGGTCGGTTTGATTAGTTGATTATCCTATCCGCCAACGATCAATAAATCAAAAAATACAAATTAAAATTTTTAGTTTAACATAAATAGTTTTCAATTTCATTGATCACAAAAGTGTTAGAAATAAGCATATGTGATGAAATTAGATAAATTTGAGAATGCATATACTATGAACAATAAATAAATCTCAATTATTATACTAAAATACATATAATTTTGAGTATAATGATAAAAAAATCGGATGGATATTTTTCGGATGCGGATACCTATGTATCGATATCCGCATCCGTTTTCTCGGATATCGAATATTTATCCGCTTTTCGGATACGAATGCAGACGGATTTCAGATTTTGGGGTATTTGTTGACAGCCCCACATAACATAGCTCTTAGTTACGTAGTACCTTTATTCAAGGATTGTAACGGATGTGGTAACCGCCGTGTCATCACCAACTATAATTGATGGTTTTTATTACCGTTACAGCTACATTTTTAATGACTAAACGTCATATTTCCAATTTTTGAAGCATTGTATACATACGTCTTCAATTATTTTTTATCTTTATTAATAGTCGAAATAGAAACACAAACTTTTGACCCGACTGCAAAGCTCCAAAAATATCCTTATATGCAGACAAGAGTCAGAAGTTCAAATTCCAATGTAAACCAAAAATAAGATCTATCTTTATTAAATAGTTAGAATAGAAACACAATTTCTAGTCCGGCTGCGAAGCTTTAAAAATATCTTTACAATTAACAAAAGGTCAGTAGGTCGAATCTTACCAGGAACAAAATTTTAATGCTTTTTTTAATGGAAATTTTGGACGTAAATAAATTTACAAATTCAAGATTATATTCTAGAAAAAAATTATAATTTTTATCTTTATATTTCTTAATTTATCCTTATCAATACGTAAAAGATCATTATAAATTTAATACCTTTACAAAGGTCCCTGCTGTGACGACTCATAAATTTTTCGTTTGAAAATAACGAAATTTGATTTATATAAGATAAGATAAAACTTAGGAATTAAATATTTGAATTTAAAATTTTAATTATGTGTAGATTAAATTAAAGAAATTAGATCGATCATTTAAAAATGAAAATTTATTAAACTTCAAAATGTTAATGTAAAATCAGTTAATAATAAAACGATAAAAATATTGGTTTCTGAAATACAATCATTTTACATGAAGTTATTCCAGAAAAATTTATAATTAAAACTTCAACGTTTGTTCCGTCGTCGAATTTCGACTTCGCTAACTCCATATAAAATTAATTAACATAAACGGTTAACGGCAAGCGGTAGCGTATATAACGAATGTAATGAAATTTCACATGAAACTAAAATACAAACATTTTACAATAAGTTATTCCAGAAAAATTTATAATTAAAACTTCAACATTCGTTTCGTCAAATTTCGACTTTGCTAACTCCATTTAAATCAACTAATATAAACAGTTAACGGCAAGCGATAGCGTATATAATGAATATAATGAAATTTCACGTGAATAACAAATTTTAAGTTTTCAGCGTGTTATTTCATTCTTGTCGAAACATCAAGCACAAAATATTGTATTTTATGTGTTTGAACATTAAATTTTAGCTATATAGCGATTTGAATTTTTATATATGGTGTACACGGTTATTTGGGATTGCACGTATCATACACAGTTGAGGAAAATTTAAATTGACTTGTGAGTAGGTAAAACTATTTACTGGTCAGTAGCTTATTTTGTGGATCAAGAAGATAGTGTACACGTTAACTCCCCTTTTTGTTTATTACCTCATCCGTAAGTCTAACTGTTCACTCATTCATTTTCATTACTTCATTTCTCTCCTGCCACAATTTCTCTTACTTCTTCAAATTCAAAGCTTCAGCACTTACTTAAAAAAGGAATCCAAAACCTGTTGTGCAATCCACTGCTACTTTGGTTCAAACCGAATTAACCGGCCAAACCAAATTAATTTGGTCGGTTTGGTTTGGTTGTCTTTGCAGATTGATTGGGTTTGGTTTTAATTTTTAGTTAAATTATGTTTACCAGTTGGTTTTGGATTTAAACAAACAACGTTTGGCCCAACCAAACCAACCAAAGTAGTAAAAGTACAGAAGATATTTTGCGTTTTCTTTCCCATTATTTTCTGGCAGCCTTTATGATTTTCACATCTTCCAATTTTCGTTATTATTGAAGAATTTGAAGCGTACACCACTTCATTTAAACGAAGCATTATTTACATCTATGGCTAGATTTCTGGATTACTTTTTATCTTCACATCTTCTTTCTGATAAGTGAGATTTCGAATAAGTGTTTTCAGAATCTTCTTCTGTCCGAAGAAATGATTCAATGAGTCAGCCGTTCCATTGAAGGACCAGAGAGGTTCTCTAGTTATGAATCAGGTATAGAACCCATGGGAGACGCTTGGTTACAATTCTGAATCCGCTATTACATGTTTGCTCTCGTTTTTGTTGTTTTTGACCTATTCCTACATTTATGTATTTTTTGGAACAATACCCCAGGGAAGACTGATTTGAGGATGACGAATTATTGGATTTGCTCACTTTATTCCTTCCCGTCCTTCGGTTAGTACGACGGAATTTTTACTTTTTAGGAAGTGTTGGAATAGGGGAACTATTGAGACTTTGGACTATCTAGACACGTACTTCGAGAAATAGTTCATGCGTGTTTGTTACCCGGCGCTACAAGATCCAGTTGGTAAGGATAAAAATATCGTGTCTACCATTTCACCATCAAGGCATCTTGAAAGTGAATCATATTCCATGAATATGATATCTATCTAGTGTGATATATGGAATATATGGACAAAGGTGTACCAAAGGAGATCCTATTATAGGAAAGGGAAACTTGACTTGAACGATTCTGCATTAAGAGCTATATTGGCCAAAGGGATACCTTCTTTTTTTGTCCCTTTAGTAGGCCTAGTATTTCCGGCGATTGCAATGGCTTCTTTATTTCTTCATGTACAAAAAAATAAGATTGTCTAGACATGATGGGGCCAACCAGATATTTTTTTGGTATACACAGAAGAAATCAATTATAGAAACTAATACAATTAGATCCGCTCTTCATCTGTCTTAATTCTACCCTTTCTTCGAGTAGTTTTTTCTTTGGCAAATTTCCCGAGGCTTATGCCTTTTTCAATCCTATCGTAGATGCGTAATTATCTTGAATATATCAACTATTTCTTTATTTTTCAATCGCCTCCCTAATTCAACTGCCCTCCTCCCGATCTACAAATCAAATCGATCAATACTCACTTCCAAAATCGAGTTCGAAGTTCACATATATTAAAACCTTAATTCCAAAATCGAGTTTGAAGTTCCAAAATCACCTTCGTTTGGGCCTGCGATTGTGCTGCTAATGCAGGTTTGTGCCTTCTAATTCACAACCAGGATTTCGAATCTCATAATTTTTGTCTTCAATCTACATCAATTCAGGGTCGCGGTCGCCGATTCATATAGCTAAGAAACTTCAAATTTTCATATACTTTTTTTAACTGCTTGGTGAGATTTCTGGAGACGGCAATTTTTTGAATCACATACTGTAATATAATAGCGAGCTTGAAATTTTCATGAAATATAATATCGAAGTTACCCAATGCAAATTCTGGCAATAACGAGCTTGAAATATTCATGAAAGCAAAACCTAAATCCAAAATCATACTGAAATATTGACATTGATCTCAAATGTAGTTAGAAAAGTTACTTGAGCCTATTTGCTTCAAATGGCACTGGAAAATATTCTTACCCACATACAGAAAAAGTAAGTTACTTGAAATGCATTCTACTGCAAAATCATTAATAAATAAGATAACAGAAATGAATAAATATTGTAAATGTGTTAATTGATCATGCATGCTCCAAACCTAAAATAATGTGAAATGGATGAGAGACAGTATCAATTTTGGATGGCCAAACCAGAAGTGATCATTGATCAACAGTTGTTCTTTCTTGATTCCCATAGCCAATTTTGAAACTGTAGCTTGTAGTTTAGTACCGACTATCGAATAGTCTATATTTTTATATAGTTCGCTAGATTCGACCTTGTAGCAAAAAAGTTTTTCAATGTTATCTGTATTTTATTATTCAGTGCTATTCTATTTATCAGTTTCATAATGGGGAAAACTATTATGATATCAGCACAACAAATCTCACCTTCAGCATCTGATCCAACCAGAAGCATTCATGTAGCTCCAACTTCAACTCTAAAGACGTAGAAGTAAGTCTTCTTTGGCCATTTTTTATGATTTCAGCAAGCTAATATATATTCATATAACCAAAAATATTGCTTATTTTGTTTATATTTTTTCCTTATAGTTTTTATACAAATATTTCATATCTTATTTTGATAGATCAACCATGAAGTTATTTTAGCAAACAATTCAGCCGTTGGTTCTCAAAATAAACCTGGAACAAGGAGGAAACCTCTTAGGAAAAAATCAAAAGTATGGGATCACTCCACTTCATTCATAGAAGATGAAGGTAAACCTAAAACTTGTTGCAATTACTGTAAAAAAAAGAGTATTGTCCTTACACAGATAGAAATGACACGTCAAGTTTAAAAAAAAAAATCATATTTCCATTTGTAAGGATTTTGCTTGTAACAAAGATGCAACACAACAAAAAAGGGAGAAAACGGTAACGGTGAATCTTTGAAAACATGGAAATTTGTTGTGAATGAGATTAGAAAAGTTATATCATATTATTTTATTCCGGATGAGCCTCCATTTAAATCACTTGAAGGCGTTGGTTTTAAAAATTTGTTATCAGTTGCATTTGGACCTCAGCTTCGTCGACCATTAAGATTTACTATTCAAAGAGATTGCTATTAGATATTTCTTGAAGAAAAAGCTAACTTGGAATCTATATTACATTACTCATGTCAATATGTATATCACACTAGTGATACATGGACTTCAATAAAATGAGTCAATTGTATGTGCTTGACTGCACATTGGATTGACGATAAACAGAAATTAAAAAAATTAATTATTTTTTTGCTCGGTACCTAGTCATAGAGGTGAAGATTTGGGTAAAGCTTTGGAAAGTTGTTTAGTAGATTGGGGTATTGATAAAATATTTACTATAACCGTTGATAATGTTAGCTCAAATTATGCTGGGAATGCTTACTTGAAACGTAGATTCAATCATTTGAAAGGAACTATTTTAGAAAGAAAGTATTTGCACATGCATTGTATTACTCATATTATAAATTTAATTATGAATGATGGTCTTAAAGAGGTTGAAGAATCTATATCACGTATAAGAGCAGCAATCAGATATGATAGACAATCTCCATCTAGGTTTGAAAAATTCAAACATTGTGTTTTACTTGAAAACCTAGAATATAAAAGTGGTTTATGTTTAGATGTATCAACTAGATGAAATTCCATATATTTGATGCTTAATGCAGCACAACAATATGAAAAAGCTTTCGAAGGATTTGATATTGAAGACTAGGGGTGTAAACGGGTCGGACCGGACCGGACGGAGGTGTGCCCAAGCTCTGTCCTATAAGAATTCGGACGGACACGGACCGGACATCATATAGCCTCGAACCGAGCCGGACAACGGATTGTCCTGTCCGATATAATAGAAAAACATCATCGGACAAAAAACTAGTGTGTCCAAGCTCTGTCCTATAAGAAAATCGGACGGACACGGACCGGACACCTTATAGCTTCGGACCGAGCCGGACAACGGACTGTCCTGTCCGATATACAGCCCTATTGAAGACCGACTTTGCAAGAGTGAATTAGAAAAATAAGGAGGAATTTCTACGGAGTTCAATTGGGAAAATGATTGAAAATTATGTGGGTTTCTTTGTTGGTTTTATGAACTCACACTACACGTATCTGACTCTTCATATATTACTAGTAATCTTCATTTGCATGAAATTAGTAAAGTACTTAAAAGTTTGGATAAGATGCGATTGAGCAATGACATTCAATTACAACACATGGCAACAAAAATGAAAGAGAAATATGACAAATATTGGAGTTGCTGGAAGAAAATGAATATATTGACTTATATAGTTATTGCGCTTGATCCTCACTGGAAATTTGATTATATAATGTTTTGCTTAGAAACACTTTGTCCTTCAACTTATAGTGAAAAAATACAATTAATTAAAGATGTCACTTTTCAACTATTCAATGAGTATAAATCAAAATATGGAAGTCTCAATCAAACTAATGAGGTAAAATATGTTGAGAATGATGAAGATGTGCTAGATTTGTGAGCATATTTTAAAAGGCTAAAAGCATTAGATAACTTTGGAGTAAATAGATATGAATTAGAGAAATATCTGAATGAAGATAATGAAGGAGATTTTAAGGAGTTCGACATATTAGAATATTGGAAGGTAATAGTTTAAGGTGCCCCATCCTTTCAAGAATGGATCGTGATTAGGGGTGTAACTCGGTCGGACCGGACCGGACCGAACGGAAGTGTGTTCAGTTTCTATCCTAAAAAAAGTCAGACCGAACACGAAGCAGACCAAAAAAAATTCTCGGACAAATTTTGTTGTCCTAATTCGTATCCTAAATAAAATCGGTTGGACACGGACACGATCGGACTAGGTCGGACTCGGTCGAACATGACTATTTATATCACATTTTGTACATTTTATAAGATTTTCTCTCAACTATACGTCGAATTTCAAGTAATTCGGACAAGCCCATACATGATTTTAACTCGTACAAATCTTGTTGTCCTAACTCGTGTCCTAAATGAAAATCGGACGGACTCGGACGGATGTATTTCGGTCACAGACACGAACGAACGTCGGACATTCGGACAAAATTTACAGCCCTAATCGTGATCTTTTAGTTGTTCTTATATTAGCAGTAGCCTCCAAATCTGCATTCAACACCGGTGTACGTTATCTTGATCCATTTAGAAGTTCATTTAGACCTAAAATAGTTTAGTCTCTTATCTGTACAAAAAATTGGTTGTGTACCTCTTTTTCTACGAGTAAAATTGATCTAGAAGAGGACTAAAGTAACACAGAACAATTAGAAGCAGATAAAAAAATTATAATAATTTTATATAATTTTATGTACTCATGCATATTTACTACTTTTAACTTTGTTTACATCATATGCATATGTGAGCAAGCTAGCTTTGGATCCGATTAACGACATGTGAAAAGGTTAATATGCTCGGCGTTGTTTTGCTGGAATATAATGGTACATTTACTGTACTTTTCAACATATTAATCCCATGAAGGACAACGTTTTTATTAATTTAATATCAAAATTCATACTTATACGTGGGGGTATATGTATACATAATCTTAACTTACAATTTTATTTTATTTTAGCATAATATGACTACGCCTTCTTTTCCAAAGAAAGAATTTTATAATATAACATTTTATATCACATCCAACAACTTGAATGTATGACATTTAAATAACATAGAAATAAAATTTATTTCTTTAAAATAGGCAATGCAAACTATAGACAAAAGTACAGATTTTCCTACTTCGTACAACCATTTCTTTCTAGAATTATTTGTTATTATAGCAGTAAAGTGAAAAGTATAATCAAATAGTATATAAAACGATTATCACATAAATATTTACAGCAATAAAGTGAAAAGTAGAACTAAATAAAATAAAAAATGATTATCGTGTAAAAATTAATTAAACTTAATCCTAGTACATTAATACAAAATTTCCAAGATATATAGTATAAGGAGATTTGGGGCCTAAGTTACCAGATTTTTGTATAGAAATATTCCCACCAACACACACAATACTATAAATGAAAAGAAATTAAGAATCCTATGATGATATGTTTTTCTTTGAATCCACTCTGATTTGATTCCACCCCTTCACCTTATTCCTTTTATAATTACGTTTCTTCACTTTTTTAAAACTTAGCTTAGTGTATTAGCCTTACAGTACTTTGGACTTGGAAAGAATAAAGTAGAGAATAAATAAATAAATATAATTTCCTTTCCTTTATTTGATTGTTATATCTTCCACTAACTCTTAAATCTCTTGTCTAGAAGTTTTTGATTTCTAAATTGATTTAAGGAGAAATAAAATGGACGCGCTTCATAGTCTTGTTTAATTTGTTTATGAATAAAAGTATGAGCGCTTACCCATTCATATATTTATATATAGGTTAAAATATTTTTGGTTTTACGATTTAAATCTATCGTATAGGCCGTGGAAGCCCTACCCGTCTTGTTTTCACTGATTGAATGATCCTCATTGGGCGGTTGACTAATAAAAGGAGTTCACCGACCTCTTGTTTGGGTTTCAGTTGATTTTTCCTTTAATATTCATATGCTTTACATATTTATACTTAAATATAACATTTTTTTCCATTTAATATCAAATGGTAAGATGTGAAATATTTATTTTTAGTTATTTGTGATTCGAAAGTTTCAAAGATTTATAAAAAAAGTTTTGAACTCCAATTGCGAAACTTTATTTATGAAAATCGCCTAGAAAATCGTCAGTGGAATGGTATAAAATTTCGATTTTTCATCTTATACATTAAATGATTTTTTTTAAATTAATTTCTTCTTAATTTTAAGGTGTGTTAGATAATATTTAACTTATCATAACTTGTCTTCTCCATCTAAACCTTCCAATAATGGCATCGTTTTTTTACTGTGCCTAAAGCAAATGCATGTTTCGCATTTAGGAGGCAGTAATTTACATATAATTCTTTAATATTATAATTTCGATGTCATATAGTGTAATGTTGACTTTTTCAAGCAGCACTTCACTAATTTTAATTTTTACTAACATTCTTGTATAGTTGAATATTTTTTTTCTTTTGAAGTGCCTCGTTTAGTTTGATGGATCTACTCATAACACCAGCAATTGTGCAAAAAGATTCAATACACTAGGGGTGAGCATTATTCGGTTAAACCGACCAAACCAATTTATTTTGGTTAGTTTGGTTCGGTTTTGAAATTAAATCGGTTTATAATCGGCCCGAAAAAATATTAAGTTTGATTATCGGTTTAACCAAATTAATCGAATTTTTACTGTATTTTCAAAATTATCGATATTATAATAAATATTTTAGGTTAGTTTAGTTATATAAGTATATATTAATCATCATCTATGTGTCAAAAGCATAAGAACCATAAATAATAATACTCTAATCATATATTTATAATTTATTTCAAATTACAGTGGATATTTAAAACATAAAGTGTAAAATATTTTTAGTTCGGTTTAATCGGATAACCAACCGAACCAACCAAACTTAATTTGGTTGGTTTGATTTGGTTTTCATTTTTATTGGTTTTAGTTTGGTTTGACAAATTTCATCATTGGATAAACCAAACCAACCAAACACTCACCCTTACATTACAGCAAATCTTAAGATTAACCTCCATTACTTTACTCAAGTTGGCATAATAGCTAAGAGATCTCTATCTAACAACATTTCCCTGGACCTTTCCATCTTTGTTATTATTCTTCATGGAATAAATAGGGAACATCTGTTAATACTTTCTCACAACATTCCTTACTGTCAAATTTGATCAAGAAAACTCCATTTGCTCGAGTATAAATTTCACAATTGCAATTAATATTTTATGCTAGTGATGACATAAGCTTTGAAATGGTAGTAAAAATCTTTAATATTGGACACATACCCGGTCACTTTCCCATTTCTTAAAGCATTTGAAACCAATACTATGAACACATCTAATTAGAATAGAAATACCCTAATCATCAAATCATTGCACTTATAAATGGATACATCCACTAATATTTAATTAAATAAAAAATAACTATGTGAAGTTATGTAATGCACATATATGTACGATTCGTTCAATTGATATACATTAATTAGTTAACATAGTCTTAAAATGTCCATACAACTTTGCAGATTGTAACCACTTCTATATTGCATTCAGCTCGGCACATCCTTCTATAGTGCATTCAGCTCGACACTTATAAAAGAATCAGAACTTGTAGTTGTTGCCATTTTCGATGATTTGGTCTTTGTTGTAATGCTTCCCATGCTTAGTGTCAGCTCCAATTTAATTTCTTCTCTAGTCTACTCCTCGCTATGGTTCATGTTTCCTATTAGACCATTACCAACAATCTATTATATTCAGTTCGTTCTGCCTCATCGTTGCCCAGTGAACGAACATGCGGAGCAACCAGGAAACCGAACTAGCCACAGACCAGGGTGTAGAATGGTAAAAAAACTGTTGTTGTAAAATTTTGCCCTAACTATCCAGCAGCCTCCTCTTCCACTTCCCTCTTTCTCCTTCCTCATTTTTTTCAGACGAAAGATTTTTTTTCCACCATTTTCCCCTAAAAAACTTCCAAGTTCGTTAGCTTTTAGTCAAATTAAACATCATTTTTGATATATACACCCAAAGAGATGTCTAGAATGCTAAGAAATTTTGCCAAAAAGTTCATGCACGAAGAAGAAGTAGCGACAGCATAGGCGGAAGCAGCGAAGTACATGGAATTGTATGGTATATCCACGAGCATGGAATAGGAAAAAAATTAGAAGACGCTGAAAATTTAGAGAACCAGGGCGGATGCATAGAAGAAGGCGGTCGACGTGGTCGTGGAGGCTGTAGGGGTGGTCGAGCGGGTTGGACGCGTAGACGTGTGGGATAGACTTTTGCTAGAGAAGTCGACCTTGATGTACATTTGGATTTGAATCTTGGCGCAATAAAATTGCCTATGCTATCCAACTTTCATGTGCTTCCAGAAGACGAAGTACATATCAGCACACAGACGAGCTGGGCTATAAGTATTATTTTTATAAATGATTAGAATAATTAAAATAGGTTGTCATATGACTAATTAATAGCATGATGTTGCATTCAAAATTTAACAGTCGTGAAATATTTGACCTCAAATTTGACTATTTCTTAGGTATTATAACGAGCAGTTTTCCATAATTCTTGGTTAATTTATCACTCCGTAGTTTACCTTATTCAGTAATATATAATTTTAGGACTAAATCATGTTATACACGGTGATGTGCAACTTTGCTTTGCTATTACTTTACGGTGGTATAAAACCATCCATGTGTTCTATTTTCCTTGCTGTGGGCTACGAATTACATCACTTGATTTCTCCATACTTACCAGCATTAGCATAGGAGTAGCCAGATGTAACACCCCACCTCCGTTAAGGTCACTCACAAAAGGAATGCCTTAACATTGGTGGAGCATTTTAGTAAACAGAACAGAAACTTACAAGACAGATAAAACCGTACTTGAAAATTTTCAACTTTATTACAGCGGAAACAGAAATCAATATGGTTACATCCTTTCAAATCTCAGAATTCAAGTACAAAATATCAGTCTTGTACAAAAGCCTTCAAAATGCATGGTTTAAAATCATAATCCCCATAGAACGGAAGCTATACAGAGCCAAGCCATACTTTAAGCACTTCAAGCAAAGAGAAATCCGGATCAAGCTAAAGTATTCCCTCCTTGGACAACCTGGGGGGAGGGGAAACGGAAGAAAGGAGGCGAAACAACAAGGGTCAGACAAAAAGTCTGGCAAGTCCAGTGACTTTCAGCATATGAACAGATAATAATAATATGATATGAACATAAAACTGGATGTGAGATAACTGTAACAGGTGTAGCAGATATAACAGAAGAACAGAATGACATAAATTACTGCTTCACACTTCTCTGCACTAATTCTAGTATAAGAGAATTAGGTGTCACCCTAATATCTAAACTGAAGCAGGAACGGGTACAGAATAATTTAACAAAAACAGAATGCTAATAATGGGCCTTTACTACCCGATCAGAAACAGACAGAAGCAGAAACAGATTAATCCCTATGAAAACAGAATGTAGAATTAGGTGTACACTAGTAATGGGCCTTTACCACCCGAACAGACGGTACCACGCAGAAACAGACAGGTGTTACCACCCAACAGAAACAGACGGTACCAACAGAAACAGACAGAACTAAGTGTACCCTAAAACCCTACCCCAAGCGATCGGCTCCCTAATACATAAATATCCTGTGTCGGCCCCACAGTAGGGTGTATCACTCCCTAAAGTGACAACCAATTGGCACAGACCTATTTACAAATGTCACGGCGTCTTATATCCTCAGAGGCAGACCGGGATCCATGCACGCACATGACCCGATTGGAATGCACCATCAACACCCCTCGCCATTATCAGACTGAACCACTTATAATTAGTTCAGTAAGCGTGCCCGGACCCTACCTACTGTTGGGTCAAAGTTTTGATACCAGAAAGGGTTACTGACTAATATGGGTCCCAAACAACAGATGACACAAGTAATTCCCCTCCTAACCTTGTGTCCCCAGACTAACAGATTTCAGATTAACTTGTTTACAAGTTCAGACATACAGAATTCAGATTTACTAGTTCACAGATTAAGTTAACAAGTTTTCAGACTAACAGATCAGATGTACAGATTTTTCAGATTTGTCTAACTTTGTATTGGGCCTACAGATTCATGGACGGGTTTACTACACCTATTAATCCAGTTGGTTTAACCCTATTTCCCCCAATACGTTTTAGACGTCATTCTTATCTTAGATTTGCATTAATTAATTATTAATACCCAGACCTCTCATATTAGGTAGCTAGCTTGTGGCCGTTGGATGGGCCGGGCGGTTCCGGGCAGACTTCTGCCACAAGCCAGACCTAACCTCGTGTCTTAAGCAGGTTATGACTAACTTCTCACATTAGAACCTATTGTTTGCGGCCACTGGATGTGCCGGGCGGTTCCGGGCAGAATTACGCCGCAAACTCATTCTAACCTCGAGTTAGCCATGTTTATCTTTGCGGCCAATTAATTAATAATTTACCATTTATGCGCACGCCCAAGATATATATGCCAATTCGGATTATATCAATGACAGGATGATTATATCAACACAGCAGATAACAAATTTTCCAGATTATATGGCTTAACGGATTTAACAGATTTAGCAACTTAGCAGATTTTGGCATATAACAAGTTAGGCATCTCAACAGACCAATTTAACAGATTTGGCATTTCAATCTTATTAGCAGTCTAGGCAATATAACAAAACTAGCAGTTTAGGCAACTTGGCAAATTAGCAGATTTAGAAAATTTAATATTTCTAAAGGTTCTATTTACATGTCTTGCCTAATCATAAATTAGGCCTAAATTCATATGTCTACATAATTGTCATGATTCACAATATGAACATATACTCCATGTTTGCATAAATTTACATAGCGCAGAATATGGACATAATTTACCATATAACATATGTTCCAATCTTTGTTAAACTAGCATTTTACAGCAGATTCACATATAAATTATACCAAATATAACCGTTAATTACAATGCATGCCATATATCCAAAAATCCCTATTTAGGTGTAGTCGCAATAATAGATATCCTAATTAATGTAAATCTTTACACCTAAGTTTCCATATCTTCTTCTTTTTAAGTCATGAATCATTATGCAAACTATACCCAACAATCTAAATCTTTAAATCATATCTTCTAAAAATCAGATCTTGACTTTTATATGCATTTTGTCCAAAGTCTCAAATCATATGTAATCTTACAATGGTTCCTCTCTTCTTTTATCACAGAATATGCATAGGTCTAAAACTAGTTTACAACATATGCTTATTTTTCTAATTAATTACAGATCTAAATAACATATATTCATTTCTCTAATTAGTTACAGATGTACACTATGCATACAACATATATAAATTACATGTTTACAGTCAAATTCATGCATCCAATCCCAAGTCATATGTCAATATATTTTATGCCTCGGATCTAAAGTCATACGTTCAATTCAGTCTTGTCAAATTTCGCATCATTCATTATTTATCCCAAAATTTGCGTTCATACGTTAATCTCTTATGAGATTAGGCACAGGCTCGTGGTAGCCTGGCTATAGAAACAGAAAGGAAGCAGAAAGGGATACAGAACAGTCACAGAAAAACAGATCTGACAGATATACAATCTCAGATTCAGATTCACAATTCATGTCAAAATCAGAATTAACGTTTATAGCGGAAAATAACTGTACTTGCCTTGGTTGGATTAAAGAAAGAACTTTAGTTGTTACAGAATTGTTGCAGAAGCTTTTATCTCAAATTTGAATTGAATTGCTTAGGTTGATGTTGATTAGCTTCTAGTTTTGATTCCAACAGAGTAGCGACGCCATTTTTATTTTTACTAGAACAGAGGCAGAGAAGAAGCAGAATAGAATTGTGCGAAGAGGAGGCTAGGTCTTAGGATGTATTTATAGGTGTAGTTAGTTGTTTTTGGCCTTTTGATAAACCCTAAAAAAGATCAGAACCGTCAGAATTCGTCATAGGCTCACCAGAACAGCCCAAAAACCCATCCAGATGCACCCAGGCCGACCTGGCTCGACCAGGGAGGTCGACTCCCAAGTCGACCCTAGGGTCGACTCCCAAGTCGACCTGGTCCCCTCCAGGTCGACCCCCAGGTCGACCAGGTCTGGGAGGGAATTTTCCCGCCTGGCTCGTTTTCTGCATTTTTGAAATCTATTTCGTTTTTCTGATTTTTCGTGAAACTTCTGAAGGCCATATCTTGGTCATACTGACTCCGATTTACGAAATTTCGGACCTCTATTTCGCGTATTTTTCCGAGACGAACGCAACCGCGAAACCGTTTTCCCTTAATTCTGATTTTATATTTTAATTATACTCAGATTTGTAATTCTTAAGTTCACAGAAAATACGGGGTGTTACATTCTCCCCTCCTTAAAGGATTTCGTCCCCGAAATCTTCAAGTTAAGAAGAATGTGTCCTACCATCCAATCACTCATCTACTCAGTCATCATCCACAAGCATCCATTGTCCTTAGAAATTTCTAGTGCTATATGAACATTTGCAAAGGTGTGTGTATATGTTCCTTATCTAATGCAAAGATCAGGCGGTCTACTGATTCAGTTGACCTCCTTAATGTGAATTATGTCAGTGCCATGAGTCCAATATGTATGCAATTTTCCTATTTGATACATATCATTTCTATATGAGTGCACAACCATCACTCATATGCAACATCCATGTGCTGATTCAACCATTTTGCATCCATAAAGATTTAAAATGCTCACACATCCATATGCAGTATGAGAGTGTTTTCGAGCCGATCTAGTGCCTAGTGTGTGTATATGCGTCCACGACCAACCACTAGCAACCACTTGCATCCACTTGCAACCATCAAACATAACATGTCTCAAACACATGTTTACACCCATTAGTTTCTACCTAAAGTTCGAAGATTTGATCGATAGGATACAGTCGAATGATGGAGGCGAGTACAGATAGAACAAAAACTTGGTTCCCATTAGACATGGGTCCTAAGTATCGGCCCCAAAGACCGAAACCAACATCAAATTGATACCCAGAGGATTACCTTCTTTAGACAATGTCAAACTGGAAATCTTATCAGAAGTATTCAGATATTTACAGGCTACTGGTACAAATCAGGTTCCCTAATGACTCTTAGTAAGCTAAGCATGATAAAATCTTATCCCACAAAAACCCAGAATATATTCGTCATATTTGATGCCTAATACAGATATCCCTCAAACCTTAACTTAAAACAGATGAGTCATACCCTTTATGGGTCTGAGTCTACAACAAAATCAGAAACAATACTAGTAATCAAGTGCAGAGAATCAGGTACAGAATCAGAAAGAGTCTTAACTCCATAACCAGATAAGAAAATTAAACCTTCTACAGAAATTTTCCCTATTTCTGTCCTATCCACTAGCCTTGAGAGTGTTTGCCTGCCCTCCAGAAGTTGGTCCTGTCCTCTGTCCTTGCCTTCGTTTCTTCGGGCAGTCCCTAGTGAAGTGTCCCATCTCCCCACAGTTGAAGCAAGCACCCTTCCTTTTTCTGCAATCCTTGTTCAGATGAGTCGAGCTTCCACAAGTAAAGCACTTTTTCCCCTTCTTATCTTCAATCTTCTCATCCTTCTTTTGTGTTTCCTTTTTGGGCCCCGCTTTCTTATTCTGTGGTTCTTCCTTCTTTGTCTCTTTCGGGCCTTTGTCTTCCTCGTGCAGTAGTGCCATGTCCACCAATTTCTCGTAAGCCGCTCCCATGGGTACGTGGGTCATGGCTAGGCTGTGTAATGGCTTATTCAATCCTTTAACAAAGCGGAGGGCCTTTTTATGCTGAGTGTTGACTAAATCCAATCTGAACCTAGCTAGTTGGTTGAAGTGGTTGACGTATTCCTTGACCGTCATACTTCCTTGCTTAAGAGATAAGAACTTTTCTAGTTGTAAACTCCGTTCAGCTTATGAGAGAAATTTTGTCTCAAACCTTGTTCTGAAATCCATCCATGTCTCAACCAGCCTCTCGGCGTTAGTGACTTCCTACCAGTAGGAAGCTTCGTCTTTGAGCAGCCATACCGCCAACTGTACCTTCTGCCTATCGTCCACCTCGAAGATAACGAATAGATCCTCAGTTTCTTTGAGCCAATTCCTCGCTTCTACGAATGATTCAGTTCCTTTGAAATCCTTCCCACCCATGGCTCTAAAATCTCTAAAGATCTTTGAGAAAGCAATTGCACGAGGAGGGGGTGGGGGAGGGGGATCATTTGCTGGACCTGCAGCGGCGGTCCTAGCCTCAAGATATTGACGAAACCAACCGGGTACATGAACACCCTCTGGTATCTCAGATGCTTCAGACATGCTGAAACGAAAAAGGAAAGGTTCAATACAAAAAGGACTGGAAGAAAGATATATGGCTCTTGGGGATCATGTTTTTCAAAATAAGCTTTATTTTTGAAAATACTTCCTTTCAAAACCTTTTTGAAAACAGTTTTCAAAAACTTTACCCAATCTGGTAACCTTCAGCTCTGATACCAAGTGTAACACCCCACCTCCATTAAGGTCACTCACAAAGGGAATGCCTTAACTTTGGTGGAGCATTTTAGTGAACAGAACAGAAACTTACAAGACAGATAAAACAGT
This sequence comes from Allium sativum, assembly GCA_030737875.1. Lineage (NCBI taxonomy): Eukaryota > Viridiplantae > Streptophyta > Magnoliopsida > Asparagales > Amaryllidaceae > Allium > Allium sativum. Next base: position 312,184,376 of record CM060912.1, read on the forward strand.
ACTTGAAAAATTTTAACTTTGTTACAGCGGAAACAGAAATCAATATGGTTACATCCTTTCAAACCTCAGAATTCAAGTACAAAATATCAGTCTTGTACAAAAGCCTTCAAAATGCATGGTTTAAAATCATAATCCCCATAGAACGGAAGCTATACAGAGCCAAGCTATACTTTAAGCACTTCAAGCAAAGAGAAATCCGGATCAAGCTAAAGTATTCCCTCCTTGGACAACCTGGGGGGGTGGGGGACGGAAGAAAGGAGGCGAAACAACAAGGGTTAGACAAAAAGTCTGGCAAGTTCAGTGACTTTCAGCATATGAACAGATAATAATAATATGATATGAACATAAAACTGGATGTGAGATAACTGTAACAGGTGTAGCAGATATAACAAAAGAACAGAATGACATAAACTACTACTTCACACTTCTCTGCACTAATTCTAGTATAACAGAATTAGGTGTCACGCTAATATCTAAACTGAAGCAGGAACGGGTACAGAATAATTTAACAGAAACAGAATGCTAATAATGGGCCTTTACTACCCGATCAGAAACAGACAGAAGCAGAAACAGATTAATCCCTATGAAAACAGAATGTAGAATTAGGTGTACACTAGTAATGGGCCTTTACCACCCGAACAACGGTACCACGCAGAAACAGACAGGTGTTACCACCCAACAGAAACAGACGGTACCAACAGAAACAGACAGAACTAAGTGTACCCTAAAACCCTACCCCAAGCGATCGGCTCCCTAATACATAAATATCCTGTGTCGGCCCCACAGTAGGGTGTATCACTCCCTAAAGTGACAACCAATTGGCACAGACCTATTTACAAATGTCACGGCGTCTTATATCCTCAGAGGCAGACCGGGATCCATGCACGCACATGACCCGGTTGGAACGCACCATCAACACCCCTCACCATTATCAGAATGAACCACTTATAATTAGTTCAGTAAGCGTGCCCGGACCCTACCTACTGTTGGGTCAAAGTTTTGATACCAGAAAGGGTTACTGACTAATTTGGGTCCCAAACAACAGATGACACAAGTAATTCCCCTCCTAACCTTGTGTCGCCAGATTAACAGATTTCAGATTAACTTGTTTACAAGTTCAGACATACGGAATTCAGATTTACTAGTTCACAGATTAAGTTAACAAGTTTTCAGACTAACAGATCAGATGTACAGATTTTTCAGATTTGTCTAACTTTGTATTGGGCCTACAGATTCATGGACGGGTTTACTACACTTATTAATCCAGTTGGTTTAACCCTATTTCCCCCAATACGTTTTAGACGTCATTCTTATCTTAGATTTGCATTAATTAATTATTAATGCCCAGACCTCTCACATTAGGTAGCTAGCTTGTGGCCGCTGGATGGGCCGGGCGGTTCCGGGCAGACTTCTGCCACAAGCCAGACCTAACCTCGTGTCTTAAGCAGGTTATGACTAACTTCTCACATTAGAACCTATTGTTTGTGGCCACTGGATGTGCCGGGCGGTTCCGGGCAGAATTACGCCGCAAACTCATTCTAACCTCGAGTTAGCCATGTTTATCTTTGCGGCCAATTAATTAATAATTTACCATTTATGCGCACGCCCAAGATATATATGCCAATTCGGATTATATCAATAACAGGATGATTATATCAACACAGCGGATAACAGATTTTCCAGATTATATGGCTTAACGGATTTAACAGATTTAGCAACTTAGCATATTTTGGCATATAACAGGTTAGGCATCTCAACAGACCAATTTAACAGATTTGGCATTTCAATCTAATTAGCAGTCTAGGCAATATAACAAAACTAGCAGTTTAGGCAACTTGGCAAATCAGAAGATTTAGCAAATTTAATATTTCTAAAGGTTCTATTTACATGCCTTGCCTAATCATAAATTAGGCCTAAATTCATATGTCTACATAATTGTCATGATTCACAATATGAACATATACTCCATGTTTGCATAAATTTACATAGCGCAGAATTTGGAAATAATTTACCATATAACATATGTTCCAATCTTTGTTAAACTAGCATTTTACAGCAGATTCACATATAAATTATACCAAATATAACCGTTAATTACAATGCATGCCATATATCCAAAAATCCCTATTTAGGTGTAGTCGCAATAATAGATATCCTAATTAATGTAAATCTTTACACCTAAGTTTCCATATCTTCTTCTTTTTAAGTCATGAATCATTATGCAAACTATACCCAACAATCTAAATCTTTAAATCATATCTTCTAAAAATCAGATCTTGACTTATATATGCATTTTGTCCAAAGTCTCAAATCATATGTAATCTTACAATGGTTCCTCTCTTCTTTTATCACAGAATATGCATAGGTCTAAAACTAGTTTAGAACATATGCTTATTTTTCTAATTAATTACAGATCTAAATAACATATGTTCAATTCTCTAATTAGTTACAGATGTACACTATGCATACAACATATATAAATTACATGTTTACAGTCAAATTCATGCATCCAATCCCAAGTCATATGTCAATATATTTTATGCCTCAGATCTAAAGTCATACGTTCAATTCAGTCTTGTCAAATTTCGCATCATTCATTATTTGTCCCAAAATTTGCGTTCATACATTAATCTCTTATGAGATTAGGCACAGGCTCGTGGTAGCCTGGCTATAGAAACAGAAAGGAAGCAGAAAGGGATACAGAACAGTCACAGAAAAACAGATCTGACAGATATACAATCTCAGATTCAGATTCACAATTCATGTCAAAATCAGAATTAACGTTTATAGCGGAAAATAACTGTACTTGCCTTGGTTGGATTAAAGAAAGAACTTTAGTTGTTACAGAATTGTTGCAGAAGCTTTTATCTCAAATTTGAATTGAATTGCTTAGGTTGATGTTGATTAGCTTCTAGTTTTGATTCCAACAGAGTAGCGACGCCATTTTTATTTTTACTAGAACAGAGGCAGAGAAGAAGCAGAATAGAATTGTGTGAAGAGGAGGCTAGGTCTTAGGATGTATTTATAGGTGTAGTTAGTTGTTTTTTGCCTTTAGATAAAAACCTAAAACAGATCAGAACCGTCAGAATTCGTCATAGGCTCACCAGAACAGCCCAAAAACCCATCCAGATGCACCCTGGCCGACCTGGCTCGACCAGGGAGGTCGACTCCCAAGTCGACCCTAGGGTTGACTCCCAAGTCGACCTGGTCCCCTCCAGGTCGACCCCCAGGTCGACCTCCAGGTCGACCTGGTCTGGGCGGGAATTTTCCCGCCTGGCTCGTTTTCTGCATTTTTGAAATCTGTTTCGTTTTCCTGATTTTTCGTGAAACTTCTGAAGGTCATATCTCGGTCATACTGACTCCGATTTACGAAATTTCGGACTCTATTTCGCGTATTTTTCCGAGACGAACGCAACCACGAAACCCGTTTACCTTAATTCTGATTTTATATTTTAATTATACTCAGATTTGTAATTCTTAAGTTCATAGAAAATACCAGACATCCACCACTCCCTTTCGATGATGCTCGATGGCGTGATCATGGACTTTTTCATGATCGACTACTTCATCTTGACACTTTAGATGCGTCATATCACACCAGAGGCGCTATTAAAATCAGCGTTATCTGTGCAGTCGTGAATATCATAATTAGTCAGTACTCTCCTGATGATGATCTAGAGCTTGCATGACTATATGTCCTATACCTCGTTAGTAACATTTTTTTCAGCACGACGAGTAGTAGTTTGGCTATTGGATTTATTGAGATAGTATCCGAGTTGATTTTAGTGGTGTTATTTTATATGATTGGGGTGTGCCTATTATTGCGTACTTGTATAAATGTCTTGACATACAGTGCACTGTTACAAGTTTCACTATTTGATTTATGAGAGTTATTACAGTACTGATATTTTGAGTATTCCAAAAATTTTCCTTTCATCACATGGACTTTTGATGTTTTTACTTTTTTTCCTCTTCTTTCATTTTGGACTGCAGATAACAAAAGGGCAAGGGATAATTAATCCTATCACTTCGATCGCCCAAAACTAGATCGACGTGAGGATGTACAAGCGCCAGATTATACGACATCCATTTCATGACAGTATATTTTTGGGATTGATTTTATAAAGTTTGCTAGGATGCTTTCCGGGAAGAAATTTCCACTCATATCTTCTCCTTCAGCTTTAGGGGCTTATTTGTATGTTGGTAACAGGAGTTAGAGACAACTATACAACTTTAATCTTATTCCCAATGATATGCACCCTCATACTTATCACTGTATGATTTACTCATCAAATTTGGTCGACCTAGCGAGGGTCATAGGTTAGTGGACGATCGAGACCTTCGTTATTACTAGTCCGTCGTACGTCGACTTCAGGCATAGATTTTTCACTGGTCCACTAATACCATTACCATGCAACATCGATAGATTTAATCGGTCCTTCTGCTATATAACACGACACACATCCCTTTGTTATTGAGGATATTACCTACCCTAGCCAAGGTTATCATGCAATAGATCACATGCGGCTACTTCTAACTTTGGATGGACCATGGCAGTCCCTATTATAGAACTAGACAGATACATTGACATGTTTTACCCTCTAACACACAGTCATTATTCGGGTCCGACCTAAATATCATATGTCGATATTTATGGCAATGGGGATCAGACACACATGATACGTAGTGCATAGGAGTAGCCTAGGCTACTACGATGGTGAGCTACGTCACAAGTAGAGGAAGCATCCCGACGGCAGGAACAACTGGAGGATGAGCATAAGAGATTTGATGACATGTAGACATACTACGAGAATTTAGTTGGTCCCAGCAGTAGCTGAGATAATGATGAGGATGAGAGTCTTCGTCGATGTACAACACGCCTATTCAGAGATTGATGATCGTTTGTATTGTAGTTCATTTGGTGTGATGTATTTATTATTTTTCTCGGATGCCTTGCAAACCAATTGCATTTGTTTTGTGTATTGATGTTATTACGGTTCATGTGTTATGTTATATGTCATTACCGTTCATGTGATTTCCGTGTAGATGTCATTATTATTCGTGTGATGTATTATATTTCACAATTGATCATGTTATGTTATTTCAGTGTAAATGTCATGTTTGTTAACTATGTACTAGAATAAGGTACATACAGCTAAAGGTTTTATTTAATTCCTAAGGCTACATTTTGTTTTAAAGAGTTGGATTTTCTATTTGAAAATTACATCCCAGCCCAAATGATCTTATCCTTCAAGTTTGTTTTTCATTTTAAAGAATATTTTTTTCATTATATTCTTTTCTGTTCTCGATGTCATTAGTATTCTTGGATCACATTTGTCATCCAGCTAAATTTCTTAAACCAATAGTTTATCATATCGAATAACATTTCATTAAGGTATACATTGGAAATTGATACAAAAATTTAGAATACAACGGATGTTAATGAGAAAAATTCTTAACCGAACTACATGTTACGTTCAATCTGGAGGGCTTCTAAAGCATTTCTAAGACGCCTTATCTCTTGTTCCAACTCGTTAATGTAAGAAATTCCCATTGGACATAAGCGGCCATCAATTCATTCATATTACTTACAACCATTCAACAATAATGAGCATAACTGGATTCTACAACCAATATTTTATCCATCCGCCCTTACCACTACCTCCAACGCATATCTATAGTGGCAACAAACAGAATTCGAGTCAACCTCTTGATCATACGGAGGTTAAAGAATTGAAGCTTATTGTAGTTCTTGTTTATACAAGGGTTGAACAACTGAAACGTGGCCTTTATCTTGTTAAATTGGAGGTTGAGCAGCTAAAACTTGATCGTCCACTTGTTCGTATGGAGGTTCAAAAGTTCATGAAGCCTAAATTGGCTCAGATTTGAGAACTCATGAAGGAATTATTTCAAACAAGATTCTTGGGACTTATTGGAATATAGCTTCCACATGAAAGTCACAAATCTGGATTTGGTCGTGTACATTTTGAGACATGTCTATGTTAAAATTCCCAAAAAATAACGGTTAGGTGGTTTGTTAACCGTACCTAAATGTTTAAATAAACAGAACATAATAAAAAATGGTTTTTAAATTTAAATCAACAAATAATGCTATGGATTAAACATGCTATAGTTTCAAAACATTCAAGCGATCATAGTTGTTGGATATTTCAGAATAGTTTCCGAATAAGGCCTCTATTTAAACATTGAACTAATAAACTAAATATAGTTAAAACGAGCTCGTCGCAGAGTGTGTAGCACACCACGATCCTTAATGTCACCTATATGAGGATTTCATTAAGAAAATAGGAAGCATTGTACGTATAAAGACATAAAACATCGTGGAGACTAAGATTTCATAAGACATAAAATAATAAATTTACAGCAAAAGAAGAAACTTTCATTTTTAAATACAAAACCATCTTTGTCTCAATTAATCAAATAGTTACAAAGTGCCATGTCTCAAAATCTCAGTCAAAAACATCAGAGTAATATTGTATTATCCCCCAAATAGTCAAAAAGATACAACCTATCCTTGGAAAGAGAATAGGAAGTAATTCATCTATTACAGAAATACTTCACAACAAAATCAACAAAAAAAATATGAACTATAAACTTTCTCCCTGTAAGTCTTGGGGAAAGAAAAGAGAAAAGAAGAAAGGAAATGGGTCAGACATAAAGTTTGGTGAGCTGCTATGATTACAACTCGACTACTAGGTAAAGGAGAATAGATAAACAGTGGTTCTAGTGTCACAAAAGGGTAAGTAGTTATGCATATCTAAAGGCGAACAGTTATATGAATTGACATAAAGGATTTACTATTCTTATCAAAAGACAATAATGATAGTAATGATCATATTTAAGCGAATTGGTTGTTTTGTACTTCTAAAACTTCAAACCATAATAAATTATTAGGAAGGTATTTCCTAATATTAGCCATTGATCGGCTTTTGTACAGGATGTGAATAACCTGTGCCAGCTATGGAATTCGGAGTTATCAGTCCCGTACCCATTAACTAAAAAGACGCAGCCTTAATCATGAGCGTTACAACATCTTATCTTCCTTGTTTGTATTGATGTGCGCTCATCGTTCCATCGGAATGTTGCCGTACCAACCTCGTTTTGAATCTCTTGCTATCCAGATCAGTAAGGCATACCCTTGCCTCTACCTAGCGCGAGGCCCAAATGATAATAATAGGGATACTGATTGAAACGAGTTCCACACAAGCAAGCATTTGGCACAAGTCACTCCTAGACTTGGTCCCCATGTTATAACTAGGATTTCTACGATTCCCTTATATATCACCAGAATGGACCCCTTAGCTTATTAATCATAGAATTTTAACTTAACACTTTTAAGTTCATTAATAATCTCAATATAACCTTGTGTTATATTCTTAGGTTGTAATGAACATTTCTAATGTAATGATTTTATATAACCCCTTCCTACAAGCCCTTTATATCTCACTGGAATGGACTCCTATCTTCAAGCCCCTTATATAACTAATCAGAACGGACTCTTACCTCAGCTTATTATTCTATCAAGTTAACTTAATCCATTTAAATTCATTAATAAGAACAATATAACCACGTGTTATATTTCTAGGTTGTAATTAACATTTCTAGTTAAATGTAATCTTTTTATACAACCCTTCACCATGTACTTAACGCCATTAAGTCCAATTATTCATTGTTTACATGTTACCTGATGTCCAATTAAGTACAGTTAATTCCAATTTGTATGTTTTCCAAATACATGTCACTTAAATTCTAATTAAGTGCAATTAATTTCAATTTGTTGATTCACGAGATTTTTGATTCATGACAACAAAGGAGTGGAGATCAATGAAGATCATATTGAAGAGCTAAGTTCATATATATATATGAGTATTTAGTTGTGTTAGATATTTGTTAAAATCTATCCTCATAGTATAACATGAATGCATATATATATATATATGTGTGTGTGTGTGTGTGTGTGTGTGTGTGTGTGCGCGTGCGTGCGTGCGTGTGTGTAACTGGCTATAAATAGCCATGACTGGACAAAATTCATCTGAACCAGTCGACTGGTTCAAAACAGACCAGTTGACTGGTCAGAGAAATTCTGCTCAGTAATGGCTAGTTTTTAACAAACTTTAAATATATACAATTTTCAGTATTTTTAACCAGTTGATTGGTGATTTACAGGAATGTTGATTCGAAACAGCAGCCATTTTTATGAAAGGTTACCATTCTTCATGAAGGGGTTTCTCTTCATTAGTGAAAAGAAATGGGTGAATCTCTTTGATTAAACTCTTCATGAAGGATCGTCACCTTTTAACTATTATATATACACTTCAAACTCAGTTTTCTAATTACCGAATCTTTCCAAATCTATTCTATTTTCTGATCTACATTTATAAACTCTTGCATTCTAAAAAGCTTTCATATATTAAAGTTACTTGTTGAATCACTGGAATGATTTCATATCTCTTGATTCAATAAGTAATATACGTCCTCCAATCTTCACATATACGTTATATTCTTGAGGATAAGATTATAGGAATGGTGCACTCAATCATTGGCTATCCATTGTTTCAAGAAAAAAATGCAAGTCAAATTCTTATAATTTGTAGAAGTCCTATGTTGGTGCTCAGGCGGGAAAACTTTGTTGGGGCTCAAATTGTTACGAACCTATTCCTATGGGTGAAGAGAGGGTGTTGATAGTGAATTCCAGAAGGAGTCTGAGACCGGACGTAGGACCGGAAGTCCGAACCTGTATAAATTTCCTGGTGTCACTTTACTTACTGCTCTTATTTATTTGTGATATTCTATATCGCTTAGTTTTACTTGCATAACTGTTGTATTAGACAAGTTAGTAATCACTGTCAATTCCGCTATATTCCATATATAAAGATCCTACACTACGTCACATGACTTTTCAATTGGTATCAGAGCCAGGTTATCATTTAACCTTACAACTGTTATTTCGATACTTAGTTAATATTGATAATAATACAAGTACTAGAACAAACACTAGATTCACAGAAGGCCAATCTACTGCACGACCATCCTTTTCCAATGGCATGAATTATAGTTATTGGGCTACACGTTTGAGAATATATATGCAAAATAACGGTTTTGATGCTTGGAATATTACACAAAAAGAATATGCACAACCCACTACACCTTATACTGAATGGCTCGCAAATGAAAAAGCAGAGGCTATTGCCAATGCTAAAGCTATGAATATGTTGCATTGTGCCTTGGATAGAAACGAGTTTAACCAGATTAGTATGTGCAATACTACATATGAAATTTGGCGAATACTCAAAGTAACTCACGAAGGAACTAGCAAGGTGAAATAAAGCAAGATATCCATGCTTAAAAACCAACTTCAAAATTTCAGGATGAATGAGAACGAGTCTATAAGTGGCATGTACTCACGATTTCAAAATATTTATCATTCTCTATTAGGTTTAGGAGAAAAATACTCCGATTTTGATATTGTTTCAAATATATTAAACTCTTTGACAGATGAATGGGAAAGAAAGGTTTTAGCCATCGAAAAGGCTAATAATCTTTAGCCCTGAAACCCGAAGAGTTAATTGGTCATCTTATGTCGTATGAAGTAAATTTGCAGGCAAAAAGGACTCATGCCCAAGACAAGAAAATTTAGTTTTTCATGCTGAAAAGGATGAGTCAGATTTAGACGAAGAAGACACAGCCTTCGTAGCCAAAAATTTCAGAAAGTTTCCGAAATATAAGAAGAGCAAAAATAAGAATGCCAAGAAGAAATCTACAAAAGAACCTGATCCAATCTTGGTTGAATGTTTCAATTGTCACAAAATCGAACATTTTCAAAATAACTGTCCAGAACAAAAGAAGAATCGCAACAAAAAGGAGAAATCAAAGAAGCGAGCTTTCTCAGTCACTTGGGAAAATTCAGAGTCATCATCTTCTGAGAGTGACAGTGATAATGACAATGAACAAGCAAATATATGCTTCATGGCAAAAGACATCGAGGTTAGTGATTTTACTTATGAAGAATTGATAAATTAATACGGAAATTCTAGAATCTAAAAATAATTTAAAAGAGAAAATAAACAAGCAAATGAAGATAGAAAAAGGAAGAATTTGAAAGAGATTTCAGAGGATGAAATCAGAAAATTACAAGAATCTCTATCTAATGCAAATTCTTGGATTTCCTTATCAGGTCAAGAAATTGAAACTCAGAAAGAAAAGAATGATTTACTTGCTTTTGAAAATCATGATTTAAATTCAAAAGTTAAAATTATTGAGTTCGATAATTCTAGTCTTAAATTAAAATTAGATGACATCTCTAAGAATGTGAATAATTTTAATAAAGGAAGAGAAAACTTGTCTAGAATTTTAGAAAATTCTCAGCCTTCTCATAGTAAAAAAGGATTAGGATTTATTCAAGAAATCAGTACCAAGAATAGTTCTAGCAAACCTGTTAGTACTAAAAAGAGTACTAGATTTATCAAGTCTGCACCTTCTAGTATAATGAAAATAGATCCTGTTTCAAATAAAAAATCATCTAAAAATATTTGTATCAGGGTATCAAAAAAAAACAATGTGTTAATTTGAAACAAGTATATTAAAGGTTTTTTAGATAATGTTCATAATAATGTTAATTATATTTTCAAAAGGGACTCTGAACCCTTTTGGGTTTGGTTTCCTAAGACCTAACTCTTAGGACCCTAATGGAGGAAGTGGATACCAATAAAATTTGAATTATTTTTTATAGGTCCCATTTAACAAAAAAAGAGGAAAACAGGTACTCAATAGTGGTTGCTCAAAACATATGACAGGAGATAAAGAAATGTTAACTAATATTATCTATTCAAAAGGAGGAACTGTCACATTTGGAGATAATTCCAAAGGATATATCATTGACAATTGCGATGTGAGCAATTACGTACGGTATATCTGATTTACCTCTTATTTCTAATGTATTATTAGTTAAAAACTTGAAACATAATTTGTTGAGTATTAGTCAATTATGTGATAAAGGTTTTAAAATATCATTTTCTGAAAATAATTATAACATATTAGATCCTAATCAAAATCTTATTTTCGAGGGAAATAGAGATAAAAATATTTATATTTTGAATATGGCAGTTAATAATCCAATTATGTGTCTATTAGCCAAAGATAATGATCCCTGGTTATGGCACAAATGCTTTTATCATGTTAATTTTAAAACTATAAACAAGATTTATAAAAATGAGCTTGCTAGAGGTTTACCTGAAATAAAGTTCAAACCCGAAAACTTGTGTGATGCTTGCCAACTTGGAAAAATAACAAAAACTTCTTTTAAATCTAAAAAGGTTATATCAATACTACAACCACTTCAATTACTATATATGGTTCTATTCGGACCAACTCAAGTTCAGTCCATAAACCATAGTAGATATATGTTTGTAATTGTTGATGTTTTTCCAAGATATACTTGGACTATGTTTCCGAAAAATAAAAGCAACACATTTGACCTCTTTAAAACTTTTTTCAAACAAAATCAAAATCTAACTGATTTGAAAATTAAAAATATATGGAGTTATCATGGTGGAGAATTTGAAAATGAGAAATTTGATTTATTTTGTCAAAAGAAAGGAATTTTTCATAATTCCTCTTTTCCTAGAACTCCACAACAAAATGGAGCAGTAGAACGTAAAAATCAAACTTTATAGGAATGTGTCAGAACGTTATTAAATGGAAGTATACTGCCAAAACAATTTTGGGCTGAAGTAGTTGCAACGGCTTGTTATGTTTTGAATCATGTCTCCATTCGACCTCTTATGAAAAATACTCCGTATGAACTTTTTACTGGAAGAAAAACAAGTATTTCATATTTTAAGGTTTTCGGTTCAAAATGCTTTATTTTAAATACAAAAGATCAGCTAGGTAAATTTGATTCAAAATTCAATAAAGGAATATTTTTAGGATATTCTGAACTAAGCAAAGCTTATCGTATTTACAATAAAAGAACCAGTAAAATAAAAGAATCACTTCTGTTTCATTTGATGAAAATTTTATTCAAAATTCTTTTAATTTAGACATTGTGAAAAATAATTCTTCTAAAGACGATGATTTTATAATTTATAGAGAAGACGAAAACGTTGTTCATAAAAAATAGATAACAATGTTACAGAAACTCAAGATAATAATAACCAGAATATTCATGTAATGAATTTAGATCTCCACCAAGAATATTACGAGATCATCTAACTCAAAATATTATTGAATAAATAAATTCAAATGTAAGAACAAGAAGCCAGCTAAATTTAGTAAGTAATGTTGCTTTTTTATCAAATATTGAACCCAAAAACCCAAAATAATCATCAACAGAAGAAAACTAGATAATTGCTTTTCTAGAAGAATTAAATCAGTTTGAACGCAATGAAGTCTGGGAACTAGTTCCAAGACCAAGTGATCAAACTGTCATTGGTTTACAAAAATAAAGCAGAAGAATTAGGTAATATTACTAGAAACAAAGCTAGGCTTGTTGCACAAGGTTATTATTGAGAAGAAGGCATAGATTATGAAGAAACATTTGCTCCAGTAGCCCGACTAGAAGCAATTCGAATTTTATTATCATATGCATGTTTTCATAAATTTAAACTTTATCAAATGAATGTTAAAAGTGCTTTCTTAAATGGTTATATTAAAGAAAGAGTGTATGTTGAACAACCTCCACTATTCGCTCATGAAAAATTTCATGATCATGTTTTCAAATTGAAAAAGGCATTATATGGGTTAAAATCAAGCACCTCCTGCTTGGTATGCACGTCTTAAAAAGTATTTAATAGATTCAGGATTCCAAATTGGAAAGGTTGATCAAACACTTTTTATAAAGAGAGATGATAAAAATATTTTAATAATTCAAATATATGTTGATGACATTATTTTTGGTTCAACGAATGAAAATTATGTCAGGAATTTTCAAATATAATGACCAGCGAATTCGAAATGTCGCATATGGGAGAACTATCTTGTTTTCTGGGTTTACAAATTAAGCAATTATCAAATGGAATTTTCATTAATCAAGAAAAATATTGCAGTAATCTAATAAAACGTTTTGGAATGGAAAATACTTCGAGTAAACCTACACCAATGAGTACAACGACACATTTAGATAAAGATGAAAAAGGTAAAAGTGTCGACCAAAATTTATATCAAAGCATGATAGGTTCACTTCTATATTTAACTACTAGTAGACCGGATATTATGATGAGTGTTTTTTTATGTTCCCGTTTTCAAGCTAATCCAAAAGAATTACATTTAAAGGTAGTAAAACGTATATTACGTTATCTTAGAAGTACCAAAGATTTTGGACTTTTCTATCCAAATGATTGTTCCTTCGAATTAGTCTCATACAGTGACGCTGATTTTGGAGGATCACGGACGGATCGTAAAAGTACGAGTGGAACTCGTCACTTTATCAGCAAATCACTTATATATTGGTTCAACAAGAAACAAAATTGCGTTTCACTATCAACATGTAAAGCTGAGTATATATCTTCGGCACTAGCATGTGCTCAAGTAATATATATGCAGCAAACATTAAAAGATTTTAGTGTCAGTTCGACTTACTCAACAATTTATTGTGACAATACAAGTGTAATAAATTTATCTAAAAATCTGGTAAACCGTTCTAGAACAAAACTTATTGATACACGACATAATTTCTTTAACTTAGAATTTGTAAACTCCGAAAATCAAATCGTTGATATATTTACTGGACCCTTATGAGAGAGTACTTTCATTGAACTTCGAACAGAGCTAGTGATTGTTTCATTTAAATATCTATGAATATCTATTCTCTACTACTCTAGGTTACTGCTTTCTCATGATACTTATTCTTTTTAATCAATGACAATGGGGGAGAAATATGTGTCATTATATTCATATATATAATTTTATACACTAACATTTTCTTATAGGAACTGTAAGTTTATTATACACTAACAAAATGTTGTAGAAAAGCTTTTTAATTAGGGGGAAATGAATATATACTAGTATACATTCGAGGGAGCAATTCATTATCTCAACAAAAATGCAAGGTGTTGTCATCAATCAAAAAAGGGGGAGAATGTTGATTCATGAGTTTTTTGATTCATGACAACAAAGGAGTGGAGATCAATGAAGATCATATCGAAGACCTAAGTTTATATATATATATATATATATATATATATATATATATGTATATGTATGTATGTGTGTGTGTGTATTTAGTCATGTTAAATATTTGATAAAATCTATCCTCATAGTATAAAGTGAATGCACAAAACATTATATATATATATATATATGTGTGTGTGTGTGTGTGTGTGTGTGTGTTAATGGCTACAAATAGCCATGACTGGACAAAATTTATCTGAACCAGTCGACTGATTCAAAACAGACCAATTGACCGGTCAGACAAATTCTGCCCAGTAACGACTAGTTTTTAACAAACTTTAAATATATATGATTTTCAGTATTTTTAACAAGTTGACTGGTGATTTACAGACCAGTTGACTGATTTGAAACGGCAGTCATTTTTATGAAAGGTTGCCATTCTTCATGAAGGGGTTTCTCTTCATTTCTGAAAAGAAATGGGTGAATCTCTTTGATTAAACTCTACATGAAGGATCACTGCCTTTTAACTATTATATATACACTTCAAATTCAATTTTCTAATCACCAAAATTTTCCAAATCTATTCTATTTGCTGATCTACATTTCTAAACTCTTGCATTCTAAAAAGCTTTCATATATTCGAGTTACTTGTTGAATCATTGGAATTATTTCATATCTTTTGATTCGATAAGTAATAAACTTCCTTCACTCTTCACATACACGTTATATTCTTGAGGATAAGATTATAGGAAGGGTGTACTCAATCATTAGCTATTCGGTGTTTCAAGAACACAAGAAGAAGTCAAACTCTTGTAATTTGTAAAAGTCCTATGCCGGTGCTCAGGAGGGGAAATCCTTGTTGGGGCTCGAATTGTTGTGAACTTGTTCCTGTGGATGAAGAGAGGGTATTGATAGTGAATTCCAGAAGGATTATGGGACTGGGCGTAGGACGGGAAGTCTGAACCAGTACAAAATTCTTGGTGTCACTTTATTTGCTGCTTTTATTTATTCATGATATTCTATATCGTTCGGTTTTACATGCATAACTATTGTATTAGACAAGTTAGTATATCATTGTCAATTCCACTATATTCCATATATAAAGATCATACACTAAGTCACACGACTTTTCACAATTTACATGTTTTCCAAATACATGTCACTTAATTAAGTGTAATCAACTCCAATTTATATGTTTTCTAATTACATGTTACTTAATGTCCAATTAAGTACAGTTCATTCAAATTTATAATCCATTATCATAATATAGTATTCATTAATTTCCGACATGCCCAAAATCCACTTTTTACTAAATTTCATTGTCTTCCAAATATTACAGTTTGTTTGTTGATTACTTTTTTAATCATATTAAACATGCCTCTTTTATACCCATAGTTGTATAAATTTACTAAGCCTGATTAATCTTTTTTATACCTTGTTCTTATTATTATCCTGTGATGGCCGGCCACGTATCAGCCGACATTTCCCTGAAATGCGATGTACAGATGTCCAACCAGCACGGGACGGTTGCCAAAGAAAGGAATTTAAACAAGCAAGGAACCTATGTCATATCTCACAGTGCATGGAACAAAATATAATAATAACATAACTTTGACACAAAACAGGTGAGACGGTGCATAAGCTGAAAACTAAACCATCATAGCAGCAGAAAATCCAAAATACAGCTTATGTTCCACATCAATATTATTACAACTTTTAAAACTGTCTCCAAAGCAAAAGAAAGAGGTACACTACTAATGCCCAAAGTAGTGACCAACAGCGACACAGGAAGATTATATATATATATATATCGTACGTGGAAGCCTCCTACTCGTCTCCGATACAGCTACTCATGCATAATCACCTGACCTGTCTCTAGTCTGCCCGTTTAAGAGGACCCAGAGTAATAAGAAGAGACATAAAACTCTGGGTCAGACAAAAGTCTGGTATGAGCGATAAGCAGCAAAACAGAACAATAACAGGTATACTAAACCATACCTGAACCTGCAACCAGAGTTAGCACACAAGATGTACAATACTCTAAGGTGACACTAACATATTGTGTAAAGATACGGGGGTGGGGGTGTGCATGTCATAATGATGGAAAACAATCAAACATAGCAACCATCCTCTCATCTCTCACTCAGTGCGTAAAGCATACGATATCTATCGCTTTGATCACCCTAATCCTTGTTATGATCACTCTGCCCCATGGAGTCATGGCGACCCCACTGCACTGATCCATAGCCACTAGTCCTTGTTATGTCCACTCTACCCCATGAAGTCATGACGACTTCACTGCACTGGCTCATAGCCATGCTACGATCACTCTGCCCTATGGAGTAATTACTACCCCGCTGCACTGATCCGTAGCCTAACATCCGTCTTGGTGGTGAATCAAAGTTATGGACGTCGATAACCCCTTTGCACACGTCCCACAACAAGGCCAAATTCATGAAGTTAACTCGTTGGTTCCCAACTGGATCCTGAGTTCTACTTCCTATTTGGACTACCTTTGCATCTCGGGTTTTAGTCTCCTCCGGATCGGTCTTCATTTGGTTCATAGCTCATGCCTCGCGTCCAAGCTTCTTTGTTCGGTTCACAACGACCCCCCTGGTTCAGATCGGACTACTCCATACGAGTCGGGTCGTGATGACTCCATCAGTTCTGGTTGGGCTTCTCCCCTTTGGTTGACCCATATGCTTCTTCTTCTGGTGGTTCGGGTCGGGCTTCTCCCCTTTGGTTGACCCATATGCTTCTTCTTCTAGCGGTTCGGGTTGGGCTCCTTCACTCAAGCGGTCGGGCTTCTCCGTTGGCTCGTGGATCTAGCCTCCATCAATCGAGCTTCGGTTCGGTCGTGGTCTCCTCCAAGCTCCAGATCGACTCGTGACACTCCATCCAAGTCATGGCTTCTTCATTCGATCTGATTCCTCCTTCCTGATCCGATCCGATCCGATCTGGGCCTTCCTTATCACCCGTGCTTCCACTTGTGCTAAGTTTCGGTCCAGTTTGCACTCTCTTGCCCGAGTCTCCTATCCGATCTGAACCCTATAATCCGATCCGATCTGAAACCCTGCACATTTTCCTGTAACTTTTCCAGCGACTATTTTACGCCATATGATGGTGTTTTCGACCATTCTAACTTTTCTAATCAATCACAAATCATACCATACAGTCATAGCAACATAGAGAATCAACTATAAACACCAAAACAACAACTCAATATGTCAATATGGATCGAACAAACCCAAAACTCATGTTTTCACCTTAATCCCCCTTAATCATGTTTAAGGATACAATTAGCAAAACTTATCCAAATGAACCCAAATTTCTAACAGAGGCTTAATATAATATTTGAGAATTTCTAAACATTTTTCCAGAATTAAATCATGTATAATTTTGTTAACTATCACTAATCACCCCTAATTAGCCGTGAGTAGTGAAAAACAATGCAAATCACTCACCTTGGCCACAAATTAATCTTAGATCTAAAACTATCTCTGATTTGGGTCGAATCTCTATGCAACACACTAGCTCCAACTCTGATTTGGTGCTATTTCTCCTTGATTCGACGTAGATTAGTTTAATCCTTATTTAGAGAGCGATTTGGGGTGAAATAAGAAGGTGGAGGCCATGGCTAGGGTTAGAGAAATGTTTGAGGCGGCTTAGAAAATGAAAATAGATCATTTCCTAACTGTTTTCATCCTCCCCATAACCCTATTCCCGAAATGGGTTATGGGCCTAGCTGCTAATCACCGTAATTAGGCCCGGTTAAGCTATTTTTCACCGTCTAAACCTTGTTTCAACCATATCTCCTAAACGGTGAGCCCGTTTGGCTAATGTGACCACTCTACGGAAAGGTAAACCATCGTCCAAATCCAATGGAAGTGGTTTAATGTCAAAATTCCTTACCAAACAAAAGTTATGGCCAAAACAAGATCAACTAGGGGCAAAATGGTCATTTAAAAATCGGCAAAAATCGTGAAAATGGGAAATGACCCCAATAATCGTTTCCCAAAGTTACACGACTATACGACTTCATATGAGAAGGAAATAAATATTTTATGATCCTTCGATACGTAGAATGCGGGTCATTACACTCTCCCCCTTAAGAAGTTTCGCCCCCGAAATTCCTTAATCAAGAAACAACCAATGGGTCCCGGATGCCTACCAGCCATATCTCGCAATCAAACGTACAAAACAAACAAAACAAACCTATCCTGGCATGCGGAAAAGACTAAATCGAAATGAATACCTTACCAGGCAAGGAGTTCTGGATACGTCCCCTTAATGCTCTCCTCTGCCTCCCAAGTATAGTCATTCTCATCCCCGCCCCACTAAACCTTGACTAGATTCACCGCTTTCCTTCGAAGTTTCTTCGTATCGTGCTCGACAATACGAATTGGCTTGCGGTTCCCAACCGCCTCGGGTTCTACTTCGATATCATCCAACTGATCAGGTGAAATAGCCACATCCGGGTCATGCACGAATTTCCTTATCTGGGAAACATGAAATACGTTATGAACTCCCGCCATCTTGTCGCGTAACTCAACTTTATATGCCAAATTCCCAACTTGTTCGGGAACTGGGAATGGGCCGACAAATCTTGGTGTTAACTTGCCTCTCCTACCAAATCGAATCGTGCTCTTTAACGGAGAAATCTTGACAAACACCAAGTCAGCAACGGAGAATTTTAGATTTATTTCTCCTTTTATCAGCATAATTCTTCTGCTTATCTTGGGAAGCCTTCATTCGCTGTCGTATAACCTTGATCTTATCTGAGGTTTCTCTTATCACATCCGGTCCAAGCACAAAATTCTCGCCGGTTTCTAACCAACATGAAGGTGTGTTGCACGGTCTTCTGTACAAAGCTTCATATGGAGCCATACCAATACTCGACTGATAACTATTGTTATATGCGAACTCCGCTAGATGCAAATGGTCATCCCATGATCCACCAAAATCCAATATACAAGCTCTCAAGAGATCTTCTAATATACGATTCACCCTTTCTGTCTGACCATCGGTTTGAGGATGATACGCGGTACTGAGATGTAACTCTGATCCTAAAGCCTCTTGTAAGCTCTTCCAAAATCCACTAGTAAACAACGGATCTCGGTCACTTACAATGCCTTTGGTTACTCCATGAAATATCACTACCTACTTTATATACAGTTCTGCTAACTTAGCTGCTGTTCTATTCAACTTAACAGGTATAAACCTTGCACTCTTGGTCAATCGGTCCACAATCACCCAAATGCTAACATGGCCCGATCTAGTCCTTGGTAACCCATCAATGAAATCCATTGAGACTTGTTCCCATATCCATTCTGGTATTTCTAATGGTTGCAACAAACCACTAGGTTTCTTTTTCTCAGCTTTAACTAACTGGCAATTCATGCATTTGGACATAAACTTCCCAATGTCTCTTTTCATCCCTTCCCAGTGGTAGGTCTGCTTCATGTCTCGATACATTTTATTACCACCGGGGTGTATAGTCAGTTTTGAGTGATGACATTCTCTAAGCACTTCATCTCTCAATCCATTGACATTGGGTACAACTAATGTCCCATTCTTTCTAAGCCATCCATCTCGATCAAGCCCATACTTGTTCATTCCCTCGTTGATTCCCATCTCTAACTTGGAGATAATTTCCAATAGGTTAGGGTCGTCCCTCTGACTGGAACCAATCCGCTCAGTCAAAGTGGGTCTGATAGTCAAACTTACCAAAATTTCTGGGTCTAATTCGCAATTTGGTCTGAAACCAGACCCAGAGATATACTCCAATTGCTTCCACTCAAGAAACATAGCCCCTAAACCGGCATGTCTTCTACTCAATGCATTAGCTACCGCATTGCCCTTTCCAGGTGTATATGCGATATCAAAATCATAGGAAGCCAAGAATTCTAACCATCTTTGCTGTCGGAGATTTAGATCCTTATGAGAGAAGAGATACTTTAACAATTTATGATTGATAAAAAAGTCAAATCTTTCTCCCAAGAGATAATGTCTTCACATCTTCAAAGCGAACACGATCGCTGCCAATTCCAAATCATGGGTAGGATATCTTTTCTCATGCGGTTTCAGTTGCCGACAAGCATAAGCTACAACTCTACCTCCTTGCATCAATAAAACACCTAGTCCGGTACCACATGCATCCATGTATACTGTCATCTCTTCATTCCCTTTAGAAATGACTAACACTGGTGCACACGTCAACTTTTCCTTTAGGCTCTTGAATGCATTTTCACTCCTTTCGTCCCAAACGAAAGCTTGATTCTTCTTGGTAAACTGAGTTAACGGTGCCGCTATCTTGGAGAAGTCTTGGATAAACTTACGATAATATCAAGCTAATCCCAAGAAACTCCTTACGTCTGTTGCATTCTTAGGTGTTGACTAATCCTGTACCAGTAGCCACCTTCGCAGGGTCCACAGCAATACCATTCTCTGAAACAACATGGCCCAAGAATCTCACTTCCCTCCTCCAGAAGTGACACTTAGAGAACTTTGCTTTCAATTGGTGTTTTCTCAACACCTCCATCACTACTCTTAAATGTTCCTTGTGTTCTTCCTCTTTCCTCGAATAAACCAAGATATCGTCTACGAACACAAGAACAAACTTATTCAATTGATCTCTGAATACCCTATTCATAAGATCCACAAAATATGCTGGTGCATTGGTCGACCCGAATGGCATGACCAACCACTCATAGAATCCAGATGTTGTCTGAAAGGTCGTTTTAGCTATAGTCTCAGCTTCCACCCTAAGCTGATGAAAACCTATCGTGAGATCCAACTGGGAGAACACCCTCGCGCCACTCAACTGATCAAACAAATCATCTATCCGCAGTAGAGGATACTTATTCTTCCTCGTCGCCTTATTCAACTCGCGGTAGTCCACACACAATCGAAGGGAACCATCTTCCTTGGTAGTAAACATAACTGGTGCTCCCCACTCAGAAACACTTCTTCTGATAAATCCATTCTTCAAAAGATCGCTTACTTGCACCCCGAGCTCTCGCTGCTCCCTTTGTGTCATACGACGAAGTGGCGTCACTATAGGTCTGACATCTTTCACTAAATCAATACGAAACTCAATCTATTGGTGTGGTGGAAGTCCGGTCACTTCCTCGAAGACATCCGGACACTGGACAGCCACAGGCATATCTGACAACTCATCATGCAGGATGTCGAGGGAATTTAGAAAACTAGTCATTACCCCATCACTAGGTAGACCACCAAACACTACCCTCCACCCATCATCCGCTCTAAGTGTCACCAAAAAGCCCTCTCAGTCTACCACCACCCCGCACCTTTAGAGCTAATCGACTTCCAAAATAATGCCAAACCCAGTAAAGCCCAAGACAAAGCAATCACAAGCAAACATACATCCATGACTCGATAAGACCACATTACGACAAATCATACTAAGGCTAGTCGAACTACCAATCGGGTTCGTCACCGCTAAAGGTCTATCGACTATCTCGGGTTCCAATCCCAACTTATCTACCAGGTCACTAGATATGAAGGAATGGGAATCCCCGGTGTCAAATGATACTCGAACTGGAACATCATAAGTAGAAAACATACCTTAAATAATGACATTCTTTCCTTTCTCCGCCGCAGTTGGGGTATTCAACGAAGAAGGAACAACATTAATAGCATATGCTTTCACCATCTGGTTTTCTTTGGGGGTTTGCGGACATTTATCCTTGTGCTGCCCCACTTGGCCACAGTTGAAGCACTTCCTATCTGCTGGCTTTGCTTGACATTCTTTAGCATAATGGCCCTTCTTGCCACTGCTAAAGCACTCAACATCTTTCTTACTCTTCTTATGACCATCCTTAGCTTGGTTCTGCTTCCTCTTATTCTGAGAATTATTCTTGCCTCCACCGCTTGCCTGCGGATTTGGCCCCTTTGTAGATGCAACAACAACTTCAGCCTTGGGTTTAGGATAAAGGCTCTCTGATCTCAATGCTTTCCCGACAATCGATTCAAAAGTCTCATCAATATGGTTTATAAGCCTTTCCCCAAGTACCGATCTAAGCATGTTAAGAACTTCTCATTCTTCTTCTCGGGAGTGTCGATAAGAGATAATCCATACTTCGATAAAGTATTGAACTCAGCAATATATTCTGAGATTGCACTAATATTCTGTTTAAGCTCCAAGAACTTCCTAAATAACTCTGACTTCTGGGCAGCAGGGATAAACTTATCACTGAATCGGGCCTTAAACTGATCCCAAGTAACTTGATCCTCAGGGGTAGCTGCCTTAGTAGCGTTCCACCAATTCATTGCCCGTCCTTGCAGCTGGCGGGATGCTAGCTTCCTCTTCATCGCATCATCGATCCCTAAGTCCTCGAAGATGTGCTCACAGCTATCAAGCCAATCCTGAACTTCTGTAGCCGATTCTGTTCCGTGGAACGGCTTCCCACCAAGACTAGTGTAGTCCTTACAGAGCTTGACAAAATCGGCCCTAGGTGCCTACACCGCTGCACCACCACCATTTGCAGCAACAGGAGTTGCCCTCTGAACATCCCTAAGCATCTCTCTCATGAAGTTAGTGAACATTGTCCTCATATCAGGGGCATTCCCATTATTATCTCCTCTACCAGTACCCCTCGTATGCCGGCTCATCGTCCAATCTGTAAGGAGAAAACGATTAACCATCTCTTCAGTGGTGCCAGTGCAGTGCGACTCCATCCTTAGATATACTAATAGTATATATATACATATCTTTTGAAAACCAAAATACCACAAATACGCGCTTTTATATACGTACTATCTCTCCTTGGTGTCTTACACAGGTTAACCACGCAACCTAGAGCTCTGATACTAAGCGTGACGGCCCACCCCGTACTAGCCGACATTTCCCTGAAATGCATTGTACAGATGTCCAACCTGCACGGGACGGTTGCCAAAGAAAGGAAAAGAAAGGAATTTGATCTAGCAAGGAACCTGTAGTATATATCATAGCGCATGGAACAAAATATAATAATAACGTAACTTTGACATAAAACAGGTGAGACAGTGCATAAGCTGAAAACTAAACCATCGTAGCAGCGGAAAATCCAAAATACATCTTATGTTCCACACCATTATTATTAAAACTTTTAAAACTGTCTCCAAAGCAAAAGAAAGAGGTACACTACTAATGCCCAAAGTAGTGACCAGCAGCGACACAGGGAGATTATATATATATATATATATATATATATATATATATATCGTACGTGGAAGCCTCCTGCTTGTCTCCGGTATAGCTGCTCGTGCATAATCACCTGACCTATATCTAGTCTGCCTGTTTAAGAGAACCCAGAGTAATAAGAAGAGACATAAAACTCTAGGTCAGACAAAAGTCTGTATGAACGATATGCAGCAAAACAGAACAATTACAGGTATACTAAACCATACTTGAACCTGGACCTACAACCAAAGAGTTAGCACACAAGATGTACAATACTCTAAAGTGACACTAATATATTGTGTAAAGATACAGGGGTCGAGGTGTGCATGTCATAATGATGGCAAACAATCAAGCATAGCAACCAACCTCACATCTCTCACTCAGTGCGTAAAGCATATGATATCCACCGCTTTGATAACCCAAATCCTTGCTATGATCACTCTGCCCCATGGAGTCATGGCGACCTCACGGCACTGATCCATACCCACTAGTCCTTGCTATGTCCACTTAGCCCCATGAAGTCATGACGACTTCACTGCACAGGCTCATAGCCATGCTACGATCACTCTGCCCCCATAGAGTAATAACTACCCACTGCACTGATCCGTAGCCTAACATCCGTCTTGGTGGTGAATCAAAGTTATGGACATCAATAACCCCTTTGCACACGTCCCGCAGCAAGGCCCAATTCATGAAGTTAACTCTTTGGTTCCCAACTGGATCCTGAGTTCTACAACCTATTTGGACTACCTTTGCATCTCGGGTTTTGGTCTCCTCCGGATTGGTCTTCATTTGGTTCATAGCTCATGCCTCGCGTCCAAGCTTCTTGGTTCGGTTCGCAGTCACTCCTCTGATTCGGATCAGATTGCTCCATATGGGTTGGGTCGTGATGACTCCATCAGTTCGGGTCGGGCTTCTCCCCTTTGGTTGACCCATACACTTCTTCTTCTGGTGGTTCGGGTCGGGCTTCTCCCCTTTGGTTGACCCATACGCTTTTTCTTCTGGTGGTTCGGGTCGGGCTTCTCCCCTTTGGTTGACCCATACGCTTCTTCTTCTAGCGGTTCAGGTCAGGCTCCTTCACTCAAGCGGTCGGGCTTCTCCATTAGCTCGTGGGTCTAGCCTCCATCAGTCGAGCTTCGGTTCGGTCATGGTCTCCTCCAAGCTCCAGATCGACTCGTGACACTCCATCCAGGTCGTGGCTTCTTCATTTGTTCTGATTCCTCCTTCCCAATCCGATCTGATCCTTGCTTATCGCCCTTGCTTCCACTTATGCTAAGTTTCGGTCTGGTTCACAATCTCTTGCCCGAGTCTCCTATCCGATTCGAGCCCTATAATCCGATCCGAAACCCTGCACATTTTCCTGCAACTTTTCCAACGACTGTTTTACGCCATACGACGATGTTTTCGACCATTCTAACTTTTGTAATCAATCACAAAGCTTACCATACAGTCATAGCAACATAGAGAATCAACTATAAACACCAAAACAACAACTCAATATGTCAATATGGATCGAACATACCCAAAACCCATGTTTTCCCCTTAATCCCCCTTAATCATGTTTAAGCATACAATTAGCAAAACTTATCCAAATTAACCCAAATTTCTAACAGAGGCTTAAAATAATATTTGAGAATTTCTAAACATTTTTCCAAAATTAAATCATGTATAATTTTGTTAACTGTCACTAATCACCCCTAATTAGCCGTGATTATTGAAAAATAATGCAAATCACTCACCTTAGCCACAAATTAATCTTAGATCTGAAACTATCTCTGACTTGGGTCGAATCTCTATGCAACACAGCAGCGCCAACTCTGATTTGGTGCTATTTCTCCTTGATTTGACGTAGATTAGTTTAATCCTTGATTAGAGAGCGAATTGGGGTGAAATTAGAAGGTGGAGGCCATGACTAGGATTAGAGAAATGTTTTAGGCAGCTGAGAAAATGAAAGTAGACCGTTTTCTAACAAATTTCAGCCTCCCCATAACCCTAATCCCGAAATGGGTTATGGGCCTAGCTGCTAATCACCCTAATTAGGCCCGATTAAGCTGTTTTTCACCTTCTAAACCTTGTTTCAGCCATATCTCCCATACGATGAGCCTGTTTGGCTAATGTGACCACTCTACGGAAAGGTAAACCATCATCCAAATCCAATGAAAGTAGTATCAGGTCAAAAATCCTTACCAATCAAAAGTTATGGCCAAAACAAGATCAACTAGGGGCAAAACGGTCATTTAAAAATCAGCAAAAATCGTGAAAATGGGAAATGACGCCAACAGTCGTTTCCCAAAGTTACACGACTATACAACTTCATATGAAAAATAAATAAATATTCTACGATCCTTTGATACGTAGAAATGGGTCGTTACATATCCAATTGCGCTATTATTGTCACCTCATGTGGATTAACCCAATTTGCACAAAAATAAAAAAGAAAGAAAGGTTTTTTCTCAAAAGACCTAAGCTTAACATCAAAATTAAAAAGGAAATGGCCAAGGCTCTCATATGGCATAGGCTCAAATAGACAGAAGTAAATCTGAAATAAAAATACTGCTAATAACAGAACTGAAATAAAGTTTCATACGAAGAACAAAGATGAAATAAACTACACTAATGGATTTACTAAAATAGGAAGAAAAAAAAGGTAAGAACAGGAACATAAATCAGATCTAAAAGAGTTATTTATAGAGAAAAGAATTGGGGATAGCTGAATCAATAAATAAACAACAATTGAACTGGATTTTTGTGTAACTACAGAAAGATTTAGATATGTACTATGCAGTTAAATCCCCGTTAAAGCCCCGAAAAATCCCCGATATAGCTCATAGCGCTCTTCAACCGCTACGCTGTTCCAGTTTAGCGCAAATGCACAGTAGATCCTCTTTTAGCCCGTTATTTCCCTCCACATCCGCTAAATCAAGGCTTTTTAGCATCTGCTTTAGCAATATCAATATACGAAGCTTGATCTGACTAGTTATCTTTTCAATAAATCAATAAAATTAGTGCAAAGAACTAATTTTAAGCTATAACTGTTCAATATATTATAGAATTCTGTTATAATTATCAAATCTAGTCTATGTAACCACAATATTCTTTTATTTTGTTATATAAGATTGGCTAGTTTCTTCTACATATATAATGTGAGAATGATAATTAATTAATTTTTAATATTTGGTTTCACATCTAATGGACCTTTTGGGGCCTTCGCTATAGCCCCGCTATTTCCTCACTTTATCCATGCTACACCTTTTTGCACCTTCATCGCTATAAAACTGCTAAGCGCTGTAACTGCCCAGGATCTGAAACACTGTAATAACTGTTATACCAGTTTTAACCTCAACTTGGAAGAAATCTTGTAATCATAGTAATATTCACATAAAATTTAAGCAAATGCAGTAATCCTTGGTAGTTCCTCTTTATCTATGAATACCCCCCCAGAAATGTGTAGAACCAAACCCTAATACTTCATAAAAAATATATTTGAGAAGAGGGTTATTTGAGTGAGGTAAAGAATTGTATTAATTAAGATTAGGTTAGGTTTTGGGTTTTTTTATGTCCAGGTTCATTGGATTTCATGTTTAGATTTTAGGCCTTAAGGTATTAGGTTTTTAATCTCATCCACTGAAAACACATCAGCAAGGAAGACTCCAAAAATCATTCAGAACAGGCTCGACAACGTGCCAGGCCAAAAACGTGCATGGCAGGTATATGGATCAACCCATGGGTTGACACAGGGGTTGACCTATATATGAGTTAGGTCGTCCATACACGATTTATTTAATTCTGATTTTCTAATTTAAATATCAAACTTTAACTGATCTTAACTTGTTCATTTTTCGTCTGATTTACGCAAAATAAAGTCTATCCGAATCAGGATTTCATAACGGATGCAATAGTGAAATCCTCTTTGCCCAATTCTGATTATTTTTTTGATTAATATTTATTTTCTCAATTTATTCCTTAATTAATTAATTTGTTAATTAATTTGTTAATTAATTATTGTTTGTTAAAAAATCAGGTTGTTTTATTCTCCCCTCCTTAAAAGATTTCATCCCCGAAATATCTAAGGCTAGAAGAATGTTATCAGCTGTTATCTACACCCATCTACTCAACCATCAACCACCGGTATCCACACATGCAAAGGTGTCGTGTATGTGTCCCTAAGCTAATTTGAATATCAAGCGATCTACTAATACAGTTGACCTTTTTAATGCAATTCATGTTTGTGCCATGCATCCAATATGTATGCAAAAGAATCCTAATGATACATATAAAATTCTATATGTGTGCAACAACTATTCACAAAAATGCAACATCCAAAGTGATGATTCAACCATTTTCCATTCATATTTAAAGTAAATTAAAAGGCGCACTGTAACAACCCGAAAATCTGGGCCAAGTTAAAATTTTTATTTTGGCAATTTTAGCGAATTTTGATTATTTAAAATGAATTATTTTAAATAATATCGACGAGAGAATTTCTTTTGAATAACATTCAATCGTATATAGTTATATAGATCGACGATAGAATATAAATATTTATATATATTTATAAAAGGAATTGAAAATGGCGCGATAGTTCGATAATTCGATTCCAAACTTCAATTGAACATACCGGGTGCAAAACAAACCAGAATTTAGTGAAACCAAAAATAATGGGATCTAATTGGGAATATCTTTCCATCGAATCCTGGAAATCAAAATTTCATAGCGGGAATCAAAAGATATGTCCAGTTGAAAATTCTGAATAGTCGCTATGAAATTCAGGCCCTTTAAAATGGAAATTTTGCAAACGGCCTCGGATTTCGACGAAAACACTTTTGTTGGGTCCGTGATGTAAAATTATTGCTAGGTTCCAAATTTCATAATTTTTCGAATCAATATGTGAGCGTGGCAAAGGAAAACGCATTTGACCAGTTTTAGTTAATTTTAATCGACTGGAAAATAGCCATTTTTCAAATGGTCTCAGAATTCGGCGAAACTAGTTTTGTTAGGACCGTATCGTCAATACGAAGCTAGAAAATATTTTTCGGGAATTTTTCTAGTTAGTATGTGGCCCCGGTAATTTGAAATGTACGTTTAAAATAGTATATATAGAATTATATTTTAATTTGAACGGAAACTGATCGTAACGATCGAATTGGCCTACGTGGCATATCCCATTGTGTTCGGAATGGGGGTAATTAGCTAGGGTGACAATCGTTGGATGTGAATTGGGGATCGGACAAAAATCCCCCTCTTTGAAATAAAATAATAATAATTAAATTAAAATATATAATACCCCCTTTCCTTTACTTGTTTCTCTCTCCCCGTCGATTTCACATCTGAAGAAAAAAAAAGAAAAAAAAACCGCACTACAGATCGATGTCGCCCCCCTCTAGGTCCTTCGCCGCCGCTCCAGGAGGCCACCGCCGCCTCCGATGATCGTGCGCCACCCCCCTCCCAACTCCGACGCCCTTGCTTATCACTCCTCTCTCATCTGAAACCAACCCTAAAACCAACGACGCCCAAACCAAGTCCGACCCCCAAACGACAGCTGACCTCTTCCGCACCACCGCCTCCGCTCCCCCTCCTTCTCCGTCCATCCTCCGACCCCCTCTCCGCCCGCTGCAGCGCGCGTCACCGCGGATCCGGCCCCCCATTTCAATCGGTGAGCAAACTTTCCTTTTTTTTGATTCGATTCAAAATTAAATAGCAGAGTATTGATTTTTAGTTTTATATAATGTTTATATTGGAATGAATATAAAAATTAGATTTTTAGTTAAGAAAAAGGATTAGATTTTTGCTTATATAAAAAGAACGGTTTTTTTTTTATACTAGGAGAGAGCGAGAATTTTATAAGGTGAAGGCGAGATTACTATTAACTAGTGAGTGATGCGGAAAATATGTTTTCTTCGAAATGAAATATATGATTTTCCTTGTATATAAAAAAATATAATTTTTATATAATATAAGTAGTAAAAATATGATTTTTATATATTGAATAGCATAGTAAAAATATGATTTTTATATATTGAATAGCAAAGGAAAAATTCAATTTTTATATATTGAATAGCAAGATAAAAATGTGATTTTTACATCTGTAGTGAATACGGGCAACGAAAGTGAAGAAGGGCGAGAACGGCGAAGATTTCTACCTAAGAAGAGTCGTGGCGTTGGATTAGCAATTCTGTGAGAATTTCTCACCTTTTAATTTAATTTTCTAGTTATAATATATATACTAGGATGCAGACGGTGTTTAGTAGCACCCGACACCCGTCATCCACAGACCATGGATGGCTTGTTTGTTTAATTGTTTAGTTGTGTAGTTGGTTAGATTATTTGGTTTGAATGGAATTGTTTGGTGAAATGAAATTGATTTGATAGATGTGTGAATGGCGTGGGCCTTCACTAGACCGGGGATAAGGCTAGGCCTTGTCCCGTTTCTAGTATCGTGCTGTTATGCCGCCGAAATTTTCTAAAAATAAGTTAGAAAAATAAAGATAACATTTTATTTAATAAATGAACCGAATAGAATATTCATAGGTTGAATAAAATAGTTTGATCATTAAAAATATAATTTTTAACGTGAATGTGAATAAATAAATATTCATTTACAAACCGGACGGTTTGTTTATGTACACCTATTTGAAGGACATTGATTGGGACGATAAATTTTACACATCTCCCAACTGCACAAATAAAAATCTGTGTTTGATTGCTTGAAACCCCACACGGGTATTGGGATGATATTTGACGTACGCTAATCCCGATTGTTTAGTTGTATGTCGATCGATTGATTGACAGGCTGTTATAAGCATTGAATATTTATATTTGATGCTTATACAGTGTAGAATGCACTTTGGATGATGGTTGATTATTCATCGTTGTTGATATATACATGTGTTGTAGAAAATCCATATAATTAACATTATATGGTAATTGATTGGGCCTCATTCGAGTTTTAAAATAGAAATATTTGAAGAAAAAAAATTTGAAATATAATATTTGAAAATAGGAATATATGAAGCCGTATTGATTAGATTGACGCCACTTTGACGTGAACGATATTTATATCGATTTTATTCATTTTATAATGAATATCGAAAGTGATTTCAAAATCTGATATTTTGAAAAGAATTGAATATAAATGAATTCGAATTGAAATTGAATATAAATGAATTCGAATTGAAATTCAATATAAATGAATTCGATTT
This sequence comes from Allium sativum, assembly GCA_030737875.1. Taxonomy (NCBI): domain Eukaryota; kingdom Viridiplantae; phylum Streptophyta; class Magnoliopsida; order Asparagales; family Amaryllidaceae; genus Allium; species Allium sativum. The sequence goes on from CM060912.1 coordinate 312,214,889, forward strand.
GAAATTGAATATAAATGAATTCGAATTGAAATTGAATATAAATGAATTCGAATTGAAATGGAATAAAAATGAATTCGAATTGAAATTGAATTGAATTGAAAACGAACTGAAATTGAATTAGAAATCTATTTGAATTGAAATCAATTTGAAATGAATTTAAAATGAATTTAAATTGGAATCTTCAATTTTGATTTGAAATTGAATATGAAGTTGAAACCGTTTTGAAAATGAATTTAAAACGATTTATAAAGCACGTTTTGAATTGAAATCGACGAAGTATATATTATATATATTATATATATAATATAATGGCCTGAATAGAACGCGCCGCGCCGCGGCAGTTCGCGAATTTCGACCATTGACTTCGAACGGATATTACGGGAGATCCGACCGTCGGATTCTCCTAAAACCGGAACCGTTGGGTTCGCATCGAAAAGAGCTTTCTAACGAATGTGAGAAATTTGAAATCTAACGGTTAGATTTGGAATTATGTCCAAATCAAATTTGAAAAAGGTCGCTGTAAGTGCAGTTCGATGGCCGTTGATGGAAATCGACCGTACGGGCCTTGATAAAATTATTAAAAATAGTAATAATTTGTGTAAAATCATAAGAAATGATTTGGGAAAAATCAGGATGAAAAACTCCATATTTGAAAAGATAAAAATAGATTTTTATCGAAATGAACTAGTTTTGAACTAGAATTATAATTCTATTTATTTTTAAATAAATAAATTGAATTTAAAAAGGGTTTTAAAAGTAACCAGAATTTCCAACAATTGAATTTGAATGGATTTGAATCGAAATTGTCTTTGGAATATTTCGATGTTGGATTTCGTGATTATACAGATATTGTTATGGAAATTTGAAAGATATATTTGTATCGTTATTTCCAATATGATATTTGTTAGTCGTAGAATTTGATATTGAATATAAGCCGATATATTTTCTATCCAAAGCCTTGTATTTAATATCAAATGTGATTTGGGTTTGTCGTGAATGGTGTCTTGACTAACACTGTTCTTGAACCTAGTTGAGAAAAGATTAAATCTTTTTATTTAGATTTAATGAAGTGTACCAATTAAATAATATTTAATTGAATTGACATTGATTTTTGGGTTTATCGTGGACAGTGTTTTAAATAACACTCGTTCTTTAACCCGATAATTAATGGAATGTGGTTTTGGGTTTATCGTGAACCGTGTTTTAAATGACACTGATTCTTTAACCCCGTTAAAGATTAAAACTAAGTGGAGTTTTAATGAATCTTTAATTAGATTGAAATGATCGAGAATGGAGTAGCACCAGTTTTGCTCCAGGCGATAGTTAAATCTTTAATTAGATTTGAACGTGAAATGGTAATTGAATTTACCGATAACACCGTGGTGTTAGATATGAAGTATTACCAGTTTTACTTCATGGGATGAATAGGTTGGGATTGGGAAATTAAAACAAATGATTACTTCGGTAAGGTTCGCTAATCCCGACTAGTTTGAATTGATATTCAAAAATAGATTAAAGAATAAATTTAAAGGATTTATCTTTGATAAAATTAATGGGAACCTTTCCCTATGAATGTGAAATTTAGAAACTAACTGTCGGTTAGCTAAGCAGAATGGTTTCCTGGATTTTGATCTGATGTTGGTTTCGTCCTTCGGGGTTAATATTTGGGGAATTATTCTCTTGATTAATTTACGGTTAGTGACTGATGAATTGGAATGAGGCGTATGTTGTGTTTGTGTAACACTTATTTAAAATATACGCGAGTTATTCGGGAAGACCGGGTTTATCCCATTCTGAATAACTGATACGACGATAAGTCGAAGATGAAGACGATGGTCGAAGACCGGAGGTCTTCACGTCGTTTGGGTGATTACTGATGATCATGATTGGGCTGTACACCCAAGAAGATGGAAACAGTTGGTGATCGTCCAGACGTACTTGGAGATCGATGGATATGCGGGGTACTAGGTGCCTCCGGTTTCGTTCAGACCCAGAACGGACTTGTAAATGGACTGTGTGTCTGATATTGGATTTTAGTCTGTGTAATTGATTTCTATTAAATATATATCTGTTTGGCGGTGGAGAATTTATTCTCTTGCTTAACGCCCTTCTCTGAGACGTACGAGCTCAGGGGTTATATATTGATGGATATCAATCGCATGGAGTGAATTGCCTGTGTGGCATGCTAAGATGCAAATGATCAAGGCTTCTGTTGAAAAGCAAAGTCTTGTGGTTGATGATCGAAGCACGGCCTTTGTGGCGTAGCTTTGTGTAACGTTTACTTCGCGAGTTTCGCACCCCGGTTGTGAACCAAAAACGGGAGAGGACCTCAGGAAGGGCATGCGTTTCCTTCCAGCTAGGGTGGTGTCAGTGACCTACCAGCCCTCACATTTATATACTTTTCACCTGTGTGGTTTTTGCTGTTGCGAGGCGCCTCAGTTAGATCGGACGATCCGGGTCCGATGGAGCCATTCGTTGGCTCATTTACGCCCCAAAAGGCGGGGAAACGTAGTGTTCAGGCATTTTAATCCACATCGGTGGACCGGCCCTGTCGCTCCAAGGCTTGACTGAGTACTTGCCTGAGACATGGGCTAGATTGTCTCGAATCGGTAGAGGACGATCCTTGGCCTCGGTTCATAGATGGAAATCCAACGTCCAAATACGTGACATTTGCGGTTTTAATTGTAGAACTAGTATGGCGTCATGATATATGGTACCCATGCCGCCTATGATTGATACTTGTGATTGGAAGTTGTTTTAAACACTATACACTTATTATAGTATCAAATAATCTTTTTAAACGTATCAAGCATTATTTGGCTGTTATAAGGGAAAACCCTATCACCCGGCTTGCATTGCATTGTGTGATAGGACCTGGGTCTTATAACAGCTTCATTTTTCTTTATTTACCATTGCACCGTTTGTTTTATGCACTGGTATTCTTGGGAGGAAACCCGTTTCGTGTTATACGGTGTGGTCCCTTGATTTACCTAACTTTAAAAATAAAGATTGATAACTGTTTTAGTTCTCACACCAGTCACATGATTGACCTGGAGTTTATTGTTTTAACCTAAACTCTGGGTGCCCCTATTTTGACACGGGCAGCTAGTAGTTTTGGTTTTGCAGATTTATATTCACAGGATCCTGGTTTACAGCTGGAACGATATCCGAAAAGCTTTGTATCCGTATATCTACTTCTAGTTGTGTATTGTATTATTTTCCGCTGCTATGTATTTAAATGTAATTTAAATCTCTGATGTTTCTGTGTAATATTCATTTATACTCTGTATATTCTTGTAATCTGATGCATTGTTGTAACATACTATGAAATGTTCTTCCGTGTGAGTTCTATTTTGTGGCTTGTTCTCGAACTATCCGCGCTTTCCTCAACGGGGAAGTTACGGGTTTTCATAGTTGGTATCAGAGCTTTGGTTTACAAAGCAGAGAACAAGGCACATTAGAACCGAACGAAAGAATTCATCAGATGATTGGATTAGTAATATCCAATGGGAATGACTCGTTAGAGATGGGATCAGTAGCATCCTAGAATGAGTGTGAAGAGTATATTTTTAAAATGAAAACAAATTTTGTTTTGAAAATTTAAATCAACTATTCGTATTTGATTATTTATTCTATATTGATCGGGACAATCCGATATATAAAGATTTTGCATATATGTCTTGCAAACGTGTATTCGAAGTTTTAATATACTGGATAGTTGTAGAATCATACTCTAGTTGCCCGGGGATAATTCTGGTGATGGGGCACTGTCGCCAGTATTTATTTTCGAGTAACGAAAGTGAGATTTCTATATTTCGTATTGACTGGTGTGAGAACCGAAATTAGATAGGGCTTATTGTTGTGATTTGACATCAAAAATCTGATTTTTTTTGACTATATATCAAAGTTATGCATTTGAAACTCTAGTTCACTAATTGATTGATGGTTGTGCTTTTTGATTACTGTTTGTTAATTGATAATTTTGAACCATTATGCCCAACTGAATCAAATATTGAATTGTATTGAAAATTAGTCGCATTTGCTTGCATATATTTGTACTTACATTGAACAGGTCATAGCAAGGAGGCTAGAGTAGAGAATAAAATTTGTTTGCCCGACAAATAGGTACATGTTTACTATAATTTACTGTTTTGTTTGGGTGATGATGATTTTATGAGCCTATTGGCTAGCCGCTTGGCTTTTTCTTTTTCTTTTTGAGATCAGAAGGCTTATATGGCAATTTCAGGATTTTCCCGTGGCTCCCGGTGCAGGGGAGGTTATGGCGAAATTTTTCGAAAATTTAGGGTGTTAGCCAAATTTTTGAAATTTTTGAAAATTCTCAGAAACTGAAAAGTTAGAGAATGGAAGCCAGATCGAACGTAGAGTTGATTAAACAAACCACTTTCGACTTTGTTCCTTTTCGGGGACGAAAAGTTTTAAGTGGGGGAGATTGTAACAACCCGAAAATCTGGGCCAGTTTAAAATTTTTATTTTGGCAATTTTAGCGAATTTTGATTATTTAAAATGAATTATTTTAAATAATATCGATGAGAGAATTTCTTTTGAATAACATTCAATCGTATATAGTTATATAGATCGACGATAGAATATACATATTTATATATATTTATAAAAGGAATTGAAAATTGCGCGGTAGTTCGATAATTCGATTTCAAACTTCAATTGAACATACCGGGTGCAAAACAAACCGGATTTTAGTGAAACCAAAAATAATGGGATCTAATTGGGAATATCTTTCCATCGAATCCTGGAAATCAAAATTTCATAGCGGGAATCAAAAGATATGTCCAGTTGAAAATTCTGAATAGTCGCTATGGAATTCAAGCCCTTAAAAATGGAAATTTTGCAAACGGCCTCGGATTTCGACGAAACCACTTTTGTTGGGTCCGTGATGTAAAATTATTGCTAGGTTCCAAATTTCATAATTTTTCGAATCAATATGTGAGCGTGGCAAAGGAAAACGCATTTGACCAGTTTCAGTTAATTTTAATCGACTGGAAAATAGCCATTTTTCAAATGGTCTCAGAATTCGGCGAAACTAGTTTTGTTAGGACCGTATCGTCAATACGAAGCTAGAAAATATTTTTCGGGAATTTTTCTAGTTAGTATGAGGCCCCGGTAATTTGAAATGTACGTTTAAAATAGTATATATAGAATTATATTTTAATTTGAATGGAAACTAATCGTAACGATCGAATTGGCCTACGTGGCATATCCCATTGTGTTCAGAATGGGGGTAATTAGCTAGGGGTGACAGTCGTTGGATGTGAATTGGGGATCGGACAAAAATCCCCCTCTTTGAAATAAAATAATAATAATTAAATTAAAATATATAATACCCCCTTCCTTTACTTGTTTCGCTCTCCCCGTCGATTTCACATCTGAAGAAAAAAAAGAAAAAAAACCCGCACTACAGATCGATGTCGCCCCCCTCTAGGTCCTTTGCCGCCGCTCCAGGAGGCCACCGCCGCCTCCGATGATCGTGCGCCACCCCCCTCCCAACTCCGACGCCCTTGCTTATCCCTTCTCTCTCATCTGAAACCAACCCTAAAACCCACGACGCCCAAACCAAGTCCGACCCCCAAACGATAGCTGACCTCTTCCGCACCACCGCCTCCGCTCCCCTCCATTCTCCATCCATCCTCCGACCCCCTCTCCGCCCGCTGCAGCGCGTGTCACCGCGGATCCGCCCCCCCCCCCCCCCCCCATTTCAATCGGTGAGCAAATTGTCCCTTTTTTTTGATTTGATTCAAAATTAAATACCAGAGTATTGATTTTTAGTTTTATATAATGTTTATATTGGAATGAATATAAAAATTAGATTTTTAGTTAAGAAAAAGGATTAGATTTTTGCTTATATAAAAAGAACTGTTTTTTTATACTAGGAGAGAACGAGAATTTTATAAGGTGAAGGCGAGATTACTATTAACTAGTGAGTGATGCGGAAAATATGTTTTCTTCGAAATGAAATATATGATTTTCCTTGTATATAAAAAAATATAATTTTTATATAATATAAGTAGTAAAAATATGATTTTTATATATTGAATAGCATAGTAAAAATATGATTTTTATATATTGAATAGCAAAGGAAAAATTCGATTTTTATATATTGAATAGCAAGATAAAAATGTGTTTTTACATCTGTAGTGAATACGGGCAACGAAAGTGAAGAAGGGCGAGAACGGCGAAGATTTCTACCTAAGAAGAGTCGTGGCGTTGGATTAGCAATTCTGTGAGAATTTCTCACCTTTTAATTTAATTTTCTAGTTATAATATATATACTAGGATGCAGACGGTGTTTAGTAGCACCCGACACCCGTCATCCACAGACCATGGATGGCTTCTTTGTTTAATTGTTTGGTTGTGTAGTTGGTTAGATTATTTGGTTTGAATGGAATTGTTTGGTGAAATGAAATTGATTTGATTGATGTGTGAATGGCGTGGGCCTTCACTAGACCAGGGATAAGGCTAGGCCTTGTCCCGTTTCTAGTATCGTGCCGTTATGCCGCCGAAATTTTCTAAAAATAAGTTAGAAAAATAAAGATAACATTTTATTTAATAAATGAACCGAATAGAATATTCATAGGTTGAATAAAATAGTTTGATCATTAAAAATATAATTTTTAACGTGAATGTGAATAAATAAATATTCATTTACAAACCGGACGGTTTGTTTATGTACACCTATTTGAAGGACATTGATTGGGACGATAAATTTTACACATCGCCCAACTGCACAAATAAAAATCTGTGTTTGATTGCTTGAAACCCCACACGGGTATTGGGATGATATTTGACGTACACTAATCCCGATTGTTTAGTTGTATGTCGATCGATTGATTGACAGGCTGTTATAAGCGTTGAATATTTATATTTGATGCTTATACAGTGTAGAATGCACTTTGGATGATGGTTGATTATTCATCGTTGTTGATATATACATGTGTTGTAGAAAATCCATATAATTAACATTATATGGTAATTGATTGGGCCTCATTCCAGTTTTAAAATAGAAATATTTGAAAAAAATATATTTGAAATAGAATATTTGAAAATAGGAATATATGAAGCCGTATTGATTAGATTGACGCCACTTTGACGTGAACGATATTTATATCAATTTTATTCATTTTATAATGAATATCGAAAGTGATTTCAAAATCTGATATTTTGAAAAGAATTGAATATAAATGAATTCGAATTGAAATTGAATATAAATGAATTCGAATTGAAATTGAATATAAATGAATTCGAATTGAAATTGAATATAAATGAATTCGAATTGAAATGGAATAGAAATGAATTCGAATTGAATTGAAAACGAACTGGAATTGAATTAGAAATCTATTTGAATTGAATTCAATTTGAAATGAATTTAAAATGAATTTAAATTGGAATATTCAATTTTGATTTGAAATTGAATATGAAGTTGAAACCGTTTTGAAAATGAATTTAAAACGATTTATAAAGCACGTTTTGAATTGAAATCGACGAAGTATATATTATATATATTATATATATAATATAATGGCCTGAATAGAAGCGCCGCGCCGCGGCAGTTCGCGAATTTCGACCGTTGACTTCGAACGGATATTACGGGAGATCCGACCGTCGGATTCTCCTAAAACCAGAACCGTTGGGTTCGCATCAAAAAGAGCTTTCTAACGAATGTGAGAAATTTGAAATCTAACGGTTGGATTTGGAATTATGTCCAAATCAAATTTGAAAAAGGTCGCTGTAAGTGCAGTTCGATGGCCGTTGATGGAAATCGACCGTACGGGCCTTGATAAAATTATTAAAAATAGTAATAATTTGTGTAAAATCATAAGAAATGATTTGGGAAAAATCAGGATGAAAAACTCCATATTTGAAAAGATAAAAATAAATTTTTATCGAAATGAACTAGTTTTGAACTAGAATTATAATTCTATTTGTTTTTAAATAAATAAATTGAATTTAAAAAGGGTTTTAAAAGTAACCAGAATTTCCAACAATTGAATTTGAATGGATTTGAATCGAAATTGTCTTTGGAATATTTCGATGTTGGATTTCGTGATTATACAGATATTGTTATGGAAATTTGAAAGATATATTTGTATCGTTATTTCCAATATGATATTTGTTAGTCGTAGAATTTGATATTGAATATAAGCCGATATATTTTCTATTCAAAGCCTTGTATTTAATATCAAATGTGATTTGGGTTTGTCGTGAATGGTGTGTTGACTAACACTGTTCTTGAACCCAGTTGAGAAAAGATTAAATCTTTTTATTTAGATTTAATGAAGTGTACCAGTTAAATAATTTTTAATTGAATTGACATTGATTTTTGGGTTTATCGTGGACAGTGTTTTAAATAACACTCGTTCTTTAACCCGATAATTAATGGAATGTGGTTTTGGGTTTATCGTGAACCGTGTTTTAAATGACACTGATTCTTTAACCCCGTTAAAGATTAGAACTAAGTGGAGTTTTAATGAATCTTTAATTAGATTGAAATGATCGAGAATGGAGTAGCACCAGTTTTGCTCCAGGCGATAGTTAAATCTTTAATTAGATTTGAACGTGAAATGGTAATTGAATTTACCGATAACACCGTGGTGTTAGATATGAAGTATTACCAGTTTTACTTCAAGGGATGAATAGGTTGGGATTGGGAAATTAAAACAAATGATTACTTCGGTAAGGTTCGCTAATCCCGACTAGTTTGAATTGATATTCAAAAATAGATTAAAGAATAAATTTAAAGGATTTATCTTTGATAAAATTAATGGAAACCTTTCCCTATGAATGTGAAATTTAGAAACTAACTGTCGGTTAGCTAAGCAGAATGGTTTCCTGGATTTTGATCTGATGTTGGTTTCGTCCTTCGGGGTTAATATTTGGGGAATTATTCTCTTGATTAATTTACGGTTAGTGACTGATGAATTGGAATGAGGCGTATATTGTGTTTGTGTAACACTTATTTAAAATATACGCGAGTTATTCGGGAAGACCGGGTTTATCCCATTCTGAATAACTGATACGACGATAAGTCGAAGATGAAGACGATGGTCGAAGACCGGAGGTCTTCACGTCGTTTGGGTGATTACTGATGATCTTGATTGGGCTGTACACCCAAGAAGATGGAAACAGTTGGTGATCGTCCAGACGTACTTGGAGATCGATGGATATGCGGGGTACTAGGTGCCTCCGGTTTCGTTCAGACCCAGAACGGACTTGTAAATGGACTGTGTGTCTGACATTGGATTTTAGTCTGTGTAATTGATTTCTATTAAATATATATCTGTTTGGCGGCGGAGAATTTATTCTCTTACTTAACGCCCTTCTCTGAGACGTATGAGCTCAGGGGTTATATATTGATGGATATCAATCGCATGGAGTGAATTGCCTGTGTGGCATGCTAAGATGCAAATGATCAAGGCTTCTGTTGAAAAGCAAAGTCTTATGGTTGATGATCGAAGCACGGCCTTTGTGGAGTAGCTTTGTGTAACGTTTACTTCGCGAGTTTTGCACCCCGGTTGTGAACCAAAAACGGGAGAGGACCTCAGGGAGGGCATGCGTTTCCTTCTAGCTAGGGTGGTGTCAGTGACCTACCAGCCCTGACATTTATATACTTTTCACCTGTGTGGTTGTTGCTGTTGCGAGGCGCCTCGGTTAGATCGGACGATCCGGGTCCGATGGAGCCATTCGTTGGCTCATTTACGCCCCAAAGGGCGGGGAAACGTAGTGTTCAGGCATTTTAATCCACATCGGTGGACCGGCCCTGTCGCTCCAAGGCTTGACGGAGTACTTGCCTGAGACATGGGCTAGATTGTCTCGAATCGGTAGAGGACGATCCCTGGCCTCGGTTCATAGATGGAAATCCAACTTCCAAATACGTGACATTTGCGGTTTTAATTGTAGAACTAGTATGGCGACATGATATATGGTACCCATGCCGCCTATGATTGATACTTATGATTGGAAGTTGTTTTAAACATTATACACTTATTATAGTATCAAATAATCTTTTTAAACGTATCAAGCATTATTTGGCTGTTATAAGGGAAAACCCTATCCCCCGGCTTGCGTTGCATTGTGTGATAGGACCTGGGTCTTATAACAACTTCATTTTTCTTTATTTAGCATTGCGCCGTTTGTTTTATGCACTGGTATTCTTGGGAGGAAACCCGTTCCGTGTTATACGGCGTGGTCCCTTGATTTACCTAACTTTAAAAATAAAGATTAATAACTGTTTTAGTTCTCACACCAGTCACATGACTGACCTGGAGTTTATTGTTTTAACCTAAACTCTGGGTGCCCCTATTTTGACACGGGCAGCTAGTAGTTTTGGTTTTGCAGATTTATATTCACAGGATCCTGGTTTACAGCTGGAACGATATCCAGAAAGCTTTGTATCCGTATATCTACTTCTAGTTGTGTATTGTATTATTTTCCGCTGCTATGTATTTAAATGTAATTTAAATCTCTGATATTTCTGTGTAATATTTATTTATACTCTGTATATTCTTGTAATCAGATGCATTGTTGTAATATACTATGAAATGTTCTTCCGTGTGAGTTCTATTTTGTGGCTTGTTCTCGAACTATCCGCGCTTTCCTCAATGGGGAAGTTACGGGTTTTCACACGCACACATCCATATGCAATATGTAAGTGTCTAAGTTTAATCAATCCCTAATCTAGTGCTTAGTGTGTGTATACGAATCCACTAGCACACACTTGCACCCACTTGCACCCATCAAACATAACATGTCTCAAACACATGTCTCAACCAAATACTATCATTTCTATACTCAATTCCTATGATCTACACTTCCCAAGGACATACTAAAAGGAAGTCCTAATCAAAGGAAGAATCTATTGATAGAATATCAAAGAGGAAATACTTGCCAAAGAACACAGTTAAGAAACTTGAAAATTCCCTATGAGATAAAAGATTTTATAGCCCAGTCTGATAGTATCATCTTAAAAACGTTGAGTTGTTTTAACCAATTCCTCAGTATAGTCCTACTATCTCATCCATCCTAGTTACTTCAAGGAGAAATATCTCCAGTGAATTAATCCAAAAGCATACCTTAATCTTACAAGTAAAGTCACACTTTTCCTCTTTCCATCCTCAAATTTCTAGTCTTTGTTTACCCATCTTGTGTTCCTTGGCTGGTTCCACTTATATTGTCTAACCCCATAAAGACTTATCTTCTACCCCACTTTCTATATATATATATACACACATATTTTTTTCTAAAACCTTACTTAAAAATATTAATAAGGCAAAATTTCAATTACAAAAATTTGTTTTCGAAATATATATATATAGTTGTTTACATGAAATTCCCAAAAATACAAATTTCATATCCAAAACACAGTAGCCCTTCTGGATTCCTGTTTCTTAAAACTTTATACATATGCAGTTTCGATTCAAAGTGGTTCCATAAATTTCCATAAACACCTCCTTGTTACACTCTTGCCTTGGGACACAATTATCCATTTGAAATCTCTATATTCTCTTTATTCACTTAATTGTTAACCAAACCTTTTACTTTCCTTAGTTCTGTGGTTGTACAAAGATTTAGTCAGAACTTCTGAAATCTACTTCTTTTGTCCAATCAAAATTTTGGTAAGCATCGAATCTCAATAATGTGCCTTAAATGATAAATTCATATCCAATCTTAAGATACAATTTTAGGTTGAATTTCTTGGCTTTACAAAATATTCCCATGAATGTTAAATGAACTTTTAAACTTCCAAAAAGCCAGAAATTGTTAACCACGTATTCAATATATTTTCCTTGTCTCAAAGCCTTAATTCCTAGTGAGGAAAAAATTAACCAGCAACTTATGGTTATTGAAAACTCGGACTTCTCATATAATAAGTAATGGTCTTTCTCTTATTACAAACTAATGGTAATTAATCCGAGATGACTACTCTTGTAGGTTTTCTTACCACTGTTACTTTAATAGAATAGGTACAAGTTAGCCAACAACTATTTCAAAAATCCGTTGGACGCTCTACGAACACCCTTCGTTTATATGTTTCTTTTTCCACTACTCAGAACTTGTCAGAAATCACAAGCAAAAAATCTTATCATAGGGAATATCTAGCTCTTAGTTCTTTCTAAAAGATCATAAAAATGTTCCTTTCCACACAATTCACTATTGACTACTACTAAACTATGGGAACTATTCATCTTTGAAGCAAAGACGAATGACACTTCTAATCAAAAAATACTTACGCTCATTAATCAATTTACAAGAAATTCCCTATTTGGCTTTTTCCAAAAATATTTTTAATACAACTGAAGTCCAAATACATGCGAAAAGTTCCAACATAAGGGCCACACTATTCTTTTCAAAAGATATGGTTTAGGGAGTAAAATATTCCAGTCAAAGGCATAAAACTCAACCCTCACTTATGATCCAAAAATCATATGCTTTATCTAGAATGCTACAAGTTTAAATTTGTTAGACACAGATCCGAAAATCAGTCTCTCTCTCTCCTAGAGATAATCTTTTAATCACTTACCATATCCAAAATATGTGGCACCAAGAGAACTAAATCGATACTGCCTAGATATGCACTAAGGAAAATTAGGAATATCAACATGACTGACCTTTCGGGTCACAAGAAGTCTCCAAGATTAGTCCATCGATAACTTAGGCTGACCATTTTCTTCTTACAGTCAAAATAGCCCCCAACTGGCTAACTAATTCATCCTCAAAATTTTCCTACTTAAAAACCTTAGAATTAAAGCACTTCAATCGAACTCTACTACCAATGCAAAATTTTGGGATAATCAATTATATGGTTGATATATCTAGACCCAAAACTACCCCATACCCGGAAATTCAACAAACATCCCATAAATGAAGATTTCTAGTTTCAACCACAACTCACTACAGATAATCAGACAGATCTCCTTACGGGGTTCAGAAACTACTACTTGGCTTAAATGCAAAACAATCAACTGTTGCTATTACTGTACCTTCGGGGATTTACCATATCTGTAAAGGACCACCTCATTAGGCCTACAATATAGATGCTCAAATTTTCTCATCGTGACTATGGCTCCACGCAGCCACCCTGACCAACACATCAAAGGAAAAGGGAAAAAAATTTCTAAACCGTATAGGAAAACAAGAAAGAACTAAAGATAATAGCATTCTTTCTTTCACTAACCCTTGCTTTCTACTATTCCTCAATCATCTTTGATCATCCCATTTCCCTATATCCTTTCGGCATTTGATCTTTCACTTTCCATCCATAAATTTACCTTTTTAGAAGTTCCCTAATTGATTGGTTACCGAAAAATTAAAAAAAAAAACTATTTCCATAGTATAAGACAATTTATTTTATAGAATTCCGTAATTGCAAGATATTTCTTTTAATTATCTTTAAATTGGCGGATAGTGTGCAATATGGCAAAAGCCCATATTCCTCAGCAATCCATTCATTCTTGCAATGACGTTCTCCATGTTAATTTCAAACCATACTATGGAAATACATCTTTTTTTCTTGACCAATCAATCTAGATTATTCTTAACTTCCAAACTACCCTTTTATCACTAAACTAATAAAGCTGTTCCATTCATGATTAACTTTTTTCAATAGTTGTCAAGCAATAAGTACCTTTCTAAGCTCGACTTTTCCCAATTACTGAGCTAAACGGGTTTGTCCATTAATAAAAAAATTCAACCTATGAAGAAAAATTTAGACAGAATGCCTTATAACTCAACTAAAAAGATAAAGGTTCAAAACTCGAAAGAGTCAAAGGAAGGTTGTAACTAACTATAGAGGATATTTTATTTTCAAAAGTAACTTTTGATTTCTGAAAAATGTGTTTTCTCTTGAAAATACTTTCTTTTAAAATAAAACTTTCGTTATATTGTTAACTTTAGGCTTTGATACCAAATGTAATACACCACGATCCATAATATCACCCGTATGAGGATTTCATTGAAAATATAGAGCATTGTAGGAATAAAGGCATAAAACATCGGAGAGACTAAGATTTCAGAAGACATAAAATAACAAATTAACAACGTAAGAAGAAACTTTCATTTTTAAATAAAAAACCTTCTTTGCTTCAATTAACCAAATATTTACAAAGTATCATGTCTCAAAATCTCAGTCAAAAACAACATCAGAGTAAAATAGTATTATCCCCCAAATAGCCAAAAAGATACAACTTAACCTTGGAAAGAGAATAAGGAGTAATCCATCTTTTGTAGAAATCTTTCACGATAAAATCAACAGAGAAATATGAACTATACACTTTCTCCCTGTAAGCCTTGGGGGAAAGAAAAGATAAAGGAAGAAAGGAAATGGGTCAGACATAAAGTTCGGTGAGTTGCTACGATTACCAGCTCGACTATTAAGTTAAGGAAAATAGATAAACAGTGTTCTAGTGTCATAAAAGGGTAAGTGTCTGTGCACATTTAAAGGTGAACAATTACTAATATGAAATGACATAAAGGATGGACTATTCTTATCCAAAATACAGTAATGCTAGTAGTGATCATATTCAAATGGATTGATTGTTTTGTAATTCTAAAATTTCGAACCGGAATAACCTGTGCTAGCTATGGAATCCGAGGTTATCAGTCTCGAACCCATCAACTAAAAGGACACAGCCTAAATCATGGGCGTTACAACATCTTATCTGCCCTGTTCGTAACGATGTATGCTCATTGTTCTACCGAAACATGCTGGTAAGCACCTGTTTTTGAACCTCTTGCTATCTAGATCAGTAAAGCGTGCCCTAGCCTCTACCTAGTGTGAGGCCCCGATGATAACTACAGGGATACTGATTGATACGGGTTCCACACAAGCAAACATTTGACACAAATCACCCCTAGACTTGGTTCCCAAGTTATAATTAGGATTTCTATAAGCCCCTTATATCTCACCAGAATGTCTCCCTTAGCTTATTAATCATAGGATTTTAACTTAACATGTTTAAGTTCATTAAAAAGCCGAATATAACCTCATGTTATATTCCTAGGTTGTAATTAACATTTCTAATGTAATCTTTTTATACAACCCCTTCCCATGAGCCCCTTATATCTCATTGTAATGGACTCCTACCTAGGAGTCCTTTATATCACTAATCGGAACGGACTCATACCTCAACTTATTAATCTATCAATTTTAATTTAATCCATTTAAGTTCATTAATAGGTCCAATATAACAACGTGTTATATTCCTAGGTTGTAATTAACATTTCTAATTAAATGTAATCTTTATATACAACCCTTCCCCATGTCACTTAATGCCATTAATTCTAATTATTCACTTCTTACATGTTTTCTGTTTACATGTTACTTAATGTCCAGTTAAATACAATTAATTCTAATTTACATGTTTCCAAAATATATGTCACTTAATGTCTAATTAAGTGCAGCTAATTCCAATTTACATGTTTTCCAAACACATGTCACTTAATTAAGTGCAATTAACTCCAATTTACATGTTTTTTAATTACATGTTACTTAATGTCCAATTAAATACATTTCATTCCAATTTACAATCCATTATATGAATATAATATTCATCAATTCCTAACATACCCAAAATTGTGCATTTAATGCCCCACTATTACCCCGCTATATCCCCTAGCAGATTACCACCGCTACGTTTTTCTCAAATAGCCTCTGATATAGACTCCCCGCTTTAAGCCTCGTTATATTTCGCTATTCTCGATATATCCAATTATTTCTGCTATATTATGTTATTACCATTATATCTTTGATGAAAGAAATGAATTGGAATTATAAAAATTATGAAGTTAAGTTTTTTAATTGAATTTTTGATTTATATTTTTAGAAACAAAAATATTTTGTATTCTGTAAAATGTAAAATATAATTAAGTTGAATAACAGTTTACATTTATTTACAGATATTTGCACATGTTTTTTGTTTAAAAATAAAGAACGTATTAGTATAGTTAAACAGAGTCCAAGTTTTTCATTTAATTATCATTTTTACATTCATAAAAGCATTATGAAAGAGCTACATGTGTTATTTTAGAGTCATCTACTATATCTTATTATTTCCTTACTTAATCCGTGCTAGAACTTTTGGACCTTTGCCACATTGGTTTGCTAAGCGCTTTAACTACACAGAGGCCGCAAAATCCACTTTTTACAAAATTTCATTATCTTCCAAATATTACAGTTTTTTTGTTGATTACATCTTTTAATCAGATTTCAGCATGCCTCTTTAATACCCATTATTGTATAAATTTCGTAAACCCGATTAATCCCTTTTATACCTTTCTATTATTATTATTATCATCCAATTGCGCTATTATAGTCTCCTCGTGTGGTTTAACCCAATTTGCCCAAAAATTAAAAAGAAAGGTTTAGGCTAAAAAGACCTAAACTCAACGTAAAAAATAAAAAGGAAATGGCCTAGGCTCTCGTATGGCCTAGACTTAGATAGACAGAAGTAGATCTGAAATAAACATAGGGCTAATGATAGAGTTGAAATAAAATTCATACGAAGGACAAAGATGAAATAAAATATAGTAACGGATTTACTTAAAATGGGAAAAAAGGGAAGAATAGGAGCATAAATCAGGAAAAAAAAATTATTTACAAATAAAAGAATTAGGGATAGCTAAATCTGTAAGTAAACAACAAATGAACTAAATCTATGTATAACTACATAAAGATTTAGATCTGAAACACTGTAACAACTATTATACCAACTTTGACCTCAACTTGGAAGAAATCTTGTAACCATAGTAATACTCACATAAATTTAGAGCAAATCCAACAAGCCATGGTAGATCCTCTCTATATATGAATATCCCCCAGAAATATGTGTAGAACCAAAACCCAATATTTCATACAAATTATATTTGAGAAGAGGGTTATTTGAGAGAGGTAGAGAAACTGAGTAGTGAAAATTAGGTTAGGTTTCAGGGGTTATGTAACGACCGCGAGATTTTCGACTCTGAAATCGGCACAACACATCATGTCGACTATTCAAGCAATGGAAATACCAGACCATTAATAGAAAGAAGTTAGAGGGTGAGAAATAGAAAGAAAAATAAAATAAAATAGAAGAAGAAGATCATCACAGATCAGAGTAACACGAATCTCACAGCGGAACAAATAAAATATATTATATAACAACTTTGGAAATACACTGGTAACTGTATGTACATACCATTTTCACATAACATCACAATGGAAACAAACTCTATATATATCTAACTCTTAATCCTCCTGCTCCGAGCTCCTTCAAGTATATATGAAAAATCCCGACTGCTTGACTGCCTATACAAAGTTGGGCACCCAAGAGTTTAGGGGAAAAAAAAACTCTAGGTCACTCATGTGACTGGTGTGAGTAAACTCTAATCATTTCGATTTAACTTTTCAAATCCTTTTCAAAGCAAAATAAAATCGTAAAACTAATCCACACATAAGTACAGATGGTTTTTACCTTACGATAACTCAAAATATTTTTAAAGATCAATATTTTCTGATATTATATTAATGTCTAAATCAAGTAGATATAAATCTAGTTGAACGCTTTCATCTCACGCTCTACATATATAATATACAATCAAAAACCACGGGCTCTTATTGGTAAATGGATTTCCAACTATGACAAGGTATGGAACCACCTTCCGATCAGTGTACTCTAGAAGCGATACACTGGAGTTCAACAAGAACATCTTGTAACTCGGCCACACAAGACTGGCCATTCATTTTGCTTGAATGTTCCGAATATATAATCACCTTATGGTTAGTATACCAACATAACCGTTCCTAGGGGATACAGATTGAAAGAAGTAACAAATATGAATATTCTCTAGATGGTGATAATATACCCTAATTGGGTGCGACATAATTAGCCATGCTGCCTGCCCGATTTCTGTCATATCTCGGTTGATGAGGCTTGAGGTCGTAACCTATACTTTGACAGATTCCTCCATCGTCTACTTTGAATGCCACATCATCATACCCGCCAAATCACAAATTGATTTCCCCAAAAATATCAAGGCTATAAGCCAAGAGAAACGAATTTCTCCGCCACCAAATGTAAATACATTTGAAGAGATCAACTTATGCAATCTATTAGATGTACTCTGTCAGACATCCGTCCATACATGTTGTCCTGGGACTGGACAACCCGAAGGCACTATTCAGTAAACCCATCTTAGGCAATTTCTACCTAGGATTTCTAGAACAGCCCTTGCATAACTCCAACTTCAATTATCTTCATCATATTTACTTTGCAACGCTAATGCTATACGGAGTGTTCTCAGATAATATATCTAATCTCGGTCTCTCTGTATTGAAAACATAAATGGTCAAAAATTTTGATAGCCGGTTATTTAACTATCAAAGGAAAACATGTGTACAAACAATGGTCGTATTCCAATATGGAAAATATTACCGATCAATATTCATTTCTTTTCCCCATTTCCCATTTATTTCTTAAAACCCGTTCTACTTCTCACGATTTTCTTGGAATACGTTTCCATATATTCACAACTCTTTATATTCCCCTATTTTGAAAAAACATGCCCTTAACCCTGGAAAACATTTCCATACCTTATTCGCACATCATTATCCATCAGTCCTTAACCGTAATCAGTAAGAGAACAACCCCCTAAGTATTAACCCCGAAGGCCGAAACCAACATCAGATCGATACTTAGAAAGCCATTTAACATAACTGATCTTCAGTCAGTTTCTAATTTCCTTAACTCCGTTCTTAACTTCTTATTTACACAAAACATTTCCTTTTATAACCATTTAAATCTTGCAAAATGTTTGCTCTACAATCATTATTCACTTTATAACGTGAATACTACTTTTCTATAGAAATCTGGTCTCATTTTATGAAATTATAACTTGATTTATATAAGTATCATTACAATTTAAAATCCCATCTCTTTAGTCCTTTTATAAATTCATATTCTTATTTCACTTTATAAAATCCATTTATAAATCAGTTTCTTGTTAATTATATATCAAGTTTATAACTAAATCCCGATTTCACATTCGATTATAAACTATTGGTTTTTAAACCAAATATTAACTATCTCTTTAATTTCTATGCTTTTGTAATCTATAATTTTTAAAATCAATTATCTTTATTCGACATAGCTGAAATCAAATTACAATTCCTTATGTGTTTATTTCAGTTATCTTTACACTTTGAACATCTAAACAAATTTCATCGTTTCCGTTTAAAACGATTAACCAATATACCCTTTTTAAATTCATCTTATATTTTCAATTTGTTTAATAATAATTTTCCATTTTTATTTCTAACATTTGTTTATAAATCAAACTGCTTGTTTTAGTATAATTATAACAAGTTATTATATTCTACTCCATTTGAAATTCAATTTCTATTTAAAAATTGATTATCCTTCTTAAAACCCCAATTTCCTTTCCAATATATTTGATTATATTTTATGGTATTTGAATACCAATTGTTTCAGGTCAATGTTGTTTAAAACATCCCAAACACACAATAATCAACCATAAATTATCCGTCACATCATATAATACAATATATGAAAAACAACAATAAATTGTTGAGGAATCCAGTTGGATCCCTCTAACATGTTTTCCCTGCATCCACAGATGTTAATCAACATTTATTTCATATCAATATGAAATAAATAATAAACAGAATCCATATTTAACTAATGACTTGTATAAATAACTATACGTGTTATTTTAACCAATTCATCCAAATAGCCATCACACACAACATCCAATCATTTTTATCAATATTGAATAACGTTTATAATATTGTAAAACTGGACAGAGTTAGTGAGTTTACTCACCTTTGTTCGTTAATTGTTAAATAACGATAAACGTTCGGTGGTCATTTCAGACATTTAATTCCGCCATAAATTGAAACGATCTCCAAATCTCTCCAGACTAGTTCCATCGTGTAGCATGCATCAATATGATTCCAACGGATTTGACCGTTCGAAATTCTGATACAGTATGATCAAGATATTAAATTTACAAGTTATATACTATTTTATATAAAATAACTTAGTTTAATTTTTTATGTAGGCTTAACCTTTATTTTCTTCCCGGCCCATCTTCTCGTGCCCGACCTAGTACACGTTTCATTTTGCCGAATCTTTGAACCCCCACTGCACATCTGCTTCCCCACAATGCTTCAAACCCGTTTTACTATTTTCTTTAATTGAACCGGTCTGTCACCTATTTACCCCGATCCGCACTCTCTCTTCGCCATTAATTAAGAAGAACCCACGCCGTTGCAAGGAATATACTCCTTCCCAAAACAAGAATGTCGCAAGCCCCCTATAGTGTTTATTTCCTCCTTCAACCATTCCCATGACCTCAAGCCACGCAACTTCCTACTATTGCCGTGCTTCAACATTCAACACCGCTTTAGTATACAAGGTGCACTCCCATTTCTCCCCTGGCCACACCAATGTGCTCCATCACCACACCTCGAAACAAATTATGAAATGTTAACACGCTCACTGGTTCGCCACAAACAGCCGTGCACACTTCCATCCATGACTCCCACTGTAGCTTTTTGACCCCATTCCCCTTCAATACACCATCCACTCGCGAGTCCATCAACTTCTCCTTGCAGTTTCATGGGATCAGCGCACCATGCATGACTTGAGTCACTTCCCATTTACCACTTCACGTTTGAGCACCCCAAATATGCAGCCCTTCCCAAACCTTCCTGTTATGAAAATTAAGCTCCTCCTATGTACACATTCACCATTTCATATGCCTGCCACCACTTCCACGCACCATGTCGATCCCTCTCCATGAAATGCGACTGTGACGACCCGCCCCGCACCAGCCGACATTTCCATTGAAAGTGCGTTGTGCCAATGTCCAACCAGCACGGGACGGTCACCGAAGAAAGGAAAAAAGGGAATTTAAACAAGCAAGGAACCTGTAGAATGTCTCATAGCGAATGGAATAAAATTTAATAATATCATAGTTGACATAAAACAAGCGAGACAGTGCATAAGATGAAAATTAAACCATAATCATCATAGCAGCGGAAATCCAAAATATAGCTTATGACCTATAACCATTATTACAACTTCTAAATACTATCTCTAAAGCAAAAGAAAGGAAAGGTACACTACTAATGCCCTAAGCAGTGACCATCAACAACATATGGAGAATATATGTAGATAATACGTAGGAGCCTCCTGCTGGTCTTCGGATCAGTTTCTCGTGCATAACCAGCTAACCTGTCTCTTGTCTGCTCGTTTAGGAGCACCCAGAGTAATAAGAAGACACATAAAACTCTGGGTCATACAAAAGTCTGGTATAAGTGTTAAGCAGCAAAGCAGAACAATAACATGTATACTAAACCATACCTGAACCTGCAACCAAAGAGTTAGCACAACATACCGTACAATACTCTAAGGTGCCACTAAACATAAGGTGTAAAGATACAGGGAGGGGGTGTGCATGTCGTAGTGATGTCAAACAATCAAGCATAGCAACCATCCTCACAACTCTCACTCAGTGCGTAAAGCATATGATGTCCACCGCTTTGACCGCCCAAATCCTTTGCTATGATCACTCTGCCCCATGGAGTCACGATGACTCCACTGCGCTGATCCATAGCCAATAATCCTTTGCTATGTCCACTTTTCCCCATGGAGTCATGACAACTCCACTGCACTGGCTCATAGCCTTGCTACGATCACTCTGCCCCATGAAGCCATGATGACTTCACCTCACTGATCTGTAGCCAATACCCGTCTCTCAGTGGTGAATCAAAGCTATAGGCATCGATAACCCCTTTGCACACGTCCCGCAACAAAGCCCAACTCATGAAGTTAACTCGTTGGTTCCCAACTGGATCCTGAATTCTACTTCCTATTTGGACTACCTTTGCATCTCGGGTTTTGGTCATCATCTCCTCTGAATCAGTTCGGTTCTTCACTTCACTTTGCTTCAGATCGTGCTCCTCGAAGTAGTCCTGTCTGTGATCATCCACATCGGGTCGGGTCGGATTTCCCCATCCAAGTCGGTTCAGTTCGGTCCCTCCCTACTCGACCAAGCTCCGGATCGTGGGGCTTCATCGGTTCGTGAAGGGTCATCTGGTCGGCCGCGAGCTTCTCTCCGAGTCGGTTCGGGTCGCACCACTCCACCGGGTCGGTCGTGGTCTTCGGTTCGGGTTCGTGAGCCATGGCATTAGTTTGGCTCGTGCTCCCCAGGTCATAATACGAGCGGGTTGGTTCGGATGAGATGAGGCGGATCAGTTCGTGACTTCAACTCCAGGTCGTGATGCATACTCCACGAGTGGGGTTTGGGGGATCCCATCCGGTCTCTACACATTTCCTGCACTTTGTCCAATGACCTATTTACGCCATTGGACGATATTTTCGACCATTTTATATTTTCTAAACAATCACAAATTATTCCAAATAGTCATAGCAACATGTATAATTGACCACAAACACTAAAACAACAATTCGATATGTCAAAATGGATCAAACATACCCAAAATCCATGTTTTTCCCTTAAGCATGTTTAAGCAAATCTAATGATATGAATACCAAAACTTAACCAAACCAACCAAAATTTTTAATAGAGGCCTAAAACAATATTTCGAAATTTATAAATATTTTTCCAGAATTTAATCATGTATAAATTCACTAATTATCACTAGTTACCCTTAATTAACCGTAATTAGTGTAAAAACACGCTAATCACTCACCTTAGCCACAATAAAATACCAAATCTGAAATTATCCTCTGTTTGGTATTGTTCCCAAGGCTACACAGCAGCTCCAACCTAGATTAGGTGTTGATATGGCTTGATTTGACGTTGCTAAGCTTAATCCTTGATTAGAGAGCGACTTGGGATGAAACTAGAAGGTGGAGGCCATTGTTAGGGTTCATAGGAGGTAAATGACAGCTAGAAAATTGAAATAGAATGAAAACCTAACCCATTTCAGCCTCCCCATAACCCTAATCCCGAAATGGGTTATGGGCCCATTCACTAATCACCTCATTTGGCCCGGTTAAGCAGTTTTTCACCTTCTAAACCTTAATTCAGCCATATCTCCCAAACAGTAAGTCCGTTTTCACATATGGCCACTCTATGGAAACGTAAACCATTATTCGAATATAATGGAAGTTGTTTCACATCAAAACTCCTTTCCAATCAAAAGTTATGGCCGAAACAAGATCAGCTAGGGGCAAAACGGTCATTTAAAAATCGGCAAAAATCATGAACATGGGAAATGGCCCCAATAGTCGTTCCCCAAAGTTACATGACCATACGACTTCGTATGTGAAAGAAATAAATATTCTACGATCCTTCGATGCGTAGAATGCAGGTCGTTACATTCTCCCCCTTTAAGAAATTTCGCCCCCGAAATTCCTTAACTAAGAAAGAAGCAAAGGATCTCGCATGCCTATCAACCATTCACAACAATCAAACTTACAAAACAACAAACAAGTCTATCCTAGCATGTGGAAAACTAAGTCGCAATTAAAATCTTACCAGGCAAAGAGTTCTGGATACGTCTTCCTAATGCTCTCCTCTGTCTCCCAAGTACAGTCATTCTCATTCTCGCTCAACTGAACTTTGACTAGATTCACCGCTTTCCTTCGAAGTTGCTTCGTGTCGTGCTCTACAATACGAATCGACTTGCAGTTCCCAACCGCCTCGGGTTCTACTTCGATATCATCCAACTGATCAGGTGAAATAGTAATATCGTGGTCATGCACGAATTTTCTTAACTGGGAAACATGAAATAAGTTATAAACTCCTGCCATCTTCTCTGGTAATTCAACTTTATATGCCAATTTCCCAATTTACTCGGGAACTAGGAATAGTCCAACAAATCTTGGTGCTAACTTTCCTTTCCTACCAAATCAAATCACGCTCTTTAACGGAGAAATTTTGACAAACACCAAGTCATCAATGGAGAATTTTAGATCTCTTCTCCTCTTATCAGCATAACTCTTCTGTCTATCTTGAGCAGCCTTCATTCGTTGTTGAATAACCTTAATCTTTTCTGAAGTTTCTCTTATCACTTCTGGTCCAAGCACAAACTTCACACCAGTTTCTAACCAACATGACGGTGAGTTGCACGGTCTTCTGTACAAAGCTTCAAATGGAGCCATACTAATACTGGACTGGTAACTATTATTATATGAAAACTCTACTAGATGCAAATGGTCATCCTATGATCCACCAAAATCCGATATGCAAGCTCTCAAGAGATCTTCTAATACTCGATTCACCCTCTCTGTCTGACCGTCAGTTTGAGGATGATACGCGGTACTGAGATGTAATTCTGATCCTAACGCCTCTTGTAAGCTCTTCCAAAATCCACTAGTGAACAATGCATCTCGGTCACTCACAATGCCTTTGGGTATTCCATGAAATCTCACTACCCACTTTATATATAGTTCTGCAAACTTAGTTGTTGTTCTATTCGACTTGACGGGTATAAACCTTGCACTCTTGGTTAATCGGTCCACAGTCACCCAAATGCTATCATGGCCTGATCTAGTTCTTGTTAACCCATCAATGCAATCCATTGAGACTTGTTCCCATTTCCATTCTGGAACTTCTAATGGTTGCAACAAACCACTAGGTTTCTTTTGCTCAGCTTTAACCAACTGACAGTTCATGCATTTGGATATAAACTTCCCAACGTCTCTTTTCATTTCTTTCTAGTAGTAGGTCTGCTTCATGCCTTGATACATTTTGATACCACAGGGATGTATAGTCAGTTTTGAGTGATGAAATTCTCTAAGCACTTCATCTCTCAATCCATTGACATTGGGCACAACTAGTCTTCCATTCTTTCTAAGCCATCTATCTCAATCATGCCCATACTTGTTCATCTCCTCGTCGATACCCATCTCTAATTTGGAGATGATTTCCAATAGGTTAGGATCGTCTCTTTGATTGGAACCGATCCGCTCAATCAAAATGGGTCTGATCGTCAAACTTGCTAATACTTCTGGATCCAATTCGCACTTTGGTCTAAAATCATACCCAGCGATGTACTCCAGTTGCTTCCATTCTAGAAACATGGCCCCTAAACTGGCATGTCTTCTACTCAATGCATCAGCTACCGCATTTCCCTTTCCTGTTGTATATGTGATATCGAAATCATAGGAAGCCAAGAATTCTAACCATCTCTGCTGTCGAAGATTTAGATCCTTCTGAGAGAAAAGATACTTTAACGATTTATGATCGGTACACAACTCGAATCTTTCTCCCAAGAGAGAATGCCTCCACATCTTCAATGCGAACACAATCGCTGCCAATTCCAAATCATGGGTAGAATATCTTTTCTCATGCGGTTTCAGTTTCCAACTAGCATAAGCTACAACCCTACCTCCTTGTATCAATACAGCACCTAGTCCGGTACCACAGGCATCTGTGTATACTGTCATATCTTCATTCCCTTTAGGAATGACTAACACTGGTGCACATGTCAACTTTTCCATTAGACTGTTGAATGCATTCTCGCACTTTTAGTCTTAGACGAAAGCTTGATTCTTCTTGGTCAACTGAGTCAACGGTGCTGTTATCTTGGAGAAGTTTTGGATAACTTACGATAATATCCAGCCAATCCCAAGAAACTTCTTACGTCTGTTGCATTCTTGGGCATAGACCAATCTTGTATCGTAGCCACCTTCGCAAGATCCACAACAATACCATTTTCTGAAACAACATGGCCCAAGAATCTCACTTCCCTCCTCCAAAAGTGACACTTAGAAAACTTTGCTTTTAATTAGTGTTTTCTCAACACCTCCATCACTATCCTGAAGTGTTCCTTGTGTTCTTCCTCTGTCCTCGAATAAACCAAGATATCGTCCACGAATACAAGAAAAAACTTATTCAATTGATCCCTGAATACCCTATTCATAAGATCCACAAAATACGCTGGTGCATTGGTCAACCCGAATGGCATAACCAACCACTCATAGAATCCAACGGCGTCAGAAATGCCGTTTTAGCTATACTCTCAGCTTCCACTCTAAGTTGATGAAAACCTGTCACGAGATCCAACTGGGAGAACACTCTTGCGTCACTCAACTGATCAAACAAATCATCTATACGCGATAGAGGATACTTATTCTTCCTTGTCACCTTATTCAACTCGCGGTAGTCCACACACAGTCGAAGGGAACCATCTGCCTTGGTAGCAAACACAACTGGTGGTCCCCACTCAGAAACACTTCTTCTAATAAATCCCTTCTTCAACAGATCGCTTACTTGCACCTCGAGCTGTTGCTGCTCCCTTGGTGCCATACGACGAAGTGGCATCACTATAGGTCTAGCATCTTTCACTAAATCAATCTGAAACTCAATCTCTCGGTGTGGTGGAAGTCCGGTCACTTCCTCAAAGACGTCCAGATACTGGCCAGCTACGGGCACATCTGACAACTTATCATGCAGGATGTCGAGGGAATTTAGAAAACTAGCCATTACCCCATCACTAGGTAGACCACCAAACACTACCCTCCGCCCATCATCCACTCTAATTGTCACCAAAAACCCTCACAATCTACCACCACCCCGTATCTTTGGAGCCAATCGACTCCCAAAATAATGCCAATCCGAGTAAAGACCAAAACAAAGCAATCACAAACAAACATGCATCCATGACTCGATAAGACCACATTACGACAAATCATGCTAAGTCTAGTTGAACCACCAATCGGGTTCGTCACCGCTAAAGGTCAATCGACTATCTCGGGTTCCAATCCCAACCTATCTACCAGGTCTCTAGATATGAAGGAACGGGAAGCTCCGGTATCAAACAATACTCGAATAGGAACATCATAAACATAAAACATACCTTGAATGACGACATTCTTTCCTTTCTCCGCCGCAGTTGGGGCATTCGACGAAGAAGGAACAACATTAAGAGCATACGCTTTCACAATCTGCTTTTCTTTAGGGGATTGCAGACACTTATCCTTGTGACGTCCCACTTGGCCACAGTTGAAGCACTTCCTGTCCGCTGGCTTTGCTTGACATTCTTAGCATAATGGCCCTTCTTGCCACAGCTAAAGCACTCAACATATTTCTTGTTCTTTTTCTTACCATCCTTAGCTTGGTTCTGACTCTGCTTCCTTTTATTCTGGGAATTATTCTTGCCTCCACCGCTTGCTTGCGGCTTTGGCCCCTTTGCAGATGCGACAGCAACTTCAGTCTTGGATTTAGGATAAAGGCTCTCTGACCTTAATGCTTTCCCAATAATTGATTCAAAAGTCTCATCAATATGGTTTATAAGCCTTTCCCCCAAGTACTGATCTAAACCAGTTATGAACTTCTCGTTCTTCTTCACGGGAGTGTCAATGAGGAATAATCAATACTTCGATAAAGTATCGAACTCAGCAATGTACTCCGAGACTGCTCTACTATTCTTCTTTAGCTCCAGAAATTTCTTAAACAATTCTGATTTCTGAGCAGCTGGAATAAACTTATCACTGAATTGGGCCTTAAATTGATCCCAAGTAACTTGGTCCTCTAGAGTAGCTGCCTTAATAGCATTCCACCAATTCATCGCCCGTCCTTGCAGTTGACGGGATGCTAGCTTTCTCTACATCGCATCCTTAATACCCAAGTCTTCGAAGATATGCTCACAGCTATCCAACCAATCCTGAACTTCTATAGCTGATTCCATCCCGTGGAACGACTTTCCACCAAGACTAGTGTAATCCTTGCATAGCTTGGCGAAATCGGCCATAGGCGCCTGCACCGCTGCACCACCACCATTTGCAGCATTAGGAGCTGCCCTTTGAACATCCCTAAGCATCTCTCTCATGAGGTTAGTGAACATCGTCCTCATATCAGGAGCATTCCCATTATTAGCTCCTCCTCGTATATCGGCTCATCGTTCAATCTGTAAGGAGAAAACGATTAACCATCTCTTCGGTGGTGCCTGTGCAATGCGACTTCATCCTTAAATATACTAATAGTATATATATATAGCTTTTGGAAACCAAAACATCACAAATACACGCTCTCATATACGTACTATCTCTCTCTGGTGTCTTCCCTAGGTTAACTATGCAACCTAGTGCTCTGATACCAAATGTGACGACCCGCCCCGCACCAGCCGACATTTCCAATGAAAGTGCATTGTGCCATTGTCCAACCAGCATGGGACGGTCGCCGAAGAAAGGAAAATAAGGGAATTTGAACTAGCAAAGAACCGTTAGAATGTCTCACGGCGCATGGAATAAAATATAATAATATCATACTTGACATAAAACAGGAGAGACAGTGCATAAGCTGAAAACTAAACCATAATCAACATAGCAGCGGAAATCCAAAATATAGCTTATGATCAAAAACCATTATTACAACTTCAAAATACTATCTCTAAAGCAAAAGAAAGGAAAGGTACACTACTAATGCCCAAAGCAGTGACCATCAACAACACAGGGAGAATATATGTAGATAATACGTAGGAGCCTCGTGCTCGTCTCCGGATCAGCTACTCGTGCATAACCAGCTAACCTGTCTCTAGTCTGCATGTTTAGGAGCATCCTAAGTAATAAGAAGAGACATAAAACTCTGGGTCAGACAAAAGTCTGGTATGAGCGATAAGCAGCAAAACAAAACAATAATAGGTATACTAAACCATACCTGGACCTGCAACCAAAGAGTTAGCACAACATAACATATAATACTCTAAGGTGCCACTAAACATAAGCTGTAAAGATACGAGGAGGGGGTGTGCATGTCGTAGTGATGTCAAATAATCAAGCATAGCAACCGTCCTCACAACTCTCACTTAGTGCGTAAAGCATACGATGTCCACCGCTTTGATCGCCTAAATCCTTTGCTATGATCACTCTGCTCCATGGAGTCACGGTGACTCCACTGCACTGATCCATAGCCACTAATCCTTTGTTACGTCCACTCTGCCCCATGGAGTCATGACAACTCCACTGCACTAGCTCATAGCCTGGCTACGATCACTCTGCCCCCATGAAGCCATGATGAATTTACTGCACTGATCCGTAGCCAATATCCGTCTCTCAGTGGTGAATCAAAGCTATAGGCATCGATAACCCCTTTGCACATGTCCCGCAGCAAAGCCCAACTCATGATGTTAAATCGTTGGTTCCCAACTGGTCCTGAATTCTACTTCCTATTTGGACTAGCTTTGCATCTCCAATTTTGGTCATCATCTCCTCCAGATCGGTTCGGTTCTTCACTTCACTTTGCTTCAGATCATGCTCCTCGAAGTAGTCCTGTCTGTGATTATCCACATCGGGTCAGGTTTCCCCATCCAAGTCGGTTCGGTTAGGTCCCTCCCTGCTCGACCAAGCTCCGGATCGTGGGGCTACATCGGTTCTTGAAGGGTCATCTGGTCGGTCGCGAGCTCCTATCCAAGTCGTTTCGGGTCACACCACTCCACCGGGTCGGTCGTGGTCTTCAATTCGGGTTCGTGAGCCCTGGCATTGGTTCGGTTCGTGCTCCCCAAGTCATAATACGAGCGGGTCGGTTCTGATGAGATGAGGCATATCGATTCCTAACTTCAACTCCAGGTCGTGATGCATACTCCACGAGTGGGGGGTCGAGGGATCTGATCCGTTCTCTGCACATTTCCTGCACTTTGTCCAGCGACATGTTTACGCCATTCGATGGTGTTCTCGACCAATCTAACTTTTCTAAACAATCACAAATCATTCCAAACAGTCATAGCAACATGTATAATTGACCACAAACACTAAAACAATAATTTGATATGTCAAAACAGATCAAACATACCCAAAACCCATGTTTTTCCCCTTAAGCATGTTTAAGCAAATATAATGATAGGATTAGCAAAACTTAACTACCCAAATTTTTTAACAGAGGCCTATAACAATATTTCGAAATTTATAAAAAAAAATCCAGAATTTAATCATGTATAAATTCACTAATTACCCTTAATTAACCGTAATCAGTGTAAAAACACTGCTAATCACTCGCCTTAGCCACAATAAAATACCAAATATGAAATTATCCAGTGTTTGGTGTTTTTTTCCAAGGCTACACAGTAGCTCCAACCTAGATTAGGTGTTGATTTGGTTTGATTTGACGTTGCTAAGCTTAATCCTTGATTGGAGAGCGATTTTGGATGAAATTAGAAGGTGGAGGCCATTGTTATGGTTCCTAGAAGGTAAGTGACAGCTAGAAAACTGAAATAGAATGAAAACCGAACTCATTTCAGTTTCCCCATAAACCTATTCCCAAAATGGGTTATGGACCCATGCACTAATCACCTCATTTGGCCCGGTTAAGCAGTTTTTCACCTTCTAAACCTTAATTCAGCCATATCTCACAAACGATAAGTCCGTTTTTCACGTGTGACCACTCTATGGAAAGCTAAACCATCATTCGAATCTAATGGAAGTGTTTTCACATCAAAACTCCTTTCCAATAAAATGTTATGGCCGAAACAAGATCAGCTGGGGCAAAACGGTCATTTAAAAATCAGCAAAAAACATGAACATGGGAAATGACCCCAATAGTCGTTCCGTAAAGTTACATGACCATACGACTTCGTATGTGAAAGAAATAAATATTCTATGATCCTTCGATGCGTAGAATGCGAGTCGTTACATCGACAGTGTCATTCGAATTCAATTCTCCTAATGCATCTCCCTCCCTAGATCGCACAAGCATAAGAGAAGACCAAATCATATGCTCACGGCTCACCGAAATTCCGTTCCAGTTCTCTTGTACAACTCATAGGTCTCAAGGCATGTGTGCCTTCTAGCTGGAACCCACGTACACTATACATCACATACCAAAGCTCACCTTTCACGTTTCTACTCTCCCTTTTCTCCAATATATTGCGTTCGAACCTCTCCTCTAAATTACTGTAAGCACCAATAATGCACTGCCAAGGCAGACTCACGACATTTTGTTTTAGGATTTTTAGAGAATGATCGAATTTTATTTCGAATTTTTAAAGTTTGATCTGCTTCCATTTTTCATTTCTGGAAACAAAATTAAACAAGCTCGTGTATATATATTTCAGTATATATAGCCGAGGAGACTTCTGTATGAAGCTTAAATTACTTAACAAT
The DNA here is from genome assembly GCA_030737875.1 of Allium sativum. Classification (NCBI taxonomy): domain Eukaryota; kingdom Viridiplantae; phylum Streptophyta; class Magnoliopsida; order Asparagales; family Amaryllidaceae; genus Allium; species Allium sativum. Next base: position 312,245,983 of record CM060912.1, read on the forward strand.
TAAGTAATGATATAGGTGCACGAGTTGTCCAATCTTTTAGAGCAGCTAGCGGATTTTAGATTAGGTTTTATACATTAGCATGTGCGGTGGGATTTTCCTTAGGAGCTAAGTCTTGTTAAATTTTAGGGTGGAGTAGTGTAATGACCCGCATTGGCAGAGCTATTATAATTAATTTATTTAATTATATAAATAGTGATATAGTGAATTAAATGGTCGTGGAATTAAGTAATGATGAATATTTAATAAAAATAATATATTAAATAATATATTTAATTCTGAAATAATCAGAATTGGCTGAAATGACGATATGGTGTGAACTGGATCATATGTATTCAGCTTGGAATTGAATTTGAATAACGAATATATTCAATCGTCGATAGTTGAACGTATAGTTTATAATATAATTATAAACGAGCTCGAAATGGCGCGACAGTTCGCTATTTGGCGATTTGAACTGAAACTGGATATACAGGGTTCGTTTTAAATCAGATTTCTGTGAAACAAAAAACGTGTGGAGCTGGTGGAGTATATCTTTCTAGTGGAAGAGAAATATCGGGATTTCATCGTGTAGATTTTGAGTTATGTCCAAATCAAATTCTCAGAAATGCAGCGCCCTGACCATAACGATTTAATTATATTTTATATAAGGATTTAAATAGAAATCGAACATCGATATAACTCTGACGATGTGATATCGAGTTGTAAATCCATATAGGAATATTCCGAAGCTGTACGGTATTCCATGTGAATATAGACATTAATATTAATTTTTTTAATATTAAATTTAATTATATTTAAATATATTTATATATTTAAATAGGCTATTTAGAGCTTTAAAAATAGTCACTTTTGCAAACGAGGTCGGAATTCGACGAAACTAATTTTGTTGGATCCGCAATGTCAAATTATTGTTGGATTCCAAGATTGGTGATTTTTAGAGTCACTGTGTGGCCGTACGGATTTTTAAAGTGAAAAACAGTCAGTATTTTGACGGTTAAAAATACGCTATGTGAGCATACGAAGTCGGAATTCGACGAAACCAGTTTCGTTGTGACCGTAATGTCGAACTCTAGCTACATATCCAGTTTGGTGATTTTTGGATATCATGGGTGGTTTTAGGATTTTTAAGGTGATAATTGGAGCTAAAAATCGAATATTAAAATAATATAAATCTACTATTTATACCCCTTACATCCCGAAAACCAAAACCAAAACCTAATTCCTCTCTGGTCAACGAGCTTTTCCGCCATCATGATTCTCGTTTACACTAATATCGTGAGGGTTGAAAATCATGAACAAATCAAATTAAATCCTACAAATGGAAATTTATATATGTATAGGATCTGGGAGTGCTTCTCTTCAATATAGTGTAAGATTTATAGGGTTCGATCATTGTTTGCAGCATCGAGTTTTGGTATTGTGTCACTAGGGTTGCGGGTTTTAGATTTTCTGGTAATTGAATTGCAAAACTATTTTGATATTTGAGTTCACGGTAGAGAATAGCTCGAGTTTGGATTAAATGGTGGGATTCCGTTCAGAAGTTTGTCGCAGGAACCCATGAACAAACCAGCGCTATGTCGAAGTCGCGCCTAGGTATTCTATTTCGAGTTTGGTAATTTTGGGATGAGGGTGTCGAGCTTTTCAAGGGGAGAAGTATGGGTATTTTTGTTTTATTTTAAAAAGTAGAAAGAAGGAGGAAAGGCAGATGGAAGTTCGGTGATGGCAGGTGAAGAGGAGCACGGGTTTGTTCTGTATTTGGGGAAGAAAGCTCTTGAAGACCGATTTTCTTTTTGTTTGGGAAAGTTGGGCCAAGGATTTGCGGTTAAAGCCCATTAAAGTTTTAACTAGTTCAAATTTATTTTTAATTTAGTTCAAAATTTAAAACTGTGTATCTACTTCGTACGATATCAGAATTTCGAACGGTCGGATCTGTTAGGATCGTATGGACGGGAGCAACGCAATGGAACTGACCGCGAGTCAATTGGAGCACGTCACAATTTATAGCGAAATAAATTGTCCATCTGAATCAAATCGAGCGATGGTTATCGTTATCAACGATGATCATCCAATGTGAGTAAAACTCACCAACTCTAAACAGTTCTATTTTTATAACGTATATTTAGAACTGATAAATGATGACTGATTGCTGTGTATTGACTGTTTGATTGAACTGCTAGTCAGTTAGTGGAAATTATATATATATATATATAAACCGTTAAAGTTTTATATGTTGATTCTGAAATCAGAATATTTCATATCAAAGTGAAATCGATGTTAATCGTGTTGTCTAACATCTGTGATGTAGGGAAACAGGTCGGAGGAATCCAACTGGATCCCTCAACATATATTTTTCTGTTTTTCATATATTATGTATATGATGTGATATATAATCTATTGTTGATTATACGTGTTTGAATGATATCGATCACCATTGTTTGGTATTTTAATACCGTAAGAAATACTTGGATGTAGGAAAGGGATTTTCAAAGTATATATTGAAAATAATTTATTTATATAAAATCACTGGATTTTATATATATAAAAGGAAAAAGGATTTTATAAAAGGAAATAATTATAAAATCAAAAAGGATTAAAGAGGAAATATATTTGCAAAACAAATATAAAGAAAAATATTTGCAAAACAAATATAAAGAAAAATATTTGAGAAACAAATATGAAGAAAAATATTTGCAAAACAATTAGAAAAAAAGAGAAATATTTGTAAATCATTTACAAATAGATTAAATGGGATTTATTTATTTATTTAGGGAAATAAATAAAGAATAAAGGAATATTTATTTGTTAGAATAAAAAGAACAAAAAAATATTTATTTGTTAGAATAAATAGAATAAATAGAATAAAAGAATATTTATTTGTTAGAATAAATAGAATAAAGGAGATATTTATGTGTTAAATAAATAGAATTTAAAGAGAGATATTTATGTGTTAAATAAATAGAATTAACTCAAAGGAATATTTATTTGGAAACTAAATAGAAAATGGAAATCTATTTTTAACAGATAAATAGAAAAGATTTATTTATAAATAACAGTTTTTAAATTAAATTAAATATTTATCATTTGATAAATGGAATATATAAGTCTGAACTTATATAAAGAAAAGATATTGGTTTCAACACCGATAGTTTTAAATAGAATATGTACACAACACTTGTATAAGTGAAGTAACATTTTTAAAGAGAACATTTATAAAGTGAAGAACCGTTACTAAAAGTAAATCTTTATAAATAAATAAACATTATCAAAAAGGAGTTATTCGAATAGGAGAAGTCGATTAGAGTTAGAAATAATCGATTAAATAAATCGATTAGAGTTAGAGTTAACCAGTTTGAGTTAGAGTTAACCAGTTAGAGTTATTCAAATGAAATTAATCGAGCAGAGTTATCGAATATCACTTATTCGAAGTAGTTATCGAATATAGTGTATTCGAGAGAAGAGTAGTGGAATATAGTTTATTCGAAGAAGAGTTATTGAATATTATTTATTCGAAGAGGAGTTAGTTAGTTAATCCAAAGGAGTTAGTCGAGGTTAGTTAATCCAAAGGAGTTAGTCGAAGTTAGTTAATCCAAAGCAGTTAGTCGAGGTTAGTTAATCCAAAGGAGTTAGTCAAAGTTGAGTTAATCAAGTTGAGTTAATCAAGTAAGTTAATCAAGTAGTTAATCAACATGAGTTAATCAAATGGAGGTAATCCAAACGAGACAATCAAATATAAGTTATTCGAAGTGCGATATCGAATATAGCTTATTTGAAAGGAGATATCGAATATAGTTTATTCGAGAGGAGTTATTTGAATATTGTTTATTCGAAAAGAGTTAATCGATAAGAATTAATCGAAAAGGATTACTCGAGTAGAATTTATGAAATAAAGTTAATCGGTTAAAGTGAATGCAATAGGGTTAATCGAATAGAGTAAATCAAATAGAGTTAATCAAATAGAGTTAATACAAAGGAGTAAATCGAATAGAGTTAATTGAAAAGAGTTAATCGAATATAGTTATTCGAAAGAAGGGTTAAGTAAGGAAGAGTTAAAGAAATTTAAAGTGAACTTTACCTATTTCAAGGTTAGAAATGTTGTTCAGTTAAGGTCTGAGAGATAATTATACCCCAACTTGATTGGCTTCGTTTTTAACTAAGTAATGGTTAAGGTTCGGCTGTAAAGGATGGTAAAGTGAATTTAGTAATTAAAGGAAATGGTTGAGTTGGCATAGCGATGTTTTATCTAAACATCTGGTTAATCCAAACGTAGGAGTTTTGGAAATGTTTTCCAAACAAGAATCAGAAATGTTTTCTAATACAGAAAACAAGAAAGGGAAATGTTCCCAATGTAAATAACGTATATTTTCTAAATTTAGAAAATAGCAAATGTTGAATATAGGGAAACAGGAGATGTAAAATGAACTAAAGAGATTAATGTTAAATGATGTTTGTTCGATATAATTTCCATTTGGAAATAATATCGTTGTTTGCACACTTGTTTTTCTTCGATTGTTAAATCACAAACTATCGAAGTTCTGACCATTTTAACGTTGTTAATATGGAGAGACCGATTGGATTATTATCCAAAGAATCACTCTGTATTGGCATAAGCGTTGCGAATCATATATGCCAAAGATAATTGAAGACGGAGTAAAGTGCAAGGGCTATTTTATAAGTCTTAGATAACAATATCTAAGATGGTTATACTGAATAGTACCTTCGGTTCATCCTATTCCTGGATAACTTGTATGGACGGATGTCTGACAGAGTATTTCCAGACGATCACGTATATTGATTTCTCCAACCGTATAAAGAGTGAAAGCGGAGAAGGTAACTTCTTTTAGCTAACACATAATGTATGGTTGAGGACGTCAATCGGTGATTTGGTAGATTTGACGATGTGGCATTCAAAGTGAATCTGGTGTGATGATAAAGCGTAGCTTCTAGCCTCATCAACCGGTAAATGACAGAAATCGGGAAGGCAGCATGGCTAAGTTAGTCGCACCGAAGTAGGGTGTATAATCACCTGATCTAGAGTTGCATTTACTTCTAAAAATCTATTGTCGATACTGTCCCATTCGGGAAACAGTTGCTGATCCCAACCGTTGGTGATATACATTCGATACACTCAAGCGAAATAAGTGGTCAGTCATGTGTGGCCGGGTTGCAAGATGTTATTGTTGAACCCAGTGTATTCCTCTCTAGAGGTACACTAGCGAAAGGTGGTTCCATACCTTGTCATTGTTGGAAATCCATTACCCAATATGTGCTTGCGGTTTTTGATTGTATACCATATATGTAGAACGTGAGATGAAAGCGTTTCTGCTAGATGATTAATATATTGTGATTGATAGACATTATTATAATATCAAAAGGTTTTTGATATAAAGATAATTTGGATTCTCATAAGGGAAAAACCCGTTCCGTTATACAGCGTGGTCTTATGAGATATCGTTTACTTGTTCAAACTGTTTTAAACTGTTTTACTCATACCAGTCCCATGACTGACCCGGAGTTTATTTGTTTGTTTCCCTAAACTCTTGGGTGCCTAAATTTGTACGGGCAGTCAAGTAGTCGGGATTTACAGATATATTGGAAAAGCTTGGAGCAGGAGGCTTCAGGATCATATAGCTATAGTTTATTTCCGCTGTGTTGTAAGTGTTGTACTTTGATAATGATGTATATTCAAGTACAGATGTATATTTCAAGTTATGTTATATATATTATATGTTATTCGTTCCGCTGTGAGGTTCGTGTGACTCTGATGTTGTGTCCTTCTTCTTCTTCTATTCTAAGTTTCTATCTTATCTTCCTCACCCTATGTTTTCTTTCTATTAATTTCCTAATTTTCAGTTTAATTTGGGGTTGGACTTGTGTTTTTGGTCAGCTCAAATTGGACCGGATTTTCGGGTCATTACAGTTGGTATCAGAGCAAAGGTTTAGTTAATACCTTGGCTCTATGGCGTGACTCAGTAGAGATGGGGTTAGTAATACCCTAGATTGAGTTGAGTGTATATATACGAGTGAACGTATTTGTTATTGATATAAAAATTTGTTTTATATTGTAGAGATTTATTGGTTGAGTTTTTTATGAGTTCTGGTCGATCAGTTTGATCCACTGTATCGGTAGGAGTTACTAAACACTCGAATGCGATGGGTCGTCACGATATGTTTTGAAAAGAGGGTAAATTAAAATTAGTTTACCCAAGGTATATCTTGATATAGAGAAGATATATATATCAAAATTATAATATAGTGGATATATTGGTTGTTATTATAATCGAGTAAGATTATAAATTAAATGGTTATGTAAATAACCAATCAGAATTCATATATGTGAAATACGTGAAATCAGATGAGTTGAATCTGAAATTTTAAACCAGAAATTGAGTTAAAACTCTGGAGAATTGGATGAGGATTTGTAAATGGATTTGGATTAAAAATAAGGAAAATTTAAGACTTGGGAGATTTTAAATTGTTTTACAAGCAGTGTGAATTATATTTTGAAATGAATTTCAAAGTGGCAATGTTTAGAAATGGTTTTATAGTATTGAACTCACTTCGATCGCTGGAAAATAGATTCTGATGATGACAGCGGCATCACAGTATTCATTTTCGAGTTGTAAGTGACGAATTACTACCAGAGATACTGTTTTGAATTTGTTTTGGGAAAGACAAGTTGTGTTGAATTTCAAAACGGGATTTAAAATATAGAATTTGAATTTTTAAATAGATTTGAAATATTAACTTGTTTAAAAGAAATAAAAGGAGAAGTTCCTTTATAAACGAAGATTATAAATAGTTCTTTTATAAACGAAGTTTATAAATGAAGTGAAAAGAATTATCATTGGATAATTCAGAAATAAAAATACAAATGTGAAATTGAAAGGGAAATCTATTTTCCAAAGGTAGAAATATTGATTTCAAAAGGAATTGAAATCGAGACTTATTTAAAGGAATTTGAATAAAGGAAGTTCAAACAAAGAATTTAAATAAGAAAATTCAAAGGGGATTTGAATATAGAAAATTCAAAGGGGATTCGAATATAGAAATTCAAATGAGATTTGAATAAAGAAGATTTAAATAATGGAAAATTGAATATAGAATTCATATAGAGTAATAATAGGATTTGAATATAGAAATTCAAAGGGAGTTTGAATATACGAAATTCAATGGAATTGAAATAGAGTTTGAATATAGAAATTCAAATGGAATTTGAATATAGAATTCAAATGGAATTCAAATATAGGATTTGAATATATGGAATTTGAATATAGAATTCAAATGGAATTTAAACTATAAAATTTTAATATATAGAATTTGAATAATAGAATTTGATATATAGATTTGAATAATAGAAGTGATATAAAATTGGAACAGAAATTGAATAGAATTAACTAAGTCGAAGAGAAATTAGTTAATCAAGTTTTGAATTTGAAGTTGAAATTCGAAAGGTGAATTGGATTTGTAAATGGATATTCGAAATCGAATATAGAACTTAAATTTGAAATTTGGATTCAAATTAGTTAATAAGCAAGTTCAAATATAAAAGTGAAATAGACTAAAGAGTTAATTAACAAATTAATTAATGAATTGAGTTAAAACGATCAGGTATAGTTAAAATAGATTGGGCTGGTATAAATATACATGAGATAGGTATGGATAAGATATGAAGGTATATAAATAGAACGCTCGACGAAAAGGTATGTATTTAATTCATATATGAGATTTTATGCGCCGTATTGGCTAGCTACTTGGCTTTTTCTTTTTCTTTTGGATTGGTGAGGGCCATGGGAGGCTATTTGAAATATCCTGATGCTCCTAGTACAAAAGAGGTTATGGCGAATTTTTCCGGGAATTTAAGGAGTTAGAATATTTTTAAGATAATTTGATAGTAAGAAAATCCACATATCGATATATATAGAAGTCGATAAGGAAACGAACTTAGAAATAGAATAGTAAAATCAAAAAGGAAGACTAAGAATAAAATCTAGTAAGAATAGAAAGAGGAAGTGTAGACGTGTTTAAAAGTGAATAAGTAATTGTATGGTATTGATTATTCGAGTAAGTAGTCATATCTGTTTTGACGTTATAAATGTTATTCAGTTAAGGTCTGAGAGGTAGTTATACCCCAGCTTGATTGATTTCATTATTAACAAATAAATAGTAAGATTTCAGGCTCGAAGATCAATGTTGAATAAGAGTTAGTTGAATATAGTATTTGGGTTGTCGTAACGATGTTTTACACAACATCCGTTTTAACCCAAATAAGTGTAAGCTTGGAAATATAATCAAGAATATTTCCTAAGTATAGAAATAAACGAGATTGGAAAAGAGATAAGTAATCGGAATATTTTCCAATTATAAATAACATATATTTTCTAAAGTTTAGAAAATAAAGGAAGGCGATATTTGGAAATGTTTTCCAAATAACATAAAAGGCCAATATGGTTATTGAAAATATCTGGTTAACAAATATTGATAAAGAAATAGAGAAGTGATTTAACTAATGGAATATTAATTAAGGGCTCAAGGACATGTTCAAAAAGGAAATTTTGATTTTTGAAAAGAGTAAACTGTTTGAAAAACTCCCAGGGAAAAACTGTTTGAATTAAAAACAAATTTAACAAAAATTTGTGAAAGCAAAATTGAATTAAAGTAAAGCCAGTAAAGTGGTAACTGAAATTGAATTGGAACGATATCAGGACAAATTGGATTGTGAGATTCAAATTTGAAGTGTAATAGGTTAATCGAGTTAAGAGTTGGGATTCAAGAAGAAACTCGAGTTAAAATGATATTTGGCTTGGTAAAAAGGCGAATGGTTGTGTTGGAGATGAAAGTGATTTCAGAATTTGAGTGGGATAACATTGGTATATGCTGAGTTGATAGCATATGGAAGTGATAGAGTTGATATGCCCGACAAAAAGGTACAAGTTTATATTTCTATTGGATATAAAATTTATGAGCCGAATTGGCAAGCCGCTTGGCTATTTGATTTTCTTTTGGGTTGGAGAAGGCCCAGAGAGGCGAGTGGTGGTTTGACGTAACTAGTACAAAGGAGGTGCTGGCGAAATTTTTCGAAAAGTTAAGGCGTTAGAAAATTTTCAGGATTTTTGGAAATTTTCGTTGATAAGAGTTAATTAATAATTTAATTAAAAATAAATTGGTTAAGTTGGAACTGAAGTTAAGAAGTGAACAAATATGTTCTAACCAGTCGATAGGGTCGTTCTCTACCTTAGCAATTTCGAGGACGAAATTATTTTAAGTGGGGAAGATTGTAATGACCCACATTGGCAGAGGTATTATAATTAATTTATTTAATTATATAAATAGTGATATAGTGAATTAAATGGTCGTGGAATTAAGTAATGATGAATATTTAATTAAAATAATAAATTAAATAATATATTTAATTCTGAAATAATCAGAATTGGCTGAAATGACGATATGGTGTGAACCAGATCATCTGTATTCAGCTTGGAATTGAATTTGAATAACGAATATATTCAATCGTCGACAGTTGAACGTATAGTTTATAATATAATTATAAACGAGCTCGAAATGGCGCGGCAGTTCGCTATTTGGCAATTTGAACTTCAACTGGATATACAGGGTTCGTTTTAAATCGGATTTCTGTGAAACAAGAAACGTGTGGAGCTGGTGGAGTATATCTTTCTAGTGGAAGAGAAATATCGGGATTTCGTCGTGTAGATTTTGAGTTATGTCCAAATCAAATTCTCAGAAATGCAGCGCCCTGACCATAACGATTTAATTATATTTTATATAAGGATTTAAATAGAAATCGAACATCGATATAACTCTGATGATGCGATATCGAGTTGTAAATCCATATAGGAATATTTCGAAGCTGTACGGTATTCCATGTGAATATAGAAGTTAATATTTATTTTTTTAATATTAAATTTAATTATATTTAAATATATTTATTATTTAAATAGGCTATTTAGAGCTTTAAAAATAGTCACTTTTGCAAACGAAGTCGGAATTCGACGAAACTAATTTTGTTGGATCCACAATGTCAAATTATTGTTAGATTCCAAGTTTGGTGATTTTTAGAGTCACTGTGTGGCCGTACGGATTTTTAGAGTGAAAAACAGTCAGTATTTTGATGGTTAAAAATACGCTGTGTGAGCATACGAAGTCGGAATTCGACGAAACCAGTTTCGTTGTGACCATAATGTCGAACTCTAGCTATATGTCCAGCTTGGTGATTTTTGGATATCATGGGTGGTCTTAGAAATTTTTAAAGTGATAATTGGAGCTAAAAATCGAATATTAAAATAATATAAATCTACTATTTATACCCCTTACATCCCAAAAACCAAAACCTAATTCCTCTCCGGTCAACGAGCTTTTCCGCCGTCATGATTCTCATTTACACTAATATCGCGAGGGTTGAAAATCATGAACAAATCAAATAAAATCATACAAATGGAAATTTATATATGTATAGGATATGGGAGTGCTTCTCTTCAATATGGTATAAGATTTATGGGGTTCGATCATTGTTTGCAGCATCGGGTTTTGGTCTTGTGTCACTAGGGTTGCGGGTTTTAGATTTTCTGATAATCGAATTGCAAAACTATGTTGATATTTGAGTTCATGGTAGAGAATAGCTCGAGTTTGGATTAAATAGTGGGATTCCGTTCAGAAGTTTGTCGCAGGAAACCATGAACGAACCAGCGCTATGTCGAAGTCGCGCCTAGGTACTCTATTTTGAGTTGGGTAACTTTGGGATGAGGGTGTCGAGCTTTTCAAAGGGAGAATTATGGGTATTTTTGTTTGATTTTAAAAGGTAGAAAGAAGGAGGAAAGGCAGATGGAAGTTCGGTGATGGCAGGTGAAGAGGAGCACGGGTTTGTTCTGTATTTGGCGAAGAAAGCTCCTGAAGGCCGGTTTTCTTTTTGTTTGGGAAAGTTGGGCCAAGGATTTAAGGTTAAAACCCATTAAAGTTTTAACTAATTCAAATTTATTTTAAGTTTAGTTCAAACTTTAAAACTGTGTATCTACTTCATACGATATCAGAAATTCGAACGGTCGGATCCGTTAGGATCGTATGTATGGGAGCAACACAATGGAACTGACCGCGAGTCAATTGGAGCACGTCACAATTTATAGCGAAATAAATTGCCCGTCTGAATCAAATCGAGCGATGGTTATCGTTATCAACGATGATCGCCCAATGTGAGTAAAACTCACCAACTCTGAACAGTTCTATTTTTATAACGTATATTTAGAACTGATAAATGATGACTAATTGTTGTGTATTGACTGTTTGATTGAACTGCTAGTCAGTTAGTGGAAATTATATATATATATATATATATATATATATATATATATATATATATATATATATATATATATATATATAACGACCCGTATTCTACGCATCATAGGACCGTAGAATATTTATTTCTTTTACATACGAAGTCGTATGGTCATGTAACTTTGGGAGACGACTATTGGGGTCATTTCCCATGTTCATGATTTTTGTCGATTTTTAAATGACCATTTTACCCCTAGTTGGTACTTTTTTGGCCATAACTTTTGACTGGAAAGGAATTTTGACCTGAGACCACTTCCATTGGCTCCGGATGATGGTTTACAATTCCGTAGAGTGGTCACATTAGCCAAACGGACTCACCGTTTGGGAGATATGGCTGAAACAAGTTTCAGATAGTGAAAAAACAGCTTAATTGGGCTTAATCGGGTAATTAGCAGCTAGGCCCAGAGGGGATTTCGGAATTGGAGATGTATAGGAGCTGATTAGGGTTAGAAAATATTTCTTTTAGCCGCCACTTTCATTCTTGAACCCTAACATTGGCTGCCAACATCTAGAAACATCCCCAAATCACTTTCTAATCAAGTTTTGGGCTAATCTACATCAAATTAAGGAGAGGAAACACGAAAGCAAGGTTAGAGCTGCTGTTAGACACCAGTGTTCACCCAAATCAGCGAGGTTTCAGTTCTGAGAATTTTATTTGTGGCCAAGGTGAGTGATTAGCATTGTTTTGACACTAATTACAGTAAATTAAGGGTAATTAGTGAAGATTAGCGAATTTATACATTAATAAATTCTAGAAAAATATCTATAAATTCGAAAATAATATTTTATGCCTATGGTAGAAATTTGGTTTAACTTGGCTAAGTTTTGGTAACCCTATGATTAGTTTTACTTAAACATGCTTAAGGGAAAATATGGGGTTTTGGGTATATTTGATCCATTTTGACATGTAAATTCATTGTTTTGGTGTTTGTAGTTAGTTTTCTATGTTGCTATGACTGTTTGACATGTTTTGTGATTGATTAGAATAGTTAGATTGGTCGAAAATGTCGTCGAATGGCGTAAAACACTTGCTGGAAGGGTTGCAGGAGAAATGCAGATTCTGGACCGGATCGGATCGGATTTGGGGGCTCGGATCGGATAAGTTGAACTGGGCAAAGGATTCGATCGGATCGGAACTTGACACTTGAGAAAACTGGCAAAAAGGAAGGCCACGCTAATTGAACTAGGATCGGATCCGATAGAGGAGGAGAGATCGGATCGGAACATGTGAAGAACGAGGGAGCTGATCGGAGCGGAAGCACGGACTGGATGAGAGATGGCAACCCGACCCGACCCGAAGTGGGACACCCGACCCGAACCGATGCGACGCTGTGGAACCGAACCAAATCGCTACAGGAGAAGACTATGAACCGAACCAACTCAAAATAGAGGACCCGAACCGATGGCTAGATTGGGGATCCGACCCGACCCAGTGTTGACCAATAACCCGAGATGCAAAGGTAGTCCGATATGGGAAGTTAGAGCTCAGGATCCAGTTGGGAACCGATGAGTTCACTTCATGATTGGGCTTTGCTGCGGGACGTGTGCCAAGGGGCTATCGATGTCTATGACTTTGGATCACTATGTATGGGAGGTACGTGAACGGATTCAGGGCCACAGTGGCCTAGGTACGACTAAAGGGGCTATAAACCAATGAAGTGGGGTCATTTGTAAAGATTTGTTCATGACTCCATGTGGTAAGCTTGGTAGTAGCAGTAGTTGTACAAGTCGAACTCCGTCACTACTTCGATGGGTCTAGTGATTGACAGTGGTGGACATCATATGCTTTACGCACTGAGTGAGAGATGTGAGAATGGTTGCTATGGTTGATTGTTTGCCATCATTATGACATGCACACCCCTCCCCCGTATTCTTTACACCATTTATTATGGCACCTTAGAGTATTGTACGGTATGTGGTACTAACTCTTTGGTTGCGGGTCCAGGTTCAGGTATGGTTTAGTATACCTGTTATTGTTCTGTTTAGATGCTTATCGCTCATACCAGGCTTTATTTCTGACCTAGAGTTTTATGTCTCTTTTTATTACTCTGGGTGCTCACACGAGCAGACTAGAGACATGTTAGCTGCTGATGCACGGGTAGATGATCCGGAGATGAGCAGGAGGCTTCCACGTAATATATATATATATATATATATATATATATATATATATATATATATATATATATATATAGTATTCTCCCTGTGTTGTTGAAGATCATTGATTGGGCATTAGTAGTGCATCTTCTACTTTAGTTTTCTTTTGTTTAGGGACAGTAAATTTGGAAAGTTGTAATAAGCTGTATTTGGATTTCCGCTGCTCTGATGTAGATGTTGGTTTTAGTTATCAGCTTATGCACTGTCTCACCTGTTTTATGTCAAGTATGTTATTATTATATTTTATTCCATGCGCTGTGAGACATTCTACAGGTTCCTCGTTAGCTAATCCCCTTCTTTTCTTTCTTCTGACGACCGTTCTGTGCTAGTCGGGCATGTGTACAGCGCACTATCAGAGGAAATGCAGGCTGGTGCGGGGCGGGCCGTCACACTTGGTATCAGAGCTCTAGGTTGCGTAGTTAACCTAGGGAAGTTATCAGGGAGAGATAGTATATGTAACACCCCACCTCCGCCAGGGCCACACTCACAAGTGCTGGCACTAGCTTTGGAGGGGTGCTGTCTAGGTAAACATGCACAGAGATATCACAAGATAGAACATAGATAAATAAATAAGTAAAGCAGCGGTAGAAATTTTAAAAACCATACTTAACCATTTCAAAACCAAATAGTCAACTTACATCAAAGTACTTAGTCATTATTTTCCAACTACCACAAGTCTAGAAAACATAAACTGAAAATAACATAAAGTAAACTATCCCCAAGATAGATGTGATGAAGCCATAGCAAGCTCAAGTCCAAACCGTACATGAGCTGTCAAGAAAGCAAGCCAAATGTTTGAGTCGACTTGGGGCTGAGCGGGAAATTTTCCCACCCAGTCTGTTTGGCTCCAGATTTGATTTTCGAACTGTTTTTGAACTCTGGATTTTCTGAAAACTTCGACGGGCCATAACTGGGTCATACAGGCACCAATTTTCGAAAACTCGGACTCTATTTCGCGTATTTTTCCGAGACGAATGCAATGGCGCAGCCCATTTCCCTTGATTTGGATTTTAAAATTTAATTCTGCCTTGATTAATGTTATACCATGTTATTCAAAATACGGGTTGTTACATTCTCCCCTCCTTAAAAGATTTCGTCCCCGTAATCTCTAAGTTAGGAAGAACGTATCCTACCATCCCTCATCCATCTACTCAAACATCATCCACGAATAATCATTGTCCTTAAAAGGTTTCTAATGCTGTATGAATATATGCAAAAGTGTGTGTGTATGCACCTTTCTAATGCGAAAATCAGGCGGTTACTGACTCAGTAAACCTTCTTAATGCAAAATATGCTAGTGCAATGAGTCCAAATGTATGCAAATTCCTAGGATAGTTTATAATCTCTACATGAGTGCACATAACATTCAATCATATGCAACATCCACGTGATAGCATAACAAGTTTTACCCATGAATAAGCATAAACACCCATGCATATGCAATATGAAAGTGTGTGAGCCGATCTTAGTGCCTAACGTGTATCATGCATCCACGAGTAACTACTTGCAACCACTTGCAACCATTTGCAACCATCAAGCATAACATGTTTCAAATACATGTTTCATCCAAAGGGTTTCTACCTAAGGTTCTCATGACAAGGTTAACGAGATAACAAGACAAACATGGATAGCAAAAGAAAGATATGCTAACTAGGAAAGGAAATTGAGAATGTACCCTAAAAAAGGAATGGATAAAGCCCACGCATCTTCTCCTCGGTTTCCCAAGTTGCATCTTCATCGGCTTCACTCCACTGAATCTTTACTAACTTGACTTCTCGATTCCTTAAATTCTTGATCTCCGTTCCCAAGATACGAATCGGAGCTCGCCTCAGGGTTGCCTCTTTCTCTACCTCCACGTCTTCAAGAATGCTAGGCTCAACTACCTCGGCTGACTCATGTAGGCACTTTCGGAGATGCGAGACATGAAAAACATTGTGCACTCCGGCCAGCTTCTCGGGCAATTCCACCTTATAAGCCATCTTCCCAATCCTCTCTATGATAGGGAAGGGTCCTACGAACCTTGGTGCCAGCTTCCCAACTGCTCCAAAACGAACCACACTACGCAAGGGAGAAACTTTCACAAAGACCATATCTCCAACTTCAAATTCCAAATCAGTCCTTCGCTTGTCTGCATAGGATTTCTGTCTATCTTGGGCCGCTTTCATCCGTCTTTGAATCAACTCAACCTTCTCGGAAGTGTCCCTTATCATGTTGGGCCCAAGTATAAGTTTATCCGTGGTCTCCCACCAACAAGTTGGTGACTTGCACGGTCTTTTATATAGAGCTTCGAATGGTGTGATCCCTATGCTTGCCTGATAGCTGTTATTATAAGCAAACTCCACTAGAGGAAGATGATCTTCCCAAGTACCACTAAAGTCAAGAATGCATAGCCTCAACAGATCTTTTAGTACCCTATTCACCCTTTCGGTCTGATCATCCGTCTTTGGGTGATAGGCCGTACTTAGATTCAGTCGCGTACCCATCGCTTCTTGCAAACTATTCCAAAATTGGCTAGTGAAGATTGGGTCACGATCGCTAACTATGCTAGAAGGAACTCCATGCAATCATACTATCTCTCGAAGATAGACAGATCTAGCCATGATGCGGTCCTCTTGCTCTTTACTGGAATGAAATGAGCGCTCTTCGTGAGTCTATCCACTATGACCCATATGCTAGTATCCCTCTTCCTTGATCTCGGCAATCCATCCACAAAATCCATAGAGATACTTTCCCACTTCCATAGCGGGACCTCCAATGGATGCAGTAGCCCACCGGGCTTCTTCGACTCGGCCTTTACTTGTTGGCAAACAATGCATCTAGAAACAAACTCTGCCACATCCTTTTTCATCCCATCCCAAAAGAAAACGCGCTTTATATCCCGGTACATCTTATCCCCTCTGGGATGTATGGTCATCCTCGAGTGATGCGCCTCCTCAAGAGCTTTATTTACCAAGTCTCCCACTCATGGGACACATAGTCTTCCATCACGCCTTAGCCACCCCTTGTCATCAATAGTATATCTAGCGAGGTGACTTGACGTCTCACCACAAATCAACTTGCCCATGATCTCAACTATCTGCGGGTCTTCCCTCTGTGAAGCCCCAACTAGATCAAGAAGTGTAGGTCTAAGCTCAAGGGATGCTAACGAACCAGTCGTCGACTCAACAGCAGGTGTAAAATCAAAGGTTGCCAAGAACTCTAGGCTCTTCATCTCAACAAACAAGGGACTCAAAGTCAACCTTCTTCTACTTAGCGCATCCGCCACAATATTACCCTTGGCAGGGGTATAAGCTATCTCGAAGTCATATGATGCCAAGAATTCCATCCACCTTTGCTGCCTCAGATTCAGATCTTTCTGCGAGAAGAGGTACTTGAGCGACTTGTAATCAATATATAACTCAAACCTTTCGCCTAGAAGATAATGGCGCCAAGATTTGAGTGCAAAGACAATCGCCGCCAACTCCAAATCATGAGTGGGGTAGTTCTTCTCATGAGCTTTGAGTTGCCTACCTCCAAAGCATATCACTCTCCCCTCCTGCATCAGGACAGCGCCTAATCCCGTGCCACATGCATCGGTGTACACGGTAAACAACTTCCCTCCATCGGGCAATGCTAGAACTGAAGCTGTGGTGAGGGCTTTCTTGAGCCTTTGAAAAGCAAGCTCACACTCTAAGTCCCATGCAAAGACAAATTCTTCTTCGTTAACTTAGTAAGAGGGGCTAAAATCCTAGCGAAGTCCTTAATGAACTTCCTATAAAATCCTGCCAGACCGAGAAAGCTTCTCACTTCAGTTGCATTCTTCGGAACTTTCCAGTCTTGTACCGCCACCACTTTAGCGGGATCCACAACTAAGCCCTGCTTAGAAACTATATGCCCAAGGAACCGAACTTCCCTTCTCCAGAAATGGCATTTAGAGAACTTGGCTTTCAACTAATGAGCTCTAAGCGTATCCATAACCTCCTTGAGGTGTGTAGCATGCTCTTCCTCGTCCTTAGAGAAGACCAGAATATCATCCACGAAGACAACCACAAACTTGTTAAGGAACTCCCTGAACACCCTTTATCAAATCAACAAAGTATGCGGGTGCATTAGTCAAACCGAACGACATGACTAGCCATTCAAAGAATCCATCTGGAGTCCTAAACCCAGTCTTGTCAATACTATCCTCAGCCACTCTAAGCTGATGGAATCCGGTGGCTAGATCGAGCTGAGAGAAAACAGAAGCACCAACAAGTTGGTCAAAGAGATCATCAATCCTCGGTAACGGGTGCCTATTCTTCTTTGTCAGCTTGTTCAACTCACGATAATCAACACATAGATGAAGCGAACCATCTGCCTTAGTAGAGAATACCACAGGAGCACCCCATTCAGAAATGCTTCGCCTAATGGAATTTTTCTCAAGCAACTCCTTGATTTGCTTGCTAAGCTCTCTTCTTTCTCATGGGGCCATGTGCCTAACAGGCAATGAAACTGGCTTGGCATTATCAACAAGATAAATACAGAAGTCTATCTCGCGTTTAGGGGGTAACCCCTTCACCTCATCAAAAACATCAGGATATTCTTGGACCACCCTCATAGATTGAAGATTATCAATAGACGAGTCGAGGGATTCAAGATAACATAACATGATGGGATCCAGAGGGTTACAAGAAATCTCTAGGGTATTGCCAAGGCGAGTCATAAGCCTTACTACCCTATGCTCACAATCGAGAATGGCTCCATAACTGGACAACCAATCCATGCCCAAAATCAACCCGTATCCCATGAACCCGAGAACATAAGCATTACATGTGAATTCTACGGTCAAGATAGAAATCCTCAAATCCATACAAATCATAGATAGATAGGCGGAACCCCCAATTGGATTTGAAACACTAATGGGTTCCTCAACTAGACTAGTACTTAGGTGCAAACTTTCAACAATGTCAGAGGAAATAAAGGTATGCGATGCGCCAGAATCAAATAAATTTCGAACAGAAAAACCGGAAATATAAACAAGGCTTTCTACAGAAATACTACCTCGGTCCAGAGCTGGAGTAGTGTTGAGAGCATGCATCTGCCCTCCAGAAGGTCCTGCCCGCTGAGTCTGTCCTTGCCCTTGTCCTTGCTTCTTTGGGCAATCCTTACTGAAGTGTCCAGACTCTCCGCAATGAAAGCATTCTCCCAACTTCCTCTTCTTCTTCCTACAATCTTTGGCTATGTGTCCAGTGATCCCACAGAAGTTGCACTTCCTTGTCTCCTTTGCCTTGTTGTTGTTGGCCTTGTTACCCTTGTTGTTCTTATTGCTCTGATTGCTTTGGTTGCCTCCCCACTTGGAGTCCGCCTTCTTGGTTTGAGACTCATTAAGCTTAACTTCTTTCTTGCCATTCTTATCATCTCCTTGAAGCAAGGCCATATCCACTAAGCTCTCAAAAGTGGCCCCCATGGGTATATGAGACATGGCTAAACCTTGCAATGGCTCATTCAATCCTCGAGCAAAGCGTAGAGCCTTCTTCTGAGGTGTGTTAACCATGTCTAAACCGAATCGAGCAAGCTGGTTAAACTTATTCACATATTCCCTTACGGTCATGTCCCATTGCTTCAAAGATATAAACTTCTCTATTTGCAGATTCTCCTTAGCAGATGATAGAAACTTAAACCCAAACCTCATCCTAAAGTTGGCCCAAGTCTCTATAGGCCTAGTAGCGTTGGTGACCTCCCACCAATAAGCAGCTTCCTCTTTCAATAGCCATACTGCCAACAGAACTTTTCTATGGTCTTCCACATCAAAGATGGCAAAGAGGTCTTCAATTTCTTTTAACCAGTTTCTTGCCTCCACATAAGTCTCTGTCCCAACAAAATTCTTGCCACCCATCGCCTTAAAGTCTTTGCAAATCTTTGCGAAATCCGCTTGTGGACGCTGAGGAGGAGGAGGAGGAACCTCAGGTACGGGAGGAGGAGTGGGAGTGTTTGCTGGGCCCGCATCGTTGGCCCTAGCTTCCAAGTACCTTCGGAACCATCCGGGTATGGGTACTCCCTCGGGAAGGTTAAGATCGGCCATGCTAAAAAAAGGAAAAGATAGATTTAGAACGAGGAAACAAAGGATAGTGCTAATGGCTTTTGGGGAATAGCCTTTTAAAATAAACTAGACTTTTTCTTGGAAAAATACTTAATTGGTTTTGAAAATAGTTTTTCAAAAGGGTTTTTAAAACTTTTGTCCGGTCTAGTAAAGCCTCATGCTCTGATACCAAATGTAACACCCCACCTCCGCCAGGGCCACACTCGCGAGTGCTGGCACTAGCTTTGGAGGGGTGTTGTCTACGTAAACATGCACAAAGATATCACAAGACAGAACATAGATAAATAAATAAGTAAAGCAGCGGTAGAAATTTTAAAAACCATACTTAACCATTTCAAAACCAAATAGTCAACTTACATCAAAGTACTTAGTCATTATTTTCCAACTACCACAATTCTAGAAAACATAAACTGAAAATAACATAAAGTAAACTATCCCCAAGATAGATGTGATGAAGCCATAGCAAGCTCAAGTCCAAACCGTACATGAGCTGTCAAGAAAACAAGCCAAATGTCCAAGCTAAGCACTAGTATTCCCTCCCTGAGAACCTGGGGGGGAAAAGGAAGAAAAGAGGCGAAAGAAAAAGGGCCAGTCAGAAAGACTGGTAAGTCCTACCTACTATTAGTATAAAAACTAATAAAGTTAACTGAACATGAGAAACTGAGATGAAACATAGAGATGGTAACTAACTGGCATGATAAATAGATAACAAGGTAGATCATGTGTGGCATCGCATATACAAGGTTTAGTTTTGCACCAATAGTACTAGTAATCCAGCCCATGTCAAGTATAAACAAGAAATGATCCCTTGGCCCAATATCATGAGATGACCCAAGGCGGGGTCCAACTACACGGTCTAGTCGATCGGCTCCCTATAAGCCTAACTCGTCAAGTGTCGATGTCATACGGCCCAATCCCGGAATGTAGTCAAACTGTGCTAGGTCCACCCTAGGGTGTATCAAGTCCTAGGGTGCCAACCACTGACACGAATCAAGCACGCACAGTCTAAACCTACTGGTGCCCGTGCCTGTTTTTTCAACTCCGGACTATGTGCACAACCATAGTCCGCCTGAACCTACACCGGCGCACCAACTCAGCCGTCGTTCTTGTCGCTTACAATCAGCCCAGTAATCGTGCACCACCCTAGCCTAGTCCCTAGGGTATCGTTGATACATCCAAGAGGGTTACTGCTGAAAAGGACCACGTAACTAGGGTTTCTAACGGGTTAAGTGTGGTTAACCCTATCCAATCATGTATCCAGTTGGTTAAGTGTACCCAAGTGGTTCATGACTTAACCCCATCCAATCATGTATCAAGTTGGTTTAGTGTTTCCAAGTGGTTCATGACTTAACCCTAACATGTGGCATTAATTAATTTAATGCACCCAACCTCTCACATTAGACTTTGTTGTGGTTACTGGATATGCCGGGCGGGTCCGGCCAGCTTTACACCACAACCTAGTCTAACCTCGGGTTTCAAGCGCGATGTGACCAACTTCTCACATTGGGTCCCATTGTTTGTAGCCACACGATTTGTCGGGCAGTTCCGGGCAGATTTACGCTACAAACTCAACCCAACCTCGAGTTGGCCACTTTATGGTTTTCTACATGTCATGACCATATTCAAGTTTTCAAGCATAATCAAATTTCATGTCATCAAGTCATGTTTTTCATGTTATTTCGAGTTTTCCTAATCTACCCATAACGTATTCCCATTCACACGTAAACTCGCATTAACACAAGTGAATCAAGGAACATAAAAATATGACCAAGGTGGACATAAGGTGGTAAATTTGGTAAAGTTGGTCATAGGTTAAACATGATGATATTTGAGGCAAAGGTGTTCATCGCAACTAGCATATAGGGTTATTGGCCTCAAACATGCATGACATCAAACTTAGCAAATAAACTAGCATGTAGTTCAACATCATAGGCAAAGGTGAAACATGATAATAGTTGACATAGGGTGATAAACTTGTGGGTAGCATGTAGTTCAACATCATATGCGAGTTAACATCAAGGTTATGAGAGGATCTATGTTGCATTATGCATAACTACCAAGTTCTATGTTGCCTTATGCATAACCACCAAATAAAGCTCATAGCTTTCTACCCAAAAATCAAGGTAAATGATACTAGGTTCATGATAGTGCCACAATCATAGATCAAAAGAGTCATACATGGATCTATGCATACAAATATAGCCCCAAGACAAGTATTATACCCAAAAGTCCCATTTCAACTTGCTACATGATCATATTAACTTCATAGTTTAAATCTAAGAGTAGAGTGGGGCTTACAAAGCGTGGCTATGAGAACTAGAACCAAATAGAACAAGATAGAGACGTTGTAGAAGCTCTAGGAATGATGTAGCAACATAAATAGCCTTGAGAATAAGTAGCTCCTTTGATAGAAAGAAGAAAGATGGCTCCTTTTTGCCTTAGAAGCTCTCAAGATGAAGATGGAGGCCATGATTAGGGAGCATTTTGGCAGAATTTAGTTGTTAGGATGATTTGTGATGGTTTAGGCTAGGTATTAGGGTGTTTTTTTTATAGGTGTAGAGACTAGTTTAGGCCATAGGATTAACCCTAGTTCAGATCTGAGCCATCAAATCACGTCATAAGCCAACAAAACAAGACCCAGGAGCCAAAACAGGTGCACCAGGCCAAACTGGCCCGACCACCCAGGTCGACAGGGGTGTCGACTGGGCAGTCGACACCAGCTGGGGAAAGTTGACTCCCCAGTCGACTTGGGGCTGGGCGGGAAATTTTCCCGCCCAGTCTGTTTGGCTCCAGATTTGATTTTCGAACTGTTTTTAAACTCTGGATTTTCTGAAAACTTCGACGGGCCATAATTGGGTCATACGGACTCCGATTTTCAAAAACTCAGACTCTATTTCGCGTATTTTTCCGAGGCGAAGGCAATGGCGCAGCCTGTTTCCCTTGATTTTGATTTTAAAATTTAATTCTGCCTTGATTAATGTTATAACATGTTATTCAAAATACGGGTTGTTACAGTATATGTATACGAGAGAGCGTATTTGCGATTATTTTGGTTTTCAGAAGCTATATATATATACTATTACTAGTATAAGGATGAAGTCGTACTGCACTAGCACCACTATGGGGTCGTTAATCATTTCCTTTTACAGACTGATGATGAGCCGATATGCTAGAGGTACCGGTAGATGGGCCAATAATGGGAATGCTGCTGACATGAGGACGATGTTTACTGACCTCATGTGAGAGATGCTTAGGGCTGTGCGGAGGGCAGCTCCCAATGATGGAAATGGTGGTGGTCCAATAGTACAGGCGCCGAGGGTCGACTTCGCCAAGCTGAATAAAGATTATACTAGCCTTGGTGGGAAGCCGTTCCATGGAACGGAGTCGGCTACGGATGTTCAGGATTGGTTGGATAGTTGCGAATGTATCTTCGAGGATGCGGGTATCGAGGATGCGATGAAGAGAAAGCTAGCGTCCCGTCAGCTGCAAGGGCGGGCAATGAACTGGTGGAATGCTATAAAGGCAGCTACTCCCGAAGATCAGATTACTTGGGAGTAGTTTAAGGTTCTCTTTAGCGAGAAGTTTATTCCAGCTGCTCAGAAGTCTGTGCTGTTGAAGAAATTCTTGGAGCTCAAGTAGAACGGCAGAGCTGTCTCGGAGTATATTGCTGAATTCGACACTTTGTCGAAGTATGGGTTATCTCTTATTGATACTGCCGAGAAGAAGAATGAGAAATTCATAACTGGTTTGGATCAGTACTTGGGGGAAAGGCTTATTAACCACATCGATGAGACGTTTGAATCGATTGTGGGGAAAGCATTGAGATAAGAAAGTCTCTACCCTAAGCTGAAGACTGAGGCTGCATCTGCAGAGGAGCCAAAGCCACAAGCCAGTGGTGGAGGCAAGGGTGGTTCCCAGAATAAGAGGAAGCAGAATCAGACGAAGGATGGTCAGAAGAAAAAGAATAAGCAAGATGTTGAGTGCTTCAGCTGTGGTAAGAAGGGCCATTATGCTAGTAATTGTCGGGCCAAGCCAACGGATATGAAGTGCTTCAACTATGGCCAAATGGGACATCACAAGGACAAGTGTCCACAGCCCCCTAAAGAAAAGAAAATGGTGAAAGCATATGCCCTTAATGCTATTCCTTCTTCGTCGAATGCCCCAACCGCGGCGGAGAAGGGAAAGAATGTCGCCATTCGAGGTATGCTTTCTGTTTATGATGTTCCTGTTAGAGTTTTGTTTGATACCGGAGCTTCCAGTTCTTTCATATCTAGTTACCTGGTAGATAGGTTGGGATTGGAGCCCGAGATTGTCGATAGACCTTTAGTAGTGACGAACCCGATTGGTGGTTCGACTAGCCTTAGCATGATTTGTCGTAATGTGGTCTTATCGAGTCATGGATGCATGTTTGTTTGTGATTGTTTTGTTTTGGGCTTTACTGGGTTTGACATTATTTTGGGAGTAGATTGGCTCCAAAGATATGGGGTGGTGGTAGACTGTGAGGGCTTTTTGGTGACAGCTAGAGCGGATGATGGGCGGAGGATAGTGCTGGGTGGTCTACCCGGTGAGGGGGTATTGGCTAGTTTTCTAAACTCCCTCGACATTCCGCATAGTGAGTTGTTAGGTTTGCCCGTGGTTAGCCAGTATCCGGATTTTTTCGAAGAAGTGACCGGGCTTCCACCACATCGAGAGATTGAGTTCCGTATTGATTTGGTGAAAGATGCCAGACCTATAGTGATGCCACTTCGTCGTATGGCACCAAGGGAGCAGCGAGAGCTCGAGGTGCAAGTCAGCGATCTTTTGAAGAAGGGATTTATCAGAAGGAGTGTTTCTGAATGGGGAGCACCAGTTGTGTTTGCTACCAAGGCGGATGGTTCCCTTCGTTTGTGTGTAGACTACCGCGAGTTGAATAAAGTGACGAGGAAGAACAAGTATCCTCTACCGCGGATAGATGATTTGTTCGATCAGTTGAGTGGCGTGAGAGTATTTTCTCAGTTGGATCTCGCGACAGGTTTTCATCAGCTTAGAGTGGAAGCTGAGAGTATAGCTAAAATGGCATTTTGGACGCCGTCTGGATTTTATGAGTGGTTGGTCATGCCATTCGGGCTGACCAATGCCCCGGCATATTTTGTGGATCTTATGAATAGGGTATTCAGAGATCAGTTGAATAAGTTTGTCCTTGTGTTCATTGATGATATTCTGGTCTATTCGAGGATAGAGGAAGAACACAAGGAACATTTAAGAATAGTGATGGAGGTGCTGAGAAAACACCAATTGAAAGCAAAGTTTTCTAAGTGTCACTTCTGGAGGAGGGAAGTGAGGTTCTTGGGCCATGTTGTATCAGAGAATGGTATTGCCGTGGACCCGGCGAAGGTGGCTACCGTACAGGATTGGCCTACGCCCAAGAATGCAACAGAGGTAAGAAGTTTCTTGGGGTTAGCTGGATATTATAGTAAGTTTATCCAAGGCTTCTCCAAGATAGCAGCACCATTGACCCAGTTGACCAAGAAGAATCAAGCTTTTGTCTGGGATGAAAGGTGCGAGAATGCATTCAAGAGTCTAAAGGACAAGTTGACATGCGCACCAGTGTTAGTCATTCCTAAGGGGAATGAAGAGATGACGGTATACACGGATGCCTGTGGTACCGGACTAGGTGCTGTATTGATGCAAGGTGGTAGGGTTGTAGCTTATGCAAGTCGGCAATTGAAACTGCACGAGAGAAGATACCCTACCCATGATTTGGAATTGGCAGCGATCGTGTTCGCATTGAAGATGTGGAGACACTATCTCTTGGGAGAAAGATTCGAGTTGTTTACAGATCATAAGTCGTTGAAGTATTTCTTCTCCCAGAAAGATCTGAATCTCCATCAGCAGAGATGGTTAGAGTTCTTGGCTTTGTATGATTTTGATATCGCATATACACCTGGGAAAGGTAATGCGGTAGCCGATGCCCTGAGTAAGAGACATGCCAGTTTAGGGGCAATGTTTCTTGAATGGAAGCAACTGGAGTATATCGCGGGGTATGATTTCAGAACAAAGTGCGAATTGGATCCAGTCATGCTAGCTAGTTTGGCGATTAGACCCACTTTGATAGAGCGGATTGGTTCCAGCCAAAGGGACGACCCTAATCTATTGGAAATCTCCAAGTTAGAGATGGGTATCAATGAGGAGATGAACAAGTATGGGCTTGATCGAGATGGATGGCTTAGAAAGGATGGAAGACTAGTTGTACCCAATGTCAATGGATTGAGAGATGAAGTACTTAGAGAGTGTCATCACTCAAAACTGACTATACATCCCGGTGGTAATAAGATGTATCGAAACATGAAGCAGACTTACTACTGGGAAGGGATGAAAAGAGACGTTGGGAAGTTTATATCCAAATGCATGAATTGCCAGCTAGTTAAAGTCGCGCAAAAGAAGCCTAGTGGGATGTTGCAGCCATTAGAAATTCCCGAATGGAAATGGGAGCAAGTCTCGATGGATTTCATCGATGGTTTACCAAGGACTAAGTCGGGAAATGATAGCATTTGGGTAATTGTGGATCGATTGACTAAAAGCGCAAGATTTATACCAGTCAAATCGACTAGAACAGCAGCTAAGTTAGCAGAATTGTATATGAAGTGGGTAGTGAGATTTCATGGAGTACCTAAAAGCATTGTGAGTGACCGAGACCCGTTGTTCGCTAGTAGGTTTTGGAAGAGCTTACAAGAGGCTTAGAGTCAGAGTTACATCTCAGTACCGCATATCATCCTCAGACTGACGGTCAGACGGAGAGGGTGAATTGTATTCTGGAAGATCTCTTGAGAGCATGTATATTGGATTTTGGTGGATCATGGGATGACCATCTGCATCTAGTAGAGTTTGCATATAATAATAGCTACCAATCCAGTATCGGTATGGCTCCATATGAAGCTTTGTATGGAAGACCGTGCAACTCACCATCATGTTGGATAGAGACTGGCGAGAAGTTTATGCTTGGACCAGATGTGGTTAGGGAAACTTCAGATAAGATCAAGATCATTCAACAACGAATGAAGGCTGCCCAAGATAGGCAGAAGAGTTATGCTGATAAGAGGAGAAGAGACTTAAAATTCTCCGTTGGTGACTTGGTGTTTGTCAAGATTTCTCCGTTGAAGAGCATGATACGATTTGGCAGGAGAGGCAAGTTGGCACCAAGATTTGTTGGCCCATTCCCTGTTCTTGAATCAGTCGGGAATTTGGCATATAGAGGTTGCTTACCAGAGAAGATGGCAGGAGTTCACAACGCATTTCATGTTTCCCAACTAAGGAAGTTCGTTCGCGACCCAGATATGACTATTTCACCTGATCAGTTAGAGGACTTCGAAGTAGAACCCGAGGCAGTTGGGAACCGCAAGCCGGTTCGTATTGTCGAGCACGACATGAAGCAACTTCGAAGGAAGGCGGTGAAATTAGTCAAGGTTCAGTGGGGCGTGGACGAGAATGATTGCACTTGGGAGACAGAGGAGAATATTAGGAAGACATATCCAGAACTCTTTGCCTGGTAAGATTTTGACTTCGATTTAGTTTTTCCGCATGCTAGGATAGGCTTGTTTGCTTGTTTTGTATGTGGCTTTTAGGCATGCGGGATTCTTTGTATGTTTTGGGTTAAGGAATTTCGGGGACGAAATTTCTTAAGGGGGGGTGAATGTAACGACCCGTATTCTACGCATCATTGGACCGTAGAATATTTATTTCTTTCACATACGAAGTCGTATGGTCATGTAACTTTGGGAGACGATTATTGGGGTCATTTCCCATGTTCATGATTTTTGTCGATTTTTAAATGACCATTTTACACCTAGTTAGTTTTGTTTTTGCCATAACTTTTGATTGGAAAGGAATTTTGACCTGGGACCACTTCCATTGGCTCTGGATGATGGTTTACAATTCCGTAGAGTGGTCACATTAGCCAAACGGACTCATCGTTTGGGAGATATGGCTGAAACAAGTTTTAGATAGTGAAAAAACAACTTAATTGGGCTTAATCGAGTAATTAGCAGCTAGGCCCAAAGGGGATTTTGGGATTGGAGATGTATAGGAGCTGATTAGGGTTAGAAAACATTTCTTTCAGCCGCCACTTTCATTCTTGAACCCTAACAATGGCTGCCAACATCTAGAAACATCCCCAAATCACTTTCTAATTAAGTTTTGGCTTAATCTACATCAAATTAAGGAGAGGAAACACGAAAGCAAGGTTAGAGCTGCTGTTAGACACCGGTGTTCACCCAAATCGGCGAGGTTTCAGTTCTGAGAATTTTATTTGTGGCCAAGGTGAGTGATTAGCATTGTTTTGACACTAATTACAGTAAATTAAGGGTAATTAGTGAAGATTAGCGAATTTATACATTAATAAATTCTGAAAAAATATCTATAAATTCGAGAATAATATTTTATGCCTTTGGTAGAAATTTGGTTTAACTTGGTTAAGTTTTGTTAACCCTATGATTAGTTTTACTTAAACATGCTTAAGGGAAAATATGGGGTTTTGGGTATATTTGATCCATTTTGACATGTAAATTCATTGTTTTGGTGTTTGTAGTTAGTTTGCTATGTTGCTATGACTGTTTGACATGTTTTGTGATTGATTAGAATAGTTAGATTGGTCGAAAACGTTGTCGAATGGCGTAAAACACTTGCTGGAAGGGTTGCAGGAAAAGTGCAGATTCTGGACCGGATCGGATCGGATATGGGGGCTCGGATCGGATAAGTTGAACCGGGCAAGGGATTCGATCGGATCGGAACTTGACAGTTGAGAAAACTGGCAAAAAGGAAGGCCACGCAAATTGAAATGGGATCAGATTGGATAGAGGAGGAGAGATCGGATCGGAGCATGTGAAGAACGAGGGAGTTGATCGGAGCGGAAGCACGGACTGGATGGGAGATGGCAACCCGACCCGACCCGAAGTGGGACACCCGACCCGAACCGATGCGACGCTGTGGACCCGAACCGAACCGCTACAGGAGAAGACTACGAACCGAACCAACTCAAAGTAGAGGACCCGACCCGAACCGATGGGTAGATTGGGGATCCGACCCGACCCAGTGTTGACCAATAACCCGAGATGCAAAGGTAGTCCGATATGGGAAGTTAGAGCTCAAGATCCAGTTGGGAACCGATGAGTTCACTTCATGATTGGGCTTTGCTGCGGGACGTGTGCCAAGGGGCTATCGATGTCTATGACTTTGGATCACTATGTATGGGAGGTACGTGAACGGATTCAGGGCCATAGTGGCCTAGGTACGACTAAAGGGGCTATAAACCAATGAAGTGGGGTCATTTGTAAAGATTTGGTCATAACTCCATGTGGTAAGCTTGGTAGTAGCAGTAGTTGTACAAGTCGAACTCCGTCACTACTTCGATGGGTCTAGTGATTGACAGTGGTGGACATCGTATGCTTTACGCACTGAGTGAGAGATGTGAGAGTGGTTGCTATGGTTGATTGTTTGCCATCATTATGACATGCACACCCCTCCCCCGTATTCTTTACACCATTTATTATGGCACCTTAGAGTATTGTACGGTATGTGGTACTAACTCTTTGGTTGCAGGTCCAGGTTCAAGTATAGTTTAGTATACCTGTTATTGTTCTGTTTAGATGCTTATCGCACATACCAGGCTTTATGTCTGACCCAGAGTTTTATGTCTCTTCTTATTACTCTGGGTGCACACACGAGCAGACTAGAGACAGGTTAGCTGGTGATGCACGGGTAGATGATCCGGAGACGAGCAGGAGGCTTCCACGTAATATATATAGTATTCTCCCTGTGTTGTTGAAGATCACCGCTTGGGCATTAGTAGTGCATCTTCTACTTTAGTTTTCTTTTGTTTAGGGACAGTAAATTTGGAAAGTTGTAATAAGCTGTATTTGGATTTCCGCTGCTCTGATGTAGATGTTGGTTTTACTTATCAGCTTATGCACTGTCTCACCTGTTTTAAGTCAAGTATGTTATTATTATATTTTATTCCATGCGCTGTTAGACATTCTACAGGTTCCTCGTTAGCTAATCCCCTTCTTTCCTTTCTTCTGACGACCGTTCTATGCTAGTCGGGCATGTGTACAACGCACTATCGGAGGAAATGCAGGCTGGTGCGGGGCGGGCCATCACAATATATATATATATATACGTATGTATATATATATATATAAACCATTAAAGATTTATATGTTGATTCTGCTATCAGAATATTTCATATCAAAGTGAAATCGATGTTAATCGTATTGTCTAACATCTATGATGTAGGGAAACAGGTCGGAGGAATCCAACCGGATTCCTCAACATATATTTTTCTGTTTTTCATATATTGTGTATATGATGTGATATATAATCTGTTGTTGATTATACGTGTTTGAATGATATCGATCACCATTGTTTGGTATTTTAATACCGTAAGAAATACTTGGATGTAGGAAAAAGATTTTCAGAGTATATATTGAAAATAATTTATTTACATAAAATCATTGGATTTTATATATAAAAAAGGAAAAAGGAATTTATAAAAGGAAATAATTATAAAATCAAAAAGGATTAAAGAGGAAATATATTTGCAAAACAAATATAAAGAAAAATATTTGCAAAACAAATATAAAGAAAAATATTTGCAAAACAATTAGAAAAAAAGAGAAATATTTGTAAACCATTTACAAATAGATTAAATGGGATTTATTTATTTATTTATTTATTAAGGGAGATAAATAAAGAATAAAGGAATATTTATTTGTTAGAATAAAAAGAACAAAGAAATATTTATTTGTTAGAATAAATAGAATAAAGGAATATTTATTTGTTAGAATAAATAGAATAAAAGAATATTTATTTGTTAGAATAAATAGAATAAAGGAGATATTTATGTGTTAAATAAATAGAATTTAAAGAGAGATATTTATGTGTTAATAAATAGAATTAACTCAAAGGAATATTTATTTGGTAACTAAATAGAAAATGGAAATCTGTTTTTAACAGATAAACAGAAAAGATTTATTTATAAATAACAGTTTATAAATTAAATTAAATATTTATCATTTGATAAATGAAATATATAAGTCTGAACTTATATAAAGAAGAGATATTGGTTTCAACACCGATAATTTTACATAGAATACATACACAACACTTGTATAAGTGAAGTAACATTTTTAAAGAGAACATTTATAAAGTGAAGAACCGTTACTAAAAGTAAATCTTTATAAATAAATAAACGTTATCAAAAAGGAGTTATTCGAATAGGAGAAGTCGATTAGAGTTAGAAATAATCGATTAAATAAATCGATTACAGTTAGAGTTAACCAGTTAGAGTTATTCAAATGAAATTAATCGAGTGGAGTTATCGAATATCACTTATTCGAAATAGTTATCGAATATAGTGTATTCGAGAGAAGAGTAGTGGAATATAGTTTATTCGAAGAAGAGTTATCGAATATTATTTATTCGAAGAGGAGTTAGTTAGTTAATCTAAAGGAGTTAGTCGAGGTTAGTTAATCCAAAGAAGTTAGTCGAAGTTAGTTAATCCAAAGGAGTTAGTCGAGGTTAGTTAATCCAAAGGAGTTAGTCGAAGTTGAGTTAATCAGGTTGAGTTAATCAAGTAAGTTAATCAAGTAGTTAATCAAGTTGAGTTAGTCAAGATGAGTTAATCAAACGGAGGTAATCCAAACGAGATAATCGAATATAAGTTATTCGAAGTGCGATATCGAATATAGCTTATTCGAATGGAGTTCTCAAATATAGTTTATTCGAGAGGAGTTATTCGAATATAGTTTATTCGAAAAGAGTTAATCGATAAGAATTAATCGAAAAGGATTACTCGAGTAGAATTTATCAAATAAAGTTAATCGGTTAAAGTGAATGCAATAGGGTTAATCGAACAGAGTAAATCAAATAGAGTTAATCAAATAGAGTTAATCCAAAGGAGTAAATCGAATAGAGTTAATTGAAAAGAGTTAATCGAATATAGTTATTCGAAAGAAGGGTTAAGTAAGGAAGATTTAAAGAAATTTAAAGTGAACTTTACCTATTTAAAGGTTAGAAATGTTGTTCAGTTAAGGTCTGAGAGGTAATTATACCCTAACTTGATTGGCTTCATTTTTAACTAAGTAATGGTTAGGGTTCGGCAGTAAAGGATGGTAAAGTGAATTTAGTAATTAAAGGAAATGGTTGAGTTGGCATTGCGATGTTTTATCTAAACATCTGCTTAATCCAAACATAGGAGTTTTGGAAATGTTTTCCAAACAAGAATCAGAAATGTTTTCTAATACAGAAAACATGAAAGGGAAATGTTCCCAATGTAAATAACGTATATTTTCTAAATTTAGAAAATAGCAAATGTTGAATATAGGGAAACAGGAGATGTAAAATGAACTAAAGAGATTAATGTTAAATGATGTTTGTTCGATATAATTTCCATCTGGAAATAATATCGTTGTTTGCACACTTGTTTTTCTTCGATAGTTAAATCACAGACTATCGAAGTTTTGACCATTTCAACATTGTTAATATGGAGAGACCGGTTGGATTATTATCCAAAGAACCACTCTATATTGGCATAAGCGTTGCGAATCATATATGCCAAAGATAATTGAAGACGGAATAAAGTGCAAGGGCTATTGTATATGTCTTAGATAACAGTATCTAAGATGGTTATACTGAATAGTACCTTCGGTTCATCCTGTTCCTTGATGACTTGTATGGACGGATGTCTAACAGAGTATTTCTAGACGATCACGTATATTGATTTCTCCAACTGTACAAAGAGTGGAAGCGGAGAAGGAAATTTCTTTTAGCTAACACATAATGTATGGTTGAGGACGTCAATCGGTGATTTGATGGATTTGACGATGTGGCATTCAAAGTGAATCTGGTGTGATGATAAAGCATAGCTTCTAGCCTCATTAACCGGTAAATGACAGAAATCGGGCAGGCATAATGGCTAAGTCGGTCGCACCGAAGTAGGGTGTATAATCACCTGATCTAGAGTTTCATTTACTTCTAAAAATCTATTGTCGATACTATCCCATTTGGGAAACGGTTGCTGATCCCAACCGTTGGTGATATACATTCGATACACTCAAGCAAAATGAGTGGTCGGTCATGTGTAGACGGGTTGCAAAATGTTCTTGTTGAACCCAGTGTATTCCTCTCTAGAGGTACACTAGCGAAAGGTGGTTCCATACCTTGTCATAGTTGGAAATCCATTACCCAATATGTGCTTGCGGTTTTTGACTGTATACCATATATGTAGAACGTGAGATGAAAACATTTCTGCTAGATGATTAATATATTGTGGTTGATAGACATTATTATAATATCAAAAGATTTTTGATATAAAGATAATTTGGATTCTCATAAGGGAAAAACCCGTTCCGTTATACGACGTGGTCTTATAAGATATTGTTTACTTGTTCAAACTGTTTTAAACTGCTTTACTCATACCGGTCCCATGAGTGACCCGGGGTTTATTTGTTTGTTTCCCTAAACCCTTGGGTGCCTAAATTTGTACGGGTAGTTAAGTAGCCGGGATTTACAGATATACTGGAAGAGCTTGGAGCAGGAGGCTTCAGGATCATATAGCTATAGTTTATTTGCGCTGTGTTGTAAGTGTTGTACTTTTATAATGATGCATATTCAAGTACAGAAGTATATTTCAAGTTATGTTATATATATTATATGTTATTCGTTCTGCTGTGAGGTTCGTGTTACTCTGATGTTGTGTTCATCTTCTTCTTCTATTCTAAATTTCTATTTTATCTTCCTCACCCTCTGTTTTCCTTCTGTTAATTTCCTGATTTTCAGTTTAATCTGGGGTTGGACTTGTGTTTTTGGTCAGCTCAAATTGGACCGGATTTTCGGGTCATTACAAGTAGCTAAGCAGGTTTCATACTTTAGCATGTGCGATTGGATTTTTCTTAGGAGCTAAGTCTTGTTATAATATTATATTATTATTATGCACACAAAATGTATATGCCAGTTAGAATGGATGGTTTCTTCTTGGCTAAGAAAATCCATAGCAAAAGCATACCTGTGTCGTACATATTTCATGTTGTTAAAGTCAGCATACCCTGTCACGAAAAACTCCGAGCCATTACGGACAAAATTAAAAAAGCCATTGTGAAGGACAATGTGTCATGGTCCAAAAAATATAATAATATAGACAAGTTAGATTATTTTGTGAAATCCCAAAACGTTGATTTAGGGTGTAAAATACTCCAAATAAAAAGTTGCTTATTTTCCAAAATAAAAATTATAAAAAAATTCTATAAATTAAACTGAAACTACGTCTCAAAAATCTTTCCCAAATTTGATATAAATATTCTATAATAATTAAATAATTGTTATGGTTTATAAATGAATCCATAACGACTTTTTAATAATTTGATTTGGACATAACTTACAATCTATTAAGCAAAATCTCCAATTTTCTCTTCCATTAGAAAAATGTAGCTCAACAGATTCGTACGTTTCTTGTAAAGAAGATATCCGACTTATAACGAATGTTGTATAGTCGTTTAAAGTTCAAAGCTCAATATTACGAACTACCGCGACGTTACGAGCTCAATTATAATCTATATTATAATTGGTACGTTCAACTTTCGTTTATACAAATATATTTGTTATTATAATTCAATTATAAACTCAAATACATATCTTATATTATCCAAATTACATAATATTGTCAATTCTGCTATTTCCAACTATTTTGGAAATTAAATTTATTATCCCATTATTTATATTTATTAAATATTTGAAATATTCGAATTCAAACCATTTAAATTATCGAACTAATACAATAAATTAATTATTGCATCGCTTAAAATCAAGGAATTTACATACCTTCCCCCTTAAAAGAATGTGTACCCAAAATTACTAAGCCGGAAAAATGTTACAACTCTATTAACTACTAAGTAAAAATCCTTTTTTTACTTTTTAATTTTTGTTTCAATTGAACCGAATTATTTTAATTAAAATATTAATTCATTCTCACTATCGAAAATTTTCTAACACTTTAAATTTCTAAAAAATTTCGCCATCGTCTCCTTTGCACGGCTCAATCGATATAACTACAACTTGCCTCTCTAGGCCTCCTCCAATCCAAAAGAAAATTCAACGGCCAAGCGGCTTGTCAAACAGGCTCATAAATTTCATACTCAATATATTATAAACTTGTACCATTTGTCGAGAATCCAACTCTATCTCTTCTATTTGCTACCAATTTAGCGTATACAAACATATTCCCAATTGATCTCCACTCCATTTATTCTCGAGCCCAACCATTTGCTTATAACGAAGCCAAATTCCATTTCAAATTCAAGTTTCAATCTTAATTCCAAATTCTTATTCCACAATCCAATTCCATTCCAGATTATCTTTAATCCAATCCAATTTTAACTTAGCTTAGTTTAAGTTAAATTCTAAATTTATTTATTCACTCTTACCATTCCAATCTCTTTAACTTCATAAGTTAAATTAAATTTCGAAATTTAAATTCCTGGGTTTTCCCCTTCAATCCAGCTTGAAATCATATATAACAATTCAAAAAAAAATCTTTGGCAGTAATTCGTCACTTAGAAACTCAAAAATGAACACTGATAATGTGGCCAACATAATCAGGGTTACTACCTAGCGACTAAAGTGGTTCAATACTATATCACATTTTTAAACACTTCCATTGTGGAGTTATTTCAAAATATTCTTCGCAATATTTGAAAAATATATTCAAATCACCTGTAATCTTAAAATTCCATATATTCAATCCAAATTCAAATTTCAAACACCTTTCCCAATTTTTGGAATTTTAATTTAAATCTGTTTTAAATTCAGATTTAATCCATCTGATTTTATATATTACTTTTATATGAATTCTGATTGGTTATTAATATAACCATCTCAATTATAATCTTATTCGATTATAAAACAACCAACATATACAATATACTATAATAATTCAAATATAAATCATTCTTTTAAATCAAATATAATTTTGGGTAAGATTAATTCATTTACCCTCTTTTCAAAACATAATGTGTCGGTTCACTATATTCAAGTGTTTAGGAACTCCCAACGATACAGTGGATCAAACTGATCGACCAGAATTCGTAAGCCACTCAACAAATAAATCTCCACAAAATAAAATCATTTTATATTAAATAACAATTCTACGCTCATATATATACACTCAAACTCAATCTAGGGTATTACTAATCCTATCTCTATTGATTTACCCCACAGAGGCAAGGTTATTACTTAACCTTCAGCTTTGATACCACTGTAATGCTCGCGAGATTTTCGACTCTGAAAATCGACACAACACACCATGTCGACTATTCATGCATCAGAAATACCGGACCAATAGTAGAAAGAATTTAGAGGGTGAGAAATAGAAAGAAAGCAAATTAGAATAGAAGACGAAGAAGATCACCATAGAACAGAATCAGAGTAACACGAATCTCACAACGGAACGAATAAAATATATTATATAACAACTTCAAAAATACAAACTGGTAACTGTATATACAAACCATTTTCACATAACATCACAGTGGAAATGAACTTTATATATATCTAACTCTGAAGCCTCCTGCTCCGAGCTCCTTCAAGTATATCTGAAAAATCCCGACTGCTTGACTGCCCATACAAAGTTGGGCACCCAAGAGTTTAGGGAAAAACAAAACAAAATAAACTCTAGGTCAGTCATGTGACTGGTGTGAGTAAACTCTAATCATTTCAGTTTAACTTTCCAAAATCCTTTTCAAAACAAAAGAAAATTGTAAGACCGATCCATACATAAATACGGATGGTTTTTTACCTTACGATAACCCAAAATATTTATTAAGATCAATATTTTCTGATATTATAATAATGTCTAAATCAAGCAGATATAATTCTAGTAGAATGCTTTCATCTCACACTCTACATATATAATATACAATCAAAAACCGCGGGCTCTTATTGGTAAATGGATTTCCAACTATGACAAGGT
The DNA here is from genome assembly GCA_030737875.1 of Allium sativum. NCBI lineage: Eukaryota > Viridiplantae > Streptophyta > Magnoliopsida > Asparagales > Amaryllidaceae > Allium > Allium sativum. Next base: position 312,282,537 of record CM060912.1, read on the forward strand.
GTGGAACCACCTTTCGATCAGTGTACACTAGAAGCGATACACTGGAGTTTAACAAGAACATCTTGTAACTCGGCCATACATGACCGACCATTCATTTCGCTTGAATCTTCCAAATATATTATCGCCTTACGGTTGGTAAACCGACATAACCGTTCCTGGGAGATACAGAATTGAAAGAAGTAACAAATATGAATATTCTCTAGATGGTGACAATATACCCTAATTGGGTACGACCCACTAAGCCATGCTGCCTGGCCGATTTTTGTCATTTCTCAGTTGATGAGGCTTGAGGTCATAACCTATACTTTGCCAGATTCCACCATCGTCTACTTTGAATGCCACATCATCATACCTGCCAAATCACAAATTGATTTCCCCAAAAATATCACGAGTATAAGCTAAGAGAAACGAATTTCTCCGCCACCAAACGTAAATACATTTGAAGAAACCAACTTACGCGATCTATTAGATATACTCTGGCAGACAATCGTCCATACATGTTGTCCTAAGACTGGACACCCCGAAGGCACTATTCTGTAAACTCATCTTAGGAAATTTCTACCTAGGATTTCCAGAACAATGCTTGCTTAATTTTGTTTTCAATTATCTTCATTATATTTACTTTGCAATGCTAATGCCATACAGAGTGTTTTCAGATAATATATCTGATCCCGGTCTCTCTGTATTGACAACGAAAATATCAAAAACTTTGATAGTCGGTTATTTAACTATCAAAGGAAAACATGTATACAAACAACGGTAGTATTCCCGAATGGAAAAAATTACAAATCAATGATCATTTCTTTTCCCAATTTCCCATTTATTTCTTAAAACCCATTTTACTTCTCACGAATTTCTTGGAAAACGTTTCCATACATTCACAATTCTTTATATTCCCCTATTTTGAAAATACATGCCATTAACTCTGGAAAACATTTCCATACCTTATTCATGCATCATTATCCATCAGTCCCTACCCATAAACCAGTAAGAGAACAACCCCCTTAAGTATTTACCTCGAAGGCCGAAACCAACTTCAGATCGATACTCAGAAAGCCATTTAACATAACTAATCTTCGATCAGTTTCTAATTTCCTTAACTCCATTCTTAACTTCTTATTTACACAAAACATTTTCTTTTATAACCATTTAAATCTTGCAAAATGTTTGCTCTACAATCGTTATTCACTTTATAATGTGAATACTACTTTTCTATAAAAATTTGGTCTCATTTTATTAAATCAGAACTTGATTTATTTATGTATCATTACAGTTTAAAATCCCATCTCTCTACTTCTTTTATAAATTCATATTCTTATTTCACTTTATAAACTCCATTTATAAATCAATTTCTTGTTAGTTATATATCAAGTTAATAACTAAATCTAGATTTCACATTCGATGATAAACTATTGGTTTTTAAACCAAATATTAACTATCTCTTTAATTTCTAAGCTTTTGTAAACTATAATTTCTAAAATCAATTATCTTTAAAATATTCGACATAGCCGAAATCAAATTATAATTCCTTATGTGTTTATTTCAATTATCTTTACACTTCGAACATCTAAATAAATTTCATCGTTTCCGTTTGAAACGATTAACCAATCTGCCCTTTTTAAATTCATCTTATATTTTCAAATTATTTAATAAAAATAAGTCCATTTTTATTTCTAATTTTTTTATAAATCAAACTGCTTGTTCTAGTATAATTATAACAAGTTATTATATTCTACTCCATTCGAAATCCAATTTCTATTTAAAAATAGATTATCCTTCTTAAAACCCTGATTTCCTTTCCAATATATTTGATTATATTTTATGGTATTTGAGTACCAACTATTTCAGGTCAATGTTGTTTAAAACGTCCCAAATACACAATTATCAACCATAGATTATTCTTCACACATATAATACAATATATGAAAAACAACAATAAATTGTTGAGGAATCCAGTTGGAACCCTCCAACCTGTTTTCCCTGCACCTATAGATGTTAATCAACATTTATTTCATATCAATATGAAATAAATAATAAATAGAATCCATATTTAACTAATGACTTGTATAAATAACTATACGTGTTATATTAACCAACTCATCCAAACTGCCATCACACACAAAATTCAATCATTTTTATCAATATTGAATAACGTTTATAAAATTGTAAAAGTGGACAGAGTTAGTGAGTTTACGCACCTTTGTTCCTTAATTGTTAAATAACGATAAACGTTCAGTGGTCATTTCAGGCGCTTAATTCCGCCATAAATTAAAACGATCTCTAAATCTCTCTAGACCAGTTCCATCGTGTAGCCTGCATCAATATGATCCCAATGGATCTGACCGTTCAGAATTCTGATACAGTATGATCGAGATATCAATTCTACAAGTTATATACTATTTTATATAAAATAACTTAATTCAATTTTTAATGTGGGCTTAACCTTTATTTTCTTCCCGGCCCATCTTCTCGTGCCCGACCCAGTACACGTTTCATTTTGCCGAATCTTTGAACCCCACTCCACGTTTGTTTCCCCACAATGCTTCAAACCTGTTTTACTATTTTCTTTAATTGAACCGGCCAATGGCCTATTTACCCCAATCCGCATTATCTGTTCGCCATTCATTAAGAAGAACCCGGGCCGCTACTGGGAATATACTCCATCCCAAAACAAGAATGTCGCAAGCCCCCTACATTGTTTATTTTCTCCTTCAACTATTCCCATAACCTCAAGCCACGCAACATCCTACTACTGCTGTGCTTCAACATTCCACACCGCTTCAGTATACAACATGCACTCCCATTTCTCCCCCGGCCACACCAGCGTGCTCCATCACCACACCTCAAAACAAACCATGCAACACTAACTCGCTCACTGGTTCGCCACTAACAACCGTGCACGCTTCCACCCATGACTCCTACCGTAGCTCTTTGACCCCACTCCCCTTCAATACACCATCCACTCGCGAGTCCATCGACTTCTCCTTGTGGTTTCATGGGATCAGCGCACCCTGAATGACTTGAGTCACTTTCCATTTACTACTTCACGTTTGAACACCCCAAATATGCAGCCCTTCCCAAGTCTTCCTGTTATGAAAATTCAGCTCCTCCTATGTTCGCATTCACCATTACAAATGCCTGTCGCCACTTCATTTAACCACGCACCATGCCGATCCCTCTCCCTGAAATGCGACAGTGTCATTCGAATTCAATTCTTCCAATGCATCTCCCTCCCTAGAACGCTCACGCATAGGAGAAGACCAAACCATATGCTCACGGCTCACCAAACTTCTTCTCCAGTTCTCCTGTACAACTCATAGGTCTCAAGGCATGTGCGTCTTCTGGCTGGAACCCACGTGCACAGTACATCACATACCAAAGCTCACCCTTCACATTTCTACTCTCCTTTTTATCCAATATACTGCGTTCGAACCTCTCCTCCAAATTGCTATAAGCATAAGTAACGCACTGCCAAGGCAGACTGATGACATTTTGTTTTAGGATTTTTAGAGAATGATCAAATTTTATTTTGAATTTTTAAAGCTAGATCTGCTTCCATTTTTCATTTCTGGAAACAAAATTAAACAAGCTCGTGTATATATATTTCAGTATATATAGCTGAGGAGACTTCTATACGAAGCTTAAATTACTTAACAATTAATTAATGATTTAGGTACGTTCATTTGCACGAGTTGTCTAATCATTTAGAGTATTTAGCGGATTTTAGATTAGGTTTTATACATTAGCATGTGCGATGGGATTTTCCTTAGGAGCCAAGTCTTATTAAATTTTAGGGTGGAGTAGGTAAGCAAGTTTCATACTTTAGCATGTGCGGCAAGGTTTTCTTTAGGAGCTAAGTCTTGTTATAATATTATATTATTATTGTATACACAAAATGTATATGCCAGTTAGAATGGATGGTTTATTCTCGGCTAAGAAAATTCACAGCAAAATCATACTTGTGTCGTACATATTTCATGTTGTTAAAGTCAGCGTACCCTATCATGAAAAACTTCGAGCCGTTACGAACAAAATTAAAAATGCCATTGTGATGGACAATGTGTCACGGTCCCAATAATAATATAGAAAAGTTAGCTTATTTTGTGAAATCCCAGAACGCTGATTTAGGGTGTAAAATACTCCAAATAAAAAGTTGTTTATTTTCCAAAATAAAAATTATAGAAAAATTCTATAATATAAATTGAAACTACGTCTCAAAAATATTTTTCAAATTCGATATAAATATTAATTAAATAATCGTTATGGTTTATAAACGAATCCATAACGACTATTTGAAAATTTGATTTGGACACAACTTACAATTTATAAAGAGAAATCTCCATTTTTCTCTTCCATTAGAAAAATATAGCTCAACAAATTCGAACGCTTCTTGTTTCGAAGAAATCCAACTTATAACGAATGATGTATAGTCGTTTAAAGTTCAAAACTCAATATTACGAACTACCGCGACGTTACGAGCTCGATTATAATTTATATTATAATTAGTAGGTTCAGCTTTCGTTTATATAAATATATTCGTTATTATAATTCATTATAAACTCAAATAAATATCTTATATTATCCATATTACATAATATTGCCAATTCTGCTATTTCCGACTATTTCGAAAATTTAATTTATTATCCCATTATTTGTATTTATTAAATATTCGAAATATTCGAATTCAAACCATTTAAATTATCGAACCAATATAATAAATTAATTATTACGTCACTTAAAATCAGGGAAGTTACATTCCCTTCCCTTTAAAAGAATTTCGTTCCCGAAATTACTAAGCCAGAAAAATGTTACAACTCTGTTAACTACTAAGTAAAAATCCTTTTTTTACTTTTTAATTTTAGTTTCAGCTGAACCAAATTATTTTAATTAAAATATTAATTCATTCTCACTATCGAAAATTTTCCAAAAATTCTGAAAATTTTCTAACACTTCAAATTTCTGAATTTTTTTGCTATCGTCTCCTTTGCACGACTCAATCGATATAACTACAACTCGCCTCTCTAGGCCTCCTACAATCCAAAAGAAAATTCAATGACCAAGCGGCTTGCCAAACAGGCTCATAAATTTCATATTCAATATAATATAAACTTGTACCTTTTGTCGGGAATCCGACTCTATCTCTTCCATTTGCTACCACTTCAGCATATACAAACATATTCCCAGTTGATCTCCACTCCATTTATTCTCGAACTTAACCATTTGCTTATAACCAAGACAAATTCCATTTCAAATTCTAGTTTCAATCTTAATTCCAAATTCTTACTCCACAATCCAATTCCATTCCAGATTATCTTTAATCCAATCCAATTTTAACTTAGCTTGGTTTAAGTTAAATTCTAAATTTATTTAACCACTCTTACCATTCCAATCTCTTTAACTTCATAAGTAAAATTTAAATTTCGAAATTTAAATTCCTCGGTTTTTCCCTTCATTCTGGCTTTAAATCATATATAACAATAACAATTCAAAACAAAATCTTTGGCAGTAATTCATCACTTAGAAACTCAAAAATGAACACAGATGATGTGGCCAGCATCATCAGGGGCACTACACAGCAACTAAAGTGAGTTCAATACTATATCAGATTTAAAACACATTTTTAAACACTTCCATTATAGAATTATTTCAAAATATTATTCGCAATCTTTGACAAATATTTTCAAATCACCCGAGATCTTAAAATTCCATATATTCAATCCAACTTCAAATTTCAAACGCCTTTCCCAGTTTCCGGAATTTTAACTCTAAATCTTTTTTAAATTCAGATTTAATCCAGCTGATTTTATATATTACTTTTATACGAATTCTGATTGGTTATAATATAACCATATTAATTATAATCTTATTCGATTATAAAACAACCAACATATACAATATACTATAATAATTCAAATATAAATCATTCTTCTATATCAAATATAATTTTGGGTAAGATTAATTCATTTACCCTCTTTTCAAAACATACTGTGTCGGTTCACTATATTCAAGTGTTTAGAAACTCCTACCGATACAGTGGATCCAACTGATCGACCAGAATTCACAAGCCACTCAACCAATAAATCTCCACAATATAAAATCATTTTATATTAAATAACAAATACGTGCTTATATATACAGTCAAACTCAATCTAGGGTATCACTAACTTTATCTCTATTGAGTTACGCCATAGAGCCAATGTAATTACTTATCCTTCAGCTCTGATGCCACTGTAACTCCCGCGAGATTTTCGACTCGGAAAATCGACACGACACACCATGTCGACTTTTCAAGCATCGGAAATACCGGACCATTAATAGAAAGAAGTTAAAGGGTGAGAAATAGAAAGAACGAAAATTAGAATAGAAGAAGAAGATCACCACAGAATAGAATCAGAGTAACACGAATCTCACAGCGGAACAAATAAAATATATTATATAACAACTTTGGAAATACACACTGGTAACTTATATACATACCATTTTCACATAACATCACAGCGGAAATAACCTCTCTATATATATAACTCTGAAGCCTCCTGCTCGGAGCTCCTTCAAGTATATCTAAGAAATCCCGACTGCTTGACTGCCCGCACAAAGTTGGGCACCCAAGAATTTAGGAAAAACAAAACAAAATAGACTCTGGGTCAGTCATGTGACTAGTGTGATTAAACTCATCATTTCGGTTTAACTTTCCAAAATCCTATTCAAAACAAAACAAAATTGTAAGACCGATCCACACATAAATACGGATGGTTTTTACCTTACGATAACCCAAAATATTTCTTAAGATCAATATTTTCTGATATTATAATAATGTCTAAATTAAGTAGATGTAAATCTAATAGAACGCTTTCATCTCACGCTCTACATATGTAATATACAATCAAAAACCACGGGATCTTATTAGTAAATGGACAACTATGACATGGTATGGAACCACCTTCCGATCAGTGTACTCTAGAAGCGATACACTGGAGTTCAACGAGAACATCTTGTAACTCGATCACACATGATCGGCCATTCATTTCGCTTGAATGTTTTGAATATATTATCACCTTACGGTGGGTATACCAACATAACTGTTCTCGGGAGATACAGAATTGAAAGATGTAACAAATATGAATATTCTCTAGATGGTGATAATATACCCTAATTGGGTGCGACCCACTTAGCCATGCTTGTAACACCCCACGTCCGTTAAAGTCACTCAAAAAGGGAATGCATTAAGTTTCGTGGAGTATTATAAGAGTATAGAATAGAATGTCACAAGACAGATACATAAAGTAGTACTTGAAAAATTTATAACTTTATAGCAGCGGAAACAGAAATAAGTTTGGTTACATCTTTAAACACCAAAATAAAGTACATAATATCAGTCTTGTACTAAAGCTATCAGAGTACATAATTTTTAAAACCATAATCTCATATCTTAAAGCCATAACGAAAAGGAGATAAAGCTGGGCATTACTCTAAATTCTTCCAAGCAATTCACCAAGAAAGAGATCCGAGTCAAGCTTCGGTGTTTCCTCCGTGAGAACCTGGGGGGGGGGGGGAACGAAAAGAAAAGAGGCGAAACAAACCGGGGTCAGACATAAAGTCTGGCGACTCCAGTGAGTTTAACTATATAATTAGTAAAGTCATAGGATAATACATAAACTAAATATAAGAAATGACTGTAACATAAGCATATATGATAAGGTGAAGTAGGTATGCAAGATATAACGTTGATTGCGCTTTCGATCACTATAATATAATTTCTACACCGCACCAATACTAGTTACATATTGAAAGTTGATCCCAACCCCGTAATTAATAGCCCTCAGGCGTAACATCTAGTAAGAGGTATCTACCCCCATACAATCCTTGACAGCCTACTTGCCCATAATAGATACTAGATGTCCCCACACTACCCCTAATCGATCAGCTCCCTAACTTGTAGATACCTGTGCGGGCCCCAGCTTAGGGTATATCACTCCTTAAGTGGAAACCCGTGGGCGCACAACTTTATACCTACTGATGTACAGTGGCTAAATCTTCCAATGCAAGGAACACCTTGGTGCACGCTTAACGATCCCGTCAGAACCTGCACTGCTACACCCTCGCTCCTATTTGACCTCTTATAATTAGCCTAGTAAGTGTGCCCCAACCCTGCCTAGCTCAGGGTTACCGGTACCTCTAACAGGGTTACTGTCTGAAAAGGGTCCCTACCGCTACTAGGGTTTTTACCAGGGCTTATCCTAACCCGACTTATATTGGTTAAGTGTTGTCTATCCACCCATTTGACTTAACCTCATCCACTTATCAAATCAATATGTATTATTGGTTAAGCTTGCCTTAATCCTATCCACTTTGTTCACGTAATATTGGTTAAGTTGTCATCCTACACAGGTTAACTTAACCACACCCACCTAACATGTTTTAGGTATCATATTCATTTTTATCAATATTAATTAGTTATTAATGCACATAACTCCCACATTAAGTCAATTGCTTGTAGCCGCTGGATGTGCCGGGCGGTTCCGAGCAGACTTCCACTAGAAGCCAGACTTAACCATGTGTCTAAGCATCTTTTATTTATGCCTGCGACCTCTCATATTAGACTGACTGTTTGCGGTTGCTGGTTAGGCCGGTTAGTTCCGGGTAGATTTCTACCGCAAATGGTGTCTAACCTCATGTCTCAGCATGCTTATCTTAGCCAATTTATTTATTTACAGTTTATGCCAATTTCAGGATAATTATGTCAATTACCCAAAATGCCTCGTTAAAATTATGTTTATAATTTTAATTCAATTAGGCCTTATAATCTTATGTATACATGTCATGCCAAATTACGCCCAAATTACTTTGCGTTCATTGTTATTAACAATTTATGCCAAACCCATGTATACAAATTTGTACCAATTCATGCCACAAATCAGTTACATGATTACAAACCAATTTATGCCAATTACATATTATTCAATAATTTCCTCAATCTTTTCCCACAATGTTCCCACGTTACTCGTATGTATAAGTCAACGTAATATGTTAGACTCGCAGTTAGCCTAATCTCATAAAAAGGAAAAGAAGAGAAGGAAAGAGAATTAAAGCACTAAAATTGGCATAACGCATAAAATAGATCCAATAACATATGGAATAATATAAACTTTGGGTATGAATAATAAAATAGATCCAATAAGCATATGGAACATAAACTGGCATAGAACAATAACATAGATCCAATAAGCATATGGAACATAAACTGGCATAGAACAATGACATAGATCTAATAGGCATATAGATCATGAACTGGCATAGCATAATAACATAGATCTAATAAGCATATGGATCATGAACTGGCATAGCATAATAACATAGATCTAATAAGCATATGGATCATGAACTGGCATAGCATAATAACATAGATCTAATAAGCATATTCATATAGTCCAATTCACAACTTATCACAATTACTTTTAATTAATTACATGTGAAAGTAACGTGGACTCACAAAGAATGGATTAAGGAAGAGATTTAGGCGTTGTTGTTGCTGTAGATCCGATCCCCATTTTTACAATTCCTTTACTTTGATTTGCTGAAGAAAAAGCTCTCTACTTTGATTTAGGTTGAAGAAGAAAGGCTAGACTTATTTTGATTTGTGTAGCATGGTTGTGTCATGAATTAGTTGTAATGAAATTAGGTTTAGCTTTAGGTGTGATTATATAGGGGTATTAGACGAATAAAGGCCTTTAGATCTGACTAGATTCATCTAAACCATTCATATTAAAAAGACACATCACTCAGCCAACCAGAAGAGGCCACGTCAGCCCTAAAACTCAAAAAAATGCGCCATGTGTGCAATATGATGCGTAGCAGCAGTAGTGTTGACACCCACGCTTCATATATATATATATCATTATATATATATATAAAACCATCTTTTCAATTAATCCTCAAATTGGCTCTTTTCACACTAAATCGCTTTTTAATTGAACCGCGTTCACACTTGGCCACTTTTTAGCCATTCCCCTAAAACAAAAATATGGCACTGGCGGGGATTAAACTCAGAACCTCTTGTGTACAAGTCACATGTACTAACCAAATGAGCTACTAAGTCTTTCGCTAACAAGACTTAGAAAAATGCTACACATTATTCACTCATTCCTCTTTTTCATGTTTTGCTGCAATATTTAATTTAAAGATATCTTCTTCATTTTAAATCAGTTTTCTACAAACTATAGGTCTAAATTGACTAGAAAATTGCCATGAACGCAATGACGTTAATTTCATGACCAAATTTCGGAGGCTCTTCAAATTATCCTTTTTATTTCTTTTTTTAATGTTCGCATGCATTTCTTCGCATTTCATGTATTGCATGTAATTTCTTTTATTTATCCTTTTCTTCATTTCACTGCATTAACTTATTACATGATATTTTATTGTCATTGTTTGATTTTTCTCTAAAATATATCTATGTATAAAATATATATACATATTTCCATATTTTTAATTTCATAAATAATGCGGGGTGTTACATTCTCCCTTACTTAAAGGATTTCTTCCTCGAAATCTCTGAGTTAAGAAGAACGTATCCTACCATCCATCATCCATCTACTCATCCATCATCCACAAGCATCCATTGTCCTTAAAAGATTTCTAATGCTATATGAACATATTCAAAGGTGTGTGTATATGTTCCTTATCTAATGCAAAGATCAGGCGGTCTACTGATTCAGTTGACCTCCTCAATGCAAATTATGTCAGTGCCATGAGTCCAACATGTATGCATAGGAATCCTAATGATACATATCATTTCTATATGAGTGCACAACCATTCATTCAAATGCAACATCCATATGATAACGTGTTAGATCCAAAATTGGCTCCAATACCCAAGTTGTTAAATTATGCAAAGATTAATATCAGAAACAATGCAAGAAAAGAAGGAAAGACATGAGATTTTATAGTCGTTCGGCGTTAACAAGCCTACGTCCACTTTATATCTATGATTATACTTAAAATTCGAGTACAATCAATGATTTATCCCTCAACCTCATTTTTACAATGTTGATTCACTCAGTAAAATTCGAGACAACTCTGAACAAGAATAATAGAGATATAATAATGGTGGAATCAGAGCTCAGAATTGCCAAAAAGATCCTAAAAAATGCCAAATCTGGGGCTATTTATAGCTGATATTTGCAGATGGATCATGGTCATACGTGGGACAAATCCCGAGGATCCTAGACTGGTTCGTGGCTTGATGATGATATAGTCAAAATAGCCGTTATGGACAAATTTCGTGAGATCCTGCATTCTCGGATCGTGGTATACTTGGTCTCGACCTTTGTCTTGGTTTCTAGGGCCGGACCGTGAAGAGGCAGAGGAGACAGATCAGATCGTTCTGCTGTGAACGGATCGGGTTGTGATCTTCATCTTATCTTCTGGGGTTAGATCGGGTCATGGAGCTCTGGCAAGGACGGGTCGGATCATGGCTATAGGGGGTGATCGCGAGTCGTTCTGGGTGCCACAAGCAGGGGTCGTGATGGTGGACCACGATCCAAAGATGATATGGTGACCACGATCAATATTCTGAGGGTCCTGACGAGTGAGGTTCCGTATTTTCTTGGTCAGTGAACCTTCCAAAAGCTAGCCAACATTTTCCCCCCTCGAAGTATGTTTTATCAAGGATGGAACATGCTTCGAAATTACGGACCTATCTTTTCACGAAGTGGCATGAATTAAAAGTCGAGTTTGTTTGAAATGTCGTACCGCTTTGGGGAGTCACGTTCTTTGATCAGTATAAATATCATGTTAAATCTTCAATCATCTTTTTATTCATTGGATAGTTCTCATCTCTGGAGCTTTCGAAGATATCAATATCAAGTTGCCGGGTAAATTTTTGAATCTTCAAGTATTTATGAGTCTTCAATTTCTGCAATTGTTTATCGAGTTGGATCGCCGAAACATCCCACGGTTCATGAGACGAGGCATTCGTTTCGGGTTGGTGATTATTTAGGCTTCCCTCAAGAAACACGATGGGCGTTCCTACTTCAGTCACGAGTCGTTTGAGGGAGCAACCTCCCTTTTCTTCGTTGGGCTCAGGTCCGCGGCCCACCAGGCTCCACGGTTCGAATGGGACAAAAAATGGAATACTAATGGTCGTGGGTTTGCCTATATAACCCGACCTTCCCTCCATCTTCTCTCCTTCTTCTTTCTTCTGTTTGCCACCGCCAGTTTTCGATCTGTTCTTTAAAACCCTAACTCGCGATTTCCTCTCCCGATTTAAGTTAAAACAAAATAGGTAATCATACTAACAAGGCTTTAATGCATCTTCACTTTCATTTCTCTCTAGTTTTCACCGATTTGAGAAGAGAGAGAGAGAGTGGCGGAGTTTGTGGTATTCTAGGCTTTAGAGGTGACTGGTCGATGGGTTTAGGCGTTCGGGTTCATGGTAGGAGAGGAGAAGAGAAGAGGAAGGAGTTGGCTAGTTCGACTCGTGGGTGAGGTTTGGGTTATGGATCAGATCGCAGGGATGGAAAAGGTCGGTTCGTGGCGTCATGTGTTAAAGTGGAGCATAAGGGTTCCACGATCTGCCTATGAATTCCGATCCGCGCAGCATCACGATCTAAAAAAGGGAATAGGCGATCCACTCCCTTCGATCCAATACGATTCCCATGAATCGATCCCAGCATCTCTTATGAACCGGGCTAGCCAACGATCCCATATATACTTAAAATTTAAACAGTGCATCGTTATGACAAGATTTTGAACAGTTAGGTTAGGGCCTTGAAGATGGACTTCTTGAACAGATTCGCAGCATAACTCAACCGTATACAATGGCCATTATCTTCTTATCTGATTGACTTCATTCTTATCTTTAATGTATGCATAGGCGCGCACACACTTGCACTTACACACACGGGTAACGGGTAACTTGTGTTTGAATTTTTACTTGCCAACACAGCTATGTCGGATAAACAAGTGACTGAGATATCAAATGAAAGTACCGAATCAGAGACATTAATACATCATAGCCCTGATGTGCTTTCCTTAGATTCAAATGAGGAAAAATCCGATCCTGATTACGAGACAAGCACCGATATAGAGTCAACAACTTCTAAGAGCACGTCCCTTGAAGATGAGGATGATCGAGCTCCTAATGAAATTCCGGGTGTTAAGGAAATAGAGAAGTTCACTGATTTTTACCCTCTAAGTTAGACGATATAAAATTTAAGAAGATATGTTTAAGACACAGAATTCCTTGGGACGATGTGAAAGCTCCAGAAAGCGAAGATAGACCTCATTCTGCCCCAGAGGGATACATGACTGTTAGTCGGCTCATGTGCTGGGTAGGGGCCATTCCTCCTTTTCCTCCAGTTGTTGTTGATCTCTTAAGATAGTTACACACTGCCCCCATGCAACTCCACCCGAATTCCTATGCGGCTTTGTATACTCTGTATGTTACTTATATGGAGTTTCTGCAGGAAGAACTTACCCTTAAAGATCTGAAGTTCTATTACAACTTCAAACATCATTCCGCAGGGGCTCCCAATTTCTCTTTCTTCGAATCAGTCGCCAATAGGAAAGTTGTGACAAATGGTTATAGTAATATAGGGGATGTCAAATATGACTGGTTCTATATAAAACATCAAGCCGGATGCGCAAGGAAGTGGCTACAAGCAAGGATGTTTTCATCTTTCCTGCGTTTAATTCGAATGCATAATTTCAGTGCTAACAAATCATTTTGTTCCAAACAGATCACAACTTTGAGAGAACGGAAGGATCGATATACGAATTCCGCGTGTCCCTCCTTCTCAAGAGTAACTCATATTTCTTAAGGATTAAGAAATGTATCATCAACGAGAACCTTCACAAACACCGTCTTTTAGACATAAGGTTCGGACTTGGAGCGGGCAACAAACCTTACAAGTATATACCTCTGACTGAAGGAGAAGGAACTTCTCAAGTTGTAAAGACAACTACCCTTCGCAAGAGTCCTCCGCCAATGATTAATCAGGACGACGAGGATTCAAACGTATACAAAGGAGATGTGGGACGAGCCGACGAATCAAAGGAGGTCCCGACTTCTGAGGGGCAGTCTCTCTTAAGAACTTCATCGCCGGTTGAGTATGTCACTCAAGAAGAATTAATGGAGGAATAAATACTCAGGGAATTAAATAAGATTCCTTTACCAGATGATATTTATACTCAAGAAGATTTCGGAGGGGATCCAATTTTTCCCATCTCTGAAGAGACGAGTGCCCCAGTTGCAGAAAAAGAAGTCATCCAAACGAGCCTAACTCCGGGCCCTGGTCCGTTTAAAAAAGGATTTCACGAGATGCACAATTCACATGCACCATTTACCATAACACTCTTTTGCTACTGTGGTTCATAGTTTTAACATGTACTTGTTTCTTTTGCAGGGAAAATATCTCGCAAACGGTCTTATTCTTATCGTTCCCTTCGCGAGGGCATACCAAGCCTCCTTCCAGATCCCGAGCATACTTGTAGTGATAGTCGGGGAAGGGATAGTTGTCGGCCCCAGGATCCTCATCAATCTTATTCTACATGACCTCGATCTCCATCGTAGCAAGGTTACGGAAAGTCACATAGTCGTCCATTGCCACCGGTTGGGGGTAAGCAACTTCCTAGAGATTTAATTCCTTCGAAAAGTACACCTTCTCATGCCCAGTCTTCTAAAAAACACCCTGAGCCAGAGGACAAGAACAAAGATGAGGGTAAGATCGTGGAAAAGGGGAAGACAACTCCTATTTCCTCTAGTGAGCATGGCTTGAATACTACTGCCGCAAAGGATGTTGCCCCCAATTCTGAGTTTGTGGCCAGGCTAGAGCGCTTGCGAAAGCAGTTCCCTGATATTTACTTTGAGAGGATGATATTCGTCCCGGATCTTGAACCGGTCCCCAAGGATTGGGACACAGAGGTGATAGGGTACGTATGCCATGTGGCTAAACAATACGGGGTAATGAAGAAGCATGCTGCTACACTTTCTACTATCATCCGCCAGATGGAGACAGAAGCAGCCAGAGCTAGAGTAAAGATTGATAATGATGCTAGGGCTAGGAGCAAAATGGAAAAAGAACTAAAGGATGCACAGGCCCAACTAGCTTTAGCCCGGCGAGATGCAGGTAATTACAGGTCTGAGCTGGAGAGTGCTAGGGAGCATTTTCGCAATGAGCTTGACTTAAACAGCCAGGAACGGGTGGCCTTGAGAAATGAAGTGGAAGATCTCAAGGTAACTAATACCGAACCGAGGACAACACAGGAACGCTTTGCTGTTGAGAAAGATGCCTGGGAGAAAGAGAGGGTGAGCTTAAAAGATGACCTCGCTCTTGCCAAAAAGGAAAAAAAGATTTTAAGTGATCAACTTGCCCAAGCCGAGGAGCGTGCAATTCTCGCTGAAGGTAACGCCAATAATGCTCTTGAATCGGCCACTACTGCTGCTGATAAGCTTGCTGAAAAAGAGAAAGAAATAGCTGGTTTTGAGGAACTGTTGTTTGACTTCTTTGGTCAAGTCATCAAGACTCGAGATATCTCTTGGATTCTGGACTATCATGTTACTTTGGCCAGTGTATGGGATACAATCGTCGAAGGTGAGAAGCGGCGATTGAGGGTCGACGAGATTGACGAAAACCAGCTGATACAGACCTTTCTTAGAGGTGAAGAACCTAAGGCTTTGGAGGAAGGTAGACGCCTAATCCATGAGGAGATGGAGAGGGAGAAGAGTAGGCTCAAGGGCAAGGATAAAGTTGGCGAAAGCTCGAGCTCGGTGGTGTACACCAAAACCTCTGAAGTTGAGGAATGTAACCCCGATGATCTGTTGATCCGCTTGGCTCTAACTCCTCCGATTATCGGGACCACCAGTACAAATCTGGGAGATGAGTCGACTGAAGGTATCTCCATATTCTCTCCACTGTTCATTAAAGCGATCGTAACTTGTCGTCGTCGTCTCACGAGACAGGCAACTGACATGGCAACATCTCCTCCTGATTCACTAACCTTTGCTTCTCATGGTATATGTACCAAAGTGGTCGAAAAAGGTGTAGAGGAGAAGGCGGTGGCAGAGAAAGTTGATGTCCCTCCGGGTTCTGGTATTGAAGTTTCCAAGGTTCCAAAGCAAACCGAGGGCACAACAAGTGATAGAGTTACGGTAGCACCCATGGAATCTGACATCGGCGCTCCTGCAGACGCTGAGATTATCACTGCTTTGCATGACACAGATGGCGGTCATGGAGATAAGGAAGAGGAGGTAGAAATCATAGATGAGGCCAAGGATGATGATAATGAAACCTTGGCTGAAATACATCTTAGGAAGGAGAAGTAGTTGGTTCTTAGGAAGGGGGAACAAGATCCTGTATTCGTGCCCCCTATTTCTAAAATCGACCCCAGATTCTCTTCCAAATCAGTAACTTCACAACTCGCCTCCCAACCTTCAATTCCTCCCCCGGAGCCTCTTGTTGATAAGAGGAAGAGGAAGAAAAGCGACCGCTCTGGTACTAATAAAGAGGAGTTGGAGAAACAGAAGAAGGACAAGAAATCAAAGTCATCTCCCAAGCGTAAACAGAATGCAATTATTAGCTCATATTTTAGTTTTAGGATTTCCTTTGGCCAAAAGATGTAGTCGTGAGAGTGGCCCTCACTTTTGTTTAGCTTCTCGTTCTTGTAAATCTGCTTTCAGTAAATGAAGATCTAATTCTTTTGCGCCATTGCATTCCTGCAAATTCATTATGTTAGCAGAGTTTAAATGGTCATAACAGAAATATTCATAGTTAAATATTAAAGTTATAAGTAACGATTATCAATCATAATGAAAACAATCATCGAGAAATACACGTGCTAAGTAAATGTGTAGTGGTGCACGTATATGCCCCCAATCAATTGTCATTATAGTGCCTGGCCAGGGCTTATTGGCGATCGATTAGGATTATATTTGTACTATCCCGATCTTTAAGCGGGGTAATGGTTCTTGTGGCGCTAAGTCTCTAGCGCCTTTATGCTCTCCCAATCCTTCAGCTGGTTAGAGTCCTTGTGGCGCTAAGTCTCTAGCGCCTTTATACTCTCCCGATCCTTCAGCGGGTTAGAGTTCGAGCTCGATTCTTGGTCTGCTCACCGATCCTTCAGCGGGGCAGAAGTTCTGGGGACACTAAGTCTCTAGCACCTTTATACTCTCCTGATCCTTCAGCGGGTTAGAGTGTTATCAAGGCGGTTTTATCACGGTGCATCTTCACGCCTTGGGGACGTTATCTTCGTGTCCTTTATACTCTCTCCCTGATCTCGGGAGTTAGAGTGCAAACAGTAGTGCGATTTACCTCGCTGCACCTTTTGGAGCTTTAATTACCGTGAGTCTTCTGATCTGATAGACGGCATTTTGAATTAGTTGTTTGAGATTACTGCATAATTTAAAACAAATTTCGAAATGGTAACGGTTTATATTGATCAAAATAAAAGAGTAGATAAGAAATGGTGCAGTAAAGGTAAATGCCACGCGATATTTTTATAGTGGTTCGGTCGAATCATGACCTACGTCCACTTTATAATCTTTTGTTCAAATAACCAGACTGTTCTAGACAAGTCAAGCCTTTTTCCATGGTTTTAAAAACAAAAGAGTAAAACTGACATTTTTATGTCAGATAAGGCCGCAAATGCTGGGCATTCCACACTCTGGGGATTTCATCTCCATCTACGGTTGCTAGCTTGAAGGTTACATTATTAAGCCTTCGTAAAATGGAGTACGGTCCTTCCCATTTCGGGCCCATATGTACTGGGGGTGGGAAGACGCGCTTCAGAACCAAGTCTCCAGGTTCGAATGTTCGAGCTCAAACTCTTTTGTTGTAATACCGAGCTATTTGTTGTTTATGCCTCAGGGCACGTAAGTCGGCTTCGTCCCTTTTTTCCTCAACCATGTCCAGGGATTCAAGGAGTAGCTCATTGTTGGTCATTGGATCGTGATAAATGGTTCGATGAGATGGTACTTCCAACTCGATCGGAATGACTGCTTCAGCTCCAAAAGCAAGGGAAAACGGGGTGTGACCCGTCGCCGACTTGTATGTAGTTCTATAGGCCCATAGTGCCAGGCGTAATTCATTAACCCATATGGCTTTGGCCCTCTTCAATCTTTTCTTTAGAATGGATTTAATCACCTTGTTTGCCACTTCAACTTGTCCGTTCGACTGCGGATGTGCCACAGAGGTGTATCTTTTCTCGATGTGATACTTCCGACAGAAATCATGAAACTCGGTGCTGTCGACGTGGGTCCCATTATCGGTTACGATGACTTTTGGAATCCCGAATCGACATATAATGTTCTTAACGACAAAGGAGATCATTCGCTTGGTTGCGATCATGGTCAAAGGCTCTGCTTCTACCCATTTAGTAAAATAATCCACGACCACAATAGCGAACTTTGCTCCGCCCTTTGCTATGGGAAGGCTCCCAATAATGTCAATTCCCCATATAGCAAAAGGCCACGGGCTTGTCATTGTCTTCAACTGGTTAGGTGGCGCCCTAGGAATCTTGGAGAACTTCTGGCAAGCATCACAACGTCGTGCATACTTGCCTGCATCCCTGTTTATGGTGGGCTAGAAATAGTCGTATCGCAATATCTTCTTTGCCAATGTTTGCCCTCCAGTGTGGTCGCCACACTCACCTTCGTAGACTTCCTTCAGTACACGCTTGATGTCGTCATGGGCGATGCACTGGAGGAGAGGCATCGAGAAACCTTGTCTGTACAGGACTTCGCCTTGCAACACATATCTGGAAGCCTTTCGGATAACTGCACACCTCTCACTTTTCTTTGTTGCGAGCATTCCATTCATCAAAAAATTCTTTAGGGGGGTCATCCATGACTCCCTTTCGGGTTCAATCTCTAGTATCAGATCAATTTCCATCTGATCCATGCTATGGAACTGTAGTACTTCAATCGGGACCAGCTCCGTATGTTCTGGATTATCGGAACTAACCATCTTCGCTAACTTGTCTGTTCTTTGATTCTCCGCTCGAGGAATGTGAGATATGCTGTGGTGATCAAAACCATCCAGCATTATAGTTTCCAGGCATTAGGGTCAAGGAGTAGCTTTGGTGGTTCATCTTCCTAGGTTACCACATCATCTTCTGGGATGGTAAACTCTGCTATAAAGTCTGCAAGTGCCTGCCACTAATCGACCTTCGGGGTTGGAATTTCAGGTCGAATTGACTCAGCTCAATGTTCCATTTAAGCAACCTTGTTGATGCTTCTGGCCTTTGTAGGACTTGCTTAAGTGGGTGATCAGTGTAAACAGTTATGGGGTAAGCCTGGAAGTAGTGACGAAGCTTCCTAGATGCAATCAGCAAACTGTACGCAAGCTTTTCTATTTTTGGGTAATTCCGTTCTGCGGCTGCCAATTTCTTACTCACATAATACACTGGTCTTTGCACCTTATCCTCCTCTCTTACCAAAGCTGAACTGATTGTGTGGGATGACACGGCCAAGTACACAAATAAATCCTCGTGATCCACAGGCTTAGACAGTATCGGGGGTCTTTCCAGATGATTCAATAGATTCTGGAATGCTTCTATACAATCAGGAGTCCATTTAAAGTTGCACTTGCCTTGCTTTATTAGCTCGAAAAACGGGATGCATTTATCTGTAGCTTTTGAGATAAATCTGCTGAGCACTGCCACTTTTCCAGCAAGGCTTTGCACATCTTTAATCTGCTTTGGTTTTTGAATATTTTGGATTGCTGTAATTTTGATCTGGATTGATCTCAATTCCGTGCGAGCTGACAATGAATCCTAGGAATTTTCCAGATGCTACCCCAAATAAACATTTTAAAGGATTCAGTTTCATCCCATATTTTCGGGGAATCTCAAACATCTCTGCTAAATCGTTAGTATGATCGGATGATTGTCTGGATTTTACCAACATATCGTCGACGTATACCTCCATCGTTTTCCCGATTTGGTTGTAGAACATCCTATTCACTAATCGCTGATATGTAGCGCCGACATTTTCCAAACCGAAAGGAATCACCACATAGCAGTATAATCCCAAATCTGTAATGAAACTGGTATGCTCTTGGTCTGGGACATGCATGGGGATCTGATTGTACCCTGAGTATGCATCCATAAAAGAAATAAGTTCATGACCTGCGGTTGAATCTACCAACTGATCGATTCTAGGCAATGGCAAGAAGATATCCTTCAGACAGGCCTTGTTTAAATCTGAGAAGTCGATGCACGTAAGCCACTTTCCATTGGCCTTCTTTACCAAAACCGGGTTTGAAATCCAGTCAGGGTATGTTGAATCTTTAATAAACCCGTTACTTCTCAGTTTTTCAACTTCTTCTTTCAAGGAGGCAGACCTTTCTAGACCAAGCATTCGCCTTTTCTGCTTGATAGGAGGATGTTTCGGGTTAATGCTTAACGAATGACTCATAATCGAGGGAGATATCCCACACATGTCCGCATGGGTTCAAGCGAGTACATCCAAGTTAGCTTTCAAGAAATTTGTTAATTCTTTGGCTCGAATAGGATCCAACTGGGATCCAATCTTCAGGACCTTCTCTGGGTCACTATCATCGATTGGTACATCCACAGTCACTTCATTGGGAGTCGTCATTCTGCTCCCAGGCTCTTCATCCTCTCTGGGATCTATGTCCTCGGGCAACTCTCTGGGCGACCCTTCTGAAGGTACTTCCTTTAGTTGCTATGACGATTCCCCCCTTGGAGGGTAGGAACTACATTTTGCTTCTACATCTTTCCCTTTGCGGAGCAACTTTAACTCTACAATGTAACATGCTCGTGCAACAACCTGATCTCCTCTGATTATGCCTACACCGACATCCGTTGGGAACTTCAACAACAAGCACCAGGGTGCAATGCAGGCCCTGAAATTAGCTAGGGCCGGTCGGCCTAAGAAGGCATTGTACGGCGATTCAATATCCAGGACCACGAAGGGGAGGGTCCTCACTCTCTGGCGTTCTCCTTCCGGAAGGGTTACTGATAATTCCACGTATCCTATTGGAGCGGTCGAGGCCCCATTAAATTCACGTACCCAACCTTCACATGATTTCAAATCCTTCGGCTCGAGTTTCATTTGGTCGAATGTTTTCTTGAATAGAATGTTGACTGAACTCCAGTTATCTACCAGGACTTTATGAACTATAGCTGGGCCGATGGTGACGGTGATCACCAATGGGTCCTCAGTTGGGAAGTGTACTCCAATACTCTCTCGCTCATGAAATATGACGTCATCGGACATCGCCTTTTGTTGCTTAACTGGAGCGTTGTCCTCGAGGTTACTACATTCCCCCACTTTGAAATGTTGTTTAGCTGCATTTACATATTGGTCCATAACTCTGAAACTGTGCTTTGCCAGGTGAAGTCCACCAACTATGGTATTGATAACGATATTTTTTTCTTTTTGTTGAGCCGTCGGTTTGGCAGCAGGTTGGCTTTCGTTCGGGGCTTGTACGGCTTGCCCCCTGTCACTAGGATTCACCTTATACTCATCAAGCTTCCCTTCTCGGAGTAGCCTTTCAACCATGTATCTCTAGTGACAACACTCGTTTGTGGAATGAACATGGGTCTGATGAAAAAGACAGAATTTCCCAGTTTCACGCTCTTTTTCTGTAGAATCTCTCAGAGGACGCCTTTTGTACTGGAGGACATTATATGTATCCAGGAAGACGTTTTCCAATATATCATTTAATGGTGTGAAGCTCTCAAATGGTCTGGGCCGGAATCTCCTCTAAGAGTCATTTCCTCGATTTCTTTTTCGATTATTGTTATTACTATTCCCTGATTGGCGACCGCTGCCTTGATTCTTGTTCCCGACGTTAACTTCAATTTTTCCTGAGCTATCTCCTGTTTGCTTGATGGACACGTTGCTTTGGATGTCTTCCTTATCAATAGCCTTTCTTTTCCGATTAGCGTATATCTCCTCCCGACGCAGGGGAACATTAGCTTTTTCATAAAATATTTCTCTTGTCGGGGGTGGTTTGCTGACCAGATATCCCCCAAACTCGGTATCTTTATCGACGCCATCGATCAGGGCCATCAACACAGTTTGCTCATGAGATCTTTGACTTCTGTGACAGCCAAGTTAAAACGATCCAAATACGACCTCAGGCTTTCGTCCGATCGTTGTTTAATAAGGGATAGCTCAATCACATTCTTAGACCTCTGGGCATGAAGATGGAATTGGTTCACGAACTTCTCACTCAATTCCCTGAAGCTGGATATTGACTGTGCTGGCAAGCGGGTAAACCACAATAACGCCACATCTTCTAGGAGTATAGGGAATGCTTTACATTTTACCGCGTCTGTAGTTGTAGAGACATTCATTGACAATGAGTATCGCATTAGATGCTGGATGGGGTCAATCCTGCCCGTATAGCGATTCATGGTTGGCATATTGAAGCGCCTCGGGAATGTAACATCCAGTATGTCGTCAGTAAAAGGCGTATGACTGCGATCTATGCCCCAATCTTCATTCTTCTGTCCACGACTATCTACCATGACTTGCCTAATCATTGCTTTAACCTCTGCATGGGTCAGGGTAGATTCGGGATCAGCACTTCTTGCCCGACGGTCTCCTCTAGCATTTCTTTAACGTGCTGCTACAAAGTCTGGGCCCTGAGCAGAACTCCCTTGCCCCCTGTTGCCGCGGTCGGTCACGTGACGAGCGGGAGGCACGCCATTCCTCGGTGGTAGAGCGGTGTAGTGACGCGAAAATCCGGTCCAATTTGAGCTGAGCAAATAACACAAGTACAACCCCAAATTGCACTGAAAATTCAAGAAACTAATAGAAAGAAGATAGAGGGCGAGGAAAGATAAGATAGAACTAATAGAATAGAAGAAGAAGAAGAACATCATCATCAGAGTAAACACGAATCTCACAGTGGAACGAATAAAATATAACATAACTTTTGAAATACAAATAGTTATATATACAATAGCACTTATCAGAGTACAACACTTACAACAACAGCGGAAATAATAATAGCTATAGAATCCAGAAGCCTCCTGCTCCAGCTCTTCAAGTATATCTATAAATCCCGACTGCTTGACTGCCCGTACAAATTTAGGCACCCAAGAGTTTAGGGAAAACAACAAAGTAAACTCCGGGTCAATCATGGGACTGGTGTGAGTAAAACAGTTTAAACAGGTATATGAACAAGTAAACGATATCTCATAAGACCACGCCGCAGAACGGAACGGGTTTTTCCCTTATGAGAATCCAAAATATCTTTATATAAAAAACCTTTTGATATTATAATAATGTCTATGTACAAATAGATATCAACTAGCAGAAACGCTTTCATCTCACGTTCTACATATATAGTACACAATCAAAATCGCAAGCACGTATTGGATAATGGATTTCCAACTATGACAAGGTATGGAACCACCTTCCGATCAGTGTACTCTAGGAACGATACACTGGAGTTCAACAAGAACATCTTGTAACTCAGCCACACATGACCGACCACTCATTTTGCTTGAGTGTATCGAATGTACATCACCAACGGTTGGGATCAGCAACCGTTCCCGTATATATATGGGACAACATTGATAGATTTAAGAAACAAATGAATATTCTCTAGATAGGTGATTATACACCCTACTTCGGTGCGACCGACTTAGCCATGCTGCCTGCCCGATTTCTGTCATTAACCGGATGATGAGGCTAGAAGTTACGCGTTATCATCACATCAGATTCACTTCGAATGCCACATTGTCAGATCCATCGAAAATCACTAATTGACGTCTATAACAGTACATTACGTGTTAGCTAAAGAAGTTTCCTTCTCCGCTTCCACTCTTGGTACAGTTGAAGAAATCAATGTACGTGACCTTTCTGGAAATACTCTGTCAGACATTCATTCATACAAGTCATCCTCATTCACTTAGAATGTCGCATCGTCATACCCGCCAAATCACAAATTGACTTATCCAAAAATAACACGGGTATACAGCTAAGAGAAACGAATTCCTCCGCCACCAAATGTGAATACGTTTGAACAGATCAACTTACGCGATCCATTGGATATACTCTGTCAGACCTTTGTCCACACAAGTTGTCCTGGGACTGGACAAACCGAAGGCACTATTCAGTGTATCCATCTTAGTCACTGTTATCTAAGACTTATACAACAGCCCTTACATTTTACTCTGTCTTCAATTATCTTTGGCATATATGATTCGCAACGCTTATGCCAATACAGAGTGGTTCTTTGGATAATAATCCAACCGGTCTCTCCATATTAACAATGTTAAAATGGTAAAAACTTTGATAGTCGGTGATTTAACTATCAAATGAAAAATGTCCGTGTGTAAACAATGATCTTATTTCCAAATGGAAACATCGATCCAATCATCAAACATATATATATATATATATATATGTATATGTATATATATATCCACATTCCTTATTTTCTATATTTAGAAAATATACGTTATTAACACCGGAAAACATTTCCATAGCTTATTTACGCATCACTACTATTCCACAACTACTAGTCCCTAACTGTAAACTAGTAAGAGGACAATTCTCTAAGTATAAACCCCGAAGGCCGAAACCAACATCAGATAGACACTTAGAAAACCATTCAATTTACTAATCTCTAGTCAGTTCTAATTTTACTTAACTCTATTTGATTAACTCTGATTGATTAACTCTAACTGGTCAACCTTAATTAATTAACTCTAACTGGTTTTACTTGGTTTGACTAACTCCATTTATTAACTCGACTGACAAATTCAACTCGATTAACTGAACTAATCACTTTGATTAACTCGACAAATTCACTTTGGTTAACTTAACCAATTCACTTAACTAATTCACTTAGTTTAACTTAACTAATTCACTTTGATTAATCTAACTATTCACTTAACTCCTATCGAATAATCTATATTCGATAACTCCTCTAACTTTACTCGAATGAACTATATTCGATTAACTCCTTTAATCTATTCGATTTGATAACTCCCCTTTTCGAATAACCAATAATCGATTAACTCACTTCGAATAACTAATAATTGATAACTCCTTCGAATAAACTATATTCGATAATCTCCTCTCGAATAACTAAATTCGATTAACTTAACTTATTTAACTCATCTGGTTAACTCTATTGAACTGGTTAACTCTACTAAACTGGTTAACTCTACTGAACTAGTTAACTTTATTCAACTAACTCGACTCGACTAACCCCTTTCGAATAGCATATTCGTTTTACTAACTTTCGAATACCATATTCGATTTACTCCCTTCGAATACCATATTCGATTTAACTCCTTTCGAATACCATATTCGATTTACTTTATTCACTTTATAAAGATTTCCTTTTTAGCAACGTTTTATTTATTTGAAAAGATTTACTTTTAAATAACGGTTCTACACTTTAAAAATGATTTCCTTTTTATAATGTTTCCTTTTCAATTCTATTTGTAAATGGTTTACAAATATTTCCTTTTCAAATTTATTCTTGAAATATTCTAACTCCTTAAATTCTCTGAAAAATTCGCCATAACCTCCTTTGTAACGGGAGCATCGGGAAAATCCCCAAACCCGCCACACAGGACTTTCCATTCAAAAAGAAAATGGTTGGTAATTGTTTCCTTTTTGAATATCTCCTTTTTATAAATATTCTAATTTATAAACATTTCTTATTTATAAATATTCCACTTTATAAATATCTCTTATTTATAAATATCCCATTTTATAAATATTCTATTTTCAATATCACTTTGAAAATCCCCTTATCAACATTTCGGTATGTTATGGTATTCAATCATATCAAATCACGATGTTCAATATCGTCCAAGCACATATAATCGACAACAGGTTATATATCACATCATATAACACAATATATGAACAAAACAGTATTATAAATATTGAGGAACCCAGTTGGGTCCCTCCAACCTGCTTCCCTGCATCCACAGATGTTACACAGTATAATCAACATCCATTACAGTTCAGTACGAATTATTCTGATAAGCAGAATCAATATATTGTATATATATATTTAACGGTTTATATATATATATATATATATAATTTCAACTAACTGACTAGCAGTTCAATCAATCAAATCAACACACAACAATCAACAGAACAGTTCTAACAATACGTTATGAAAATATAACTGTTCAGAGTGGGTGAGTTTTACTCACATTGGACTGTTATCGTTAAAAACGACTAATTGTCTTTGATTCAGATGGACAATTTATTTTTCCATAAATTGTAACAAGCTCTGTTTCTCTCCCGGTTAGTCTCATTGTGTTGCTCCCGTCCATACGATCCCAACGGAACTTGTTTCGTCCAATTCTGATATCGTACGCAAAAGTTACGATATTACGAAGTCAATATATATTTATTTTGAATTTACTTAAACATATATTCCTCATGACCCTTAATCCCTTACCTTAAGCCCACCCTTCCACCAGCATAACCCAAACCGATCTCACATCTCTTCTTCCCCAATCCTAATAAGTGACGTGCTCCAGCATTTCTCCACAAACCATGACCGATTTCATCTCCACTCCTAACTCGATCATTGTACCACTATACTCAAAACAAATCCCACCATTCTCCTCTCCTTTGGATTCTCTTTCTCCTCAAACAACATTTATCCCGTACGCACCCTTTCCCCAATTCCCGTCGAAAGCCTGGAGAGCCTGTACCCGGTGAAGACGCATCACTTTCCTTCTTCAAATCACTCAAAAGTTTGCAAATCGATGTAAATCGATCCCCTCTTCAACAATCCAACCTTATTTTTATCCAATTCTTCACCAATCAACCCACAAGAAGAACCCTAGCTCTCCGACGCAAATAAACAGCGTACGAGTTTGGTTCGAACTCCCCCAAAAGTCGTATGGAAATGGAGAACTACACTCCAGCAATTCAAAAATATGTATTGCAAGATTTATAGAAATTTATTTGGTTTTATTTTGATATTCTTTTGAGGACTTTGTTTTGCTGTTGGAAGAAAGAACACAGCGGCGGTAATTTTTTTGCTGTGTTGATTTTGAGAGAATGAGGAATTAGGTCTTAAGGGGTGTTGAGGGGTATTTATAGAAAATTTGGTGAAGATATTTTTGATGAGATGTTTTTGTTTTATTTTCTTTTATATATTTTTCGCCTTCTAAAAAATCATGTGATCACACACGATACCTAAAAATCACAAAAATTGACATGTAGCTAGAGTTCGACATTACGGACCCAACAAAACTAGTTTCGTCGAATTCCGACTCCGTATGCTCACACAGCGTATATTTAACTGTCAAAATACTGACTGTTTCTCACTCTAAAGATCCGTACGGCCACACACTGACTCTAAAAATCACGAAACTGGAAATCTAACAACTATTTGATATTGCGGATCCAACAAAATTAGTTTGGTCGAATTCCGACTTCGTTTGCAAAACTGACTATTTTTAAAGCTCTGAATGACCCATTTAAATATATAAATATATTTAAATATATAAATATATTTAAATATAATTAAACTTAATATTTAAAAATAAATATTATCGTATATATTCACAACAGAATATCATACAGCTCTACTGGGATTTATAACTCGATATTTCAAATCTAGGTCAACCCGATATTCGATTTATATTGAAATTCCTTTTTAAAAATATAAATAATTCCTTTATAAATTATAAAGGAATTCCACTACGACTTTTCTAAAATTTGATTTGGACATAAATCAAAATCTATACGACGAAATCCCGATTTTTCTCTTCCACTAGAAAGATATACTCCACCAGCTCCACACGTTACTTGTTTCACAGAAATCCGGCTTAAAACGAATCCTGTACATTCTGTTGAAGTTCAAATCGCCAAATAGCGAACTGCTGCACAATTTCGAGCTCGGTTTTAATTATAATATAATTATACGTTCTAACGTCGTTGATTAAATAATATATTCGTTATTTAAATAATTAAATAAGTTAATTATTACCTCGTCAAAAATCCGGGTCATTACAAGCGGGCTCATTTAAGTTGCGGTTACTAGTTCCCTGATTAAGTGCCTCTTCTTCTCGAGATGGAAGTGACCCATATCGAAGCTGCTCTATGTTCTCGGCCCTTTCTAATGGGGGCCATCGTCGGTTCCTTTAGGGTTCTTCTGATGACGACATATGTTCCAGGGAGAAAGTGTGAGATGGAGGTGGTGAAACCTGCCTTTGAATATCGTCAATTCTTCTGCCTAGGGCAGTAATATTTTGACGTAGCAACAAGCTCTCCTGCCTTTGAGCAACCAGTTCATCAGTTTGCCTGTCCAATGCTTCAAGTATTCGAGTCAGATGTCCTTCGGTAATTGGGGCAGAAGGGTCGAACTAGTCATTTTCATCTTCTCTTATACGCAAGGAACTTGAACCGGGTTGAGCAGAAGTTCCAGCACGAGCGGAACAAGCCAAAATTTCTTTCGTAGGTCAGGTAGTAGTCTGATTGTCAGTTAGGATCATGGTCCTCCTAGGCTGGTGGCTCGTGATACCCTCCTGGTGTCGATTCGTGATAGTTCCCTGGGATCAGATCGCGGAAGGGTTAGTAGGGGGATAGCGACGTTATATTGGGATCTAGTCGTGACACCCTCAGCTGCTCGGGTCGCCACACCCTCATTGGATTAGATCGCCCCCTCCTCTCCACGGTCCAGAGACAGAACTTCGACCTGCTTCTGAATGCTCTCTTCAATTGCTTCGTTCGTAGCTTAAGTCGCTTGGGAAGCTCATACTTCCTCAGACTTCTTTCCAGCCACGGTATCCGAGCTTTACTGAAATCTTCAAAAATCAAAACATTGGAGTTTTGGACTGTTTTCTTCGGACTTGACTATCCAAATAACAGAACTACAATCCAATATGCTGAGACTTTATTCTCAGTGAAAGCACCAAAATGTTAGATCCAAAATTGGCTCCAACACCCAAGTTGTTCAATTATGCAAAGATTAATATTAGAAAAAATGCAAGAAAAGCAGGAAAGACACGAGATTTATAGTGGTTCGGCGTTAACGAGCCTACGTCCACTTTATATCTATGATTATACTTTAAATCGAGTACATTCAATGATTTATCCCTCAACCTCACTTTTACAATGTTGATTCACTCAGTAAAATTCGAGACAACTCTGAACAAGAATAATAGGGATATAATAATGGTGGAATCAGAGCTCAGAATTGCCAAAAAGATCCTGAAATATGCCAAGTCTGGGGCTATTTATAGCTGATATTTGCAGACGGATCACGGTCATACGTGGAAAAATCCTGAGGATCCCGGACTGGTTTGTGGTTTGATGATGAAATAGTCAAAATAGCCGTTATGGACAGATGTCGTGAGATCCTGCATTCTCGGATCATGGTAGACTTGGCCTCGACCTTTATCTTAGTTTTTAGGGCCGGACCGTGAGGGGGCAGAGGGGACAGATCAGATCGTTCTGCTGTGAACGGATCGGGTCGTGATCTTCATCTTAGCTTCTGGGGTTGGATCGGGTCGTGGAGCTCTAGCAAGGACGGGTCGGATCGTGGCAGCAAAGGGCGATCGCGAGTCATTCTGGGTGCCACAAGAAGGGTTGTGATGGCAGACCACGAGCCAAAGATGATGTGCTGACCACGATCGAGATTTTGAGGGTCCTGACGAGCAAGGTTCCGTATTTTCTTGGTCAGTGAACCTTGGTGGCTTGGTCCAAAAGCTAGCCAACATAACACATTCAATATACATCCATTAGTTTTAATATGCACACTTATTCATATGCAATATGAAAATGATTGAGCCGATTTAGTGCCTAATGTGTGTGTAAATGCAACAACGAGCAACCACTAGCAAACACTTGCATCCACCAAACATAACATGTCTCAAACACATGTTTACAACCATAGGATTTTCCAACCTAAAGATCGAAGATGTAATCGAGAGGACAAACTAAACGATAGAACAGGTAGAAACAAAGCAGTAGAAAAAAGAGAAGTTAAGATCATACCCTCAAAAAGGAAAGGTACAACACACGTATCTTGTCTTCCGTTTCCCAAGTCGCGTCTCCTTGATCATCTCCCTATTGGAATTTAACCAATTTGATCTCTCGGTTGCGTAACTTCTTGACCTCCGATCCAAGGATGCATGTAGGAGCTCGTCTAATCGTGGCATCTCGCTCCACTTCCACTTCCCTAAGCATACTCAGCTCCACTACTTCCGTGGTATCATGTAAACACTTCTGCAAATGCGATACGTGAAATACGTCATGAACAACACTAAGCTTCTCCGGCAACTTCACTCTGTACGCCCTCTGTCCAATCCTCTCTGTAATGGGGAATGGACCTACGAATCTCGGTGCCAACTTCCCTACAGATCTAAGACGAACTACATTCCTCAACGATGATAATAAAAACCATGTCCCCAACACCTAACTCAAGATCGGTCCTTCTCTTATCAGCATATGACTTTTGTCGGCCCTGTGCCATCTTCAAGAATTGTTTTTCTCAAGCTCTCGTCTCGTGAAATGCAAAGTCTTTAATGAACTTCCTATAATAGCCCGCCAACCTTAGAAAACTTCTTATTTCCGTTGCGTTTCTAGGAACCATCCAATCTTGGATTGCCACCACCTTCGCGGGATCCACTGTTATCCCCTCCTTAGAGACCACGTGTCCTAAGAACCTCACTTCCTCCATAAATGGCATTTGGAGAACTTATCCGTGAGTTGATGTGCTCGAAAGGTCTCTAAGACTTCCCTAAGATGTCCCTAAGATGTAGGGCATGTTCTTCCTCGCTTCTAGAGAATATCAAAATGTAACACCCCGTATGTTGAATAACATGCTATAATATAAAACAGGGCGGAATTAAATTTTAAAATCTGAATTAGGGGAAACGGGATATGCCATTGCGTTCGTCTCGGAAAAATATGCGAAATAGAGTCCGAGTTTTCGAAAATCGGAGTCCGTATGACCCAGTTAAGGCCCGAAGAAGTTTTCAGAAAATTCAAAACAGATTTAAAATATTCAAACTTCACATTTCAGAAGAGGCAGGAAAATTCCCAACAGACAGAGGGTGTCGACCCTAGGGTCAACACGGGTGTCGACCCCCCCTAGGGGTCGACCCATGGGTCGACCCAGGGGTCGACCCCCCTGTCGGTCAGGTTGGCCTGGGTGCACTGGTTTGAGCTTTGGGCTGGGTTCTGGTGGCTTGTGACGAAATCTGACGGCTATAACCTAATCTAGGGTCAATCTAAGGGCCTAAACTACATCCTAATTCTATAAATACACCCTAAGACTACCTAATTCATACTAAAATTGGAGACAACGTCGTTATGCCGTCAAAATGCAACTAGAAGGAGCCACCAACAAATTAAAGAGGAAGATAGCTTCTCAAATCAACTTCTAATCAACTCTAGCAACTTAATCTTCTTCGTTGAAGTGCTAATCAACAAGTTCTGAGTTTCTATGCCTTTAGCAAGCAATTGCTAAACTAATTATGATAGGATATAATGAGGTTATGGTTATGTATGTGGATCAATGCAAGTTATGTTATCATATGCTATGTGTTCATGATGTTATGCAAGTTATGCAAGTCATATGCTATGTGTTATGCAAGTTATGCAAGTCATATGCTATGTGTTCATGATGTTATGCAAGTTATGCAAGTCATATGCTATGTGTTCATGATGTTATGCAAGTTATGCAAGTCGTATGCTATGAGTTCATGATGCTAGTTATGCAAATCACTATGATAAACATTGATCCATTATGACACCATGATTATGCAAGTTTGGTGTATGATTATATGCAAGTTCATATATGATATGTTATGCAAGTTTGGTGTTTGATTATATGCAAGTTCAAATATGACATGTTATTCAAGTTTGGTGTTTGATTATATGCAAGCAACATGTGCAAGTTTACACCTTTGTATGATATGCAAGTTAACCCCTTTGTATGTCATACATACATGTGCAAGTTTACCCCTTTGTATGACATAAGTAGCTTATGCAAGTTACCCTTTTTATGACATATGTGATTCATGCAAGTTTGGGTTGATTATTTATGCTAGTTGGGTTTGATGCTATATGCATGTTGACACCTTTAAAACCCATGTTGATGCTAATGTTATGCAAGTTGAACCCATTGTATTTATGATGAATCTTCCCTTTTAAGTATGTCATGTTAGCAAATTACGTGGGGAACGATGGGGTTAATATTCATGTTAATGAAATGGTGTGAAGTTGGTATGATTATGCATACCATAAAGTGGATGGACATAATTGAGTCAATTATGTACATCGTTAAATTTGTAATTAATTAGGGATAATTAATACAAATTATGGGGGTGATTAATTAGGTGTAATTAATCGACTAAAACACGAGGTTGGACCCTTTGTAGCATAAGACTGCCCGGAACCGACCGGCAAATCCAGCGGCTACAAATGATTGTCCCAATGTGAGAGGTCTTAGGCACAAACTAAATACGTGACAAGTGTAAAGACACGAGGTTAGACTCGGTTATGGCGTAAGGCTGCCCGGACCCAACCGGCAAATCCAGCTGCCATAAAAGATAGTCTAAAGTGGGAGGTCTTTGCAAAGGTTACGGTCTTAATCAATTAAGAAACACTTAACTAGATAAGCATGTAGTGGGGCATGAGGGGTTAAGTGGGTGCCTTGGGTGGCATGTGGAAATCAAGTGCCTTGGGTGGCATGTGGAAATCTAGTGGGTTGCCTTGGGTGGCAATAGAAAATACGATTAGAATACTTAACCAAGTGGAAACATGTAATTAAACATGATTAAAGGGTTAAGTGGGATGCACTAGAAAAAGGGACAAGCTTAGGTGGGTAGCTTGTGAGGGCCCATTTCAACCAGTAACCCATATGTATCTTATTGGGCTCGACTCATGTCGAGGACGGGACACGCGTACTGGGCTTGACTATAACAGGCCAAAAAAAGGGGTTAGCGGTGGCAACGCAAGTCCAACGGGTTTCATATGCGTGTGTGGACTCGGGCTGGTAGGTAAGACGTTGTTGCATCGTGTAGGTATAAGCCGTGCACCGTTGATTGTATTGGGTTGCCACTTTGGGGAGTGATACACCCCATTGTGGGGCCAGCACGGGTATCTACGGTAGGGAGCCGATCGCTTGGGGAGTAGTGGGTACACCTAGTGGAGATAGGGGCAGACAACACCTATGTAGTCAGCTAGGGGTACACGAAACTACTAGTTAAATTTTCTAAGTCCTTGGGTGGGATCAACCTTTAAGTAGGAATGACTGGTGTGGTGTAGTTAGTAATTACCCTTGGGTGGGTAGGTGCGTCTTTACCGTTATCTTAGTTCATCCTATGTCTAGTTGGCTGCTTAGTGTAGTCATCTATCCCCAGTCATCACAGTACCAAGTTTATATCATACCCTAATTACTTTAATGATTGTATTGTTAAAGTTATAGGGCTCACTCAGACTTATGTCTGACCCCGTTGTTTTTATCTTTTTCCCCCTCAGGTCCTCAGGTTAGGCCTAGCACTAGTGGGCTTTGATCAGATTTCTTTATCTATCTTTTGGGAGCTTGGACCGTGATGTAAAGCCCAGCTTATCTTTTCTATTATGGCTATTAGTTATGTAGTGGGATTATGTACTTATGTTTTTATCAGGATGGATATTTAGTACTTTACTCTTTTATGGTGTTGTAACTAAACATGTTTACCTTCTGCTGCAATGAAATGATGTTTTAGATTTTCAAGTGTTATTTATATCTGTCTTGTTGTAATTTTTCTGTTCTATATTCACTTAAAATACTCCACCGAAGTTAAGGCATTCCCTTAGTGAGTGACCTTAGCGGGTGTGGGGTGTTACACGTGGTATCAGAGCTGAAGGTTACCGGAACAGATAAAATTTTTAGAAAACTATTTTTCTAAAAACATTTTTGGAAGAAGTATTTTCAAAAACATGTCTTTTAAGAGAAAAGTTTTTGAAAGAAAAGCATAATATCTAATAGCCATATCTTTATCTTTCGAATTCTCCGTTTTGAATCTTTCCTTTTTCGTTTCAGCATGGCTGAAGATCTTAACTTTCCGGAGGGTGTGACGATACCAGTATGGTATAGGAGATTGATGGAGGCAAGGGCCGCCACTGCGGGTCCAGCAAATGTTCCTCCACCAACAGTAGCACCCGATCTTCCTCCCCCTCCTCCTCCTCGCACGGATACTTTTGCTAAGACTTGCAAGGAATTTAAGGCTATGGGAGGGAAACCTTTTCAAGGATCAGAAACTTTTGTGGAAGCTAGAGATTGGCTTAAGGAGGTAGAAGAGTTGATAGATATCTTTGAGATGGAAGAAGGAAAGAAAGTCAAGTTAGCTGCTTGGTTAATGAAAGGAGAGGCCTCATTCTGGTGGGACGTCACTAATGGGGAGCGCCCTGTTGACTCTTGGGCGGATTTCAGGCAAAGGTTTGTGGTAAAGTTTCTCTCAAGGGCGGAGGAAAACTTGTATACAGAAAGGTTCTTGACTCTAAAGCAAGGAAACCTATCAGTGAAGGAATATGTCAACAAGTTTAATCAATTGGCAAGGTTTGGCATAGACATGGTGAATACACCAGAGAAGAAGGCTTTGAGGTTCGTTAAAGGCCTGAATGAACCGATGCATGGATTGGCTATGACTCATATCCCTATGGGGGCCACCTTTGAGAAGCTAGTAGACATGGCACTCATGCATGAGGAAGAGAAGGGTCCCAATGCTAATAAGGCACCCGAGAAGAAAGGAGGTCAGAAGAGACCTCAACAGCAACAGCAAAACAAGGGTGGGAAAGGCAATGGTGGCAAGGGAAAGAAGAAGTGCTTCAATTGCGGGACACCAGGCCACCTAAGCAAAGATTGTCGGAAGAAGAAGAAGATTGGCTGCTTCCACTGTGGCGAAGCAGGGCATCTAGTGAAAGAATGCCCTAAGAAGGGGCAGAGGACGGGATCTACCTCAGGGGGACAGGTGCAAGCTCTTATGGCACCAGGTCAGGCAAGGGGGCAAGTTCAGGCTCTCGCGGTTCCATCGATTCAGGAAAGAGGTAGAACTATTTCCGTTGAAAGTCTGGTTTTTCTGTTTGATCTTCCTGTCCGTACTTTGTTTGACTCTGGCGCATCGCATTCGTTTATCTCATCATCATTATTTGAGTCACTTCACTTAGACACCGGTCTAGTAGATGATCCCTTGGTTGTTTCAAATCCAGTTGGGGGCTCCACTTATTTGTCCAGGATATGTTTGGGTTTGAAGATTTCTATACTTAGCGTTGAGTTTAGATGTGATGCTTTTGTTTTGGGCTTCACGGGCTATGGGTTGATTTTGGGCATGGACTGGTTATCCAGTAATGGTGCCGTTCTTGATTGTGAAAGGAGAGTTGTTAGGCTCATGACCCGCTTGGGGAACACTCTCGGGATCTCTTGTAATCCCATGGATTCTGTTATGCTAAGTTATCTTGAATCGCTTGACGCTTCGGTCGAGAGTTTGCGATCTGTTAGAGTGGTCCGGGAGAACTCGGATGTGTTTGAGGAGGTGAAGGGCTTACCTCCGAAGCGAGAGATAGACTTCTGAATATATCTGGTGGACAATGCTAAACCAGTATCTTTGCCAGTGCGCCACATGGCTCCTCGTGAGAGGAGGGAACTCCATACGCAAGTAGGGGAGTTGCTAGAGAAGGGGTTCATAAGACGAAGTATATCGGAGTGGGGTGCTCCAGTAGTTTTTGCCACGAAGGCGGATGGGTCCCTCAGACTTTATGTAGACTATAGAGAACTCAACAAGCTCACAAAGAAGAATAGACACCCATTGCCGAGGATTGATGATCTCTTTGATCAGTTGGTTTGCGCCTCAGTGTTTTCGCAGTTGGACTTGGCCACAAGGTTTCATCAGTTGAGAGTGGCTGAGGATAGCATAGACAAGACTGCCTTTAGGACTCCGGATGGTTTCTATGAGTGGCTTGTGATGCCATTTGGTTTGACGAACGCCCCTGCATACTTTGTTGATTTGATGAGTAGGGTGTTCAGGGAGTACCTTAATAAGTTCTTGGTGGTCTTTGTGGATGATATCTTAGTCTTTTCTAAGAGTGAAGAAGAGCATGCCCTACATCTTAGGGAAGTGTTGGAGACTCTTCGAGCGCATAGCCTTAAGGCTAAATTCTCTAAATGTCACTTTTGGAGGAAGGAAGTGCGGTTCTTAGGGCACGTGGTCTCTAAGGAAGGGATAGCTATGGATCCCGCGAAGGTAGTATCCATCCAAGATTGGAAGGTTCCGAAGAATGCTACCGAGGTGAGGAGTTTCTTGGGGTTGGCTGGCTACTATAGGAAGTTTATCAAGGACTTCGCGAAGATATCAGCCCCATTAACTCGCTTGACAAAGAAGAATCTAGTCTTCGCATGGGATGTAGATTGTGATGATGCGTTCCAATGGTTAAAGAGAGCTTTAACCACAGCTCCAGTCTTAGTGTTGCCAGATGGGAGTAAGCCATTTGTTGTCTATACCGATGCTTGTGGGACAGGACTGGGCGTAGTCTTAATGCAAGAGGGAAGGGTAATAGCCTACGGTGGAAGGCAGTTGAGAGCGCATGAGAAAAATTACCCTACCCATGACTTAGAGTTGGCCGCTATTGTTTTTGCGCTTAAGATTTGGCGCCATTATCTTTTTGGAGAGAGGTTCGAATTGTTCACTGACCACAAATCATTGAAGTACTTGTTTTCTCAGAAGGATTTGAACTTGAGACAGCAAAGGTGGATGGAGTTCTTAACATCCTATGATTTCGAGATAGCGTATACCCCTGGCAAGGGTAACATGGTGGCAGACGCCTTGAGCAGAAAAAGGTTGTCCTTGAGTCCATTGTTCGTGGAACGACGAAGCTTGGAATTTATCTCGATGTTTGATTTCAGACCTTCCGTTGACTTTATACCCGGTTTGCTAGCATCTTTAGAGGTCAGACCTACTCTTTTGGGACGGATTGGCGAGGCACAGCGGGACGACCCACAGTTGGTTGAGTTGGTAGAGAGGCTCATAAAGGGGGAGTCGTCCAGCCATTTGAGTAGGTACACCCTAGACGATAGGGGGTGCTTGCGTAGAGACGGTAGACTTTGTGTACCGCAAGACGAGGGTTTGAGGAAGGCTATTCTTGATGATGCACATCGTTCAAAGATGACCATTCATCCCGGTGGGGACAAGATGTACCAAGACATGAAGCGAGTTTTCTTTTAGGCCGGTATAAAGAAAGATGTGGCCGAGTATGTCGCTAGATGCTTGGTGTGCCAACAAGTGAAAGCGGAGCAAAAGAAACCTGGTGGGTTGCTTCACCCATTGGAAGTTCCGCAATGGAAGTGGGATAGCGTCTCAATGGATTTTATTGATGGGTTACCGAGATCGAGGAAGGGTAATACGGGAATTTGGGTTGTGGTAGACAGACTTACTAAGAGTGCCCATTTCATACCCGTGAAGAGCAAGAGGACTGCTCCATGGCTAGCTTCAGTTTACCTTCGAGAGATAGTTCGGTTGCATGGTGTACCCTCTAGCATAGTGAGCGATCGAGATCCTATCTTTACTAGCGAGTTTCGGAAGACTTTGCAAGAGGCGGTAGGGACTCAGTTGTGTTTGAGCACCGCATATCATCCTCAGACGGACGGCCAGACCGAGAGGGTGAATCGTGTTCTAGAAGACCTTTTGAGGCTTTGTATCTTAGATTTTGGAGGTACATGGGAAGAGCATCTTCCATTGGTGGAGTTCGCGTATAATAACAGCTTTCAGTCTAGTATTGGTATGGCTCCTTTCGAAGCTCTTTATGGAAGGCCTTGTCGATCACCTACATGTTGGTGGGAATCTACGGATAAGATCTTGCTTGGGCCTGATATGGTTAGAAAGACTTCGGAAAAGATTGATTTGATTCGAAGAAGGATGAAAGCAGCGCAAGATAGGCAAAAATCTTACGCGGATAAGAGGAGGACGGATCTTGAGTTTGATGTTGGGGACATGGTCTTTGTTAAAGTATCTCCGTTACGGAATGTTGTTCGCTTTGGGTCCGTTGGGAAGTTAGCACCAAGATTTGTAGGACCGTTTCCTATTAAGGAAAGGATTGGGCGGATGGCATATAGAGTGGATTTACCCGAGAGACTTAGTGGGGTACATGACGTATTCCATGTGTCACATTTGAGGAAGTGCCTACATGAGACCGCAGAGGTGGTAGAGCCGAGCTTGCTTAGAGAAGTGGAGGTAGAGCGTGAGGCGACTATTCGACGAGCTCCTACCCGCATCCTTGGGTCAGAGATTAGGAAGTTGAGAAACAAAGAGGTTCGACTAGTCAAAGTGCAATGGGGAGAGGATGAGAGCAATGCTACTTGGGAGACAGAAGCGAAGATGCGTTCACTGTACCCATTCCTTTTTGAGGGTATGTCTTTTAACTTCTCCTTTATCGTTTGTCTAGTACTTATCTTATCTTTAGTATGTCCTCTCATTAGTATCTTTGACCTTTAGATAGGGTAAACCTATGGTTGAAACATGTGTTTGAGACATGTTATGATTGATGGATGCGTGTGGATGCAAGTGTTTGCTAGTGGTTGCTCGTGGATGCATATACACACACTTTAGACACTAGATCGGCTCAGTCACTTCATATTGCATATTGCATATAATTGTGTGTAGGTAGCTATATTAATGGATGTATAATGGTTGTGTTATCATATGGATGATGCATTTTGGTGTATGGTTGTGCACACATGTAGAAATAGTATGTGTCGATAGGGTTCTTTCGCATACATATTGGATGCATGGCACTATCATGGTTTGCATTAAGGAGGTCAACTGAATCAGTAGACCGCCTGATTTTGCATTAGATAGGGAACATATACACACTCTTTGCATATGTTCATACAGCATTAGAAACTTTAAGGACAATGGGTGCCAGTGTTTGATGGTTTGAGTAGATGGTTGTTTGGTTGGTAGGATACGTTCTTCTTGACTTAGAGATTTCGGGGACGAAATCCTTTAAGTAGGGGAGAATGTAACACCCCATATGTTGAATAACTTGCTATAATATAAAACAGGGCAGAATTAAATTTTAAAATCTGAATCAGGGGAAACGGGCTATGCCATTGCGTTCATCTCGAAAAAATACGCGAAATAGAGTCCGAGTTTTCGAAAATCGGAGTCCGTATGACCTAGTTAAGGTCCGAAGAAGTTTTCAGAAAATTCAAAACAGATTTAAAATATTCAAACTTCACATTTCAGAAGAGGCGGGAAAATTCCCGCCAGACAGAGGGTATCGACCCTAGGGTCGACATGGGTGTCGACCCCCCCTAGGGGTCGACCCATGGGTCGACCCAGGGGTCGACCCCCCCTGTCGGTCAGGTTGGCCTAGGTGTACTGGTTTGAGCTTTGGGCTGGGTTCTGGTGGCTTGTGACGAAGTCTGACGGCTCTAACCTAATCTAGGGTTAATCTAAGGGCATTAACTACATCCTAATTCTATAAATACACCCTAAGACTACCCTAATTCATACTAAAATTGGAGACAACGTCATTATGCCGTCAAAATGCAACTAGAAGGAGCCACCAACAAATTAAAGAGGAAGATAGCTTCTCAAATCAACTTCTAATCAACTCTAGCAACTTAATCTTCTTCATTGAAGTGCTAATCAACAAGTTCTGAGTTTCTATGCCTTTAGCAAGCAATTGCTAAACTAATTATGATAGGATATAATGAGGTTATGGTTATGTATGTGGATCAATGCAAGTTATGTTATCATATGCTATGTGTTCATGATGTTATGCAAGTTATGCAAGTCATATGCTATGTGTTATGCAAGTTATGCAAGTCATATGCTATGTGTTCATGATGTTATGCAAGTCATATGCTATGTGTTCATGATGTTATGTAAGTTATGCAAGTCATATGCTATGAGTTCATGATGCTAGTTATGCAAATCACTATGATAAACATTGATCCATTATGACACCATGATTATGCAAGTTTGGTGTATGATTATATGCAAGTTCATATATGATATGTTATGCAAGTTTGGTGTTTGATTATATGCAAGTTCAAATATGACATGTTATTCAAGTTTGGTGTTTGATTATATGCAAGCAACATGTGCAAGTTTACACCTTTGTATGATATGCATACATATGCAAGTTAACCCCTTTGTATGTCATACATACATATGCAAGTTTACCCCTTTGTATGACATAAGTAGCTTATGCAAGTTACCCTTTTTATGACATATGTGATTCATGCAAGTTTGGGTTGATTATTTATGCTAGTTGGGTTTGATGCTATATGCATGTTGACACCTTTAAAACCCATGTTGATGCTAATGTTATGCAAGTTGAACCCATTGTATTTATGATGAATCTTCCCTTTTAAGTATGTCATGTTAGCGAATTACGTGGGGAACGATGGGGTTAATATTCATGTTAATGAAATGGTGTGAAGTTGGTATGATTATGCATACCATAAAGTGGATGGACATAATTGAGTCAATTATGTACATAGTTAAATTTGTAATTAATTAGGGATAATTAATACAAATTATGGGGGTGATTAATTAGGTGTAATTAATCGACTAAGACACGAGGTTGGACCCTTTGTAGCATAAGACTGCCCGGAACCGACCGGCAAATCCAGCGGTTACAAATGATTGGCCCAATGTGAGAGGTCTTAGGCACAAACTAAATACGTGACAAGTGTAAAGACACGAGGTTAGACTCGGTTATGGCGTAAGGCTGCCCGGACCCAACCGGCAAATCCAGCTGCCATAAAAGATAGTCTAATGTGAGAGGTCTTTGCAAAGGTTACGGTCTTAATCAATTAAGAAACACTTAACCAGATAAGCATGTAGTGGGGCATGAGGGGTTAAGTGGGTGCCTTGGGTGGCATGTGGAAATCAAGTAAGTGCCTTGGGTGGCATGTGGAAATCTAGTGGGTTGCCTTGGGTGGCAATAGAAAATACGATTAGAATACTTAACCAAGTGGAAACATGTAATTAAACATGATTAAAGGGTTAAGTGGGATGCACTAGAAAAAGGGACAAGCTTAGATGGGTAGCTTGTGGGGGCCCATTTCAACCAGTAACCCATATGTATCTTATTGGGCTCGACCCATGTCGAGGACGGGACACGCGTACTGGGCTTGACTATAAGAGGCCAAAAAAATGGGTTAGCGGTGGCAACGCAAGTCTAACGGGTTTCATATGCGTGTGTGGATCCGGGCTGGTAGGTAATACGTTGTTGCATCGTGTAGGTATAAGCCGTGCACCATTAATTGTATCGGGTTGCCACTTTGGGGAGTGATACACCCCCACTGTGGGCCAGCACGGGTATCTACGGTAGGGAGCCGATCGCTTGGGGAGTAGTGGGTACACCTAGTGGAGATAGGGGCAGACGGCACCTATGTAGTCAGCTAGGGGTACACGAAACTACTAGTTAAATTTTCTAGGTCCTTAGGTGAGATCAACCTTTAAGTAGGAATGACTGGTGTGGTGCAGTTAGTAATTACCCTTGGGTGGGTAGGTGCGTCTTTACCGTTATCTTAGTTCATCCTATGTCTAGTTGGCTGCTTAGTGTAGTCATTTATCCCCAGTCATCACCGTACCAAGTTTATATCATACCCTAATTACTTTAATGATTGTATTGTTAAAGTTATAGGGTTCACTCAGACTTATGTCTGACCCCGTTGTTTTTATCTTTTTCCCCCTCAGGTCCTCAGGTTGGGCCTAACACTAGTGGGCTTTGATCAGCTTTCTTTATCTATCTTTTGGGAGCTTGGACCGTGATGTAAAGCCCAGCTTATCTTTTCTATTATGGCTATTAGTTATGTAGTGGGATTATGTACTTATGTTTTTATCAGGATGGATATTTAGTACTTGACTCTTTTATGTTGTTGTAACTAAACATGTTTACCTTCTGCTGCAATGAAATGATGTTTTAGATTTTCAAGTGTTATTTATATCTGTCTTGTTGTAATTTTTCTGTTCTATATTCACTTAAAATACTCCACCGAAGTTAAGGCATTCTCTTAGTGAGTGACTTTAGCGGGTGTAGGGTGTTACACAAAATGTCATCCACAAAGACTATTACGAACTTGTTTAGAAACTCTTTAAACACCCTACTCATCAAGTCTATGAAATATACGGGTGCATTCGTCAAACCAAAAGGCATGACGGGCCACTCTAAGAAACCGTCGGGGAGTCCTAAAAGCAGTCTTATCTATACTCTCCTCAGCTACCCTCAACTGATGAAATCCTGTAGCTAAGTCCAACTGCGAGAAAACCGAAGCGCCCACCAACTGATCGAACAAATCATCTATCCTCGGTAATGGATGTCTATTTTTCTTTGTGAGTTTATTTAGCTTCCTATAGTCCACACACAATCTAAGTGAACCGTCCACCTTTGTAGCAAAAACAACTGGAGCACCCCATTCCGAAATACCTCTTCTTATGAACCCTTTCTCAAGTAGCTCCCCTACTTGTTTACTGAGTTCCCTCCTCTCTCTTGGAGCCATGTGGCGCACTGGCAATGCAACTGGCTTTGCATTATCTGCTAAGCATATACGGAAGTCTATCTCACGCCTTGGGGGTAAACCCCGAACCTCATCAAAGACGTCATCATACTCACGGACTACACAAACAGATTTCAAATCATCGATGGATGCATCAAGTGATTCTAGGTAGCTAAGCATCACCGAACCTTTAGGGTCACAAGAAATATCAAGGGTCTTTCCCCAATGAGTCAACAGTCTAACTACCCTCTTTTCACAGTCTAGGATGGCACCATACCTGGCTAGCCAATTCATCGCTAGAATCAAGCCATAGCCTATGAAACTAAGAACGAAGGCATTGAATTCAAACCCAACGCCCAAGATAGACGCTCTCAAATCCCGACAAAGCATAGATAAATGAGCCGAACCACTAATTGGATTTGAGACCACAATGGGATCCTTAACTAGACTAGTATTTTAAGTGCAGTGTTTCAACTAACGAAGCAGATATATACGAATGCGAAGAGCAAGAGTTGAAAAGAGTCCTAGGAAAAAGAAATCAAATCTTCAACCGAAACTTCCTACCTCTTTTCGAAATACTGACCACGAGAACACATCCTTCCCTCCAGAAGATCCTGCCCTCTGTCCTTGCTCTTGCCCTTACCTCCTTGGGCAATCTTGAATAATATATCCTGCCTCACCGCAACGGTAACAACCAGTCTTATTCTTCTTCTTTCTAACGTCTTTTTTTAAGTGGCTAGGTATTTCACAATTGTGGCACTTCCATTTCTCTTGGCCCTTTTTATCCTTTCCGCCTTTCTTTTTTTGTTGTTGTGCCTTCTTTGGATCCACTTTCTTATCCTATGTCCTATCCATGTCTCCCCTACACGTTCTCCATTCGTGACCTCCCACCAAAATGAAGCTTCATCCTTCACTAATCGAGCAGCTAGTTGAACCTTCCTCCCATCGTTTATCTCAAAGATACCAACAAGTCCTCCACTTCTTGAGCCAACTTCTAGCCTCGACAAACGTCTCAGTCCCATGAAGCGGTTTTCCGCCTATCGCACGGAAGTCCTTATATAATTTAGAAAAAGCATCTATACGCGGAGGAAGAGATTCAAAAGGGAAAGAGGAAGAGATTCGAAACAAAGAATCGAAAGAAAGATATATGGATTTTGGGGATTATGTTTTCCCATAGTAAACATTTCTCTTGAAAAATGCTCTCTTTAATTTTTTTTTTAAAAATACTTCTTTGTATAGATGCTTTGTAACAACCCGG
This sequence comes from Allium sativum, assembly GCA_030737875.1. Lineage (NCBI taxonomy): Eukaryota > Viridiplantae > Streptophyta > Magnoliopsida > Asparagales > Amaryllidaceae > Allium > Allium sativum. The sequence goes on from CM060912.1 coordinate 312,326,265, forward strand.
AATTTCTGAACCAATTTAAAAAAATTTATTTTAAAAATTTTAATGAATTAAAAGAATTTAAAATAATTTATTTTAAATAATAATGACAAGAAATTTATTTAAATTGAAGTTAGAACGAATAAATTTATTTTAATTATATAACGAGCCTGAAATGGCGTGGTAGTATGAAAATTCAATTTCTAATTTCAATTTGATATACAGAATTCATTTTAAATCAGAATTGGACGAAACAAGAAATATTTAAATCTGTTTGATAATATCTTTCTAACGAATGTAAGAAACTGAGATTTCACTTTATAAATTGAAAGTTATGTCCACTTTAAAATTCAGAATAGTCGCTATGGAATATATATATATATATATATTAATATAATATATAGCCCTTAAATACAACCATTTTGCAAACGACCTCCATTTTCGATGAAACCACTTTTGTTGGATCCAGAATGTCAAATTATATCCAGATTCCAATTTTTATAATTTTTGAAATCAATATGTGAGCGTGGCAAAAGAAAATGTGTTTTGTCAATTTCAGTCAAATTTGATCGACCAGAAAATGGCCATTTTTGAAACGGTCTTCAAATTCGACGAGATTAGTTTTGTTAGGACCATATCATCAAAACAAAGCTAGAAATTAATTTTCTGTAATTTCTGGGGCTAGTATGTGACCGTGAGAAATTAATTTTGAATCGATCAGTCATATAAAGACAAAAAAAGAGCTTTTTGAGCAAACGGGCTCGGAATTCGACGAAACCAGTTTTGTTAGAACCGTATCGTCATGATATAGCAGCATGTCAATTTTCATCGCCCATGGGGTTCGTATGTGATCGTGGCATCGATAATTGTCGAATAAAGAGAGCTTGAAATAAAGAACTAATAATAAAGCTAGAAAATTAATAATAAATAGTAAATCCTGACCCACTGCTATATAATATCTTTTCCCCTTCCCAAACCCTCATTATTCTTCTTCCTCAAAAATTTACAGTAGCCATCTTCCTCTCTTTCTCTCATAATTTTGCAAATAAGCCCCTGGAAACAAAATAATTTATATCTCTCAATCCATACATAATCAACCCAAACTGTTTCTAGGTATTGTAGAACATGATGGTCTATACCTACCACAAAAATTCCAGAACCTATCGTCGCACGGGTTCGCCAGAATCTTAATCCAAAGGCAGAAAATAAATTTCGGTTTTGGCCATTTTCTGATCAATTCGTAAAGAATTAGGTGATGGTCCAGTTGAAGAAATTGTAGAGAAAAGGATAAGGGACAACTTTGTCTTTGGGTGTTCGACCTAAAGTTGGCTGTGGTAACCGGAAATCAAGGATGAACATACCAACCGTTTTTTAGCTAGGCACGATCAATTTTGGCCAAATTCCTATTGCCTGAGGCGTTTTCTGGTGATGGAGCTCGAATGTCAGAGGAGCGTGGTGGCAAGCCGCATCGAACGGCGATGGTCAGCGATCGTGGCATGAGTCGGAGCAGCGGAATTTGTGGGCTATAGCGAATTGAGGGTTCCTTCGATTTTGGTGAACTGGTCGGGAATTAGAGGGGGGCGCTTCAGGCGTAGCGACGCCGTGGACCAGTGAAGCGGCGACAATGGTCAGGGCGGCGGCGCAGTGGCCCAGGTGGCGGCGGTGAGCATCCAGAGGAGGGGAACAACGCAGAAATCGAATTTGGGGTAAAAATTAGGGTTTTAATTTTAATTAATTATTTAATCCATGTTTTCAAACTTCGTAATGCAATATCTTGCACATACGAGGTCGAAATCTGACGATTTCAGATCTGTTGCGATCGTGGAGTCGAGAGCTTCGCAAAGACACTAACTACGTTCAATTTGGAGCAAGCTGGAATTTGGGGCAATTTCAAATCCAAACAGTACCAAAATCATCAGTTAAGGACTAACAGAGTGAAACGAAGGCGAGAACTCCTCACAAAAATTTTTACACAGTTATTTATTTATTTCCATAACTGAAAAATAATTAGAATTGCCAGTATGGGTTTTTATCAGTTTAATTATTATAAATTGTATATAGCACATGTTAGATCACCTTCCTCGTCCACATCCATGGACGATTTAGATCGACTGTATTGTGTGTTATTTGTGTTGTTGAAATGTTTAACACATTAAAAATGTTAATATTAATGTGATAGTGAAATTAGATTATAAATATTCATTTATAATTTGAACAGTGAAAATTGGTTAAATTTCTTAACCAATAATTTATTTAAATAAACTGTTGTTGTTTGAAAACCCCACACGGGTATTGGGATGATATTTGACATACACTAGTCCCAAAATTTAGTTGTATGTCAATCGATGGGTTGACAATCTGTGATGAGCGTTATTTATTTATTTTAATGCTCACATAGTTGTAAATTTCACTTTGGTTGTGAATGGACTATTTGTTGATTAATTATCATTATTGTTGCATACAAGCGATGTATGAAATCCATATAACTGGAATTATATGGTAATTGATTGAGTCGCATTCTGATTCAGAATATTTTAAAAAATAAAGAATATTTTAAAATAAATTTTTTAACAATAAAAATCATATTGTTATTATATTTTAATGTTAATAAAATAATCATTTATTGAATCACAGTTTTATACATTAAAAATGTCACCTTTTATATGTTAATAAAATAATCACTTATTGAATCATATTTTTATACATTAAAAATGTCACCTATAATATATTAACAAGATAATCATTTGATGAATCATATTTTTGTACATTAAAAATATTACTTTCAACAGTTATACGTAGGAACCATTAAAATCTACATGCCTTGGAAAATATGTTTGTTCATTAAATATGTTTGTTCATTATAAACAAAGAATATTTTAAATAAAAAAAATACATTTTCATTAAAAGAATCTTTTTAGTGAAGAATACATTTCTTATTGAGAAGTACATTTTTAATGAAAAGAACATATTTTAATGAAAAAAGAATATTTTAATGTAGAGAACATTTTAAAATAAAGGATAATTTAAAATAAAGAATCCTTTAAAATAAAAATATTTTAGAACAACAAATATTTTAAAATAATATTCAGTGAATTGTCAAAACGTAATCGTTTTTGGATGGACACAAAAATGTAAAAATATTGAAATTGGTGAAGCCGAGTTAAGTAGCAAACGCCATTTTATCCTGAAAAGGGTTTATCGATCGATTTTATTCATTTTATAATGAATATCGAGAAGAAGTGCTTTCAATATCTAATATCATCGTTTTAATATGGCTAAGACATAAAATATTCAATTTTGGTTTAAAACTGAAATGAAGTTGGAATCGTTTTAAAAACGAATATATAAATAATTTACAAAATACAATGGAATTGATGAAGTATATATATAATATATTATATATATTTAATGACTTGAATAGAACGCGCCACGCAGCGACTGTTCGCAAATTTCGACAATTAACTTCAAATTGATGCAACGGGAGATCCGACCGTCGGATTCTCCTATAACCGGAACCGTTGGGTTCGTGTCGCAAAGAGCTTTCCAATGAATATGAGAAGTTTGAAATCTAACGGTTTGATTTGGAATTATGTCCAAATCAAATTTGAGAAAGCTTGTTAGATGCAGTTCGGTGACTGTTATTGGAAACCGACTGTACGAGCCTTGCTAAAATTATTAAAAATATGGAAAAATTAAATAAAATCATAATAAATGATTTGGAAAGAATTTGGATGAAAAATCCAATTTTATAATGATAAAAATATATTTTTATCAATAATTAACTAATTATTAACTAGAATAAAAATCCAATTAATTAATATTTAATTGGAATTAAAGAGAATAAATTGGATTTTGGGTTGTCGTGAACGGTGTCTTTAATAACATTGTTCTTAAACCCCGATTAGAAAAGAATAAATCTTTTAAATAAGATTAAATGAAGTTTTCCAATTATATTAAATTGGAATTAAATAGAATATAATTTTGGAATTCATAAATCTTTTAATTAAGATTATTAGAGTTTCCAATTATATCCAGTAATTGGAATAAAATGAAATGTGAATTGAGTTTATTGTTAAATGTATTTTTAATGACATTCGTTTTTTAACCTAATTTACAGTGAAAATATATTTTTAGAGTATATATCTTCTAATTAAGATTATTGGAGTTCACAATTATCTTTGGTAATTGGAATAAAATGAAATGTGAATTAGGTTTATTGTGAACTGTGTTTTTAATGACATTCGTTCTTTAACCCAATTTACAGTGAAAATATATTTTTGGAGTATAAATCTTTTAATTAAGATTATTGGAGTTTCCAATTATCTTTGGTAATTGGAATAAAATGAAATGTGAATTAGGTTTACCGTGAACTGTTTTTTAACGACATTTGTTCTTTAACCTAGTTGACAGTGAAAATATAGTTTGGAACTTATAAATATTTTATTAAGATTTAAATGGAAATGTTCCAAAGTGAAGTTTTCCAATTTAATATATTAAATTGGAATTGAATGGAATTCGATTTGGTAATAGTCGAGATGAGCTTCTGTGAATAAAGATTGTTACTATATATGGAATTTAAAAGGCCTTATCGTTATTCCATTTATATTATTAGTCTGACATGGAAATTTATAACGATTATATACTGTTATGATTTCCGTGTAGATTCCATTTTTGAAAAGAAGATGAATTTGAGTTTATCGTGAACAATGTTTTAAAATAGCATTTTTTCTTTAACCCAGATAAAGATAAGATTAATTTCTTAAATTAGAGTAATCATTAAGCAATGATTTTTTTGAGACTAAAACTGAATTAGAGTTTTAAAGAATCTTAAATTAGATTAATAATGTGAATATTTTATTAAAAGAATATTTTGAATTGGAATGAGGCGTATGATGTGTTTTTATAGCACTTGATTATAAAATACGCAAATTATTCGGAAAGACCGGGTTTAACCCATTCTGAATAATTACTAGGACGATTAAGAGTCAAAAATGAAGACGGTGGTTGAAGGTCGAAAATCCTCACATCGTTTGGGTGATTACTGATGTCTTGATTGGGCCACACACCCAAGACAAGGTAATAAGTGGTGATCGTCCAAGCGTACTTGAAGATCGATGGATATGCGAGGACCTCTTTCCTGTATTAGACATATGGGACGAGGAATAAGGTGCCTCTGGTTTCATTCAGACCCACAACGGACTTGTAAATGGATGGTATGTCCGACGTTGTATTCCTTTATGCTGCACTCGTTAATCTCCTCTAAATATGAATCTGTTTGGTGGTGGAGAATTTATTCTCTTGCTTAGCACCCTTCTCTGAGACTAGAGGTTATATATTGGCAGAAATCAATGGTATGGTATGGATTGACAATGTGGCATGCTAAGATGCAAATGATCAAGGCTTTTGTTGAAAAGCAGAGCCTTGTGGATGATGATCAAAGCACAGCTTTAATCAGCATAGCCTTGTGTATGGCGTTACTTCGCGAGCTTCACAACCCGGTATGAACCAGAAACGGGATGAGGACTGCAGGGAAATGGACATACGTTAGTTTCTAGCTAGGAGTAACGTCATGGTATAGAGCCCAGACTGTTTACTTATATGGATGTTGCTTATTACTTGATGGATAGAGAGGCGCCTCAGATATATATATATATATATATATATATATATATATATATATATATATATATATATATATCGGTCACTACGGGGCCGATGGATTTCTGGTCGACATTACTGACCAGATTATTTTATGCCCCATAGGGCAGGCTAACATATAGTTTACGGTATTGCCAATCATCGGCGGATGACTGGCCCTACTGATAACCGCAGGTGCAGTTGCGGCTGTATCCTGAGACTCGGGCTAGAGAGTCTCGAATCGGTAGGTATAATCCCCTGCCTCAGTTCGTTGATGGAAACCAAATCTCCAATACGTGATATTCAGTTTTTGTTGTAAATATATAATCGGCGACGTAATATAATGGTACCTACGCCGCCTATGATTGATACATTTATATTCGAAGTTGATTTCTTCACTTATAGTAATAATAAAAGATGAAATTTCTTGTATCAAGCATTTTTGGCTAATTGTAACGACCCAGAAAATCTGAACCAATTTAAAATTTTTAAATTGGTTAAAATAATGGATTTTAAATATTTAAAATAAATATTTTAAACAATGGCGATGAAAACTGAGTTGAATCGACATTTGAAAACGAATATAATTAATTATAATTATATATAGAATTGAAAATAGTGCGGTAGTTCGATAATTCGATTTCAAACTTCAATTGAATATACCGGGTGCAAAACAATCCGGATTTTAGTGAAACCAAAAATAATGGAATCTAATTGGTAATATCTTTCTAACGAATCCGACCAATCGAAATTTGATAGCGGGAGTCAAAGGATATGTCCAGTTGAAAATTCTGAATAGTCGCTTTAGAATTCAGGCCCTTAAAAATGGATATTTTGCAAATGACCTCGGATTTCGACGAAACCACTTTTGTTAGATCCGCAGTGTCAAGTTATTGTTAGGTTTCAAATTTCATAATTTTTCGAATCAATATGTGAGCGTGGCAAAGGAAAACGCGTTTGACCGGTTTTAGTTGATTTTAATCGACTGGAAATTGGCCATTTTTCAAACGGTCTCAGAATTCGACGAAAATAGTTTTGTTAGGACCGTATCGTCAATACGAAGCTAGAAAATATTTTTCTGGAATTTTTCTAGTTAGTATGTGACCCCGGTAATTTGAAATGTGTGTTTAAAATTCAATATAATGATTTAAATGAAAATTCAAAAGGAAACTGATTGTAACGATCAAATCAGCTTGCGATACATATCCCATTGTGTTCGGAATGGGGGTGAAACGCTATGGACGACAGGCGGTGGGCCTCGTTTCGAGGTCGTATGTAAAAGTCAACCTTTTTGAATAATTAAATAATTAAATAAAAAAAATATATATAATATATTCTTTCTCCCCCTTTTTCCTTCTGCTTGCCCCCCCCCCCCCGTTCATTATAATTTCAAACGGAAAAGAAAAAAAAAACCTAAGGACCATCGATCGAAGACCCGAAGCCCTCCCCCTGAAGCGCCGCCGCCGCCCGTCTTCACCCCCCCCTCCATCGATCGAAGACCCGAAGCCCCCCCTCCATCGATCGAAGGCTCGAAGCCCCCCCCTCGTTCGCGACGCTGAAGCCGCCAACCCCCCCCCCCCCCCTGAAGTGCCGCCGACGACATCTTCACCCGCCCCCCCTTCTTCAAAATACTGTAAGCATTTTTATCGTATTCTATTTTTATTTTAATTCGTTAAAATTAATTTCGATTTTAGGGATTATAAACTGATTTTATAAGCATTTTTAAAACTGATTTTATAAAGATTTTTAAACTGATTTTATAAGCATTTTTAAAACTGATTTTATAAAGATTTTTAAACTGATTTGTTTTTAAAAGAAAAACTGATTTTATTTTAGATAAATAAAAACTGATTTGTTTTAAAAATTAAAAACTGATTTTTTTTAAAAAAAAATAGAAATTAAAACTGATTTGGTTTTTTAAAAAGAGTAAAAACTGATGTTGATTTTTAAAAAGGTATTGAAAACTGATTTCTTTAAAAATTAAAAATCATATTTTTATTTTGAAAGTCAAAGTAAAAATCATATTTTTTTATTATTGAAAGTCGAAGTAAAAATCATATTTTTATTTATTGAAAGTCAAAGTAAAAATCATATTTTTATTTTGAAAGTCAAAGTAAAAATCATATTTTTTTTATTGAAAGTCGAAGTAAAAATCATATTTTTATTTATTGAAAGTCAAAGTAAAAATCATATTTTTTTTATTGAAAGTCGAAGTAAAAATCATATTTTTATATATTGAAAGCCGAAAGTGAAAAATCATATTTTTATATATCGAAAGTCGAAGTAAAAATCATATTTTTATACATTGAATAGCATCGTAAAAATTCGATTTTTACATGTGTAGAGAATACGGGCGAAAGCGACAAAAGGCGAAGATTTATATAAGGAAGAGTCGTGCAGTTGGATAGCTATTGGTGAGATTTCTGATTTAAAAATATTATATATGTGTGAAATGAAAGTAAATAGCTATATATAAATATATAAATATATATATATATATATATATATATATATATATATATATATATATATACGCCCCCTCGTCCACAAACCATGGACGATATTTATTGGTTGAAATCGTTGTGAAAATTGATTGTTTGGGATTGTTTGTGATTGATATTGGTTGATTGTGGTTGAAAAATACCCGTTTGTGATTGGAAAATATTTGGTTGAAACCACATAGGATTAGTTTGTGGAAATGAAATAAATATATACATGCCGCCTGCGTGCGAACTAGATGCATGAACCCCATTGTCAAAAACCGCGAGGTTTTAAGGTAGAGCGAGGAGCCGTACTAGGGACGGTGCCGGTGTAACTACCCTGCCGTTATGCTGCCGAAATTTTGAATAATATTTGTGTGTTTGAATTATTTTCATATGCTTAAACTATATTTATTCATTGTATAGAAAACATTCATGTGTTGAATTGATATTCATTCGTTGTTTAGAAATTCATGTGTTGAATGGTATTCATATTTTGAAATAAATTGTTCGATAACAAAATCACATTTTTATCTATATATAAAACTATTGAAAACATTCATGTGTTGAATTGATATTCATTCGTTGTTTAGAAATTCATGTGTTGAATGGTATTCATATTTTGAAATAAATTGTTCGATAACAAAATCACATTTTTATCTATATATAAAAACCATAGAAAACATTCATGTGTTGAATTGATATTCATTCGTTGTTTAGAAATTCATGTGTTGAATGGTATTCATATTTTGAAATAAATTGTTCGATAATCAAAATCACATTTTTATCTATATATAAAAACCATAGAAAACATTCATGTGTTGAATTGATATTCATTCGTTGTTTAGAAATTCATGTGTTGAATGGTATTCATATTTTGAAATAAATTGTTTGATAATAAAAATCACCTTTTATCGACTATATGAACTATATAGAAAAATAGTGTTTTGAAATGAATCGTTTTACAATAAAAATCGCATTTTTATTGTATGCATAAATCGTTGAAATGTGAAGTGTTAAAAATAGCCACTTGTTCAAAATAAACATACATGAGTTGAAATATTCATTAATTAGCTAATGAAATGATTTGCACCTATTTATGTAACATTAGAATGAATGGAGTTTTTAAACCAAATAGAAATCAAATATGAAGTCGAATAGAAATTGATAAATGATAAGAACTGTATATATATGTACATGCAATATTCATTGAACAGGTTATAGCAAAGGGGTTAGAGAAGAGGAATAAAATTTTGTGCCCGACAAATAGGTACACATTTACTGATTTGTTTGGGTGATGATTTTGAGCCTGTTGGCTAGCCGCTTGGCTTCTTCTTTTTCTTTTTGAGATTAGAAGGACCGGGAACGCTATTTGCGATTTCCCGATGCTCCCGGTGCAGGGGAGGTTATGGCGAAATTTTTCCAAAATTTAAGGCGTTAGAAAAATATTTGAAGTGAAAACGATATTGAAATTGTTGAATGAACTATATTTATATAAATATTTAAATATAAATAAAATTAAAACGAAACGAGGCCGTGCAGTTCGTATTTTGAAACTGTGATTTCAAACGACTAGTGCGGGAAATCCGACCATTGGATTTTCCCGAAACCTCAACCGTCGGGTACGCCTTGGAAATATCTTCCCAACGGCACCAACTTTGTAGAAATCCAACGGTTGGATTGTCTGGAATGTTTAATTCAAATCTGAAGAAAAACAGCGCCAGAAACGATTATATTTATTTATATATATATAAATATAATTATATTTAATCGAATAACGACGCTGCAGTTCGTATTTTGAAATCGAAATTTCAAACGATTGTACCGGGAGATCCGACCGTCGGATTTTCCCGAAACTGGAACCGTTGGATTCGTTTTGAAAAGACCTTTCTAATGATGTAAATTTTGTGAAGATCCAATGGTTAGATTTTCAGATATGTGTAAATCAAATCTGAAGAAAAACAGCGCCACGGCCGCCTTATGGCCCGAAGCGTCGTTTTGAATAAAATGGCTATTTTAAAATAAATAAAAATAGCGATAAATCGTTATAAAATATTGGAAACGATATGGAATGGAAATAAACTGAATTTGCTTGATTTGTGTGGCTTTTGATGGTTGAATGTGTTTGGTGTGAAAATTACATTAAAGAACACAATTGGTGTTGTCGAATAATTTAACCATTGAAATAAATCGATTTGAAATTCTAAATATACGTGAATTATTTGGAAAGGCCGAGTTAATTCTCATTTCGAATAATCGATCGACGATTGAAAGTCGAAGATGAAGACGGTGGTCGAAGACCGGAGATCTTCACCTCGTCTGGATGGTAACCGAGGTCCTGATTGGGAGGCATCCCGAAATATGGATAATGAGTGGTGATCGTCCAGACGTACGTGTTGATCGAAGGGTTTGCGAGGTATTTAGTGCCTCCGGTTTCGTTCAGACCCAGAACGGACTTGTAAATGGACTGTGTGTCCGACATTGGAATTTGTTCTGTGTGATTGATAGCCATCAGTTGCACGGTATGAATTGCCTGTGTGGCATGCTAAGATGCAGTGATCAGGGCTTCTGTTGAAAAGCAGAGTCTTGTGGTGATGATCAAAGCATCGCCTGTGTGGCGTAGCTTTGTGTATAACGTAAATTCGCGAGCCTCACACCCCGGTATGAACCTAAAACGGGAGAAGGACCTCAGGGAGGGCATGCGTTTCCTTCTAGCTAGGGTGGTGTCAGTGACCTACCAGCCCTGACATTTATATACTTTTCACCTATGTGGTTGTTGCTGTTGCGAGGCGCCTCGGTTTGATCGGACGATCCGGGTCCGATGGAGTCATTCGTTGGCTCGTTTACGCCCCAAAGGGCGGGGAGACGTATTGTTCAGGCATAATAATCCACATCGGTGGACCGGCCCTGTCGCTCCAAGGCTTGCCTGCGCGCTTGCCTGAGACATGGGCTAGATTGTCTCGAATTCGGTAAGGACAATCTTTTGCCTTGGTTCATGACGGAAATCCAATCTCCAAATACGACATCGTGCGGTTTTGATTGTATACCTATATATGGCGACATAGTGGTATGGGGCATTAATGCCGTCTATGATTGATAGTTATGATTTGAAATTGTTTTCAAAACATATAAACACTAGCAATAATATCAAATGCCTTTGTTTTATTCGTATCAAGCATATCTTGGCCGTTATAAGGTAAAAACTCTATCCTCCGGTTTGCGTTGCATTGTGTGATGGGAACTGAGTCTTATAACGGCTTCATTTTTATAAAAAGCATAGCGATGTTTAAAAGAAAGATTTGTTTTAAAGCACTGGCAATCCAATGGAGTAAACCCGTTCCACGAAAGTGGCGTGGTCCTGTGATTAGCCAATTATATATGTGTTGAGTGGATTTCTCATACCAGTCCCATGACTGACTCGTAGTTTGTTTCACTTACAAACTCGGGTGCCCCTTTTTCTACACGGGCATCCTTGTATTCAGGTTTAGCTGGTTCTTTTTCTGGATAGCTGGAGCTGAAGATGGATTCTATCATTTATTTCTTTTTATGCTGTTCAGCTCCTATTGTACATATTTTTTTTATTTCCGCTGTAGACATTTATGTATAGCTGAACTGTATTTGTACTAAGTAAGATCCTGTATACTGTGTAACTCTGATGATTACTTTTATCCAGTATATTTTGTTGTTCATTCTGGTGTATTTATTTAATTCTGTTCTGCTATTATATGTTTCTGTGTTATATTCCAAAGATAACCTTGTTTCCGTGAGAACGGGAAATCGGGTCGTCTCACTATTATAAGGGAAAACTCTATCCTCCGATTGCGTTCATTGTGTGATGGGTCCTGAGTCTTATAATAGCTTCATTTTTCCAAAAAGCATTGCGACATTTTAGTTTAAACTAAGGTTCATGTGGAGTAAACCCCCCCATGATTTACCTAACTTTAAAATCGAGTTTAATAACTGTTTTGAGTTCTCACACCAGTCCCATGACTGAACTGGAGTTTATTGTTTTAACCTAAACTCTGGGTGCCCATATTTTCCACATGGGCAGCTAGTAGTTTTGGTTTTGCAGATATTATATTCACAGGACCCTGTTTACAGCTGAAGCGATATTCGGAAAGCTCTGTAGCCATTTATTTTTTTCAGTTGTATTTTGTATTATTTTTCCGCTGCTATTTAAAATGCAATTTAAATACCCTATATTGTATTTCTATTGTATATTATTTATTCATACTTTGGAATATTCTTGTACTCTGATGTAATTGTTGTAATAAGCAACGAAATGTTCTTCTGTTTGTGTTCTGATGAGTGTTGTTCTCAAAGCAATTCGTACTTTCCTTTACGGGGAAGTTTGGGTCATTTCAGTTAGTATCAGAGCTTTGGTTTACAGAGCTCGAGAACAAGACACATTAGAACCAAACAAAAGAATTCATCAGAGATTGGATTAGTAATATCCAATAAGAATGACTCGTTAGAAATGGGATCAGCATTATCCTAGAATGAGTTGGAAGAGTATTATTTTTAAAATAAAAATGAAAACAAACTTTGTTTTGAAAAATTTAGATCTTATTATACGTATTTGATTATTTATTTTAAATTTAATTTTGGACCATCGAGTATATAGAGATTTGCATATACGCCTAGCTAGCATATGTACGAAGCCATAGATATACTGGATAGATATAGAATCACACTCTAGTCGCCCGGACATGATTCTGATGATGGAGCTCCATCATCAGTATTTGTGTTCGAGTTTCAAAAGTGCTATATCTATATATTTCCACTGACTGGTGTGAGAACCAAAACTAGATAGGGTTTATTGTTGTGAATTGCACTGAAATATAATTTTTGACTATATATAAAGGTTATATATATTTGAAAAGTTAATCACCTAATTGATTGTTGGTTGTGATGTTTGATAATTAGTTCAACTAATAAAAATATTGGAATGATAATTAATTTAACCAATATGAGAAAGAATAATGAATTTAGCTAAATCGAATTTAATATTGAACTGAATTGAAAATTTATTAGAATTGAAAGTTTAGTTGGTTAGTTAAACAACTTTCAGTTCCGTTCCTTTTCGAGGACGAAAAGATTTTAAGTGGGGGAGATTGTAACAACCCGGAAATTTTGAACCAATTTAAAAAATTTATTTTAGAAATTTTAATGAATTAGAAGAAGTTAAAATAATTTATTTTAAATAATAACTACGAGAAATTTATTTAAATCAAAGTTAGAATGAATAAATTTATTTTAATTATATAACGAGCCTGAAATGGCGCGGTAGTTTGAAAATTCGATTTCTAATTTCAATTTGATATACAGAATTCATTTTAAATCAGAATTGGATGAAACAAGAAATATTTAAATCTGTTTGATAATATCTTTCTAACGAATGTAAGAAACTGATATTTCACTTTATAAATTAAAAGTTCTGTCCAGTTTAAAATTCAGAATAGTCGCTATGGAATTTATATATATATATATTTTAATATAATATATGGCCCTTAAATATAGCCATTTTGCAAACAACCTCCGTTTTCGACGAAACCACTTTTGTTGGATCCAAAATGTCAAATTAGAGTTGGATTCCAATTTTAATATATTTTGAAATCATTATGTGAGTGTGGAAAAAGAAAACGTGTTTTGTCAATTTCAGTCAAACTCGATCGACCAGAAAATGGACATTTTTCAAACGGTCTTCAAATTCGACGAAATTAGTTTCGTTAGGACCGTATCGTCAAAACAAAGCTAGAAATAATTTTTCTGTAATTTTTGGGGCTAGTATATTGTCATGAGAAATTAATTTTGACTCGATCAGTCATATACAGACAAAAATAGAGCTTTTTGAGCAAACAGACTCGAAATTCGACAAAACCAGTTTTGTTAGAACCGTATCGTCAAGATATAACAACATGTCAATTTTCATCACCGACGGGGTTTGTATGTGACCGTGGCATCGATAACTGTCGAATAACGAGAGCGGGAAATAAAGAATTTTCAATAAAGCTAGAAAATTAATAATAAATAGTAAATCCTGACCCACTACTATATAATATCTTTTCCCCTTCACAAAGCCTTATTATTCTTCTTTCTCAAAAATTTACAACAGCCATCATCCTCTCTTTCTCTCATAATTTTGCAAATAAGCCCTTGGAAAGAAATAATTTATATCTCTCAATCCGTACACAATCAACCCAAACCGTTTCTAGGTATTGTAGAACATGATGGTCTCTACCTACCACAAAAATTCCAGAACCTATCGTCGCATAGGTTCGTCGGAATCTTAATCCAAAGGCAGAAAATCAGTTTCGATTTTGGCCATTTTCTCATCAATCCGTGAAGAATTAGGCGATGGTCCAGTTGAAGAAATTGTGCAGAAAAGGATGAGGGACTACTTTGTCTTTGGGTGTTCGACCTAAAGGTTGTTGTGGTAACCGAATATCAAGGATGAGCAAAGAAACGGTTTTCTGGCGAGGCACGATCGATTTTGGCCAAATTCCGATCGCCTGAGGCATTTTCTGGTAATGGAGCTCGAAGGTCGGAGGAGCGTGGTGGCAAGCCACGTCGAACGACGGTGGTCAACGATCGTGGCATCGGCCGAGGCGGCGGAATTTGTGGGCAATAGCGAATTGGGGGTTCCTTCGATTCTGGTGAACTGGTGGCGAATTGGAGTGTAACAACCCGTAAAATTTGAACCAGATTAAAAATTTTAATTTGGCTATTTTAGTGAATTTAAAATAAATATTTTAAATAATAACGACGAAAAGGATGTTTGAATTGATGTTTGAAAATAAATATAATTAATTTTAATTATAAACAAGGCCTGAAATGGCGCGGTAGTTTCAAAATTTGAATTCAAACTTTGACTGACTGTACCAGGTGCAAAATAAAACGGATTTTAGTGAAACAAAAAATATTTAAATCTGTTAGTGAATATCTTTCTAATGAATCTGAAAAATCTAAGTTTCGTAGCGGGAAGCGAAAGTTATCACCAAATGAATTTTCAGAAAGGTCGCTATAGAGTTTATGTAGCCCGTGAAAATGGTCATTTTGCAAATGACCTCAGAATTCGATGAAACCGCTTTTGTTGGATCCGAGATGTCAAATTATTGCTAGGTTTCAAATTTCATAATTTTTGAAGCTAGTATGTGAGCGTGGAAAAGGAAAATGTGTTTGGTCGATTTCTATTAAATTGGATCGACCAGAAAAGGACTATTTTTCAAACAGTCTCAGAATTCGACGAAACTAGTTTTGTTGGGACCATATCGTAAAAACATAGCTAGATTTATTTTTCTGGAATTTTTAGAATCAGTATGTTGCCCCGGCAAATTGAAATGTACGTTCAAAACAAATATTGAATGTTATATATTTTAATTTGAAGAGAAACTGAGTCAAACAGTCGAATGGGCCTACGAAACATATCCCATTGTGTTCAGAATGGGGGTATTTAGCTAAGGACGACAGTCGTTGGGTTTGGATTGGAGTTCGTATGTGATAAGGGGTATTTTCGGATTTTAAATAAATTATAAATTAAAATTAAACCCCCTTAGCCAATCACAACTCAACACGCTTTCTCCCTCTCTCCCCAATACCTTCAGACGCGTGACGGCGATAGGAGCTCCTCCCTTCTCTCCTCGTTTTCTCCATAACCACTCAATAAAAACTCGTGCTCCAGTTAAGGTTTTTGTAGAGCAGGCCACGAGCTTCACATCCATATAGGGATTGGATTTTATCATTGGGTATTCATCGAGTTACGGGTCCCTGAAGTCAGAGACTTCAAGCCGCCGCCGCTTCCTGGCCAGGTCGAACTGGACCCCACTACCCTGCGCCTGAAGCTCTCTCCTCCCTCTTCCTCGTGGTGAAGACCGATCGACGAATCGCTACACGGATTCGAAGAAAAATCGAAACCTAGTTTTGAACAAAACTGAAAGGTGCTGCTGATTATAATTTAAACTATTTTATAGCACTTTAAAGCACTATGGTTTTTAATTTCACTGTAAAAATCATATCTTTTTGCTATATTGACGAAATTCAGTGAAACAAGAGACAGTGGACTCGTGTGAACGTCTTCTACATTCTAGAAGAGACCGCATATTTTTCTGAGCCTTCTGCTATTTTTGGTGGAATGGAACCCAATGTGAGATTTCTGAATTCTAAACGATATGGAAATGACGATGTATAGATTATATATTCGAAGTATAAGTTATATAAGCGTTGTACACCTCATGTATAAGCGTTGTATAAGTTGTATGTTCGATGTATAAGTTATATATGCGTTGTAAAAATTATATATGTATTGAAATAGAAGAGAAATATACTTATATATATATATATATATATATACGTCCCTCGTCCACAAACCATGGACGATATTTATTGGTTGTGATTGGTGTAAAAATTGGTTGATAGCAAATGGTTGATTAGAATTATTTGTGGTTGAAATTGATTGATTGTGGTTGAAAAATATCCATTTGTGGTTGAGAATTATTTGGTTGAAACCACATAGGATTAGTTTGTAGGAAAGAAAACAAACACGCCGCCTGCGTGCGAACTAGATGCATGAAATCCCCGTTGTCAAAAGCTGTGAGGCTTTAAGGTAGATCGAGGAACCGTACTAGGGACAGTCCCGGTTTTAACTACCCTGCCGTTATGCTGCCGAAATTTTCAATAATATTCATGTGTTAGAATTATTTTTCATGTGTTGAAACTATATTCGTGTGTTGAATAGAAATTCATGTGTTGAATAGAAATTCATGTGTTGAACGACATTCATGTTTTGAAATAAATTTTTTTATCATAAAAAACATATTTTTATCATCTATATGAATTATATAAAATAGTCGTGTTTTGAAATAAATTGTTTTATAATAAAAATCATATTTTTATCATCTATATGAACTATATAAGATAATCGTGTTTTGAAATAAATTGTTTTATAATAAAAATCATATTTTAATCTCCTGTATGAACTATATAAAATAGTCGTGTTTTGAAATAAATTGTTTTATCATAAAAATCATATTTTTATCATCTATATGAACTATATAAAATAGCCGTGTTTTGAAATAAATTGTTTTACAATAAAAAATCACATTTTTATTATAAACATGAATTGTAGAAAATAGTGAAGTGTTTAAATAAAAGTCTATTGGATAAAAATATCATTTTTATCAAATGTATGAAAAGAATATGGTTTTGAAATCGAAGAATAGATTATATTTATATATATATAATTAAAATAAATCGAATAACAAAGCTGAAGTTCGTGTTTTGAAATCGTGATTTCAAACGATTAGTGCAGGAGACCCGACCATCGGATTTTCCCGAAACTGAAACCGTTGGGTTCGCTTTGGAAATATCTTTCCAAGACACCAACTTTGTAAAGATCCAACGGTTGGACTGACTAGAATGTTTAATTCAAATTTGAAGAAAAATAGTGCCAGAATCGATTATATATATATATATAATTAAATTAAATCGAATAACGACGCTGCAGTTCGTATTTTGAAATCGAAACTTCAAACGAGTGTACCGGGGGATCCGACCGTCGGATTTTCCCAAAACTGAAACCGTTGGATTAGTTTCGAAAAGATCTTTCTAATGATATAAAATTTGTGAAGATCCAACGGTTAGATTTTTAGATATGTGTAAATCAAATCTAAAAAAAATAGTGCCACGGCCACGTTATGGCCTTAAGCGTCGTTTGAATGAATTGGCTATTTTTAAATAAATAAAAATAGTGATAAATCATTATAAAATATTATAAACGATATGGAATGGAAATAAAACGAATTTACCCGGTTTATTAGATATTTGATGGTTGAATGTGTTTGACATGAAAATCATACTAAAGAATTTATCTTCGATAAAAATAATGGGAACCTTTCCCTAAGAATGTGAAATTTAGAAACTAACCGAAAGGTTAGCTAAGTCGAATGGTTTCCTGGGTTTTGATTTGATGTTGGTTTCGGCCTTCGGGGTTAATACTTGGGAAATCATTCTCTTGCTAATTTACGGTTAGTGACTGATGAATTGGAATGAGGCGAATGTTGTGTTTGTGTAGCACTTGTTTATTATATACGCGAGTTGCTCAGAAAGATCGGGTTTATCCCATTCTGAATATCTGGATCGACGATAAGAAGTCGATTATGAAGACGTGGTTGAAGACAGGAGATCTTCACCTCGGTTGGATGGTAACTTGTGTCTTGATTGGGAGGCATCCCGAAATACAGATAATAAGTGGTGATCGTCCAGTCGTACGTGGAGATCGATGACTATGCGAGGTATGTGGTGCCTTCGGTTTCGTTCAGACCCAGAACGGACTTGTAAATGGACTGTGTGTCTGACATTGGAATTCATTCTGTGTGATTGATAGCTATCAGTTGCATGGTGTGAATTTCCTGTGTGGCATGCTAAGATGAAGAGATCAAAGCTTCTGTTGAAAAGCAAAGTCTTGTGGTTGATGATAAAAGCACGGCCTGTGTGGCATAGCTTTGTGTATAACGTTGATTCGCGAGCCTCACACCCCGGTATGAGCCAGAAACGGGAGAGGACCTCAGGGAGGACATGAGTTTCTTTCTAGCTAGAGGTGGTGTCAGTGCTTAAACTGGCTGACATTTATACTATTTTTCATCTATGTGGTTGTTGCTATTGCGAGGCGCCTTAGATATATCGGTCGATCCGGGACCGATGGAGTCCTTCGTTGGCTCACTTACGCCCCAAAGGGCGGGGAAATGCAGTGTTCAGGAATTTTAATCCACATCGATGGACCAGCCCTGTCGCTCTAGAGGCTTGACTGAGTACTTGCCTGAGAGGCGGGCTAGAGCATCTCGAATTCGTTAAGGACTATCTTTTGCCTTGGTTCATGACGGAAATCCAATTTCCAAATACGACACCATGCGGTTTCGATTGTATATATATATGGCGACATGATATATGGTACCCATGCCGTCTATGATTGATAGTTATGATTGAAATTGTTTTGAAACCTATAAACACTAATAGTAATATCAAATTCTTTTGTTTTATTCGTATCAAGCATATTTTGGTCATTATAATGTAAAACTTTATCCTCCGGTTTGCGTTGCATTGTGTGATGGGAAATGAGTCTTATAATGGCTTCATTTTTATAAAAAGCATGGCGATGTTTAAAAGATTTACTTGTTGTAAAGCACTGGCAATCCAATGGTGTAAACCCATTCCGCGAAAGTGGCGTGGTCCTGTTATTAGCCATATTATAAATGTGTTAAGTAGATTTCTCATACCAGTCCCATGACTGACTCGTAGTTTGTTTCACTTGCAAACTCGGGTGCCCCTCTTTCTACATGGGCAGCCTTGTATTCAGGTTTTAGCAGGCTCTTTCTGGATAACTGGAACTGAAGATGGATTCTATCATTTATCTCTTTTTATGATGTTCAGCTCCTATTGTACATATTATGTTTTATTTTCCGCTGTAGACATTTATGTATAGCTGAACTGTATTTGTACTAAGTATGATCCTGTATACTGTGTAACTCAGATGATTATGTTTATCCAGTGTATTATTTGTACATTATCTGGTGTATTTGTTTAACTCTGTTATGCTATTATCTGTTTATGTGTTATATTCCAAAGATTACCCTTGCCACCGTCCTATCGGGGTTTGGGGTCGTCACAACGTGGTATCAAAGCTTTGGTTAAGCTTAGTTCTGGAATATAACATATTAACGAACTCGTCAGAAATAGAACCAGTAGTGTTCTAGGACGAATAACTCATTACAGATAGGATCAGTAATATCCTAGTATGAGTATAGCAGAATGAAATACACCTCGATTGATACATTTACACTCAAGTATACGTTTCTATGCTTTATAATATCTTTTATGTTGACCTGACACTTGGTCTGCCATTTGCAGACGTACTAAAAAATGAGTGCCAGAAACAGAAGAAGTAATACTGAGCCGGATATAGAAGCTCTATTTAAGAAATATAGAAATCTAGGTAGAATACCATTCTTGGGCGAAGAATCTATTATGAAAACACAAGCTTAGATTCGTTCGGCTGAGGTAGTCTTTGACGGTTTAAAGCTGAGAGATGATCAGAAAAGATTACTGGCATCTTGGGCACTCAAAGACGAAGCTTTGTTCTGGTAGGATTCGATTATTAAGGATAATCCGGAAGGTAATATTACCTGGGATAGATTTAAAGTGATTTTCCTAGAAAGATTTACTCCTCCTGAAGCAACTGAGCGGTTATGTGATGAATTCTCTTATCTGATACAAGGAGATATGACCATTCCAGAATATCATAAGAGATTCAATGAACTTTCTCATTTTTCCCCGCATCTAATTCAAGATCCAAAGAGGAAGAATCTGCGGTTTATTCATGGCCTGCAAAGAAAATACCAGAATAGTGTAATAAGGAATGTGAAGCTTCCTTTTTCTGAAATGACATACATGGCTTACTAGTATGAGGATCTCGACAAGAAACGTATGTTGCGTTATGAAGAGGAAGTCAGTTCTAGTAATAAAGGTGAGTCTGAAACTGATAGTCCTGAGGCCAGCACGATGTCTGAGGTGAGTAACAAGCCCAAAGTCAATCGAAAAAGGGCCAGATCTGGGAAAGAACCAGTAACGACTGCCACATACTCAAGCTGCAATAGGCAAGGACATTTGGCGATAAGTTGCAAATCTTGGAACAAACGAAGAAAGAATGGATCTAAACCCACTAAGAAGCAAAAGAACTCACATGGGGAAAGGAAATGCCATAAGTGTCACCAAGCAGGTCACGTTGCAAGGGAGTGCCAGCTATCAAAGGAATATGAAACAGTACAAGTGAACGAAGTGGCAGAAACTTCAACACCCTCAGCTAGTCAGGGAAGGTCTGATGTTTTGGAAGGCACGCTTAATGTCAAAAATACTCCAATTAAAGTACTGTTTGATATAGGCGCGTCGCGAAGCTTTATTGCAAAGAATGCAGTTAAGAAGTTGGATTTGAAATTGAAAAAGCTCAAAGAACCCATTACTGTACATAATCCGGTTGGGAGTTCCCTTGATCTTAGTTGGATTTATGGGGTGCCTGTCTCTTTTTCCTGTTATAAGTTCCCTACCATCTCGATCGTCATGAATTTTACTGAATTTGATCTTATTTTGGGATTAGATTGGTTAACCAAATACGAGGCTGAGGTTAAATGCGCCGAGAGAGTTGTTAAGGCAAAGGCCCAATCAGGGAACTATATAACCATACCATGTGAAGGCCCGAATTCAGATAGAAAAGACTTTTGGTCAGCTCTAGATGTTTCTCCTGCTCAAATAGAAAATATCCCTGTTGTCACAAAGAATATACAGGACCTCGTAAATGATATTCCTGTCGTCAAGAATTATGCAGATGTGTTCGAAGAAGTTGTTAGCTTACCTCCGCAGAGAGAAATTGATTTCAAGATCGCTTTAATTCCGAATGCAAGGCCAGTAGTGCACGCTATTTGGAGAATGACTCTAAAGGAGAAAAAAGAATTAGAAAATCAAACTCGACAGCTTGTATGGAAGGGTCCGATCAGGCATAGTTTCTCTGATTGGGGAGCTGCAGTGGTGTTTGTCCCAAAGTCTGACGGTACTCTACGACTATGTGTGGATTATCGTGACTTAAATAAGCAGACAATAAAGAATAAATATCCATTGCCGCGAATCGATGATTTATTGGATCGTCTAAATGGAGCACAAGTATTTTCAAGGATGGACCTAGCTACAGGTTTCCATCAGCTTCGTATTGCCGAAGAGTGTGTTCCTATGACAACATTCAGAGGTCCAGATTTGTTCTATGAGTGGTTAGTAATGTCGTTCGGCTTATGTAACGCTCCAGCTTACTTCGTCGATTTAATGAATCAAGTGTTCAGAGGAGTCTTGAATAAGTTTGTTCTGGTTTTTATTGATGATATTCTAATCTTCTCTAAGTCAAAGGCCGAACATGAAAAACATTTGGAGCAAGCTCTAAAAATTCTGAAAAGGAATGTATTGAAAGCTAAACTTTCCAAATGTATATTCTGGCAAGATGAAATAAAGTTTATTGGATACGTCATATCAAAAGAGGGAATTGCTGTGGATCCAAGTAAAATCACCGCTATTCAAAATTGGAAACAGCCTAGTACTCCCACAGAAGTCTGAAGTTTTCTTGGATTGGCTAGTTATTACCGGAAGTCCATTAAAGATTTTTCGAAGATATCTAGTTACTTAACAAAGCTTACAAAGAAGCACATAAAATTCAAGTGGACTCCAGAATGTGAGGAGGCTTATCAGAAGCTAAAAGTCAGATTAACAACGGCTCCAGTGTTAACGATTATCGATGGCAATCAAGACTTGAAAGTCTGGACAGATGCCTCTAGAGAAGGCCTTGGTGCGGTCTTAATGCAAAGAGGTCAAGTGGTTGCTTATGCTAGCTGTCAGCTGAAGCCACATGAGAAAAACTATGTTACTCATGATCTTGAGTTGTTAGCCATTGTATTTGCTTTAAAAATCTGGAGGCACTATCTTTTGGGTGAGAAATTCGAACTGTTTACAGATCATCAGTCGTTAAAGTATCCGTTCACCCAGAAAGACTTGAATCTGAGGCAACAACGTTGGCTAGAGTTTCTTGCAGCATACGATTTTGAGATTTTGTACACTCCAGGGAAAGCCAATGTTGTGGCCGATGCGCTAAGTAGAAAGAATGTAATGATCGCCAGTTTTATTATTACGACTTCATTGATGGATAAAATATCCGCTCTTCAGAAGGACGATCACTTCATTCAGAGAATCAGGGAAATAATACAGAAAGGCGAACCCTTGAGTTTCCAGATTGATGACCAAGGGGTTCTAAGGCTAAAGGGTCGAATTTGTGTTCCTAACATTTCTGAGCTCCGAAAGGAAGTGTTGGATGAATACCACAAGTCAAAACTTAGTATCCATCCAGGAGTGAGCAAAATGTATAATGATATCAAACACACTTTCTGGTGGAGATCTATGAAAAGAGACATTTCTTTATATGTTAGCAGATGCTCTACTTGCCAACTATTCAAAAGCGACCAACAGAAACTGGCTAGATTGTTGCAACCGCTGGACATTCCAGGTTGGAAGTGGGAACATATTTCCATGGACTTCATAGATGGTTTTCCTAAAACCAGGAATGGAAATGACAGTATTTGAGTGATCATAGATCGCTTCACGAAGACCGCCCATTTTATACCTGTCAGATCCAATAAAACTGCTCAAAGTTTGGCACAGGTTTATTTCAAAGAAATTGTTAGGCTACATGGAGTGCCGATCAGTATAGTTAGTGATAGAGATCCAATATTTACTAGCAAATTCTGGGAGGCATTTCAAGTAGAACTGGGGACAAAGCTGAATCTAAGCACCGCCTACCATCCTCAGACAGATGGTCAGACTGAGAGGGTGAATCGTATTTTAGAAGATCTATTGCGGACTTATGTACTTGATTTTGGTGGATCGTGGGAAGACCATTTACATTTAGCTGAGTTCTCATACAACAACAGCTACCAAGTGAGCCTGACAATGTCACCATTCGAAGCATTGTATGGTAGACCGTGCCGATCTCCTGCTTGTTGGGTTGAACCTGGTAATAGATTTGTATTGGGACCTGATATGATCTGTGAAGCTGCAGACAAAGTAGATTTCGTTAAGAAACGATTACTCGCCGCTCAAAGCCGACAGAAGAGCTATGCTGATTCGAGAAGAAGAAATTTGGCTTTTTCTGTTGGTGATTATGTGTATATAAGGGTTTCTCGGATGAGAGGAGTGATTCGATTTGGAAAAACTGGGAAGTTGGCGCCCAGATTTATTGGTCCATTCCCTATACTAGAACGGACTGGAACCCTCGCTCATAGAGTTCAATTGCCTGATTGGTTGCTTGGAGTACATGATGTATTTCACGTATCTCAACTTTGAAAGCATGTTCATGACCCGGACTTGGTTGTGGAAGAGGCCGCACAATAGGATATTGAAATTACTCCAGAATTGGCTGTGAGAAGAGAGCCGCTAAAGATTGTTGGCAAAGAAACTAAAGAGCCAAGGAACAAGAAGGTTCACTTAGTCAAAGTGCAATGGAGTGGAGATCCGCGAGATTGTACTTTGGAAACAGAGGAAAGCATTAAGAAAGCCTATCCTTAGTGCAGGGTGGATATCTCTGATTGACTCTGGTGCAAGGTACATTTACCATATTTTGAAATTTTCATTATGTTCTCTACTTTGTTGTTATTTTCTTTTCATGGATGTAAACTTTTAATTCTATAGTCGGATTATTTTAAAAGAGTATATGAATCAATTAGTATATTTTTTAAAAGTTAAAAACAAATTGATTTTTGTTTGTGTTGTGTGATAGTAGATAGGATTAATTAAATTATTAGAAAGATAGTTAATTTAATCAATGAATGAAGGATAAATCTATGCAATTAAATCGCGCATTGAAATGATTCAAAAATAGATAGAAATATATACATGTGCATTATGTATGTTTGAACAGGTGAATGGATTAGCTGTTGAGTAAAGAATTTATTTGCATGCCCGACAAATAGGTAAACCTTAATGAGTTGGATGCGCAATTTTATTATTATATCAACTCCTGTGAATGTCATTGGATGCGGAGTGCTGGTTATTCTGTGTGTAATAATAAACGTCGCCATAGGATAGTAACAATTAATTTTGAACTACACTACATGGCATACTTCTTGAAGATAGGCATACTTCATCATATACCACATAAGCATTTGGGGCTTGTGTGATGAGGTTGAAGATTTACCATACGAGCGAGAGGCTTGTGTGGCGATGACTATATATTACCGGTTGAACTTATGACTGATATGGACCATATAAAATGTAACGGTAAATTGCAAGATTAATAAAAATCCCACACGGGTCTAGAGATGACAATAAACACGTCTCTCTGGTCATTAAGGTACAAAAACCATTTATAGGGTGACTAGAATTTATTCTCTAGAGTTATGATCAATACACACTCCCCTGTGGACACCGGAATATATCAATATAAATGTGTGCATGCTTATTAGGATTTATTGGGCACCTAATACGGCCCAATAAATTTCCAAACCCCTCCCCGTACAAAGGAGGTTATGGCGAAATTTTTTGAAAATTTAGGGTGTTAGCCAAATTTTTGGAGAATTTGAAGTAGAAACTAAAAAGTTGAAGAATGGAAGCCAGATTGAAAGTAGAGTTGATTAATCAAACCACTTTCGACTTTTTTCCTTTTCGGGGACGAAAAGTTTTAAGTGGGGGAGATTGTAAACAACCCGTAAAATCTGAACTAGTTTAAAAATTTTAATTTGGCTATTTTAGTGAATTTAAAATATTTAAAATAAATATTTTAATTAATAACGATGAAAAGAAAGTTTGAATCGATGTTTGAAAATAAATATAATCAATTTTAATTATAAACAAGGCCTGAAATGGTGCGGTAGTTTCAAAATTTGAATTCAAACTTTGACTTACTGTACCGGGTGCAAAATAAAATGGATTTTAGTGAAACCAAAAATATTTAAATATGTTAGTGAATATCTTTATAACGAATCGGAAAAATCGAAGTTTCGTAGCGGGAAGCAAAAGTTATGGCCAAATGAATTTTCAGAAAGGTCGCTATAGAGTTTATATAGCCCATGAAAATGGCCATTTTGCAAACGATCTCAGAATTTGACGAAACCACTTTTGTTCGATCCGGGATGTCAAATTATTGCTAGGTTTCAAATTTCATAATTTTTGAAGCTAGTATGTGAGCGTGGCAAAATAAAATGTGTTTGGTCGATTTCTATTAAATTGGATCGACCAGAAAAGGGCCATTTTTCAAACGATCTCAGAATTCGACAAAACTAGTTTTGTTGGGACCGTATCGTCAAAACATAGCTAGATTTATTTTTCGGGAATTTTTAGAATCAGTATGTGGCCCCGGCAAATTGAAATGTACGTTCAAAACAAATATTGAATGTTTTATATTTTAATTTGAAAAGAAACTGACTCAAACAGTCGAATGGGCCTACGAAACATATCCCATTGTGTTCGGAATGGGGGTATTTAGCTAGGGATGACAGTCGTTGGGTTTGGATTGGAGTTCGTATGTGATAAGGGGTATTTTCGGATTTAAAATAAATTATAAATTAGAATAACCCCCCAGCCAATCACAACTCAACACGCTTTCTCCCTCTATCCCCGATACCTTCAGATGCGCGACGGCGATAGGAGCTCCTCCCTTCTCTCCTCGTTTTCTCCACAACCACTCAATAAAAACCCGTGCTCCAGTTAAGGTTTTTGTTGAGTAGGCCACGAGCTTCACATCCATATAGGGATTGGATTTTATCGTTGGGTATTCATCGAGTTAAGGGTCCCCGAAGTCAGAGACTTCAAGTTGCCGCCACCGCTTCCTGGCCAGGTCGAACTGGACCCTCCCACCCTGCGCCTGAAGCTCTCTCCTCCCTCTTCCTCGTGGTGAAGACTGATCGACGAATTGCTACACGGATTCGAAGAAAAATCGAAACCTAGTTTTGAACAAAACCGAAAGGTACGACTGATTATAATTTAAACTATTTTATAGCACTTTAAAGCGCTACGGGTTTTGATTTCACTGTAAAAATCATATCTTTTTGCTATGTTGACGAAATTCATTGAAACAAGAGACAGTGGACTCATGTGGATGTCTTGTACATTCTAGAAGAGACCGCATATTTTTCTGAGCCTTCTGCTATTTTTGGTGGAGTGGAACCCAATGTGAGATTTCTGACTTATAAACGATATGGAAATGACGATGTATAGATTATATATTTGAAGTACAAGTTATATAAGCGTTGTACACCTCATGTATAAGCGTTGTATAAGTTGTATGTTCGATGTATAAGTTATATATGCGTTGTAAAAATTATATATGTGTTGAAATAGAAGTGAAATATACTTATATATACATATATATATACACACACACGCCCCTCGTCCACAAACCATGGACGATATTTATTGGTTGTGATTGGTGTGAAAATTGGTTAATAGCGAATGGTTGATTAGAATTGTTTGTGGTCGAAATTGACTGATTGTGGTTGAAAAATACCCGTTTGTGGTTGAGAATTATTTGGTTGAAACCACATAGGATTAGTTTGTGGAAAAGAAAATAAACATGCCGCCTGCGCGCGAACTAGATGCATGAAATCCCCATTGTCAAAAGCTACAAGGCTTTAAGGTAGAGCGAGGAGCCGTACTAGGGACTGTCCTGGTTTTAACTACCCTGCCGTTATACTGCCGAAATTTTCAATAATATTCATGTGTTAGAATTATTTTTCATGTGTTGAAACTATATTCGTGTGTTGAATAGAAACTCATGTGTTGAATAGAAATTCATGTGTTGAATAGAAATTCATGTGTTGAACGACATTCATGTTTCGAAATAAATTGTTTTATCATAAAAATTGTATTTTTATCATCTATATGAACTATATAAAATAGTCGTGTTTTGAAATAAATTGTTTTATAATAAAAATCATAATTTTATCATCTATATGAACTGTATAAAATAGTCGTGTTTTGAAATAAATTGTTTTATAATAAAAATCATATTTTTATCATCTATATGAACTATATAAAATAGTCGTGTTTTGAAAATGTTTTATGATAAAACTCATATTTTTATCATCTATATGAACTATATAAAATAGTCGTGTTTTGAAATAAATTGTTTTACAATAAAAAAATCACATTTTTATTATAAACAAGAATTGTAGAAAATAGTGAAGTGTTGAAATAAATGTCTGTTGGATAAAAATATCATTTTATCAAATGTATGAAAAGAATATGGTTTTGAAATCGAAGAATAGATTATATATATATATATATAATTAAAATAAATCGAATAATGAAGCTGTAATTCGTGTTTTGAAACCGTGATTTCAAACGATTAGTGTGGGAGTTCCGTCCATCGGATTTTCCCGAAATCGAAACCGTTGGGTTCGCTTTGAAAATATCTTTCCAACGACACCAACTTTGTAAAGATCCAATGGTTGGATTGGCTGAAATGTTTAATTCAAATTTGAAGAAAAATAGCGCAAGAATTGATTATATATATATATATATATAATTAAATTAAATCGAATAATGACGCTGCAGTTCGTATTTTGAAATCGAAACTTCAAACGAGTGTACCAGGAGATCCGACCGTCGGATTTTCCCAAAACTGAAACCGTTGGATTCGTTTTGAAAAGATCTTTCTAATGATATAAAATTTGTGAAGATCCAATGGTTAGATTTTTAGATATGTGTAAATCAAATTTGAAGAAAAACAGCGCCACAGTTGCATTATGGCCTGAAGCGTCGTTTGAATGAATTGGCTATTTTTAAATAAATAAAAATAGCGATAAATCATTATAAAATATTATAAACGATATGGAATGGAAATAAACCGAATTTACCCGATTTATTAGATATCTGATGGTTGAATGTGTTTGACATGAAAATCATACTAAAGAATTTATCTTCGATAAAAATAATGGGAACCTTTCCCTAAGAATGTGAAATTTAGAAACTAACTGAAGGTTAGCTAAGTCGAATGGTTTCCTGGGTTTTGATCTGATGTTGGTTTCGGCCTTCGGGGTTAATACTTGGGAAATCGTTCTCTTGCTAATTTACGGTTAGTGACTGATGAATTGGAATGAGGCGAATGTTGTGTTTGTGTAGCACTTGTTTATTATATACGCGAGTTGCTCAGAAAGACCGGGTTTATCCCATTCTGAATAACTCAATCAACGATAAGAAGTCGATGATGAAGACGGTGGTTGAAGACCGGAGATCTTCACCTAGGTTGGATGGTAACCGATGTCTTGATTGGGAGGCATCCCAAAATACAGATAATAAGCGGTGATCGCCCAGCCGTACGTGGAGATCGATGGATATGCGAGATATGTGGTGCCTCCGGTTTCGTTCAGACCCAAAACGGACTTGTAAATGAACTGTGTGTCTGACATTGGAATTCATTCTGTATGATTGATAGTCATCAGTTGCATGGTGTCAATTGCCTGTGTGGCATGCTAAGATGCAGAGATCAAGGCTTCTGTTGAAAAGCAAAGTCTTGTGGTTGATGATCAAAGTTCGACCTTTGTGGCATAGCTTTATGTATAACGTTGATTCGCGAGCCTCACACCCCGGTATGAGCCAGAAACGGGAGAGGACCTCAGGGAGGACATGCGTTTCTTTCTAGCTAGAGGTGGTGTCAGTGCTTAAATTGGCTGACATTTATATTATTTTTCACCTATGTGGTTGTTGCTGTTGTGAGGCGCCTCAGATATATCGGTCGATCCGGGACCGATGGAGTCATTCGTTGGCTCACTTACGCCCCAAAGGGTGGGGAAATGCAGTGTTCAGGAATTTTAATCCACATCGGTGGACCGGCCATGTCGCTCTAGAGGCGTGACTGAGTACTTGTCTGAGGGGCGGGCTAGAGCGTCTCAAATTCGGTAAGGACTATCTTTTGCCTTGGTTCATGACGGAAATCCAATTTCCAAATATGACACCGTGCGATTTTGATTGTATAATTATATGACGACATGACATATGGTACCCATGCCGTCTATGATTGATAGTTATGATTGAAATTGTTTTGAAACCTATAAACACTAATAATAATATCAAATTCTTTTGTTTTATTCGTATCAAGCATATTTGGTGTCATTATAAGGTAAAACTCTATCCTTCGGTTTGCATTGCATTGTGTGATGGGAACTGAGTCTTATAATGGCTTCATTTTTATAAAAAGCATGGAGATGTTTAAAAGATTTACTTGTTGTAAAGCACTGGCAATCCAATGAAGTAAACCCATTCCGCGAAAGTGGCGTGGTCCTGTTATTAGCCATATTATAAATGTGTTAAGCAGATTTCTCATACCAGTCCCATGACTGACTCGTAGTTTGTTTCACTTGCAAACTCGGGTGCCCCTCTTTCTACATGGGCAACCTTGTATTCAGGTTTTAGCAGGCTCTTTCTGGATAGCTGGAGCTGAAGATGGATTCTATCATTTATCTCTTTTTATGTTGTTCAGCTCCTATTGTACATATTATGTTTTGTTTTCCGCTGTAGACATTTATGTATAGCTGAACTGTATTTGTACTAAGTATGATCCTGTATACTGTGTAACTCTGATGATTATGTTTATCCAGTGTATTATTTGTACATTATCCGGTGTGTTTATTTAATTATGTTCTGCTATTATCTGTTTATGTGTTATATTCCAAAGATTACCCTTTCCACCGTCCTATCGGGGTTTGGGGTCGTCACATGGAGGGGGGCGCTTCAGGCGCATCGGCGCCGTGGACCAGTGAAGCGGCGGCAATGGTCAGGGCGACATCGCAGTGGCCCAGGTGGCGGCGGTGAGCATCCAGAGGAGGGGAACAACGTGGAAATCGGATTTGGGGTAAAAATTAGGGTTTTAATTTTAATTAATTATTTAATCCATGTTTTCAAACTTCGTAATGCAATATCTTACACATACGAGGTCGAAATCTAACGATTTCAGATCCGTTGCGGTAGTGGAGTCGAGAGCTTCAGAACGACACTAACTACGTTCAATTTGGAGCAAGTTGGAATTTGGGGCAATTTCAAATCCAAATGGTACCAAAATCATCTGTTAAGAACTGACGGAGTGAAACAAAGGTGAGAACTCCTCACTAGAAAATTTTACATAGTTATTTATTTATTTCGATAACTGAAAAATTTATAGAATTGCCAGTATAGGTTTTTAGCAGTTTAATTATTATAAATTGTATACAGCACATGTTAGATTACTTTCCTCGTCCACAAACCATGGACGATTTAAATTTTGACCATTAACTTCAAATTGATGTAAAGGGAGATCCGACCGTCAGATTCTCCTAAAACTGGAGCTGTTGGGTTCGTGTCGAGAAGAGCTTTCCAATGAATATAAGAAGTTTGAAATATAACAGTTGGATTTGGAATTATGTCCAAATCAAATATGAAAAAGGTCGCTATGGATGCAGTTCGGTGATCGTTATTGGAAACCGACTGTATGGGCCTTGATAAAGTTATTAAAAATACGAAAAAATTATATAAAATCATAATAAATGATTTGGAAAGAATTTGGATGAAAATTACAATTTTATAAAGATAAAAATATATTTTTATCAAAAATGAACTAGTTATTAACTAGAATAAAAATCCAATTAATTAATATTTAGTTGGAATTAAAGAGAATAATTTGGATTTTGTGTTGTCGTGAACGGTGCCTTTAATAACATTGTTCTTAAACCCCGATTAGAAAAGAATAAATCATTTAAATAAGATTAAATGAAGTTTTCCAATTAACATTAAAATGGAATTAAATAGAATATAATTTTGGAATTTATAAATCTTTTAATTAAGATTATTAGAGTTTCCAGTTATATCCAGTAATCGGAATAAAATGAAATGTGAATTGGGTTTATTATGAACTGTGTTTTTAATGACATTCGTTCTTTAACCCAATTTATAGTGAAAATATATTTTTGGAGTATAAATCTTTTAATTAAGATTATTGGAGTTACCAATTATCTTTGGTAATTGGAATAAAATGAATTGTGAATTGGGTTTATTTTGAATTGTGTTTTTAATGGTATTCGTTCTTTAACCCAATTTACAGTGAAAATATATTTTTGGAGTAAAAATCTTTTAATTATGATTATTGGAGTTTCCAATTATCTTTGGTAATTGGAATAAAATGAAATGCGAATTGGGTTTATCATGAACTGTGTTTTTAACGGCATTTGTTCTTTAACCCAATTGACAGTGAAAATATATTTTGGAACTTATAAATCTTTTATTAAGATTTAAATGGAAATGATCCAACGTGAAGTTTTACAATTTAATATATTAAATTTTAATTGAATGGAATTCGATTTGGTAATAATCGAGATGAGCTTCTGTGAATGAAGACTGTTACTATATATGGAATCCAAAAGGCCTTGCCGTTATTCCATTTATATTATTAGTCTGACACGGAAATTTATATCGATTATATACTGTTACGATTTCCGTGTAGATTCCATTTTTGAAAAGAAGATGAATTTGGGTTTATCGTGAACAATGTTTTAAAATAACATTTGTTCATTAACCCAGATAAAGGTAAGATTAATTTCTTTAATTTGAATAATCCTTAAGTAGTGATTTTTTTTTAGATTAAAACTAAATTAGAGTTTTAATGAATCTTAAATTAGATTAATAATGTGAATATTTTATTAAAAGAATATTCTGAATTAGAATGAGGCGTATGATGTGTTTTTATAGCACTTAATTATAAAATACGCGAATTATTCGGAAAGATCGGGTTTAACCCATTCTGAATAATTACAACGACGATCAAGAGTCGAAGATGAAGACGGTGGTTGAAGGCAGGAGACCTTCACATCGTTTGGGTGATTACTGATGTCTTGATTAGGCCGTACACCCAAGACAAGGTAAAAAGTGGTGATCGTCCAAGCGTACTTGGTGATCGATGGATATGCGAGGACCTCTCTCCTGTATTGGACATATGGGACGAGGAATAAGGTGCCTTCGGTTTCATTCAAACCCAAAACAGACTTGTAAATGGATGGTATGTCTGGCATTGTATTCCTTTATGCTATATTCATTGATCTCTGCTAAATATGTTTCGGTTTGGTAGCGGAGAATTTATTCTCTTGCTTAACACCCTTCTTTGAGACTAGAGGTTATATATTGGCAGAAATCAATGGTATGGTATGGATTGACAATGTGCATGCTAAGATGCAAATGATCAAGGCTTTTGTTGAAAAGCAGAGCCTTGTGGATGATGATCAAAGCACAGCTTTAATTAGCATAGCTTTGTGTATGGCGTTACTTTGCGAGCTTCACAACCCGGTATGAACCGGAAACGGGATGAGGACTGCAGGGAAATGGACATATGTTAGTTTCTAGCTAGGAGTAACGTCATAGTATAGAGCCCGGACTGTTTACTCATGTGGATGTTGGTTATTACTTGACGGATAGAGAGGCACCTCGGATATATATATATATATATATATATATATATATATATATATATATATATATATATATCGGTCACTATGGGACCGATGGATGTTCTGGTCGACATTACTAACCAGATTATTTTATGCCCTATAGGACAGGCTAACATATAGTTAACGGTATTGCCAATCATCAACGGATGACCGGCCCTGTTGACAACTACAGGTGCAGGTGCAGTTGCGGCTGTATCCTGAGACTCGGGCTAGAGAGTCTCGAACAGTGGGGATAATCCCTTACCTCGGTTCATAGATGGAATCCCAATCTCCAATACGCTATATTCGATTTTTGTTGTAAATATATAAACGGCGACGTAATATAATGATACCTACGCCGCCTATGATTGATACATTTATATTCGAAGTTGATTTCTTCACTTATAGTAATAATAAAAGATGAAATTTCGCGTAGCAAGCATTTTTAGCTATTATAAGGGAAAACTCTATCCTCTGACCATGTTCATTATGTGATGGGACCTGAGTCTTATAATAGCTTCATTTTTTCAAAAAGCATTGCGATATTTTAGTTTAAACTAAGGTTCATGTGGAGTAAACCCTCCCGTGATTTACCTAACTTTAAAAATCAAGTTTAATAACTGTTTTGAGTTCTCACACCCGTCCCATGACTGACCTGGAGTTTATTGTTTTAACCTAAACTCTGGGTGCCTATATTTTCCACACGGGCAGCTAGTAGTTTTGGGTTTGCAGATATTATATTCACAGAATCCTGTTTATAGCTGAAGCGATATTCGGATAGCTCTGTAGCCGTGTATTTCTTTCAGTTGTATTTTTTATTATGTTTCCGCTGCTATTTAAAATGTTATTTAAATCTATGATATTGTATTTCTATTGTATATTATTTATTCATACTCCGGAATATTCTTTTACTCTGATGTAATTGTTGTAATAAGCAATGAAATGTTCTTCTGTTTGTGTTCTGATGAGTGTTGTTCTCAAAGCAATCCGTACTTTCCTTTACGCGGAAGTTTGGGTCGTTTCACTTTTGAAAACGGTTTTCAAAATCTTTTAACTGTTCTGGTAACCTTCAGCTCTGATACCACGTGTAACTCCCCACGTCCGTTAATGTCACTCACAAGGGGAATGCATTATGT
Organism: Allium sativum; assembly: GCA_030737875.1. Taxonomy (NCBI): domain Eukaryota; kingdom Viridiplantae; phylum Streptophyta; class Magnoliopsida; order Asparagales; family Amaryllidaceae; genus Allium; species Allium sativum. The sequence continues at coordinate 312,360,513 of CM060912.1, forward strand.
TTCGTGGAGTATTAGAAGAGTACAGAGCAGAATATCACAAGACATATACATAAAGTATACTTGAAAATTTTATAACTTTATTGCAGCAGAAACAGAAATAAGTTTGGTTACATCTTCAAAAACCAAAATCAAGTACATAATATCAGTCTTGTACAAAAGCTATCAGAGTACATAATTTTTAAAACCATAATCCCTTATATTAAAGACATAATGAAAAGGAGATAAAACTGAGCATTACTCTCAACGCTTCCAAGCACTTCACGAAGAAAGAGATCTGAGTCAAGCTTCAGTGTTTCCTCCCTGAGAACCAGGGGGGAACGGAAAGAAAAGAGGCGAAACAAAACGAGGTCAGGCATAAAGTCTGGCGAGTCCAGTGACTTTAACTATATAATTAGTGAAGTAATAGGATAAGACATAAACTGGATATAAGAAATAACTGTAACATAAGAAGATATGATAAGGTGAATAAGGTAAGCAAGATATAACGTTGATTGCGCTTCCGATCACTATAAGATAATTCTTACACCGCACCAATATTAGTTACATACTGAAAGTTGATCCCAACACCGTAATTGGTAGCCCTCAGACGTAACATTAGTAACAGGTATCCACCCCATATAATCCTTGACAGCCAACTTGCCCATAATAAATACCAAATGTCCCCACACTACCCCTAATCGATCGTCTCCCTAACTTGTAGATACCTGTGTGGGCCCTAGCTTAGGGTGTATCACTCCCTAAGTGGCAATCCGTGGGTGCACAGCTTTATACCTACGGATGTACAGTGGCTAAATCTTCCAATGCCAGGAACACCTTGGTGCATGCTTAACGATCCCGTCGGAACCTGCACTGCTACATCCTCGCTCCTATTTGACCGCTTATAATCAGCTCAGTAAGCGTTCCCCAACCCTACTTAGCTCAGGGTTACCGATACCTCTAAGTGGGTTACTGTCTGAAAAGGGTCCCTACCAGTACTAGGTTTTTCCCACGGTTTATCCTAACCGGACTTATATTGGTTAAGTGTTGTCTATCCACCCAGTTGACTTAAGCCCATCCACTTATCAAATCAATATGTATTATTAGTTAGGCTTGCCTTAACCCTATCCACTTTGTTCATGTAATATTGGTTAAGTTGTCATCTTACACAGGTTAACTTAACACCGCCCACCTAACATGTTTTAGGTATCATATTCATCTTTGATCAGCATTAATTAGTTATTAATGCACAGACCTCCCACATTAAGTCAATTGCTTGTGGCTGCTGGATGGGCCGGGCGGTTTCGGGTAGACTTCCACCACAAGCCAGACTTAACCTCATGTTTAAGCTTCTTTTAGTTATGCCTGCGACCTCTCACATTAGACTGACTGTTTGCGGTTGTTGGTTAGGCTATATAGTTCCGGGTGGGCTTCTACCGCAAACGGAGTCTAACCTCGTGTCTCAGCATGCTTATCTTAGCCAATTTATTTATTTGCAGTTTATGCCAATTTCAGGCTAATTATGTCAAATACCCAAAATCCCTCATTAAAATTATGTTTATAATTTTAATCCAAATTAGGCCTTATAATCTTATTTATACATGTCATGCCAAATTACGCCCAAATTACTTTGCGTTCATTGTTATTAACAATTTATGCCAAACCCCATGTATACAAATTTGTACCAATTCATGCCACAAATCAAATACATAATTACAAAACAATTTATGCCAATTACATATTATTCAATAATTTCCCCAATCTTTTCCCACAACGTTCCCACGTTACTTGTACGTATAATTCAATGTAATATGTTAGGCTCGCAGTTAGCCTAATCTCATAAAAAGGAAAAGAAGAGAAGGGAAGAGAATTAAAGCACCAAAACTAGCATAACACATAAAATAGATCCAATAACGTATGGAATATAAACTTTGGGTATGAATAATAAAATAGATCCAATAAGCATATGGAACATAAACTGGCATAGAAAAATAACATAGATCCAATAAACATATGGGACATAAACTGCCATAGAACAATGACATAGACCTAATAAGCATATGGATCATGAACTGGCATAGCATAATAACATAGATCTAATAAGCATATGGATCATGAACTGGCATATCATAATAACATAGATCTAATAAGCATATGGATCATGAAGTGGCATAGCATAATAACATAGATCTAATAAGCATATTCATATAGTCCAATTCACAACTTATCACAATTACTTTTAATTAATTACATGTGAAAGTAACGTGGACTCACAAAGAATGGATTAAGGAAGAGATTTAGGCGTTGTTGTTATTGTAGATCCGATCCCCTTTTACACAATTCCTTTACTTTGATTTGCTGAAGAAAAAGTTCTCTACTTTGATTTAGGTTGAAGAAGAAAGGCTAGACTGATTTTGATTTATGCTGCATGGCAGTATCATGAATTAGTTGTAATGAAATTAGGTTTAGCTTTAGGTGTGATTATATAGGGGTATTATATGAATAAAGGCCTTTAGTTCTGACTAGGATTCATCTAAACCATTCAGATTAAAAAGACACATCACTCAGCCAACCAGAAGAGGCCACGTCAACCCTAAAACTCAAAAACCATCATTAACCAATAAAAATGCGCCATGTGTGCAACATGATGCACAACAGCAGGGGTGTTAACACCCACACGTCATATATATATATATATATATCATATATATATATATATATTTATTTTTCTTTTTTACCATCTTTTCAATTAATCCTCCAATTGGTCATTTTCACACTAAACCGCTTTTTAATTGAATTGCGTTCATAGTAGGCCACTTTTTAGCCATTCCCCTAAAATAAAAATATGGCACTGGCGGGGATTGAACTCAGAACCTCTTCGTGCAAGTCACATGTACTAACCAAATGAGCTACTAAGTGTTTTGCTAACAAGACTTAGGACAATGCTACACATTATTCTCTTATTCCTCTTTTTCATGTTTTGCTGCAATATTTAATTTAAAGATATCTTCATTTTAAATCAGTTTTCTACGAACTATATGTCTAAATTGACTAGAAAATCGCCATGAACGCAATGACGCTAATTTCATGACCAAATTCTGGAGGCTCTTCAACATCTCCTTTTTATTTCTTTTTTTTAAAATATTCACATGCATTTCTTCGCATTTCATGTATTGCATGTAATTTCTTTTATTTATCTTTTTCTTCATTTCACTGCATTAACTTATTTCATGCAATTTTATTATCATTGTTTAATTTTTCTCTTAAATATTCTATGTATAAAATATATATACATATTTTCATATTTTTAATTTCATAAATAATGCGGGGTGTTACAATGCTGCTTGGCCGATTTCTATCATTTCTCGGTTGATGAGGCTTGAGGTCATCACCTATACTTTGACAGATTCCATGTCGTATACTTTGAATGCCACATCATCATACCTGCCAAATCACAAATTGAATTCCCCAAAAATACCACGGGTATAAGACAAGAGAAATGAATTTCTCTGCCACCAAACGTAAATACATTTGAAGAGATCAACTTACGCAGTTTATTAGATATACTCTGTTAGACATTCATCCATACACGTTGTCCTGGTACTAGACAACCCGAAGGCACTATTCTGTAAACCCATCTTAGGCAATTTCTACCTAGGATTTCCAGTAGCCCTTGCATAACTCCATCTTCAATCATCTTCATCATATTAACTTTGCAACGCTAATGCCATACAGAGTGTTTTCAGATAATCTATCTAGTCCCAGTCTCTCCGTATTGACAACGGAAATGGTCAAAAACTTTGATAGTCGGTTATTTAACTATCAAAGGAAAACATGTGTACAAACAATGGTCGTGTATTCAAAAATGGAAAATATTACCAATCAATGATCATTTCTGTTCCCAATTTCCTATTTATTTCTTAAAACCCGTTTTACTTTTCATAATTTTCTTAGAAAACATTTCCATATATTCACAACACTTTATATTTCCCTATTTTGAAAATACACGCCATTAACCCTGGAAAACATTTCCATACCTTATTCACGCATCACTATTCATCAGTCCCTAACCGTAAACCAGTAAAAAAACAACTCCCTAAGTATTAACACCGAAGGACGAAACCAACATCAGATCAATACTCAGAAAGCCATTCAACATAACTAATCTTCAGTCGGTTTCTAATTTCCTAAACTGCATTCTTAACTTCTTATTTACCCTTTTATAACCATTTAAATCTTGCAAAACGTTTGTTATACAATCATTGTTCACTTTAACGTGAATACTACTTTTCTATAGAAATCTGGCCTCAGTTTATTAAATCAGAACTTGATTTAAATAAGTATCATTACAGTTTAAAATCCCATCTCTCAAGTTCTTTTATAAATTCATATTCTTATTTCACTTTATAAACTCCATTTATAAATCAGTTTCTTGTTAATTATATATCAAGTTTATAACTAAATCTGATTTCACATTCGATTATAAACTATTGGTTTTTAAACCAAATATTAACAATCTCTTTAATTTCTAAGCTTTTGTAATCTATAATTTCTAAAATCAATTATCTTTAAAATATTCGACATAGCCGAAATCAAATTATAATTCCTTATGTGTTTATTTCAATTATCTTTACACTTCGAACATCTAAATAAATTTCATCGTTTCCGTTTGAAACGATTAATGTAACACCCCGAATTTTCTATTAACACTAAAGTTGCTAAAATATTAATAAGTGTGTAAGAGGGGGGGTGTATCTAATATGAATATAAAAGTGTGTAAGAGAGGGGATGTATCTAATATGAATATAATAATATTAATAAGTGTGTAAGAGAGGGGATGTATCTAATATGAATATAATAATATTAATAAGTGTGTAAGAGAGGGGATGTATCTAATATGAATATAAAATATTAATAAGTGTGTGAGAGAGGGAATGTATCTAATATGTATATAAAAACAATAATAAGTAAAGGGGGATGTATCTAATGTGTACATTGTAGAATATATATATATATATATATATATATATATATATATATATATATATATTGCTGAGTGTTTGCTGAGTCACTTCTGACTCATTGCTGAGTCAACAAGATAAACCCCATCTTGTCTGGACGGCTGCGGTTATTTCTAGGTTAAATCTAATGGCCTAAATGCATTCTAAAATCTATAAATAAGTGGGTAGACCCTAAACCTAAATCACTTGTAAAATTTGAGAAGCTACCGTCATGCTGCTGCCATGGAGTTCAGCGTAGCCGTCACAAACTAAGAAGAGGAAGCCTAATCATCTACAACTAAATCTACACAAATCAAATCAAAAGATCTCTCTTTCTCTAATTCTTTTCTTTTGTTGGTGAGTATGATGATTCTCACAAGACTATTACAAACTAATTTGACTCAGTTATGAATGGATCACAAGAAAGTGATGTGATTTGTAATTGTAAATTCTATATATTGTGGATCTCTTATTATGTTATTATGTTGTCGTATGATGTAAATTATATATGCTATGTCATGCTATGTTGTAAATTCTCTTATGCTATGTCATGCTATGTTGAGAATCATGTCAAGCTATGTTATACTATCATACTATGCCATGTTATAAATCATGCTATATTATGTTGAAAAATCATGATGTTGTTGGAACATGCTTAAAGTTATGTTTTTTTTAATTTAAATGGATCTTGTTTATGGGAATTTGCCTATTAGGTTAGGTGTACCCATAAACTTGAAACTATAATTAAATAAAACTTGAATATGGGAATTTTCCTATTGAGTTAGGTGTACCCATATAAAACCATGTTGTTAAAAAAATTAGATGATGATGATTCACACATGTTCATATGTAAGTTTATGAAAATTGATTGAGATTATATTAGGTGAATTTTGAACAAGTTGACACCTTTAGGTCCATGACATGTATAATCTATGCAAGTTGGACATATGCAAGTTTCACCCCTTATTATGATTCATTTGGTCACATATACATGTTGTTATTATGATAATCTCTTTTATGCTATGAGTTAGGCTATTCGAGTCTAACATATATTTTGCGAATAAACGTTCAAACGTGGGGTAGGGGTAATATTAGGAATTAATAAATTGGGTGCAATTTTGTAAGATGTTGCATACCATAAATGAATGTCCATAATTGAGTCAATTATGGACATTGTTAAAAATTGGAAGTAATTAATAATTCAAGTAGGGAATTATTAAAATTGGGGGAAAGTGGATTATTATTAATAATCAATGCTTAGGACACGAGGTTGGACCCGTTTGTGATGTAAACCTGCCCGGACCCGCCCGGCAAATCCAGTAGTCACAAATGTCGGCCCAATGTGAGAGGTCCTAGGCCCAAACTAAAGCATAACAGTTGTAAAGACACGAGGTTAGAATCTTTTATGGTGTAAGACTGCCCGGACCCGCCCGGCAAATCCAGCTGCCATAAATGCCAGTCTAATGTGAGAGGTCTTTATGAGGTTATGGCCTTAATGAACTAAGAAATACTTAACCAGATAATCATGTAAGGTGGGACATGGGGGTTAAGTAGGTGCCTTGGGTGGCATGAGGAATCTGGTGGTTGCCTTTAGAGGCATTTGAAATACGATTAGACTTAACCAAACACACATGTAAATGAACATGACTAAGTGGGTTAAGTGGGATGGACTAATGGGGACAAGCTTAGGCGGAATGCTTGTGGTAAATAGTGGGGGCCCATTTCAACCAGTATCCCAAAACGTATCTTTGTGGGCTCGACCCAAGTCGAGGACGGGACACGCATACTGGGTTTGACTATAAGAGGCCAAAACAGGGAGCGGTGGCAACGCAAGTCCAACGGGTTTCATATGCGTGTGTGGACCCGGGCTGGTAGGTAAGACGTTGTTGCATCGTGTAGGTATAAGTCGTGCATGTCCGTTGTATCGGGTTGCCACTTTAGGGGAGTGATACACCCCACTGTGGGGCCAGCACGGGTATCTACGAGTTAGGGAGCCGATCGAATAATGGGATGTAGGGTACACCTAGTGGAGATAGGGGCAGGCGGCACCTATGTAGTCAGCTAGGGGTACGTAAAGCCATTGGGAAAGTTTCTAAGTGAAGCTAAGTGGGATGAATCTTTAGGGTGACTGGTGTGGTGCAGTATAGTGTTTATCCTTTAGTATTTAGGAGCGCCTATAACGTTGCCTTTAGCGATTGTCTATGTCCTTAATCTGCTCTTCATAGACATTTTCTTGTTTTCCAGCTTATGCCTTAGTCCAGTTATTTTGGTAATAGTATTGTAGAATTATCATATTCACCAGACTTTATGTCTGACCCCCTCTTTTCCATCCTTTTTCTCCCTTCAGGTCCGCAGGTTGGGCCAAGTTCTAGTGGAGTCTAGTTGGATCGCTTATCTTCTGGAAAGCTTGGACTGCTGAAGTAAAGTCCAGCTTGCTATCTTTCTTTTTAATGGCTATTCATGTAATGGGATTATGTACTTGTTTTATCAAGATAGATATTGTATTTGACATTGAATATGGTGTTATGATGTAATCAAACATGTTTTGACTTATGCTACAATGAAATAAAGTTTTTTGAATTTCCAAGTACTATTTTATATCTGTCTTGTTGTAATTTTACTGTTCTATATTCACTTAAAACCTCCATGGAAGTTAATGCATTCCCTTTGTGAGTGACATTAATGGACGTGGGGTGTTACACGTGGTATCAGAGCATAAGGTTACCGGAACAGATAATATTTTTTTTTTTTTAGAAAACTATTTTTTTTTCTAAAGTATTTTTGGAAGAAGTGCTTTCAAAAAAAAAAAACATGTTATTTAAAGAGAGTTTTTATGAAAAACATAATCCCAAATATCCATATCCTTATCTTTATCTTTCGAATTCTCCATTTTGAATCTTTCCTTTTTCGTTTCAGCATGGCTGAAGATCTTAATCTCCCAGAAGGTGTGACGATTCCAGGGTGGTTTAGGAGATACTTGGAGGCTAGGGCCACCACTGCAGGCCCAGCGGATACTCCTCCACCCCTAGTTGCACCCATTCCTCCTCCTCCTCCTCGTGTTGACACTTTTGCAAAGACGTGCAAGGAATTCAAGGCTATGGAAGGAAAAACTTTTCAAGGGACTGAGACGTTTGTGGAGGCCAGAGATTGGCTTAAGGAGACTGAGGAATTGTTGGATATCTTTGAAGTGGAAGATGGGAGGAAAGTCCGTTTAGCTGCTTGGTTAATGAAGGGAGAGGCCTCGTTTTGGTGGGAGGTCACTAACGGGGAACGTCCAGTTGATTCATGGGCGGATTTCAGACGAAGGTTTGAGGCAAAGTTTCTTTCAAGGGCAGAGGAGAACTTAAATATGGAAAAATTCCTGGCACTAAAGCAAGGGAGCTCATCAGTAAAGGAATATGTCAATAAATTTAATCAGTTAGCAAGGTTTGGCTTGGAGTTGGTGAACACGCCAGAGAAGAAAGCTTTGAGGTTCGTTAGAGGCTTGAATGAACCGTTGCAAGGGTTGGCTATGACCCACATCCCTATGGGAGCCACCTTTGAAAAGCTAGTAGAAATGGCACTTATGCATGAGGATAAGGCAGTTGAAAAGAAAGGGGATCAGAAGAAACCCCAACAGCAAAATAAAAAGGGTGGTAAAAACAATAATGGCAAAGGGAAGAAGAAATGCTTCAATTGTGGGACGCCTGGCCATCTCAGCAAAGATTCTAGAAAGAAAAAGATGACTGGTTGTTTTCATTGTGGAGATGCGGGACATTTAGTGAAGGACTGTCCAAAGAAGGGGCAGAGGGCAGGGTCTACCTCGGGAGGACAGGTGCAGGCTCTTATGGCACCAGGGCAGGCAAGGGGCAAGTTCAGGCTATTGCGGCCCCACCGCTGCAAGAAAGAGGTAGAACAATTTCTGTTGAAAGCTTAGTTTTTCTGTTTGATCATCCTGTCCGTACCTTATTCGATTCTGGCGCATCTCATTCGTTTATCTCTGCATCATTAGTTGAATCACTGCACTTGAACACCAGTTTAGTAGAGGATCCCTTGGTCGTTTCAAATCCAATTGGGGGTTCGGCTCATTTGACCATGATATGTTTGGATTTGAAAATCTCTATACTTAGCGTTGAATTTAGATGTGATGCTTATGTATTGGGCTTCACGGGCTATGGGCTAATTTTAGGAATGGATTGGTTGTCTAGAAATAGGGCCATTCTTGATTGTGAAAGGAGAGTAGTTAGGCTTGTGACTCGCCTTGGTAATGCTCTTGAAACACCCCACCTCCGTTAGGGTCACTCTCAAAGGGAATGCCCTAATTTTGGTGGAGGTTTATAAGTATAAGTCACAGATATACAAGACAGATATAAGAACACATATTTGTAAACAGCGGAAAATCAACAAACTTTTATTTCATGAAAGCAAATACGTGTTATAACAACATCACCATAATTGTCTTACATCTTTTCGAAAACATAACATAACACTTTCATAATCTGTCTTGATTACATCATTTAAAGAAGCATAAATAAAACATAGATAAACTGCAAAAGCCCCATAGAGTTTGTCCAAAGCCATAGTTTCAAAACGGAAAGGACCAAGCAATACATTTCTCTTCTTCAAGCTGGATGTTAAGGCTGGTCAAGCTGCAGTGTTCCCTCCCTGTGGACCTGGGGGGGGGGGGGAACGGAAGAAAAGAAGACGAAAGAAAAGTAGAGTCAGACATAAAGCCTGAGTAAGTCTAGTACTATTCTGTCTATGAATAAAGAACCGGGTATGATAAGTATAAACAAGAAGTGGGAAAGCACTATAACTTGGTTAAGTTGTCTAGGGTCGAATAAACTATCGTACCCCATGTTAATCTCTGATCCCATATAAACTAGTTTCCAACTGGCACCCCATAATCAGGGTGAAGTGATCCATTCTATGATGATCGGCTCCTACTCGCATAGTTACATGTGTCTTATGGCCCCCCGATGTCGTAGTTACCTATGTTGGTCCCACCATGGGGTGTATCAAGTCCCATGGCGGCGGCCCGACACAACCTTAGAATGCACAGGTATGCTACTGGTGCCCAGTGCTTTATTTTTCTGTGCCGGAGTGTGTGCACGCCCGCACCCCGTTAGAACCTACACTGCTACACCACCGCCGTCGATTTGACCTCTTACAATCAGCCCAGTAATCGTGCCCCACCCTGCCTAGTTTCAGGGTATCCTGATACACCTTCTAGGGTTAAGTGTTTCCTAACCTAACCGACACATAGGCTTTCTATCTCTAGCTAACATGCTAAGTTGGTTAAGTGTTTCCTAACCTAACCCCCACCAGTCCGTTTAGTTTAGCATGTTCCATTATGATTAAGTCTTTAGTTCACTTAATCCTAACAATCCTGACTCAGCCTTAATTGTCTTATTAAAGCCTTGACCTCTCACATTAGACAGGTATTGTTGTGGCTGCCTGTTGCCGGTTGGTTCCGGGCAGTCTTACGCCACAACTCAGTCTAACCTCGGGTCCTTATTGGGCTCCATGTTTAACCTCCCACATTGGATAGGTATTGTTGTGACTACTGGACAGCCGGGCGGTTCCGGGCAGGTTTGCATCACAACTCAATCCAACCTCGGGTTAAACACATCGTATGTTCTACATTTACATATTTTGTCTTTCTTCTTTATTTTCTTATATGTAAATATTTGCGGCCCATTATTAAGTTAATGGTGTAAAGGTTACACCAATCATGGGCCCAACCCATACTTGAATTTGGGCCCTTCTACTTTATGTTTTCATTTATTAATTAATTTAACCCAACGTTATTTTCCCCCGTTTAACACGTCCGTTTATTATATATATGTTGGGCTTAGTCCTTTTAAGCCCAACTTGGCCATGCGAAAAGGGGAGGCTTAAAGCGTGATTACATACACGAAAAGGGGAATGTGAGCGCATGAACTTGCAATATGACGTTGGAAATACAAAATAGAAACAGGTGTACTTGCATAGTAGTGACATATACTTTGGTCATAAAGCATAAGTGACATGAATCAAACCATGTAAACTTGTAGTTAAGTTAAGAATATCACTATCGACACATAGGCTTAACTACAACATGAACCTATATTTTTATTCAGGCATAATGTCAAACATAAGCAAACCATGTTCATAAGACTACTACATGTTTACAAAGGTGTCTACTTTTGTGACTAATACAAAAGTATAGTTAAATTTGCTCACATAACCATGGCATAAATATTTCTAACATGAAATCATGATTTTTACTTTAGTCATGCAAACTTGCAAAAAGGGATTTTGAATCTAACCTAGCTATGTATCACATATGACATCATATAATATAGACTTAACATGTATTTCAATTATGCCAAATATCAATCATAGCCTAGTCATATTCATAAGTTTGCAAATAGGTTTTCTAGTACAAAAGCATGTCTTAACAAATAAATCATGGTGTCAAATAGTTTCATATGAACTATAACAACCAAACTTGTTTCAATTACGTACAAAATGATTTATGTACAAAAATATACATCATGATGGCATAGTAGCAAAACCCCAAACTTGCATGAGTTTCAATTAAACAACTACATACATGTAGCTTCAACAAGGATTACATAATTTGCGAATATTCCAAACGTATACTTGCATAAAACTACCGCATGTAGTTTTTCATAACTGAATAACATAATTCGAGAATATCCAAACGTAATCGATAAGAATCATAGTAACGCACAAATTATGAATTATTTATCACCACAATCAAGTATACAAACCAACACAGTTATTTGTTCATACCAAAATAATACTCTACTTACAATGGTATGGCGAATTCTCCAATTTAGGGATTTGGAGATGCGATTCCTTGTTGATTTGATTTGTTTAGGTTGCTTTTATGCTTTAGAATTTGCCTCCTAATCCTCTCTCCAATTGGTGGCTACTCCTAGTCGTTCCTCAGCAACATGGCGGCTTTGTTCTTATTTTTGAATGAATAGATTAGGGTTGAGTCTAGGGTCATTTTTATAGGGGTAATGAACTGATTAGGGCCATTGATGTTGCTTGGATTGATCGTAGCCATTCATCCTAAGGAGAGACCAATTAGAGCCTTCCACCTAGCCCTAATGACAAAGCGGACTACAGAAAATCGACCAACATAGAATAGGCCAGCCAGGTTGGACTGGGTTCGACCTGGCTCTAGACCAGGTCGACAGCCCTGTCGACAGCCCTGTCGACCTGGCTAGACCAGGTCGACAGCCCAGTCGACCTGGGTGCCTTAGGCGGGTGTTTTTCCGCCCTGGCCCATTGGGCCCCATTTTGGAATTTAAACTTGATTTTCTGAGCTATTTTATTCTGTTTGAATTTTAAACTTAATTCAGAAACTTCCGAAGGCCATATCTTCTTCATACGGACTCCGTTTTTCGAAAACTCGGACTCTATTTCGCGTATTTTTCCGAGACGAACGCAATGGCGTATCCCGTTTCCCTTAGTTCTTTGATTTGAAATTAATTATACTTTAATTTGTGAATTTCACAGTTATAGAATTCGCGGGGTGTTACATTCTCCCCCACTTAAAAGGATTTCGTCCCCGAAATCTTCAAGTTTAGGAAAATGTATATCCTAACATCCAATCATCCATCTACTCATCCATCAAACACGAGCATCCATTGTCCTTAAAAGACTTCTAATGCTTCATGACCATATGCGAAGAGTGTGTGTACATGTACTTATCTAATGCAAAATCAGGCGGTCTACTGATTCAGTTGACCTCCTTAATGCGAATTATGTAAGTGCCATGAATCCAATTATGTATGCAAATTTTCCTATTCTTGATTCTACATGAGTGCACAATCATTCATACAAATGCAACATCCATATGACAACACATTAGAGTTCAACCATATACGAATGCAAACATATATGCATATGCAATATGAAGTGACTGAGCCGATCTAAAACCTAGATTGTGTGTGTATATGCAACCACGAGCAACCACTAGCAATCATTTGCAACCACTTGCAACCATCATCAATAACATGTTTCAACTACATGTTTCCATCCAAAGGGTTTCTACCTAAAAGATAAGATAGATAAAAGCGCAACTTAAGGAAAAGGAAAGATCAAGGATGTACCCTCGAACAGAAAAGGGTAGGCTGTACGGATTCTAGCTTCAGTTTCCCAAGTCGCGTCTTCCTCGGCGTCGCTCCACTGAACTTTGACGAGCTTGACTTCACGGTTGCGTAGCTTCTTCACTTCCGTTCCTAAGATGCGGGTTGGAACTTTTCTTATGGTTGCTTCACGTTCCACTTCGGCCTCTTCTAGGATATTTGGCTCTACCACTTCAGCAGACTCATGTAGACATTTTCGAAGATGTGAAACGTGAAAAACATTGTGGACTCCGGCCAACTTCTCGGGTAGCTCTAATCTATAGGCCATTTTCCCAATTTTCTCGATGATAGGGAATGGTCCTACGAACCTAGGTGCCAGTTTTCCTGTGGTTCCAAAACGAACAACGTTTCTTAGTGGTGATACTTTGAGAAAAACTCTGTCTCCAACCTCAAATTCAAGGTCGGTCCTTCTCTTGTCGGCATAGGACTTTTGTCTGTCTTGGGCTGTCTTCATCCTTCTTCGTATTAAGTCTACTTTCTCTGAAGTCTCTCGGATCATATCTGGTCCAAGTATGAGCTTATCCGTGGACTCCCACCAACAAGTGGGCGATCGGCACGGTCTTCCATATAAAGCTTCGAAGGGCGCCATTCCGATGGTTGCTTGATAGCTGTTGTTGTAGGCAAATTCCACCAAAGGAAGGTGGTCTTCCCAAGTCCCTCCGAAGTCAAGGACGCACAGTCTTAAAAGGTCTTCCAAAACTCTGTTCACTCTCTCTGTTTGGCCATCGGTTTGGGGATGATAGGCTGTGCTCAAGCATAACTGCGTTCCTACTGCTTCTTGCAGACTCCGCCAAAACTCACTGGTGAAGATGGGGTCTCGGTCACTAACAATGCTAGATGGTATTCCATGGAGTCGAACGATTTCCTTGAGGTAAAGTGATGCTAGGGATGAGGCAGTTCTCTTATTTTTGACAGGTAAAAAGTGGGCGCTTTTAGTAAGCCTATCCACTATTACCCAAATGCTAGTGTTGCCTCTCCTAGACCTAGGCATCCCATCGATGAAGTCCATTGAGATGCTATCCCACTTCCACTGCGGGACCTCCAGAAGATGTAGCAGTCCGCCAGGCTTTTTTTGTTCCGCCTTAACCTGTTGGCACACCATACACTTAGAAACAAACTCTGCCACGTCCTTTTTCATGCCGTTCCAGAAGAAAGTCCTTTTTATATCTTTGTACATTTTATCTCCGCCTGGATGTATCGTCATCTTGGAGTGATGTGCTTCCTCGAGAACCTTCTTTACTAAATCTTTTGTCTGTGGGACGCACAGTCTTCCGTCTCGCCTTAGCAAACCCTTATCGTCGATGGAGTATCTGTTGAGGTGACCTATCAATTATTTCCACAAGCTGAGGGTCTTCGCGTTGTGCTGTCCCTACTGAATCCATTAAAGTTGGGCGCACTTCGAGAGATGCTAGCAAGCCTGGTACGAAATCGGAGGAAGGCCTAAAGTCGAAGCTGGCTATAAACTCTAGGCTTTGTCTTTCAACAAACAACGGGCTTAGGGTCAATTTCTTTCTGCTCAACGCGTCTGCTACTACGTTGCCTTTGCCCGGAGTGTAGGAGATTTCGAAATCGTACGAGGCAAGAAACTCCATCCATCTTTGTTGCCTCAAGTTAAGATCCTTCTGCGAGAAAAGATATTTCAACGATTTATGGTCAGTGTAAAGTTCGAACTTCTCACCTAGGAGATAGTGTCGCCAAGACTTGAGTGCAAAGACGATGGCGGCTAACTCAAGATCGTGGGTTGGGTAGTTCTTTTCGTGCACCTTCAACTGCCTCCCGCCATAAGCTACTACCCTTCCTTCTTGCATTAAGACGGCGCCTAGCCCTGTCCCACATGCATCCGTATAAACAGTGAACATCTTGCTCCCATCTGGCAGCGTCAAAACTGGGGCTGTTGTGAGAGCCCTTTTCAGTCGTTGGAAAGCAAACTCGCAATCCAAGTCCCAATTGAACACTAGATTCTTCTTAGTCAATTTCGTGAGTGGAGCTGAGATTTTCGCAAAATCCCTTATAAACTTTCGATAGAAACCCGCTAGTCCTAGAAAGCTTCGGACCTCAGTTGCATTCCTTGGTGTCTTCCAATCCTGTACCGCCACTACCTTCGCAGGGTCCACTGCTAACCCTTGTTTGGATACTATGTGCCCAAGGAACTTCACCTCTTCTCTCCAAAAGTGGCATTTGGAGAATTTGGTTTTTAGTTGATGGACTCGCAAAGTTTCCATGATTGCCCTTAAGTGCTGAGCATGTTCCTCTTCACTCTTTGAGAAGATAAGGATATCATCTACGAAGACCACTACGAATTTGTTGAGGAAATCTCTAAATACCCTACTCATCAGGTCCACGAAGTAAGCAGGTGCATTTGTCAAGCCGAAAGGCATGACAAGCCATTCAAAGAAACCGTCTGGGGTTCTAAACGCCGTTTTATCGATGCTATCTTCAGCCACCCTTAGCTGATGAAAACCGATTGCTAAATCGAGCTGGGAGAAAACAGACGCTCCTACAAGCTGGTCAAATAAATCGTCAATTCTAGGGAGAGGGTGCCTATTCTTTTTCGTTAGCTTGTTGAGCTCCCTATAGTCAACACATAGACGGAGTGAACCATCCGCCTTTGTAGCGAACACCACGGGAGCGCCCCATTCTGAAATGCTCCTCCTAATGAACCCCTTTTCTAGAAGCTCTTTAATCTGTTTACTGAGCTCTTTCCTTTCTCGTGGAGCCATGTGTCTGACGGGCAACGCAACGGGCTTTGCATTATCTACAAGATATATGCGGAAGTCTATTTCCCACTTCGGAGGCAAGCCCCTCACCTCTTCGAAGACATCCGGATATTCCCGGACCACTCTAACTGATTGCAAATTTTCAACAGAGGCATCTAGCGATTCAAGATAACTAAGCATAACTGCATACGAGGGATTACAAGAAATTTCCAAAGTATTACCGAGCTGGGTTAGGAGCCTAACAACCCTTTTTTCACAATCAAGGATGGCCCCATTACTGGATAGCCAATCCATACCCAAAATCAAACCATATCCCGAAAAGCCCAAAACAAAGGCACTACATTGAAATTCTACACTTAGAATAGAAATTTTCAATCCTAAACAGATCATAGACAAATGAGCTGGGCCCCCAATTGGGTTTGAAACAATTAAGGGGTCCTCTACCATACTAGTTTTTAGGTGCAGAGATTCTACTAAAGCAGACGAGATAAAGGAGTGTGATGCGCCAGAATCAAATAAAGTGCGAACGGGGTGATCATAAAGATAAACTACACTTTCTACAGAAGTATTTATACCTCGCTGTTGCAGAGGTGGCGCTTCTAGCACATGAACCTGTGCCCCTGGGGTGGATCCAGCCCTCTGCCCCTGTCCTCGTTTCTTTGGCCAGTCCTTAGCCCTGTGGCCTGTTTCACCGCAAGAAAAGCACCCACCATTCTCCTTGGCCTTCTTTTTCCGGCAGTCCTTAACTAAGTGCCCCACTTTGCCACAGAAATTGCACTTCCTCTTCTCTTTGTTGCCTTTCCCGCCCTTCTTAAAGTCTGTCTTCTTAGGCTGCAAACCCTCTTTCTTCCCTTGAGAGCTTTCTGCCTTTGTCTCCTTCTTGCTCTTATCCTCTTCATTCAGCAATGCCATTTGCACCAATCTTTCATACGTGGCTCCCATGGGTATATGGGTCATGGCCAAACTGTGTAATGGCTCATTCAACCCTTTGACTAAACGGAGAGCCTTCTTGTGCGGGGTATTGACTAGGTCAAGCCCAAACCTAGCCAGCTCATCGAACTGATTCACATACTCTCTGACTGTCTTGTCCCCTTGCTTAAGAAATAAGAATTTTTCCAACTGCAAACTTCTTTCCGCATCTGAGAGAAATTTAGTCTCAAACCTTGCCCTAAAGTCCTCCCATGTCTCCACTGGTCTTTCAGCATTAGTGACTTCCCACCAGTAGGAAGCCTCGCCCTTCAATAGCCACACTGCCAATTGTACTTTTTGTCTATCCTCTACCTCAAAGATGATGAATAGGTCCTCAGTTTCTTTCAGCCAATTTCTAGCTGCCACGAAGGACTCAGTTCCATGGAAATCCCTTCCTCCCATAGCTTTAAAATCTTTACATATCTTAGCAAATGTGTTTCCCCGAGGAGGAGGTGGAGGAAAAAGTGCCGCTGCAGCTGGATGATTTCCGGCAGCTGGGGGGGGAGGAACGGTAGGACCTGGCTGAGTGGCTCTTGCTTCTAAGAACCGTCTAAACCAACCAGGTATTGGCACCCCTTCCGGCAAGTTAAGATCTTCAGACATGCTGAAACAAAAAGGATAGATTCAAAACGAAGGATAAGAGATAGTACCTATGGCTTTGGGGAGTGGACTTTGCCTTTTTAAAATAAGATAATATTTTTCTTTTAAAAATGCTTCTTTAAATTTCCTTCTTGAAAATAATTTTTCAAAACTTTTTATCTTATCTGGTAAACCTATGCTCTGATACCAAGTGAAACACCCCACCTCCGTTAGGGTCACTCTCAAAGGGAATGCCCTAATTTTGGTGGAGGTTTATAAGTATAAGTCACAGATATACAAGACAGATATAAGAACACATATTTGTAAACAGCGGAAAATCAACAAACTTTTATTTCATGAAAGCAAATACGTGTTATAACAACATCACCATAATTGTCTTACATCTTTTCGAAAACATAACATAACACTTTCATAATCTGTCTTGATTACATCATTTAAAGAAGCATAAATAAAACATAGATAAACTGCAAAAGCCCCATAGAGTTTGTCCAAAGCCATAGTTTCAAAACGGAAAGGACCAAGCAATACATTTCTCTTCTTCAAGCTGGATGTTAAGGCTGGTCAAGCTGCAGTGTTCCCTCCCTGTGGACCTGGGGGGGGGGGGAACGGAAGAAAAGAAGACGAAAGAAAAGTAGAGTCAGACATAAAGCCTGAGTAAGTCTAGTACTATTCTGTCTATGAATAAAGAACCGGGTATGATAAGTATAAACAAGAAGTGGGAAAGCGCTATAACTTGGTTAAGTTGTCTAGGGTCGAATAAACTATCGTACCCCATGTTAATATCTGATCCCATATAAACTAGTTTCCAACTGGCACCCCATAATCAGGGTGAAGTGATCCATTCTATGATGATCGGCTCCTACTCGCATAGTTACATGTGTCTTACGCCCCCCCGATGTCGTAGTTACCTATGCTGGTCCCACCATGGGGTGTATCAAGTCCCATGGCGGCGGCCCGACACAACCTTAGAATGCACAGGTATGCTACTGGTGCCCAGTGCTTTATTTTTCTGCGCCGGAGTGTGTGCACGCCCGCACCCCTTTAGAACCTACACTGCTACACCACCGCCGTCGATTTGACCTCTTACAATCAGCCCAGTAATCGTGCCCCACCCTGCCTAGTTTCAGGGTATCCTGATACACCTTCTAGGGTTACTGCTGAAAAGGGTCCCCCGTTACTAGGTTTTCTATCTCTAGCCAACATGCTAAGTTGGTTAAGTGTTTCCTAACCTAACCCCCACCAGTCCGTTTAGTTTAGCATGTTCCATTATGATTAAGTCTTTAGTTCACTTAATCCTAACAATCCTGACTCAGCCTTAATTGTCTTATTAAAGCCTTGACCTCTCACATTAGACAGGTATTGTTGTGGCTGCCTGTTGCCGGTTGGTTCCGGGCAGTCTTACGCCACAACTCAGTCTAACCTCGGGTCCTTATTGGGCTCCATGTTTAACCTCCCACATTGGATAGGTATTGTTGTGACTACTGGACAGCCGGGCGGTTCCGGGCAGGTTTGCATCACAACTCAATCCAACCTCGGGTTAAACACATCGTATGTTCTACATTTACATATTTTGTCTTTCTTCTTTATTTTCTTATATGTAAATATTTGCGGCCCATTATTAAGTTAATGGTGTAAAGGTTACACCAATCATGGGCCCAACCCATACTTGAATTTGGGCCCTTCTACTTTATGTTTTCATTTATTAATTAATTTAACCCAACGTTATTTTCCCCCGTTTAACACGTCCGTTTATTATATATATGTTGGGCTTAGCCCTTTTAAGCCCAACTTAGCCATGCGAAAAGGGGAGGCTTAAAGCGTGATTACATACACGAAAAGGGGAATGTGAGCGCATGAACTTGCAATATGACGTTGGAAATACAAAATAGAAACTGGTGTACTTGCATAGTAGTGACATATACTTTGGTCATAAAGCATAAGTGACATGAATCAAACCATGTAAACTTGTAGTTAAGTTAAGAATATCACTATCGACACATAGGCTTAACTACAACATGAACCTATATTTTTATTCAGGCATAATGTCAAACATAAGCAAACCATGTTCATAAGACTACTACATGTTTACAAAGGTGTCTACTTTTGTGACTAATACAAAAGTATAGTTAAATTTGCTCACATAACCATGGCATAAATATTTCTAACATGAAATCATGATTTTTACTTTAGTCATGCAAACTTGCAAAAAGGGATTTTGAATCTAACCTAGCTATGTATCACATATGACATCATATAATATAGACTTAACATGGATTTCAATTATGCCAAATATCAATCATAGCCTAGTCATATTCATAAGTTTGCAAATAGGTTTTCTAGTACAAAAGCATGTCTTAACACATAAATCATGGTGCCAAATAGTTTCATATGAACTATAACAACCAAACTTGTTTCAATTACGTACAAAATGATTTATGTACAAAAATATACATCATGATGGCATAGTAGCAAAACCCCAAACTTGCATGAGTTTCAATTAAACAACTACATACATGTAGCTTCAACAAGGATTACATAATTTGCGAATATTCCAAACGTATACTTGCATAAAACTACCGCATGTAGTTTTTCATAACTGAATAACATAATTCGAGAATATCCAAACGTAATCGATAAGAATCATAGTAACGCACAAATTATGAATTATTTATCACCACAATCAAGTATACAAACCAACACAGTTATTTGTTCATACCAAAATAATACTCTACTTACAATGGTATGGCGAATTCTCCAATTTAGGGATTTGGAGATGCGATTCCTTGTTCATTTGATTTGTTTAGGTTGCTTTTATGCTTTAGAATTTGCCTCCTAATCCTCTCTCCAATTGGTGGCTACTCCTAGTCGTTCCTCAGCAACATGGCGGCTTTGTTCTTATTTTTGAATGAATAGATTAGGGTTGAGTCTAGGGTCATTTTTATAGGGGTAATGAACTGATTAGGGCCATTGATGTTGCTTGGATTGATCGTAGCCATTCATCCTAAGGAGAGACCAATTAGAGCCTGCCACCTAGCCCTAATGACAAAGCGGACTACAGAAAATCGACCAACATAGAATAGGCCAGCCAGGTTGGACTGGGTTCGACCTGGCTCTGGACCAGGTCGACAGCCCTGTCGACAGCCCTGTCGACCTGGCTAGACCAGGTCGACAGCCCAGTCGACCTGGGTGCCTTAGGCGGGTGTTTTTCCGCCCTGGCCCATTGGGCCCCATTTTGGAATTTAAACTTGATTTTCTGAGCTATTTTATTCTGTTTGAATTTTAAACTTAATTCAGAAACTTCCGAAGGCCATATCTTCTTCATACGGACTCCGTTTTTCGAAAACTCGGACTCTATTTCGCGTATTATTCCGAGACGAACGCAATGGCATATCCCGTTTCCCTTAGTTCTTTGATTTGAAATTAATTATACTTTAATTTGTGAATTTCACAGTTATAGAATTCGCGGGGTGTTACAGCTCTCGACATCTTTTGTAATCCCATAAATTCCGTTATGCTAAGTTATCTTGAATCGCTTAACGCGTCTGTAGAGAACCTGCGATCGATAGAAGTGGTCCGGGAATATCCGGATGTGTTTGAGGAGGTGAAGGGCTTACCTCCAAAGCGGGAGATAAACTTTCGAATTTATCTTGTGGATAATGCTAAACCCGTATCTTTGCCAGTGCGCCACATGGCTCCTCGTGAAAGGAGGGAACTCAATAAGCAAGTAAAGGAGTTGCTTGAGAAGGGGTTCATAAGACGTAGTATATCGGAGTGGGGTGCTCCAGTAGTTTTTGCCACAAAGGCGGATGGGTCTCTTAGACTTTGTATGGACTATAGAGAACTAAACAAGCTTACTAAAAAGAACCGACACCCACTGCCGAGGATTGACGATCTCTTTGATCAGTTAGTTGGCGCCTCAGTGTTTTCGCAGTTGGACTTAGCCACTGGCTTTCATAAACTGAGAGTGGCTGAGGATAGTATAGATAAGACTGCTTTTAGGACTCCTGACGGATTCTATGAATGGCTAGTGATGCCCTTTGGTTTGACAAACGCCCCTGCATATTTTGTTGATTTGATGAGTAGGGTGTTTAGGGAATACCTTAACAAATTCGTGGTAGTCTTTGTGGATGACATCTTAGTCTTTTCTAAGAATAAAGAAGAGCACTCCCTACATCTTAGGGAAGTGTTGGAAACCCTTCGAGCGCATAACCTTAAGGCAAAATTTTCTAAGTGTCACTTCTGGAGGAAGGAAGTGCGGTTCTTAGGGCACGTGGTTTCCAAAGAAGGGATAGCAGTGGATCCCGCAAAGGTGGTGGCCATCCAAGATTGGAAGGTCCCTAAAAATGCAACCGAAGTAAGAAGTTTCTTGGGGTTGGCTGGCTATTATAGGAAGTTTATCAAAGACTTCGCAAAAATATCAGCTCCATTAACACGGTTAACGAAGAAGAACCTGGTTTTTACGTGGGACAAAGATTGCGATGATGCGTTCCAACGTTTAAAGAGAGCCTTAACTTCAGCCCCAGTCTTAGTGCTGCCAGACGGGAATAAACCGTTTACCATCTATACTGATGCTTATGGGACGGGACTTGGCGCGGTCCTCATGCAAGAGGGAAGAGTAATAGCCTATGGTGGAAGGCAGTTGAGGGTTCATGAAAAGAATTACCCCACGCATGACTTAGAGCTAGCCGCAATTGTTTTCGCGCTTAAGTCTTGGCGTCACTATCTTCTTGGTGAGAAATTCGAACTGTTCACTGACCACAAATCATTAAAATACTTATTCTCTCAGAAGGATTTGAATTTAAGGCAGCAACGGTGGATGGAATTCTTAGCCTCCTACGATTTTGAAATAGCATATACCCCGGGCAAGGGTAACGTGGTGGCAGACGCCTTAAGTAGGAAAAGGTTGTCCTTGAGTCCGTTGTTTGTTGAACGACAAAGCTTAGAATTCATCTCTATGTTTGACTTTAGACCCTCCGTTGACTTAGTACCCGGTCTGTTAGCATCCTTGGAGGTTAGACCTACACTTCTAGGACGGGTTGGTGAGGCACAGCGAGACGACCCACGGTTGGTTGAGATAGTAGAAAAGCTCAAAGGGGGGGAGTCGTCAAGCCATCTTCGTAGGTATACCCTAGACGATAAGGGTTGGTTACGAAGGGATAATAGACTTTGTGTACCACAAGACGAAGACTTAAGGAAGGCCATTCTTGATGATGCTCATCGCTCAAAAATGACCATTCATCCCGGCGGCGATAAGATGTACAAAGATATGAAGCGGGTTTTCTTTTGGGCCGGTATGAAAAAGGATGTGGCCGAGTACGTCGCTAGATGCTTGGTGTGCCAATGAGTTAAAGCAGAACAAAAGAAACCCGGTGGGTTGCTTCACCCATTAGAAGTTCCACTATGGAAATGGGAAAGCATCTCAATGGATTTTGTGGATGGATTACCAAGATCAAGGAAGGGTAACACGGGGATTTGGGTTATAGTAGATAGACTTACTAAAAGCGCCCATTTTATTCCCGTGAAAAGTAAGAGGACTGCTCCGTGGTTGGCTTCTGTATACATTAAGGAGATAGTTCGTTTGCACGGTATTCCTTCTAGTATAGTAAGCGACCGTGACCCCATCTTTACTAGCGAATTTTGGAAGAGTTTACAAGAGGCGGTAGGGACTCAGCTATGTTTGAGCACCGCATATCATCCTCAAACAGACGGCCTGACCGAGAGGGTGAATCGCATTCTAGAGGATCTTTTAAGGCTTTGTATCCTAGACTTTGGGGGTACATGGGAAGAGCACCTTCCGTTAGTAGAATTCGCATATAACAATAGCTTTCAGTCTAGTATTGGCATGGCACCTTTCGAAGCTCTTTATGGAAGGCCTTGCCGTTCGCCTACATGTTGGTGGGAATCTACCAATAAAATCCTACTTCGGCCCGATATGGTTAGGGAAACCTCGGAGAAGATTGAGTTGATTCGAAGGAGGATGAAAGCAGCACAAGATAGGCAAAAATCGTATGCTGATAAGAGGAGAACAGATCTTGAGTTTGACATTGGGGACATGGTTTTTATCAAAGTATCTCCGTTATAGAATGTTGTTCGCTTTGGGTCCGTGGGGAAATTAGCACCAAGGTTTGTAGGGCCGTTTCCTGTAAAAGACAGGATTGGGAAGATGGCATATAGGGTGGAGTTGCCTGAGAAACTTATTGGAGTACGCGACGTATTCCATGTATCACATTTGAGGAAGTGTTTGCACAAGACCGCGGAGGTGGTAGAGCCGAGCTTGCTTAAAGAGGTGGAAATAGAGCGTGATGCAACAATTAGACGAGCTCCTACATGCATTCTTGGGTCGGAGATCAAAAAGTTGAGGAATCGAGAGGTCAGACTGGTTAAAGTGCAATGGGGAGATGATGAGAGCAACGCAACTTGGGAGACAGAAGAGAAGATGCGTTCGTTGTACCCTTTTCTTTTTGAGGGTATGTCTTTTAATTTCTCCTTTATCGCTTAGCTTATCTTATCTTATCTTTAGTGTGTCCTCTCATTAGTATCTTTGACCTTTAGTTAGGATAATCCTATGGTTGAAACATGTGTTTGAGACATGTTATGTATGATGGATGCAAAATGGATGCAAGTGTTTGCTAGTGGTTGCTCGTGGATGCATATATACACACACTTTAGGCACTAGATCGGCTCAGTCACTACATATTGCATATTGCATATATATGGATGTATTTAGTAAAATGGATGAACGATGGTTGTATTATCATGTGGATGCTGCATTGGGTTGAATGGGTGTGCACGCATATAGAAGTAGTATGTAAGCAATTAGGATCTTTTGCATACATAATGGATTCATGACACTTACACAATTTGCATTAAGGAGGTCAACTGAATCAGTAGACCGCCTGATTTCGCATTAGGTAAGGACATGTACACACACTTTGCATATGATCATAAAGCATTAGAAGTCTTTTAAGGACAATGGATGCCTGTGTATGATGGATGAGTAGATGGACGTTTGGATGGTAGGATATACATTCTTCCAGACTTGAAGATTTCGGGGACGAAATCCTAAAAGGAGGGGAGAATGTAACACCCCGAATTTTCTATTAACACTAAAGTTGCTAAAATATTAATAAGTGTGTAAGAGGGGGGATGTATCTAATATGAATATAAAAGTGTGTAAGAGAGGGGATGTGTCTAATATGAATATAATAATATTAATAAGTGTGTAAGAGAGGGGATGTATCTAATATGAATATAATAATATTAATAAGTGTGTAAGAGAGGGGATGTATCTAATATGAATATAAAATATTAATAAGTGTGTGAGAGAGGGAATGTATCTAATATGTATATAAAAACAATAATAAGTAAAGGGGGATGTATCTAATGTGTACATTATAGAATATATATATATATATATTGCTGAGTGTTTGCTGAGTCACTTCTGACTCATTGCTGAGTCAACAAGATAAACCCCATCTTGTCTGAACGGCTGCGGTTATTTCTAGGTTAAATCTAATGGCCTAAATGCATTCTAAAATCTATAAATAAGTGGGTAGACCCTAAACCTAAATCACTTGTAAAATTTGAGAAGCTACCGTCATGCTGCTGCCATGGAGTTCAGCGTAGCCGTCACAAACTAAGAAGAGGAAGCCTAATCATCTACAACTAAATCTACACAAATCAAATCAAAAGATCTCTCTTTCTCTAATTCTTTTCTTTTGTTGGTGAGTATGATGATTCTCACAAGACTATTACAAACTAATTTGACTCAGTTATGAATGGATCACAAGAAAGTAATGTGATTTGTAATTGTAAATTCTATATATTGTGGATCTCTTATTATGTTATTATGTTGTCGTATGATGTAAATTATATATGCTATGTCATGCTATGTTGTAAATTCTCTTATGCTATGTCATGCTATGTTGAGAATCATGTCAAGCTATGTTATACTATCATACTATGCCATGTTATAAATCATGCTATATTATGTTGAAAAATCATGATGTTGTTGGAACATGCTTAAAGTTATGTTTTTTTTAATTTAAATAATCTTGTTTATGGGAATTTGCCTATTAGGTTAGGTGTACCCATAAACTTGAAACTATAATTAAATAAAACTTGAATATGGGAATTTGCCTATTGAGTTAGGTGTACCCATATAAAACCATGTTGTTAAAAAAATTAGATGATGATGATTCACACATGTTCATATGTAAGTTTATGAAAATTGATTGAGATTATATTAGGTGAATTTTGAACAAGTTGACACCTTTAGGTCCATGACATGTATAATCTATGCAAGTTGGACATATGCAAGTTTCACCCCTTATTATGATTCATTTGGTCACATATACATGTTGTTATTATGATAATCTCTTTTATGCTATGAGTTAGGCTATTCGAGTCTAACATATATTTTGCGAATAAACGTTCAAACGTGGGGTAGGGGTAATATTAGGAATTAATAAATTGGGTGCAATTTTGTAAGATGTTGCATACCATGAATGAATGTCCATAATTGAGTCAATTATGGACATTGTTAAAAATTGGAAGTAATTAATAATTCAAGTAGGGAATTATTAAAATTGGGGGAAAGTGGATTATTATTAATAATCAATGCTTAGGACACGAGGTTGGACCCGTTTGTGATGTAAACCTGCCCGGACCCGCCCGGCAAATCCAGTAGTCACAAATGTCGGCCCAATGTGAGAGGTCCTAGGCCCAAACTAAAGCATAACAGTTGTAAAGACACGAGGTTAGACTCTTTTATGGTGTAAGACTGCCCGGACCCGCCCGGCAAATCCAGCTGCCATAAATGCCAATCTAATGTGAGAGGTCTTTATGAGGTTATGGCCTTAATGAACTAAGAAATACTTAACCAGATAATCATGTAAGGTGGGACATGGGGGTTAAGTAGGTGCCTTGGGTGGCATGAGGAATCTGGTGGTTGCCTTTAGAGGCATTTGAAATACGATTAGACTTAACCAAACACACATGTAAATGAACATGACTAAGTGGGTTAAGTGGGATGGACTAATGGGGACAAGCTTAGGTGGAATGCTTGTGGTAAATAGTGGGGGCCCATTTCAACCAGTATCCCAAAACGTATCTTTGTGGGCTCGACCCAAGTCGAGGACGGGACACGCATACTGGGTTTGACTATAAGAGGCCAAAACAGGGAGCGGTGGCAACGCAAGTCCAACGGGTTTCATATGCGTGTGTGGACCCGGGCTGGTAGGTAAGACGTTGTTGCATCGTGTAGGTATAAGCCGTGCATGTCCGTTGTATCAGGTTGCCACTTTAGGGGAGTGATACACCCCACTGTGGGGCCAGCACGGGTATCTACGAGTTAGGGAGCCGATCGAATAATGGGAAGTAGGGTACACCTAGTGGAGATAGGGGCAGGCGGCACCTATGTAGTCAGCTAGGGGTACGTAAAGCCATTGGGAAAGTTTCTAAGTGAAGCTAAGTGGGATGAATCTTTAGGGTGACTGGTGTGGTGCAGTATAGTGTTTATCCTTTAGTATTTATGAGCGCCTATAACGTTGCCTTTAGCGATTGTCTATGTCCTTAATCTGCTCTTCATAGACATTTTCTTGTTTTCCAGCTTATGCCTTAGTCCAGTTATTTTGGTAATAGTATTGTAGAATTATCATATTCACCAGACTTTATGTCTGACCCCCTCTTTTCCATCCTTTTTCTCCCTTCAGGTCCGCAGGTTGGGCCAAGTTCTAGTGGAGTCTAGTTGGATCGCTTATCTTCTGGAAAGCTTGGACTGCTGAAGTAAAGTCCAGCT
Organism: Allium sativum; assembly: GCA_030737875.1. Taxonomy (NCBI): domain Eukaryota; kingdom Viridiplantae; phylum Streptophyta; class Magnoliopsida; order Asparagales; family Amaryllidaceae; genus Allium; species Allium sativum. The sequence goes on from CM060912.1 coordinate 312,387,721, forward strand.
TGCTATCTTTCTTTTTAATGGCTATTCATGTAATGGGATTATGTACTTGTTTTATCAAGATAGATATTGTATTTGACATTGAATATGGTGTTATGATGTAATCAAACATGTTTTGACTTATGCTACAATGAAATAAAGTTTTTTGAATTTCCAAGTACTATTTTATATCTGTCTTGTTGTAATTTTACTGTTCTATATTCACTTAAAACCTCCATGGAAGTTAATGCATTCCCTTTGTGAGTGACATTAATGGACGTGGGGTGTTACAATTAACCAATCTGCCCTTTTTGAATTCATCTTATATTTTCAAATTATTTAATAATAATTATTACATCTTTATTTCTAACATTTGTTTATAAATCGAACTGCTTGTTTTAGTATAATTATCACAAGTTATTATATTCTACTTCATTCGAAATTCAATTTCTATTTAAAAATATATTATCCTTTTTAAAACCCCAATTTCCTTTCCAATATATTTGATTATATTTTATGGTATTTGAATACCAATTATTTCAGGCCAATTTGTTTAAAACATCCCAAACACACAATAATCAACCATAGATTATTCGTTACATCATATAATACAATATATGGGAAACAACAATAAATTGTTGAGGAATTCAATTGGATCCCTCCAGCCTGTTTTCCCTGCATCCACAGATGTTAATCAACATTTATTTCATATCAATATGAAATAAATAATGAATAGAATCCATATTTAACTAATGACTTGTATAAATAACTATACGTGTTATTTTAACCAATTCATCCAAACAGCCATCACACACCGCATCCAATCATTTTTATTAATATTGAATAATGTTTATAAAATTATAAAACTGGGCATAGTTAGTGAGTTTACTCACCTTTGTTCGTTAATCATTAAATAACGATAAACATTCGGTTGGTCATATCAGGCGTTTAATTACGCCATAAATTGAAATGATCTCCAAATCTCTCCAGACCAGTTCAACGTGTAGCCTGCATTAATATAATTCCCATGGATTTGACCGCTCGAAATTCGGATCGAGACATTAAATTTACAAGTTATATACTATTTTATATAAAATAACTTAATTTAATTTTCAATGTGGGCTTAACCTTTATTTTCTTCCCGACCCATATTCTCGCGCTCGATCCAGTACACGTTTCATTTTGTTGAATCTTTGAACCCCACTCCACGTCTGTTTCCCCACAATGCTCCAAACCCGTTTTATTATTTTCTTTAATTGAACCGGCCCATCGCCCATTTACCCCAATCCGCACTCTCTCTTCGCCATTCATTAAGAAGAACTCGCTCCGCTACGAGGAATATACTCCTTCCCGAAACAAGAATGTCGCAATCCCTCTATAGTGTTTATTTCCTCCTTCAACTATTCCCATGACCTCAAGCCATACAACTTCTTACTACTACCGTGCTTCAACATTCCACATCGCTTCAGTATACAATGTGCACTCCTATTTCTCCCCTGGCCACAGCAACGTGCTCCATCACCACACCTCAAAACAAACCATGCAACGATAACTCGCTCACTGGTTCGCCACGAACAGTCGTGCACGCTTCCATCCATGACACCTACCTTAGCTTTTTGACCCCACTCCCCTTCAATACACCATCCACTCGCGAGTCCATCAACTTCTACTTGCAGTTTCATGGGATCAACGCACCCTGCATGACTTGCGTCACTTCCCATTTACTTCTTCACGTTTGAACACCCCAAATATGCAGCCCTTCCCAAACCTACCTGTTATGAAAATTTAGCTCCTCCCATGTCCACATTCACTATTCCAAATGCCTGTCGCCACCTACTTCAACCACACACCATGTCGATCCTTCTCAATGAAATGTGATAGTGCCATTCGAATTCAATTATCCCAATGCATCTCCCTCCCTAGAATGCATACGCACAGGAGAAGACCAAACCATATGCTCACGGCTCACCAAACTTCCGCTCAAGTTCTCCTGTACGATTCGTAGGTCTCAAGGCATATGCGTCTTCTAGTTGGAACCCACGTACACAGTACATCACATACCAAAGCTCAACCTTCACGTTTTTACTCTCCCTTTTCTCCAATATACTGCGTTCCAACCTCTCCTCCAAATTACTATAAGCACCAGTAACACACTGCCAACGGAAACTCACGACATTTTTTTAGGATTTTTAGAGAATGATCGAATTTTATTTTGAATTTTTAAAGCTGATCTGCTTCCATTTTTCATTTCTGGAAACAAAATTAAACAAGCTCGTGTATATATATATATTTTAGTATATATAGCTAAGGAGACTTCTATTCGAAGCTTAAATTAATTAACAATTAAGTAATTATATAGGTACGTTCGTTTGCACGAGTTGTCCAATCTTTTAGAGTAGCTGGTGGATTTTAGATTAGGTTTTATACATTATCATGTGCGGTGGGATTTTCCTTTAGAGCCAAGTCTTGTTAAATTTTAGGGTGGAGTAGGTAAGCAGGTTTCATACTATAGTTTGTGCAGTAGGATTTTCCTTAGGAGCTAAGTCTTGTTATAATATTATATTATTATTGTATACACGAAATATATATGCTAGTTAGAATGGATGGTTTCTTCTCGGCTAAGAAAATCCATAGCAAAAGCATACCTGTGTTGTACATATTTCATGTTGTTAAAGTCAGCGTACCCTATCACGAAAAACTCCGAGCCGTTACGGACAAAATAAAAATGCCATTGTGATGGACAATGCGTCCCGGTCCCAAAAATATAGTAATACAGACAAGTTAGCTTATTTTGTGAAATCCCAAAATGCTGATTTTGGTTGTAAAATACTCCAAATAAAAAGTTGATTATTTTCCAAAATAAAATTATAGAAAAATTCTATAAACTAAACTGAAACTACATCTCGAAAAACATTTCCAAATTCGATATAAATATTCTATTATAATTAAATAATCGTTATGGTTTATAAACGAATCCATAACGATTAGTTGAAATTTTGATTTGGACATAACTTACAATCTATAAAGTAAAATCTCCATTTTTCTCTTCCATTAGGAAAATATACCTCAACAGATTCGAACGTTTCTTGTTTCGAAGAAATCTGACTTATAGCGAATCCTGTATAGTCGTTTAATGTTCAAAACTCAATATTATGAACTACCGCAATGTTACGAGCTCGATTATAATTTATATTATAATTAATACGTTCAACTGTCGTTTATATAAATATATTCGTTATTATAATTCAATTATAAACTCAAATAAATATTTTATATTATCCAAATTACATAATATTGTCAATTTTGCTATTTCTGACTATTTCGGAAATTAAATTTATTATCCCGTTATTTATATTTATTAAATATTTGAAATATTCGAATTCAAACCATTTAAATTATCGAACCAATATAATAAATTAATTATTATATCGCTAAAAATCCGGGACATTGCAGGTTATTTGTATTAGAGTTAGGGTTGCCCAAGATCATTGGATTTTATTTCCAATTTCATTTGATTTCATGCTTAGATTTTTGGCCTTAGGATATTAGGTTTTTAATCTCATCCACTGAAAACACATCAGCAAGGAAAACTCCAAAAATCGTTCGCACAGGCTCGATATCGTGCTAGGCCAGAAACGCATCTGTCAAGTATATGGGTTGACCTACCTCTAATGTGGGCCGACACACGTGTAAACCCATGGGTCCATACGTGGGTCAACCCAGATATGGGCTGGGTCGCCTATACACCATTTGTCAGTTCTAATTTTCTAATTTAAATTTCAAAATTTTAACTGATCTTAACTTATACATTTTTCATCTGATTTATGCAAACTAAAGTCTATCCAAATCAGAATTTCATAATGGACGCAGCGGTGAAATCCTCTTTGCCCAATTTGAATATTTTTTCTGATTAATATTTATTTTCTTAGTTTATTCCTCAATCAATTAATTCGTTAATTAATTATTGTTTGTTAAAAATTCGGGTTGTTACAGAGTGATTATTAATATTTATCTGAAATAAGGTTCAAATTTATATATATGATCTATAAAATGCCGGAATTCTTTCGAACAAGATTCTTCAGAACTTATTGGAATATGACTTTCACATGAAAGTCACAAACCTTGATTTGGTCGTGTGCATACTGAGATATGTCTATGTTAAAATTTCTGAAAAAATCATGGTTAGGTGGTTTGTTAACCATACCTAAATGCTTAACTAAACAGAATATAATAAAACATGGTTTTTGAATTTTCATCAAAAAAAAGCTATGGATTAAACAGGCTATAGTTTCAGCGACATCCAATAAATCATGGATCCAAGCCTCCAATACCAGTACTATGAAGACACGAACCAAACCTACGGAAACGAACAAAAACTGGATGATGAGGCGGGAGAGTTGCAGAATCAAAAAGCTTCGGTGAGATATTCTTACTTTCTTATTAAAGGATCAACGAGTAACCATCGTGGTAATATACCTGGACGGATTGACTGACGATATAAGAGGGAATATAAGGATGGACATGAAAGGCTGATGAGAGACTACTTCATTGATAATTCAACCTATGATATAACTTTGTTCCACCGTTGATTTCGAATAGGTCCAGATATTCTCTCAAAAATCTATCTCAAACTTCATTAAACTAACCCATATTTCACCTATATACTAAATGGAGCACGAGAACCTAAACATTCCCCCACATCGAAATCTCAATGGCTTTATGTATGTTAAGCTATGGAACATCTAGTGATAATATGGATGAATATTTTAGAGTCGCATCATCAATAGCTATAGAATGTCTGAAACAATTCAAGCATATTACATTGCACCAAATATCTACATCTCATCCCTATACGAGCCACTACCGCTTCTTCTACCAATCCCTCTTCTTATACTTTCCAACTGCTCAGTTACTTATTCTTATTGTAAAGGAGAAATCTTACTGAAGTCACAAGTCACTAGTTTAATAAAATTCTTCTCTCACATCAAGGCATTCTTTTCCTAATGAGTTTGTCTCTTGAACTCTCAGTCATCCAAGATTGCCTTCTGAAATTCAGCTTTGCTGTGGGTTCTTTGAGATGAAAAATTGGATTTGTGCTCTCCTATTTCTCTAATAGAAGTCTCTAAAGTTCCTGCAAATCTAGAGAAGTCCGCACTACGTTGTTCCAACTAAATTGCCTTGTTTCTACCCATAAGTCGTCCATCGCTAATTTTGTATAAAGGAGATCTTTCCTGCGTACTTGATTGCTTCCTAGAATTGTATTCATTCTTCTTGCTTCATTTTTTTGCACGAACATGAAGTTGTTCAAATCCTTCCATTTAGGTAAACTAAACAGAACCTTATAGCAGTCCTGAAATTTGAATGGTTGCCCGTACTGTAGATGGTACGACGTACGCGATTCTTCGATCTTTAAGACAGATGCAAAATAGTATCGATATATAAAACTACTAAACACAATATAGTATAAAGTAAATTAGAAATAATAAAGTGCTTACAATATCATAAGGAGCAACCCCGTTTTGTTGCCTATTTTGCAATCTGGTAAGAATTGCCAAATAGTTTTGACATGCGGCATTCATAACCCGATACCCTCCTCTTGACGATCCCCATGTCCTATTCATCAGTTCCAAAGTGTTGCAAAACTCTACAACTCTTTCCTAAAATTTCTAACCTTTCATACTATTTCCAGAAACACTGTCTTGCGAAATGCATGTCCATGATTTAGCTAGCGAGACATACTTCCCAGTAGTAAACTTACACGCTTTTTTCTATTGTCATCTGGCTTTTTTCCTCTTCAACATTTTCTTTTTTAGTGTCATATATACTGATTTCTATCCCCATTGCATCTTCATTTATGTGTCATCTGTCAAAAATGCAAGTTAAGGATTTCCACTTCTTCTTCTTCTTGTTATATTTCAGGCTAGAAAGTATAATAAATTCAGCATCTACATCTTCATTGCATGCCTCTTGGAATTTGTATTCCTCTTCCTCCTACTCGGAACTATCAACGGTTTCTTCATTAATAAGAGAATTGTGTGCATAAGAAAATTGTCGCTGAATATTATGCATTGCTTCACAGTCACGAATCTATGTCTATTGTGCATTAAGGTAATGATGTTGACTTTGATCGTTTTGCATCATCATTGACATGCACGACCAATGATCTTCGTATGCACCTAACACGGAACGCTGATGATAATGTTGTTATAGGGACATAGAATGAACATAAGGACAGTTAGGAGAAGACAATGATTGGTACGGCTGGCTATAAGGGAAACCTCAATATAGGGATTATCTGTACTTAAGCGATGACGGACTAGTTGATGTTGTTGTGCTGGACGTTGGTTAGAAAACCCAATGGAATGCAGTTTGGACATTGGTTTTTTACCCATAACCTTCTTACCGGATCATTTGGAAGTAGAAGAAATTTTGTAAAAGTAGAAGTTGAAGAAAATATTGATATGGATGGAGGAGATGATGGAATGGTGAAGATATAGGTAGGTAAATAGAGATGTTGCACTAGCCACTGGGTGTAACCGTTGCATGGAGTACAACGGTATAGTGTTTATCGTCATACACTTATAACGTCAAATACTTTTCCATGAATTATAATGGAAAAGTTTTTGCCGTTATAAGCGTATAACGTCAAACATATTTTTTACTCCACCAAGCTCTATTCCGTGAACCATCCACCAAACTGCTTCCAACTACCACAAACTAACCACAATGAACAGACAAGGCACGCCTGAATGCTCTGTGGCTTGTTTAGTAACTGAACAAGTCATTATTGGTTGTGCCCTTAATATTTTTTTTGAGTTTTGTAGAGCTAATGAAGTCCTTAAACCTACATGGATCATTTTCTTAATGAAGTTAATTAAGAGTAAAAATTACAAAGTAAATAATGCCACTTAGAATTAGTTTAATTTTTGTACCTGGTTTCTAAAGATTTCATCTTGCTTTAGAATTGCTTACTTAACATTTGTTCTATCATTTTTCTCATCCAATTTGTCCTTTTATTTATGGAGACAAATATTATGCAAAAGGACAACCTGTTTTTTTCCTTTTGAGGGCAAGCCCAAATTCCATCTCATACACACTTTACGTCATTCCATTTCTAGGTTATCTTTTCTTCTATCTCGGGCCGATCTCCGCTCCTCAACCTCAGACACATTTCTCCTTCTGCCGATCTCTACTACACTAAGTACACTTTCATCTTATTCTTCCACTCAACTCGCCCTATCAACTTCATATTCAACTCTCTCATTAGCATTTCCTTCTATTTCTCTAATTTCCAATTTTTCACTATAATTTTCCATGCTAATGCAAGCTTTTGTTTCTTTGATAGAAGATGATGGATCTGATGACATTAGTCATGATGAATTCAATAACGAAAAAGCTGATGATGATGGAGCAAAGAAGAGTGCAATTATTATTATATTTCTCAGCAAAAACAAAAAAAAATCAAACAAACAGAACGTAGGAAAAAAAGTCGTCACTACAATATATAAAAAATGATATTAAGTTAAAGAAAGTAGGTATCTAAAAGCAATCCTTACTGAACACAACAATCTACAACAAAAAAGTACTTTTTAAAAAAAAATGATAAATATAAAATCTAATACCTAAAATCTACTACTGAAATTAGTTAAAAAAATAATTGTAAGCTTCAATAATAAATATTTGCTGCTAGCCGACTTTAGTAAACATATGTTAGTAAAAAACACTAAATCAACTCATTTATTACCATATTTAATATAATAAATTAATTCTTTATAAAATGAAAAATCAAAAATAAAAATAGTTTTTTAATCAAAAATGATACCTAATGTAAAACTAATACCTAAAACCTACTACTGAAATTAACAATTTTTTTAATACCTACGGTCTATAAAACTGATACCTGCTTTTGAAATTAATAAAAAAATGATAACAAGAATATTTGAGTCTATAAACAAACTAATAGGAATAGAACTAAGGGAAAAATAAGTTAAAATGGACAAAAATATGAGTAGAGAAAGTGGGGAACCATGTAAATGATGACAAAGTTCAAGCTTCAAATTAATCGTGACAATATTTATTTGATGTTTCCTATATAAAAAAGGTGGATTAACATATATTTGTAGCTTAACACTACGCCATAGATTGCATACAGCAACCCCAGAGAAGTGATGCAGGAAGTGCAAATTTTTTTTGCTATAGGCCAACAATGATATGTGGCAACACTTTCTTGGAGTTGCCTTTTGCCGCGTTGCCTTAGAGTCAAAGGCAGCATCTTTGCTATCCTAAGGTAACATCGCTAAAGCTATTGCTACAGGTACTAAATTTACAAAAATGTGGGGCCCACTAAAATTTAATCCCAGGTTCATGGAATCCTGTTGTGCCACTAAAATTTGTAGTCGGGTTCACGGAATCCTGTTGTGGGGCCCACATGCATTAATTTATGGCAACACTATATCATGGCTACGACAACATTTAACATTACATAATTCAACATTATATCATAGTTATTGCAACATTATACTACATACTGCAACATAACAGCAATTAACATCACACATAGAAATTAATAAAGAACTTTTCATTTCAAATTAACCAGTAACACAAGTACTACTTACTCAACTACAGAATAACAAAACATAGCCAATAAATTCAGTTTTATAGAGTACATACAAACACAGCTGGTACTAAATTCATGTTTACATCAAACTAAAACAATTCCAAATTAATATAGCGTGTGCCTCTAATACCTCTAGCGCCTTCAGTAACAAGTTCTTAAACAACTTCATCACTGCCTCCTTCACCTGCAAAATAAAGCAGTTTCAAAAGTAATGCATTTCAGCAAAAGCCTTTAGTACAACTAATGCATTTCAGCACAACCAAAGTCATGCATGTCTCAATTACAAACTGATGCAATGCCTCATTTACATTGCAACACAAAATGAAAGACATGCATGCCTCAGTTGCATTTCAACACAAACTATGGCCATAGTATAACTGACTTGCATTTCAGCACAAAGACATTTCAGCACAATCTATGGCCTGCATACCTCAGTTGCATTTCAGTTGCATAACTGAGTTGCATTTCAGCACAGAGTTGCATTTCAGCACAATCCATGGCTGAGTTGCAAATTGATGCAATGACTCAGTTTGTTCAAGGCACGAACGATATTAAGGAATGCAATAGTATGCCTGAGACACTACTTCAGTGTGATACAACTTGAATAAATGCCTCTTTTTGCTTCAGTAAAAATTTATACATGCCACGACTCGTTCAAGTACAAACTCAACCATTGCATCAATTATGAACTGACACAATCATTACTGATTGAAGAGAAAATAAAATTCTTAAAATTTTGTAGTTCATTACCGAAGCATTAGTCTAATACATGATCAGTTAGACACCAACATTGAACTACATAATTGTAAGAATTAGACTGATGCTTCAGCAAGTGGAAATTGTAAGAATTCTGTAGTTCATTACTATAGTTCATTACTGAAGCATACCTCCAGCCAACCATAAAAATAAGCAAAAATACATACCAGCAGTGTGTGTCTGTATACGATCTCCGATTTGCACAATTTGTAAGGGCCTTCGACTAAATTTACAAAAAAATACACCAACGAACATCAAAATCTTGATTTCCCATTCCATAAGCAGGCTGGATATCATTCAAATCTTTATTTTCATATTCTCTTTCGAGTTCACACCAGTCCTTCAACAGTTTCTTGATATCATTGCGGCACATCTTATCAATTGGATCTTCTAAATAAAACACCTATTTTACTTGTGAAGCTATAACATAAGGATCAGATTTATGGCACAATCGATTAAAATTGACACGAGTCAGCCCATATAAATCTTTCTCTTCTTGGCACCAACAACACTTAAATAAAACCACACTAAATTCTCCCCAATAATCTAGTTCAAATATTTCTTCAATTGATCCATAGTAATTAACTTCACCAACCAATGGATTTTGATCTTTCGAACTTGCAACTCTAGTAATCAAGCCTTTCAAAAATACACCACTGTTTTGTGTTGTACATTTGGCATCTCTGAACCTTGTATAAAATCTGTGTCCATTGATAAGATATTCAATAAATAGCTTAGCTGTTGGAAGAGGCCCCATTGCAAGCAGTTGTACTTCTTTTGAAATGTCCTCATTTTTCCCGACCTCTTCCTTTAACCACTTCCAAAATTCTTCACTGTGTTCTCTCTCTTTTATATTTTTTTGATGATGCATGACCATCAATTAAAGATCCATGTTCCGTAGAATAAAGACCTGGTTAACAAAGATAGAAACAAATTTGGCTGGATCTATTAGCAAAGTTGAAACTGACCATACCAAAAACAATTATGTATGAATGAGAATATAGCTTAAGTACAAATCATGCCTGAAATCCTTGAAAGTACTAAAATTTGGAATTTACAATTATCACTGTGTGAGGCTAGAATCAATAACATGTTTGTAGATTGTTTAAAAGAACCAATTTTGCTGGCAAAAGGATGACATCAAAAATAGTTTTTTTAATCTATTTGACATCATTTCATAAGCTACGCAAAGAATATTATTACTGATGTTAACCAAAGTTGTCCACTTTTGTAATTAAATAAACCATTGTAAAATTTAATTTCATAAAATTCCATCTGCCAGGTTCAAAAAGGAAAACATTATTTATTATGAATAAGGTGCAGCAAAGAAAAAATTGCAAGGAATAAAATAACTAATAAAGGATTCATAAGATAGGGATAATACTGGCACAAAATGGGGTGGAAAAAGAAATTCACGAGGTGTAGATTTTTTTTTCTAAAAATACCGGGGTGAGGAAAGAAATTTGTAGGGTGGTAATAGACTTAGCCAACAAATTTTCTAATTCTTCAATACTTACTAAAATAAAAATAAAACTTAAAAACTTACCCAAGTAAACTCTCTATTTCCTTGTTACTACGATTGAATAGAATGTAACGGTGACATTCCTTCCATTGAGAATTTTAAGATGAATAGGGTGGTAATAGACTTAGCCAACAAATTTTATAATTCTTCAATACTTACTAAAATAAAATAAAACTTAAAAACTTACTCAAGTAAGCTCTCTATTTTCTTGTTACCATAATTGAATAGAATGTAACGGTGACATTCCTTCCATTGACAATTTTAAAGATGAATAGTTTTCCATCTTTGTTTCTTCTTGTGCCAGTAGATATTCCAGATTCTGTGGACATGTTCCAAATTGCATTTTTCCTGCTCCATCGCCACCCAAGAACCTTGAACAGAATACCAAACATTCCTCTGCAAGATAACCTTCAGCAATGGATGCCTCGGGATTACTTTTGTTGCAACCATATGATAACAGTTTACAAAGATAATGCTCAATAGGAAACAAACAATGAATATGTGCAGGTCTACCATATTCAAGTTACTTGCATAAATGAACTAGCAAGTGCACCATTGTATCAAAGAAAGCATTTGGGAATATCATCTCAAATTGACAAAGAATTTCCACAATTTCCTTTTGTAGCCTTTTGAGATCAGGCAAATCGATACTTTTACTCCAAAGATTTCTTAGAAATGCACCTAATCTTATCATAGGTATTGCAACTTCATGTTTTACAGATTTCTTCATTGCAAAACTGCAACAAGTGGTAGAGAAGAAAATGAGCATAGTGGCTCTTATACCCTGCAGTTTTCCTCTCTTTATTGTTTACATGCCGGCTGATATTAGCTGCACAACCATAAGGTAGTTTAGCATTCTTCAACACCAAGCAAAATTTCTTTCTCCTGGTTCGTCATTTCAAATATGGCAGCCCTCATCTCAAGGTAATTCCCATCAGTTGATAGAACCGGATGAGGACCTCCCTGATGCCTATCTCTTGTAAATCATACCAAGATTTTAAATGGTCTTTCGACTTCCCATCAATATTTAGTAAAGTAACAAGTATGTTATCACAAATGTTTTTTTCTATGTGCATAACATCAAAGTTATGTCGGCATACATTTTGACTTCAATATGGTAAATTAAAAAATATTGACTTTTTTTTAAAAGGAGATTCATTTTTATGCTTCTTGACCTATTTCGTCCCAAAAATATTTTCATAACCAGCCAACAATTCTTCAATGCCAGTCCCAGATAAAATACCGGGAGGTGTTCCCATTTCAATTTCACCATTGAACCTTTTCTTATCAAACCTCCACTTGTGTCCCGGGTCTAAAATTTTCCCATGATTCATGTAGCACATTTTTTTACTATGTTTCAAGTAAGTTGAAGAAGTCCCGAAATGGCATACGGGACAAGCTAAATAACCTTTTGTGCTCCAGCCGGATAACATTGCATAGCCCGGAAAGTCGTTGATCGTCCATACACGCTTGCACGTAATGTGAAATTATCACCAGTGAAGGCATCATAAGTTTGTATGACAAGATCCCATAATTCTTTCAATTTTGCGATAAGAGGCTGCATATAGACATCAGTGTAATTGTTAGGAGACTCTGGACCAGGGATAAGGGTTGAAAGTATCAAATTTTCTGTCTTCATGCATAACCAATGTGGAATGTTATAATTTACCAATATGATCGGCCATTTGTTGTGTTGTGTAGTCATTGTACGAAAAGGACTGAATTCATCAGATGCTACTCCTTATCTGATATTTCTATTTTCTGATGAAAAATGAGGATAATTGGCATCCATCATCTTCCATACCTCGCATCAGCTCGATTTCGAAGTCTGCCATCATTTTTTCGTCCCACTGCATGCCATAACATAAGTTCTGCGTACACCTTGGACGTGCACATCCATTGCAACTTGGTTTTAGTGGAAGTAACACATCACTTTTGCTGGTACTTTGTGAATCCGCTTCTCCGAATCTTTGTCAATAGCCACTTTCTCTTCTGGTATAACCCACCTTCAAAAACCACAACTTTTGCTGTTATTTTCCTTTTCATTTTCTACCCAATATAGCTTGCAATCATTTGGACATGCATGTATTCTTTGGTAATCGAGGCCTAAATCTTTAATGATATTTTTAATAGCATTGAAAGATAAATGGATGTGGGCTTGTGGAAAAGCTTCTTTCATCAGCTTTAATAAATCGCTGAATGCAAACTCAGTGATTCTATATAGGCATTTTAAAGAATAAAGCCTGACATTGAAACTTAATCGCGAAAATTTAGTACACCTAGGGTATAATGGTTGTTTTCCATCTTCAACACGTTGATGAAATTTTCTAGCATCGACATCTATTACACATTTGATCCATCAGAAGATCCATCTTCATTGTTCTGCATATTTCCACAAGTACGTTGCAACATCTCATCAAGATTATCTCCAAAATTTATTCCTTCTTCACAATCCATATAGTTATCGCTCCTTTCACGATCTAAACAGGAAGCCTCAGGAATTCATTCCATATACAATTCAGATGGACCATTCCAAATCAGATGATTGTAGACTACTTCTGGATAATGCCATTTGCGATTATGACACTTTTTGCAAGGGCATGTAATTTCATCACTTGCCGCAAACTAGAAAAAGTATTTCGAATAAAAAGTTTCACTCCACTGATGTACCCTTCACTGAACTTAGGAAGTTCTGCCCATAGTTTTTCCTCGTCGTTCATTGAGTGATATCTTAAAGCAGTAAATTAGGCACAAGTAAAGTGGTAAATTAGGTAACACAATAATCAAATTAGAAAAAATTGAAATATACATTGAGTGATATACATTAAGAAAAAGATTAAATCGAAGCCCTAACTGAAATCTGAAACCCAAACGAACCCCAATTGAAGACCTAACTGAAACATCGAAGCCCTAATTGAACTTGAACTTGAACTCGAACTTGCCCTAATCGAACCCCAATTAATCTTGTAAACTTGAAATTTTAGCCCTAATTGAACCTGAGAGTGAGTGTTTGAGAGGTTGAGCGGCGGAGTATTTCGTTAAATTTCGATTGAAAATTTTAATATTTTTGTTAGTTTTTCCCCTTTGTTTTTGCGTCTCACCATAAACATTATTTCATGCGCGGATTGCTAATTTGGACTAAACATTATTTCATGCGGATTGCTAATTTGGACTAAACATTATTTCATGCGGATTGCTAACCTGGACCGTTGGATCGTGTTGACGCGAATTGATAATTTTATTCACGCGGCTACTGCAATACATGTTGATGTCTATGCTAACACATTGAAGCGTCTGTTGCCGTAGACAAAAAACAACATAGCAAATATTGCAGCTAGCAACATCATGAATTTTCATTGCGATAGGTCATCTATGGCGTAGTGTAACATTAATTAATTATAAACCTAATGTAAATGTAAGCATCTATGCATCTAAATAGTTGTAGCCATTATATAAGATTAACAAAACCAAAATATCTGATAAATAATATAGTTATATCAAATAATGCAAAACTGATACCTACTACATGTATGATTGAAATCCATGCTTTGTTATTTTATAAACTATTTTGATTGTTATTTATAACAAACTTATATATTTGATATCCAATTTCCTCTTGATTATTTTATTTTTTTTACTGTAAAACTAGGATCCACATATGCATAAAAATGATACCCGACTGATAACATGATGCATTGTAAATTTAATTATTTAGTTTATAACTATGCATGGCTAAAAAAAAGTGATACTGAAATTAATGAAAACTATCTCGTATGTAGTATCTATTTGATTCGAATTAATGCTTGCTTTTGTTATACATTATTTCAAATGTTATTTTCAACAAAAACGATATCCATATATGTGAAAAATTGATACCCAGTAGTTGTTTGACATAATACGATGTCTATAAATTTAATTATTTAATTCACTATCATGTATGGAAAAAATGATAACAAAATAATGCAAATTCATGTATGGTAGCCATTTACTTCGAATCCAGTATTCATTATTATGTAAACTATATTTTCAACAAAAATGATACCCATATATGTATAAATGTGATACCCAGTAACTGTAAAGTATAGTGTGCTGCTTTATAATATGATTATTTTGTTCACTGATACGGTCATATATGACAAAACTGATGTTATAGTAATGCAAACTCATGTCCAGTAACTTTTTAACTTAAATTCATCGTTATATTTCACTGCAACATACTTATAACAATATATTGACACCTAATCTCATAGTTTTACACAAAACAATTCAGCATATAAATCATTGCAATCACTTCAAAACTAGAAAGAAAATAAATTTTATCATATAAAATGATACTAATAGCAAAAAAAATGATACTCAAATTATTTATACCTGAGCCTGATATTATAAGTGTGTAAAAATCAGTACTTGGAACTAATACTAATATCATGCACAAACTGATACTAAAATTTTACATGCTTGAAACCGACACTAACTGTACTAAAAACTTATACTAAAATATAAATATTTTTGAACAAGTTGACCAATATAAAAAAATACAACTCATCATTTCTTGTACAATATTTATATTCTCAACACTTTTTAATCAACTAGAAGTGATAATACATAATTAAGTTCAATTACAAAGAGCAAATCAGTGTACATATTAGTGGATGCTAATTTGCTAAACCAGTATAGTTATATGATCAAATTCAAATACATAAAATTGTCCAAACACACATGCAACCAAGTATAAATCTCAACAAGTTCATATTCATAAAATCGTGACAATTATGCTTATTCTGATTATATTGCTTCCATACACCATATTTGTTTTGCTTATTTTGAAAATATGCAAATATCCTTTTCATTTTATGAGCAAATCAGTCTAATTATCAAAAGCCTTATCCTTCAAGAAATTTATAGCAGCAACACTATCATTTTCATATAAGAATGTGCTTTTTCAAATTCATACATGTTGGCAGCATCCACATTTTCAGGAGAAACTATACCCATAGCTAAAGGTAAAAGAACTACAAATAGTAATTTAAAACAAAATGTTAAAATAACATTTAGTTAACTATTAACCCAAAAGCTGTTATCAATAACTCAAAACTGATACCTAAAAACTAATAGTTAAATTTTGATAGCATACGCACTGAAAACTAATAACCAAAAACTGATAGCTAAATTCTTATACCACACATACTGTAAAACCGATACCTAAAATATAATGACGTGATTAATAAAAAAGTGATATAAAAATTATATATAAAAATAAATGTTTGTCACCAACATAATTCAGTGGGTGCTCAATGATCACCAAATGGATCATGTAATACAACCTAAGTTCATTTTCCTCGGGTAGTTATTGGTGAAAGTAGTAGGAATAAAAAGTTAGGGCATAATTGATGCTTATTCCAGCTTGTATGCGTTGGAGTGGTTAACCTTTGTATGGACAAAGTCACCTTAATATATCGAGCATTGTGGTAGTCTCCACTCATTTTTTATTGGTTAAAATTGAGATCTGCAACCATTGCAACTCACATTAACCTTATTTTTGGGTTCATCAGAATTTTATAGATTTGAGATTGACAGTGGTTGGAAGGTTCACCAAAAGTTACTGTGTTCAACAGAGCTTGTGTCGTAGAATTTCATGGTCAGAGGAGGAAGAATGGAGTTGCGGACAAGATCGAAGAAGGATAAGAAGAAGAAACATGACAATTAGGTTTAACGCTTTGTCTCGCAAAATAAAATTTTAATGGTCGTTCTTACGGTTGCCAATACAAGAGAAACAGTGATTTCCAACGGCCAGGGGCCGTTGGAAACGACGTTGGAGGCCATTGGTCAAGCCGTTGGTATACGGATCAACGGTTTCCAACGACTTTCAATGCAACCAACGCCATTTTTCAACGGCATCCAACTGATATAGTTGGCCACGTGTCTCTTCTTTCTGGCCAAAGGGACGATGGTAATTGTTGAAAACCATGGGAAAAGTGCCGTTGGAAACAATTGAAAGCCCTTGGATATGATGGACTTGTAAGCCGTTTAAATCTGTTGCTTGTCGTTGGAAAAATGAGTGTTTTTTTTAGATTTTAGAATTGCCTCTTCCAGCCACACACAACACATATAATAATCGAAACTGCTCCATTTCGAGCATATAACTCACAGTCTCAACATATATACATCCAAACACAATATAAAAGAAAAATCAAACACAAAACACATAACATTAACCAATATTTACATAATACAACAATCAAACGTCGCCAAAACAACATGAACATGTCCAAATCATCATAACCAAACTGTCTAAACCATACCATCACCAAACCATCATAACATCATGTCCAAACCAATATATACAACCATCATCATGTAGCAAGCCTCACCAACTCTCAAAATATAGATGTTATCAAAACAAACTAACTTGATCAACTCTCTCCACCAGAAGATGAAGATGTCCTACCATGCTGGGCAATAAACTCCGCCAGCTGCTGGTTAAGAAGCTCCAACTGCTCTTCACGATGACGATCACACTCATGAAGCTCTGCAATCTGTGCTTTTAGCTGTGTGATTTCTTCCTTGTCCTGGGTCCTTTGATACGTCTGCTGCGATGTTCTAATCTGTACATAATTTCAGATTTTCAGTATTTCATAATAGCATTTCGAGTGCATTTGAGTTATTATTATAAATTTTAGTATTACCTCTATATTTCCATAACCATATCGTCTGTTCCGGATAGGTGGATCCATGACAGCATCAAATATCCTGTCTTCGTCGTCCTTAGCCAACTCATTCCTCCCAGTAGATTCCAGTAACTGTGCCCTTTGCATCTGAAATTTCTCTTGTTAAACAAAAAAAACAAATGAATTTAGATAATACTATTTTGATTAAATTATAAATCTAACTTAACTATTTTATACTTACATGTCTCTCACGCACCTTATCATCATGATCCCAACTATACGAAACTGAGCATGTGTCGTCAGTCTGACTCAATGCATGTGTATATTCAGAAACATTCCAATACGACACATGAGTCATACACGCTCTCTCCTGAAATAAGCATGCATATATGTGTGTGTGTGTGTGTATATATATATATATATATATATATTAAAATTTTAACAAGTTATAAATTAAAACTAAACATACCATATCCTCGTGGTGGTGCTGAAATGACTTGGACTTACCTCGATGCATAACCGGATTCTTGCTCCTGCTAGCTGCATTTCTCTCAGACTGGGCCTATACATTTAAATTTTAAAAAATGTATTATTCTAAATCACATATTAATTGAATAGAATAATTTAAATTAAATATGCAGTAAATTTACAAGAAACTCCTCAATATTATTTCAATAAGTATATAGCTCATCCCACACCGTATCACCCATCCAAGTCGGTTTTTTCCCACCTGATTTTAATGTGTTCATTGACTCTCTGTAATTTGTTGCCAATACAAAAGGACAAATCCAACTAATATTGTATATGATGAATATAAATGTCTGTTTCGTTAATAAAATGAACATTCACATAACGATTATATACAATACTTATCAAACAAGGCCAAAAAAACTCTCTAAGAATTTATGAATATAACATATATATTAGGATTTGTTTTTTTTTCCGTGATTTTAGGGTTTTTTTCAACTTCGAAAATTCAACTTCGATTTCGAAATTTGAACTTCAAAATTTTGTGAAATCGAAGTTGTAGGTTTACGATCTGTTGTAGTTTTTTTTATAAAGAAAAAAATATATGTGGTGCGCATTTTTTTTAAAAGTCGCACAAAAAAGCCCCAGACTCAAAAAAGCCCAAGGCTCAAGCCATGCGCCTTAACGCCTTAACTACTATGAATTGTACGTACATGAATTTTATCACATATACATATATTTTCAACATTAAATCGAACTATATAACTGTACGTTATATACAAAATTAAATGTCATTTTTGCTAAACTTTTATAAAACATAAACTTAAATATTTCCATTTCCGCTACACGTTTTCGACAAATTAAATATCGTTTTCAATGAATTGGGGTTTAACCAAATAAACAAATACATAGGTTGATTACCAACTATATATACAAAAAACACTATATATATGCATATATACATATACAACTTGAACTAATTAAACCCTAGATTAGCAACATAATCAAATATGTCTATAAATACAAACTCATTAACAACTATTTAAACTAATTAAACCATAGGTTAACAACTAATTAATTTATAAATAAAACCCCTAGGTTAGCAGCTTAAATGATTAAACCGTACATTAACAACTAATTAACAACACTAGACACACAAACATACACTCTAATTATGCTTAAATTACTAAACTTAGGGTATTAAACAAAATTACGGTTAATTCATACCTTGAAATCGGAGTCCGGAGAGAATCGGAGATTAAAGAGGAGGAGAGAGTGTCTTGAATGAGTTGGAGAGACCCTAGGAGGTTGATGGCATGGTATGGTTGATTTCAGACTTAAGGGGGGAAAGATCTGGGAAAAAGAGGACAATTTTCGTATAAATTGAAGAATGGGGAAGAGGAAGAAGGCTGAGCTAATTTTCTGCTCAATCCGTGTAACGGTTATCAACGACTTCCAACGGAGTTAAAATCAACGGCCGCCAACGTCTTCCAACGGGATATTTTTTACCCCGTAAGAAAATACCAATATTTGGCTTTCGTTGGAGGCCGTTGGAACTTACCGTTGTGCTATACTGTTCAATTCTAGTAGTATGTAAAAGTCTTCTACTTTGTCCTCGATAATGTTTTCTTATTATTTATGTATATATGAATCTTTCTTATTTAGAATTTTTAGTTTTGGAAAAGAAGCTCCCCTTTGAGACATTATATGGATAATGAGAAGTTGAACTGCGATGAGAAATTTATGATCTTAATTTGCAAGGAAAAAGCTTCAAGATTCTCTTTTAGTACAGGGTCAATATAAAATAAATGAAGGACGCTATTACTGCATCAATAGATGGCCCATTAACTGCTATTAAGTACATATAATTATATATCAATATATGACGTTTTCCAACGTTTAATTTCAAATCTCAAATTGTAAAATATTTATTTTGAATTATGTCCTATTCCAAAATTCAGCTACTATAACTTTATCGTTTAACTCCGATCGCAAAATTTACATATGAAAAATGCTTAGAATCACTGTAAACATAATGATATAATGCTTAGAATTTTTTAGCATATATATAAATTAAATGATTTACTGAGTTTTTGTTAATTTCATGGTGTGTTAGATAATGTTCAACTTACCAGAACTTGTCCTCCCCACACTACCAACAACAGAAATATTAAAGGCGTTTCCTCATAGCCTTTAATATTGCCAATAGAGGCAAAACATATTATTAATATGACCCAAAAACTATGAGAGGCGAATTGAGAAGAGTCCCAAAAAAAGCAGCCTCGAATAATATACAGAGGCGTTTTGCGTTTTTAATACGCCTCTAACATGCAGGTCTGCTTACCTGTAAGCATTGATGCAGACATAAAATTTTGCCTTAAATAGTTGTACTGGAGACAGAGAATACCGCCGGCAGTCTGCTTCACAACGTTTTATAATGGGGGACACAAATTACCGCCTGCACTGTGTTTCACAATATTTTATAATAGAGACAAATAAAAGTGTCTGCAAAAGTGTACTTTAATGTCTTCTATCCAATAGTATTGCACATATATAACATTATGCAAACGCAAGCATCATGAAACATATTATAATAGTGTAAAGCTCACAACCTGCAGCATTATTTCCAATTGTAATATGACACAACCTGCACTATACTTACAACAAACATCACATTAAACAGCACGTTTTTTATGTAATATAATATGATAATAGCATGCAGAATTTGTATATAGCATGATAACAGTTCACTGTATGTATCTTTTAAGGACTGTAAATTCTCTTTTCAACCAACACCCAATCAATACTGTATTGAAAATTTACAATACTGTAAAATACAGTGAACCTTGCAGTTTAAGGACTGTAAAAGATACATACAGTGAACCTTGCAGTTTAAACAGAATTTTCAGTGCAGCAAATTTTCAACCACTGCAAAATTAAATTCAAGAATGACAGAAACTAAAAAGAGAATTTTTATATGGAACTGAAAAGAAATATTGTCAAGTAAACGAAATGTAATACAATTTAAACAAAGGCATAGAAACAAAGAACTGTACCCCCTAGACTAGATACAACAAATTCACAAACTAGGAACAGAGTTCATAAAGATACATACAGTGAACCTTGTTGACCAATTACTTATCTGAATTGGAGCCTCGAACCATAAGCTGTAAAAAATCCATATCATTAAGGGTTGAGGTAAAGTCTCCTATTGGATGAGGCACTTGAGGGTATAATGACGGATGATATGGATGCGGATAATAGAGAGGTCCAAATGGTGGATAAGATAAATTCTGATGGACTACTGGCTGTTGGGTGGAAGTCTGTTGTTGATTGGGTGGTTGATTTTGGGTCAGTGGTTGGTGATTTGTGTTTAGAGGCTCTTCCTGTGTAGATGACGGTTGTTCAGGTGGAGATGGAGGAATTGATGATAAATTTTGAGAAGATTGAATCATACGTCGTAGCTCTTCGATTTCCTTTCCTTGCTTCTCATTAATACTTTGTTGTTTCTCGTACATTTCTTTTAGACTCAAACATTCGGACTGTAGTAAAGCATAAGCGCGACCTCTACGCGTTCTACGAACAGCTGGTGTCGGTTGAGTTTCTTGAACCCAAGGAACCATATCTGGTGTCACGGCTTCTCCATAACCGCGAACTCTACCTCCAGTCTCAAATCCTCTTGCTGCCACGTATGCTTGCAGCCTTACTTCTGGTGTTTCAACCCCATTAACATCAACTAGTTCATTTAGCTTTTCTGATATAAGTGCCTACAAAAAAAATCAATCACATAACAGTTAATATTAGGTTTGCTGTCATGGATAATAGTTTGTGAACTAACAGCAGAAAAAAGTTTGCTAGATGAAATATAGTTGAGATGTTAAGAAGGTAGGAAGAATCCTAGTGGCGCTAAATGGTGGGAGTGATAAATATTTGATAACACTAACTTTTTTGGTACTGCACCAAGAAGGAAATCTGAAATTGAAAGAATTACTACTCTATTGATAAATAATTCATAGCTTGAAATAGTATGTAAAAAATTGAAACATTAGAAAATGATGTTATTTCTTCTACCTTGAAGAATTTCAAATTAGATCACCTACATAGCAATCAAAGACTGCAGCCAATGATGGACACTTGGTTGATTTGAGCATTTGAGCAGGTACTAAGTCTTAATGAAATATCTTTCAGTATACAAGGAAATTCCCAGCTATGCCAAATGGTGAGAGATATTAACATGATACTCAAAGGTTACATAGCCCCATAATTTGAAAAGGCCAGAGCTTCATTATTAGATGAAGCAAAGACTAATATTTAAAAGAAAATTTGAATTATTGCTAAGGATACTTGTTACACGGATGGGGTTTCAATCATCTCTGATGGGTGGTATAATGTGAATGAAAAATATTACTAAATATGTCAGTAATAAATGGTTGTGGATAAATGTTTTCAAATACCTCTGCATATTCTAAGTTTATGAATATTTAAGGTTGATATTCCATATGTAAGCAACATATAACAAAATAATAACCATATCAACTATATATGATTCACCGTAAAGGCATCTGAACTACTACCTACATTGTTTACGATCATAGAACACTGCATTGTGTTATGTTCAATTTCTAGGTATGTTTAAAACACATGAACTGAAGTAATACTCTAAACTATGATTTCTCTCTCCATACATAAAGTTAATGTCGCCGTAATTAGAATATAATACAAAGCTACAAGTCTTTAGTCAAAACAATACAATTAATGGATAATTACTACAGTATTAAACTGATAAGTGCTATCAGACTAAATCAAGTGACTTCAAAGTCTATATTCACATGTACCTGATTTATTAAATAATTGTAGAAAAACTTAGACATCAAGGAAAAAAACAAAAGGGGACTTGTTAACAACAGAAGTATATCATAAATTAATTTTCTATTACTTACCTAACCCAAAATATATGGCTTAAACCTAGTTAGTAGATTTTACAAAATATAGTACAAAAAGCACAGCAATAGCAATAGCATTGTAGGTGATTAAATAATAAATAAAACATTTGTTTTTCAAGGGTAATTAACAAGTTTTCTGTACTGGTTCATCTTTTGATCTAGTCAGAATACGAAAATGATGTACACACAACAAAATATATATAAAAAAAAGAGTACTAAAAATCAACAAAGTTTGGCTTAAATATATCAAACTTACTCCCATTTGCTCTGAAGCATCATCAACCCAACTTCTTTGCTCATCCTTTCTTTTATGAACTAATTCATATGCCTCAATTGGATCAGGTTTATGGCCATGCTCTTTTTCCTGTTTCAACATAAAGAACACAATTTTCAGCGAAAGACATTTCATGATGAATTGAAAAAATAAAAATTAGTGAACCCCTTGTGCATACAAAAATTATACGATTCTCGTAATAAAATGATAGAACGAATGTAGAAACATGATTACTTACATATTTAGCATAGTGTCTCACGAAGCTCATCGATCCACCCGTGTGACTCATTTTTAACTTCTTACGATTCTCTGTGTTTCTTTCAACCCGCACCTAAAATTCACTGGCATCATTAATAATTGTATCTCTTTCCATGCATATGAAATAACAAGAGATATATATTTCTTACTTTATTTTTAGCATCGTTATCCCAGTAATTTACCATTTCCTTCCACTGCTCACTATCCACACGATCATCTCCACATGTGAAACGCGAAGGTGAGCCAATATGTGGATTGTAGTATTTAGCTTTTAAGTAGGATCGATTGTTTCGTACTTTGTGGGATAGTCTCTTCAATAGCGAATGTCGAATTTTTGGGATGTGAGGAATATCATCAGA
Source organism: Allium sativum (assembly GCA_030737875.1). Lineage (NCBI taxonomy): Eukaryota > Viridiplantae > Streptophyta > Magnoliopsida > Asparagales > Amaryllidaceae > Allium > Allium sativum. Next base: position 312,411,562 of record CM060912.1, read on the forward strand.
ACGCCAATCAATGGTATCCTTAAAAGATACATAAATTATGTCACATTTACTAATTGTATAATTTCATGCTAAAACATGAGACATATTCTTGCACTAAAAAATCAAAATATATATGAAAATAACTTATGGTTCATCTCAAAACGATATGCATACCCAAGTCATATAATTTTTGTGATCAATAAGGTGTTCATTTGTATCATCCACGCACAAACCACATTATGATTTTATAAGTCAACTCATTATTGCTTTTTTATTATCCCTCGCTCACCTTACTAGAGTTATGAATGAGAAAACATCACTAAGGATAAATGATAATGATAAACTAATGATAATAATAAAATAGAAAATAATGATTTTTATTGTTAGAATACAAGATGTTGTAAAAGCCAAAAAAGATAGTGAAGAACTATTATAATCTTCTTATACCAAAGTCCCGATAAATTCGTTTTGGCACATTTTACCACACATTCAAATGTATTTTGATCTCCTTTCATAATATAAGGCACTTGGGTTGTTATTTTCACTAAAACATAATTCAACATTCAATCTTTCACACATATATCTCTTATGACAATTATAATATGGTAAGGGGTGTTGCACAATAAAAGAGATTGTTGAAGTAAAGTTCAAACTTACCGATATTGCTTTCCACACTTTGTCCATATGTGCATCAGAGTACTGTCTCCAATCTATTGTAGTAAGTGGAAGAAGATTGTAATTTCTTGCCAAGCTACCCAAGTAACTTGCCAACTTAGCATCTTCCGGATCAACACATAACCCATCCTCTGTAAACTCAATGCTTTGCTTGCCTGCTTTCCCCCATTTAGGTTTGTTGTAACCACGTCCTTTCCTTTTTGTTAACCCTATTAGGTAGAAGATAGTATAAACCATGTTATTGACAACAATTAATAAATATACGCATGTAAATTGTGAGAACATACCATCTTTTTGAGATCCAGCATTTTCTTCTGTGCCACCATCAGAATTGGAATATCCAAATGTATTCATCTAATGATCAATATTATTTTTGGTGCAATGAATATCATGTACCATTAAATTATATAAATTAAGCATTCTCCAAAGGAAGTACAATAAATTCATGAAGAAAAACAAATAATACTCAATGCGTATGTAAACAAACCAAAAAAAAAAAAAAATCCATAAATAGAAGAGAAAAGAAAACAATTCTTGACAAAACTAAAATAAGAAAGCGTATCGTAAATTTGAACATAATTATTTTTTACTATATCTCATCATCGCACTCGCTTTCATTTTCTTCTTCGGTAGAGACATCCTCTTCAAGTGTGGAAGCATCAACCACGGACATTGGTAAAACTTTATTAACATAAACACCACGAACGTCTGTCCTTATTTGTAATTCTTCATCATCCAATTTAGGATCATTGAGATTTGATGTAGCATAGTAGTCATCTATGTCGATTGCATCATTTTCTTCCATTAAATCATAGAAATCTCTAGGTTTTGTTTTGATTGCAACACTCCAATCTGGCTCTTTCGGATCAACAACATAAAACACTTGAATGGCTTGTGATGCCAAAATAAACCTATCTTTATTTTGAGCCACACGATTGAAGTTCACTAAGTTAAATCCGTATATATCTTTCTTTTTTCCTGAATTATTTACCCAGTCACACTCAAATAAAACAACTTTGCAAGCTTGTTCGTCGCTTTCACCAGGAAACCTATAATCAAGCTCATAAATATTCTTCAAAACCCCATAATAATCAACATTACCGGTAATTGGACTACAATCTCTTACGCTCGAATAACTTGATGTTTCAGCATTCACAAAGACGCCACAATTTTGATTTTTATATCTATCATCCACTGATTTAGTTCGAAACCTATAACCATTTATAACATATTTCTTATAGTCCGTAACTGTCATGCTTGGGCCATTTGCTAGTCGAAGTAAATCTTTTGATATTGAAGAATTTTCCGCAACACTAAGATTGTTTACCTATAAAGGTAAGAATATATTATTATTAATAGTTTAGAAGTGCCACGTGTAATTTGAGAAAGATACTTACATGATGTCGAAACCAAGTAGAAAATTCTTTATTTCTCAAACTCTCTAATTCTCGAATGGTTTTACGCTGATGAACTTTACGCAACTCCCTCAATCTCTTGCTGTCAAACCATAAGTTAGACAATAAATAATAGGTAGCAGTAATTATTGTATGTTAAAGTATGTATTTGACGTTACTAAATTTAATCTTACTCTAGAAAGAAAGCCACTTCACTGCAGTTGAATAAGATACAAGTGTGACATTGCTCCCAAATACTTTTTTCTAGATTAATCTCTGTACGTTTTCCTAAATGATGACCGGAGTTCGCAAAAATTGATAGACCTCCTTCGACATTGCGAGGCAATGATATATCGGCATTTCTCCCATGTCGAGTGTGGCGTGTTTCAACACATGTCAAATACATCGAACAAAATGACACACACTCTTCTGCAAGATATCCTACAGCAATGCTTCCTTCTGGATTGCTCTTGTTGCGAACATATCTTTTTAATGATTGCAAATACCTATGAAAAAGAATAAGATATAATTCTTCCAAAAGATAATTTTCAATGCTTGCAAATATCTTTAAGTCTTTGTACAGATATAATTCAACGATGTATTGATTTAACAAAGGAATTACGCTTTGACGTATTACCTTTCAATAGGGTACATCCAACGATAGTGCACTGGTCCAGCTAGTGCAGCTTCATCAGCTAAATGAATAATTAAGTGAACGGATATGGTAAAGAAGGAAGGGGGGAACATCTTTTCCATCATGCATAAGGCTAATGTTATCCTATATTTAAGATGACTCATCGATGAAGCATGTTGCTTTTGTTGGAAAATGAATGAGCAAAGAAAGAGAAAAGTGGGAAGAAGAAGAGATAGGGGTAGCAACATTTAAAGTCCCACATCATAGAAATATTAGCACAATCTCTCCTTATATATTAGAAGCCAAAAAGGCTTATGTAAAATAAAAAAGAGAGGGATGATAAAAAGGATGTGGACTTGGCCATATTAAATACATTAAAAAAGTCAAAGATAAGGGACTTGGGCCTTGGGGCTCTTGGGGTCTCCTGATTGGATATGGCCGACGTTGCTGATTGGGCTAGTGCACTGACATGAGAATATTTTTTTCTCAGAATTTTAAATGGTGTGTCTGTTCAGTTCAGAATTCGAAAGGAATGTCTGTTAACTGAACGAGTACAACCATTTGAATTCTCAGCATATGCATATTAATAACAGAGCGGTTAAAGGGTCGCAACCTTTCCTATTCTGACGGTTACTGATGCATGCGAACAGGCACTCCTCCTTGCCTATATATACACTGCCCAAAACAAAGACAGAATTTACCTTTTCTGCTGAATTATTCCTTCTTCTTCAACGTAATTCTCTGACCTAGTTTCTATAACCAACTCCAGTTCGTCGGAGCTCCGTTTGCTGGCACTAAGCTACGGAGTTGGTCCGTTTTATCCTGGGAAACAAATTGCAACTACGTCGATTGGTGTATACGACAGCAATATTGTTTCAAGGAAACAGAAAAGTTCTGGACTCGGACATTATTTAAACAGAATACTTTCTGTTTATCTTTGATTTTATGCACAAATCGGTTACGCTTTCCATGATTATTATAAACATAGTCTGACGTGACAATTGTGACATAATTGATTAACAGTGATTGTTGTTGCTGTCTGTTTGTAATACAGTTGTGTAATTACAAAAGTTCTAACATTCTTGAAACAATATTTTGTTGCAGATGACGAAAAACAGCAGCACTGATTCTGCACCGATTCAGACGGTGAAAACTGCTCAGCCAGCGCCTGTGCTTCCGACAATGGCTCTGTCTCATGGCGAAAGGCCAGAGAAGTTCAATGGAATCAATTTCAAGCGCTGGCAACAGAAAATGTTGTTTTATTTAACAACACTAAGCCTTGCAAAGTTTCTGACTGAAGAGGCTCCTGTGGTAGACGAACTCGAACCTGACGCTACTAAAGTAGAGGCAGTTAATATCTGGACAAATTCAGATTTCATGTGCAAAAACTATATTCTGAATGGTCTGGATGATAGCCTCTACAATGTTTATTGTACTTTTGCAACGTCCAAACAACTCTGGTTGGCTCTGGAAAAGAAGTACAAAACTGAAGATGCAGGCATGAAGAAATTCATTGCTGGAAAATTTCTAGACTTCAAAATGGTTGACTCAAAGACGGTGATAAGTCAAGCTCAAGAACTGCAACTTATCATCCGTCAATTAGAAGATGAAAAGATGACTCTTAGCGAGACTTTTCAAGTTGCTGCAACTATTGAGAAATTGCCTCCTTCTTGGAAGGACTTTAAAAATTACCTTAAGCACAAGCGTAAGGAAATGACAATGGAAGATCTCATAGTTCGGCTTCGCATTGAGGAAGATAACAGAAATTCTGAGAAAAAGATTTCTCAGAATATTGCTGCCAAAGCAAATGTTGTTGAGTCAGACAAAACTAATAAAAGGAAAAGGGAGAATGCTCCTAAGAAGTCAAAGAAATTTCTGGGTTCTTGCCACAACTGTGGAAAGAAGGGGCACAAAGCAGCCGAATGTCGTGCGCCTAAAAAGAAGAAGTTGGAAGCAAATACGGCTGATGTTTCGAAAGGCATTTCTGATCTTGATTTATGTGCAGTAATATCAGAATGCAACCTTATTGGCAACTCAAAGGAATGGTTTGTAGACACTGGAGCCACTCGACACATATGTGCTAACAAGTGGATGTTTACAACCTATAAAACTGCAACTGATGCTGAACAACTTTTTATGGGCAATTCTTCCACTTCCAAGGTCGAAGGCAAAGGAAAAGTTGTGCTGAAACTGACTTCTGGAAAGGAACTGACTTTAAATGATGTTCTCCATGTTCCAGAAATTCGCAAGAACCTGATTTCAGGATCGTTGCTGAGCAAGCATGGCTTCAAATTGATCTTTGAAGCTGACAAATTTGTTCTTTCCAAGAATGGGGTGTATGTTGGAAGAGGTTATGTGTGTGATGGTTTATTTAAAGCAAATGTAACCACTATTGTACCACGCACTGAAATGAATAAAAGTGAATCTTCTGCTTATATTGTTGAATCTTCTAACATATGGCATTCTAGATTAGGGCATGTAAACTTTGATACATTGCGAAAATTGATTAATCTAGAATTTATACCAAAATGCAATATAGATTCCAACTATAAATGTCAAGTTTGTGCAGAAGCAAAATTGACAAGAACCTCGTTTCATCATGTTGAACGAGTGACAGAACCTCTAGACTTAATACATACTGATGTATGCGATTTGAAAATGTGTCAAACTAGAGGTGGAAAAAGGTACTTTATTACATTCATTGATGATTGTACCAGATACTGTCATGTGTATCTCCTTAGAAGTAAGGACGAAGCATTCGAAATGTTTAAACAGTATAAGGCAGAAGTTGAGAATCAACTCAACAAGAAAATAAAATCTTTAAGAAGTGATAGAGGAGGAGAATACGAGTCTCCATTTGAGGAATTCTGTGCTGAACATGGAATTATACATCAAACTACAGCCCCGTATTCACCTCAATCCAACGGTATAGCCGAACGGAAAAATAGAACTCTTAAAGAAATGATGAATGCCTTACTAATTAGCTCTGGCTTGCCAGATAACTATTGGGGAGAAGCTATTCTTTCGGCAAATCATATTTTAAATAAAATACCCCGAAAGAAAATATCTAAATCTCCTCATGAACTTTGGAAAAACAGACCACCATCCTACAAATACCTAAAAGTGTGGGGGTGTCTTGCCAAAGTAGAGGTACCAAAACCAAAGAAGGTCAAAATTGGACCAAAAACAATTGATTGTGTATTCATTGGATATGCACAAAACAGTGCTGCATATCGATTTTTGGTACACAAATCTGAAATTGATGATATTCATGAAAATACCATCATTGAGTCGAGAAATGCTAGATTTTTCGAACATGTATTTCCCTTGAAACATGGTACTGAAAATCATGCACCTAAGAGACCAAGGGAAATTGAAGTTCCTTACTCCATTGAGGACGCTGAACAAAATAACACTCAACAAAGTAGTGTTGAGCAGCAAGTGGAGGAACCAAGAAAAAGTAAAAGGTCAAGGACTTTAAAAACCTTTGGACCGGACTTCTATACATTTATGTAAGAAGATGATCCATTGACATACAAACAAGCTATGTCTTCCAACGATGCCCCTTATTGGAAGGAGGCAATTAACAATGAAATTGAATCCATAATGTCGAATCATACATGGGAATTGGTTGATTTACCTCAAGGATGTAAGGCCTTAGGTAATAAATGGATATTTAAAAAGAAATTGAAACCTGATGGTTCAATAGACAAGTACAAAGCTCGTCTGGTAGTCCAAGGATTTAGACAAAAGGAAGACCTGGACTATTTCGATACATATTCACCTGTAACGAGGATAACGTCAATTAGAATGCTCATTGCAATTGCATCCGTACATGACTTGGAAATACATCAAATGGATGTTAAAACTGCATTCTTGAATGGTGAACTAGAGGAGGAAATCTATATGAAACAACCTGAAGGATTTCTAAGCTCAGAAAATGAGCATAAAGTTTGCAAACTGGTAAAATCACTTTATGGCCTTAAGCAAGCTCCAAAACAGTGGCATGAGAAGTTTGACAATACTATGTTATCAAATGGATTCACGATAAATGAATCAGATAAATGTGTGTACATAAAACATACACACATTGGATATGTCATTGTTTGTCTTTATGTTGATGACCTATTGATCCTAGGAAACAACAAGGCCATAATAACATCTACAAAGGATATGTTATCCTCTAGATTCGATATGAAAGACCTAGGACTGGCTGATGTAATATTGGGTGTAAAAATTCTGAGAACACCACAGGGATATGCATTATCCCAATCACATTACATCACCAAAATACTTGAGAAATTCAAGCAATATAATGTAACTATTGCAAAATCACCAGTAGATATGAACCAAAATTGGGTAAAGAACACTGGTGACGGTATTTACCAATTGGAATACTCTCGTATACTAGGAAGTATCATGTATGTTATGAACTGTACTAGGCCTGATATCGCATATGCTGTAAGCAAACTAAGTAGATTTACCAGCAATCCTGGTAAACATCACTGGAAAGCGATAATCAGAGTTCTAGGATATCTAAAGTATACACAGAGTTATGGTCTATACTATACAAACTATCCTTCAATAGTGGAAGGATACAGTGATGCAAATTGGATCACTGGATCAAATGATACAAAGTCTACAAGTGGATACGTGTTCACATTAGGAAATGGAGCAATTTCATGGAAATCATCCAAACAGACTTGTATCGCTAGATCTACGATGGAATCAGAGTTTATTGCACTAGATAAGACTGCAGAAGAAGCAGAATGGATTCGAAGCTTCTTAGAAGACATTCCTAATTGGAGCAAACCTATGCCTCCAATATGTATACATTGTGATAGTCAATCAGCTATTGGAAGAGCTAATAGTACACTATACAATGGAAAATCTAGGCATATTCGTCGTAGACATAAAACGATAAGACAACTTCTCTCTAATGGGGTTATCACAATAGATTACATTCGATCTAAAGATAACTTAGCGGATCCACTTACAAAAGGCTTGCCAAGAGAGAAAGTTCAAACCTTATCGAAGGGAATGGGGCTAAGGCCTATAGACTAAAGGTTTTTCTGAAATGGAAACCCCACCTAGTTGACTGGAGATCCCAAGATCTAGGTTCAAAGGGACAACGAAGTTTTAGAGAAACTTGATGGCACTGTTATACACAAACCATTCCTATGATAAGTCAGTGCATTATATGTTGAATAAGGATAAGTATTAGTACTTTTAATGATGTCTGTATTTGAGGAATTAAAGAATACCCTTTACAGAATCACCTACGTAAGTGCGAAGGCGCCGCTTCAAAGAGAATTATGAGGCCAAATTCTCTAAGCACTTATGAGACCAGGCAGGTGTTCAAGGCAAAAACGAACACATACAGAGAACGAAGGGTTATAAGAAACATTTATCGTGTGTTATCTACTTTAGAATTACACAAAAGGCTTACAGTTCAAGGACAGTCTATGTCTACTGATTCGCCGGTGATTCAAATAGGTAATCACTAGGAAAGTTCAAAGCCCTTGTGCTACTTTAACCGATGCGATAAATGGTTCGTGAAACTAAGATCGATTGCTCATTCATGTGGGGGATTGTTGGAAAATGAATGAGCAAAGAAAGAGAAAAGTGGGAAGAAGAAGAGATAGGGGTAGCAACATTTAAAGTCCCACATCATAGAAATATTAGCACAATCTCTCCTTATATATTAGAAGCCAAAAAGGCTTATGTAAAATAAAAAAGAGAGGGATGATAAAAAGGATGTGGACTTGGCCATATTAAATACATTAAAAAAGTCAAAGATAAGGGCCTTGGGCCTTGGGGCTCTTGGGGTCTCCTGATTGGATATGGCCGACGTTGCTGATTGGGCTAGTGCACTGACATGAGAATATTTTTTTCTCAGAATTTTAAATGGTGTGTCTGTTCAGTTCAGAATTCGAAAGGAATGTCTGTTAACTGAACGAGTACAACCATTTGAATTCTCAGCATATGCATATTAATAACAGAGCGGTTAAAGGGTCGCAACCTTTCCTATTCTGACGGTTACTGATGCATGCGAACAGGCACTCCTCCTTGCCTATATATACACTGCCCAAAACAAAGACAGAATTTACCTTTTCTGCTGAATTATTCCTTCTTCTTCAACGTAATTCTCTGACCTAGTTTCTATAACCAACTCCAGTTCGTCGGAGCTCCGTTTGCTGGCACTAAGCTACGGAGTTGGTCCGTTTTATCCTGGGAAACAAATTGCAACTACGTCGATTGGTGTATACGACAGCAATATTGTTTCAAGGAAACAGAAAAGTTCTGGACTCGGACATTATTTAAACAGAATACTTTCTGTTTATCTTTGATTTTATGCACAAATCGGTTACGCTTTCTATGATTATTATAAACATAGTCTGACGTGACAATTGTGACATAATTGATTAACAGTGATTGTTGTTGCTGTCTGTTTGTAATACAGTTGTGTAATTACAAAAGTTCTAACAGCTTTTTACTACACAGTAGTCTAAATATTGCAGATAACTCGAGCAAAACAAGAATGAGTGGCCTAGGTAGAACTCGTCGTATTGCAAGTGGAAGTAAATGTTGCATGATTACGTGATGGTCATGACTTTTCAACCCTGTTAATTTCTTCTCTTTCATATCTACACATCTTGCAATGTTAGCAGAATATCCATCAGGGACGCGTATATCAGAGAAGACTTTGCAAAATAGTATCTTTTCCTCACTAGTTGTGAAAAATATCGCTGGAGGTATATACGTCCTATTTCCTTCACGAATAGGCTGAAGAGATTTTCTTATATTTAAAATTTCTAAATCAGCTCGAGCTTGAATTCCATCCTTACCTTTCTTTGATGTACCAATTACCGTTCCCAAAATATTTTCACTTACATTTTTCTCTAAATGCATCACATCTATGTTATGTCGTATCAGAAGATTTTGCCAATAAGGTAAAGTAAAGAATATGCTTTTTTTCTTCCATGGTCCAATAACTCTTGGTTCTCTAGTGGAATTGATATTTCGTCGTCTTTTTCCAGTAGTCGGCTCAACTATTGGTGCTTTACCAAATGTAAATTTTAAATTGGATAATTGTATCAAACACTCAATCCCGGTTAACGGTTTAGGTGCAACATCATCCTCACGCTTCCCATTAAATGAACGTACATCAAATCGAAATCTATGTGTTATAGGTAAAAAATTTCGACTTCCTAAATACGCTTGTTTTTTACTATTTGGTAAGCGCACTGAACATGTATGGTAGTTACAATGTGGACATGCAAGCTTTCCTGATGTACTCCATCCTGATAAATTAGCATATGCAGGGAAATCATTTATAGTCCATAAAACAGCAGCTCTCATATTGAATGTTTGTTTAGTGAAAACATCATATGTGCTAGTACCAACTTCCCATAACTGTTTTAATTCATCTACTAATGGTTGCATATATACATCAATGTCCTTACCAGGTTCATGAGGTCCAGGAATTAGCAATGACATAAAAAGATAAGGTTGTTTCATACACAATCATGGAGGTAAATTATAAATAGATATAATAACTGGCCAAGTGCTATGCTTACTATTCATGTGAGCAAATGGATTGAACCCATCACTTGCAAGTCCTAGCCGAACATTGCGAATTTCAAAAGCAAAATCTGGGTACATAAGATCTAGATGCTTCCAAGCTGGAGAATCTGCTGGATGTCTCATGAAACCATCCGTCGAACTACTAGTTGAATGCCATCTCATATGTTCCGCTGTATGATGTGAAAGATATAGCCTTTTCAGTCTAGGAGTTAAAGGAAAATAACGAAGAACCTTTGCTGATACTTTCTTCCCATCACTTTTATCTTCAATATTTTTGTATCTTGAAACCCCACAACGAGAGCAAGAATCCAAATTTGATGTTTCTTTCCAGTACAACATGCAATCATTTACACAAGCATCAATTTTTTCATATGTCAGACCCAATTCATCAATAATTTTTTTCGCTTGGGCATTTGATTTCGGCAAACAATTATCTTCAGGTAACATATCTTTGAATAATTCTAAAAACAAAGAAAACGTTGAGTTGCTAACATTCCCCAAACACTTGATCTGGTACAATTTTACAACTGCATCCAATTTTTTATACTTACTACCTGGGTACAACGGCTTATTTGCTTCATCTAATAACTTGTAGAAGCGTTCTGCCTCTGGCGTTTGATCTTCGAAAGTAGAATGATGCATTGAAGATGAACAACACTTTGTGTAGATTGCACAAATGTTTCACTAAGAAAATCATACATATCGCTATCAATTGGTGTATTATTAACCAAATCAACATTAGTTTCACCTTCCACATTTGACTCGTCAAGATAAGTTTCACCATGATGTGTCCAACGAGCTGCCATATATAAGGGATCCATTCCGTACCAAAGAAGATGACCTCCAACAGTAACTCTATCATTGAAATAACGGTTGCAACATTTCTTACAAGGACATATGATCTTATTATTGCGAGCAGATTTGGAAAAAGCCTCATCCAAAAATAGTTCCATTTTTTTTTTATATTCATATGAGTTCCGATCCAAATTTACCCAACTTTTGTCCATTGTATAGTATAAACTGCCACAATAATATATTTAAAAAAAGCATTCAATAAAATTTTACGAATTTATGACTTTTAATCATATATAGAGAAAACATTTTTTTTTTCCTATAATTCAATTCATAACCAAATCTTTTTTTGTTCCAATTAATAAACATGCAATTTATAATTTCAAATGATTTCACTTTGCAGTTATAGCATCTTTGATATCCTAAATATGCGGTGGTTGCGTGAATATGACAGAGTACCTACTTTGATCGAAATTAGTTATCATTCAACAAATTAATTTCATTTCATCATAATTTTCATTAATTTTTATCTATACATATCTTCAAATCATTAAAAAGGAATATAAATTAACATTTGCTAAAAACAAAAGCTAAAGTAAAATGTCGACTACAAACATGTACGCATAACATCAATATCACCGAGATGTTTCAATACAAAGAAGCGATGTGCCTAACAATTATTATTTTTATTATTTTTACTAAATTTGTACCTGATAGAAACCTAATGCAAATTTCAGATAAAGTACAACTTTTGGCAACTATAGCAACAACACATTAACAAGCAAAAAGATGTTTAATATTTTTATTGTAACAATCCAACAAATTTCATATTATGTTGTGTGCACAGTGTTCATTTGACATTTTTTCGCATTATCGAATGATATTACTTAAAAATTCATTTTCATGTCAATGTTTAAATACTTATGATACAAGAGATTGAATGCACTGGCAACATGAGATACACAACAATATCACATGTGCATTAAGATGGATAAACTGTACGGCATTTTTATATATTCATAAATAGCAACGCTATAAATTAAAGAATGGGTGTAAAAAAAATACAAACTTTTAGTATCTTCAATTGTCACTATCAATCAATATCGAAATTCTTTGAACATAAGCTCCTCAGGTCTGCAAATATAACAATACAAAATAAATTATATCATCTACGCATATCCAAACCGAACAGCACGTAACTAGCATAATTACATTTAATGAACAAACAAATTTAAGCTAGCAAAGGAATAATATCCAGCGGTGCTTCCCAACAGCTGACGGGGACGATCTTTTATGTCCACGAACTAGATTTGAAAACAATTAGATTATCGTCCTTTGTTCATAAAGAAGAATGCAAGCATATGAAAAAAAAAGAAACTAAAATAGCAAGTTTCATATACTGCTAAGAAAACAAGTCACATATAGTTGCGTGGTGGCTTATTTTCTAACTCAGTAAGTTATTTTTGGTTGTTCTTTTATATGCATTTTCCAGTGATTGCGCTTATTGGACATACAAGCACAAAATAACCAAATGCGCATTTAGTAATTTTCTTGAACACTTGCCCATCCATGGTTGTCTAGTTTTTATTAGAGTTATTGTTAGCAGTTTAACTTTCAGGATACTGAACCTCTAAATTTCAAAATATTCTTTTTACTACAAAGACATATGGTGTTATAAGATATTTTGCTTAATTATGGACACCACTGCTAAGAAACGAAACAACTGAAACAATAGAGAATAGACCGTTATAAAATATTTTTCTCATTATAATGGTAATACTCGGAAAAAATTGTGGAAGCTCAAATCATAATCAAATTTTGTGTGGTAAAATAAACCATATAGAACAGACCGTTCAACCTATATCTCAAATGGTAGCGCACACAAACAAGGTTTACAATAGAGAAGAAACGAAACAACTGAAATAGTCTGAAGAGTCAAATACAGACAGTATGATTAAAAAAAATCAGTAGAAGGAAACGCAATTAGTAATGAGAATGTTCTTCCTGACAAGCCCATAGAACCTGCTAGAAAGCCATCTCTGTTGTTAGCAGAGAGACTTTGGGATGGTACAATTCAGCTTAGCACAACTACAACAGAATATGTTGTTGCCTTCTTCAAAAGTGGAGAGAAGACTCAAGACATGAAATGGCCTGAACACCTAGAAACTAAAGGAAAAAGTTAGGCTCCCGGCATTTGAAAAATATATCCAAGAGCTTCCTTATTTTCAGAATTGAACATTAAAGTTGATATCTCTTTGCTAGAAACCTGGAACTTCTGAAGTTGGACTAGGAGTGAAGGAGATTGCAAAAAAATTCAAAAGAACTTACAAAACCCATTCAAGAACAAAAGCAGGAAATCAATGGTCTCTTTTTCAATCTTAGACCTGACTTTTGCAGCAATTAGTTTTATCAAATACCATCTATTCAGTTGCGTTGTTTCTGTTTCTATCGTCAATGATGCTATGAATTAAAACGAATACACGGATCCAAAATGTTTTGAAAAATCCTCAAAGACAATTCACGACACAAATGCAAAAAATCAAACCAGAAAGTAAAAATTTATGCGAATGAAGTAAAAAAACTTATGCAAATGGATTAAAAAAAACCACAGATTTTGGTTGAAATCCAGCTGATAGAAGGAGTTGAAGGATTCACGACAGTTTATCGATGTAGATTAATTTGAGGGGTTTTCGTTCAGGGAGGAAAGGCGTGAGATTAATAAGGGAATAATGGACGCAAATTTTATGGCCTAAAATGAGCTATCACTTCTTTTTGAGCCGGTCTAATATGCCTGATTTAACGTAAATGCCGGCTATCGCTAATTTGGCCCTTGATTGTTAATTAATGAGGGTTGTTTCTTTAATTTGGTCGTAACTGCGTGCCCCTAATTGAAACAAAATTGGTAGTGAATCTATTCACCATTAAACAACATTAAATTCTCCAGTGATGCCAAAAAATGCATTTAAATCTTGTTTTTCAACAGAGGAACCCATGCAAAGAGACGCATTCAAAAATTCAAAACCATCACTGATTTCATTTTTCTAGAAGGCAGCAGCAAGTGCCAAATACTTTTTATGATGACTAAACATTTTAAAACTTTTGATTATTTAATTTTGAACTTATTCAACCATCAAGACTGTCTAAAATTACCCCATCATCTTAGAGAATCACTGTAACAACCCGTAAAATCTGGGCCAGTTTAAAATTTTTATTTTGGCCATTTTAGCGAATTTTGATTATTTAAAATGAATTATTTTAAATAATATCGACGAGAAATTTATTTTGAATATAATTCGAACGTATATATTATACGCGTCGTCGTTAGAATATAAATATTTATATATAATTATAAATAGAATTGAAAATGGCGCGGTAGTTCGATAATTCGATTTCAAACTTCAATTGAATGTATCGGGTGCAAAACAATCCGGATTTTAGTGAAACCAAAAATAATGGAATCTAATAGTGAATATCTTTCCAACGAATCCGAAAAATCAAGATTTCATATCGGGAATCAAAAGATATGTCCAGTTGAAAATTCTGAATAGTCGCTATGGAATTCAGGCCCTTAAAAATGGACATTTTGCAAACGACCTCGGATTTCGACGAAACCAGTTTTGTTGGGTCCGGGATGTAAAGTTATTGCTAGGTTTCAAATTTCATAATTTTTCGAATCAATATGTGAGCGTGGCAAAGGAAAACGCGTTTGACCAGTTTCAGTTGATTTTAATCGACTGGAAATTGGCCATTTTTCAAACGATCTCAGAATTTGACGAAACTAGTTTTGTTAGGACCGTATCGTCAATACGAAGCTAGAAAATATTTTTCTGGAATTTTTCTAGTTAGTATGTGACCCCGGTAATTTGAAATGTACGTTTAAAATTCAATATAGTGATTTAAATGAAAATTCAAAAGAAAACCGATGGTAACGATCAAACCAGCTTGCGAAACATATCCCATTGTGTTCGGAATGGGGGTAAAACGCTATGGGCGACAGGCGGTGGGCCTCGTTTCGAGGTCGTGGGTAAAAGTCAACTATATGCAATAAAATTGAATAATTAAAAAAAAAAAAAAAAAAAATATATATATCCTTCTATATACCCAGGCCCCCCCCCCCGTTGAAATCATTCTCAAAAAAAAAAAAAAAATATAAAAAAAAGAAAAAAAAAAAACGCTCGTCGCCATCGTCTGGGAGGCCACCACCGCCGCGCGCTCCTCCCCTGGGGACAGCCGCACCTTCCCCCTCCTCTTCCCCCTCCATCCGCCGCCCTATCCTCCTCTCCTCTGCCGTTCCAGATCGCGAGCACCCAAATCCCTAAACCGAACCCTCCGCCGCATCTGAAGCCCTCCGCGCCGCCCCTGCCGACCGCCGCCACTCCGGAGCCACCAGCGCCCCCCTAAGCCTGCTGCCGACAGCGAACACCCCCCCCCCCCCTTTTTGTAAGTTTTTTTATTTTATTAGCTCTGTTATTTTTTTTTAGATTTTGAAACTGTAGTTTTAAAAACATGTTTGAAACTGATTTTTATTTAAGTTTGAAACTGATTTTTATTTAAGTTTGAAACTGATTTTTTATTTTAAAAGTTTAAAAACTGAATTTATTTTAAAAGTTTAAAAACTGAATTTGTTTCAAAAGTTTTAAATTAAAAATAGAAGGAGGTTAGAAATTTTCAAAATAAAAATGTGATTTTTATGTATTGAATAGCGAGTTAAAAATGTGATTTTTGGGTATTGAAGTCGAGATAAAAATCATATTTTTATATATAGAAAGTCGAGATAAAAATCATATTTTTATATATAGAAAGTCGAGATAAAAATCATATTTTTTATATATAGAAAGTCGAGATAAAAATCATATTTTTATATATAGAAAGTCGAGATAAAAATCAAATTTTTATATATTGAACTTTGAACTAAAAATTCGATTTTTATTTATTGAACTTCGAACTAAAAATTCGATTTTTATTTATTGAACTTCGAACTAAAAATTCGATTTTTATTTATTGAACTTCGAACTAAAAATTCGATTTTTATTTATTGAACTTCGAACTAAAAATTCGATTTTTATTTATTGAACTTCGAACTAAAAATTCGATTTTTATTTATTGAACTTCGAACTAAAAATTCGATTTTTATTTATTGAACTTCGAACTAAAAATTCGATTTTTATTTATTGAACTTTGAACTAAAAATTCGATTTTTATTTATTGAACTTCGAACTAAAAATTCGATTTTTATTTATTGAACTTCGAACTAAAAATTCGATTTTTATTTATTGAACTTTGAAGTAAAAATTCGATTTTTATATATATAGTGACTACGGGCAACGAAGATGACGAAGAGGCGATAACGAGGAAGACTTCTGCAAAAGAAGAGCCGTGGAGCTAGGATAGCTATAAGTGAGAATTTCTCACCTTTCAATTTATTTTCTAGTTATATATATATATACTAGGATGCAGACGGTGCTTATTAGAAGCACCCGACACCCGTCCACAGACCATGGACTTGTTTGTTTGACTGTTTGGTGATTGATTGCGATATTGGTTTGAATGTGATTTGTGGTGTGAAAAATCGAATCGATAAATTGGTTAGGATTAGACGTGCGCCGTTATAAGGCGAAGGAGTAAGGCTAGGTTAGACCCTTACTCCAAGTTTTGTGGTTTGCAAAATGAAATTGATTTGATTGATGTGTGAATGGCGTGGGCCTTCACTAGTCCGGGGATAAGGCTAGGCCTCGTCCCGTTTCTAGTATCGTGCCGTTATGCCGCCGAAATTTTCTAAAATATGTTAGAAAAATAAAAATATCATTTTATTTAAAGAATGAACTGAAGAGAAATTCATATGTTGAAATAAAATGTTTTGTCGTTAAAAATATAAATTTTAACGTGAATGTGAATAAATAAAATATTCATTTGCAAACCAGATGGTTTGTTTATGTACACTTATTTGAAGGACATTGATTGGGTCGATAAATTTTACACATCGCCTAACTGCACAAATAAAATATGTGTTTGATTGTTTGAAACCCCACACGGGTGTTAGGATGAAATTTGAAGTTCACTCATCCTGATTGATTAAATATGTCGATCGATAGATTGACAAGCTGCTATAAGCGTTAAATGTCTATATTTGATGCTTATACAGTGTAGTGCACTTTGGTTGATGGTTGATTATTCATCGTTGTTGATATATACATGTGTTGTAGAAAATCCATATAATTAACATTATATGGTAATTGATTGGGCCTCATTCCAGTTTCGAAAAAAAAAAGAAATATTTGAAATAGAAATATTTGAAATAGAAATATTTGAAATAGAATAT
The DNA here is from genome assembly GCA_030737875.1 of Allium sativum. Taxonomy (NCBI): domain Eukaryota; kingdom Viridiplantae; phylum Streptophyta; class Magnoliopsida; order Asparagales; family Amaryllidaceae; genus Allium; species Allium sativum. The sequence continues at coordinate 312,428,942 of CM060912.1, forward strand.
TTGAAAATAGAAATATGTGAAGCCGTGAGGATTAGATTGACGCCATTTAGACGTGAACGATATTTATATCGATTTTATTCATTTTAAAATGAATATTGAAAACGATTTCGAAATCGAATATTTTGAAATGAATTGAATTGAAAACGATTTCGAAATGAATTGAATTGAAAACGATTTCGAAATGAAATGAATATTGAAAACGATTTCGAAATCGAATATTTTGAAATGAATTGAATTGAAAACGATTTCGAAATGAATTGAATTGAAAACGATTTCGAAATGAATTGAATTGAAAACGATTTCGAAATGAATTAAATTGAAAACGATTTCGAAATGAATTGAATTGAAAACGATTTCGAAATGAAATGAATATTGAAAACGATTTCGAAATCGAATATTTTGAAATGAATTGAATTGAAAACGATTTCGAAATGAATTGAATTGAAAACGATTTCGAAATGAATTGAATTGAAAACGATTTCGAAATGAATTGAATTGAAAACGATTTCGAAATGAATTGAATTGAAAACGATTTCGAAATGAATTGAATTGAAAACGATTTCGAAATGAATTGAATTGAAAACGATTTCGAAATGAATTGAATTGAAAACGATTTCGAAATGAATTGAATTGAAAACGATTTCGAAATGAATTGAATTGAAAACGATTTCGAAATGAATTGAATTGAAAACGATTTCGAAATGAATTGAATTGAAAACGATTTCGAAATGAATTGAATTGAAAACGATTTCGAAATGAATTGAATTGAAAACGATTTCGAAATGAATTGAATTGAAAACGAATTCGAATTGAATTGAAAGCGAAGTGAAATAAATTCAAATTGAATTGAAGTTTGAATTGAATAGAAATGAATTTTAAAACGAATTTATAAAGAATAATTCAATTTTGATTTGAATTGAAATGGAAGTTGAAAATGTTTTTGAAACGAATTCAAAACTATTTATATAATTCGTTTTAAATAGAAATCGACGAAATATATATTATATATATTATATATATAATATAATGGCCTGAATAGAACGCGCCGCGCCGCGGCAGTTCGCGAATTTCGACCATTTATTTCAAACGGACATTACGGGAGATCCGACCGTCGGATTCTCCTAAAACCGGAACCGTTGGGTTCGTATCGAAAAGAGCTTTCTAATGAAAATTAGAAATTTGAAATCTAACGGTTGGATTTGGAATTATGTCCAAATCAAATTCGAAAAAGGTCGCTGTAAGTGCAGTTCGATGGCCATTGATGGAAATCGACTGTACGGGCCTTGATAAAATTATTAAAAATAGTAATAATTTGAGTAAAATCATAAGAAATGATTTAGAAAGAATTGGGATGAAAAACTCCCTATTTGAAAAGATAAAAATAGATTTTTATCGAAATGAACTAGTTTTGAACTAGAATTATAATTCTATTTATTTTTAAATAAATAAATTGAATTTAAAAAGGGTTTTGAAAATAACCAAAATTTCCAAATGATTTAATTGGAATTGAATATCGAATGTGATTTGGGTTTGTCGTGAATGGTGTCTTCACTAACACTGTTCTTGAACCCAGTTGAGAAAAGATTAAATCTTTTTATTTAGATTTAATGAAGTGTACCAATTAAATGATATTTAATTGGAATTGAATTGGTATTGATGTTTGGGTTTATCGTGAACAGTGTTTTAAATAACACTTGTTCTTTAACCCGATAATTAATGGAATGTGATTTTGGGTTTATCGTGAATCGTGTTTTAAATGACACTGATTCTTTAACCCAGATAAGGATTAAAACTAAGTGGAGTTTTAATGAATCTTTAATTAGATTGAAAAGATCGAGAATGGAGTATCACCAGTTTTGCTCCAGGCGATAGTTAAATCTTTAATCAGATTTGAACGTGAAATTTAGAAACTAACTGTCGGTTAGCCAAGCAGAATGGTTTTCTGGATATTGATCTGATGTTGGTTTCGGCCTTCGGGGTTAATATTTGGGGAATTATTCTCTTGATTAATTTACGGTTAGTGACTGATGAATTGGAATGAGGCGTATGTTGTGTTTGTGTAACACTTATTTAAAATATACGCGAGTTATTCGGAAAGACCGGGTTTATCCCATTCTGAATAACTGATACGACGATAAGTCGAAGATGAAGACGATGGTCGAAGACCGGAGGTCTTCACGTCGTTTGGGTGATAACTGATGATCTTGATTGGGCTGTACACCCAAGAAGATGGAAACAGTTAGTGATCGTCCAGACGTACTTGGAGATCGATGGATATGCGGGGTACTAGGTGCCTCCGGTTTCGTTCAGACCCAGAACGGACTTGTAAATGGACTGTGTGTCTGACATCGGATTTCATTCTGTGTGACTGATATCGGTGGCATAGGATGGTTTGCCTGTGTGGCATGCTAAGATGCAAATGATCAAGGCTTCTGTTGAAAAGCAAAGTCTTGTGGTGATGATCAAAGCACGGCCTTTGTGGCGTAGCTTTGTGTAACGTTTACCTCGCGTGTTTCACACCAGGTATGAACCAAAAACGGGAGACGGACCTCAGGGAGGGCCTGCGTTTCCTCCTAGCTAGAAGTGGCGTCAGTGGTTTTACACGCCCTGACGAGTTTGACTTATGTGGTTGTTGCTGTTGCGAGGCGCCTCGGATTGATCGGTCGTTCTCGAACCGATGGAGTCATTTAGTTGGCTCGCTTACGCCCCAAAGGGCGGCGAAACGTAGTGCTCAGGCATTTTTAATCCACTCCGTGTGGACCGGCCCTGACGATCCAAGGGTCGATGCGTTCTGATCCTGAGACTCGGGCTAGGCAGTCTCGAATCGGTTGAGGACTATCTTTTGCCTCGGTTCATAGACGGAAATCCAATTTCCAAATACGTGACTTTGCGGTTTTATTTGTAAAACCTATATATGGCGACATAGTGGCATGGGACGCTCATGTCGCCTATGATTGATACTTATGATTTGAAGTTGTTTTATGCACTATGCACTTATAATAGTATCAAACGACTTGTTTTAACCGTATCAAGCATTCTTTGGCTGTTATAAGGGAAAACCCTATCCCCCGGCTTGCGTTTGCATTGTGTGATAGGACCTGGGTCTTATAACAGCTTCATTTTTCTTTATTTAGCATTGCGCTGTTTGTTTCATGCACTGGTATTCTTGGGAGGAAACCCGTTCCGTGTTATACGGCGTGGTCCCTTGATTTACCTAACTTTAGAAATAAAGAATAATAACTGTTTTAGTTCTCACACCAGTCACATGACTGACCTGGAGTTTATTGTTTTAACCTAAACTCTGGGTGCCCCTATTTTGACACGGGCAGCTAGTAGTTTTGGTTTTGCAGATTTATATTCACAGGATCCTGGTTTACAGCTGGAACGATATCCGGAAAGCTTTGTACCCGTATATCTCTTCTAGTTGTGTATTGTATTATTTTCCGCTGCTATGTATTTAAATGTAATTTAAATCTCTGATATTTCTGTGTAATATTCATTTATACTCTGTATATTCTTGTAATCTGATGCGTTGTTGTAATATACAATGAAATGTTCTTCTGTATGCGTTCTGTTTTGTCGTGTTCTCAAACGATAGGGCGTTTCGAACGGCCTGAATCGGTTTAGCGACTGGTTCGGACCGAGCGAAATTCCTTGCCGTCACATTTGGTATCAGAGCTTTGGTTTACAAAGCAGAGAACAAGACACGTTAGAAACATACGAAAGAATTCATCAGATATTGGATTAGTAATATCCAATTAGAATGACTCGTTAGAGATGGGATCAGTAGTATCCTAGAACGAGTGTGAAGAGTATATTTTTGAAAGTGAAAACAAATTTTTGTTTTGAAAATTTAAATCAATTATTCGTATCTGATTATTTATTTGTATTGATGTGGACAATCCAGTATATATAGATTTTGCGTATACGTCTGATCCGCGTGTATTTGAAATTTTAATATACTGGATAGATATAGAATCACACTCTAGTCGCCCGGAGATAATTTTGGTAATGCGGCCGCATTATCAATATTTATATTCGTGTTTCGAAGGTGTGATATCTATATATTTCCTATTGACTGGTGTGAGAACCAAAATTAGATAGGGCTTATTGTTGTGATTTGGCATCAAAAATCTGATTTTTGTATATGTATCAAAATATGAATTTGAAACTCTAATTCAACTAATTGATTGATGTTTGTGTTGTTTGTTTATTTGTTTGCTAATTTTTAGCCATTTAGCCTAACAGAACCAAATATTGAATTATATCGAAGATTGGTTGCGTTTGCTTGCATATACATATATATCATTGAACAGGTCATAGCAAGGAGGCTAGAGCAGAGAATAAAATTTGTTTGCCCGACAAATAGGTACATGTTTACTACATAATTTCCTGTTTTGTTTGGGTGATGATGATTTTGTGAGCCTATTGGCTAGCCGCTTGGCTTTTTCTTTTTCTTTTTGAGATCTGAAGGACCGGGGAAGCTATTTGAAATTCCCCGATGCTCCCGGTGCAGGGGAGGTTATGGCGAAATTTTTCAAAAATTTAGGGTGTTAGCCAATTTTTTTGAAATTTTGAAAATTCTCAGAAACTAAAGAGTTGGAGAATGGAAGCCAGATCGAACGTAGAGCTGAATAATCAAACCACTTTCGACTTTGTTCCTTTTCGGGGACGAAAAGTTTTAAGTGGGGGAGATTGTAACAACCCGTAAAATCTGGGCCAGTTTAAAATTTTTATTTTGGCCATTTTAGCGAATTTTGATTATTTAAAATGAATTATTTTAAATAATATCGACGAGAAATTTATTTTGAATATAATTCGAACGTATATATTATACGCGTCGTCGTTAGAATATAAATATTTATATATAATTATAAATAGAATTGAAAATGGCGCGGTAGTTCGATAATTCGATTTCAAACTTCAATTGAATGTATCGGGTGCAAAACAATCCGGATTTTAGTGAAACCAAAAATAATGGAATCTAATAGTGAATATCTTTCCAACGAATCCGAAAAATCAAGATTTCATATCGGGAATCAAAAGATATGTCCAGTTGAAAATTCTGAATAGTCGCTATGGAATTCAGGCCCTTAAAAATGGACATTTTGCAAACGACCTCGGATTTCGACGAAACCAGTTTTGTTGGGTCCGGGATGTAAAGTTATTGCTAGGTTTCAAATTTCATAATTTTTCGAATCAATATGTGAGCGTGGCAAAGGAAAACGCGTTTGACCAGTTTCAGTTGATTTTAATCGACTGGAAATTGGCCATTTTTCAAACGATCTCAGAATTTGACGAAACTAGTTTTGTTAGGACCGTATCGTCAATACGAAGCTAGAAAATATTTTTCTGGAATTTTTCTAGTTAGTATGTGACCCCGGTAATTTGAAATGTACGTTTAAAATTCAATATAGTGATTTAAATGAAAATTCAAAAGAAAACCGATGGTAACGATCAAACCAGCTTGCGAAACATATCCCATTGTGTTCGGAATGGGGGTAAAACGCTATGGGCGACAGGCGGTGGGCCTCGTTTCGAGGTCGTGGGTAAAAGTCAACTATATGCAATAAAATTGAATAATTAAAAAAAAAAAAAAAAAAAAATATATATCCTTCTATATACCCAGGCCCCCCCCCCCGTTGAAATCATTCTCAAAAAAAAAAAAAAAATATAAAAAAAAGAAAAAAAAAAAACGCTCGTCGCCATCGTCTGGGAGGCCACCACCGCCGCGCGCTCCTCCCCTGGGGACAGCCGCACCTTCCCCCTCCTCTTCCCCCTCCATCCGCCGCCCTATCCTCCTCTCCTCTGCCGTTCCAGATCGCGAGCACCCAAATCCCTAAACCGAACCCTCCGCCGCATCTGAAGCCCTCCGCGCCGCCCCTGCCGACCGCCGCCACTCCGGAGCCACCAGCGCCCCCCTAAGCCTGCTGCCGACAGCGAACACCCCCCCCCTTTTTGTAAGTTTTTTTATTTTATTAGCTCTGTTATTTTTTTTTAGATTTTGAAACTGTAGTTTTAAAAACATGTTTGAAACTGATTTTTATTTAAGTTTGAAACTGATTTTTATTTAAGTTTGAAACTGATTTTTTATTTTAAAAGTTTAAAAACTGAATTTATTTTAAAAGTTTAAAAACTGAATTTGTTTCAAAAGTTTTAAATTAAAAATAGAAGGAGGTTAGAAATTTTCAAAATAAAAATGTGATTTTTATGTATTGAATAGCGAGTTAAAAATGTGATTTTTGGGTATTGAAGTCGAGATAAAAATCATATTTTTATATATAGAAAGTCGAGATAAAAATCATATTTTTATATATAGAAAGTCGAGATAAAAATCATATTTTTTATATATAGAAAGTCGAGATAAAAATCATATTTTTATATATAGAAAGTCGAGATAAAAATCAAATTTTTATATATTGAACTTTGAACTAAAAATTCGATTTTTATTTATTGAACTTCGAACTAAAAATTCGATTTTTATTTATTGAACTTCGAACTAAAAATTCGATTTTTATTTATTGAACTTCGAACTAAAAATTCGATTTTTATTTATTGAACTTCGAACTAAAAATTCGATTTTTATTTATTGAACTTCGAACTAAAAATTCGATTTTTATTTATTGAACTTCGAACTAAAAATTCGATTTTTATTTATTGAACTTCGAACTAAAAATTCGATTTTTATTTATTGAACTTTGAACTAAAAATTCGATTTTTATTTATTGAACTTCGAACTAAAAATTCGATTTTTATTTATTGAACTTCGAACTAAAAATTCGATTTTTATTTATTGAACTTTGAAGTAAAAATTCGATTTTTATATATATAGTGACTACGGGCAACGAAGATGACGAAGAGGCGATAACGAGGAAGACTTCTGCAAAAGAAGAGCCGTGGAGCTAGGATAGCTATAAGTGAGAATTTCTCACCTTTCAATTTATTTTCTAGTTATATATATATATACTAGGATGCAGACGGTGCTTATTAGAAGCACCCGACACCCGTCCACAGACCATGGACTTGTTTGTTTGACTGTTTGGTGATTGATTGCGATATTGGTTTGAATGTGATTTGTGGTGTGAAAAATCGAATCGATAAATTGGTTAGGATTAGACGTGCGCCGTTATAAGGCGAAGGAGTAAGGCTAGGTTAGACCCTTACTCCAAGTTTTGTGGTTTGCAAAATGAAATTGATTTGATTGATGTGTGAATGGCGTGGGCCTTCACTAGTCCGGGGATAAGGCTAGGCCTCGTCCCGTTTCTAGTATCGTGCCGTTATGCCGCCGAAATTTTCTAAAATATGTTAGAAAAATAAAAATATCATTTTATTTAAAGAATGAACTGAAGAGAAATTCATATGTTGAAATAAAATGTTTTGTCGTTAAAAATATAAATTTTAACGTGAATGTGAATAAATAAAATATTCATTTGCAAACCAGATGGTTTGTTTATGTACACTTATTTGAAGGACATTGATTGGGTCGATAAATTTTACACATCGCCTAACTGCACAAATAAAATATGTGTTTGATTGTTTGAAACCCCACACGGGTGTTAGGATGAAATTTGAAGTTCACTCATCCTGATTGATTAAATATGTCGATCGATAGATTGACAAGCTGCTATAAGCGTTAAATGTCTATATTTGATGCTTATACAGTGTAGTGCACTTTGGTTGATGGTTGATTATTCATCGTTGTTGATATATACATGTGTTGTAGAAAATCCATATAATTAACATTATATGGTAATTGATTGGGCCTCATTCCAGTTTCGAAAAAAAAAAGAAATATTTGAAATAGAAATATTTGAAATAGAAATATTTGAAATAGAATATTTGAAAATAGAAATATGTGAAGCCGTGAGGATTAGATTGACGCCATTTAGACGTGAACGATATTTATATCGATTTTATTCATTTTAAAATGAATATTGAAAACGATTTCGAAATCGAATATTTTGAAATGAATTGAATTGAAAACGATTTCGAAATGAATTGAATTGAAAACGATTTCGAAATGAAATGAATATTGAAAACGATTTCGAAATCGAATATTTTGAAATGAATTGAATTGAAAACGATTTCGAAATGAATTGAATTGAAAACGATTTCGAAATGAATTGAATTGAAAACGATTTCGAAATGAATTAAATTGAAAACGATTTCGAAATGAATTGAATTGAAAACGATTTCGAAATGAAATGAATATTGAAAACGATTTCGAAATCGAATATTTTGAAATGAATTGAATTGAAAACGATTTCGAAATGAATTGAATTGAAAACGATTTCGAAATGAATTGAATTGAAAACGATTTCGAAATGAATTGAATTGAAAACGATTTCGAAATGAATTGAATTGAAAACGATTTCGAAATGAATTGAATTGAAAACGATTTCGAAATGAATTGAATTGAAAACGATTTCGAAATGAATTGAATTGAAAACGATTTCGAAATGAATTGAATTGAAAACGATTTCGAAATGAATTGAATTGAAAACGATTTCGAAATGAATTGAATTGAAAACGATTTCGAAATGAATTGAATTGAAAACGATTTCGAAATGAATTGAATTGAAAACGATTTCGAAATGAATTGAATTGAAAACGAATTCGAATTGAATTGAAAGCGAAGTGAAATAAATTCAAATTGAATTGAAGTTTGAATTGAATAGAAATGAATTTTAAAACGAATTTATAAAGAATAATTCAATTTTGATTTGAATTGAAATGGAAGTTGAAAATGTTTTTGAAACGAATTCAAAACTATTTATATAATTCGTTTTAAATAGAAATCGACGAAATATATATTATATATATTATATATATAATATAATGGCCTGAATAGAACGCGCCGCGCCGCGGCAGTTCGCGAATTTCGACCATTTATTTCAAACGGACATTACGGGAGATCCGACCGTCGGATTCTCCTAAAACCGGAACCGTTGGGTTCGTATCGAAAAGAGCTTTCTAATGAAAATTAGAAATTTGAAATCTAACGGTTGGATTTGGAATTATGTCCAAATCAAATTCGAAAAAGGTCGCTGTAAGTGCAGTTCGATGGCCATTGATGGAAATCGACTGTACGGGCCTTGATAAAATTATTAAAAATAGTAATAATTTGAGTAAAATCATAAGAAATGATTTAGAAAGAATTGGGATGAAAAACTCCCTATTTGAAAAGATAAAAATAGATTTTTATCGAAATGAACTAGTTTTGAACTAGAATTATAATTCTATTTATTTTTAAATAAATAAATTGAATTTAAAAAGGGTTTTGAAAATAACCAAAATTTCCAAATGATTTAATTGGAATTGAATATCGAATGTGATTTGGGTTTGTCGTGAATGGTGTCTTCACTAACACTGTTCTTGAACCCAGTTGAGAAAAGATTAAATCTTTTTATTTAGATTTAATGAAGTGTACCAATTAAATGATATTTAATTGGAATTGAATTGGTATTGATGTTTGGGTTTATCGTGAACAGTGTTTTAAATAACACTTGTTCTTTAACCCGATAATTAATGGAATGTGATTTTGGGTTTATCGTGAATCGTGTTTTAAATGACACTGATTCTTTAACCCAGATAAGGATTAAAACTAAGTGGAGTTTTAATGAATCTTTAATTAGATTGAAAAGATCGAGAATGGAGTATCACCAGTTTTGCTCCAGGCGATAGTTAAATCTTTAATCAGATTTGAACGTGAAATTTAGAAACTAACTGTCGGTTAGCCAAGCAGAATGGTTTTCTGGATATTGATCTGATGTTGGTTTCGGCCTTCGGGGTTAATATTTGGGGAATTATTCTCTTGATTAATTTACGGTTAGTGACTGATGAATTGGAATGAGGCGTATGTTGTGTTTGTGTAACACTTATTTAAAATATACGCGAGTTATTCGGAAAGACCGGGTTTATCCCATTCTGAATAACTGATACGACGATAAGTCGAAGATGAAGACGATGGTCGAAGACCGGAGGTCTTCACGTCGTTTGGGTGATAACTGATGATCTTGATTGGGCTGTACACCCAAGAAGATGGAAACAGTTAGTGATCGTCCAGACGTACTTGGAGATCGATGGATATGCGGGGTACTAGGTGCCTCCGGTTTCGTTCAGACCCAGAACGGACTTGTAAATGGACTGTGTGTCTGACATCGGATTTCATTCTGTGTGACTGATATCGGTGGCATAGGATGGTTTGCCTGTGTGGCATGCTAAGATGCAAATGATCAAGGCTTCTGTTGAAAAGCAAAGTCTTGTGGTGATGATCAAAGCACGGCCTTTGTGGCGTAGCTTTGTGTAACGTTTACCTCGCGTGTTTCACACCAGGTATGAACCAAAAACGGGAGACGGACCTCAGGGAGGGCCTGCGTTTCCTCCTAGCTAGAAGTGGCGTCAGTGGTTTTACACGCCCTGACGAGTTTGACTTATGTGGTTGTTGCTGTTGCGAGGCGCCTCGGATTGATCGGTCGTTCTCGAACCGATGGAGTCATTTAGTTGGCTCGCTTACGCCCCAAAGGGCGGCGAAACGTAGTGCTCAGGCATTTTTAATCCACTCCGTGTGGACCGGCCCTGACGATCCAAGGGTCGATGCGTTCTGATCCTGAGACTCGGGCTAGGCAGTCTCGAATCGGTTGAGGACTATCTTTTGCCTCGGTTCATAGACGGAAATCCAATTTCCAAATACGTGACTTTGCGGTTTTATTTGTAAAACCTATATATGGCGACATAGTGGCATGGGACGCTCATGTCGCCTATGATTGATACTTATGATTTGAAGTTGTTTTATGCACTATGCACTTATAATAGTATCAAACGACTTGTTTTAACCGTATCAAGCATTCTTTGGCTGTTATAAGGGAAAACCCTATCCCCCGGCTTGCGTTTGCATTGTGTGATAGGACCTGGGTCTTATAACAGCTTCATTTTTCTTTATTTAGCATTGCGCTGTTTGTTTCATGCACTGGTATTCTTGGGAGGAAACCCGTTCCGTGTTATACGGCGTGGTCCCTTGATTTACCTAACTTTAGAAATAAAGAATAATAACTGTTTTAGTTCTCACACCAGTCACATGACTGACCTGGAGTTTATTGTTTTAACCTAAACTCTGGGTGCCCCTATTTTGACACGGGCAGCTAGTAGTTTTGGTTTTGCAGATTTATATTCACAGGATCCTGGTTTACAGCTGGAACGATATCCGGAAAGCTTTGTACCCGTATATCTCTTCTAGTTGTGTATTGTATTATTTTCCGCTGCTATGTATTTAAATGTAATTTAAATCTCTGATATTTCTGTGTAATATTCATTTATACTCTGTATATTCTTGTAATCTGATGCGTTGTTGTAATATACAATGAAATGTTCTTCTGTATGCGTTCTGTTTTGTCGTGTTCTCAAACGATAGGGCGTTTCGAACGGCCTGAATCGGTTTAGCGACTGGTTCGGACCGAGCGAAATTCCTTGCCGTCACAATCACATTCCACTTCGATGGTGTAATTATCATTCATGTTTTTTGCTTTTATCATCTGCAGTAGACTTTATTTTCTCTTTTCTTTAGTTAATAATATAATTTGACTTGAATATTCTGCCAATAGATAATTCTGCATTTATTATCAGGACAATTCCTTGACTTGCTTCTTTAATTTCTAAGTATTTGTTCTTTTCTGCACAATTGGTATAAGCTTGATCCATTCTTAACAGAACCAAGCACATCGTTGGTGCACACTCACCATGCGTTAATTATGCTCTTAAATTCAACTATGATCTACGTTGCCCAGTACTACAATCACGCAATGGAAACAATCTTTTCTTATCAGATTTGAACATGTAATTATTAGTAGTAAGAAATTGCAATTCATTTCCCTGTTTCTGAATGTCAAATTATGCTTTCTAGTTTTAACAAATTCTAGACCCAGGTCTGCATGAAGTCTAACTATACTTTAGTATACTTTTACTATTAGTATGACTATATTTTACAGCAAGGAGTTTCTACATTTTTCTATTAGTTTTAACAGCCTTACCTACCCTCTTTTTAGAACAATTTAATGTTACAGTCTTTAGAGCTTGGCTGTTTATCTACAAGGTACCTAATTATTATAGTTAACGTCAACGGGTGTCTATATTTATGGCACATGTAATTCTTTTTTCTGTACTTAGGGGACTTACTTTGCTTTTTTCCCTACATAATTTGTTTGTATGGTAATCAATTTCAATGAATATAGTTTTACTCTCAATAAAAAATAAATTCAATGCATGTTACGTGCCGTGGTCATAGATAGGTTAAAATGATTGGATTAATAAAATAAATAACTAACAATCAACCTCTGCAGCAAACAATCACAGTAGAACTAGAAAATGCAAATGTGGAGAATGCAAACACTTCCGCAGTAACGTTCAGCGGTTTAACTTGAAACTAACAAGTGGTGCTGTAGCGCTAAATAAAACTGAAAATCATTACTATATTAAGTTAACATCATATTTGTGTAATATACGTTTGCTTGTAATTTCTTAAATTGTGAAAATAAATGCTGTTTTAATTTACCTTTCAACCGTTTCCATAAGTTGTAATCTATGATAGTAAATGCTAGGTTTCTCAACCGAATACTGGTTAAATACTTGTCAATATGTTAGTGTACTTTCTTTAAGAAGCTATGTAACTTGAAAATGTTAATAGAGCATTGATTCATGTAGTTAAAGATGACAAGGACTTGACTCGATTAGGAACGGGTCTGTCTAATACACGGATGATTGGTCTTTTTATCTCAAAATGAAAACATATTAGAGTCGACTTAAATGCAATATTTAAGATAAACAAACAAATTCAGCATGCTTCGATGATAATATATCAGTCAATATTGACATCTTGTTTGATTTGTGCCATCAAACTAAGTGTACAAAATGCAAATAAAAAAGGCTAGCAGCCCACTAATAGATTTTTCTTCCCCTTTTTCTCCCTTTCCCTTGTAAATATACTCAAGTTTGAAGTCTAACTATATTTGAAACCTTTTCCTTTATAAAAATATAATTATGTCTCAAATATACTTCCATTTAAATTGTGTTTATTATTAGTATGTAATTAATTTTTTGTGTTCTGCATACAACATAAGTCAATCGTTCTGTTATTGAAATAAGCAGAAAATAAAGACACTTTTCTTTAAAACTGATACAGATACCAATGGAACAGATTTCGAGCTAAGCTTCTCTTTCATTTTGTTATCATTGTTTATGTATTCCTATGTAGTTTTTTCAGTAATTTGCCTTGATATATTACTAAGCGACATTTCATATTAATCAATTCGCAAGGTTGGCTTCAATTCCTTTACTATTTTTGTTCAAGCTTATATATAATTTTGTGAAGCATGATCATTTTTAATTGGCTAACCATTATAAGATAGCATGGTAATTCATTCATAACATTTACTAGACCAAGTAAAAATATGTTAAGCATTATCCTGATGTTCAGACAAATTGTTAGAAAATGGGTGACATATAAAATGCTTGATCAAAAATAATCCTCCTTCCTGTGGCATAAGTTCACAAATTTGGTACAAATGATTCATTTTTTATCATTCAGACCATATATGCAAGACCTACAAACAACTTTTTTATGCTAACTTTTAAGCGTCAACAATTAAGCGAAGCGTCCCTACAACAACTGGTTTCACTTTTTTAAGTAAAATAAGTGCATCGTTTCAAAAGGATTAATGATTGAACTTTTTAAAAGTAATTCTTGCCGTGTCAAATTTCATTAATAGCCACACATATATGATAATAAAGACCATTAGTTACGATTTTCTCATTTATACCGTACGTATGCACTTGCGTAGGCTTGTCCCAAATTTTTATACACATTATTCATATGCTTTTTTCCGAAAGGACAAAATCTTTCCTATAATCTCTATGAATTTTAATCTTAAGCTTAAGCCAAACACAAGCCAAGCCATGCCATCAATAGATATAAAATAATCAGAGAACTTAACCAACTGATATGGGATAGAGTCAATAAATTCCTAATTATCTTTAACTCAATTTTTGACTCCTCAATCCATTATCATTCCTCCCTTTTTTAGGTATAGTTAAGATCCTATTATATTCTGGAAAATAGAAATCAGGAAAATTTGTTTGGTTACGTAAAATTATTATATTCAGTTATTCACAGGATCCATAACTATACAATGGAGATGAAGTTTATAGATTTTGTAACATAGATACATACATCGAGAAGTGCATTTGACCTTTTCTATATGAATATGATTATATAATGTTAATTTTAATGAACTGTCTAGTAAAATAAAAAATAATACAAGTAATATACGGGACTTCAAACAATATAACTTCATACACAAATACACATAGTTGAATTTGCAGCTTATAAAAACAATATTGTTTACATAATAAATTTTAAGGTTTCTCTTTTCCAAAGAAAATATTAGTTTGAAAAAATATGCCTTCATCTATATCTATCTTCTCAGCTCAATGTGTCTAATGAGTGTCCACACAAAATTGGATAGACCTCCATTTTAACAATATCTGTGTTTTAGGGGACTATGAAAACAAAAAAGAAGTTTTTCTGGCGTTTAAAAAAGTATGAAAATGATGATTATTAACATATAAGTACAATGCTTTTGACATGTGATTCTTATATGACATATCTTAAGCATTATATTAAAAAAAATTAACTATATTGTATGTGAACTGATAGTTACCCAGAAAACACTTTTGGCCTGGAAGATATCCACTAATGTTGTTGATCTTGCAGAGAAACAAAGCACTTGAAAAGAGAGGCAAAAAATATATTGAAGGAGAACTGAGTATTTTTTATAAGATACTTGCAAAATTATGAGCTTATACAAATTCTCAGCTTCAAAGTTGATAAGTCAGTCTACCAATAATTTAATTACTAGAATGTTCAGTGAATAATGTAGTGTACAACATGGCGAAAGACTTGCTAAAATAATATTGAAAACCATGAGCTAATCAATCTAAGTTATGTTGGGTAATATGAAAATGAGTAACAGACAAACTAAAAAGAAAATACTGAAGAGGTAGTTACGGCGCTGTCACTTTCGATAGGAGAAAAACCGCCAAGACATGATGAATGGTACCAAGCTTGGTTAAGAAACCTCTCTAAAAAAAGAAAACATTCTTATCTATTTGATAGTCACAAATTCTGAAATTTATTTAGCTTTATTCATACAAATATTTGTATTTGCACCAACAAAAGTATAATGCACATGACTCTTCCTCAGTGAAGGTGTTACATGTCCATGAAACATCCTTAGAGAACATCCTCACTATATTCAAAAGGTATGAAGCTAGTGAGTCATTTAACAATGATAGTACCAGCACCTAGTTCAAAAATGCATCCTTTTAAGATTAACAGATAAATAACAATTCCTTGCGTACTGACACTAGTTGAATGTTGGTCTTTTTCTAGCCACTGTCCATTGAAGCATTCGGTCAATAAAAAATGCACAGTCTCCTAAAGTCTATTACTTTACTTTGGCTGGTACCATTCACAACATTGCTATTTAGTGTTAATTATCATTAAACGCGGACCAAAGAATAGTAGTCTAACTTCTTTTCGTCAATTTAATTATGTATACCATGTAAAAAAAAGAAACAGCCCGAATAAATTCATAATTGAAAGTGGTATGAAATAATTTTAGTGACAACATTAATTACCACTGGAGCAACTAGGAAACTGAAAAATAACAATCAATGAAGCCATTGATTGACATTTCATCTTATTTCTGTCTGGCAGAGCATACTTTAATTGATTGACTTTAATTCCGTATGATGAAATGCCACAGATTAGAAAAAGTGCAGGTATGCTATGTCTGGCTGCATTCTTTAACTGGGATGAGCGTACGAAATTAAAGTCAATCAATGAAGCTTGCTCGGCATGCATGCTTACGGATGAAATGTCAATGATGAGTTAAAAAAAAAAAAAAAATTATGCAGGTAACAATATGTAGCCTTTCCATACAGTGAATTCTTTGTTTTCAGGTTTCACTTACTGACAACATAATGAGTAAGAAGCTAATTTTTCCAGCAAACAAATACCCTAGCAAGCTTTCTGTTTTTTCTTGCAACTTTTTATGATATTGTCTCGTCTCTAAAATTCTCTAGGTTTTCATCACTTTAAGTTCTCTTCTCAATGCCATTAATTCTCTAATTTTGGCACAAGATACAGAATTAACTAACAACAATTTTAATTGCAAATTTTATAATAGCAACTGCAAAGTACTGCTACACGCATGTAGTTGACATACTTTTAGTATCTTCATCTACAAAATTAGACATAAAATAAAAGAACAGTATGAGTCAAAATTAATATTATTTTCGAAAATCAAACCATTGATGCAAATCCATAACAAAAACATTAACACAACGAGGAATTGAGTTTAAGCAAACTAGACAGTAAAAAGTTTATGACAGGAAAATCGCAAACCTAGAGAATATAGCTGTTCAATCGAGTCGATGGACCATGGCAGCGAAGAATACTCTTAGAACAAATCGAGCGATGGGATTATTTAGTGCTGAAGAGAAGGTGCGCGATTCAAGGAGAGGTGCGCGACTGAAGAGGAGTTGAGGTCAGAAATTTTAGAAGATGGGAGATAAATTAGTCGGTAGTGGAGGTAATTTTTGAGAAGTAGCGATTTTGTTTTGGAGGCAGTATAATTACGCCTGCATTTGAGTGATCGCCGTCCAATTTTAGATTAGCCCTTAATCCTTTTACCGCGGAGATTTACTTTTCACATTAATGTCGGTTTGTTCTGACCAAGTAAACCACAGTAGAGGCTAATTACATTTCTGCCTTAAGCCATAACATCGGGGCAGATATTTTTGTCTCCTTTAATATTTAATAAAGGCTGATACGATTTCAGCCTCTAATAGACTGTCATTAGAGGCCATGATATTTTTTAGCCTCTAACTCAATGCCCCTAATACGGTGAAAATTGGTAGTGCCATCTTATCTTCTGATAGTGACTATATCCAAGGCAAATGCAAGTTTCATAATAGAGGTAGCAGTATACATAAAACTTTATACACTATGATTCGATCTTACATTGTCTGATGTTGACTTCCTCAAGGTGCACTCCATGTTATTCTTTCCTCTAAGAAATAGGACCATTTCATAATACTTTCTCATTCTCATTACCAATAATTTAATCAAGAAAAAACCATTTGCTCGAGTATAAATTTAATAGCAATTAATATTCCAAATTAGAGCTGATATCGGTTCTGAAAGGAATTAAATCACATGTACCCAATATCCCCTATGTCATGTAATTTGCTCTCGTTCTGAGATGGATGTAAAAATGTTGAAGACCAAACATACAGGTGTTTCCATCTTATCTGACGCTAATGTGTCACAGTAATCTCAGTCATTCATTCAATAGCGTTAATCAACCAAATGTGGCCGATTTCATCAACTCATCGAATTTGAAATAAGGAGACAATGATTTGATGTAAACATACACTAAAAGTGGTCACGTCCCATTTCTTGCTAATTGTGATATTTACGTTTTCTTAATGAATCATCAATGTAATTTTGTTTATTCTTAATGAATGGATGAAAGAATGGGCATCATTAATTTTTCTTTTTCTAATCCATTTTGTTTCACAAGGTCTGCCTAAAAACTTGTTTTCTTTTTTTTTTTTTTTTTTTTTTTTTTTGGGCTAAAGTTTGAGTAAACTATACAAAATAGTGTTGTATATATCTTTCGGTATGAAGAATGTTTAGGTATCAGATGCACTTATTTGTTCCAATTATAAAAGTGTATTGCAGAAGAATTTGTGATAATTCCATGTACCCACTAATTTGCTCAAAAGGCAGGAAGGTGAATATCTTGTAAAGGAGAACAACATTATTATTATCGTGTCTCCTATCGATCAAACTTTGAGTAAACTCACTGCTGAAAACTTCAACTGGGAAATTATCCATCAACACTGAAAGCAAGAACAAAATACTTGTAAACATATTTGTTCAGTTGATATACATTTGTTAATATAGTCTGATTATGACAATACACCTTTGCACATTGCAGACAGTTCTATACTAGCATTCAGATTGAGATCAGTACATTCTTTTGACAAATCGTCCAAAAAAAAAACCCTGATCCAAATATTCTACTTTGCAAAAGCTTCAAGAGCTCGATCAATTCATCTTCAAGCTCAAACGCGGATGGTTCCAAGACGATTGACTGTGATTATCCTTTCTATTTCTATGTTCAATACCATCAAATTTGTCCTTTGTAGTATCATTATGATTAGAAGAAAAAGAATCAGAACTTGTATTTGATGCCATTTTCGACGATTTGCTCTTTGTTGTACTGCTTCCCATGCCTAATGTCAGCTCTAATTTAATTTCTTCACTGTACTCTTCGCTGTGTTTCATGTTTCCCATTAGTGTTTTTTGAGTCTTGTAGAGCCTGTGAAGTTCATAAACCTACATGGATCATTTTAAATGAAGTTAAGAATGCAAATTATAAAGTAAATAATGCTATTGAGAAGCAGTGTAATTTTGTACCTGATTTCTGAAGATTTCCTCTTGCTTTAGAATTGCTTGTTTCATATCTGTTCTGTCATTTTTCTTGTCTAGTTTGTCCATTTATGCGTATGAGTCTCCCTTGTTTAAGAGCCTCAAAGCTTTATACTTATCACGTACGTATAATACTTGCAATAATACTTGCAGAATTTTTGTATCGATAAGAACGAGTTTTTTGTTATGAAAAAGAAGCTCTCCTTTGAGAAATTATATGGATAAGGAGAAGTTGAATTGCAATGAGGAATTTATAATCTTAATTTGCAAGGATAAAGCTTCAAGATTCTCTATTAGTACAGGGCTAATATACAAATATATAAAGAAACGCTATTACTACATTAATACATGACCCACTAACTACTATTTAGCATAAATAATTATACATGACGTTTTAGCTAATAGTTTAATATCATATCTAATCAACATAGTTGAAAATTCAAAGCGAGAAAACGACGTATGTGATTCATATCATCAGTAACAGTTTGTACTTTAATGTTTTTCATATTAAAGGTTATGGTACGTAAACAGAATTTCATGAATAATGCACATAAATGTGTAGTTTATCTTCCACTTTTACTATTTTTTATTTTCTTGTGCAGTACATTTGAGATGTCATTAGGTGAAAAGACAAAAATCTAGAACAAAATAATGGAATCTTCACAAGCTATAATTAAAATGTGACATTTTGATTAACAATTAACACTAATTAATAAGGGGAATAGTTGAGCAACCAGCTAGGTCAAGTGAGTCACATGTGTTAAGAAAAATCTATGACGATAACAAGCTGGCCCAGGCATTAATTATACAATTGTATTGTGTTTGTGTCCATGTACAGAGCCCTTATCGTATGGTTATTATACTTTAATCACTACTTTATGTTTAAATAGTAGACTTTGAAAATGGCCCCAACATGCGTATATCATAGTAGTTTTTTTTATTGCCTTTAATATTTTTTTTAGTACTCTTGCACATCTCAATGTCTTTATTCTTGTCACTTAATAAAGTGATTAATTGGCATAAGCAATTGCTAGAAAGTTATGTATTGATGCTTCCTAACTAACTAAATTTCCATTGATTAATAATCTAGTAGGTCAAAGGTAGCAAACCATGAGAGAAACATCAATGGTTTAAATCCCTTAATTGTTGATGAACCTCGAAGAGTATAAAATGGATGTTTTTGATTTGAACGAGAAGTTAGAAAAGTGATATTTGTTGCAGAAGGAATTACACGGATGCAATGGAGAGGAAAATGTGTTTGTTTTTATTTCTAAAGAACGAAATACTTGATGTTTGTACAAAGGATACACGGGTATACATACAACGCGATATACATCTAAGTAGGCCAGGCCTATAAGCACATAATAGAAAATATATGTTGCGCTATTGTACTTTACTTTCTGTTATCCCCCTCAACCACAACCGAGGGTTAAAGTTTGAATAAAGAAATCATAAAAATGGTGGCGACATGGCTTCAATCAGTTTGAAATACTCCATGAATCTTAAATCGAGAGAGAAAGGAGTCAAGCAGAAGGTTGAAGCAGCCCCCGATACCTCTAATCTAGAACATACATGAGTGCGTCGGATCTGTTGCAAGGATTTTCTTCGTCGACATTTATCGGAGTTTCAGCCGATTGAAGTTTTCTATGTATATCGGCTTTTTGCTAAGAGGAAGGTATATATCCAAATTTAATTTCGCCTTGCATGACTTTTTCTCGAATGAAATTCAAATCAAGTTCTATGTGTTTGGTTTTGAGTGGAGGACTGGATTTGTTGTTAATGAGATATCACTAGTATTATCACACCATATTGTTGCACCTTTGTCTTTGTTGAGTCTAAGTTTAGATAATAATGAGTTTATCCACATAATCTCTGATGTAGTACTTGTCAAGGTTCTAAACATGGCTTCTGTACTAGATCTTCTTATAGTATTATGCTTCTTAGTACACCATGAAACCGGATTTTTGCCTAAAAATATGCAGTAGCCTGATGTGGATTTCCTACAGTCTAGATTTGTCCATCAGTCTGCATTAGAGTATGCGTTAATGTTGAGTGTTTTGCTGTACTTCAGTATGAGACCCTGATGATTTATAGTTCCTTTCAAATATCTAAGTATCATTTTCACAGCTTTCCAATGTAGATCCAAAAGATTTTGCATGTATTGACTTACTTTATTTACACTGTATGTTATGTCTGGTTTGGTAATAGTAGCATATTGAAGTGCACTCATTATGCTTCTGTAAAGTTTTCCATCTTGTATATCTTCTCCTGTTACTTTTGATAGTTGTGGACTAGTGATCATTGGAGTTTGTAGGGTGTTTGTTTGATTCATTTGCTCTAACTAGCAGCTCTTTGATATATTTAGTCGTATTCGGATGAATTTCAGTGTTAGCTCTCCTTTCCACTTCAATCATCATGTGAAGTTGATTTGCATTATCCTTGGTGGCTATATTCTGATCGGTATCACTTGTTGCATTGCTGTTAGTGGCTTAATTATCTTGATTTTCATGACTAATTTGTTGCCATTGAGTGGTGCAGTCAGTATTGGTAGGTGAACGTTGCTGCTCTTGACCTGGTCCATCCATGGGCGTAGTGTCTTAAGGGCCATCTTCACTGCCGATCTATCTCTGCTAATGTAACACCCCACGTCCATTAATGTCACTCACAAAGGGAATGCATTAACTTCTATGGAGGTTTTAGGTGAATATAGGACAGTAAAATTTCAACAAGACAGATATAAAATAGTACTTGGAAATTTAAAAACTTAATTTCAATTGCAGCAGAAGTCAAAACATGTTTGATTACATCATAACACCATAATCAAAGTCAAGTACAATATCTATCTTGATAAAACAAGTACATAATCCCATTACATAAATAGCCATTAAAAAGAAAGATAACAAGCTGGACTTTACTTCAGCAGTCCAAGCTTTCCAAGAGATAAGCAATCCAATCAGACTTCACTGGAACTTGGCCCAACCCGAGGACCTGAAGGGAGAAAAAGATGAAAAAGAGGGGGGGGGGTCAGACATAAAGTCTGGCGAGTATGATAATTCTACAATACTATTATCAAAATAACTGGACTAAGGCATAAGCTGGAAAACAAGGAAATGTCTATGAAAGAGCAAATTAAGGACATAGACAATCGCCAAAGGAAACGTTATAGGCGCTCCTAAATACTAAAGAATAAACACTATACTGCAACACACCAGTCACCCTAAAGATTGATTCCACTTAACGTGTACCTATCCCTACTAGACGTACCCACTTAATAATGGTAATTCCACGTACTCCTAGCTGACGTCATAGGTGCTGTCTGCCCCTATCTCCACTAGGTGTACCCCTTTAATACTTAATTAATAATGGTAGCTTCGTGTACTACTAGGTGTACCCACTACCCTGCCCCATTCGATCGGCTCCATAACTCGTAGATACCCGTGTTGGCCCCACAGTGGGGTGTACCACTCCCCTAAAGTGGCAACCCGATACAACTTAAGGATGCACGGCTTATACCTACACGATGCAACAACGTCTTACCTACCAGCCCGGGTCCACACACGCATATGAAACCTGTTGGACTTGCGTTGCCACCGCTCCCTGTTTTTGCCTCTTATAGTCAAACCCAGTATGCGTGTCCCGTCCTCGACTTGGGTCGAGCCCACAAAGATACGTTTTGGGATACTGGTTGAAATGGGCCCCCATTATTTCCCACAAGCATTCCACCTAAGCTTGTCCCATTAGTCCATCCACTTAACCCACTTAGTCATGTTCATTTACATGTGTATTTGGTTAAGTCTAATCGTATTTCAAATGCCTCTAAAGGCAACCACTAGATTCCTCATGCCACCCAAGGCACCTACTTAACCCCCATGTCCCACCTTACATGATTATCTGGCTAAGTATTTCTTAATTCATTAAGGCCATAACCTCATAAAGACCTCTCACATTAGACTGGCATTTATGGCAGCTGGATTTGCCGGGCGGGTCCGGGCAGTCTTACACCATAAAAGAGTCTAACCTCGTGTCTTTACAACTGTTATGCTTTAGTTTGGGCCTAGGACCTCTCACATTGGGCCGACATTCGTGACTACTAGATTTGCCGGGCGGGTCCGGGCAGGTTTACGTCACAAACTGGTCCAACCTCGTGTCCTAAGCATTGATTATTATTAATAATCCACTTTCCCCAATTTTAATAATTCCCTACTTGAATTATTAATTAATTCCAAATTTAACAATGTCCATAATTGACTCAATTATAGACAACCATTTAAGGCATGCAAAATCATATCAATTGCACCCCAATTTATTAATTTCCTAATATTACCCCTAACCCACGTTTGAACGTTTATTCGCAAAATGTATGCTAGACCCGATTATCTAACTCATAGCATAAAAGAAAATATTCACAACAACAATATATATATGTGACTAAATAAATCATAACAAGGGGTAAAACTTGCATACATTACAACTTGCATAAGGTTATACATGTCATGGGTCTAAGGGTGTCAACTTATTCATAATTCACATAATATGATTTTGATCAAGTTCCATAAACTTGTATTGGACATGTGTGAATCAACATCATTAACAATATGGTTTTATATGGGTACACCTAACTCAATAGGCAAATTCCCAAAAATCAAAATTCATTTAATCATAGATTCATGTATATGGGTACACCTAACTTAATAGGCAAATTCCCATATTCAAGATCCAATTAATTTGGAGATTCATGCATATGGGTACACCTAACCCAATAGGCAAATTCCCATAATCAAGATCTATTATAAAAAAAACATAAACTTTAAACATGATCCAATTCGCATAAATACTAACATCATGATTTTACAACTTGTATGATTCAACACAACTTAACATGACATCATTATTATATAACATAAGTATTTCAACATATGCGATAATATGAGATCTACAACATATGTAAGATTTACAACATAGCATATCATAATTTGCAACATAGCTTGATATGATTTACAACATAGCATAGCATAACTTACAACATGGCATAACATGATTTATAACATAGCATAGCATGATTAATCACATATGACATAACATAGGATTATTTACAACATAATCACTACAACATAGCAACATAATAGCATAACAAGAGATCCACAATATAATTTACAAATACATAACAATTCATATCACTTTCTTGTGATCCATTCATAACTTAATCAAATTATTTTATAATAACATTGTGAGAATCAGCATACTCACAAAAAGAAGAGAAATAGAAAGAGTCTTTGATTTAATTTGTTTGTTGAGTAGATTTAGTTGTAGGCTAGGCTTTCTCCTTCTTCTTTAGTTTGTGACGGCTACGTTGAACTCCATGGCAACGGCATGTCGGTAGCTCTCCAATTTTTCATATGAATTAGAATGAGAGACTACCCACTTATTTATAGAATTTAGGATTCATTTAGGCCATTAGATTTAACCTAGAAATAACCGCAGCCGTTCAGACAAGATGGGGTTTATCTTATTGACTCAGCAATGAGTCAGAAGTGACTCAGCAAACACTCAGCAAATTAATAAACTTCTATTCATGTTTACATTAACTGCCCATATATATATATATATATATATATATATATATATATATATATATATATATATATATATATATATACACACACACACACACATGCAACTATTCATGAATTCAAATTAATCCATAATTAACTTATGACCATTTCTACACATTAATTTTCCAATTAATGTCTTAATTCCATTTTTCGCCTTTTAAGGCAATTCACATATCTCAAATTTGTTATATGCCTTTTTAAGGCTATTTCGTGCAAATTCTCAATATTAATTCTTTTAATTTGTGAATATTAGTATTAACAGAAATACGGGATGTTACATTCTCCCCTCCATAAGGGATTTCGACCCAAAAAGCTTCAAGTTTATATCCTATCATCAACCATCTACTCAATCAATAAACACTGGCATCCATTGTCCTTATAGACTTCTAATGCTTTTATGTTTAAATGTATAGTGTGTGTATATGTCCGTATCTAATGCAAAATCAGGCGGTCCACTGATTCAGTTGACCTCCTTGATGCAATTCATGATAGTGCCATGCATCCATTATATATGCAAAAGATCCTAATTGCTTACATACTACTTCTATATGCGTGCACATCCATTCAACCGAATGCAACATCTATATGATGGTACAACCATTATACATCTATTATACTAAATACATTCATTTATGCAATATGCAATATGTAGTGACTGAGCCGATCTAGTGCCTAAAATGTGTGTATATATGCATCCACGAGCAACCACTAGCAAACACTTGCATCCATTTTGCATCCATCATACATAACATGTCTCAAACACATGTTTCAACCATAGGATTATCCTAACTAAAGGTCAAAGATACTAATGAGAGGACATACTAAAGATAAGATAAGATAAGCTAAGTGATAAAGGAGAAATTAAAAGACATACCCTCAAAAAGAAAAGGGTACAACGAACGCATCTTCTCTTCTGTCTCCCAAGTAGCGTTGCTCTCATCATCTCCCCATTGCACCTTAACTAGTCTGACCTCTCGATTCCTCAACTTTTTGATCTCCGACCCAAGAATGCATGTAGGAGCTCGTCTAATTGTTGCATCACGCTCTATTTCCACCTCTTTAAGCAAGCTCGGCTCTACCACCTCCGCGGTCTTGTGCAAACACTTCCTCAAATGTGATACATGGAATACGTTGTGTACTCCACTAAGTTTCTCAGGCAACTCCACCCTATATGCTATCTTCCCAATCCTGTCTTTTATAGGAAACGACCCTACAAACCTTGGCGCTAATTTCCCAACGGACCCAAAGCGAACAACATTCCGTAACGGAGATACTTTGATAAAAACCATGTCCCCAATGTCAAACTCAAGATCTGTCCTCCTCTTATCAGCATACGATTTCTGCCTATCTTGTGCTGCTTTCATCCTCCTTCGAATCAAATCAATCTTCTCCGAGGTTTCCCTAACCATATCGGGCCCAAGTAGGATTTTATTGGTAGATTCCCACCAACATGTAGGCGAACGGCAAGGCCTTCCATAAAGAGCTTCGAAAGGTGCCATGCCAATACTAGACTGAAAGCTATTATTATATGTGAATTCTACCAACGGAAGGTGCTCTTCCCATGTACCCCCAAAGTCTAGGATACAAAGCCTTAAAAGATCCTCTAGAATACGATTCACCCTCTCGGTCTGGCCGTCCGTCTGAGGATAATATGCGGTGCTCAAACATAGCTGAGTCCCTACCGCCTCTTGTAAACTCTTCCAAAATTCGCTAGCGAAGATGGGATCACGGTCGCTTACTATACTAGAAGGAATACCGTGTAAACGAACTATTTCTTTAATGTACACAGAAGCCAACCACGGAGCAGTCCTCTTACTTTTCACGGGAATAAAATGGGCGCTCTAAGTAAGTCTATCTACTATAACCCAAATCCCCGTATTACCCTTCCTTGATCTTGGTAATCCATCCACAAAATCCATTGAGACGCTTTCCCATTTCCATAGTGGAACTTCCAATGGGTGAAGCAACCCACCGGGTTTCCTTTGTTCCGCTTTTACTCGTTGGCACACCAAGCATCTAGCGACGTACTCGGCCACATCCTTCTTCATACTGGCCCAAAAGAAAACCCGCTTCATATCTTTGTACATCTTGTCTCCGCCGGGATGAATGATCATCTTTGAGCGATGAGCATCATCAAGAATGGCCTTCCTTAAGTCTTCGTCTTGTGGTACACAAAGTCTATTATCCCTTCGTAACTAACCCTTATCGTCTAGGGTATACCTACGAAGATGGCTAGACGACTCCCCTCCTTTGAGCTTTTCTACTATCTCAACCAACTGGGGGTCGTCTTGCTGTGCCTCACCAACTCGTCCTAGAAGTGTAGGTCTAACCTCCAAGGATGCTAACAAACCAGGTACTAGGTCAACGGAGGGTCTAAAGTCAAACATGGAGATGAATTCTAAGCTTCGTCGTTCAACAAACAACGGACTCAAGGACAACCTTTTCCTACTTAAGGCGTCTGCTACCACGTTACCCTTGCCCGGGGTATATGCTATTTCAAAATCGTAGGAGGCTAGGAATTCCATCCACCGTTGCTGCCTTAAATTCAAATCCTTCTGAGAGAATAAGTATTTTAATGATTTGTGGTCAGTGAACAGTTCGAATTTCTCACCAAGAAGATAGTGACGCCAAGACTTAAGCGCGAAAACAATTGCGGCTAACTCAAGGTCATGCGTAGGGTAATTATTTTCATGCACCCTTAACTGCCTTCCACCATAGGCTATTACTCTTCCCTCTTGCATGAGGACCGCGCCAAGTCCCGTCCCACAAGCATCAGTATAGACGGTAAACGGTTTATTCCTGTCTGGCAGCACTAAGACTGGGGCTGAAGTTAAGGCTCTCTTTAAACGTTGGAACGCATCATAACAATCTTCGTCCCACGTAAAAACCAGGTTCTTCTTCGTTAACCGTGTTAATGGAGCTGATATTTTTGCGAAGTCTTTGATAAACTTCCTATAATAGCCAGCCAACCCCAAGAAACTTCTTACTTCGGTTACATTTTTAGGGACCTTCCAATCTTGGATGGCCACCACCTTTGCGGGATCCACTGCTATCCCTTCCTTGGAAACCATGTGCCCTAAAAACCGTACTTCTTTCCTCCAGAAGTGACACTTAGAAAATTTTGCCTTAAGGTTATGCGCTCGAAGGGTTTCCAACACTTCCCTAAGATGTAGGGCATGCTCTTCTTCATTCTTAGAAAAGACTAAGATGTCATCCACAAAGACTACCACGAATTTGTTAAGGTACTCCCTAAACACCCTACTCATCAGATCAACAAAATATGCGGGGGCGTTTGTCAAACCAAAGGGCATCACTAGCCATTCATAGAATCCGTCAGGAGTCCTAAAAGCAGTCTTATCTATACTATCCTCAGCCACTCTCAGTTGATGAAAGCCAGTGGCTAAGTCCAACTGCGAAAACACTGAGGCGCCAACTAACTGATCAAAGAGATCGTCAATCCTCGGCAGTGGGTGTCGGTTCTTTTTAGTAAGCTTGTTTAGTTCTCTATAGTCCACACAAAGTCTAAGGGACCCATCCGCCTTTGTAGCAAATACTACTGGAGCACCCCACTCCGATATACTACGTCTTATGATCCCCTTCTCAAGCAACTCCTTCACTTTCTTATTGAGTTCCCTCCTTTCACGAGGAGCCATATGGCGCACTGGAAAAGATACGGGTTTAGCATTATCCACAAGATAAATTCGAAAGTCTATCTCCCGCTTTGGAGGTAATCCCTTCACCTCCTCAAACACATCCGGATATTCCCGGACCACCTCTACCGTTCGCAGATTCTCTACAGACGCGTCAAGCGATTCAAGATAACTTAGCATAACGGAATTTATGGGATTACGAAAGATGCCGAGAGCATTACCAAGGCGAGTCACAAGCCTAACTACTCTCCTTTCACAATCAAGAATGGCCCCATTTCTAGATAACCAATCCATTCCTAAAATTAGCCCATAGCCCGTGAAGCCCAATACATAAGCATCACATCTAAATTCAACGCTAAGTATAGAGATTTTCAAATCCAAACATATCATGGTCAAATGAGCCGAACCCCCAATTGGATTTGAAACAACCAAGGGATCCTCTACTAAACTGGTGTTCAAGTGCAGTAATTCAACTAATGATGCAGAGATAAACGAATGAGATGCGCCAGAATCGAATAAGGTACGGACAGGATGATCAAACAGAAAAACTAAGCTTTCAACAGAAATTGTTCTACCTCTTTCTTGCAGCGGTGGGGCCGCAATAGCCAGAACTTGCCCCCTTGCCTGCCCTGGTGCCGTAAGAGCCTGCACCTGTCCTCCCGAGGTAGACCCTGCCCTCTGCCCCTTCTTTGGGCAGTCCTTCACCAAATGTCCCGCATCTCCACAATGAAAACAACCAGTCTTCTTTTTCTTTCTACAATCTTTGCTGAGATGGCCAGGCGTCCCACAATTGAAGCATCTCTTCTTCCCTTTGCCATTATTGTTTTTACCACCCTTCTTATTTTGCTGTTGGGGTTTCTTCTGATCCCCTTTCTTTTCAACTGCCTTATCCTCATGCATAAGTGCCATTTCTACTAGCCTTTCAAAGGTGGCTCCCATAGGGATGTAGGTCATAGCCAACCCTTGCAACGGTTCATTCAAGCCTCTAACGAACCTCAAAGCTTTCTTCTCTGGTGTGTTCACCAACTCCAAGCCAAACCTTGCTAACTGATTAAATTTATTGACATATTCCTTCACTGATAAACTCCCTTGCTTTAATGTCAGGAATTTTTCCATATTTAAATTCTCCTCTGCCCTTGAAAGAAACATTGCCTCTTTGGACAATCCTAATAAGGTGTCCTATTTCTCCAAAACAACTAGCCTTCTTCTTCACATTCTCCATTCGTGACCTCCCACCAAGATGAGGTTTCGTCCTTTATTAACCTAACAGCTATTTGAACCTTCCTCCCATCGTCCATCTTAAAGGTTCCCACAACCCTCCACCTCCTTGGACTAACTTCTAGCCCGACAAACGTCTAAGTCCCTTGAAGTGGTTCTTCCGTCCTTCGTACGGAAGTCCTTATTTATCTTAGAAAAAGCATCTATACGCGGAGGGGAAATTCAAAAGAGAAAGAGGAAGAGATTCAAAACGGAGAATCGAAGGAAGGATATATGGCTCTTGGGGATTATGTTCTCAAAATAAACCTTTCTTTCAAAAATACTCTTCTACAAACATATTTTTGAAAGTATTCTTTATAAAAATGCTTTCGAAAAATAGTTTTTCAAAATATCTTATTTGTTCTGGTAACCTTATGCTCTGATACAACGTGTAACACCCCATGTCCATTAATGTCACTCACAAAGGGAATGCATTAACTTCTATGGAGGTTTTAGGTGAATATAGAACAGTAAAATTTCAACAAGACAGATATAAAATAGTACTTGGAAATTTAAAAACTTTATTTCAATTGCAGCAGAAGTCAAAACATGTTTGATTACATCATAACACCATAATCAAAGTCAAGTACAATATCTATCTTGATAAAACAAGTACATAATCCCATTACATAAATAGCCATTAAAAAGAAAGATAACAAGCTGGACTTTACTTCAGCAGTCCAAGCTTTCCAAGAGATAAGCAATCCAATCAGACTTCACTGGAACTTGGCCCAACCTGAGGACCTGAAGGGAGAAAAAGATGAAAAAGAGGGGGGGGGGTCAGACATAAAGTCTGGCGAGTATGATAATTCTACAATACTATTATCAAAATAACTGGACTAAGGCATAAGCTAGAAAACAAGGAAATGTCTATGAAAGAGCAGATTAAGGACATAGACAATCGCCAAAGGAAACGTTATAGGCGCTCCTAAATACTAAAGAATAAACACTATACTGCACCACACCAGTCACCCTAAAGATTGATTCCACTTAACGTGTACCTATCCCTACTAGACGTACCCACTTAATAATGGTAATTCCACGTACTCCTAGCTGACGTCATAGGTGCCGTCTGCCCCTATCTCCAATAGGTGTACCCCTTTAATACTTAATTAATAATGGTAGCTTCGTGTACTACTAGGTGTACCCACTACCCTGCCCCATTCGATCGGCTCCCTAACTCGTAGATACCCGTGTTGGCCCTACAGTGGGGTGTATCACTCCCCTAAAGTGGCAACCCGATACCTACACGATGCAACAACGTCTTACCTACCAGCCCGGGTCCACACACGCATATGAAACCCGTTGGACTTGCGTTGCCACCGCTCCCTGTTTTGGCCTCTTATAGTCAAACCCAGTATGTGTGTCCCGTCCTCGACTTGGGTCGAGCCCACAAAGATACGTTTTGGGATACTGGTTGAAATGGGCCCCCATTATTTCCCACAAGCATTCCACCTAAGCTTGTCCCATTAGTCCATCCACTTAACCCACTTAGTCATGTTCATTTACATGTGTATTTGGTTAAGTCTAATCGTATTTCAAATGCCTCTAAAGGCAACCACTAGATTCCTCATGCCACCCAAGGCACCAACTTAACCCCCATGTCCCACCTTACATGATTATCTGGCTAAGTATTTCTTAATTCATTAAGGCCATAACCTCATAAAGACCTCTCACATTAGACTGGCATTTATGGCAGCTGGATTTGCTGGGCGGGTCCGGGCAGTCTTACACCATAAAAGAGTCTAACCTCGTGTCTTTACAACTGTTATGCTTTAGTTTGGGCCTAGGACCTCTCACATTGGGCCGACATTCGTGACTACTGGATTTGCCGGGCGGGTCCGGGTAGGTTTACGTCACAAACGGGTCCAACCTCGTGTCCTAAGCATTGATTATTATTAATAATCCACTTTCCCCAATTTTAATAATTCCCTACTTGAATTATTAATTAATTCCAAATTTAACAATGTCCATAATTGACTCTATTATAGACATCCATTTAAGGCATGCAAAATTATATCAATTGCACCCCAATTTATTAATTTCCTAATATTAACCCTACCCCACGTTTGAACGTTTATTCGCAAAATGTATGCTAGACCCGATTAGTCTAACTCATAACATAAAAGAAAATATTCACAACAACAATATATATATATATATATATATATGTGACTAAATAAATCATAACAAGGGGTAAAACTTGCATACATTACAACTTGCATAAGGTTATACATGTCATGGGTCTAAGGGTGTCAACTTATTCATAATTCACATAATATGATTTTGATCAAGTTCCATAAA
Organism: Allium sativum; assembly: GCA_030737875.1. Taxonomy (NCBI): domain Eukaryota; kingdom Viridiplantae; phylum Streptophyta; class Magnoliopsida; order Asparagales; family Amaryllidaceae; genus Allium; species Allium sativum. Next base: position 312,460,318 of record CM060912.1, read on the forward strand.
CTTGTATTGGACATGTGTGAATCAACATCATTAACAATATGGTTTTATATGGGTACACCTAACTCAATAGGCAAATTCCCAAAAATCAAAATTCATTTAATCATAGATTCATGTATATGGGTACACCTAACTTAATAGGCAAATTCCCATATTCAAGATCCAATTAATTTGGAGATTCATGCATATGGGTACACCTAACCCAATAGGCAAATTCCCATAATCAAGATCTATTATAAAAAAAAACATAAACTTTAAACATGATCCAATTCGCATAAATACTAACATCATGATTTTACAACTTGTATGATTCAACACAACTTAACATGACATCATTATCATATAACATAAGTATTTCAACATATGTGATAATATGAGATCTACAACATATGTAATATTTACAACATAGCATATCATAATTTGCAACATAGCTTGATATGATTTACAACATAGCATAGCATAATTTACAACATGGCATAACATGATTTATAACATAGCATAGCATGATTAATCACATATGACATAGCATAGGATTATTTACAACATAATCATTACAACATAGCAACATAATAGCATAACAAGAGATCCACAATATAATTTACAAATACATAACAATTCATATCACTTTCTTGTGATCCATTCATAACTTAATCAAATTATTTTATAATAACATTGTGAGAATCAGCATACTCACAAAAAGAAGAGAAATAGAAAGAGTCTTTGATTTAATTTGTTTGTTGAGTAGATTTAGTTGTAGGCTAGGCTTTCTCCTTCTTCTTTAGTTTGTGACGGCTACGCTGAACTCCATGGCAATGGCATGTCGGTAGCTCTCCAATTTTTCATATGAATTAGAATGAGAGACTACCCACTTATTTATAGAATTTAGGATTCATTTAGGCCATTAGATTTAACCTAGAAATAACCGCAGCCGTTCAGACAAGATGGGGTTTATCTTATTGACTCAGCAATGAGTCAGAAGTGACTCAGCAAACACTCAGCAAATTAATAAACTTCTATTCATGTTTACATTAACTGCCCATATATATATAAATATATATATATATATATACACACGCACCTATTCATGAATTCAAATTAATCCATAATTAACTTATGACCATTTCTACACATTAATTTTCCAATTAATGCCTTAATTCCATTTTTCGCCTTTTAAGGCAATTCACATATCTCAAATTTGTTATATACCTTTTTAAGGCTATTTCGTGCAAATTCTCAATATTAAGTATTAACAGAAATACGGGGTGTTACAACTAAGCTGGTACGACTATCTCCACATCATCAGGTATGGCTGGTTGATATTGCCTTAGTTCTGAACCTTTTTGGTAATTTTAATGTTTGTTTTGCTAAAAGGAAATACTTCCTCATTGAACACAACATGTCTGGATATGTATATTCTTCCTTTGTTATCTAAACACTTATATCCTTTTTGATTGCTTGGATAACCTAGGAAAGTACATGATGCTGACCTGTATTCTAGTTTCTGTGTATTATATGGCCTTAAATAAGGGAAGCATTGACATCCAAACACTTTCAAGTGTTTTTAATTTGGAATGTTAACGAGGACACTTAAATTTGAGAACTTTTGTGGGCAATAGATAAATTGGATATACAATAGTTGTAAAAGCTTCTAGCCAAAATTTTAGAGGCGTGGAAGCTTTTGCAAGTAGTGTCAGACTTGTTTCAACAATATGTCTATGCTTCCTTTCTATGATACCATTTTATTCTGAGGTGTGAGGGCAAGTAACTCTGTGTGATATACCCTTATTTAGAAAGTATTGTTTAAGCAGTAGAAATTCCTTGTCCCCATTTGTCTGAAAGATCTTTATTTTATTCCCAGTTTGATTTCCAATAGAAGTGGCAAAGTGCTCAACCACCTTGCATGCTTCAGATTTACTTTTAAGTAGGTATATCCTAACATATATAGTGTAAGCATCTATAAAAGAAATATAGTACTTGTATCCATAATCAGAACATATTGAGGCTGGACCCGACAGGTCTCTGGCAACCACAAATGGTTTAGAATAGACGGTTCATGTGTCTGGAAATGAAATCTTATGACTCTTTCCCATCTGACAAATGCACAAACATGCACAATAGGTATTTTGTTAATATTTGTATCATTTCTACTGATTACATGCTTGACAGTCTTGGCACTATGTTATCCAAGTTTGTTATGCTATAGTTCAATAACATTACAACATTCAGAATCATTAACAGCAGTCGGTACACAATTATTCATTTTATTATCAGTTTTTTCTGAACGTGTGATGTCAAATTTGTATAGGTCATTACTCTCACTACCCTGCAAAATTATTTCCTGAGTCATTATGTCTATAACCAAGCATGTATTAGGAAAGAATTCGAAATACACGTTGTTATCCTAGGAAAATTGGGAAACACTCATTAGGTTTCTTTAATTGATGGTACCCTTAACAAGTTTTTGAGATAGAATTGTTTGGTTCCATTAACTTCTGCATTTCCAGAGTGTGTTATGTGAATACTATTACCATTACGTATAAGTGAATTTTGCATACCTTTGTACTCATGATTCCCAAGATTTAGATTGCTTAGATTGTTTGTCACATGGTTGGTTGGAACAGAATCTGAGTACCAGCTATCATCATTAATGTCATCGAGTTTTGCTATATCATTGTGTTGTACCACTGATTTGCTTTCACTATGAGTACTAATAGTATGTGCACTGGCACTACTATTCTGCTGGGTAGGATTGTAATTGGCATTGAATCTGAAATAACACTTGTTTACATCATGACCAAATTTTTGATAGATCTGACATTTTATTCGATGGTCATTGTTTCTACCTACCATGTCCTCGGTTGGGTGGTCTACCTCTTTGAATTTTTGGCTGACCTATTTGCCCATTTCCTTTTTCATGATACTTACCCCTTCCATAGGTATAGGTTATTTGGTGGGTCAGAATTGAAACTTTTCTTGTGATCAATTCTGCCCTTAAGGGCCAATAAAGTAGAATACACATACTATAAAGATGGAGTTGGATCCATGGATAGCATAGTGACAGTGATTGCTTCACCTCTAAACCACTCACAATTGATAGCACCTATTCAGATTCAGGTACTTTTTGACATGATAAGTTTAGTTGATCACAAATATTCTTTGCTTTGAGTAAATATTCATTCATAATTAAATCACCTTTTTGATATTGTGTAACTGCCTTCTATATTGCGTAATTCTAGAAGAAGACTGTGTAGAAAAGTTTCTTTCAATTGTTAACCACACTTCTTGAGTAATTTTAACACCAATAAGTTGTGGCAGAATAGTCGTACCAATGCATGACATCATTGATGCACACATAAGACTATCTTGTCTTTGATATGCCAAGAATTCAGAATTAGGAATGAGTCTTTCCTCACTGTCTCTAATGACTTTTGGTGGTACTATCTTTGTGCCATGAATATAGTCATTTAGATCATACCCTCCAGTCGTTGTTTCTACTTGTAACTTCCATAACAGGTAGTTAGATTCATCGAGTTGCATTGAAATCAACTGGCTTTGGGGTTTTATGATCGCTTTCATCAATTCAGTAGTTGGGTCAGGTTGACTGACAGAGACTCTATCGCTAGACATTTGGGAATTTGATTTATCTCCCTAATTAGCCGTGGAGAAAGCTGTTTCAAAGAACCTTCGGTACAATTAAACAGGTATGAGAATTTCTGATAAATATAGCTTTGAATTGAGATTCTTAAGAGTTTTCCTGTAGTTGATATTTGTTGCAACCATGTGTGCTTTAAATGATAATATTTCCCTTTTTCTTCTAGAATAAGTCTGATTGGCATTATCAGGACGACACATTTATCAACTGTTTGAATTCTTGAGTTCTCTTGGTCGGTTTCTTGAATCAGATTTCTTGTACATCGGGCTGAAATCCGGAATACTACTGCAACCAATTGGCGGCGAGGCACAGTTTTTCAGGTTAAGGCAACAACTCTCAAATGCCAAGATCAAATGATCTTTGATGGGAGGAGTCCAAATGATGAATGCTCTCTGATGGACTAAAGATATTGATCACTTGTGATGATATGAGAAAATGATCCAATCCGAATGGTGCAATTAGCACTCAAACCCGCTTCGATACCAAGTTAGAAAAGTGATATTTGTTGCAGAAGGAATTATAGATGCAAGGAGAGGAAAATGTGTTTGTTTTTATTTTTGAAGAATGAAATACTTGATGTTTGTACGGAGGATACACAGGTGTATATATATATATACACATATATAACCCGATATACAGCTAAGTGGGCCAGGCCCATAAACAACATAATAGAAATTATTTGTGGCCACTGTTATAGTTTACTTTATATTACCGGATTTCAAGTGCACTTACAGGATTTGATTTTCATAATTATGTTCTGAAGGTTTTGAAATATTGCTCTGAATTAATCATTGAGAAGTAAATCAACGCATTTGGAATTATGTGAAGCATCATCAATAGGGAATGGCTTAGTCAATTTAAAATGTTAGGCATTGTTAAAGGAACACCAGATTTAGATAAGCGAGGAAACTATTTTCATTTTTTCTTTATAAAGTTATTGAGGGGTCTTGACAAAAATATTTGTCATCTCTTGGCAAAAAATAATTAAATCATTACTTTCATTTATAGTTAAAGAACCTACCATTAAATTCCAGTTTATTTTTCAATCAAATAATGCTAAAAGTGATTTTGGTGAATCATCATCATTTTTTGTTTTAATTCGTGATGTGGATCCGCCAACATTTGCTTCACTGATTAGTGATGTCCTATCAAAATTTGTTTTTAATGGATATTTTATACTTTCATTTTGAGTGGAGTCTCCTTAAAATTTACCTCATTTTATCCAAATAGTGAAGTCTCTTTACCCATATCTAAATTATAAAGGATTATTTTCTTCAATCATGCTTAACTTCATTCAGATTCCATTTGTAAATTATTGCATAATATAATTGAGACGTGTTGCGCTGATGTTGAAACATAACTTCTAATTGATGATTTAGAGGGGGTATTTACGCGAAAATTGGCACAAACACCCTTACGTATTATGGAAGCGAAATAAATGAAGAAATTGAATGCAAAAACTGAAAACAACACACAACATTATAGTCGTTCTGTATTTCACTGGCACATATCAAGTTAAACTTTTTATCAATTTTTTGAAAATTTTAAAAACTGTGATCTTATTGATCAGTGGTCTATATGGATCGGAGATGGTCCAAGAAACTACAAAAGTTGCACAAGAATTGTGGAATGTAAAACAAGAAAAATCTAAAAAATTGCATGTTGTACTCTATTTATAAGCGAAAGTCAATGGATTTATCTCTACCATATTCCGCCAAAGTTGCTCATGTCCTGAAGGAGTTATTCTAGAAAAGGTCATACTCTACTCATCAACTTTTGTGGATCAGTATAGACCTGAAAGCTATAGTTAGGTACTGATCCAAGATGATAGTTCGCTATCCGTATGATTCTTTGAGGTTGCTTGATGACTTGTGTTTTTCGATGTGCTCACTAGTATCTTGGAATGAACATGATTTGGAGTAGGCTCCCCGGGTCGGTAATAATTTAGGAGTGACTAGTCAATTTTTTTGAAGTTAGGACCTGCCGATGGATGCTTCAGTCATAGGTTGTTTATAATCAACCTCAAACTGTATATTTGATCATTGACGGCTTTATCTTTATATGTCAAGAGGCGGGAAAAGGTTTGAAGAAACTTCTATGGATTAATACTAATCCAATACTTTTATATATTGTTGTTTTTTGGCTTTGAGTCTTGAAGTAACTTGACGTGTCAGAAATCTTCAAAGGTCTTTGGCATGCTTAAAGGTTTTAGCTATGAATCTTGCTTGATATATGGGTTTAGAAGTTATCATTTTGGGCTTCTGTTCTGTTAGAGCATCTCCAACAGATGCATATTGCTTGCCCTAATCATGAATTGAGGAGAGTTTTGGTCCCTAACAAATATTCATTCCCTTAATATTCAGGAAAATGTTACGGGGTCAATTCTAAATTCTGAATTGGTCTTGCGAACTAACTTTATCGGCTTGTCATGTAACGAGCCAATTTTATCGGCGCGCGCCGATAAGATCGGCTCGTTACATTGCGAGCTGATAAAGTCGGCGCGTGCTTCATTTACATTTTAAATTTTTGTTTACCTATCCTAGTTTATATTTTAATATGACAAAATAAAATCGTTATTATTTTCATAGAAAATAGTTATGTTTAGGAAGACCAAAATAAATTAATTTAGCTTCAGAACATGATAATAGCTGGTTAATAACTCGTACAAATACATTAGAACGCGCTTGGTAAAATAAAAAACTACAACATCATTAATACATAAATGATCGATAAGTTCGGACAATCATAAAATAAAACACGAGTTCATACAAGCAAGCTTCATAACTAGGTATCGCCATAGTGGTTCCATAAATGATCTATAAGATCTTTCTGCAGCCAGATATGGAGTTGTGCATCTCTAAACATAACCTAACGGTTCAAATGAATGTTGAAGTCCTCTTCTGTTAGTGGTGTGTTTTGTCGGATTACTTGGGGTGGTTGCGAAGCACCTTCATATTCGTAGTGACATTTCCCTTCATCCATATCTCTTTCATCTTCAATAATCATGTTGTGTAGAACGATGCAGACAAACATGATTGTAGACATCTTTTTCCTAGACCATAGTCGACATGGGTTACTTATCACTGCAAATCTAGACTATAAAACACCGAATGCTCGTTCTACATCTTTTCTTTGTCCCTCCTGCATTGCCGCGAATTTGACTTGTTTAGGAGTCAATGAATTTGGAATGTTTTAACAATGGTGCTCCATTTCGGGTAAATGCCATCATCTAGGTAATAGCCATGGTTGTAAGTATTTTGGTCTAGGGTAAATGTTAAAGGAGATATCTGGCCTTGAGCAAGATCATTGAACAAATGGGATCTTTCTATAATATTTAAGTCCTTATTCGATTCGGGTATTCCAAAGAAAGCATGCCATATCCACAAATCATATGATGCTACAACTTCCAAAATGATGGTTGGTCGCCTTTCCTTACCGTTGTACGCACCTTATAATCCCTTAGGGCGGTTCTTTCATTCCCAGTGCATATAGTCCAGACTTCCTAACATTCCCGGCTATCCCCTGCTTTCGTGCATCTCTCTTATTCACACTACATCTGTTTCCTTCGGAGACCTTAAGTATTCTTCTGCGTAGACTCCGGTGACTCATTCGAGGGATCAAATGGGCAGGAGACTCTGTCAGGGAGACCAATATCAATCCCAGTAAGCATGTAAAAATTGGCTGGGGTGATACCTAACTCAAAATCGGGGAAGTGAAAAGTGTGTGTCGTAGGACACCATCTCTCTAATAAGGCCTCTACCAATAGTCGATCGAAGGTCTAGGGAGGTATAATCTTAAAAGTAGTCCGAACGGACTAGTCAGTAGCCTCTCTTGAATATGTAATGGTAATACGTCAAGGCCTTGTGTACTAAACTTCGACCAACTCCCGCGAACGTATATGTACTGTGTCTATTAAAAGTATAACAGTTCAATAACTATAAAATCAACAATTCATACTATCAAAAATTATAATGTACCTGCACTAAACCATAACTATAAAACCAACAGGTCATACTACCTATATAATTTAATAAACTATTTAACAGTTCAATAATTATAAATGTTAAAATTAGAATTTATACCGGAACGGTAGCGAGCGCAGTAAATGAACGGTGAGTGTATCCCTCTAGCAACTTATGAAGGATCCGTAAATCCTGAATCGTCGTCTCCGCTGGTGGAGGAGGGTGCACCGGACCAACTAGGTCGTCCAGCTGAGGACGAATTGTAGTCTTCCCATCTTGGTTACGCGTGGCGGCATCCCAGCGTCCCAAGCAATAAAAAAATTAAAAATAAGGAAATTTGGAGGAAGTGAGGGGGGGCTAAGGCCTATCGCGCCGTATTTATAGGCGCGGTAGGGGCGCGCGGCAATTTTATCGGCTCGCAACACTCGCGAGCCGATAAAATCGGCGTGCGCTGACTAAATACAAGCGCGTCGACAAAATCGGCGCGCGACTATTGGGAAACATCAAAGATATTCCCTTGAATGTTACAGATCGTAACATTACGATCCATAACCTTGTTGGAGTTGCTCTTATCCATTCGATCTCTAGAACTTGCATATATACGATTTTGTCATATAGATGAATAACATTTTCCATCCCAAAATATTTCTAATATTAATAAGATACGCTTTGGATCAAGACAAATAATGAATTTTACATCATTAGTTTTATGTTCTGTTATGAACAGTTGTTATTTATTTTCTAAATGTTTTTACCGGAGCATTGCGACTTCTGACAATGGCCACACCACTTTGAAATGTTTTTACCAGAGCATTGCTTCTTTTGACACACCACTTTGAAATGTTTTTACAAAGCATTGTATATTGTTGAGTTCGTTATTCCAATTTCAGAATGTTTTCAACTTCTTTCTTTGAATTGTCCAGGTAGGATTCTCTTATCAGCATCTTTACTTTGTTTTGCATCGCACTTCACTTTATTTTTGTTGACATTCCTGTACTTACTTATTACTATGTATGTATGTGTATTTATGAATCGATATCGATCTGTATGCTATAGATTAGTATCCTATACTTAATCGATTTTAACGTCTATCATTAGGGTTTGACTTTTACATATACACAGTAACACAAACCCGCATCCATTTTATTTCACTTTTGCTGCCTTGAGACACTCATGTTTCAAGTCCGCCATCAACCATGCTTTGCCACCAAACACTTTTTTTACTTTGAATAGCCGCCTATAACCAAACTCATCTATTTCTACCATCAAGATCATCAGAACTGTCAGCTTACGACTTAATCCATAAGGATCGATTAACACAATCGCTTTGAGTTTTGTAATTATATAGTTTTTGACCTCCTCCTTGAACCAACTCAATCGGAGAGTGATGTGGGTTCATTTGAATTGCTGGAGACCAACTTTCATTCAACCTTTGTTTGTTTTAGAACAGTATATTTCCCTCTTGTGGATCGGTGACAACTCGAGACATAGGAATTTTCAAAAAAAAAAAAATTAAAAAAAAATTGATAGGAGATGGTGGATTTAGCGAATTTCATGAACTCATAATGTTCTATGATTTCCAAGGAAAAACTAGGATTTCCAAGAACTTGAATTTCAAATCAAATATTGTTTTTCATAGCTTCCTTGAGCTTTCTCCAAGTCAAATTGGAGCATGACTCAAGTTTTTTTTTTTGACTTTTTTACTATGGAGAATTTCGACCCAAGACCGCTCAAATCAAATCCACAAATATAGCGGAAGACGAGACATGGTAAACGTGCAAAACAACCAATCAATATCTTAAAGCAATCTCAGCAATCACAATTACCAAACAAGAGAAATAATATAATAATAATGAATAGTAACTCACACAAGGATTTATTGTAGTTCCACCAACGTCTTATTAGTGTACGTCCACTTTGAGAGATAATTTTTATTAATATCAGTAGAAAAGTACAAGAGATTGATTACAATGATCAAATCCACCAAAAATAATTGACTTTATGGAGATGAGAATTGAAAAGGATTTGGATTGTCAAAACCCTAATTAGAATAAACCCAAGTCAATCTCTTGATCCATTTTGAATCTGAGAATAACTTATATGAGGAGAGATTAATATTTTGCAATTTCCCAAATTGCCCCTTGAACCTTCACAAATAAGCCTGCCATGTCTACAGCTTGAAATAACTTGGAAGCCGCCTCGGACATCTATCCAATGTGGTCTAACGTCTGTCCCAAGGTTCCAAAAAAAAATTCCTTGACAACTCAGATGTTTGACGCCTACCCTCAGACGTTTGTCTTCTTCCCTATTTCAGCACAAACGTCCGATTAAAAAACCCAGACGTCTGTTGTAACTCTCGGGTTGCACTACAGGCCCGGTCAGACGCCTAACCTATGTCTTTAGACGTCTGAGCTGAAACGAAGAGCTCCACTCTACCTTTTTCACTCGCAATTTCCTCCTACGAGCTCCGTTTTGCGAACCATCTTCTCTGTTACGAAGCTTATTCCAGTCACTTCAATTCTAGCCTATATAGTACCACAAAATTTAACACTTCACCTTGACACTATATCCATCTCCATCACTAACAACGATAATACCAAACCATCCTCTACCTCCTACCAAACAAACTTGAGTGTTTTCTCAATGAACTCCAACATAGCCACCGCTCATTGCACTCACCAATGAGTTCAGCAAAGTTCCCACCCGTCAATGAAGTGTTGAAAACACCCAACTCTAAAATCAATCCCACCATAAGACAAACATATGCGGGAGTTAAACGAGTATTTACCAAGAAGATAGAACTTTGACCTCTCAACGATACTCTTCTCCATGCATAACCAAGATTCTCCGTCAACCGTGCCATCTCGTGGCACCTAGCACTTTTCCAAGTAAACTAATCTCGAGCAATGCTCGAACTTCCCAATCGGCAATGGCTTAATGAACATATCCGCTGCATTATCCTTTATATGTGCTTTCCAAAGGCATACTTGTTTGTCTTCATCCATGGCTACTAGAAATGACTCTTTTACTTCAGTACGCTTGGTCCGTGATCTAAACACCAAATTTTTCGCCAAATGAATAGCTCTTTGGCTATGACATTGAACATCAATACTGTCATGCTCAAATCCCAAGTCACACAACAATCGCTACAAATAGAGTGCTTCCTTTTCCATCTCCACCATGGCTATCAACTCTGCATCCGTAGTGGATAAAGTGACAGTTATTTGCAATCTCAATCTCCAACTAATGGTCATTCCACCAAGTGCACAGACATATCCAGAAGTTGATTTTCTCCGATCCCTATCACCAGCGTAGTCTGAATCACAATAACCAACCAACATGCAATTATTCTCCTTGAAACCCCCAAAAACAAAACCATGAGATTTTGTACATTTCAAATATCTCAAGGTAAGCTTCACTGCTTTCAAATGTGATTTCCCTGTATTAGCCATAAACTGACTAACCATCCCGATGACATTTGCAATATCAAGCCTTGTACACACCATGGCATACATCAAACTACCAACCGTACTAGCATATGACACCTTTGCCATATAAGCCTTGTCTTTCTCCTCGATAGGTGATCCCTTACTCAAAGCTCTACATGTAAAGGTAAAGGTGCATTTGAAGCTTTTGCATCCTCCATGCTAAACCAACAAAGCACTTTTCTATTGTATTCCTTTTGAGTCAATTTCGACTCAAACCGCTTTCGATTCATTTCAATTTCCATGCCCACAATCTTCTTTGCCTCTCCAAGGTGCTTCATCTCGTATTCTGCTTTTAATCTCAATTTCAACTTGTTGATTTCTTCCTTGTTTTTGGAAGTAATGAGCATATCGTCTGCATACAAAAGTAAATACACCCAACAATCATTTTTCCAATTTCTTGAAATAAACACAAGCATCCTTGATGCTTCTCTTAAAACCACTTTCAAGAATAAAATGATCAAATCTTTTGTATCATTGCCTAGGTGATTGCTTCAAACCATATAATGGTTTCTTCAACTTGCAAACCAATTTAGATTTACCATTTATAAAAAAAAACCTTCTGGTTGCTCCATGTAGATTTCTTCATCCAAGTCATCATGCAAGAAGGCGGTTTTCACATCAAGTTGCTCCAACTCCAAGTCGTGAATAGCAACCTTAGCAAGTAATATATGAATAAAAGTATTTCTCACAACCAGTGCGGATATCTCATCATACTCCTTTAACTTCCTTTGTGCAAATTCCTTATCCACTAGCTTAGCTTTATGTCTTCCATTGTCCTTCACCTTGTATATCCATTTGCACCAAATAGAATGGTTTCCATTAGGAAGTGGAACTAAACCCTATATTTGGTTCTTCATCAATGATTGCATCTCTTCCTTCATAGCGCAAATCCACTTCGAGCTATCACTCGAACCCGTGATGTCATCAAGGTACATCGGCTCATCTTAGACTACATAAAGAGCATAGCCCAAGTTCTCACAAAAGCTTAGATAGTTCCAATCACCATTTCTTTTGGGTGGTCTAATAGCACGACGACCAACCCATGTAGCAATTCCATCACTCGGTCTTCCTTCAGCTCCATCTTGAACTAAATCTTCTCTAAAATCGTTTACATCACTTACACCACTAGAGGAACCCTATAGACTATGTGATGTACCATCAACCACATTCACCTTGGAAGAAACTCCCACTACTCTACTCAAATGCATGAAGATAACTTAAGTCAATGCTCTTCCCTTCCACACTTCCTCCAATATGTTGTTAACAATAGTCGAGCATAAAATAACATTAATAATATGCACTGTGGTTGACAAAACATCGGCCCAAAATCACTTAGACAAACCCGAAGTCAATCTCAATCATCGATCCAGTAGAGTTTGGTTCATTCTTTCCGCTACTCCATTAGATTGTGTATTCCCAGATGTAGTAAAATGCCTTCGAATATAATGTTGCTTGCAAATTAAGAAATCTCTGGAAACATACTCCCCGCCATTTTCGGACATAAGAATCTTCAAAGTCTTTCCACTCTCATTCTTAACTAGAGTTTTCCATTCTTTGAACCTTGCAAATGCCTCTGACTTGGCCTTCATTACATACACACAAACTTTCTGAGAAAAATCATTAATAAAAATATATACAATATCTTGATTCTCCCAAAGAAGCTACTGGTGTTGGTCCCCTAACATCCTGTGCACGTACTCAAGAATCCCTCTTGAATCATGTTTCACTTCACCGAATGATACCCTAATTTGCTTCCTCATGACACCTTCCTCACAAAACTCTAGCTTGTTGAAACTCTCTCCGTTAATCATTTCCCTTCTATGAAGAATATCCAAACTTCTCTTCGAGACATGATCCAACATCAAATGCCACAACCATGTTGCATCCAAGCCATGAGAACTATCAACACCAACACAAGTTCACATTCTACAGTTCTTCCTCGAAGCAAATATACACCATGAGTTCTAGCATCTTTTATAACCACAAGTGCACACTTTGAAACCCTCAAGCTTTCACTCTCAATAGTGATCTTGCACATTAGTGAGAGTACGAACCACTCCGTCAAACATTCTAATTTTAACGAAAATAATGCCCTTTGACTTGCATATAACACCATTCCATATAACGATTAAGTTTCCTTCTTTGTCTCAATAAGAAGAAAAATGATTCCTATTTGGAATCATGCGATATCAATCCCCTGAATCAAACACCCATTCATTACGCGAAACATCTGATGTTGCAGCAGATAAAACATCCACTTCCCCCTCATTAACAGCTTTCTTCGCCGCAACCGATGAAGATGCTACTTCCTTTTTTTCCCTTTTCTTGTCTGGGCATTCAATCTTCTAATGACTAGGTTTCTTACAAATGAAACACTTGTTATTTCTTTCTTTCCAATTTCCTCTCCAACTGGGTTTCTAAACTTAGAGCGCCACCAGTTTTCCTTCTCATATTTCTCCTTTTCCATGAACAAACCATGACCATTTCATACACCACTACTTCCAATGCTCAGCTCCTTCTTTTGGTCTCGCAATTCCTCACTAAGAAGACCTGTCTTGACATGATTAAGAATCAATTTATCCCAGCCATAGATCAAACTATTTGAGAAACCTATATAATGATCCGGCAATGAACATAGTATTATCATTGCCTTCTTCTATCGACCCACTTTTCATCTTTTCTCCTCTCCTTCTCTCTACATAAATCGATCGTTTTCCTCTCTATCCTTTCCCATATCGCTGTTATTTTGTTTATTCACTTTCCTTTGCACTGTTAACTTTTACATCATCCCTTTTGCTTTTGACCTTCACCCTTCTGTATTTATCTCTACCTGCATTCATTTACTTTTTTAACGTTATCTTTTTCCAACCTCTCTTGCCTACTAAACTGCTCATGTTGGAGTTCTCTCTTGGCTCTTTCAGTCTCACATTTTCCCGTGATTCGCTCTGATGCTCTCAATTTCAGGTGAACCACGACCCTCCTAATCTACTTCATGTCTTTATAGGCAAACCATTCTGAGTGTTTTTGTCTTCTTTTTTATCGACTTTTTTCTCAGCAATATTGGAGACTGTCATGATGTTCTTGGTATTTTGCATGGATGACGAGGTTAATGGCATTTCATCTTGCAATCTGGTTATGGGACAGTTTCATCAGGCAAATAAAATGCAAAAAACAAGTGCATATCAATATCCTTCTTTGTTGATTTCAGGCCCAGTGCTAAGCCTCTCTATTGGATCCCCATTATATTCTACCATAGGCCGAGGTGAAATGTGATGTTGTTTCTTGTTACTGCTCTATAGAGCCATTCACTCCCCCTTATGCGTTAGATCTTCCTTTTTACCTCTGCACGGTGGCCACTTTAGGCAATTTCAGCTCAGTGGATCTCTTCTGTCTGAATTGGTCTGCAAGCTTCATTTTTCAACTAGTGTTTTTCCTTGCTTATGGTCTGGATGGTTGTGTGTTGAATGAGGGGTATTCTTGGTGCGCCGCAATGCCAACCACCGCGATTTGGTTCGTGTATTGCTTCCATGTCTAGTAAGCAGGGCTTCATTCATTGAGCATTATGTTCACCACCTTGATCGGTGGACTGTTGCTTGTGTTCTCGGCTTTAATAGCCATTGGGCTGATGGTGTTGTCCTTATTGTGGAGAGGAGGTATTGTTGTCCTTATTGTGGAGAGGAGGTATTCAATGCACACTAGAATTTCATCTTTTTAATAGAAACTTGAGGTCTGTCCCGTGTTAATGGGGTTTTGTGCTTTGTTGAGTTCTGGTTGCTTTCTTTCTAGTTTAGATCCTTCTGTTTCGGCGTTGGTTGGATTATGCTTTTTTTGTTCTATGCTTGCTATTTTGGGTCTTGGTTTCTTTTCGTGGAACTTTGCTGGGTTGGAGTTCTTATGATGTATGGTTCTACATGTCGATTTGTTGATGCTTGTGGGTTGAAGATCTTCTGTTGGCATGTCCTTGCTGGGCTATGTTTGTTTCTATTGCTTCTTGGTGGAGTGGTGCTCTTGTTTTGTGTCATGTATTTGGGGTGTCTTATATACTCATATTGTTGTCTTGGTTTGTCGGTCATTTTTCTTCCTTTTGGTTTGTATGTTTTTTTTTGTTGTAATTCCCTTAGGCTTTTTTCTTTGTGTGTGTGCCTCAGGTTTATAGTTTTCTGCAAATCTTCTGTTGTGAGCCATTAGCGACTGATTTGATTCTCCCCTTTTTTATATTAGTTCTGTTTTTTTAAATATCATCGTCTTTTGTTCTTCCTCAATCTTTAAATCTACCGCCTTAAGTGTGCCTTTAGGTAAGTTCCTTCCTTCATCTTATAAGTAAATAAAGTTTGCAATATAATCAACAGATTTGTGAGTGACTTATTCATATACAACTCCTCCAACTAGTCCCAAATACCCTTAGCAGTTGTCTCACCACTAAGTTCAGAGATAACAATCTCCTCCATAGCAGGTTGAAGTATAGTGAATGCTCATTCTTCCATTTCCTCTCTCCATATCTGAGATGTCTACCAGCAACTATCCAGTTAAAGCGCTCAGCGGATCTGATGCGGTGGAGGCGCAAAAAGTTGTAGTGGGGATACAGCTAGGAAATAGCATGATATAGCGGATGAGTCTAAAATAGCATATAAAACTCGTATTTAATGCTTTTACAAATATATAAATGGTAAATAATTGGAAAAATAACATTCAACTTAATTATAATTAGTAAATTCTTAATTTTAAATAAAAACATAAGAAAATATATGTAAATAAATGTAAAATTTTATTTAGTATGACTAAATTTAATATAATATTATATTATTTTATATTCAGAAAGATACATGTTAAAAAATTATATTTAAAAATAATTTTATAATGCGTAAATGTCATTTTTAATTCATTTCTCGTACATAAGATATAACGGAAATAGCGGAATATAGCTGAAATAATGGGATATAACGGGAATATCAAAAAATAACGGGGATTAAAGCGCAAACGCTATTTCAGAAGCTATTTGGAAATAGCGTAGCGTTAGAAACCCACTACACGATATAGTGGGGATATGGCGGGGCATAAACTGCACAGACCAGTAATAAATGTGTATCAAACACTACTTGATGTATCTGATTCCGCCTAAAAACCACTTTCATCTTCCATTGTCATTTTTTGAAATCCTCCACTTGGAAATAACCAATTGTGAACCAGAAGCCACTTATGAACCACGTGCATAAGGAGCTACCCTACTTGGACCAACTGTTGAAACACTATCCGAATCTGGTTCCAAAATTTCTACAACTGTAACACCCCGTAATTTTATAACATTAAAATTCACAAATTAATGTATACTTAATTTTTAGAAAAGAATTAAGTGAAATGGGTTGCGCAGAGAAATATATATATATATATATATTGATATATATGTATAAATTAATAAATAAATAAATAAATAAATAAATAAATATGCGAAAAAGTTCAAAACAGCGAATTGGGAGGGGGAATAACCGAATCGGCCCATTTTTGAGGTCGACCCGAGCCTTGCTAGGTCGACTAGGGGTTAATCCAGGATGTTTGGCTATCAACCCGTGGGCCGATTCGCTCAAATGCAGATTTTGCATCTGATTGGTTCTCATGGTTCAGGGTTAATCTAATGGTCCTAAATAACTTCCTACACCTATAAATACATCCTAATGCTAACCCTAAACCTAATTAAAATTGGAACCAAAGCCGTTATGTCGTCGCCATGGAACTCAGTGTAGCCGCCGCCAACTAAAGAGGAAGATAGCTAATCAATTCAACCTAATTCAAGCTTAGAGCTTCAACAACGAATCAACTAACGTCGCTACAACAATTCTGCATCAAGTTTGATCAATTGTTCATAATTCTTTAACCACGAAAGGCAAGTTCGATTTCGCTAATCAAGATAATTATTAAATTAAGTAAGAATAGATATAATTGTGGATTATATGGATATGATGTGAATTATTGACCGTATGATATGATTATGTTGTTAAATTGTGATTTTATCATACATGTTGCAAATTCTATGATTTTATGTTGTCATCTATGTTGTAAAGTTATGATATATGTTGTAATTCTACGATTGGCTTACGTGTAATCAAATCATCATGTTGTTTAAATGCTAGTTTGGTTATGTTGATTCATATGATAGATCATATGTATGTATGCAAGATTAGATGTTGATTTAGACATAAATCACATGCAAGTTAGTAAATATTATGACATCTATTTTAGATCAAAAGTTAGGCTAAGATATGCATAAGTTACATGCCAAGTCTGTACATGCTAGTTTGTATATTTAGAGATAAATTTACACCATTGTTATGTTGCATAAATCAGAAATGCAAGTTTATATAAAAATATGAGTTTGGAATATGAATCATGTTATGCAAGTTTTTGGTTATTGCCTATGTAAGTTTTGTGATGAAAATCTTGTTCATAACATGTAGGTTCATACTTTTAGGCCTATGTTTAGATCGATGATTTTATGCAGGTTATGTGGTAAATTCTCATATGCAAGTTAGGCCTATTTTTTATGTTATGTGAATATGTGGTGTTTTTCCCTTTTCCATGTGTTAGACTATTTCTTAGTCTATCATATATTCTATGCGAATGGACGTCGCGGGGGTTATGGGGAAAAATATTGATTATGTTAATAAATGTGAATTGGCATGTAAATGAGGCATATAACGAATTTGAGATATTAATTAAGGTGAATTGCCTTAAAAGGCGAAAAATTTAATGAAGGCATTAATTGGAAAATTAATGTGTAGTAATGGACATAGTTTAATTATGGACATAGATTAATTTGAATTTGAATAGGGATATTAAATATTGAGAATTGGCACAAATGCCTAAAAAGGCATGAAATTAATTTGAGATGTAAATTGGTACAATTTATGTACCATAAATAGTGGACATAATTAAGGTGGCATATTTATACATAAATAAATATGGAAATGATTTGTAATTTGAATAGGGAAAGTAATTCAAATATTGGGGGAAATTAATTATGTATAATTAATTGCCTAAGACACGAGGTTGGACTCATTTGTGGTGTAAGACTGCCCGGACCCGCCCGGCAAATCCAGCAGCCACAAATGGTATCCCAATTTGAGAGGTCAAAGGCCTAAACTAAATGCGTAACAATTGTTTGGACACGAGATTAGGCTCGTTTGTGGTGTAAGACTGCCCGGACCCGCCCGGCAAAATCCAGCAGCCACAAATGTCAGTCTAATGTGAGAGGTCCTACAGGGGTTACGATAGTAATAAATTAAGAAACACTTAACCAAAGTAAAACATGTGGTGGGACATGGGGGTTAAGTGGGTGCCTTGGGTGGCATGAGAAAATACGACTAGTAACACTTAACCAAAGTAAATATGTAGTGGGACATGAGGGGGTTAAGTGGGTGCCTTGGGTAGCATGAGAAATCTAGTGGGTGACATGTCATGAGAAATACGATTAGAAAAATGGAGTAATTTGAATATAAACAATTATGACATGTAATTCAAATTATTGGATAAAATAGGTATTGACACCTATGAAGGGAAAGGTTTTAATTAATTGATTAATTAATTAAAAATGGACATGGTAAATGAAATGGACTACTTAACCAAATCTGATCCCTAGGGATTGTAAGAACTTAAGTTTAAGTTGGGAGTTAAGTAAACTGGGTTATACGGAATGAGTGGGTTAAGTAAATCTTGGGTAGGTGGGTAATATTAGTACATATAGGCCCACAAACTTAACCGTAAATTAAATATGTCTGAACCAGTGAGAGGGTTAAGTAAATCTTGGGTAGGTGGGTAATATTTGTGTATATAGGCCCACAGACTTAACCAAAACAACCTGTTAATTAAACAAAAGGGTGAGACTATGTTAAATTAGAAAGCACTTAACCAAATTTATACATGTAAGTGGACATGGGGTTAAGTGGGATGTATTAGAGGGGACCAAGCCTAGGTGGGAAGCTTGGTGGGGGGCCTTTTCAGTCCAGTAGCCCATTAAGTATCTTTGTGAGCTCGACCCAAGTCGAGGACGGGACACGCCTACTGGGCTTGATTGTTAGAGGCCAAAATGGGTTAGCGGTGGCAACGCAAGTCCAACGGGGTCATGTGCGTGCGTGGGCCCAGGCTGGTAGGTAAGACGTTGTTGCATCGTGTAGGTATAAGCCGTGCATCCTTAAGTTGTATTAGGTTGCCACTTTAGGGGAGTGATACACCCCACTGTGGGACCAGCACGGGTATCTACGAGTTAGGGAGCCGATCGAATGGGGGCAGGGTAGTGGGTACATCTAGTGGAGATAGGAGCAGACGGCACCTATGTAGTCAGCTAGGGGTACACGAAGCTACCATTATTAATTAATCATTAAAGGGGTACACCTAGTGGAGATAGGAGCAGGCAGCACCTATGACGTCAGATAGGAGTACATGGAATTACCATTGAAGGGGTACATCTAGTGGGGATAGTGGGTACATCTAGTAGTACACAAAGCGATCATCATTCTATTTAGTCAAGAGGGATCAAGTTTCTAGAGTGACTAGTATGGGTGCAGTTAGTGTTAGTATAGTACAGTACGGTACAGTATGGTAGAGTATAGTAATTACCCTATATTGATTAGGAAGCGCCTTTAACGTTATCTTTGCTCATCCTATTATTTTTGGTTGCTTGGTCTTGCCATTAATTCATAGTCATTTCCTTATTTACCAAGCTTATGTCTTATCCTAGTTACTTTGATAATTGTATTGTTGGAGTTATCGGACTTGCAAGACTTTATGTCTGACCCCCTTTGTTTCAACCTCTTTTCTTCCTTCCCCCCCCCCCAGGTTCTTAGGGTGGGAAGCTTGATTTGGATCCCTTTGGGAGCACTTGGGTTTGGATTGCTGAAGTAAAGCTCAACCTATCTCTTTTATGGCTATTTATGAGATTATGCTTTTTATATTATGTACTCTGATTTTGTCAAGATGGATATTATGTACTTGACTTTAGTCTTTGGGTTTTGGTGATGTAACCAAACATATTTACCTTCCGTTGCAATAAATAAAGTTTTAAATTTTCAAGTACTATTTCATATCTGTCTTGTTGTGATTTTCTATTCTATATTCACTTAAAACGCTCCATAGAAGTTAATGCATTCCCTTTGTGAGTGACATTAATGGACATGTGGTGTTACACGTGGTATCAGAGCTGAAGGTTACCAGAATAGATAAGATATTTTGAGAAATTATTTTTCAAAAGCATTTTTATAAAGAATACTTTCAAAAATATGTTTGTAGAAGAGTATTTTTGAAAGAAAGGTTTGTTTTAAAAACATAATCCCCAAGAGCCATATATCTTTCCTTCGATTCTCCATTTTGAATATCTTCCTCTTTCTCTTTTTGAATTTCCCCCTCCGCATATAGATGCTTTTTCTAAGATAAATAGGGACTTCCATACGAAGGACGAAAAACCACTTCAAGGGACTTAGACGTTTGTCGGACTAGAAGTTAGTTCATGGAAGTGGAGGGCTTGTTGATACCTTTAAGGTAGACGATGGGAGGAAGGTTCAAATAGCTGTTGGTTAATGAAGGATGAAACCTCATCTTGGTGGAAGGTCACAAATGGGGAATGTGAACAAGAAGGCTAGTAGTTATCCTTTTGGAGAAATAGGACACCTTATTAGGATTGTCCAAAGAGGCAAGGGCAAAGTACAGGATCTTCTGGAGGGTAGTTATATTCCCTCACGGCTGGTATACCTGATAGGGGTAGGACCGTCCAGGTAGAAATTTGGTTTCCTTTATCATCCTGTTCGAACTTTGTTTGATTCTGGAGCTTCATACTCATTAGTATCTGCTTCGTTAGTTGAAAACACTACACCTAAATACTAGTCTAGTTAAGGATCCCATCCTAGTCTCAAATCTTTTTGGTGGTTCGGCTCATCCTTCAATGGTTTGTCGGGATTTGAGAGTGTCTATCTTGGACGTTGGATTTGAATGCAACGCCTTAGTCCTTGGTTTCACGGGCTATATTTTGATTCTAGGGGTGGATTGGCTACCCAGGCGGGGTGCCATCCTAGATTGTGAAAGGAGGGTAGTTAGACTATTGATTCATTATGGAAAGACCCTTATATTTCTTGTGACCCTAGGGGTTCTGTGACGTTTAGTTGTCTAGAATCTCTTGACGTATCCAACGGTGATTTGGAATCTTTTCGTGTGGTCAGTGAGTATAGTGACATCTTCGATGAAGTGCGGGGTTTACCTAGAGGCACGAGGTATTCGTGTGTGCCTAGGGGATAATGCAAAGTCAGTTAGGTGATTAGTGATGGTTTTGAAGCAAGACTGGCGAGGACAGCCAGAGTCGGTTAAGTGCCCAATTATTTGTTTTGCTAGTATCATCTCACGTAGACTGTCTGAAATTGGAGGAGGTATTCCTTGGGTGCTTGTCTGATATTGGTTTAGGCCTTTGGGGCTTGTGCTTGGGGGATATCGAGTTCGAATAGGATGGCTTGCGTAGGAGATGGATAGTTGCGATGAGTTCACATGGATAGTATCTCGATAGATTTTGTTGATGGATTACCAAGATCGAGGAAGGGTAATACGGGGATTTGGGTTATAGTAGATAGACTTACTAAGAGCGCCCATTTTATTCCCGTGAAGAGTAAGAGGACTGCTCCATGGTTAGCTTCTGTATACGTCCGAGAGATAGTTCGTTTGCATGGTGTTCCTTCTAGCGTAGTAAGCGACCGCGATCATATCTTCACTAGCGAATTTTGGAGGAGCTTACAAGAAGCGGTAGGGACTCAGTTATGTTTGAGCACCGCATATCATCCTCAGACGGACGACCAAACCGAGAGGGTGAATCGTATTCTAGAGGACCTTTTGAGGCTATGTATCCTAGACTTTGGGGGTACATGGGAAGAGCATTTTCCAATAGTGGAGTTCGCATATAATAATAGCTTTCAGTCTAGCATTGGCATGGCACCTTTCGAAGCTTTTTATGGACGACCTTGTCGTTCACCTACACGTTGGTGGGAATCTACGGATAAGATCTTACTTGGGCCCGATATGATTAGAGAGACTTCGGAGAAGATTGATTTGATTCGAAGAAGGATGAAAGCAGCGCAAGATAGGCAGAAATCTTATGCGGATAAGAGGAGGACAGATCTTGAGTTTGAGGTTGGGGACATGGTCTTTATCAAAGTGTCTCCATTACGGAATGTTGTTCGCGTTGGGTCCGTTGGGAAATTAGCACCAAGGTTCGTAGGGCCGTTTCCTATAAAGGAGAAGATTGGTCAGATGGCGTATAGAGGGGAGTTGCCTGAGAGACTTAGTGGTGTACACGACGTATTCCATGTATCACATTTGAGGATGTGCTTACACGAGACCGCGGAGGTAGTGGAGCCGAGCTTGCTTAGAGAGGTGGAAATAGAGCGTGATGCGATGATTTGACGAGCTCCTACATGCATTCTTGGGTCGGAGATCAAGAAGTTGAGAAATCGAGAGGTCAGACTAGTCAAAGTACAATGGGGAGACGATGAGAGTAACGCTACTTGGGAGACGGAAAAGAAGATGCGTTCATGGTACCCTTTTCTTTTCGAGGGTATGTCTTTTAATTTCTCTTTTATCGCTTAGCTTGTGCTTATCTTATCTTTAGTATGTCCTCTCGCTAGTATCTTTGACCTTTAGTTAGGGAAATCCTATGGTTGAAACATGTGTTTCAGACATGTTATGTATGATGGATGCAAAGTGGATGCAAGTGTTCGCTAGTGGTTGCTCGTGGATGCATATACACACACTATTAGGCACCAGATCGGCTCAGTCACTTCATATTGCATATTGCATATATATGGATGTATTTAGTAAAATGGATGTATAATGGTTGTATTATCATATGGTTGCTGCATTCGGGTGGATGGTTGTGCACGCATATAGAATTAATATGTATCATTAGGAATCTTTTGCATACATATTGGACGCATGGCACTATCATGAATTGCACTAAGGAGGTCGACTGAATCAGTAGACCGCCTAATTTTGCATTAGATATGGACATATACACATACTGTGCATATAAACATTAAAGCATTAGAAGTCTTTTAAGGACAACGGATGCTGGTGTTTGATGGTTGAGTAGATGGACGATTAGATGGTAGGATATACATTCTTCTTGACTTGGAGATTTCGGGGACGAAATCCTTTAAGGAGGGGAGAATGTAACACCCCGTAATTTTATAACATTAAAATTCACAAATTAAAGTATACTTAATTTTTAGAAAAGAATTAAGTGAAATGGGTTGCGCAGAGAAATATATATATATATTGATATATATATATATATAAATTAAAAATTAAATAAATAAATATGCGAAAAAGTTCAAAACAACGAATTGGGAGGGGGAATAACCGAATCGGCCCATTTTTGAGGTCGATCCGAGCCTCGCTGGGTCGACTAGGGGTTAATCCAGGGTGTTTGGCTATCAACCCGTGGGCCGATTCGCTCAAATGCAGATTTTACATCTGATTGGTTCTCATGGTTCAGGGTTAATCTAATGGTCCTAAATAACTTCCTACACCTATAAATACATCCTAATGCTAACCCTAAACCTATTTAAAATTGGAACCAAAGCCGTTATGTCGTCGCCATGGAACTCAATGTAGCCGCCGCCAACTAAAGAGGAAGATAGTTAATCAATTCAACCTAATTCCAGCTTAGAGCCTCAACAACGAATCAACTAACGTCGCTACAACAATTCTGCATCAAGTTTGATCAATTGTTCATAATTCTTTAACCACGAAAGGCAAGTTCGATTTCTCTAATCAAGATAATTATTAAATTAAGTAAGATTAGATATAATTGTGGATTATATGGATATGATGCGAATTATTGACCGTATGATATGATTATGTTGTTAAATTGTGATGTTATCATACATGTTGTAAATTCTATGATTTTATGTTGTCATCTATGTTGTAAAGTTATGATCTATGTTGTAATTCTACGATTGGCTTACATGTAATCAAATCATCATGTTGTTTAAATACTAGTTTGGTTATGTTGATTCATATGATAGATCATATGTATGTATGTATGCAAGATTAGATGTTGATTTAGACATAAATCACATGCAAGTTAGTAAATATTATGACATCTATTTAAGATCAAAAGTTAAGCTAAGATATGCATAAGTTACATGCCAAATCTGTACATGCTAGTTTGTATATTTAGAGATAAATTTACACCATTGTTATGTTGCATAAATCACATATGCAAGTTTCTATAAAAATATGAGTTTGGAATATGAATCATGTTATGCAAGTTTTTGGTTATTGCCTATGTAAGTTTTTTGATGAAAATCTTGTTCATAACATGTAGGTTCATACTTTTAGGCCTATGTTTAGATCGATGATTTTATGCAGGTTATGTGGTAAATTCTCATATGCAAGTTAGGCCTATTTTGTATGTTATGTGAATATGTGGTGTTTTTTCCTTTTCCATGTGTTAGACTATTTCTTAGTCTATCATATATTCTATGCGAATGGACGCCGCGGGGGTTATGGGGAAAAATATTGATTATGTTAATAAATGTGAATTGGCATGTAAATGAGGCATATAACGAATTTGAGATATTAATTAAGGTGAATTGCCTTAAAAGGCAAAAAATTTAATGAAGGCATTAATTGGAAAATTAATGTGTAGTAATGGACATAGTTTAATTATGGACATAGATTAATTTGAATTTGAATAGGGATATTAAATATTGAGAATTGGCACAAATGCCTAAAAAGGCATGAAATTAATTTGAGATATAAATTGGTACAATTTATGTACCATAAATAGTGGACATAATTAAGGTGGCATATTTATACATAAATAAATATGGAAATGATTTGTAATTTGAATAGGGAAAGTAACTCAAATATTGGGGGAAATTAATTATGTATAATTAATTGCCTAAGACACGAGGTTGGACTCATTTGTGGTGTAAGACTGCCCGGACCCGCCCGGCAAATCCAGCAGCCACAAATGGTAGCCCAATGTGAGAGGTCAAAGGCTCAAACTAAATGGTAACAATTGTCTGGACACGAGGTTAGGCTCGTTTGTGGTGTAAGACTGCTCGGACCCACCCGGCAAAATCCAGCAGCCACAAATGTCAGTCTAATGTGAGAGGTCCTACAGGGGTTACGATAGTAATAAATTAAGAAACACTTAACCAAATTAAAACATGTGGTGGGACATGGGGGTTAAGTGGGTGCCTTGGGTGGCATGAGAAAATACAACTAGTAACACTTAACCAAAGTAAATATGTAGTAGGACATGAGGGGGTTAAGTGGGTGCCTTGGGTAGCATGAGAAATCTAGTGGGTGACATGTGGGTGACATGTGGATGTCATGAGAAATACGATTAGAAAAATGGAGTAATTTGAATATAAACAATTATGACATGTAATTCAAATTATTGGATAAAATAGGTATTGACACCTATGAAGGGAAAGGTTTTAATTAATTGATTAATTAATTAAAAATGGACATGGTAAATGAAATGGACTACTTAACCAAATCTGATCCCTAGGGATTGCAAGAACTTAAGTTTAAGTTGGGAGTTAAGTAAACTGGGTTATACGGAATGAGTGGGTTAAGTAAATATTGGGTAGGTGGGTAATATTAGTACATATAGGCCCACAAACTTAACCGTAAATTAAATATGTCTGAACCAGTGAGAGGGTTAAGTAAATCTTGGGTAGGTGGGTAATATTTGTGTATATAGGCCCACAGACTTAACCAATACAACCTGTTAATTAAACAAAAGGGTGAGACTAGGTTAAATTAGAAAATACTTAACCAAATTTATACACGTAAGTGGACATGGGGTTAAGTGGGATGTATTAGAGGGGACCAAGCCTAGGTGGGAAGCTTGGTGGGGGGCCTTTTCAGTCCAGTAGCCCATTAAGTATCTTTGTGAGCTCGACCCAAGTCGAGGACGAGACACGCCTACTGGACCTGATTGTTAGAGTCCAAAATGGGTTAGCGGTGGCAA
This sequence comes from Allium sativum, assembly GCA_030737875.1. Classification (NCBI taxonomy): domain Eukaryota; kingdom Viridiplantae; phylum Streptophyta; class Magnoliopsida; order Asparagales; family Amaryllidaceae; genus Allium; species Allium sativum. Next base: position 312,486,430 of record CM060912.1, read on the forward strand.
CGCAAGTCCAACGGGGTCATGTGTGTGTGTGGGCCCGGGCTGGTAGGTAAGACGTTGTTGCATCGTGTAGGTATAAGCCGTGCATCCTTAAGTTGTATTAGGTTGCCACTTTAGGGGAGTGATACACCCCACTGTGGGACCAGCACGAGTATCTACGAGTTAGGGTGCCGATCGAATGGGGCAGGGTAGTGGGTACATCTAGTGGAGATAGGAGCAGACGACACCTATGTAGTCAGCTAGGGGTACACGAAGCTACCATTATTAATTAATCATTAAAGGGGTACACCTAGTGGAGATAGGAGCAGGCGACACCTATGACGTCAGCTAGGAGTACATGGAATTACCATTGAAGGGGTACATCTAGTGGGGATAGTGGGTACATCTAGTAGTACACGAAGCTATCATCATTCTATTTAGTCAAGAGGGATCAAGTTTCTAGAGTGACTAGTATGGGTGCAGTTAGTGTTAGTACAGTGCAGTACGGTACAGTACGGTAGAGTATAGTAATTACCCTATATTGATTAGGAAGCGCCTTTAACGTTATCTTTGCTCATCCTATTATTTTTGGTTGCTTGGTCTTGCCATTAATTCACAGTCATTTCCTTATTTACCAAGCTTATGTCTTATCCTATTTACTTTGATAATTGTATTGTTGGAGTTATCGGACTTGCCAGACTTTATGTCTGACCCCCTTTGTTTCCACCACTTTTCTTCCTTTTCCCCCCAGGTTCTTAGGGTGGGAAGCTTGATTTGGATCTCTTTGGGAGCACTTGGATTTGGATTGCTGAAGTAAAGCTCAACCTATCTCTTTTATGGCTATTTATGGGATTATGCTTTTTATATTATGTACTCTGATTTTGTCAAGATGGATATTATGTACTTGACTTTAGTCTTTGGGTTTTGGTGATGTAACCAAACATATTTACCTTCCATTGCAATAAATAAAGTTTTAAATTTTCAAGTACTATTTCATATCTGTCTTGTTGTGATTTTCTGTTCTATATTCACTTAAAACGCTCCATAGAAGTTAATGCATTCCCTTTGTGAGTGACATTAATGGACATGGGGTGTTACAACAACTATCTACCATTGCCAATGCTCTGATACCAGATGTACCGGAGAATTCCGACTCAAGACCGCTCAAATTGATCCCCAAACACAGTGGAAAATGAGATCGTGATTAACATGAAAAAAACAACCAATCAATATTTCAAAACAATCTCAACCTAATCCAATAACCAATCACAATCACCAAATAAGAGAAATAATAGGGAAAAAACAAAAATTAAATCACACATAGATTTATAGTGGTTCCACTAACGTCGTATTGGTGTACGTCCACTTTGGAAGAGAATCTTTATTAATATCAATAGAAAAGTACAGAAGATTAATTACAATGATCAAATTCACTAGAAAAAATTGTTTTTATGGAGATGAGAATTGAAGAAGATTAGGATTGCCAAAACCTTTATTAGAATAAACCTAGGTCAATCTCTTGATTAATCCCTTGATCCACTTTGAATCTGATAATATCTTATATAGAAGGAGACTAATATTTTGCAATTTCCCAAATTACCCCTTGAACCTTCACAAATCAATCTACCGAGTCCACAACTCGAAATAGCTTAAAAGTCGCCTCAGATGTATGTCTGATATGGGCAGACGTCTGTCCCGAGGTTCGGAAGAAAATTTCCTTGACAACTCAGACATCTGACACATTCCCTCAAACGTCTGTATCCTTCCCTGTTTCAGCACAGACATCTGAGTAAAAAACTCATACGTTTGTTGCAACTTTCGGGTTGTACTACAGGCCCGGTCAGATGTCTAAGCTGAAGCGAAGAGATCCACTTTGCCTTTTTCACCTGCAACTTCCTCCTATGAGTGCCGATTTGTGAACCATCTTCTCCGGTACAAAGTTACTTCCAGTCACTTTAATTCTAGCATATATAGTGGCATAAAATTTAACATTACCAACCTTTAAAATTTCAATTTTTTTTAATTTTAAAGGAAAAGTCAAATTATTTTATAAGTGAGCCTGGTGGAAAGGTAGTTGATAATAATGGCTCATCGGGACGGTTCCTTAGAATGGTCACGTTGAATGTACTCATTCATTCAAGATGACATTTTTATAGTCCCACGCAGTTTATAACGCCTTCCACTAAATAATGATTTCAATTAAATGGCGCCAAATGCGCACGCTATATAGTTTGAACTGCATATTATTGCCTCCTTTGTTGATGCTTGAGATCCAATCGATTAATACACGTTGGCACCCATCGGGTTTGGTACATTGGATATACAAGGATCACTTTCTGACATGAGGATTACAGATTTTAATATGTCTGATACATTTTTATTGTGAAGCTTCTTTAGCTATTGATTATAGATGCTCATGAGTCTTCCTACAATGGCAGTAGTCCATCGAAATCAAAATATGCCGATTTCAATATTGAATATAGTTAGACAACAATGCCTACTACGGAATCTTCCTAATTATAATTCTTATTAGCCTTAATCAACTAATTGCCAAATAAATGGCTTGGCCTCAGTAATAGTTCCTTCCAAGATGGCTATAGAATCTGCTATGGTGGTTTCCATGGATGTTGACATAGGCGATTCCATTATTCCAACAGACCCTCTATATTCCAAGGCTTCTAAGTTGGAAAGGCATCTCTCCAATGGATATCTAAGAAGCATGAGATTCCTTTGGAAGATGTTTTGGTTCCTGCTCTTTATCAATGGGCTCATCTCTCGCTTGAGGGGTACACAACTTGTAACCCGATACTTGTGCATAGTTGGAAATGTTCCATCCTTTTGGTCATTTCATTCATAAAATAAGTACATGATATTGTCCAACACTTGATCATGGTCACTACTATCAAGGAAGGGAACGTGCTATCAGTCTCGAAACCAGTGAATGCGGGATGTGCGATTATAAATCCGATTGTCAAATTCACCGATGGCAGTATATCTTACGACAAGGATGCTTCCCACAGTGATTGGGGCCTTTTCCTGTTGGGCTTTATAGCATTAGCGATCGAGGAAGTTAGCTACTTGTACAATTTCATGCACCAAGAGTTACCCTTTTCACTCACCTTTTTGGACCTTACTAGTGGTTGCCGAATAATATAAGGACTTTGGAATAAGCATATTTATTTAAAGATGGGTTCCTTCTTTGTGTGCCATCCTGCTGGTTTCATGCAAAAATGGTTATCTAGACATAGTTTTTATGTTCATTCCTCTCACCAACGTATATTTAATATCTTCAACAGTTAAATTCGTTGTTTTTGTTTTTTATATTTGTGGATGATTCACAATAACCTATTAATGCATCGTTAACAAGGACCCTTGTGGTTTTTCATAAAGTCTTGCTTGAAGATAAGGATATGAAACTTCTTGTCACTATCGAGAACTTACATGCCTGCAATCTTTTAGTGACAAGCCGTTGAGTTAGCTAGTTTGGTAGTTTTAGAAGATGATGACTCTACATAGCAGCTTTTGGCTACTGCTTATGACAACAAGGCTCATGAAGTGCCTTCGTTTCAAAGTCCTGTCATTTTTCTTGAAATAAGACAAAGGACTAGAGATAACATTGGAAAAAGAATAAAACTTGTTGGGAATAGTGATAACATTAGGGGAAATGATAAAGGTGTTGACTCATGTTGGGAATAGAGATAACATTAGGGTTTGATGATCATGTATTAACAACTGATATCAAGGAATCATAGCTATAGAAATGAATTAAAACATGGGTGCACCTTGTGCACGTGCACGGGCGTATATAGGTGTAATTAAGCTTAGGAAAATTCTATTTATACACCGGAAATCACTTAACATAGACCATTATTTTTTTATAAAATTCTATGACTAAATTATCCATTCCTCATAGCTGTTTTTTTTTTAACTTTTGCATATAAATGGTCAAATTATTCTTAAAAGTATTGAAACTCGATGCAAACTAAATATGTTAATGAATTATTTAATCATGAAATCAAAAATTTCAATTAAGATTTTTTTATAGAAATAATGGTCTAATTTAGAAGTGTTGATTTATTTTGTAAAATCAGAGCAATTTTGTTGAAATTAATTTTTTTTCAAAGAGTTTATAAAAGCTACAATATTAATTAGTACAAGAAATAAATTTTATTTTATTAAATTTTTCTCAATTTAATGCAAAAAAATCTAATTTTAGGTAATTGTGTTTTAAGTTTGAAAGAGGAAGGAAAAAAGAAGATGAGAACACGGGTAATTTAGTAAAAGAAACGATGTATGTAAATATATGGTGTATAGTAGTTTAGTATAATTTTTGGTGTATGTTTAGTAATTTTTGGTGTATAAATAGAATTAGACTTAAGTTTAAAGGAAAATAATGTAATTTCTGCATTAAGTTAATTTTGCAAACACGTACAAATAAACCCTTAAGCTATGTAACTGGCACGAGAATTTCATTAATAAAAATTACAACTTTCATCTTATTTCCTGCAACTTCTTTCTGCAATTTTCTACATTTTTGCTTGTTCTTCTTCTCTGATCCTTGCCTCCCCTCCTTCTGATCTTCCTTCTTTTATTTATCAACGCACGTTGATCTCTCTTTCCGTGCATCGTCTCCTTCAACCTCTCCTTGCTTCTTGCTGCTACATTTCTTCCTACAGCTCCTTATTTCTTTAATCCTACCATGCTACTTCTTTCTTTCTATCACAACTTTTATCATCATCATGCCAGAAACTCGATCTCAATCCAAGAAAGGGGATGAAGCTAACACTTTGAGAATAAATTCAACATAGTTGGAATTATGTAAAGCGTCTTCAATAGGGAATGGCCTAGTAAGTTTCAAATGTAAGGCATTGTTAAAGAAACACTGGATTTGGGTAAGCGAGGATCATTTTTTTTGTTTTTTTAGAAAATTACCGTGGGGTTAACCAAAAAGATTTGTCATCTCTTAACAAAAAAATACTTTCATTTATATTGTAGTAACATATCATTAAAATTTAGTTTATTTTTTTGATCAAATAACGGTAAAAGTGATTTGAATGGATCGTCGTCATTTCATTTTAATTTCGATGTGGTGCCACCTAGAGGTGTTATGGTTTTGGTAACCATCATTATTACCACCAACCTTAAGCTTAACCGTTATTGATATTTGTAAATTCTAGTAACCATCACCTCAACCATCTATGATGGTTAACCATCGTATTTCAAAATTTAAAGCATTTTGTATATATATTTCTAATTATATACATTATTTTTGATAAATTAATATAACTATAACTATTTTTTATAAATGTATTGATTTGTTAATATAATGACCATGCATGCATATCCTATTAGTTGGTGAAGACACATATTATTTATATACAAGCTACTAGTTTGACTTAAATTACCAATTTTTATATTAGGATGTTAAATATTGTATGAGTTCGTTGTTTCAATTTCGGAACAGTTTCAACTTCTTATTATTAGAGATAAGGATAAAAATATATTGCCTTTATTTGATATTGCATTTATTTGGGGTTATATTTGGTATTGATTTGGGTCAATATTTGGTATAGAATTATTTATTATAATTAACCCAAATATGCTCTAGAATATTCTCATCTACAATGCTCTTTTAGATAAGGATAAACAATCTATAAATAGATGCAAGGTTTAGCATTGTAAATCAATCAAGCATCTATTGTAGTAATCAATCAATAAAGCAATAAAAACGTACCCTTCTAAGTTTTACCGTTTATCTCTCTCTCCTCTTTATATCAAATGTTAACATGGTATCAGAGCTTGGTTATACAGAGAGATGGAGAGAGAGTTGTTGTTAACATGGTATTAGAGCTGGGTAAGAGAGGGGAGAGAGGGAGAAAGGGAAAATAAAGAACTGAAATTTTGATTTGTATAGGATTTGTTCAAAGCACACTTTTCTTTTCAGAGTCAATTCCTTTTTCCTTGGCAAAAGTAAAAAGTTCCTCCTTTTAAATCGCAAGTGCTTCTCCAAGTTTTATTTTTTTTCTCAGTTTATTCGATCCTTCCTTCGGTGATGCGAGATGGTTCGTTTGCTGATTTAGGTTGAGGTTTTCAAAGGGTTCGTTGGTGTAGGAATTAAGTGGATTGGAGATCGGTCATGGATTAATTGAGTTGTTAGAGAGTAACATTAGTTTGAAGTTGTTTATTGTTCGTTTGATGTTTGTATCGGTAACCCTGTTTATTAGGAGGGCAATTGACGTTTATTAAAGGTGGTAGGTGGTACTATAAGGTATGTTTGGAGGATGCAAACATATGTTGATTCATCCTTATTGATTTGGTTTTGGTTTTTTTTCGTTTGATATGTTTAGGGATGGAAACATATGCAAACTCATCTCATTTTGGTTTCTTTTGTTATATTTGTATGTTTGGGGGATGCAAACATATAAACACATCCGGTTCAGTTTTGTTATTTGACCACTTAGATCTTTTTCTTATCGACTAAATTGAAGATTGTTAAGTTTTTGTTGAGCATTTGGTATTTGGTGCTTGGAGTTTGGTGCAGCTCTCTAAACAATATTGAAATGGTTGCTTGATATTACTACTCTTCACTTTGCAACTTCTATTTGGCAAACCCACGATTCTCCGCATTGTGAGTTTGAGGGGATGATAAGGATAAAGGTATATTGCCTTTATTTGATATTGAATTAATTTGGGGTTATATTTGGTATCATATTGATTTAGGTCAATATTTGGTGTAGAAGTATTTATTATAATTGACCCAAATATGCTCTAGAATATTCTCATCTAAAATGCTCTTCTAAACAAGGATAAACAATCTATAAATAGAGACAAAGTTTAAAATTGTAAATCAATCAAGCATCCCTTGTAATAATTAATCAAGTAATAAATAAAAATGTAGCCTTTCATATTTTATAGTTTTGTCTCTCTCCTTTTTTGATCAAATTCTAACACTTATTTATTTGAACTGTTTAGGTAGGATTCTCTTACCTGCATCTTTATTTAGTTTTGCATCACATTTCACTTTATTTTAGTTGACATTCTAATACTTACTCTATTTACTTATTACCATGTGTATATGTGTATTTATGAATTGATTTCAATATATAGGCTATGGATTAGTATCTTGTGCTTAATCCATTTTAACGCTTATAGGGTTTGAATTTTACATATACACAACAGACTCACACACATTTTATTTCATTTTTTTGCCTTGAGAGACTCGTGCTTATGTCCTTCATCAAAAAAGCTTTGTTGCCAACACATTTTTTGACTTTGAATAGCCGTCCTGAACCATTGGCTCGTCTATTTCTGCCATCAAAATCATTAGAACTGTCATCTTCACAACTTAATCCGTAAGGATTGAGCCACACAATCTCTTTGAGTTTTGTAATTTAGCAGAACTTGAACTCGATTTCCTTAAACTAACTCAATCGGAGAGAGAGAGAGATGTGGCTCCATTTGAATTTTTGGTGACCAACTATCATGCAACCTTGGTTTGTTCTAGAACACTATCTTTCCCTCTTATGGATTGGTGAAAACTTAAGACATAGGAAATTTCAAATAAATTTGATATGAGATGTTGGACTTAGAAATTTCAGAAACTCATAGTGTGCTACGATTTCCAAGGAAAAACTCGGATTTCAAGTCGAATATCATTTTTCATAGCTTCCCTAGGCTTTCTTCAAGTAAAACTTGAGCATGACTCGAGATTTTTGTTGACTTATGAAACTTTAAAGTTTCAACTTTTTTAATTTCAAAGGAAAGGTCAAATGAGTTTATAAGTGATCTTGGTTGAAAGATAGTTGATAATTATGGCTCATCGGGATGGTTCCTTAGAATGGTCACGTTGGATGCACTCATTCATTCAAGCAGACATTTTTATAGTCCTATGTAGTTTACAATGCCTTCCACTAATTAATGATTTCAATTATATGACACCAAATGTGCACACTATATAGTTTGAATTGCATATTATTGCCCCCTTCGTTGATGCTTAAGATCCAATCGGTTAACACATGCCGGCACCCATGAGGTTTTGTACATTGGCTATACACAAGGATCTCTTTCGGACATGAGGATGACAGATTTTAATATGTCTGATTTGTGTGAAGCTTTTTGAGCTATTGATCACAGATGCTCATCGAGTCTTCCTATAATGGCAATGGTCTATCTACATCAAAATATGTCGATTTCGATATTGAATGTAGTTTCGACAACAATGCCTACTACATAATTTTCTAAGTTATACTCCTCTTATCCTTAATCAACTATAAAAGTTTGGATGATATTGTAATAATATTGAACAGAACAGAAATATAGCTTTTGTAATCTTTCAGAAAAATGATTTGATAATGTACATAACGTTGGATGCCTTGATATATATATATAGGAAATACAAATGAACTGAAACAAAATAGTTGTTTGGGCTAAACAATGTAATGGGAATCAGTTATTGGGCTTCGGCTGTGGCTTTGATATATATTATCCTTTGATATCAGCCGACTTCTTCATATCCACTTTTACCCCCCTTTAAATTGAGATTAGGGTTATCTCTTTTAAGCTCTTTCAAGTGACGATCTGTTTATTTATTGGCCCCAATCTTCTTCTTCACAGATACGATCTCTTCCTTTCTCTCCTCTTCACTGTGTTTGCTTTGATTTCATTCAGATCTCTGAGTTTGAGCTTCGATGAAACTGATTTTATTTGTTTTGTTGATAACAGGGTCTTTTGGTGAGAAGCTTTTACTTTTCTTGCTTGCATCTGCTAGATGGACCTAGATGAGCTTTGAGTTGATATTACAGTAAGTAATTTTAGTGACCTTCAGTTCATCTCGAAACTTTGTGAAGTTCTGAAAAGATAGAGCCTTTGTTAGAGTATCAGCACATTGGTAAGTGGCAGGTACGTGTCTGACCTCTAGATTTCCTTTAATTACTTGTTCCCTGACAAAGTGTTGATCTATTTCGATATGCTTGGTTCTTGAATGTAGTACTGGATTAGATGACATGTATACGACACTTTGATTGTCACACCATAAGATTGATTTGCCTGTCTTGATATTTAACTCTGATAGTAATGATGTAATCCACATTATTTCTGATGTTGCATTAGCCACACTTCTGTATTCTGCTTCAGCACTAGATCTGGATATTGTAGTTTTCTTCTTAGAACACCATGATACAATGTTGTTCCCCATAAAAATGCAGTATCCTATTGTAGATTTTCTGTCATCAGGGTCTGATGCTCAGTCTGCATCTGCATAGCCTGTTATGTTGTAGTTGTTGCTTGCTTTTATTTGCAGTCCATAGTCCATTGTAGCTTTCAGATATCTTAAGATCCTCTTCACTGCTTTCCAATGATTATCCAATTGTGCCTGAATGAATTGACAAACTTTTTTGACAGTAAACACAATATCTGATCTAGTGATAGTTGCATACTGTAAAGCACCGACTACACTTCTGTATTGTTTAACGTTGTATATGGGTTCTCCCCTGTGTTTTGAATGGTGTTAACTGCTAATCATAGGTGTAGGCATTCCTTTTGCATTACTCATTTGAGTCTTTTCAAGTAGTTCGGCTATGTATTTCCTTTGATATAAAATGACTTCTGTTGATGATCTTCTTATGACCTCTATTCCCAAGAAGTAGTTTAGCTGTCCGAGTTCTTTGACTGAGAATCCCCTGTCCAGTTTCTTGACAATTGAATTAATTTCATCAGTGTTATCACCTGTTACAACAAGGTCATCAACATATATTAGAATGTATATCGTAGATTGTTTGCTAGCTTTTATGAATAGTGAGTTATCTGATTTGGCAGATTGGAAACTCATTGAGTACAATGTATTTTTTAATCTGTCAAACCATACTCATGGGGCCTATTTTAGCCCATATATTGCCTTGTTTAGCTTGCAAACATATTCAGAATTTTCACAGTAACCCTGTGGTTGAGTCATGTACACATCCTCTTTGAGTATACCATTGAGAAATACGTTATTAACATCAAGTTGCCTTAATGGCCATCCTTTATTTGTAGCAATACTAAAAATAATTCTGATTGTAGAAGATTTAACCATAGGAGAGAATGTCTCTTTGTAATCAAAGCCTTGTTGTTGTGTGTATCCCTTTGCAACCAGTCTAGCTTTGTATCTGTTTATGCTTCCATCAGGGTTCCTTTTGATCCTGTATGTCCATTTACACCCAATTATATTTTTGTCCTTTGGTGGCTTTACTAAGCTCTAGGTCTCATTTTGCATTAGTGCTTGATATTCTTCATTCATAGCTGCTTTCCACTTGCTATCAGTTTTTGCTTGATCATAACTTGTTGGTTCTTCAAGTAGTGTAATAGCTATAAAGAGTTTGGATTTAAATATCCTACTTTTTGCTCTTGTTATCATTGGGTGTAATGATGTTCCTTGAGGTACATATACAGGTTGTTCTCCTTGATTCTCACTTTGATTATTTCCTTCTTCTTCATCAGTGTTTTGTTCAGCACAGATATTGTTATTATCATCATCTCTTGTAGGTGTTTCCCTATTGTGGTCTGAATGCTGATCAATATCATTGTTTGATGTTGCTGATTTGTCATTGCTACACATTGATTCACCTGCACTTATTATTTCAGAATATACAGGTATAGATGGTATGGATACACTTGTATCATATACTTTATTTGTAGTTTTTATATTCTCAGACTCATATGGAAAAAAATTCTCATTAAATACAACGTGTCTGCTTATGAAAACTTTGCCATTTTCATCCAACACTTATACCCCTTTTTGATTTTGAGCATATCCTATAAAAGTACATGGCCTTGATCTGAACTCTAACTTGTGTCTATTATAAGGTCTAGTATATGGGTAGCATAAACATCCAAAAGTTTTCAAATAGTATAGTCTGGTTTGACATTCATTAGCTTTTGATATGGATTATTTCCCTTGAGAACCTTAGTGGGTAGTCTGTTTATTAAATAAACGGCTGTGTTGAATGATTCTGGCCAAAACTTTAGAGGCATTTTAGCATTAGCCAGTAGTGTCAAATCAGTTTCTACAACATGTCTGTGCTTTCTTTCAACAAGACCGTTTTTCTCAGATGTGTATGGACAAGTAATTCTATGGACTATTCCCCTTTTTGAAAAGTAATCTTTCAGGGGTTTATACTCAGTTCCACCATCAGATTGAAATATTTTCACATGTGAGTTTGTTTGCTTCTCTACTTGAGTTATGAAATGTATAACTACATCACATGTTTCAGATTTGGATTTCATAAAATAGATCCATGTATATCTACTAAATGCATCTACAAATGCTATTTAATATTTGTATCCATAATCTGAAGCAATTGGTGCAGGACTCCATAAATCAGTGGCAATTAAGTTCAGGGGTTCTGTGAATTCAGATTCAGATGCATTAAAAGGTAATTTATGACTCTTACCCAACTAATAGTATTTGCAACATGAACTGAGTGTTTTCTATCAAACTTAATATTGTTCTCAACAAGAATTTGCTTTACAATATCATAACTTGGATGACCAAGTTTATTATGCCACATATCTAAAATACTGTACTGATTTTTATCACTGATTTCACTGTGATTACACAACATATTTTTGTTCATATCACTATTGTAGTGATTCATAGAGAACTTGTACAACCCTTTTGTCTCATTGCCCTACAATAAAACAGTCTTAGTAAGTATTTCCCTGACCAAGCAATATTTTGGATGAAATTCAAAATATACTTGATTATCATTTGCAAACTGAGATACACTTAGATGATTTTTCTTAATGTCAGGAACTCTTAATAAGTTGTTCAATATTAACTGTTTATTGCCATTGATATATCCACTACCAGTATGAGTGCTAGAAATTGACTCACCATTTCCCATGCTAACTGATTTATTACCTTTGTACTCCCTGCATCCATTGTTTAGATTCTCTAGTTTGTTGGTTAGGTGTTTTGTAGCTCCTGAATCAGGGTACCAACTTTCATCATTTATGTGATCAATCCCTGCAATGTCTGATTGTCTATTGTTGTCATTTTGAGTACTTTGTTCTAATTGAACATTTGCCACACTCACATTAGGATTTCTTTGATTTGAGGCAGCCTGATTTGGGGTGTAATTTTGATTGAACCTAAAATAACATTTAAGTGTTGTATGTCCAACCCTTTCACAGATCTGGCACTTTGGCCTGTTTCCAGTGTTGTTGCTTCTACCTCTACCCTTGGCTCGACCACTGAAACCACTTCTTTGCACTTGATTGTTGTTTCTAGTGTCTTTGCTTTAAAGCTGTTAGCGTAATTAATTGATAAATCCGATTCTTGTGGTTTATTGCTTTCCAATCTTGCTTCATCTTCCAATAGTATTGAATGCACCTATTCTATTAGAGGTTTTGTCCTTTGAGAGGAGACGATAGCCTCTACGGCTTCATATTCATTTCCTAACCCATGTAGAATGGTTATAACATGTTCAGATTTAGGAACCTTTTGTCCAGCAGCTTCTAATTTGTCACGTATGCTTTTGATCTTTGCAAGGTATTCTCTCATAATACTATTGTCTTTTCTTGAATTGTGCAATTGTCTTCTATAGTGCATGATTTTTGCTGAGGATTGTGAATTGAAATTCTTTTCAATGTTGTCCCATATTTCATTTGCCGAGTTACATCCTACTACCTGAGATAGGAGATTGTTGCTTATCGATGATAGCAACCATGCAATTATCAACCTGTCTTGTCTATGATACTTTATATATTCTTCATTTTTTACAAATCTGTTTTCTTGATCAGTTACCAATTTTGCTGGAATTTGCAGGGTGCCATACAGGTGTCCCTCTAGTCCATATCCTTCAATTGCGGTTTGCACCTGAAACTTCCACAGTAGATAGTTGTTTTCATCGAGTTTGGTTGTGATAAGTTGGCTCTGTGGACTTATCACAGTCTTGACCAGTTGATCAACTGCTATTGGTGGAGGTATAGGGGGATTTGATGATCTAGTTGATCTAAGAGAAGATCCATGAACAGAAGTGGTTTCCACCATGATGTACAAACGATTCAGAAATCAAGAACAGTGAAGTTTCAAAACTGTTTACCTCCTTGATGTCGTAGCCTTGAATGATGCTCAGGTATGTTGCAATCAGTTGTCTATCAGATTGTGATAACCGTCTGATGATTGACTCTAGTATGGTACTTTCTTGAGTTGATTTCTTGCTTTTCTTGGCAATAGGAGATGAACTTTACTTTGATTTCTTGACTGTTCCGACTTGAGCAAATTAAAGGTAATGCAGCCAATTTGAATTGGCAAGGCACTGATCTAATATGAAGGACAACTCTCAAAGGATGAGTTTTCTTACTCAGATGAGAGGATTAACCCAAGTGATGATAATACTTTGATGGGTTAATAATTTTTTTTATCAGCAGAGATTCAATTGATTTGCTGTTAAGCTCTTTTTGCTCTGATACCATATAAAAGTTTTGATGATATTGTAATAATATTGAACAGAACAGAAATACAGCTTTTGTAATCTTTCAGAAAAATGATTTGATAATGTACATAACGTTGGATGCCTTGATATATATAGGCAATACAAATGAACGGAAACAAAATAGCTGTTTGGGCTAAATAATGTAATGGGCTTCAGTTATTGGGCTTCGGCTATGGCTTTGATATATATTATCCTTTGATATCAGCCGACTTCTTCATATCCTCTTTTATCAAATAATTGCCAAATGACTATAGAATCTGCTATGGTGGTTTCCATTGATGTTGACATTGGTGATGCCATTATTCCAACAGACCCTCTATATTCCAAGGCTTCTAAGTTGGAAAGGCATCTCTCCAATGGATATATAAGAGGAATGAGATTCCTTTCAAAGATGTGTTGTGTTAGTTCCTGGTCGTTACTCCTCCTGCTTGAGGGGTACACAGCTTGTAACCAGATACTTGTGCATGGCTGGAAACGTTCCGTCCTTTTGGTCATTTCATTCATAAATTATGTACATGATATTGTCCAACACTTGATTAGGGCCCCTATTATCGATGAAGTTAGCTACTTATATAGTTTCAAGTTCCAAAGTTTACCCTTTTCACTCACCTTTTTGGTAATGTAAGGACTTCGGAATAAGCAGATTTATTTTAATGATGAGTTTTCTTTATGTTGAAAGTGAGTGTGTGTATGTGCTACTAGTACACACGGATCGTGTAATGTCGTGTATAACAGACGAGTATGAAATAATAACGAATCACAGATATAAAAGCGGAAAATGCAGTAAAAAAAGGAAAAATCACACCAGGGCTTTTTATACTGGTTCGGAGCACCGTCCTACGTCCAGTCCCAGACCTCTCTCTGGATTTTCACTAATCAACTACCTCACTTCACCCGGAGGAACAGGTTCACAATACCCGAGCAGCCGAACAGGATTTCACGCCTCTAACAACACGAGGACTTCAACTCTTGCCTGATCACACACAGGACTTCAACACTTGCCTGATCACACATAGGACTTCAACACTTGCCTGATCACACACAGGTCTTCAACTAATACAATAGTTTTGACTTCTGCTCATGTTCTTGATTCAACACGGATAGTCAACAATTTGAGTACAATCTTCCTATAATATGATCCTCGAGTATATACTTTGAATGCGTAGATTTAAGGAAGTATATTACTTATTGAATCAAGAGATATGAAATAATTTCAATGATTCAATAAGCAATTGAAATATTTGAGAGCTTTTAGAATGCAAGAATATTTAGAAAGTAAGATCAGAATTTAGAGCAAGAATCGGTGATTTGAATGATGATTCAAGATGTATTTATAGTGAATGAGGAGTTGTAATCATTGATGAAGAATTGCAATGAAAAGTAATGATTTTTGTTGAAGAGAAATGGATACAACTCTTGATGAAAGAAGATGGCTTTTCGAAAGGTTGCTTGTTGTTTGAAAAGCTGTTGACAGGTCGAAATTGATAGGTAGACAGGTATTTGAATATATATATACGTTATGTTCATGAATGGACATTTGCTGTGCATTTTTCCCGAAAGAGGTAGACAGGTTGAAAATAACAGGTAGACAGGTTTTTTCTCTGTCTTGAAAAAGGTAGACAGGAAAAAATTTGTAGGTAGACAGGTTTTGTCTCTGTCTTGAAAAAGGTAGACAGGAAAAAATTTGTAGGTAGACAGGTTTTGTCAACTTGCACAGAAAATGTGTATTCATGTATATATTCAAAAATGATGAAGAGTATGATTATTTGAGGATAGATTTTAACATTTATAACTCTAAATAATCAACTTCTAACTTACGAAAACATTGATTCTTCATTTTTTCGATCATAAAGCTCCTTCTTGTCATTAATCAAAATATGCTATGAAACCTTTGACTCAACATTCTCCCCCTTTTTGATTGATGACAATATAGCTTGATATTATAATCTCCATCGTACTCTCCCCCTTTATATATGCTCCCCCTGAAATATAACTAAATTTCTTATGATCTTTATTGCACCTTTATATGTTGTCATCGATCAAAATCTTGTCTCAACATTCTCCCCCTTTTTGATTGTTGACAACACCTTGGATTTTCTTCCTCTGAATATATAGCTCCCCCTGAATTTCTACAACATTTGTTAGTTCATACTATAAATAATCTTACCTTTTGATTCCTGCATTAACAAATGTTAGCATACATATACTATTACCATGTTAAGCACATAATTCTAAATGATAGTATATGATATGAATCATCATAAGAGAAAATATTTCTCCCCCTTTGTCATCGATTAAAAAGAATAAATATCATAATAAGCATAGTAATCGAGAGTTCTAGAGAATACAGATGATTATAGAACAGTTATTAGATATTGAATCATGTGATTTTCTTCCCCTGTATATGATCTCCTTCTGAGTGTATGAACTAATTTTCCTGCATATACACTATTACAAGCACTTTCACCCCATAAAAAAATACGAGAATATGGCACCAAAATCCACTTTACTCTGTTCTTAAGTGGGACCTGAAAAAATATGATTAAGTCCATGGTTCCCACCTTTTTATGGGGTCCTAAGAGTTAGGTCTTAGGAGTCCAAACCCATACGGGTCTGGTATCCCCGTTATATAAATAATTTGGATTATGATGCATAGAATTCAAAAAAATTTGAATGTACTCGTTCCTAATCAAATTGTTATTTGTTTTAGGAACCCATATTTTTATAGATTTGATATTCTTCTTTTGAAATTTCACAATCGGTTTTGGTTTGGAATACAATAAACTAAGATTTTTCTTAGCTTTAGTTTCTTGTACTATTTTATTTTTCCTTTTTCTTTTGTTGCCAAGATGTTTCTTGATATCTTTTTTCTTATATCCCAAACCTTGTTTATTCGTAGCAGATTGTGAACTTTCAATAATTTTTGTTAAATTTTCTCTACCCTTGTTAAAGTTAGAAACATTTTCAGTAATGTCGTCTAACTTTGTTTGTAAACTAGCTTTTTCAAGGTCTAACATTTTGACTTTTGCCTTAAGCTCATGATTTTCGATAGTAAGAGCATCATTTTTCTCTTTTTGAGTTTCAATTTCTTGACTCAAAAGAGATAGTTGAGAATCAATATTAGATGATGATTGTTGAACTTTTCAAGTTCCTCCTCTAATATTTTCTTCTCGTCTTTTAACATATCTCGTTCAAATTCTGCTCTACTTAAATCTGCTTGAGCTTGTTTGCATTGTCGTTTCATATCTTTGAATTTAAATATTAATTCAGCATTAATATCAAGAACTTCTTCAAAAGAAGGAATTTGTACCTCATCTTCTGTTTCCATGAAACATATATTCACTTGTTCATCGTCTGAGTCACTTTCACTATCAGATGAAGATGAGTCTGAATCATCCCATGTTACTGAGAATGCTCATTTCTTTGACTTGTCTTTCTTGTATTTGAATTTGTCATTTTCTGACTTCTTCTTTTGTTCTGGACAATCTTTTTGCATATGCCCCTTTTTATGACAATTGAAGCGTTCTATACTTGAAGATGATGGTTTATTTGAACCGAACTTCTTTCTGTTGTATCGACTAGCCTTTCGTTGCTTTAAGAATTTCTTGAATCCTTTTGCAATGAATGCTAGATCTTCATCTTCGGAATCTGAGTTGTCCTCGTCTTTTTCAGCATGAAAAGCTACATTTTTCTTTTCTTCTTTTTGTTCTTTTCTAGTCTGCAGGTTAGCTTCATAGGACATAAGATTTCCTATCAGTTCATCTGGCTTCATGGTGGAAAGATCATTAGCTTCTTCTATTGCTAATACTTTTCCTTCCCATTCATTAGTCAGAGAATGTAGGATTGTTGAAACTACATCAAAATCAGAATATTTTTGCCTTAATCCAATAAGTGCATGATGAATGGTTTGAAACCGTGAATACATCTCATTGATTGTTTCACTTGTCTTCATTTTGAAATTTTGAAATTGACTTTTCAACATAGCTATTTTTGCTTGTTTAACCTTATTAGTACCTTCATGAGTGGTTCTTAGCGATTGCCAAATTTGATATGCAATGGTACAGATACTAGCACGGTTATATTCATTTTGATCTAATGCACAAAACAACATATTCTTTGCTTTTGCATTTACAGTTGCTGCAGTTTTCTCAGCAGCCGTCCATTCTGTATACTCAGTTGTTGGATTTACTATTTCCTTCTGAGTAGCATTCCAAGCATCATAGCTAGTTGATTGCATGTAAAAAGCCATACGTGTTGCCCAATAGCTATAGTTAAGACCACTGAAGAAAGGAGGTCTTTGTGTCGATTGACCTTCAATGTAAGTGGTGTTTGTGCTACTACTTGGGTTATTTGCCATATTACTAAAAATATATCAAATAACTGTGTTACGGTTATGAGATAACCGTGCTCTGATACCAACTGAAAGTGTGTGTGTGTGTACTTGCCGAGTATAATACACACAAGGATCGTGTAATATGACAAACAATATTCAAGTATAAAGTAATAACTATTCGCAGATAAGTAAATATAGTAAATGCAGTAAAAAGGAAAGATCACACCAGGGCTTTTTATACTGGTTCGGAGCACCGTCCTACGTCCAGTCCCAGACCTCTCTCTGGATTTTCACAAATCAACTACCTCTCTTCACCCGGAGGAACAAGTTCACAATACCCGAGCAGCCGAATGGGATTTCACGCCTCTAACAACACGAGGACTTCAACTCTTGCTTGATCACACACAGGACTTCAACACTTGCCTGATCACACACAGGTCTTCGATTAATACAATAGTTTTGACTTCTTCTTGTGTTCTTGATTCAACACGGATAGTCAACAGTTTGAGAACAATCTTCCTATAATCTGATCCTCAAGTATATACTTTGAATGCGTAGATTTAAGGAAGTATATTACTTATTGAATCAAGAGATATGAAATAATTTCAATGATTCAATAAGCAATTGAAATATTTGAGAGATTTTAGAATGAAAGAATATTTAGAAAGTAAGATCAAAATTTAGAGCAAGAATCAGTGATTTGAATGATGATTCAAGATGTATTTATAGTGAATGAGGAGTTGTAATCATTGATGAAGAATTGCAATGAAAAGTAATGATTTTTGTTGAAGAGAAATGGATACAACTCTTGATGAAAGAAGATGGCTTTTCAAAAGGTTACTTATTGTTTGAAAAGCTGTTGACAGGTCGAAATTGATAGGTAGACAGATATTTGAATATATATATATATATATATATATGTATACACGTTATGTTCATGAATGGACATTTGCTGTGCATTTTTCCCGAAAGAGGTAGACAGGTTGAAAATAATAGGTAGACAGGTTTTGTATCTGTCTTGAAAAAGTAGACAGGAAAAAATTTGTAGGTAGACAGGTTTTGTCTCTCTCTTGAAAAAGGTAGACGGGAAAAAATTTGTAGGTAGACAGGTTTTGTCAACTTGCACAGAAAATGTGTATTTATGTATATATTCAAAAATGATGAAGAGTATGATTATTTGAGGATAGATTTTAACATTTATAACTCTAAATAATCAACTTCTAACTTACGAAAACATTGATTCTTCTTTTTGTCGATCATGAAGCTCCTTCTTGTCATTAATCAAAATATGCTATGAAACCTTTGACTCAACATATGTGCCATCCTCCTGGTTTCATGCAAAATTGGTTATCTAGACATAGGTCTTATGCTCATTCCTCTCACCCATGTATATTTAATATCTTCAAATGTTAAATTCATTATCTTTGTTTTTTTAATTTGTAAATGATTCACAAAAACCTATTAATGCATTGTTAGCAAGGACCCTTGTGGCTTTTCGTAAAGTCTTGCTTGAAGATAGGGATATGAAGCTTCTTGTCAGTATCGAGAACTTACATGCCTACAATATTTTAGAGACCAGCCGTAGAGTTAGCCTAGTTTGGAATTTTTAGAAGATGATGATTCTACGTAGCAGCTTGAGGCTACTGCTTATGACAACGAGGCTAATGAAGTGCCCTTGTTTTAAAGCCCTGTCATTTTTTCTTGAAATAAAACAAAGGACTAGAGATAGCATTGGAAAAAAGAATAGAACGTATTGGGAATAGTGATAACATTAGGGGAAATGATGAAGGTGTTGACTCTAGCCATGAGTCTTCTACCGACGATCTCTGGAATGTTCATATGCTGCTTGTCCCCTGTTCGGGCATCTACACAGCTTTTGGCAACTTTCATGGCTGAAGAAAATTTCATTCCTCCACCTGAGATATTTATAGATCTATAGGAAGTATACCAGACAAATTTATTTTCTTTGGCCTTGGCAACACTAGTGTTGACGACACTTACTCTCTTATTCATCTTATTATTGATGTGCCTGCTACTGGAGTAGGGGAAATAACCTCTGTTAGCAAACTCCAAGCTTATTGTTCATGGGAAACAATAGGACATACTTACGCTTGCATAACGTTATATTTATGCATTGCTTCCACTATCTCTTCATTCCATTAATGCAAACCTGTAATGTCCCAACTTTTTCTAATAATCATTTTAATAATCATTAAAACGAGAATGCTAGTTAAAAACAAAACTAAATTGATTCTTGATACATATGTGAAAACATATGTATGTATGTATAGAAAGAATGATAGATATACTTGTTATATCTTAGGAATTTAAAGTGTAAAACAAGTATACTACATACAAATAAAAATCATGAGTGGTAATTCATATGAAGATAAATACTTCAAAATATCATTTTTACAAAACAAGGTTTTAAAAATAAAAAGCCTTATAATATGAAGAGCATTTTGTTCACTTGAAAATAGAGAAGGACTTTAGAACAAAACAACACAACATGACTACATATAACAAGAGGCAAGTCGGCAGAAACATGAACAATAGCACACATAAAACATTTGTTCTTTTGACTCACATAAATATCTTAAAACATGAGACAAAAATAAACACACATGAGGACAAAAAAAATAAATGGATGATACTACAAATAGTAAACTATGATTGTGAAATCATTCCCTAAAGCACCTAAAGAAATTCTCATGACCTGTATAAGAGAGATATCAAGCAAGAAAGAGACAAGAAGAAACCCATTTTTTATAATGCTTTAAAATCTAAAATGGATATATGCATTTAATGAAGGGGTGACTCAAGCTTCTAGAGGGGATAACCTATTATCCACTCATAAACTCTAAAACCTTAATAAGACAAACTCTTTATACATGTGGCCGTAGGAGACTAAGGGAAAAGAGAGTTAAGGATAAAGGGATTTTACTACTGAAACATGTGCATGAAATGTTTTTAAAATCCTTGAACTCAACTATAAATACAACACAAATTCCTCACTTTTTCTGACAATAAAACTGAGATTTCATACAAATTTCTGGAGTCACTTTTCTGGAATCTTGGAAAGCTTTTGGTGAGTGAAACACCTTTAGATTTCCTGTTTAAATAATTACTGTAAACAGTTTGTTTATAAGTTTAACTGCAAAGTTATGTTTTGATCATTGTTTGTTAATGTCAACTAGTAAAATTGATGATAGAATACCCGGATCTACATCTATAAGGACTAAGATCCATGTAAAAACACACTAGAATGGTTGTGCAAGTTGTTCAAGGAGTAAGCTTTTACTTAGAACCTGTACTGTGTTTGTGAAAATGCGGGGTATGTGCATTTGACTCCTGACAGTAATTAGAAAATAGGGTACTCACTTTGATTGTTGAAAATTTATGGATTTAGTACAAACATAGCATACATTCACAAACTAGATCATAGGAAGTAACATTTGCAAAATATATATGTTAAAAAACAGTTTCACAAAGTTTCACAGTAAACTCTCTGTTTACATGATTTTTCAAATCGAACAAAACATTGGTTTGATTACATAAATAGATTCACAACAAAAATACATGATTTTTAAAGATTGTTTCAAGATTTTTAATGATGTATTGAGTGAGAACCAAGGGGTTGATTGGAAATTGAATTCCGGTCAAATTCCGACGATCAAGGAAGTTGGACGCCAAGCCGCGGAGAGGAAAGGAGCGTGGGGTTTCAGGGATCATCAGAAAAATACAAATAAATTTTTCTAATGTGTAGATTTTGAGAACAAATCAAAAATACGGTTTTGTATTAGGTTTATGGGTTCGGTTGTTTTCGTCGGAGCTGTGCATCGACGACAGACTTTTGGGTTTGCGATTATGGGGGTATGGTGGCGTCAGGGACCCATGGTGGCATGGCAGGAGGCGGACAGTGTCACGTGGTCGAGGTGAGGCATGGTGTTGGGTTTCCTGTATGGTGTTCATTTCGGTCAAGGTGAAGTGGTTGGGTGTTTTACTGTAGCAACGGAGGAAAGGTGGTTGGATGGGTGATTGTCGAAGTGGAAGTGGAGTACGACTGTTCTGAAGTGGTGCGGTGGCTCATCAACGAGCAGTGGTGGTGTGCACGTGCACAACCGTGCACTAAACTTGGGGGGAGGAGTTAGTACCAAGCTGGTACTTGGCATTTGCAAAATCCTGTGTGACACTTGCCAAAACCAATATTTGGCACTTGAAAAACCAGTGCCTTGGCACTTGCCAAGACTGGTTTGGCACTTTCCAAAACAAGTGCCTTGGCACTTGCCAAGCCTGGTGTTTAGCACTTGCCAAAACCGGTGTTTGGCACTTGCAAAACCCGGTACTTGGCACTTGCCAAGGCCAGTATTCTGGTATTGCCGAACCAACTTCGACAAATACGATATTTTAAATTTAGAAACAGTTTTAAATTTAAAATTTGTAAAGTAAATAAAATTTGGAAATAGATAAATAAATTAATTAAATAGAAAGAGTATTTTATTAGATGAAGGCAAGTGGAAAATAGCAGCAGAAGATCAAACCGACAAATTTGACCGTAGAAGTTTTCGATCAGTTTGAAAGTAAAATAATAAGTAAATAAATAATTTTAAATTAATTATTTATAATAAATTAAACATAAAGGAATAAAAAGGGAAAGTAAAACATCATCCGAACAGCGATGATAAAAGAAGAAAAAAGGGTCGTGCGCGAAGCACATGCATTTCCTGTTCATTCCGAAGTAATGATCAAATCTGAACAAAATACTGTGTAAACCACATACACCTTGACTATACATTTTAAAAGGGATAATTAAACTATTCTGACATAAACCAGGTAAATAAACACTGTTTTTATAATGATAATAAATCTGTAACTGAATCTTAATCAGATTAAACCAATAAACATTTATCGACTGTAAAAGATATTCGTACATCGTTTCGAAGAGTCCAGAATAAATATTCCACTTCGACTCGAAGTATACGACGCATATCAAGAATGCTGGAGTCAACGAGAAGCAAGTGCTATTTTAAAAAAAAGTATTTTGGTATGTTCAGTCCCAAGACAAACCCGAATGGATGAGTGTCTGACAACGTATATCAGTTAGATCCTACACATCGGATTTATGTAAGTATATTACGTTGGTAGCGGAGAAATTCGTTTCTATTAGCTTTGTTACCTGTAATATATTTTGGTAATCGAATGAGTATTTCTAACGGGTAGGACGACGTGGCATTCAAAGAAATTAAAGAAAATATCTGACAAAAGAAAGACGTGACCTCAAAAACTTCACAACCCGGAAGTGACAAAAGTTGGGCTAGGCAGCATGGCTAGTTGGGTCATACCCAAGCAGGGTATATTATCACAATCTAGAGGACTTCCATATTTAACTTCTTAAATCTCTTTTGCTGCTGTAACATTCGGAAACGGTAAATCGAACTCAACCATAGGAGTGATAATATATTCGTCACACTCAAGCTAAATGAGTGGACGGTCATGTGTGGCCGAGTTACAAGACGTTCTTGTTGAACCCCAGTGTATCCTATCTAGAGTACACTGATCGGTGGGTGCTCCCATACCCTGTCTGTTGAAATCCAAACTCCAATACGTGCTCTGCGACTTTTAAGACTTGTATACTATATACGTGAACGTGAGATGCAAGCGTTTCACTAGATTTCTATTTATCTGATACAAACTATCGTAATATTAAACGTTTTGATATAAATTACGTGGTCATTTCCATATGCTAGTTATGGTTTGACCTAACGATTTCTAAAGTTATAAATCAGTCAATATTGAAACATTATTACTTATTTTCCCTGTTTACATCTTTAACTTTGTTTCTCACACCAGTCCCCTGACTGACCCAGAGTTTATTTTTCTGTGTTTCCTAAACTCTTGGGTACTCATAATATTTATTATGAGTAGACAAGTAAATTCAGGTAGGCAAGTGGAACCCGATGATGGACAAGTTCAAGACCCTAGTAGCATATCTGTTTTAGTTATCCAGTTTAAGTACTTATGTTGTTGTAATATGGTAATGTCTAATTATGCTGTTGAACCATGATGATGACGTATTATATTGTGTACTCTGTTGTATCAGACCTTATTATGTAATATATATGTATTTGTGAAATTCCGCTGTAAGATTCTGATGGCTTCTTATTCTTCTATTCTATAAGTTCTATCTTTTCTATCTCATCTTCTAAATTCATTCAATAATGACTCGACTTTCGAGGCATCGAAATTCGCGCCGTTACAGTTGGTATCAGAGCTTAGATTTTCTGAACACCTAGGCTGTGAGTTAGTGCGCAGAGAGCGTATTTTTATTAAAAACATTATTGTATAACACTACCCTAGTTGTTAATTTAGGTTATCCCTAAGACTGTTTTCCGGATGAGTATTCATTCTCAAATTGTATATTCAGAAAGTTGACAATGAGTTCTCAAGCAAGGCAAGGCCGAGGAGCAAGTAGGGCAACTACGACCAATGGGCACACTGTTAATCAGACCCAAGTGGATATGACTGAAGTAGTCCAAGCTCCAACGCAGCCAAACTTCACTTTGATTTGCAAGAACTACACTACTCTGGGAGGAAAGACTTTTAAGGGATCGGAATCACTGGTTGACGTCCAAGCATGGATTAGATCATGTGAGAAGATTTTTAAGGGACTGAAGTTGGATGACGAGTACAAACGTCTTTTAGCTTCATGGAATTTGGAGGGAGCTGCAGCTATCTGGTGGGATGCCTAGACTGCTAATACTCCAGAGGAGAATTTTACTTGGTCTATGTTCAAAGAAGCTTTTGAAGCTCAGTATCTGCCAGCAACTGGGAAAACTAGGATGTACCGAGACTTCATTGACCTGAAACAAGAAAACATGACTGTCACTGAGTACGAGAACAAGTTCAATGCACTGTCAAGCTCTGGACCAGAATTGGTAAATACCTCACTGAAGAAGAACGAGATGTTCGTAGTTGGATTGAAGGATAGTCTGCAAGGTCGTATGATGGGGCATCTGAAAGACCCATTTTTTGAACTCGTGGATTTAGCACTCAGGTATGAAGCCCTGGACGCCAAGAACCCAACTGCAGCAAAGGCTCAAACTGGAGAAGCGAGTGGAGGAAATATCCAGAAATGGAAGTTTAACCCTGACTGGAAAGATAACCAAAACCAAGGAAAAGCAGTTCAGCAGAAAACTGAAAATCATTTCAAGAACGTTCTGTGTCACAACTGCAAGCAGAAGGGTCACATTGCAAGATTCTGTAAACAAAAGGGAAACAAGAAACCGTAGCAACAACAACCACAACAGCAGCAAAGGAAACCTCAGTAACAACCACAATAGCAGCAGCATCAGGTTCAGAGAAATGAGATGGTACTGAAGAATCTCTGTTTCAACTGTCACAAGCCTGGTCACATGGTGAAAGACTGTCCACTGATGAAAAGGGCACCACAGGCAAAGGTGTATGCCATCAAGAATGAACCATCTGGCTCTCAAAAAGTAAAGGGGAAGGGAGTGCTGGAAGGTACTTTACAATTTAAAGGAATTTACCTTCGAGTTTTATTTGATACTGGCACTTCACATAATTTTATTTCATCTGAAACTGTAGACCAATTTAACCTTAAACCAATTATTTCCCCAAATTCAATTTGCGTATCAAACCCAATTGGTGGTAAAACCGAGTTAGTAATATGTTGTGAGGACATAGCACTGTTATATCTCTCACATTCCTTTCGTTTTGATTTCTATGTCTTAGATTTCAAAAGTTTCAATTTTATTCTTAGATTGGACTGGCTGAGCGAGTTCCATGCTAAGATAAAATGTTTTAAAGAAACCATAACCTTGATAACCAGCTTAGACCGTAAAGCTAGGATACCTTGTGGAAAACCCGGTATTCATACCTGTAGTTTCCTATACGCCCTGGAAGCACCACAAGAGAACCTTGAAACACTGGACGTAGTAGGAGAATTCAAGGATATATTCGAAGAAGTCGGAAGTTTACCTCCTCATCGGGAGATCGAATTCCGAATCCATTTAATTCCAGGAGCAAGACCGATAGTTCAACCAAAAAGGCGTATGGCTCCAAAAGAGGTGTTGGAACTAGAGAAACAAAGATTTGCTGAGTAAAGGCTTAATCCAACCAAGTTTTTCTAGTTGGGGCTTAGCGGTAGTTTTTGTAGTGAAGTCTGATGGGTCGTTACGACTGTATGTAGACTACAGAGAATTAAACAAAGCAACCATCAAAAACAAATATCCTTTACCCCGAATAGACGATCTTTTCGATCAATTGCATGGAGCAACAGTATTCTCCCAAATGGACCTAGCAACAGGATTCCACCAATTAAGAATCGCTGAAGATAGTATTCCTTTGACAGCATTTAGAGGCCCAGATTTCATCTATGAGTGGTTGGTTATGCCATTCGGTCTAACCAACGCACCAGCATTTTTCGTAGATTTAATGAATAGAGTCTTTAGGAAAATTCTGAACAAGTTTTTTCTAATTTTCATTGACAATATTCTGATTTATTCAAAAACAGAAGAGGAGCATCGTTATCATCTTAGAGTAGTACTGGAAACTCTGAGGGAAAAATGTGTTGAAAGCCAAATTTTCAAAATGTCATTTTTGGAAGTCTGAAGTAAGATTTTTGGAGAATATTGTAAATGGAGATGGAATATCAGTAGATCCAGTGAAAGTTGATTCAGTACAAAAATGGAGACAACCTTGTACACCAACTGATGTTAGAAGTTTCCTAGGATTGGCAGGATATTACCGAAGGTTTATCCAAGATTACTCAAAGATATCGTCTCATCTGACGAAATTAACGAAGAAAGGCCAAAGGTTTATTTGGACCCCGAAGTGTGAAGAATCTTTTCAAGAGTTAAAGGATCGTTTAGCCAAAGCACCGGTGTTAGCTATTCCTGATGGAACAAGCAAATTTGAAGTTTACACTGACGCTTGTGGAGTTGGATTAGGCGCTGTGTTAATGCAGAACCATCGTGTAATTGCATATGCAAGTAGGTAATTAAAGATACATGAGAAGAATTATGCAACTCACGATCTAGAGTTATTGGCTGTTGTTTTTGCATTGAAGATATGAAGGCATTATCTTCTAGGTAGAAAATTCGACCTTTTTACAGATCATTAACCATTGAGTTACTTATTTTCTCAAAAGGATTTAAATTTGAGGCAAGATGGTTGGAATTTCTTGCATCATATGATTTGGATATCATTTATATACCTGGCAAAGCAAATGTAGTAGCACACACTTTGAGTAGAAATGCGATTTTATCCCTATTGGAAGTCACACCGACTCTCCAAGAAAGGATTATGGGAAATCAAAGGAGAGATGCCAAACTGGAGAAGATCATTCAAGGAGTCACAGATGGGAAGGAGTCTGATTTCAAGTTAGATAACCAAGGGGTGTTAAGAATTAACAACAGATTATGTGTTCCAGATATAAATGGGTTGAGACAAGAAGTTTTGAAAGAATGCCACGCATCAAAATTGAGCATCCATCCAGGAATTCATAAAATGAATAATGACATGAAGAGAGTATTTTGGTGGCCAAGAATGAAGAAGGACATTACAACTTTTGTGAATGAATGTCTATGCTGTCAACAAGTCAAAGGAGATCATCAAAAGACTGCTGGACTATTACGATCATTAGAAATACCCAATTGGAAGTGGGAAATGATATCGATGGATTTTATCGATGGATTGCCAAAGACAAGAAGAGGATTTGAAGGAATTTGGGTAATTGTCGATCGGCTAACAAAAAGCGCGCATTTTATTCCAATAAAACCAACACGCACAGCTGCATCTTTAGATGAAGTTTTCATGAGGGAGATTTTACGATTACATGGAGTCCCAGCAAGCATTGTAAGCGATAGAGATCCCATTTTTACAAGTAAATTTTGGGAAGCATTGCAAAAGACTTTGGGAACGAAATTGAATCTCAGTACATCTTACCATCCTCAAACGGATGGCCAGACTGAGAGAGTAAACCAGATATTGGAAGATTTGTTAAGAGCTTGTATTTTTGATTTTAGAGAATCATGGGAGGATCATTTACACTTGGTGGAATTCGCTTATAGCAATAGTTACCAGGAAAGTATACAGATGGCACCATATGAAGTACTGTATGGAAGACCTTGTAAAGCCCCTGCATGTTGGATTGAATTCAGAGACAAACTAGTACTTGGACCCGATATGATCCGAGAAGCAACATAGAAGGTGGAGTTGGTGACGTTAAGAATGAAAGAAGACCAGGATCGACAGAAAAGCTATGCTGATCAAAGGCGAAGGGATCTTGTATTTGAGATAGGAGATCTGGTATTTGTGAAGATTTCACCGATGATAGGAGTTGTGAGGTTTGGAAAAGTCGGAAAGTTAACTCCACGATATGTTGGACCTTTCCGAATTCTGGATAGAATTGGATTTCTAGCCTATAGAATTGAATTACCAGAACGTATGGCAGGGATTCACAATGTATTCCATGTATCTCATTTAAGAAAATGTTTGCACGATCCATCCTTAATTCTGGAACCATCTGTTCAGCAAGAAATAGAGATTGAACCAGATTTGACGGTGATTCGACAGCCATTTCGTATTATCAAATAGCCATTTCATATTATCGATAGAGAGGAAAAGTAACTCGGCAACAAAGTGGTAAGTCTGCTAAAGATTCAGTGGAGCGAAAATCCGAAGGATTGCACGTGGGAAACTGAAAAGCATATCAGGAAATTATACCCGGACTTTTCTACAGATTAGGTATGTTTTACTATTTAGTTGTTTGGATGAAATGAAACCTTGGATTCCTTCATTTTTGTAAGCATTGGTATGTACATCTTTGGATTCAGTTTATTAGGACCTATGAACTCTCTTGTTATGATCCCATCATTGACAAGTTCTATTTCCTTGTTACCTTCCAGATGGCACCCTTAATAAAGACCACAGCTATGAAAAGACTCACCCCACACCAGACCGAGAGATTGCTGGCCAAGAGAGAAAGAGTAGGAGATTCAGAAGACATTAGAGAGAGGTCACCGAGTGAAGATGAGGGTACCCACAGGGCATCTGAGGAGTCGGATGTCGGGAGAGAAGAACCGATGGACCAAAAGGCAGACAGCAAGGGATACTCAGAGGAAGACGACATACTGGTGATAGAGACAGGTTTTAGAGATAGTAATAGTGATGACGACAGTGACAGGGATGAGGATGATGCGGGGGATATGGACATAGATGGCGACGAAGAAGATGAAGAAGAATACGAGGAGGAGGAAGATGTTGTCCCAGAGACACCAGTCGCTGCCATGGGAGGACAACCAGAGGAGTTTGTCGACCCAGTGTTAGCAATATGGGCGAGATTGGAGCAGGCACTAGTTGAATATCATGCTGTGGGAGGATGGGAAGAGATCTTTAGGGACTATGGGTACCCCGCGATACAGGTGTGTCTACTTCCACCAGTGGAGGTTATAGAGATTTTCGACGACGAGGAAGAGGAACCAACTACCCAGGGGATAATGGAGGTTTTAGAGCCATCAGATGACGATGATGAAGTGGCTGAAGTTGTAAACATCTCAGATGACAAGTGGATTGTAATTGAGAGTGACTTGGAGGAGTAGAGAGGAGTGATGTGTTTGGACTATGTATATGTATATTATATAGCCTATAACTTGAATTAGCCAAGTATAGCCTAGTTATGGCAGTATTGTGATGTATGTCTAGGACGAGTATGGAACTAGTGTATAATTATAATGTACTAAGTAGTAGTGATATGAAATATCATCTTTTGGGAAAATCTTTCTATATTTCTTACTTTAAAATTTCGGGGACGAAATTCTTATAAGGAGGGTGGACTGTAATGTCCCGACTTTTTCTAATAATCATTTTAATAATCATTAAAATGAGAATGCTAGTTAAAAACAAAACTAAAGTGATTCTTGATACATATGTGAAAACATATGTATGTAT
Source organism: Allium sativum (assembly GCA_030737875.1). NCBI lineage: Eukaryota > Viridiplantae > Streptophyta > Magnoliopsida > Asparagales > Amaryllidaceae > Allium > Allium sativum. Next base: position 312,516,181 of record CM060912.1, read on the forward strand.
GTATAGAAAGAATGATAGATATACTTGTTATATCTTAGGATTTTAAAGTGTAAAACAAGTATACTACATACAAATAAAAATCATGAGTGGTAATTCATATGAGGATAAATACTTCATAATATCATTTTTACAAAACAAGGTTTTAAAAATAAAAAGCCTTATAATATGAAGAGCATTTTGTTCACTTGAAAATAGAGAAGGACTTTAGAACAAAACAATACAACATGACTACATATAACAAGAGACAAGTCGGAAAAACATGAAAAATAGCACACATAAAACATTTGTTCTTTTGACCCACATAAATATCTTAAAACATGAGACAAAAATAAACACACATGAAGACAAAAACAATAAATGAATGATACTACAAATAGTAAACTAAGATTGTGAAATCATTCCCTAAAGCACCTAAAGAAATTCTCATGACCTGTATAAGAGAGATATCAAGCAAGAAAGAGACAAGGAGAAACCCATTTTTTATAATGCATTAAAATCTAAAATGGATATATGCATTTAATGAAGGGGTGACTCAAGCTTGTAGAGGGGGTAACCTAGTATCCATTCATTGACTCTAAAACCATAATAAGACAAACTCTTCATACATGTGGCTGTAGGAGACTAAGGGAAAAGAGGGTTAAGGCTAAAGGGATTTTACTGTTGAAACGTGTGCAGGAAATGTTTTTAAAATCCTTGAACTCAACTATAAATACAACTCAAATTCCTCACTTTTTCTGACAACAAAACTGAGATTTCATACAAATTTCTGGAGTCACTTTTCTGGAATCTTGGAAAGCTTTTGGTGAGTGAAACACCTTTAGATTTCCCGTTTAAATAATTACTGTAAACAGTTTGTTTATAAGTTTAACTACAAAGTTCTGTTTTGATCATTGTTTGTTAATGTCAACTAGTAAAGATTGATGATAGAATACCCGGATCTACATCCATAAGGACTAAGATCCATGTAGAAACACACTAGAATGGTTGTGCAAGTTGTTCAAGGAGTAAGCTTTTACTTAGAACCTGTACTGTGTTTGTGAAAACGCATGGTATGTGCATTTGATTCCTGACAGTAATTAGAAAATAGGGTACTCACTTTGATTGTTGAAAATGTATGGATTTAGTACAAACATAACATACATTCAGAAACTAGATCGTAGTAAGTAACATTTGCAAAGTATATATGTTAAGAAACAGTTTCACAAAGTTTCACAGTAAACTCTCTGTTTACATGATTTTTCAAATCGAACAAAACATTGGTTTGATTACATAAATAGATTCACAACGAAAATTCATGATTTTTAAAGATTGTTTCAAGATTTTTAATGATGTATTGAGTGAGAACCAAGGGGTTGATCGGAAATTGAATTCTTGTCAAATTCCGGCGATCAAGGAAGTTGGACGCTAATCCACGGAGAGGAAAGGAGCGTGGGGTTTCGGGGATCATCAGAAAAATACAAATAAATTTTTCTAATGTGTAGATTTTGAGAACAAATCAAAAATAGGGTTTTGTATTGGGTTTATGGGTTCGGTTCTTTTCGCCGGAGCTATGCATCGACGGCGGACTTTTGGGTTTGCGGTTATGGGGGGATGGCGGCGTCAGGGTCCCACGGTGGCGTGGCAGGAGGCGGACGGTGTCACATGTCGAGGTGAGGCACGGTGGTGGGTTTCCTGTATGGTGTTCATTTCGGTCAAGGTGAAGTGGTTGGGTGTTTTGCTGTAGCCAAGGAGGAAAGGTGATCAAATAGGTGATTGTCAAACTGGAAGTGGAGTACGAATGTTCTGAAGTGGTGCGGTGGCTCATCAATGAGCAGTGGTGGTGTGCACGTGTACAACCGTGCACTGATCTTGGGGGGAGGAGTTAGTACCATGCTTGTACTTGGCATTTGCATTATCCTGTGTGGCACTTGCCAAAACCAATGTTTGGCACTTGCAAAACCAGTGCCTTGGCACTTGCCAAGACTGGTTTGGCACTTGCCAAAACAAGTGCCTTGGCACTTGCCAAGCCTGGTGTTTAGCACTTGCCAAAACCGGTGTTTGGCACTTGCAAAATCCGGTACTTGGCACTTGCCAAGGCCGGTACTCTGGTATTGCCAAACCGACTTCGACAAATACGATATTTTAAATTTAAAAACGGATTTAAATTTAAAATTTGTAAAGTAAATAAAATTTGGAAATAGATAAATTAATTAATTAAATAAAAAGATTATTTTATTAGATGAAGGCAAGTGGAAAATAGCAGCAGAAGATCAAACCGACAAATTTGACCGTAGAAGTTTTCAATCAGTTTCAAAGTAAAATAATAAGTAAATAAATAATTTTAAATTAATTATTTAAATTATTTATAATAAATTAAATGTAAAGGAATAAAAAGGGAAAGTAAAACATCGTCCGAACAACGATGATAAAAGAAGAAAAAAGGGTCGTGCGCGAAGCACATGCATTTCCTGTTCATTCCCAAGTAATAATCAAATCTGAACAAAACACTGTGTAAACCACATACACATTGACTATATATTTTGAAAGGGATAATTAAACTATTCTGACATAAACCAGGTAAATAAACGCTGTTTGTATAATGATAATAAATCTGTAACTGAATCTTAATCAGATTAAACCAATAAACATTTATCGACTGTAAAAGATATTCGTACATCGTTTCGAAGAGTCCAGAATAAATATTCCACTTCGACTCGAAGTATACGACACATATCAAGAATGCTGGAGTCAAAGAGATGCAAGTGCTATTTAAAAAAAAAGTATTTTGGTTTGTTCAGTCCCAGGACAAACCCGAATGGACGAGTGTCTGACAATGTATATCAGTTAAATCCTACACATTGGATTTATGTAAGTATATTACGTTGGTAGTGGAGAAATTCATTTCTCTTAGCTTTATTACCCGTAAAATATTTGGGTAATCGAATGAGTATTTCTAACGGGTAGGACAATGTGGCATTCAAAGAAATTAAAGAAAATATCTGACAAAAGAAAGACGTGACCTCAAAAACTTCACAACCCGGAAGTAACAAAAGTTGGGCTAGGTAACATGGCTAGTTGGGTCATACCCAAGCAGGGTATATTATCACAATCTAGAGGACTTCCATATTTAACTTCTTAAATCTCTTTCGCTGCTGTAGCATTCGGAAACGGTAAATCGAGCTTAACCGTAGAAGTGATAATATATTCGTCATACTCAAGCTAAATGAGTGGACGGTTATGTGTGGCCGGGTTACAAGACGTTCTTGTTGAACCCCAGTGTATCCTCTCTAGAGTACACTGATCGGTGGGTGCTCCCATACCCTGTCTGTTGAAATCCAAACTCCAATACGCGCTCTGCGACTTTTAAGATTTGTATACTGTATACGTGAACGTGAGATGCAAGCATTTCACTAGATTTCTATTTATCTGATACAAATTCTCGTAATATCAAACGTTTTGATATAAATTACGTGGTCATTTCCATATGCTAGTTATGGTTTGACCTAACGATTTCTAAAGTTATTAATCAGTCAACATTGAAACCTTATTACTTATTTTCCCTGTTTACATCTTTTAACTTTGTTTCCTCACACTAGTCCCCTGAATGACCCAGAGTTTATTTTTCTGTGTTTCCTAAACTCTTGGGTACTCATAATATTTATTATGAGTAGACAAGTAAATTCAGGTAGGCAAGTGGAACCCGATGATGGACAAGTTGAAGACCCTAGTAGCATATCTGTTTTAGTTATCGATTTTAAGTACTTATGTTGTTGTAATATGCTAATGTGTAATTATCCTGTTGAACGGTGATGATGATGTATTATGTTGTGTACTCTATTGTATCAGTCCTTATTATGTAATATATATGTATTTGTGAAATTCCGCTGTAAGATTCTGATGGCAACTTATTCTTATATTCTATAAGTTCTATCTTTTCTATCTCATCTTCTAAATTCTTTCAATAATGACACGACTTTCAAGGCATCGAAATTCGCGTTGTTACATAACCTATTTATGTTTTATTTTGGGGCTCCATGTAACATAAGCATGTACAGAAAGTTTGGGTCCTATGATAGGCCTTGCGAGTCATCTCACGGAAGATTCAAAATGACATAAAAGATCTCCATGTTTTTGTTGAAAATGAATGACTATTTTATGTATTAAATGTCTTGAAATTTTATAGTCTCATGTCCTAGTATTTTATTTAATAAATATTATATAGTTATATATATATATAAGAATATGACATTATTATGTTCACATGAGATAAGTGATACATAAAAGAAAAAACCATCTTGGCGGCCGCATGCGCCCGCGCATGGTCACACCACTTGGTTAAAGGATCACAACCTTTCCAAGCGTTACAATCATTAATCGGTCTTCCGGCAGAACATAAAATTAATTTTATTAAATCCGCTCTTCTTCTTCCTTGTTAAACTCTGTTCTTAATTATTTTCTTCAGTTCGTTACGCTTTGAAAATTCCAGCACAGTTTTGCCGGGCATGTCTGTTTAATGTTGCGAAACAGTTGCTCATCAATCTTCCACATCGTAGATGGAGCAATATTATTTCAACGAAATAGAGAATTTTGAACTCGAACAAGCAAAAAAGTATTGTACATATTACTGAACCTTAATTGCAATTTTTGAAAAATCTTTGCAAACAAGTTTCTGCAAATTATTTGCATTGGTTCTCTGTTACATGAGTAAAACAGTTATTTTTTTTTTCTCTACAAATGGTATATGAAGTATAAATTAACATAATTGTTTGCAAACTGATTTGTATAATTGACTTAGTTTGTTTTACAAATACTTTTCTACAACATATTTGTGACAATTTGTGTTGCATATTTGCAGATTTCCCCTAACAATGTTGAAACAAATATTTTATAAATATGTCGCTGATTGGAATCATTGTACTACAGACTATGACTCAAGACAGTAACACATCGTCAATGAAGCCACCTGTGGCCACCACTAAGAATAGAGCAATGGTTCCAACAACCACTGTTGGTTTATCGCATGGTGAAAGACCAAAAAAAATTCACTGGAGTAAATTTCAAGTGCTAACAACAAAAAATATTGTTCTACTTGACAACTCTAAACCTTGCAAAGTATCCCACTGAGGATGCTTCTATAGTAAAAGAACTAGAGCCTTATGTAATGAATGTCGAAGCATTCAACAATTCGAAAAAATTCAAACTTCATATGCAAAAATTACATATTAAATGGATTGGATAATAGTCTATATAATGTGTGACAACCCGCATATTTCACGATAATATATTTAAATATAACATTGATAATCGTGTGAATGTCCTAAAAGTCACCTTTTGCAAAGATGAGTTTGGACTAGAGACAACTTCCATTAATTTCAAAAAGTCATTTTCGATAATAAAAACTTTAAACATCGATATGTTTGAAGTTAGTGAAATTTTGGACTTTGATTGGGGATTGGGTTAGTAAACCTAGCCCACACCCTTATAACCCCACAGCGTCCTCTCCTTCTCATTCACTTCCAATACTTAGAGAAAATAGAATCAGGGAGAGGAAAAAGAAATTAAAATTCCCTAAACCTTTAATCCTAGGAGCTCCATTTCATGTAGAAATCAAGTGCAAATCCAAGGAGAAGATAGGTAAGCTCAATCTCCATCTTCTCCAACTAGTTTTTCTTCAATCTTTGTTATTTCCTAAGCCTAATTCTTAGTAAATATTGTGTTTTTTTGTATAAGTTGAAGATTAGTGAGTTGTACTAGAGGAGTACCACTTTGCTTAGATTTGCATCCCCTAGTTGATTCCATCAATCAAAGGTAAGTTCTTGCGAACTCACATTTATGACCCAAGCTTTTATGCTTGGCTAGTGTACCTTTAGCGTATATTGTGTATGGATTGTGTGATTTGAATTTTTTATGTGTGAACTTTCCAATTTGTGAGTTTTGATTTCATTAGTATGAATTTCTTGTTTAGACCCTTGTACAGAAGTTTGTTCATGTGCTTTAATGTATAGGAAACACTTTTAACCTATCCAAGAGTCTAGAGAAAGCACGTATCGATTCGAAGCCATCAAATGATTTTTCACCTTGAAAAACTTCTTTAGTACATGTCAGACGTCTGAATAAATTTCATACATCTGAACCAGTCTCCACGAATTGGTAGAGGCCAATTTCTGACGTTCGAAACCCAATCTTAGACGTTTGAACCAGGTCAAACGTCTGAAATTGTGTTCCAATGTCTAAAATCGGTTTCTATATTGTTGACCCATGGAAACCACATTCTACAATTTAGGTAGTTCCCTGATCAAGTTTCGGGTCGTTTGCTCTTTTCCACTGACTTTTCAATTGCTCTAATCCATGTATTTCAGCAGCTCATTTAGATGGACTTTCGATTCAATCGTGATAAATGAATTTATTATCAATATTCCAGGGATTTGATTTATGCTATTAAAACATGAATTTTGAGAGCGATATTTTACGAGATTTGCCATTTCAAACTATAAAAGGGTTTTATATTATTAGTAGATACCAAATATTTTACTAAAATGGTTTCTAATCCTACTTCATTATATGAAGTTATTTTATAAATTCACTTCCAATCTACTATTATTTATTTATATAAACCTTTTCCTCGCTCGTATGAGAAATCGGATTAAACGCCTTAGTAAAAATAACGACTATGAACCTTTGTGTTTGCTTCGATGGTTAATTGTTGGACTTGTTTGATTGACAGTTGTGGCAATGATCATTTCGTAATTCTAATGGAATATACAACTTGTTTGTAAATATTCGAGTAGTGCAAGTTGTTAAGGAACATGCAGATTGACTCTTATATTTACTAGCTTAGAGTAATTTACATTTTCCTTGATCAATCGTGATAATTTAGAAACTTCGGTTCTGCAGGATTTTCGGATCATTTTAGGAACTTCAGTTCTGGGGGATCTTCAGATCATTTAGGAACTTCGGTTCTAGAGGATCTTCAGATCATTTTAGGAACTTCAGTTCATTTGACTATATCGATGATCTTCGGATCATCCTGAGGAACTTCAGTTCAATTGATTATATCGATGATCTTTGGATCATCCTGAGGAACTTCGGATCATTTCATATTAATTGGATATGCGATTTCATATCTTAGGAGTAGCTTTATAATTTAGGATGAGGTATCATTATATAGCACAGAGATTTCTTCGACATATTATATGGACATTTCGTGCCTTCACATTTTATATGTGAACATTGTTGTTATTACATGTATGTCGTTTACTATTTATATCTTTATTTCTATCTTAGTTTATTATGATGGGTACAACTAGACTGATTTGTTTATTGTTTATTTTCTTATAAATAATATTCGGGTCAGACTAAGGTATTACAAGTGCTTCTTCAAGACTTCTAGCAGGGACCACCTCTTGACTTTTAGTTACTACATTATCGTTGTAGTAATTTTGGGTTATATGTGTATGAGACTTTCATGTATACATATTCTTTTGGCTAGAATATGTATCTATTCTTTTTTTGTGTAGTGGATCGACTATGACCATTATCAATGTATTTAATTCGTATCTATTTCTGCCTTAGTGATGTGAATATCTATGTCTGACTTTGATTATATTGTTATGTATTTTATATTAATTCTATATTATATACAGCCACCGTGTAGTAGATTTGAACTTGAATTAAATGTGTTTGATTTCCTAAAGAGATTTAAAAGTAAGACCACATTATCCAACATGTTTAACACTCGTTCAAAGCTACAGATGGTCGCTTCTCAACAGCCTTATTCTTCGGGTTAGTTGACATCATTGCTTGCAATAACCTTGGCTAATGCAAGTATAAAGGTGGGACATCACATAATGTGTAATGCACAGTGAAGACATCAAAGCAACTCTGGGCGTCTCTGGATAAAAATTATAAAACGAAAGATGCTGTAATGAAGAAATTCATTGATGGAAAGTTCCTCGATTTCAAAATGATAGATGCCAAAACTATCATTAGTCAAATCTAGGAGCTACAGGTAATAATTCATGAAATCCATTATGAAGGAATGCCATTAAGCGAGTCATTTCAAGTGGTTGTTGCCATAGAAAAGCTATCTCCATGATGAAAAGATTTAAAGAATTATCCGAAGCATAAATGCGAGGAAATAATAATTGAAGATCTTGTTATTCGACTTAGGATTGAAAAGGTCAACTGGCAAAGGAAATTGTGGTTGAGGCTAAGAAGAGCAACATGCATAAATGAGAATCCAACCCAAATGCAAAGAAACCAAAGAAATTCAAAGGGTCCTGTCGCAACTGCGGAAAGAAAGAGCATAAGGTAAGTGAATGTCCAGGTTCTAAGAAGAAGAGAAAACAAGAAAATATCACCGAATACGAGAAACTCTCTAATGACATTTCAAATATTATTTTATCTATAGTAATTTCTGAATTTAGCTTGATTGGAAATACCAAAGAATATTTTGTGGACATTGGTGCCATAAGAAATATCTGCGCCAACAGTTTGATAGTTTCCAAGTAAAAAACTATAACATAAGATGAATAGTTGTTTATGGGAAGCCCATGCACATTAAAAATTGAAGGAAAAGGAAAGATCATTTTGAAAATGACCTCTGGAAAAGAGTTTACACTCAATGATGTTCTACACATCCCAAATATTCGAAAGAAGTTAGTTTCTAGCTCACTTCTTAGCAATGGTTTCAAGTTGGTTTTTGTTTCTGGTAACTTTGTTTTTATCAAAAATAGAGTTTATGTAGGAAAATGATATATGAGCGATGACTTGTTTAAAATGAATGTAATGACAGTTGTACTAAAGGATTATGATGTAAGAATTTTTATAAGTCTCATTATATGGTCCATATAACAAATATGGAATTATTAATTTAATATTAAATGTCATTATGTGGTCATTTATGGAGTCCGTTGATTTGATAGGATAAGGTTGAAATAGAAGGTATATTCCTTCAAATATAGATATTCTCTATTACCAGTCAACGTTGATGAACGGTTGAGATCATATCCATAACGGAATTTGGCCCCTTTCTCTACCTATAAATATAACCCAATATTCATCATTAGGGTTGTCGAAAAGGCATCACAAATAATAGTACCGCTAAGAGAGAGAAGGCAATTTCTAGATCTACAACTTACAGATTTACATCTCAGTATCTTCTTCTCAATCAATGTCTATAGATATGATTTATGTATTGTTTGTAACTAAGAGTATGGTCAAGATCTTAAACAAAAATACAATAATGATTAAAAATCAAATTCACTTGATATTTTGTCTACATGTGATATCAGAGCAAGGTTGAAGATCATATTCTTAGTTCAAATTCATAGTAGAATCATACTGATATTATGTTTTTCTGCAATTAGTCGGCTTGATTATTTTATTATGTCATGTATTGATTATGTTTATTCAAATTACATGTTAATAATATTATTATTTTCTTATATGGTTTAGCGATTTATTATGATTATGATATAATAATTATTTTGGTTCTAATTTTCATTTTTTTTATCACTAATAGGCCAAAACATGCCTTTTGTTTCATAATTAAATGAAATTTTCATAGTTGATTGAAAACAACAAGATCTGAGTAATCATCGCTCTGCTGTTAATTTTACATTTCCTTTTTTCAATCATTTAGACCCTCAAGATTGCATTTTTTATTATTTATTTTTACTTTTTTTCCAACAACAATTGTAATGATGATTCATGGTAATTGAAATTTCGTATAATGTTTTTGCGAAATTTTGGTTGAATAAAATTAAACTTACTCCTTTAAAGTACTTTTGTATCTTCTATTGAAGTAAATGTTTATGACATTAATTTACATTATTATTTGATCCACATAACGACCAATTACATTTATTTCTATAACAACTATGTTAAATGTGGTTGTTACGATAATAGATCAATTAATTAATTCTCATAAATGCATTAATTGTTTCGATTATACTAAATTAATGGTGGAGCAAGTTGGTATTCAGTAAATGGAAAGGGATATTTTATTATTTGATGCATTTTTTTATCATATAAATATTTGTGACTTTACTCATTGAAAATACGTTTCCTTTTTTATCCATAGGTTAGCATAAACTAAATAGAAGTAATAGTTGATTTGTGTTATTTTATATGATATTTTCTACGTCATTTAGATATAAGTTTATATGACACTTAATTTTTGCGTTCAAATGAGACTTTCTTTATGTAATTATTTATGAAGTTCGTTATTGTAATTATTGAGGGAATGTCATGAATATAACCACATATTTAAAGCAAAATTTGTAATAGCTATGATTAAAATATATGGGGCTATTATTATAATTTTTTCACTTTGAAATTTCGTAATTTTTTTGGTGACATGTATAACTTAATGAAGTAAATATTCATATTATATTGCTTTGATTATCACTACAGTGATAACAATTCAGTACATGAATATTGTAGTTCACAAGATTAATACTTTCAGTAGTACAATATTCATATTATATTGTTTTGATTATCACCACGGTGATAACAATTCAATACACGTATATTGTATTTTTCTTAGGATCAATACATTCAACAATACAATATTCATATTTTATTGTTTTGGTTATCACCACAGTGATAAAAATTCAGTACATGTATATTATATTCCACTATCGTATGACATTCATATTATTGTTTATAATCTACCACAGCAAATTCAAAATATGTCTTGAATGTTAGACTAAGTAATCTTATTTTTGGTTAAATTCTTAGCATAATGTTTTACCCACAGGTAGACTATGCATCATAAATAAAAATAGCCACTAAGTGGATGATTTTGTTACGTGATTGAGCATGCGTACGATATCCACAGGTACCATACTTGTTTAATTATAAGCCATAAGTGACATATTTATATTTAAATCTTAGTCATGAATATTGTACATATATATATGTATATTAACCGAAATTTAACTATTGTGAGATCATTCCAATATTGCAGTTCCTCTAACTACACAACTTAATTCCTTTGTCAACTCAGTTCCTGAACTAAATGGAAATAATTATAATGAGTGGAAAGAACATGCTGTGTGACGATCGCCCATAACTCCTGCACTTGGCAAGAGGAATCATGCATTGAAAGACGTGCTAGCAGCTATTGACGATCATAAGGGTAGGATAACATATGCAGAACCTGTCGTATAACTCATAGCACAAGAATAAAATATAATAGAATATATACAACATGCAATAATAGTGAAGCAAAATTGAGCAGAATCTAAAACTTCTCTTATCATCATGAATTATTCATACAACACTGAGATATACCATAAAAGTCTGTACAAAATGCCTCACTACAAGTCACTTAAAAAACATCAAACAACGGAAAACAACAATAGTAGTTAGTAGGAAATAATACGTTAGCCTCCTGTTCATAGTCACTCAGCAGCATCGTCCTCATCAAGATCTACTACCTGTTACCTGCTACGCAGTCTGCCCATTCATCACATGAATGAACAACCCAAGGTAATAAGAGGGAGACATAAAACCTTGAGTCAGGCAACAGTTTTAATGAGCGATAAAACAACTATCTAACATCATCAATAAAGTATATGAAAAATAGGTAGATCAATTAACTAATCTACAAACATATCAATAGAGAAGAGCCCCAGGCTTGTCTCCTCCACATCCAACAATGAAAGCCTTTATAAAATCAGTAAACAACTTGTAACACCCCGTATTTTCTGAGAATATTAAAAAAAATGGTTAATTATGAAGAAGTTATTAAGCCTTGAAGTTTGTATGCATATGAGAGAAATATATATAGATATATAAAAATTAAATAAATAAACATGCAAAAAAGGTTCAAAACAGCGAATTGGGAGGGGGAATAACCGAACCGGCCCATTTTTGAGGTCGACCCGAGCTTTGCTGGGTCGACTAGGGGTTAATCCAGGGTGTTTGGCTGTCATCCCATGGGCCGATTCGCTCAAATGCAGATTTTGCATTTGAATGGTTCTCATGATTCAGGGTTAAGCTAATGGTCCTAAATAACTTCCTACACCTATATATACATCCCTAACGTAAACCTAAATCTCATATACAATTCTCTAGCCTCCATTGCTCTCTTCCTCTCTAAAAAAATAAATCAATGGCGTCTCTACTTTGCTGAAACCTAAGCTAGGACTTGTGCTTCTTCTTCCTCCAATTCTAATTAGGATTAAAAGAGAACAGCTACAACACCTTTTTCTTTTAGAATCCAACCAAGGCAAGTGCAGTTATTTTCCGATATAAACTTTAATTATAATTGTGACATGATTGTATATCTGAATTTGAGATTGTGTATGTTCTGTTCTGATCTATTTTATTCTATATCTCTTTCTTCTTTCTGTTCTATAGCCAGGCTACCCCGAGCCTGCGCCAAATCTCATAAGAGATTAACGCACGAACGTTAAACTTTGGGACAAATAATGAATGATGGCATAATTGGACATGGCTAATCTGTGACTAAAAGGACATAGCTTGTAAACTAGATTTAGATCTGTGCATATTCTGTGAATTGGAAGAAGAGGAACCATTGTATATTAACATGTGACTTGAGACATTGGACATAACGCATATTTTTGAATTAAAGATCTGTTATAATTTAAAGTTCTAGATTGTTGGGCATATTGTTTATATAGAGATTCATGATTTGGGATAAAAAGGGAATATGACTTAGGTGTGAAGATTTATGTTAAGATTTGATAACTATTAAATGTGAATAACACCTAAGTGGGAGATTTTTGAATATATGACTTGCATTGAAATCGATGGCTATATTTGGTATAATTTATATATGAATCTTTTGTACTAGGCAAGTTTAACTAAATTTGAGACGTGTGTTATATGGTAAATTATGACAATAATCTGTGCCATGTAAATTCAATGCAAACATGGGGTATATGATCATAATGTGAATCATGACAACTATTTAGGCATGCAAACTTAGGCCAAATTTATAATTAGGCAAGATATGTTTATGAAACTTTAAGGAATGATTAAATCTGTTATATGGCCTAATCTGCTAGTTCTGTTATATTGCCTAATTTGCTAGTTCTGTTATATTGCCTAATCTGCTAGTTCTGCTATAATCTTCTATATCTGTTCATATACCGAATCTGTCATCTGCTAAGTCTGCTGAAGATGCCTAAACTGTTATATGCTAAATCTGCTAAACTGCTTAATCTGCTGAATCCGTTAAGTCGCCTAATCTGCTAAATCTGTTATCTGCCATATCTGTTGAGTTGATATATTTAGTCTGTTATTGACATAATCTGAATTGGCTATAATTATGAAAATTGACATGTATATTAGGCGCGGGCATAAATGGTAAATTAATAATTAATTGGACGCAAAGATAAACATGGCTGACTCGAGGTTAGAATGAGTTTGCGGCGTAATCCTGCCCGGAACCGCCCGGCACATCCAGTGGCCGCAAACAATAGGTTCTAATGTGAGAAGTTGGTCATAACGTGCTTGAAACCCGAGGTTAGACTCAGTTTGCGGCAGAAATCTGCCCGGAACCAACCGGCCTAACCAGCAGCCGCAAACTGTCAGTCTAATGTGAGAGGTCTGGGCATTAATATTTAATTAATGAAAATCTGAGATAAATATAATGTCTAAAATGTGTTGGGCGGATAGGGTTAAACCCACTAGACTGATGAGTTTAATAAATCTGTTCCGTGAATCGGTAGGCCCAATTACAAAGTTAGACAAATCTGTAAATCTGTTAAATCCGTATATTTGATCCGTTAGTCTAAAACTTGTCTGACCTGTGAACTAGTTGATCTGAATTCTGTATGTCTGAACTTGTTAATCTGAAATATGTTAGTCTGGGGACACAAGGATAGGAGGGGAATTACTTGTGTCATCTGTTGTTTGCGACCCATATTAGTCAGTAACCCTTTCTGGTATCAAAACTTTGACCCAACAGTAGGTAGGGTCCGGGGACGCTTACTGAACTAATTATAAGCGGTTCATTCTGATAATGGCGAGGGGTGTTGATGGTGCGTTCCAACCGGGTCATGTGCGTGCATGGAATCCCGGTCTACCTCTGAGGATGTAAGACGCCGTGACATCTGTAAATAGGTCTGTGTCATTCAAAGGTTGCCACTTTAGGGAATGATACACCCTTCGGTGGGGCTGGCACAGGGTATTTATGTATTAGGGAGTCGATCGCTTGGGGTAGGGTTTTAGGGTACACTTAGTTCTGTCTGTTTCTGTTGGTATCGTTTGTTTCTGTTGGGTGGTAACATCTGTCTGTTTCTGCGTGGTACCGTCTGTTCGGGTGGTAAAGGCCCATTTACTAGTTTACACCTAATTCTACATTCTGTTTCCGTAGGGATTAATCTGACTGTTTCTGTTCGGGTGGTAAAGGCCCATTATTAATATTCTGTTTCTGTCTGTTTCTGTTCGGGTGGTAAAGGCCCATTATCAACATTCTGCTTCTGTCTGTTTCTGTTGGGGTGGTAAAGGCCCATTACTAGCATTCTCTTCTGTGGAAATTATTCTGTACCCGTTTCTGTTTCAGTTTAGACATTAGGGTGACACCTAATCCTGTTATACTAGTATTAGTGCAGAAAAGTGTAAAGCAATAGCTTATATCATTCTGTTCTTCTGTTATATCTGTTACATCTGTTACGGTTATCTCTCATCCAGTTTTATTTTCATGTCTTGTTATTATTATCTGTTCATAACTGAAAATCACTGGACTTGGCAGACTTTTTGTCTGACCCTTGTTGTTTCGCCCCTTTTTCTTCCGTTCCCCCCAGGTTTTGTAGAAGGGAATACTCTAGCTTGATCCAGATTTCTTCCGCTTGCAGTGCTTAAAGTATGGCTTGTCTTCTTCTGTGGGGATTATGATTTTAAACTATGCATTCTGAAGGCTTTTGTACAAGACTGATATTTTGTACTTGAATTCTGATATTCTGATTTGAAAGGATGTAACCAAGCTTCTGTTTGAAATAAAGTTATAATTTTTCGAGTACTGTTTATCTGTCTTGTAGTATTCTGTTTCTGTTTACTAAAATGCTCCACCAAAGTTAAGGCATTCCCTTTATGAGTGACCTTAACGGAGGTGGGGTGTTACACAACCAGTAGCAGACATAGAAACTAATTATCCAGCGTAGACCATTCTAATTGATATCGACATTCCCCAAGCACAAGCCCAGAAGGCCTAAACCAACATCAGACAAGCAACCGAGAGATAACTCCTTCGACGTCGAACAATCTACGCACGATGTACAAGAAAAACAATCAACATTCATGACTCTGGCTATCACCGCCAATCCTTCCATGAAACCATCGTTAATCGTATTACTAGCCATGACGTGACATTCGTCAAGATACTCGTATCACTGGCCACGGCATGCCATCTGTTAAGGGCTAATGGTGAACCCAGTTCTAGTCAGACTACATCATGTCCTATGTACATTTACTTCCTCGCGACAACCGGGCCCATCTAATTGTACCTCTGCTTTAAGCTCGCTAGAACTTACGACAACGATAATCTCTCAGCCTTCATAACTCTAGTCGTCATCACTTGCGATATCCATAAGCTCAGACCTCATCTCGAGCAACCATTATCCATGAGCTCAAATCACACTTGAGTTGTCTTCATATTCGTTACATCTCCCTAATTAACAAACACTTCAAACATTCCAACTTGAAGTCACATCGAAGCTACGACTATCATCAAACCAGAAATAAACTCCACTTGATCATATATTTGATGGATCATTCACCGATCCATCACTGCAGGTCCATCATTGCAGGTCGATCTCTATAGGTCCATCATTGCAGGTCCATCTCTGCAGGTCCTTCATTGTAGATCATCACTGCAGGTCCATCACCGCAGGCCCATCATTGCAGGTCCATCACTGTAGGTTCATCAATATAGGTCCAGCATACCTTTCGGTCCATCACTACAGTTCCATCACATCACTGCTGGTTCGTCATACCTTCCAATCCATCAAACCTTCCGGCTCATCAAACCTTCCGTCCCATCAAACCTTCCGTCCCATCAAACCTTCGTGTCCATCAACAAAACTTATGATCCATTCAATCTAACACCTCACAAAGAATATCTATCTATGCAACCAACTCATCCAAATTGACCAATTTCACTCAAGAAATCAAAAATCATCATACAATCGTATAGAATTCACCAAATCGTGATAAAATTATGAACAAAATCAATAAATGGATCTAACTTACATAAACACATGAATTTAACCGTTATAGTCCTACTAAATTAGAACCTATGGTGATTCAAATGAAAATATACTTAACATAATGAAGATCTAGGTGAAAACAACTTGAAATAATGAAAATAAGTTCAAACAACCCATACTCGATTGAATCGGCATGAGAAATGTTTATCGCTCACTAAATCTTCAAAATAGCTTTGAAACGATGACCTACAAATCCAGATAGCAAAGGACGATCTTCAAATCACCCAATTTGATGCAATCTACTCTTCCCTGATATTGATCTAGCCTTCCTTGGTGTAGATCTTCAATCTTCTAATGTAGATCTAAGATTTTAATGTAGGAGAGATGTATTTGATTGGAGTAGGGAGGATCTCAAACCCTAACCAAATAAGAAAATGAAGAAAGTAAACCATTCTCCTTGCCTCTACCTCCCCATTTATAGTCATCTAACCATCCCACTAATAGGCCACACCAAATCAGTCCACTAATAATTAGTTAGCTTATCCAGAAATTGTGTAACTCAAAAATAGTGATTCCTCCAAAACTGCTATACCAAATCTTTAATGTGACCACTCTATGGAACTGGAAACACCGTTTCCTTTCCCATTAAATCGATCTCAACACCTGATTCGATATCAGTCAAAAGTTATACCTTGTACAAAACTGATAGGGGTAAAATGGTCATAAATAAAATTGATAAAAATTATGGACATGTCTCGCATCCCCATAACCAACATATCAAAATATGAGCTTGATCAGACGCTTAGGGAATTAAATAAAAATATTTTACGATCCTCCAATACGTAAAATGCGGGTCGTTACATTCTTCCCCTCTTTAGGAACTTCACCCCCAAAATCCCAAGCAAACACAAGCAAACAGAAACAATTATGCATGCCTACCATCCACAATAGCCAAATTACCATCCAAACTAGCATCCACAAGCCATGCATCTATAGCCTTAACCTAGCATGCATAATTCTAACGAACAGTTCAAGTTACAAGTGTAAGGTTGACATGATATCAGCGGGTCATATCAACGAAGAGTTCTGAATGGATCGTCTTCATACTCTCTTCCATTTCCTACGTACAATCGTCACCATCCTTACTCTACTGCACCTTGACTAACTTAACTGTCTTCCTCCTAAGCTGTTTCATGTCATTCCCCACAATGTGAAGCAACTTACGAGGTTTCGTAACTACGGACTCGACTTCTATGTCTTCGTACTGTTCTAGAGATACCACCACATTCAAATCATGCACACACTTCTATAGAATCAACACATGGAAAATATTGTGACACTCGAGTTCTTCTCGGGTAACCCCAATCTATATGAGAGGTTTCCAATTCGCTTGACTATCGGAAATGGTCCAATGAATCTTGGGGTCAACTTTCCCTTATTCACGAACCTTATAACATTCTTCAAAGGAGAAATCTTCACGAAAACCATATCTCCAACGTTGAACTCTAAATCCATTCTATGCTTATCAGCGTATCTTTTCTGACAATCTTGACTTGACTTCATTCGTTTTCGAACGATCTCGATACAATTCGAGGTCTCTCTGATCATTTCTGGCCTAAGCATCAACTTATCTCTAGTTTCAAACCAACATGCTGGAGAATTACATGGTCTACCATACAATGCTTCGTACGGTGCCATCCCAATGCTCGACTGGTAGCTGTTGTTATATGCAAACTCAAATAGACGTAAATGGTCTTTCCACGATCCTCCGAAGTCCAATACACAAGCCTTAAGGAGATCTTCCTGAACTCGGTTAACCCTCTCGGTTTGACCATTAGTCTGGGAATGATAAGACGTACTCAAACATAACTCGGTTCCCATACTCTCTTGCAAACTTTTCCAAAATCCACTCATGAAAAATGGATCTCGATCACTCACTCTGCTCTTTGGGATACCATGGAGTCAAATTATCTAATTAATATAAAGCTCGGCCAACTTCGATGTTGTCCTAGTCGATCCGACAGGAACAAATCTCGCGCTTTTGGTCAAATGATCCACTATGACCCAAATCCCTTTGTTTCTAACTTCTGGATAATATCGACAGGCTTTACATCACGCTTTTGTCTCTCGCCAATCCTTTCGATGAGAGTAGGTCTTATCAATAAGCTTGCCAACCTTTCAG
Source organism: Allium sativum (assembly GCA_030737875.1). NCBI lineage: Eukaryota > Viridiplantae > Streptophyta > Magnoliopsida > Asparagales > Amaryllidaceae > Allium > Allium sativum. The sequence continues at coordinate 312,534,526 of CM060912.1, forward strand.
GATCTAACCCGCATCTAGGCTTGAAATCAAATCATGTTAATGGTGCAACTATCTTGGAGAGATCCTTGATAAAACGACGATAATATCCCGCCAACCCATGGAAACTCTAAATGTCTGTCGCATTCTTTGATCTATCCCAGTCTCGGATTGCTGCCACCTTAGCGGGATCCACCACTATTCCATTTCAAGAAACAACCTGGCCTAAGAACCTCACTTCACTCTTCCAGAAGTGACACTTCAAAAACTTATCTCTCATCTGATGCTTTCGCAAGATTTCCAAAACAACTCGCAAGTGCGTCTTATGCTCTTCTTCATTCCGAGAGTAAACCAGAATATCTTCCACGAACACAAGCACAGACTTGTTCAACTAATATCTGAATACCCTATTCATAAGATCCACGAAATATGATGGCGCATTAGTCAACCCAAATGGCATCACCAACCATTCGTAGAATCCAGATAGTGTCCTATAAGAAGCCTTCGACACACTATCCTTTTCCACCCTTAACTGGTGGAATCCCGTTACCAAATCCATCTGAGAAAACACCTTGGCCTCGTGAAGTTGATCGAACAAGTCGTCTATTTTTAGCAACAAATACTTGTTCTTCTTGGTCACCTTTTTCATTTCAGCTGACGATAATCCACACATAATCTTGAAGATCCATCAACCTTGGTTGCAAACACAACCGGTGCACTACATTCGGATACACTTCTCTGAATGAATCCTTGTCATAAAAGGTCATGAACTTGCACCTCTAACTCTCGTTGTTCCTTAACCACCATCCGCCTAAGAGGCATGACGATAGGTCTGACACCTTCGACCAAATCGATCCTGAACTCAATCTCGCGATGCGGCGGTATCCCTTTGACCTTGTTAAAGACATCATCGATCTCACAAGCGATTGACACATATGAAAAGTCTTCCCATGGAATCAAAAGCGAATATAAATAGCATACAAAGACACAATCTTCTGGCTTACATTGAATTACTACCATTCGCCCTTCCACATTCCTGACTGTTACCTCTAGCTTCTCGCAATCCACTTTTGTTGCATACCTCTTGAGCCAGTCCATACCCAAAACAATCCCAAGCCCAGGGAAGTTCATAACAAAGAAATCACACACAAAGAAGCAACCATGACTCGACAACACTAGATCACAACAAATCGTACACAAACTTTAAGAACCCTTGGCTAGATTAGTCACAATCAATGGTCTATCACAAATCTCTGGTTCCAAATCCAAGCAAAACACAAGCTCATTACAAATGAAAGAATGCGATGCTCCAGTATCAAACAATACTCGAATTGAAACATCTCAAATGGAAAGAGTACCTTTAACGACGACACTCTTCCCTTTCTCCTCTATCGTAGGAGCTCTCGAAGAAGATGACACAACTTCTAAAGCATATGCCTTCACAACCTGCTTACCCTTGTCTGGTCCTGGAAAACCCTTCTTGTTATGCCCAGGGTTTCCACAGTTGAAGCACTTCTTCTCATATTTCAAATTCATGCAATCCCTAGAATAATGGCCTTGCTGCTGGCAGTTAAAGCATATCACCTCGCTTTTCTTCTTCTTTTGACCATCCTTTCATTTCTACTATTATTAGTTCCTCTTTTTGTTATTACCACCCTGATGTGGCTACGGTTCCTCTTTAGCTGTAACAACACTCTCTTCCTTGTGAAGCAAACTCTCATGCCTTAGAGCTTTCTCCATGATCTTCTCATAAGTATTATCCAAGTGATCAACTAGTTGATTTCCAAGACATTTGTCCAAGCCCATGACAAACATCTCATTCTATAGGTAAGGAGTCTCAAGATATGAATGAGCATACTTGGGCAAAGCTTCAAAATCCGAAACACACTCCAACACTGGTCTAGAATTCTGATTTAGCTCAACGAATCTCTTGAATAGAATAGAACAGACTTCTGAACGGTAGAAATGAACTTTTTCTCAAACTTGACTTGGAACTGATCCCATATGATCTCATCTTCTCGGGTCTCCAAAGTGACAGAGTTCTACCAATCCATAGCTCTGCCTTGTAACTGTCTTGATGCAAGCTTCCTCTTTGTTGCATCATTAATTTCCAAGTACCCAAACATCTCAATGCAAGTATCAAGCCACCTTTGGACATCTACAGTCGACTCTGTCCATTTAAACGACTTCCTCCTAGAGTAGTGAAATCTTTGCATAGCTTCGCGAAATCCACAACACTAGGACTTGCATCTGAATCCCCACATCTACCGCGGTTGTCTCTAGAGGGGTGACCTCCTTATGATCGCTGTCATCATGGCCTCGAACATAGCCGGGTAATCTGGTATACCTCCATCACCCCCTCTAGAAACAATCTCCTTCTTAGCAGTATGTCTCGATGTTCGATGACTCATTCTAAATAAAAAATAGATTGATTAGTCTACACATGAGAATAACTACAAAAGGAGTTCAAACATTACTATACTATACACTATAATATAGTATACATCCATCGTAAATCTACAAATACGTCTCTCATACGTTATTACATCTTCGAACTTTGGCTAAAATCGAACATAGCTGGGTAATCTGGTATACCACCATCACCCCTCTAGGAATAGTCTCCTTCTTAGCAGTATGTCTCGATGATCGACGACTCGTTCTAAATAAAAAATAAAATGATTAGTCTACACATGAGAATAACTACAAAAGGAGTTCAAACGTTACTATACTATACATTATAATATAGTATACATCCATCATAAATCTACAAATATGTCTCTCATACGTTATTACATCTTAGAATTTTGGCTAAAATCAGTTAACCTGGCTCTGATACCAAATGTGTCGCCACCTGTAACTCCTGCACTTAACAAGAGGGAGTTCGAACATAGCCAGGTAATCTGGTATACCTCCATCACCCCCTCTAGGAACAGTCTCCTTCTTAGCGGTATGTCTTGATGTTCGGCGACTCATTCTAAATAAAAAATAGAATGATTAGTCTACATATGAGAATAACTACAAAAGGAGTTCAAACGTTACTATACTATACACTATAATATAGTATACATCCATCATAAATCTACAAATACGTCTCTCATACGTTATTATGTCTTCGAACTTTGGCTAAAATCGGTTAACCTGGCTCTGATACCAAATGTGTCGCCGCCCATAACTCCTGCACTTAACAAGAGGAATCATGCACTGAAAGACGTGCCACGCAGCTATGAACAATCATCAGGATAGGATAATATATGTAGAACCTGTCGTATAACTCATAGTGCAAGGATAAAATATAATAGAGCATATACAACAGACAATAATAGTGAAGCAGAATTAGCATAATCTTAAACTTTTCATTTCATCATGAATTATCCATATAATACTGAGATATACCATAAGAGTCTGTACAAAATGCCTCACTACAAGTCACTTAAAGAATACATCTAACATCGGAAAACAATAGTAGATAGTAGGAAATAATACGTCGACCTCCTACTTGTTGTCGCTCAGCAGCATCATCCTCATCAAGATCTACTGCATGTCACCTGCTACTTGGTCTATCCATTCATCACACAACCCAAGGAAATAAGTGGGAGACATAAAATCTTGAGTCAAACAACAGTCTTAATGAGCAATAAAACGACTATCTAACATCATCAATAAAGTATATGAGAAACAGGTAGATCAATCAACTAATCTGCCAACATATCAACAGAGAAGAGCCCCAAGCTTGTCTCCTCCACATGCGATAGTGATAGCCTTTACAGAATCAGAAAACATCCACTAGAAGACATAGCAACTAATTATCAGCGTAGACCATTCTAATCGATATCGACATTCCCTAAGCACAAGCCCCGAAAGCCTAAACTGTAACACCCCGAATTTTAGTTAATACTAAAATTCACTAATTACAGGATAAATAATCTCAGATGTGGGAATTGGGGGAAACGGGCTGCGTCATTTCGTTCGTCTCGGAAAAATACGCGAAATAGAGTCCGAGTTTTCGAGAATCGGAGTCCGTATGGCCCGGTTATGGCCCAAAGAAGTTTGCAGAAAATTCAAAGCTAAAAACAGATTTAAAAATTTAAACATCAGATTTAGGATTGGAACAAGCGGGGTCAGGCGGGAAAGTTCCCGCCCTAACCATGTCGACAGGGGTGTCGACAGGCTTGTCGACAGGGGTGTCGACTTGCCTGTCGACTTGCCAGTCGACATGGGCGCGGCGTCCAGAGGACCTGGGTGCACCAGGTTGGGTTTTAGGCTGGCTTGGAGGGCTGGGTTCTAGAGATTTCCTAAATCTAAGGGTCCTAATCTAATCTAGGGTTAATCTAAGGGCCTAAAACACTCCCTAATCCTATAAATAAGACCCTAACCCTACCCTAATTCATTCATAATTAGATCTTGTAACTAAACTATGGCAAAATGAAACTTGATCATGGCCTCCACAAATCAATGAAGAGAGTTGCAAGCTAATCAACCTCTAATCAACATCTTCTTCAACTAATTCTACTTCGTAAGGTTGCTAATCTAAGTTTTGGTGAGTTTCTATCACTTTGATGATCAATTGCTAAATTAAGTAGATGAGATATGATGAGATCTATGGTTTTGCATGAGGATTAATGGATTTTCAAGTCATATGATATGATGTGAATATGCTAATCTATGTTTAATATTAATCCTATGTTTATGCAAGTTAAATATGTGAGTTTATGCATGTTGAATATGTAAGTTTATGCAAGTGGTTTATGCAAGTTAAGTGATGGGTTTATGCATAATAAGTAATTGATTTTATGCATGCTAAGTAGGTGGTTTTATGTATGCTAAGTGTTTGGTATTATGCATAAATCATAATATGCAAGTTATGCATGCTTATGCAAGTATATGAATGCTTATGCAAGTTATGTATATGCTTAAATGCAAGTTTAACATGATATGCAAGTTATGCATGCTTATGCAAGTATGTGGATGCTTATGCAAGAGTGTGAATGCTCATGTAAGTTATGTGTATGCTTAAATGCATGTTATGCAAGTTATGAGAATGTTGTTATACAAGTTCATATGCAAGTTAATGTGTATGATGTTATGTAAGTTATGTACATGTGGTTATGCAAGTTCATATGCAAGTTATGTGCATGATGTTATGTAAGTTATGTGCATGTTGTTATGCAAATTCATATGCAAGTTATGTGTATGATGTTATGCAAGTTATGTGCATGATGTTATGTAAGTTATGTGTATGTTGATATGCAAGTTATGTTTATAATATTATGCAAGTTATGTGTATGATGCTATGCAAGTTAACATGTAGCATGTTATGCAAGTTCACACCTTTAAGACACATGCAAGTTCACCTTTGTATAACCTATGAACACTTATGCAAGTTGCCTTTACACATGACATATGTATGTTCATGCAAGTTGGGTTATTTAGTAATGCTAGTTGGGTTAATGTCATGATATAAGTGGACACCTTTTAACCCATGTTAATGCTAATGTATGCTAAATGAAACCCATGTTAATTGTGAAAGAATCTTCTCTTGAAAATATGTCGTGTTAGCATAAGTACATGGGGAAACGATGGGGTCAACAGACATGTTAATGAAATGGTGTGAAATGGTTATGATTAAGCATACCATAAAATGAATAAGCATAAGTGGGAATTTACCTATTGAGTTAGGTCTACCCCATGGGAATTTACCTATTGAGTTAGGTCTACCCATGTTATGAAAAACTTGATATTAATTAGGGATAATTAATATGGGGGTGATTAATTAGGTGTAATTAATCAACTAAGACACGAGGTTGGACCCTTTTGTAGCGGAAGTCTGCCCGGAACCGACCGGCCATCCAGCGGCTACAAATGATTGGCCCAATGTGAGAGGTCTTAGTCATAAATTAAATACATGATTAAAGTAAAGACACGAGGTTAGACCCTTTTGATGACAGAAGTCTGCCCGGAACCAACCAGCATATCCAGCAGTCATAAAAGATGGTCTAATGTGAGAGGTCTTTACGAGGTCATGATCTTAATTAATGAATTAAGAAACACTTAACCATATTAGCATGTAGTGGGACATGAGGAGTTAAGTGGGTGCCTTGGGGTGGCATGATGAGACTAGTGGGTTGCCTTGGGTGGCAATAGGAAAATACGATTAGAATACTTAACCAAAGTAGAACATGTAATTAAACATGATTAAAGGGTTAAGTAAGTGCCATGGGTGGCATGTGAAAATACGATTAGAATACTTAACCAAAGTAGAACATGTAATTAAACATGATAAAAGGGTTAAGTAAGTGCCATGGGTGGCATGTGAGAATACGATTAGAATACTTAACCAAGGTGGAACATGTAATTAAACATGATTAAAGGGTTAAGTAAGTGCCATGGGTGGCATGTGAAAATCTAGTGGGTACCTTGTATGCCAATTAGAATATGATTAAAGGACTTAACCAAAATTTATAACATGTAAGGGGACATGGTTAAAGGGTTAAGTGGGATTCACTAGAAATTGCAAGCTTAGGTGGTAGCTTATGAGGGCCCATTTCAACCAATATCCCAAACTTATCTTTATGGGCTCGACTCTAGTCGAGTGACGGGACACGCATATTGGGCTTGGCTATAAGAGGCCAAACCGGGTTAGCGGTGGCAACGCGGGACCAACGGGTTTCATATGCGTGTGTGGACCCGGGCTGGTTGGTAAGTCGTTGTTGCATCGTGTAGATATAAAGCCGTGCATTGTTGATATTATCTGGTAGCCACTTTAGGGGAATGATACACCCCAATCGTGGGACCAGCAAGGGTATCTACGTAGGGGAGCCGATCGCTTGGGGAGTAGTGGGTACACCTATGTAGTCAGATAGGGGTACACGAAACTACTGAATTACTAAGTACACTTAGTGGGATCAACCTTTAAGTAAGAATAACTGGTGTGGTGCAGTGTAGTAAATTATCCTTGGGTGGGTGGATGCGTCTTTACGGTTATCTTAGTTTATCCTAAGACTACCTAGCTGCCTAGTGTAGCCACTCATCCCCAGACGTTACCGTATATCAAGCTTATGTCTTCTCTGGTTACTTTAACGGTTGTATTGTTAAAGTTATAGGACTCACTCAGACTTATGTCTGACCCCGTTGTTTTTATCTTTTTCCCAACCCTCAGGTTATCAGAGTGGGCCCAGTACGAGTGGGCTTTGATCGAGCTGCTTTATTCTCTTTTGGAGCTTGGACCATAGGTGTAGAGCTCAGCTTACCCTTACTTTTATGGCTATCTGTTCATGTATTGGGATTATGTACTTTTATTTATCAGGATGGATATTTTGTACTTGACTCTTATTATGGCTTTTTGAGATGTAACCAAACATGTTGTACTATCCGCTGCAATTGAAATGATGTTTTGAAATTTTCAAGTAGTACTTATATCTGTCTTGTTGTAATTTTTCTGTTCTATATCCACTTAAAACACTCCATCGATGTTATGGCATTCCCTTAGAGAGTGACCATAGCGGACGTGGGGTGTTACACGTGGTATCAGAGCGAAGGTTACCAGAACAGATAAAATTTTTAGAAAACTATTTTTCTAAAAACATTTTTGGAAGAAATATTTTCAAAAACATGTCTTTAAAAGAGAAAAGTTTTTGAAAGAAAAGCATAATCCCCGATAGCCATATCTTTATCTTTCGAATTCTCCGTTTTGAATCTTTCCTTTTTCGCCTCAGCATGGTTGAAGATCTTTATCTTCCGGACGGTGTAGCGGTACCAGTATGGTATAGGAGGTTGTTAGAGGCTAGGGCCGCCACTGCAGGTCCAGCAAATGTTCCTCCTCCACCCGTTGCACTCGCTCCTCCTCGTGCGGATACTTTTGCTATGACTTGTAGGAAGTTTAAGGCTATGGGAGGAAAACCTTTTGTGGGAGCTAAGGATTGGCTTAATGAGACGGAAGAATTGATGGAAATCTTGGAAGTGGAAGAGGGAAAGAAAGTCAAGTTAGCCGCTTGGTTAATGGAAGGAGAGGCCTCGTTCTGGTGGGAGGTCACTAATGGAGAACGCCCTATTGACTCTTGGGTGGATTTCAGGCAAAGGTTTGAGGCAAAGTTTCTCTCAAAAGCGGAAGAAAGTATGCATGAGGAAGAGAAGGGTCCCAATGCTAACAAAGCACACGAGAAGAAAGGAGATCAGAAGAGACCTCAACAGCAAAACAAGGGTGGGAAAGGCAACGGTGGCAAGGGAAAGAAGAGGTGCTTCAATTGTGGGACACTAGGCCACCTAAACAAAGATTGTCGCAAGAAGACTAAGACTGGCTGCTTCCACTGTGGCGAAGCAGGGCATCTGATGAAAGACTGTCCAAAGAAGGAGCAAAGGACGGGGTCTACCTCAGGAGGACAGGTGCAAGTTCTTGTGGCACCAGGTCAGGCTAGGGGGCAAGTACAGGCTCTCGCGATTCGGGAAAGAGGTAGAACTATTTCTATTGAAAGTCTAGTTTTTCTGATCGATCATCCTATCCGTACTTTATTTGATTTTGACGCATTGAGTTCGTTTATCTCATCATTATTAGTAGAGTCACTGCACTGAGACACCAGTTGGTAGATGATCCCTTAGTTGTTTCAAACCCAATTGGGCTCCATGATGTGTTTGGGTTTGAAAGTTGCTATACTTAGCGTTGAGTTTAGATGTGATGCTTTTTGGGCTTCACGGGCTAGGGGTTAGTTTTGGGCATGGACTGGTTATCCAGTAATGGTGTCGTTCCTATTGCAGAGGGAGAGTTGTTAGGCTTATGACCCGCTAGGGTAACACTCTCGAGATCTCTTGTAATCCCATGGAATCTGTTATGCTAAAATCGCTTGACACGTCAGTCGAGAGTTTGCAATCTATAGAGTGGTCCGGGAATACTCGGATGTGTTTTGAGGAGGTGAAGGGCTTACCTCCGGAGCGGGAGATTGACTTCCAAATATATCTGGTAGGCAATGCCAAACCAGTGTCTTGGCCAGTGTGCCACGTGGCTCCTCGTGAGAGGAGGGAACTCCATAAGCAAGTAGGCAATTTGCTTGAGAAGGGGTTTAGAAGACGAAGTATATCGGAGTGGGGTACTCCAGTAGTTTTTGCCACGAAGGCGGATGGGTCCCTCAGACTTTGTGTAGGCTAAAGAGAGCTAAATAAACTCACAAAGAAGAATAGACACCCATTATCGAGGATTGATGATCTCTTTGATCAGTTAGTGGACGCCTCGGTATTTTCGCAGTTGGACTTAGCCACGAGGTTTCGTCAGATGAGAGTGACTGAAGATAGTATAGAGAAGACTACCTTTAGGACTCCGGATGGTTTTTGTGAGTGGCTAGAGATGCCATTTGGTTTGACGAACGCCCCCGCATATGATGAGAAGGGTGTTCAGGGAGTACCTAAATAAGTTCGTGATGGTCTTTGTAAATAACATCTTGGTCTTTTCTAGGAGCGAACTAAGTTTTCGTATGTGCTCAATAGGATGAGCAAAGCCAGTTATGGGATGAACGGTGGTTTTGGAGTGAGACTGGCAAGGACATCCAGAGTTGGACAAGGGCTTAATTATTTAGCCGTTTTTACTAGTATCATCTCACGTAGGTCGTCTGAATTCGAAGGAGATATCCCTTGGGTGTTTGTCTGATATTGGTCTAGGCCTTTGGGGCTTGCATTTGGGGGATGTCAAGTTCGACTAAGGTGGTCTGCGTGAGGGATGGATAGTTGTGACGATTTTGCATGGGAGAATATCCTGATTTCTCTAGAAGTGGAGAAAAGCATGCCTTACATCTCGGAGAAGTATTGGAGACTCTCCAGGCGCATAGTCTTAAGACAGCAAAAGTGAATAGGATTCTTAGCGTCCTATGAGTTTGAGATAGCGTACACCCAAGGTAAGGGTAACATGATAGTGGACGCCTTAAGTAGAAAAAGGTTGTCCTCGAGTTCATGGTTCGTTGAACGATGGAGCTTAGAGTTTATTTCTATGTTTGACTTTAGACCTTCCGTTGACTTTATACCCGGTTTGCTAGCCTCCTTGGAGGTTAGGCCTACTCTTTTGGGACAAATTAGCGAGGCACAGCGAGACGACCCACAGTTGGATGAGTTAGTAGAAAAGCTCATGAGGAGGGGGTCGTCCATCCATTTGAGTAGGTACACCCTAAGTGGTAAGGGGTGGTTGCATAGAGACGGTAGACTTTGTGTACCGCAAGACAAGGGTTTGAAGAAGACTATTCTTGATGATGCACACCGTTCTAGGATGACCATTCATCCCGGTGGGGACGAGATGTACCAAGGCATGAAGCGAGTTTTCTTTTTGGCCGGTATGAAGAAAGATGTGGTCAAGCATGTCGCTCGATGCTTGGTGTGCCAATAAGTAAAGGCGGAGCAAAAGAAACCTGGTAGTGGGATAGCATCTCGAAGGATTTTGCTGACAGGTTACCCAGATCAAGAAAGGGTAAGACGGGAATTTGGGTTGTGGTAGATAGACTTACTAAGAGCACCCATCGTATACCCGTGAATAGTAAGAAACTGCTCCATGACTAGCTTCAGTTTACATTCGAGAGATTATTAGATTGCATGGTGTACCTTCCAGTATTGTGAGTGATCGAGATCCTATCTTCACTAGTGAGTTTTGGAAAAGTTTGCAAGAGACGGTAGGGACTCAGTTGTGTCTGAGCACCGCATATCATCCTCAGACGGACAGTCAAGCTGAGAGGGTGAATCGTGTTCTAGAAGACCTTATGAGGCTATGTATCTTGGATTTTGGGAGGTACACGGGAGGAGCATCTTCCATTGGTGGAGTTATCCGACAGACTTAGTAGTGTACATGATGTATTCCATGGGAGGAAGTGCCTACATGAGACCGCAGAGGTGGTAGAGCCGAGTTTGCTTAGAAAAGTGGAAGTGGAGCGTGATGCGACGATTCGACGAGCTCCTACTTGCATCCTTGGGTCAGAGATTTGGAAGTTGAGAAACAGAGAGGTTCAACTAGTCAAAGTGCAATGGGGAGATGAAGAGAGCGACGCTACTTGGGAGACGGAAGCGAAGATGCGTTCGAGGTACCCTTTTCTTTCGGAGGGTATGTCCTTTTGCTTCTCCTTCATCGCATATCTTGTGCTTATCTTATCCTTAGTATGTCATCTCATTAGTACCTTTGACCTTTAGATAGGGTAAACCTATGGTTGAAACATGTGTTTGAGACATGTTATGTTTGATGGATGCAAGTGGATGCAAGTGTTTGCTAGCGGTTGCTCGTGGATGCATATACACACACTCTAGGCACTAGATCGGCTCCATCACTTCATATTGCATATTGCATAAAATTGTGTGTAGGAAGCTATATTTATGGATGTATAATGATTGTGTTATCATATGGATGATGCATTTTGGTGAATGATTGTGCACTCATGTAGATATTGTATGTGTCGATAGGGTTCTCTCGCATACATAATGGATGCATGGCACTATCATGGTTTGCATATGTTCATACATTAGATAGGGAACATATACACACACTCTTTGCATATCCTCATACATCATTAGAAATTGTTTTAAGGACAATGGATGCCCATGTTTGATGGATTGAGTAGATGGCTGTTTGGATGGTAGGATATGCATTCTCCTTAGCTTAGAGATTTCGGGGACGAAATCCTTTAAGGAGGGGAGAAAGTAACACCCCGAATTTTATTTAATACTAAAATTCACTAATTACAGGATAAATAATCTCAGATGTGGGATGGGAAACGGGCTGCGTCATTTCGTTCGTCTCGGAAAAATACGCGAAATAGAGTCCGAGTTTTCGAGAATCGGAGTCCGTATGGCCCGGTTATGGCCCAAAGAAGTTTGCAGAAAATTCAAAGCTAAAAACAGATTTAAAAATTTAAACATAAGATTTAGGATTGGAACAAGCGGGGTCAGGCGGGAAAGTTCCCGCCCTAACCATGTCGACAGGGGTGTCGACAGGGGTGTCGACTTGCCTGTCGACTTGCCAGTCGACATGGGCGCGGCGTCCAGAGGACCTGGGTGCCCCAGGTTGGGTTTTAGGCTGGCTTGGAGGGCTGGGTTCTAGAGATTTCCTAAATCTAAGGGTCCTAATCTAATCTAGGGTTAATCTAAGGGCCTAAAACACTCCCTAATCCTATAAATAAGACCCTAACCCTACCCTAATTCATTCATAATTAGATCTTGTAACTAAACTATGGCAAAATGAAACTTGATCATGGCCTCCACAAATCAATGAAGAGAGTTGCAAGCTAATCAACCTCTAATCAACATCTTCTTCAACTAATTCCACTTCGTAAGGTTGCTAATCTAAGTTTTGGTGAGTTTCTATCACTTTGATGATCAATTGCTAAATTAAGTAGATGAGATATGATGAGATCTATGGTTTTGCATGAGGATTAATGGATTTTCAAGTCATATTATATGATGTGAATATGCTAATCTATGTTTAATATTAATCCTATGTTTATGCAAGTTAAATATGTGAGTTTATGCATGTTGAATATGTAAGTTTATGCAAGTGGTTTATGCAAGTTAAGTGATGGATTTATGCATAATAAGTAATTGATTTTATGCATGCTAAGTAGGTGGTTTTATGTATGCTAAGTGTTTGGTATTATGCATAAATCATAATATGCAAGTTATGCATGCTTATGCAAGTATATGAATGCTTATGCAAGTTATGTATATGCTTAAATGCAAGTTTAACATGATATGCAAGTTATGCATGCTTATGCAAGTATGTGGATGCTTATGCAAGAGTGTGAATGCTCATGTAAGTTATGTGTATTCTTAAATGCATGTTATGCAAGTTATGAGAATGTTGTTATACAAGTTCATATGCAAGTTAATGTGTATGATGTTATGTAAGTTATGTACATGTGGTTATGCAAGTTCATATGCAAGTTATGTGCATGATGTTATGTAAGTTATGTGCATGTTGTTATGCAAATTCATATGCAAGTTATGTGTATGATGTTATGCAAGTTATGTGCATGATGTTATGTAAGTTATGTGTATGTTGATATGCAAGTTATGTTTATAATATTATGCAAGTTATGTGTATGATGCTATGCAAGTTAACATGTAGCATGTTATGCAAGTTCACACCTTTAAGACACATGCAAGTTCACCTTTGTATAACCTATGAACACTTATGCAAGTTGCCTTTACACATGACATATGTATGTTCATGCAAGTTGGGTTATTTAGTAATGCTAGTTGGGTTAATGTCATGATATAAGTGGACACCTTTTAACCCATGTTAATGCTAATGTATGCTAAATGAACCCCATGTTAATTGTGAAAGAATCTTCTCTTGAAAATATGTTGTGTTAGCATAAGTACGTGGGGAAACGATGGGGTTAACAGACATGTTAATGAAATGGTGTGAAATGGTTATGATTAAGCATACCATAAAATGAATAAGCATAAGTGGGAATTTACCTATTGAGTTAGGTCTACCCCATGGGAATTTACCTATTGAGTTAGGTCTACCCATGTTATGAAAAACTTGATATTAATTAGGGATAATTAATATGGGGGTGATTAATTAGGTGTAATTAATCAACTAAGACACGAGGTTGGACCCTTTTGTAGCGGAAGTCTGCCCGGAACCGACCGGCCATCCAGCGGCTACAAATGATTGGCCCAATGTGAGAGGTCTTAGTCATAAATTAAATACATGATTAAAGTAAAGACACGAGGTTAGACCCTTTTGATGACAGAAGTCTGCCCGGAACCAACCGGCATATTCAGCAGTCATAAAAGATGGTCTAATGTGAGAGGTCTTTACGAGGTCATGATCTTAATTAATGAATTAAGAAACACTTAACCATATTAGCATGTAGTGGGACATGAGGGGTTTAGTGGGTGCCTTGGGGTGGCATGATGAGACTAGTGGGTTGCCTTGGGTGGCAATAGGAAAATACGATTAGAATACTTAACCAAAGTAGAACATGTAATTAAACATGATTAAAGGGTTAAGTAAGTGCCATGGGTGGCATGTGAAAATACGATTAGAATACTTAACCAAAGTAGAACATGTAATTAAACATGATAAAAGGGTTAAGTAAGTGCCATGGGTGGCATGTGAGAATACGATTAGAATACTTAACCAAGGTGGAACATGTAATTAAACATGATTAAAGGGTTAAGTAAGTGCCATGGGTGGCATGTGAAAATCTAGTGGGTACCTTGTATGACAATTAGAATATGATTAAAGGACTTAACCAAAATTTATAACATGTAAGGGGACATGGTTAAAGGGTTAAGTGGGATTCACTAGAAATTGCAAGCTTAGGTGGTAGCTTGTGAGGGCCCATTTCAACAAATATCCCAAACGTATCTTTGTGGGCTCGACTCTAGTCGAGTGACGGGACACGCATATTGGGCTTGACTATAAGAGGCCAAACCGGGTTAGCGGTGGCAACGCGGGACCAACGGGTTTCATATGCGTGTGTGGACCCGGGCTGGTTGGTAAGTCGTTGTTGCATCGTGTAGATATAAAGCCGTGCACTGTTGATATTATCTGGTAGCCACTTTAGGGGAATGATACACCCCAATCGTGGGACCAGCAAGGGTATCTACGTAGGGGAGTCGATCGCTTGGGGAGTAGTTGGTACACCTATGTAGTCAGATAGGGGTACACGAAACTACTGAATTACTAAGTACACTTAGTGGGATCAACCTTTAAGTAAGAATAACTGGTGTGGTGCAGTTTAGTAAATTATCCTTGGGTGGGTGGATGCGTCTTTACGGTTATCTTAGTTTATCCTAAGACTACCTAGCTGCCTAGTGTAGCCACTCATCCCCAGACGTTACCGTATATCAAGCTTATGTCTTCTCTGGTTACTTTAACGGTTGTATTGTTAAAGTTATAGGACTCACTCAGACTTATGTCTGACCCCGTTGTTTTTATCTTTTTCCCAACCCTCAGGTTATCAGAGTGGGCCCAGTACGAGTGGGCTTTGATCGAGCTGCTTTATTCTCTTTTGGAGCTTGGACCATAGGTGTAGAGCTCAGCTTACCCTTACTTTTATGGCTATCTGTTCATGTATTGGGATTATGTACTTTTATTTATCAGGATGGATATTTTGTACTTGACTCTTATTATGGCTTTTTGAGATGTAACCAAACATGTTGTACTATCCGCTGCAATTGAAATGATGTTTTGAAATTTTCAAGTAGTACTTATATCTGTCTTGTTGTAATTTTTCTGTTCTATATCCACTTAAAACACTCCATCGATGTTATGGCATTCCCTTAGAGAGTGACCATAGCGGACGTGGGGTGTTACATAAACCAACATCATACAAGCCCCCAAGAGATATCTCCTTCAACGTCGAACAATCTACGCACGATGATATAAGCAAAACAATCAGCATCCACGACTCTGGCTATCACTGCCAATCCTGCCTTGAAACCACCATTAATTGCATGACTAGCTCTGACATGTCATCCGTCAAGATACTCGTATGACTGGCCACGACATGCCATCCATCAAGGGCTAATGATATCCCCAGTTTTAGTAATACTACTGCACGTCCCATGTGCATTTTCCTCCTCGAGACAACTAGGCTAATCCAATGATCCCAAGGTACTCGACTAGTCCCACTAGTCTTTTAGGCGTTCCTATTGTACCCCTGCTTTGAGCCCACTAGAACTTACGACAATGATAATCTCTCAGCCTACATAACTCTAGTCGTTATCACCGGCGACTATCCACAAGCTCAGACCTCGTCTCGAGCAACAATTATCCATCAACTTGAATCACACTTGAGTCGTCTTCATATTCGTTGCATCTCCCCGATTAACGAACACTTCAAACATTCCAACTTGAGGTCACATCTAAGCCACGACCATCATCGAACCAAAAATATACTCCGATTAATCATATATTTAATGGATTATTCACCAATCAATCTTGAAGTCACATCGAAGCCAAAACCATCGTCGAACCAAAAATAAACTCTGCTTGATCATATATTTGATGGATCATTCACTAATCCATCACTGCAGACCCATCACTGCAGGTCCATCCCCATTGGTCCATCATACCTTCTGGTCCATCAAACCTTCTAGTCCATCAACAAAACTTCCGATCCATACGATCTGACACCAAGAATATCTATGCAACCAACTCATCCAAATCGATTAATTTCACTCAAGCAACCAATAATCATCATACAATCATATAGAATTCACCAAATCATGATAAAATTATTAACAAATCAATAAATGCATCTAACTTGCATAAACACATGAATTTAACCGTTATAGTCTTACTAATTTAGATCCTATGGTGATTCCATGAAAATATACTTATCATGATGAAGATTTAGGTGAAAACAACTTGAAATGATGAAAATAAGATTAAACAACTCATATACTCGTTTGAATCTGCGTGAGAGATGCTTATCACTCACCAAATCTTCAAATTAGCTTTAAAACGATGATCTACAAATCCATACAGTGAAGAACGATCTTCAAATCACTCAATTTGATGCGATCTACTCTCCCTTGATGTTGATCTAGCCTTTCTTGATGTAGATCTTCAATCTTCTAATGCAGATCAAAGATTATAATGGAGGAGAGATGTATTTAATTGGAGTAGGAGAATCTCAAACCCCAACCAAATAAGAAAATCAAGAAAGTAAACCATTCTCCTTGCTTCTATCCTCTACTTATAGCCGTTTAACCATCCCACTAATGGGTCACACCAAATCAATCCACTAATGACTAGTTAGCCTGTCCATAAATTATGTAACACAAGTGTTGGCTAGCTTTTTGACCAAGCCACCAAGGTTCACACACAAGAAGAAAGTATGAAGCTTCACGCCTCTAGTCCATGAAAACCAGATCGTGGTCATTTCACCCTATCGGATCGCCGCGCCCTATCGGGTCGCCTCGCCCCTACTCGATCCGACCCATGCTTGCTAGCTCGATCCGATCCGAGCTCTAGGAGCCAGAAAATGAAGGTTATGACCAACTCTTCCACGATCCGATAATCCAGGATCTCACAACACCTGTCCACAACTGTCATATTGACCAATTCTCCATCAAGATACGAACCAGTACGAGGTCCTTGGGATGCGTGTCACGTATGACCGCGATCCGTATGATGAAATCAGTTATAAATAGCCCAGAACTTGACATTTTGAAGGATCTTTGGCAATTGAGAGATCTGACTCCACCATTATCATATCTCCATTGTTTAGAGTTATCCCGAAATTATTGAGAGAATCATAATTGTTAGAGCGAGATTGAATGAAACCATTTGATTGTACTTGCATTCAGCATATAATCAACTACATATAAAGTGGACGTAGGCTCGTTAACGCCGAACCACTATAAATTTCACGTGTTTTCCTGCTTTTTCTTCATATTGTAGTTATAATTCTTCGTAAATCAGAATAGCTTGGGTGTTAGACCCAATTTTGGATCTAACATTTTGGTGCTTTCACTGAGAACGAATTTTTAGCACATTGGATTGTTGTTCCGTTGTTTGGATACTCAAGTCCGAAGAAGACAGTCCAAAACCCCACTATTTCAGTTTTTGAATATTTCAGTGAAATTCAGATATCATGGCTGGAAAGAAGTCTAAAAATGCACGAGCATCGCAGGCCGAAGAGGCTACCAACAAGGTGATTGAAGAGGGTGTGCACGAGCAGTTTGAGGAAGAGCCCACGGATCGCGTTGCGCAGGGGGGACAGTGATCGATGGAGGAGCCACGAATCAATCTGCTAAAAGGGTGGCCACTAGATCGCGTGACCTCGCTACGAACCCACCTGCACCTATCACCACGACCCGATCCCAGGGGGGCGCAACAAGCCATCGACAGCAGGGGGCGAACCGATCCGATAAGCGGACCACCACTCGACCCGGGAAGGAATCTATGTCCCACTCTGCTCACACTGGTACCTCTGCTCGACCTGGTACGGGTCTTCTGCGCATAAGAGAAGAAGTTGATGATGATCAGTTTGACCCGTCCGCACCTGCCACTGAGGGAGACCTATCTCGTATGCTTGACATGTACGATAGACTTTTTGAAGAACTAGTCGCTCAGCGGCAAGAGAGTTCAGTATTGCGACAGGATTTGACTGCTATGGACATGTGAATTGACGACCTCATAAGGCAGAGGGTTTCCTCACCAACCCGTCTTCCTTCCCCATAACACACATCCTCGTCTGAGGAGCCCCGTAGAAACCGACGTTGGCCTCCGCTAGAAAGAGCTGAGAACATAGAGCAACTTCGATCTCGGGAAGAAGAAATGCTTAATCAGGGAACTAGCAATCGTAACTTGAATGAACCTGCTTTACCACTGAGGAATGGAAACGTGGTTGACCCTGCTCAGAATCGATCCAATACCCCCGCTCGTCGTGCAGTTGACCTCGGCAACAGGGGGCAAGGAAACTCCGCTCGAATCCCAGACTTTGTAGCTGCACCTCAAAGGAATGCTGAAGAAGCCCATTGGGCAAGAAGTGCTAATCCTGAGTCCACCTTGACCCGGGCAGATGTTGAAGCAATGATCAGGGAAAACATAATAGCTAGCCGAGGGTATAGGGATGAAGATTGGGGCATAGATCGTAGTCATACGCCTTTTACCGATGATATATTGGAGGTCACATTCCCGAGATGTTTTAATATCCCGACAATGAATCGCTATGCGGGCAAATCAGACCCAATCCAGCATCTGATGCGATACTCCTGGTCCATGAATGCCGCCGCAGCTACATACGAGATAAAGTGTAAGGCATTCCCTCTATTTCTGGAAGATATGGCATTAGTGTGGTTTACCCGCTTGCCAGCCCGGTCGATATCCAGTTTCAGGGAATTGAGTGAGAAGTTCATGAACCAATTCCACCTTCAGGCTCAGAGATCTAAGAATGTGATTGAGATGTCTCTTATTAAGCAGCGACCGGATGAAAGCTTAGGGTCGTACTTGGATCGTTTTAATTTAGCAGTCACAGAAGTTAAAGATCCACACGAGCAAACTGTGTTAATGGCCTTAATTGATGGTGTCGATAAGGATGCCAAGTTTGGAAGATATTTAACCGGCAAACCACCTCCGACTAGAGAAATATTTTATGAAAAAGCTAATGTCCGTTTACAACAGGAAGAGATATATGCTAATCGAAAGAGGAATGCCACTGATAAGGAAGATATCTAGAGTAATGTGGCCATTAAGCAGACAGGAGATAGCTCAGGAAAGGTTGAAGTCAATGTTGGGAATAAAAATCAAGGAAATGGTCGCCAACCGGGAAACAATAATAGCAACAATCGGAGGAGAAACCGAGGAAATGATTCCCAGAGAAGATCTCGACCCAGGCCATTTGAGAGTTTCACACCATTAAATGATACATTGGAAAATATCTTCCTGGACACCTATAACGTCCTTCCATATAAAAGGCCTCCTCCGAGAGAGTCGACAGACAAAGAGCGTGAAACCGGAAAGTTCTGTCTGTTTCACCAAATCCATGGTCATTCCACAAATGAATGCCGTCATCTGAGAGACCTGGTCGAGAGGCTTCTCCGAGAAGGAAAACTAGATGAGTACAGGGTCACACCCAGAGACAGGGAACAAGCCGCATCTGCCCCAAACCAAAATCAAAACCAGAACCATAACCAGAATCAGAGCCAGCCTACTCCCCGGCTGACTGCTCAGCAAAAGGGGAAGAACATTGTCATTAACACCATAGTAGGAGGGCTTCATTTGGTCGGGCATAGCTTTAGGGCAATGGACCAGTATGTCAACGCAGCTAAACAAACCCTCATGGCAGGAGAAGGCAGTAGCCCTGAGGACATTGCTCCAGCCAAACAACATAAGACAATGACCGATGACATCATATTTCATGACAGGGATAGCGTTGGCGTTCACTCCCCAACTGAAGACCCATTAGTAATCACACCCGCAATTGGTCCAGCCATAGTCCATAAAGTTCTGGTAGATAACGGAAGCTCGGTCAACATTTTGTTCAAGAAAACGTTTGACTAGATGAAACTTGAGCCGAAGGACTTAAAACCATGCGAAGGGTGGATACGTGGATTCAATGGAGCATCCACTGCTCCAATGGGATATGTAGAGTTGTCGGTAACCCTTGGGCAAGGGGAACTCCAGAGATTAAGGATCCTCCCTTTTGTGGTTCTGCACGTCGAATCACCATATAACGCATTTCTAGGCCGACCGGCCTTAGCAAAGTTCAGAGCTTGTATAGCCCCTTGGTGTTTATTAATGAAGTTCCCAACTGAAGCTGGTATAGGTACAATATGAGGAGATCAAGTTGTGGCTCGAGCATGCTTTATTGCAGAGTTGAAGATGCTCCGTAAAGGAAAAGATGTAGAAACTAAAGGTGCTTCCTCCCCGGTAGAGGAGGAAACGTTTTAGCAACTAAAGAAAATAACCATGGGAGAGTCTCCCAGAGAACTGCCTGAGGACATAGGTCCCAGAGAGGACGAAGATCCTGGGGGCATAATGGTGACTCCCAATGAGACAACTGTGGATATTCCAATCGATGATGGAGACCCAGAGAAGGTTCTGAGGATTGGATCCCAGTTAGACCCTATTCGAGCCAGAGAGCTAATGGATTTTTTGAAAGCCAATTTAGATGTATTCGCTTGGAATCACTCGGACATGTGTGGGATATCTCCCTCGATCATGAGTCATTCGCTGAGCATCAACCCGAAGCATCCTCCTGTCAAACAGAAAAGGCGAATGCTTGGCCCGGAGAGGTCGGCTGCTTTGAAAGAGGAAGTTGAGAAATTAAGGAGTAATGGGTTCATCAGAGACTCAACGTATCCAGATTGGATTTCCAACCCAGTCTTGGTAAAAAAGGCTAATGGAAAGTGGCGCACCTGTATTGATTTCTCGGACCTGAATAAAGCTTGCCCAAAGGACAGTTTTCCGTTGCCAAGAATTGACCAGCTGGTGGATTCGACAGCTGGCCATGAACTCCTCTCCTTCATGGATGCTTATTCGGGATACAATTAAATCCCTATGCACGTCCCCGATCAAGAACATACAAGCTTCATTACAGATTTAGGATTGTATTGCTATGTAGTGATGCCTTTTGGCTTGAAGAACGCCGGTGCTACATATCAGCGATTGGTTAATAGAATGTTTTATAACCAGATTGGGAAGACGATGGAGGTGTATGTCGATGACATGCTAGTGAAATCCAAACAATCATCCGACCATACTACCGATTTAGCAGAAATGTTTGAAATCCTCCGTAAGTATGGAATGAAACTGAACCCTTTGAAATGTTCATTTGGGGTAGCATCGGGAATTTTTTTAGGGTTTATCGTCAATTCGCGTGGGATCGAGATTAACCCAGATCAGATCGTAGCAATCCAGAATATTCAAAAACCTAGACAGATTAAAGATGTGCAAAGCCTCGCAGGGAAAGTAGCGGCATTGAGCAGATTTATCTCCAAAGCCATAGATAAATGTATCCCATTTTTTGAATTAATAAAGCGAGGAAAGCGCAACTTCGAATGGACCCCTGATTGTGTTGAAGCATTCCAGAATCTCTTGAGTCATTTAAGAAAACCCACGATTTTGTCTAAACCCATAGATCATGAAGAATTATTCGTATATTTGGCGGTGTCATCCAATGCGGTCAGTTCGGCTTTGGTTAAAGAAGAGGATAAGGTGCAAAGACCAGTATATTATGTTAGTAAGAAGTTGGCGGCAGCTGAATGAAATTATCCAAGGATAGAGAAGCTTGCGTACAGTTTGTTGATTACATCGAGGAAGCTTCGCCACTATTTTCAGGCTCACCCGATTACTATATACACTAATCACCCGTTAAGACAAGTTCTTCAAAGGCCAGAGACTTCGGGACGATTACTTAAGTGGAACATTGAACTAAGTCAGTTCGATTTGAATTTTCAACCCCGACGATCAATAAGGGGGCAAGTGCTGGAAGACTTCATAGCAGAGTTTACCATCCCAGAAGATGACACAATAAGCGAAGAAGTCGATCCACCGAGGCTACTCCTCGACCCCAGTGCTTGGAAGTTGTTCACTGACGGAGCAAAGAACGATAGACGATCTGGTGCCGGAGTAGTGTTCGAAACTCCAGAACAACAGCTGATATACTATGCTATCAGATTGGAGTTCCGCGCCACTAACAACGACTCAGAATACGAAGCCCTGATTGCTGGTTTGAAACTAGCAAAGGAGTTGAAGATCACGAAGTTAGACATCTTTTGTGACTCCAAAATAGTTGTGAACCAGGTCATAGGCAAATTCTAGGCCAAAAGTCCTAGGCTGATATCATATTTAGAAAAAGTGAAAAAGTTGATGGGTGATTTTGACCATCACACCATATCCCACATTCCTCGAACAGAGAACCAAAAAGCAGATAAATTGGCTAAAATGTCCAGTTCTGATAGTCCTGAAAACGCAGAATTGGTCCCGATGGAAGTCTTACAGTCACCTAGTATAGATCAGATGGAAGTTGATTTGGTACTAGATGTTGAGCCTGAAAGGGAGTCATGGATGACCCCTTTGAAGAATTTCCTAATGTATGGAATGCTCCCTACGAAGAAAAGTGAGAGGCGCGCAATAATTCGGGAGGCCTCTCGGTATGTGTTGCAAGAGGGAGTTCTGTATAGACAAGGGTTTTCGATGCCCCTCCTCCGGTGTATTGCCCATGGCGATATTCAACGCGTATTGCAAGAAGTACATGAGGGCGATTGTGGAGATCACATGGGAGGCCAAACATTGGCAAAGAAAATATTACGATATGGTTATTTCTGGCCAACCGTAAATAAGGATGCGGGCAAATACGCGTGGCGTTGTGACGCCTGCCAGAGATTTTCTAAGATCCATAGGGCCCCATCAAGCCAGCTGAAGATGGTGACGAGTCCTTGTCCTTTCGCTATGTGGGGAATCGATATCATTAGAAGCCTCCCCATAGCGAAGGGCGGAGCAAAATTCGCTATCGTAGCCGTGGATTATTTTACCAAATGGGTAGAAGCAAAACCATTAACCACAATAACAACCAAGCGAGTAATCAGCTTCATTGTTAGAAACATTATATGCCGATTTGGAATCCCAAGAATCATCATAACGGATAATGGAACTCAGTTTGACAACACCGAGTTCAGAGATTTTTGCCAGAAATACCACATTGAGAAAAGATACACCTCCGTGGCATATCCGTAGGCAAACGACCAAGTGGAGGCCGCAAATAAAACGATTAAATCTATCCTGAAGAAGAGATTGAAGCGGGCCAAGGCCATGTGGGTCGATGAATTGCCTTTGGCACTATGGGCTTATAGAACAACCTATAAATCGGCAACAGACCATACGCCGTTTTCCCTCGCCTTCAGAACTGAAGCGGTCATCCCAGTTAGGGCTGTAAACGGATGTAGTCGGATACGGATAACGCTGTATCTGAATCCGTATCCGAAAATAAAAATCCATATCCGAATCCGTATCCGATATCCGCGGATACTAGTTAAAAATATCTGTATCCGTATCTGCGGATATTTTCGGATATCTGAAAATATCCGTATCCGCCTTAGCGAATACGGATATCCGAAGATATCCGAAAATATTCGTATCCGAAACTTAAAATTGTGCATTGGATGTGGTTATCCTAAAATATCCGAAAAATATCTGAAAATATCCGAAAATAAAACAATAAAAGTTTACAAATACATCACTCACATGCAATTTTGGCTCATAAAATATTTTTTGAACATGTGAATACATCTAATTAAAAATTACAAGCAGGACATCAATCAAATAAATTTCTTACAACAAATATTTTAAGAGATAAAGTGTTCAAAATATGAAATACACAACCCTACTAAGACAAAAATAAAACAAAACATAAATCATAGAAGCACATACACATATTAGAAATCTGACGGATATTTTTCGGATACGAATACCACTATAACCATATCTGTATCCGGAATGATTTTCGGATATCGGATATCCATATCCGCATCTCGGATAACGGATATATTTCATATTTTCGGATGTGGATGCAGACGGATATCAGATTTTTCGGGTACCCGTTGACAGCCCTAATCCCGGTCGAGTTAGAAGTACCTTCTCACCAAGTCACTTATTATGACCCGATGACCAACAATGAGTTGCTCCTTGAATCCTTAGATATGATCGAAGAGATGAGGGACGAAGCCGATTTACGTGCCTTAAGACATAAGCAGCGGATAGCTCAATATTACAACAAGAAAGTACGAGCACGAACCTTTGAACCTGGGGACTTGGTTCTAAAACGTATCTTCCCATGCTCAGAGCATATGGGTCCGAAATGGGAAGGACCATATTCCGTCCTGCGAAGACTTGATAATGGAACCTTCAAGCTAGCAACCATAGATGGAGACGAAATCCCCAGAGTGTGGAATGCCCAGCATTTGTGGCTTACCTGACGTAAAATCGTCAGTTTCATTTTTTTTGTTTTAGGACCATGTAAAAAGACAAGACTTGCCTAGAATAGTCTGGTTACTTGAACAAAAGATTATAAAGTGGACGTAGGTCATGATTCGACCGAACCACTATAAAATATCGGGTGTCATTAACTTTTACTACATCATTACCTATCTGCTTTATCTCGATTAATATAAATTATTGTTGTTTTCTCAGTCTGTCACAGATTATGCAACAACATTGGAACACCTAATGCATTTTGCCACGTGGTGAAAGAGGAACCATAATCGAGGACCACAAGGTGCGGTAAAGTAAATCATCCCATGATCAAACTCTAACTCCTAAGAATCAGGAGAGAGTATAAAGGACGCGAAGATGACGTCCGCAAGGCGTGAAGGTGCACCATGATAAAACCGCCTTGCCACCACTCTAACCCGCTGAAGGATCGGGAGTCTAAAGGCGCCAGAGATTTAACGCCCCCATAATTTCTGCCCTGCTGAAGGGTCGGAGAGCAGACCTAGAATGAGCTCGAACTCTAACCCACTGAAGGACCGGGAGAGTATAAAATTGTCATAAATTTAGCGCTAAAAGAATCTTTACCCCCCACCTTTCATAGGGGGCAACACACATGACTCTAATCAATCATTAATAAGCCCTGGCCAGGCATCATATTAAATGATTGATTGGAGGCATATACACGCATATTACATCTCTACGCAGAAATTTTAAAATTTTCCTAATGCGATTCATGAATTAATTTTCGATTAATTATGGTTTAAACATATGTGGCTAATGCGATAAATTAAAATTGCAGGTGTGCAGGTTTAGTTCTCTTTTTTATGTGACTAATTTGTCTTGAAGGGAAACTCTTGTTCGTATCACGACAAGGATGAAAGTCAAGGTCGACCAAGACGAATCATCCCCCATGCCGTTATGTTGGCTACTCAGGAAGTTGCACAGAGATGCAAGGAACTTGGAATCACTGCATTGCATATTAATTTAAAGGCAACAAAAATAAATTTTTTATTTACTAAGATGCAGGGATACGAGATGAGATAGCTAAACAAAAGTAAGGGCCATTCCTACAATTACATGTTTTGGCCAGTGGAAAGCCTAAAAATTCTAAGGACAAAATATGAACTAATATCTACATCCTACTCATGCTGGGGGGGGGGGGCTATGTTGGCTTATTACTCTTCTTCTGCTTCCCCGACTCCTCCTTGTCAACATCCGAACGATCACCTTTTTTCCTCTTCCTCTTATCAACAAGAGGCTCTGGCGAAGAACTAGAGGATTGAGAGGCTATTGTGAAGTTATTGATCGGGAGGAAAATATTATGACCAACCCAGTTTTGGGATCGATCTCGGAAATCGGGGGCACATATATTGGATCCTGTTCCCCTTTCATAAGGAGCAGCTGCCTCTCCTCTTCAGCCTATTGATCAGCCAAGGTTTCACCACAACCCTTGATTTCGTCTGTAATAACAACATCATCCTCTTCATCCTCGTGACCACCTTCCGTGTCCTTCAAAGCAACAATGACCTCGGCATCTGCAGGAACATCAGTGCTGGGTACCACAGATACCATAGTTACTTTTTCATCACCCTCAGTTCGCTCTGAAGTCTCAGAAATTTCAGCATCAGTGCCTAAGGGGATATCAACTTTCTCTACCTCTGTTTCTTTTCTCCCCTTTTCTCGGTCAATGTATCTCCTGTATTGCGAAAGGAACACGTTAGTAAATCAGTGGGTTGCTCTGTAGAATGGTGAAAAGTCATAACTTCTTTGGCAAATTGCGGGGAAAATATGGATATACCTTCAGCTGATATTTCATCTAAGCTTGCAGCAGAAACTCCGACAGCCGGAGGAGGTGGGTGTAAGGGAATTAACGGATCGTCAAGATTATATTCCTCGACTTCCGGGGCCTTGAGTTCCGCCGCTGAGCTTGAGCCCTCATCAAGTTTGCTCTTTCCTTTAGCCTCAGTCTTCTCCCTTTCCACCTCTTCTCGGATTAGGCGTCTCCCCTCCTCCAAATCCTCGGGTTCTTTTCCTTTCAGGAGCCTCTGCATTAGCTGGCCTTCTTCAATCTCACTGACCTTCAATCGCTGCTTCTCATCCTCGACAATCGCATCCCATATGTTGTAGAGAGTAACGTGATAGTCTGGGATCCAAGAAATGTCTCGAGTTTTGATGACTTGGCCTAAGAAGTCGAATATCAGTTCCCCGAAACCTTCTATTTCTTTTTCGGCTTCGGCAAGCTTGTCAGCAATGGTGGAAGCTGATTCAAGAATGCTGTTAGCATTAGTCTCGGCAAGAACCGCTCGGCCCTCCGCCTGAACGAGTTGCTCACTCAAGACCTCCTTTTCTTTCTGGGCAGCCGCAAGACT
Source organism: Allium sativum (assembly GCA_030737875.1). Taxonomy (NCBI): domain Eukaryota; kingdom Viridiplantae; phylum Streptophyta; class Magnoliopsida; order Asparagales; family Amaryllidaceae; genus Allium; species Allium sativum. The sequence continues at coordinate 312,561,280 of CM060912.1, forward strand.
GTTTTTCAAGTCCGCTCTCTCCTTCTCCCAAGCAGCCTTTTCAGCATCGAAATGACTCTGCGCTGCCCTCAAATCAGCATTGGCCATTCTAAGATCCTCTATTTCCTTTTTCAAAGATAATCGTTCTTGGCTATTCGAATCCAGCTCGCTACGAAAACGCTTCCTGGCTTCCTCCAATTCTATCTTGTAGTTCTCTGCGTCTCGCTGAGCTAAAGCCAGTTGAGCCTGTGCGTCCTTTAGTTCTTTTTCCATTTTGCTCCTGGCTCTTTCATTATTCTCAATTCTCACTTTGGATCTGGCCGCGTTCGTTTCTAGATGACGGATGTCATTCGAAAGGTTAACGGCGTGCTTTTTATTACCTCATACTGTTTAGCTACATGACACACATATCCTATCACCTCAGTATCCCAGTCCTTAGGAACCGGCTCAAGATCCGGTACAAACATCATCCTCTCAAAGAAAATATCTGGGAAGTCCTTGCGCAAGCGTGCCAATCTAGCCTGATTCTTGGGACTATGGGTAGCATCTCGTGCAATGAGACTGTCAGAGTCGTGATCGTCAGGAGATACCAAAGCTTCTTTTCCTTTCTTCGCAATCTTACCCTTGTCTTTATTTTTGTCCTCTGACTCGCGTTGTTTCTTGGAAGATTGGACGTGAGATGGCGTACTTTTTGGAGGGGTTAAGTCCCTACGAAGTTTCTTACCCCCAGCCGGTGGCAGTGGATGACTGTGAGGTTTCCCGGGACCATACCTGGAAGGAGATCGAGATCGTGTAGGATAAGTTTGAGGAGGGTCGCGAGGCCGATAACTTTCCCTCCCCCGACTATCGCTGCGAACAGGATTTGGATAAAGACTAGGTGTGCTTTCACGAAGAGAGCAATAAGAATAAGATCATTTGCGAGACATCTTTCCTGCAAAAGAAACAAGTACATATTAAAACCTTGATTACTGTTGGTATAAAAGTGTGGGGTCAGACAGTGCATGTGATTTGTGCATCCCATATAATTCCCCCCTAACAGACCAGGGCCCGAAGTTAGGCTCATCTGGGTAGTCTCTCGTTCTTTAACTGGAACAGTTGTTTCCTCGGAGATAGGAAAAAATGGCTCCCCTTCGAAGTCTTCCTATGTATATACATCGTCGGGTATAGGAATCTTGCTCAATTCTTTAAATAACCGCTCCTCTGTTAAATCATCGAGAGCGGCAGGTTCAACCGGTAGAGAGGCCCTTGAGGGGGAACCCCTCGGAGAGGCTGGGATTTCCTTAGACTCGTCAGCACGGGCCTCATCTCCTCTATATACATTTGAATCTTCATCGTCCTGGTTAATTATCAGCGAAGGACTCTTATGAAGTTTAGTTGTCTATACTGCCTGCGACGTTCCCTCTCCCTCGGCCGTGGGCGCATATTTGTAAGGTTTTCCACCCGCGCCAAGTCTAAACCTTATATCCAGAAGGCAGTGCTTGTGAAGATTCTCGTCAGTAATACATTTCTTGATCTTTAGGAAGTCGGATTTGCTTTTCAGAAGAACGGATAGTCGATTACTGTATACCGAGCCTTCCGTCTTTGGAAAGGTGTGATCTGCATAGAGAAAAGAAGCATGTTAGCACTTCGATTTCTTAAACAGGTTATTCATTCAAAGGTTTAAAATTTACTTGATTTAAGCCATCTTCTTGCACACCTAGCCTGTCTCTTTATATAGAACCAATCGGCCTTGGGATCCCCTAAGTCAGATAAGACCTTCCTATTTTCTATCAATTCGAAGAAAGAAAAATTTTGGGTTGCCGTAGAGCGGTGCTTGAAAAGGTAATAGAATTTCAAATCTTTAAACGTGAGCTTAGTTTGCTGGATTTCCGCATATGCGATGTATAGAGTGTATAGTGCTGCGTAGGCATTGGGATGAAGCTGCATCGGAGCAATACCCAATCGTTTTAAGGTTTCAATGACAATTGGAGGAAACGGAGGAATAGCGCCTACCCAACACATGAGTCGGCTAACTGTCATATACCCTTCTAGAGCCAAATGAGGTCAATCTTCGCTACCAGGTGTTCTCACATCATCCCAGGGGATCCCGTGTTTCAAGCAAATTTTCTTAAGCTTTATGTCATCTAGTTTGGAAGCTAAAGAGTCAGTGAATTTCTCTATTTCTAGTGCACCAGGAATCTCGTCGGGAGCTCGGTCGTCTACTTCAGACTCCTCATCAAGCGAGGTACTCTCAGATGAATCCGATTCCGTTTCTGCCTCATATTCGGATCCAGAATCCTCACCCTCTGGATTAATTGGAAGAACCTCGGGGTTGTGGTGCTCAGACGTCTCGGGATCCTTCTCTGTATCAGATCTTGAAGGGGAACGGTTATCCAACATTACTGTTTAGTCGAGTAAACATGAGAAATAAGAATATAATTACCCGTCCCCCGTGTGTGTAAGTGCAAGTGTGTGCCTGTGCATACATAGGAGAAAAGCGTGAAGATTAGCTACATAAGCAAGGTATTGGTCGTAATGTGCTATCAAGTTACGCTGTCATTTAGTCCAGAGGGATCATCTCGTAGGCTCTAACCTAACTGTCCATTGGTGTATCAAGGTTAAGTTACATTGTTTATTTAACAAGTAAATCGGATCGCATGTCTCATTGGATCGCACATCTCCTCGGATCGTGAGTTAAGGATTGGATCGCGGAGCGCCATCGAATCGTGAAGCAAACACAGACTTGTAGCTGAAACACCAACTCGTAGAAGAGCGTCAGATCGTGGAAACCAGAACGGATCGCAATAACCCCTCATGATCCACATCGACCGCCTCGACCCGATCCGACGAGTCTGATTTTCGAGCATCCGTCCGTTCTCTTCGATCCGATCCACCATTGTTGCCACGACGCTATCCCCATCCTTTCTCCCTTCTTCTCCCTCATCTTTCCTCCTAACTCACGAACCCAGGTGGTCGAACTCAGCACCGCCGTTCTCCCAAAAGCCTTAATTTTCACGAAACTCCATCGCCCACTCCTCTCAAAACAGTGAAAAATAAGGAGAAACAAGAACAAAGGGACACTAATTGTTATTATAATTACCTTTCTATTTAGATCCGTGAAGGGTTTCTAGAAATTGTGAATTAGGGCTTTAATTGGGATTTTCAGTTTAAAGCAAAAGGGGCGGCTGCAGTGTAGAAGAAGGGGAACGAAATGGGGAGCCCAGTTTATATAAACATTGGGATGGCTCTTGGTCTCCCCATTTTTTTCGTGACTCGGTCCGCAAAGATCCACGGGCCACAAACTTTCGTGACGGCCCATCGAAGCTTAGAACACGACCCCTTCAATTGAATGGTTCGTGGTATAGACCACGGTCACGAACCGTATGGAATTTCAAAGGCCCAGACTCGATAATGATCGTGAAATAAGAGAAATGGAAATAATTACAAGGATCTAAAAACTTACCCGATGAGATTTTATGGAAATTTAAGAGGTGGGAAACGACCAACGAATAAGGAAGTGATCGGAGGATTGATATAATATTTATACTCCTCGAGAGGCTCAACCATTCAAAGCAGTGCAATGCTATAAATAGACACAACTATTGATTTGCATCATTTCATGAAGAGATGATTTAATAGTTTCGAAGCGTGTTCCATTCCTAATAAAACATACTTCGAGGGGGCAAAATATTGGCTAGCTTTTTGACTAAGCCACCAAGGTTCACACACAAGAAGAAAGTATGAAGCTTCACGCCTCTAGTCCATGAAAACCAGATCGTGGTCATTTCACCCTATTGGATCGCCGCGCCCTATCGGGTCGCCTCGCCCCTACTCGATCCGACCCGTGCTTGCTAGCTCGATCCGAGCTCCAAGAGCCAAAAAATGAAGGTTATGACCAACTCTTCCACGATCCGATAATCCAGGATCTCGCGACACCTGTCCACAACTGTCATATTGACCAATTCTCCATCAAGATATGAACCAGTACGAGGTCCTCGGGATGCGTGCCACGTATGACCGCGATCCGTCTGAAGAAATCAGCTATAAATAGCCCCGAACTTGACATTTTGAATGATCTTTGGCAATTGAGAGATCTGACTCCACCATTATCACATCTCCATTGTTTAGAGTTATCCCGAAATTATTGAGAGAATCATAATTGTTAGAGCGAGATTGAATGAAACCATTTGATTGTACTTGCATTCAGCATATAATCAACTACATATAAAGTGGACGTAGGCTCGATAACACCGAACCACTATAAATTTCGCGTGTTTTCCTGCTTTTTCTTCATATTGTAGTTATAATTCTTCGTAAATCAGAATAGCTTGGGTGTTAGACCCAATTTTGGATCTAACAACAAGAACAATGATTCCTCCCAAAACCGCTGTACCAAATTTTTAATGTGACCACTCTATGGAATTGGCAACATCATTTCCTTTTCAATAAGATCGATCTCAGCACCTGATTCAATCCTAGTCAAAAGTTATCCACTATAAAAAAACTAACAGGGGAAAAATAGTCACAAATAAAATTGATAAAAATTATGGACATGTCTCACATCCTCATAACCAACATATCAAAATATGAGAATGATCCGACCCTCAAGGAATTAAATAAAATATTTTACGATACTCCGATACATAAAATGCGAGTCATTACATGTTGAGTTCTCTTTGGGTGTACTAGAGATAGACTTGGGTTTGACTATGGATAAACCCGCTGATCTTACGGCTGCGTCCACAGAAGATGAGAAACTTGCCCTTAATGCATGGACTAAAGCCAATAAACTATGTCTGAAGTTCCTATGTCTAACCACTGCATCCAATATTAAGTTTTCCTTTCCTGAAAATGAAACCTTAACTACTAAGGAATACTTAAAGATAATCCCTGAATGCTTTAAGCCTGGTGACAAAGCTGTTGCTGGGAAACTCGTGGATGAACTAACTACTGCCTGCTATGATGGTACCAAGACCATGCAGCAACATGTACTTGACATGACTAACTTGGCTGCAAAGTTGGGTAAATTGGGCATGGAAGTAGAGAATTCATTCCTAGTCCAATTTATTCTCAACTCCTTGCCTCCACAGTATGGACATTTCCAGATTAATTATAACATGATTACGAAAATGTAGAATGTGAATCAATTGACTAATAACCTAGTTCAAGAAGAGGCTAGAATTAAGTAGCAAAACAACCATGTTGCTAATGAAAATTACATGCATGGGAATGGGAAGACCAAACTCGAAAAGAAAAAATTGGAAGGACAGTAAGAAGCGTTCCTCCAATCAGAATAGTTCTTCCAGCCACTCCAGTCAACCTACATCAAAGAAGGTTAAGAAGAACGATAACTCCCACTTTTGTAGAAAGAGTGGACAAATTCAGAAGGATTGCATAAAGCGTAGAGAATGGTTCTAAAAAAAGGGTAAGCCTCTAGCTTTTGTATGTTTCGAATCAAATTGTGTAGAAGCACTTTCTAACACTTGATGGATTGACTTTGGATCTAATGTTCATGTTTCAAACTTAATGTAGGGATACCTTACAACCCGGAACACAAGTCCAAAGGAAGCCTACCTTTACATGGGAAATAGGATCAAACCACTAGTAGAAGCCATTGGAAATATTCGTTCAACATTAATTACTGGTTTTCATTTATATTTAGAGGGCACTCTTTATGTTCCTACAGTTTCTCATAATTTGATTTCCTTGTCTAAACTCATTCTTGATGGTTTTTCTTTATATATAGGTGATTAGGGCTGTATATTAGACAGGACGGTCCATTGTTTAGCTCGGTCCGATGCTGTCTGGTGTTCGGTCCGTGTCCATACGATACTCTTATAGGACAGAGCTTGGACACACCAGTGTTCAGTCCGATCCAAAATGTTCGATGTTTTTCTATTATCCAAGGCTATATCGTACATGATCGTCCGTTGTCTGGCTCGGTCCGAGGCTGTATTGTGTTTGGTCCGTGTCCGTCCAAATTTGTTATAGGACAGAGCTTGGACACACCTCCGTCCGGTCCGACCCGTTTACACCCATACAGGCGATGGATGCTTTAAGTTGTTTAAAAACAATGAATTAGTGGGTTTTGAAATTATAGTTAGTGGTTTATATCAAATTAATCTTGATAATCCATTTTCTGAATCTCTTAATGTAACCTTGCATCCTAAAATGGGTTTGAAACGTAGTAGGGCAAGTGAGATTCTTCATTCTTGTGGCGTAAATGACTCTGTCCTATATCCAGAGAAAGAGCTAACTCATTAGTGAAAGAAGGAGTTCTTCCAATTCTTGATTTTACCAATTTTGAGGTTTGTAAAGATTGCGTTATGGGTAAGCAAACTAAACATACCAAGAAAGGAGCCACAAGAAGTACTGAACTACTTGAAATTATGCATACAGACATATGCAGAACTTTCGATTATCCATCTTTTGGCGGAGAAAAATATTTCATTACCTTCATTGATGATTACTCACGCTATTGTTGTCATTACTCTTTGCATGATAAATCTCAATCTGTGAGTGCTGTAAAATCCTACATAACTGAGGTTGAGAGAAAATTAGGTAAAAGGGTAAAAATCAATAGGTATGATTGAGGTGGTTAATATTAAGGAAAGTATGATGAGTCAGGACAACACCCTTGCCCTTTTGCTAAACTTCTTGAAAAATTAGGAATTGTTCCTCGGTACACAATGCCTGGTTCACCATGGATGAATGGTGTTGCTAAGAGATGTAATCTTACACTTCTAGAGATGGTTAGGAGTATGATGAGTAATTCAAACTTACCCAGGTCGTTGTGGATGCAAGCCCTTGTGACTGCTATATATATATATATATATATATATATATATATATATATATATATATTTCTTGAACCGGGTTCCAAGTAAAATTGTCGCTAAAACACCTTTAGAGATATGGAAAGGATGTAAACCCAGTTTAAGACATTTACGCGTTTGGGGATGTCCAGCAGTGGCACGCATTTATAGTCCACATGAGAAGGAATAGGACCCAAAAACCATCAATGGATTTTTTTTATTGGATATCCAGAAATATCAAAAGGGTATAAGTTTTATGTTCTAATCATAGCACCAGAATTGTACAAACTGGAAATGTAAAATTCCTTGAGAATGGCGAAGTCAGTGAGAGTCATACAGTAAGAGAAGTGGTCATCAGAGAGATTCAGGCACCTATACCAATTCCTTTGCCAAGAATTAGCCCAGCCAATAATGTAGAACCAATTATCAACGATCATGCACTTCATCATGAGCCTGTGGCTATTGAACCGAATGTGCCAGATTATTCATGTATTGTTTATAACTAAGAGTATGGTCAAGATCTTAAACAAAAATACAAAAATGATTAAAAATTAAATTCACTTGATTTATATTTACATATCATAATAAAATCGATTCTTCTGTTTATACTACTGAATCCTCCAGTATATGGCACACCAAATTGGGTCACATTAATTTTGATACATTACAAAAAATGATTAACTTAGATTTTATACGTAAGTTTTTAATAAATTCAAGTTATAAATGCGAAATATGCATGCCGCAAAAATGACCAGAACTTTCTTTTCCATATTAAAAGGAATACTGAGTCCTTAGACTTAATGCGTACAGATGTATATGACTTGAAAATATGTCGATCTCGTGGAGAATCGCGGAGACAAAAGAAATTTCATAAACTTCATAGACAACTGTATTAGGTACTACTATGTGTATCTATTAAGAAGTAAAGACGAGGCATTCGAAATGTTTCAGCTATAGAAGGCAGAAGTTGAAAATCAATTCAATAAGAAAATCAAAGCGTTAAGAAATGAGGGGGGAAGTGAATATGATTTTCCATTCAAGGAATTTTGTGCGCAAAATGATATAATCCATCAAACAACGACGCCATATTCCCCTCAATCAAACGGTGTAGCAGAATGGAAGAATTGTACTTTTAAAGAGATGTTGAATGCTTTACTCATAAATTCGGTCTACCGGGTAACTTATAGAGAGAAGATATACTTTCTGCTAATCACATTCTAAATAAGCTGCCTAAAAAAACTTTAAAGCCTTCATATGAACTATAGAAAAATAGACCATCGTCCTAAAAATACTTAAGAGTGTGGGGGTGTCTTGCAAAAGTAGAGGTGCCTAAGCCAAAGAAGGTCAAAATTGGACCAAAAACGATAGATTGTGTTTTCATAGGATATGCATAAAATAGTGTTGCATATTAGTTTCTAGTGTTTAAATATGAAATTGATGATATTAATGTGAATACCATCATTGAGTCGAGAAACGCAAGATTTTTTGAACATATTTACCCTTTAAAATAATCTATCAAGCAAAATAAGTAGACAAAAATAGAAATTTATGACTCATATACTGGTAATGAAGAATAAAGTTGTGAAAACTGACAACAAGAGAATAATGAACAGTCAAAGGAACTGAGAAGAAGTAAAAGCCAATATATTTCAAAATCTTTTGGACATGACTTTTATGCCTTTGTGTTAGAAAATGAACCACTAGCACATAATCTGGCAATATCCTCCTCCAAGGCTCCATATTGGAAGGAAACCATTATTAGTGAGATATAATCCATTGTGAATAATCATACATGGGAATTAGTTGACCTACCTCAAGGATGCAAAGCATTGGGTAATAAATGGATCTTTAAAAGAAAATTAAAACCTGATGGCTCGATGGATAAATATATAGCACGACTTGTGGTACAAAGTTATAAGCAAAAGGAAGAGTCAGACTACTTCAACATATATTCTCCTATAACATAAGTAACTTCCATTAGAGTGCTGGTAGTAATTGCATCAATACTACAATTGGAAATACATCAAATGGATGTTAAAACAACCTTTATAAATGGTTATCTCGAAGAAAATATTTACCTGAAACAACCAAAGGGATTCCTAAAAGAAGAAAATGAAAGAAAAGTGTAACAACCTGGATTTTCGGGTAATCGAGAAGTGTAGATTTACCGTTTTTTGTGATTCTTAAGATAATATGTTGTTGATACAAGTTTGTGAGACCAAATCATATAACATTTAAATTATAAATAAAGTTCTTGAGCATTTCTAAATCGAGTATTTAGAATAAATTATATACCTTGTTTGTAGAAGAAATTTATTCCAATTTATAATCTTAAGGTTATAATTAAATAATTAAGGATATATTGGAAATATATATTGGTTATTAATCAATGTTTAACAAGGAAATATATTTTCAATATTAAAGATAAATTGATTTGGAGGAATTATTAAATTATCAACTTAGATTATAAATACGAGATATATTTTAATAATAATATCAATAGAGGAATTGTGTTTAAATAACAATAGTGAATTTAAACTATACATGTGGATTTTAAAATATTAATCAACCAATAAGTTGGTTTGTTGATAGTATGAGAAAATAAATATTGATTGTGAATCAATATTTATCAAATTAGAGTATTTTATTATCATTGATAACAAATTTAAATTATTAAGTTAATAGAATGTACAACAACATTGTTGTTTTAATAAATTCGGAGATTTGTGTTTTAAATACCAACAATACATCCATAAAATATGTGTGTATTGTTGTATTGAAATAAAAGGAGTAAGTGTGTTTGTTAAGAAGCATTTAATAAGGAAATAAATAATAATTAATAATTATTTGTTGATAAATATTGTAACTTTTAGGTTTATTTACGTAGTGTTGAATAAACCATAAAGTTGAATTTGTTGTGAATTAATGATAAGTGTAAATTATGTGTTTCGACATAATTTGTGATATATTAAATTAGAAGTAAGAAAATTGGATATTTTGTACATTCGTATTTTAAAGAATATAAAAATATAAGTGAAATATTTTTAAAAAGGTGTAACTTAGGTACATTTGTATTAATTGTAAATTTGTGTAAATAATGGTTAATTAAAGATAATAAGCTTAAAAATAATTTTATAATGATGCTTACAAACTTATTTAACTTAGCTGGTTATAAATCTTTGATTGTGTGTGATCCACAATGTAAAATATGATTAAAATCATAGTTGTAATATATTAAACATGGGTTAAATAGCTTAGTTTTGTTTTAAATGGGGGTTAATGATCAATTAGTGCCTTATTAAAGAAGGTAAAGGGGTTAATTACAATTTTACCTTAGGAAAATTTTGGAAAAATTAGTGGAACATACTTCCTCTTCATTCCTCTTCTTTCTCCAGTAAGAGAAAATAAGAAAACCTAAGAAAACTAAATACTGTGAACTCCATCCCTCCTCAAATCACTTATAAATTGAAGATTTTAGTCTCTATAACATTCCAATAAGAGGTAATTCACTATGATCTCAAATTTAATCCCTAATTCCTAGTTGTTTGTTTGAAATTTCTTAATTTACAGTGAAAACCATGTTTCATGTTATAGACATTGTAATTTCAGGTGAAAAGAAGCAATCTTCTCAACCTTGAAGCTTCAAATTGCATCTAAACCTTGTTAAATTCGCTGTAATCACTACTAAGGTGAGTTGCGCAACTCACGCTTTCTAGTTTACAATTTTCTAAGTTTATCTGTGGTCGAATTGTTAAAATACATAAGAAAATATGTAGCTTTTCTTCTGTTTTCTAAATTGTTGAGATCACAACAAAACCCTATCTTTGATACGCTTTAACTTTCTGGTCCTTATGTGTTTTGAGGTGTGACAACCACCCACATCCCCTGCGCTAAACAAGAGGAAAAATGCGCTGTAAGGTGTGCCATGCTGCTATGGATGATCATCAAGGTATGATAACACAAGCGGAACCTGTCATATAACTCACCGCACAATGATAAAGTATAATAGAACATATACAACAGGTAATAGTAATGAAGCATCATATAGCACACTTTTCAAACTTTCACAATATCCTGAAGATTATCCAACAAATACTAAAGTTTGTACATAAGGCCTCACTACAACCCTCATAGAGAACTCAAATAGTGAAAACAGAAATACTAGATAGTAATAAAACTAGTACGCCAGCCTCCTGCTCGTCTTTGCACAGCAGCATTGTCCTTACTAATAACCTGTGACCTGCTACTTAGTCTGCCCATCCACAACCGGATGAACAGGCCAAGGTATTAAGAGGAGACATAAAACCTTGAGTCGGACAACAGTCTTTGTGAGCGATATAACAACTAACAAACTTTAGCAATAAAGTATACGAGAATGGATAGATAAACATACTAATCTAACCAAAACACAAGAGAAGAACTCAACCCAATCTTCCCTACATCGGACAATGATAGACTTTACAATCCATAACATCCAAGGTAACAACAAGTCGTCCATGGAAATCAGAACAACCATTGATAACATTCATAGCATCCAGATTACTTAGGTCTCACGCAAACAATCCTAATCGGGTTTAACATCCCTCAAGTACTCTACCCAGAGGCTTAAACCAGTATCAGTCAAGCACCCAAGGAATATCTCCCTCGACTTTGGATAATACACATGATATGGTGCAAACAAAACAACCAATCATACATGACTGACTCTGGCTATCACCGCCAATCCTGCTTTGAAACCATCGTTAATCGTATGACGACCAACTTTGCCATATTTCAAGAGCTAATGGTAACCCCAGTTCTAGCATGAACTCCATGCTCCTTTCAACGATACATATGTATGTCCAGGCTTGACAACTAGGCCTTTCAACGATACCCAGGGTACTCGACCTACAACCGGTCTTTTGGGTGCCCCTATCGTACCCCTACTTTGAGCCTGCTAGAACTTACGACAACGATAACTTCTCGGCCTCCACTTCTCTAGTCATCAAACCCGACGACTTTCCATAGCTCAAGCAACCTTCTTAAGCAACCATTATCCACTAACCTATGTCCTTTGAGTTGACACGTCATTCACTATTCTACACTGGTCAACGAACACATTTCCACACTTCGAACCTTCCTCCTTGAATTCACTTCGAAGTCACACCACCACTGCTCTGTGGCACGAGTTCAGACCTTTTTGTCAAATCTGAGTTGTACCCGAAAAATATAATTTTCAGAAAATGATCCTGTCTCAACCGACCCGACCAACCCTTGTCTTGACCGACCCGACCAGCCCTTGCCTCGACCAACCCGACCAGCTCACCTGGAACACCAACCGACCAACCCAACTTAGGCCGACCCAAAACCTTAGGGTGCACATCGACCCGGTGTCTTCACTTTGCAAGACCAACTTGGTCTCCAGGGATGACCGACCCGACCGAAAAGCAAATGACCGACCCGATCTAAGTCCCCACGTACTAGGATATCTTGCCTTCCCATATGACCAACCCGATCGTTAAGGCCGACCCGACCAGTACGGACCGACCCGACCCAAATTTTGACTTATTCTCCAAGCCATATTACATTTGAATGTTCGACCGACCCACCATGGCTTGTTCGATCGACCCAAACCTGCACATCTCCAATTCAACTCCAATTTCAACCAAAATTTTGCCAAATCGATACATTCGATGAAACCAACTCAACCAATCCATTCAACACAATCATGACCATGTTATGAAACCACTAACATCATCAATATAACCATTTCATCAATAATCATGTAAAATCCACCAAAATCACCATAAATGTCAATATGAATAAAACTATAGATCTAACTTGCATATACACATGAAGTAGCATTGAAATCATTAAATTAAATTTGCTAAAATAGTTCATAGGGTGACTCATGTGAAAATGGTCTCATAAAGGTATAAACTTTGACAAAACACTTAAATATGATGAAAAACATGATCTGACTTTCATATACTTCATTGCATCCGTGTGAGAGATGTAAATCACTCACCGATTTGCCAAAACAAGCTAAAATTGATGAAATAAGAATCTGGACAGCAAGCACCTCGCACCAAACCTCTTGATCTGATGAATCCTAGCTTAAATTGATGTAGATCTAGCCACCAATGGTGTAGATATATGATTTCCCCTCTTAGATTTTGATTTTTAATGGTGGAAAGGTGTTAGAGGAAGGAGGAGCATAGGCCACCAAATGAGAGAATGGAGAAGCTAAACCATTTCTTCTACCTCTCACCCCCTATTTATAGTTTCCACTAGCCCACTAATTGGGCCTTACCAAATCAACCTAATATGGCTCTCAAAACCTGAACAGCCAACAGAAAAACCTTAAAACAACAATTCCTCCCAAACTGTCGAGCCAAAATTTTAATTTAACCACTCTACGGAAAGGCAATCATCACTTCCTTTCCAATGGAACAGGTCTCATTATCTAATTCGACCTAAGTCAAAAGTTATGCCCTGTACAAAATTGTCAAGAAAAAAATGGTCACAAACAAAATTGGTAAAAAAATATGGACATATCTCACACCCCATAAGCAACATATTAAAAGATGAGAATGATCCAACCCTTAGGGAATAAAATAAAAATAATTTATGATCTTCCGATACATAAAATGCGAGCTGTTACGTGGGGTAAATCTTTTTTGCATATTGTAGTAGAGGGTTTTGTGTGCTTGCATGTTAAGTTTCATTGAATTCCGATCACTAGAAGTTGGTGAAATCAGTTGTCAAAGTGGGGTTTTCGCTGGATTTTGACCTGAAGCAAATACCGTGAAGTGGGTCAACCCACTATGCCTTTGTGTCGACCCATGGGTCGACGACCCATCATGGTATGGGGTCGACCCACCTTAAGAAAATCACTTCTGCGGCTTCATGTGACCATATTTTGCTCCTGGGTAAAAACAACACCAAGACCCAACTTTAGGGTGACGTGTCTCCTTCGCTATATATATTTTGTTAGTGATTATTTTTATGTTATGAAGTTTATGATTTTATTTTTAAGTCTGCAAATTTTTAGGCTAATCCGATGTCGTTTGGTCACCCAAACCTGGTCCTAAAGTTGAACGTGGAAGTGATTTCAGCCCAGACTGAAATTCAGTCTAGAGTCCAAGTTTGAAGCCCTATAACTTTCTCGTGCGATGTCGGAATTTAGTGCATCCTTTTCAAATCTAGGTCTTTCTTGTTTGTGCGTACCAAATATCACACCAATTGGAGGTCGTTTGGTCATTTGAAACTACCTTGAAATTGGCAACCCAAATTGGTTTCTAGGTGTATTTTTGTGCCTTGGTGTAAATTTAGGCCTCTTTTCTTAAGAGTTTTCATGTTTCTCTTGATCTAGTTTTAAGCCATGCTTTTTATGTTATATTTTGGCTTACTTCATTAATGGAAAACCTAAATTATCACTAATGCATAATTTTGGTTTTATGAATTTAGTGATGTGTTTTGATGAGTTTTGAGCACACATTGCACGATTTAAATTAGTTTTTTGATATACGTATAAATTATGTTTTCGTTATAATTTTGAGGCTAAACGAGTTTTATAATTTTAGTTTTTTACACTAAGTGGTCTCATAACAATAGTAGAAAATCCTATCTTCAAATCTGTATCTTTCCAAGAAAGAAAACAATTGGTTTTGTAAAATGTTTCATGACTTGTTTGGAAATCATGTATTTCTTATATATAAACTACACAATCTTGCACCCTTCAAGATATCGTATTGGATGTTAAATGACATCATACACTCTGTGGTATGGGATATGGAAGTAAACGAAGTTGGTTAATTACAGTATAGTTAGACTAAAGATGATGTCTTATTTATGATGATTTGGTGTTTTCTGTGTTATCCAGTGCAGAGTTGACAACTGGCAAGTAAACTAAGCAGTGAGAACGTGTGGTATGGGACACACTATTATCGCTGTTTGGGTTACTGACTGAGAGTCAGTAACGCATTAATGCTGAGAGATGCCAATACTCAGCTTCGGAGAAGCTATGACTCGGGGTGAAGCGACCCGAACTTCCCTGGTCTCCGAAGAGAAGAGAAAGAACGAATTACTTTGAGGACAAGACGAATCAGAACGCAAACAGAAGAACATTTCATTGTTTATTACAATAATTACATCAGAATACAAGAATATACAGAGTATAAACAAATATTACACATTCGATAAATATCAGAGAATACAATACATTACATAGCAGCGGAAAATAATACAATACATAACTAGAAGTAATACATGGATACAGAGCTTTCCGAGTATCGTTCCAGCTGTAAATCAGGATCCTATGAATATAAATCTGCAAAACCAAAACTACTAGCTGCCCGTGTCAAAATAAGGGCACCCCGAGTTTAGGTTAAAACAATAAATTACAGGTCAGTCATGTGACTGGTGTGAGAACTAAAACAGTTATTAATCTTTATTTTAAAGTTAGGTAAATCAAGGGACCACGCCGTATAACACGGAACGGGTTTCCTCCCAAGAATACCAGTGTATAAAACAATAGCGCAATGCTAAATAAAGAACAATGAAGTTATTATAAGACCCAGGTCCCATCACACAATGCAACACAAGCCGGAGGATAGGGTTTTTACCTTATAATAGCCAAAGAATTCTTGATACATGAAATTTCGTATTTTATTATTACTATATGTGTATAGTGTCAAAACAATTTCAAATCATAAGTATCAATCATAGTTGGCATAAGTGCCCCATACCACTATGTCGCCATATATAGGTATACAATCAAAACTGCAAAGTCACGTATTTGAAAATTGGATTTCCATCTATGAACCGAGGCCAAGGATCGTCTTCTACCGAATTCGAGACTGTCTAGCTTGAGCCTCAAGCAAGTACTCTGTCAAGCCTTAGGAGCCACAGGGCCGGTCCACCGATGTGGATTAAAATGCCTGAACACTGCGTTTCCCCTCCCTTTGGGGCGTAAATGAGTCCAATGACTCCATCGGTCCCGGATCGACTGATATATCCGAGGCGCCTCGCAATAGCAACAACCACACATGTGAAAACTATATAAATGTCATCCAGTTTAAGCACTGACACCACCACTAGCTAGAAAGAAACGCATGCCCTTCCTGGATCCTTCTCCCGTTTCTGGTTCACAAACGGGGTGTGAGGCTCGCGAATCAACGCTACACAAAGCTATGCCACACAGGCCGAGCTTTTATCATCAACCACAAGACTCTGCTTTTCAACAAAAGCCTTGATTATTTTCCACTTAGGCATGCCACACAGGCAGTTCACTCCATGCGATTGATATCCATCAATATATAACCCCTGAGCACGTACGTCTCAGAGAAGGGCGTTAAGCAAGAGAATAAATTCTCCGCCGCCGAACAGATGTATATTTAATAGAAATCAATCACACAGATTAAAATCCAATGTCAGACACACACAGTCCATTTGCAAGTCCGTTTTGGGTCTGAACGAAACCGGAGGCACCTTGTACCTCGCATATCCATCGATCTCCAAGTACGTCTGGATGACTACTAACTGATTCCCTCCTCTTGGGTGTACGGCCCAATTAAGATCATCATTAATCACCCAAACGACGTGAAGACCTCCGGTCTTCAACCACCATCTTCATCCTCGACACCACGTCGAATCAGTTATTCAAAATGGGATAAACCCGGTCTTTCTGAATAACTCGCATATATAATAAACAAGTGTTACACAACACAACATACGCCTCATTCCAATTTAGATTATTCTTTTATTCCAATATCCTTATACTTTGGTAAAGGTTCCCATTAATTTTATCAAAGATAAATTCTTTAAATTTATTCTTTAATCTTCTTTGAATATCAATTCAAACTAGTCGGGATTAGCGAACCAAACCGAAGTAATCATTTATTTTATTTCCCAATCTCAACCTATTCATCCTATGAAGTAAAACTGGTCATACTTCATATCTAACACTATGGTGTTATCGGTAAATTCAATTACCATTTCACGTTCAAATCTAATTAAAGATTTAACTATCGCTTGGTGCAAAACTGGTGATACCCCTTCTCGATCACTTCAATCTACTTAAAGATTCATTAAAACTCCACTTAGTTTTAATCTTCCCAATAATCACTATCAATGATTATTTTACTTGGGAAATCACATCCTGTCATTAACTGGGTTAAAGAACCAATGTCATTTAAAACACGGTTCACTATAAACCCAAAATCACATTCCATTAATTGTCGGGTTAAAGAACAAGTGTTACTTAAAACACCGTTCATGATAAACCCAAAAATCAATTCAAATTTAATTCCAATTAAATACCATTTAATTGGTACACTTTATTAAATCTAAATAAAAAGATTTAATCTTTTTCTCGACTGGGTTTAAGAACAGTGTTAATGAAGACACCATTCACGACAAACCCAAATCACATTTGATAGTAAATACAAGGCTCTGAATAGAAAATATATCAGCTTATATTCAATATCAAATTCTACGACCAACAAATATCGTATTGGAAATAACGATATAAATATATCTTTCAAATCTCCATAACAATATCTGTATAATCACGAAATCCAACATCGAAATATTCCAAAGACAATTTCGATTCAAATCCATTTCCACTTTATATATTGGAAATTCTGGTTATTTTCAAAACCATTTCAAGTCCACTTTATTTATTCTAAAAATAAATAGAACTATAATTCTAATTCAAAACTAGTTCATTTCGATAAAAATCTATTTTTATCTTTTCAAATATGGAAATTTTCATCCCAATTCTTCACAAATCCTTTCTTATGATTTTACAAAAATTATTACTATTTTTAGTAATTTTATCAAGGCCCATTCGATTTCCATCAACGGCCATCGAACTACACTTACAGCGACCTTTTCCAAATTTGATTTGGACATAATTCCAAATCCAACCGTTAGATTTCTAATATTCGTTAGAAAGCTCTTTTCGATATGAACCCAAAAGTTCCAGTTTTAGGAGAATCCGACGATCGGATCTCCCGTAATGCCCACTCGAAGTCAATGGTCGAAATTCATGAACTGCCGCAGCGCGACGCGTTCTTTTCTGGCCATTATATAATATATATATATGTTATATTTCGTTGATTTCCTTTTAAAACGTATTTTATAAATCGTTTTAAATTCGTTTTCAAAACGATTTCAACTTCATATTCAATTTCGAATCAAAATTGAATATTCCACATCATTGATATATAAATGATAATATTTTCAAGACGTTATATTTTGAAATCACTTCCTTTTCTATATTCATTATAAAAATGAATAAAATCGATATAAATGTCGTTCACATCAAAATGGCGTCAATCTAATCAACATGACTTTATTCAACACATGAATATTTATTCTATTCAACACATGAATGTTTATTCTATTCAACACATGAATTTATTTTCTATTCAACACATGACTTTATTTTCAATCCAACATATGAATTTATTTTCTAAACTGGAATGAGGCCCAATCAATTACCATATAATGTTAATTATATGGATTTTCTACAACACATGTATATAATAGCAACTATAAATAATCAACCATCATCCAGAGTGCACCACACAACTGCATAAGCATTAAATATAAATAATTAACGCTTACACAGTCTGTCAACCCATCGATTGACATACAACTAAACAATCGGGATTAGTGTACATCAAATATCATCCCAATACCCGTGTGGGGTTTCAAATCAATAAACACAGATTTTTATTTGTGCAGTTGGGTGATGTGTAAAATTTATCGTCCCAATCAATATCAGTCAAATCAGTGTATATAAACAAATCGTCCGATTTGTTTATAAATATTTATTTTATATACACGTTAAAAATTATATTTTTAACCATAAAATATTTTCCACTATAAAATATTTTATTTCATTCCACAGCACCCAATCAAATTTCACAACACAGCAATCAAACAAACAAGTCATCCATGGTCTGTGGACGACGGGTGTCGGGTGCTACTAAGCACCGTCTGCATCCTAGTATATATTTTTAACTAGAAAATAAATTTAAAAGTGAGGAGTTATCACCGACTAGCTAACCCTAATGCCACGACTCTTCATATGTAGAAATCTTCGTCGTGCTCGCTTTTGTCAATTTCATTGTCCGTAGCCACTACATATATAAAAATCGCATTTTTATATTCTATATTATATAGAAATCATATTTTTATAACTACGCTATATGGATAAAATTTCTATTTTTATACCGCTTCTATATAGATAAAAATTCTATTTTTATAACGGTGTTCATATAATAAAGATCATAATTTTATATCGCCACTCATATAGAAATCACATCTTTGCTCCTTCTACATAATAAAGATCGAATTTTTAATATTTCTATAATATAAAAATCAAATTTTTAATCTTCCTATCATATAAAAATCATATTTTTATTGTCTCTACTACATAAAAATTATATTTTTACTTTGCTACATACATGGAAAAATTATATTTTTCTTCGCTACTTCATACGATTAAAAATCCCACCTTTTCACGATTAAAAATCGAAACTTTTTAATGATAAAAATCTAATCTTTCCTATGTTAAAAATCATAGCTTTCATCAATAAAAATCCCATTTTTATTCTATAACCATATAAATAAAATCACATTTCAATCAATGTTATAATATATAAAACTGATTTTTTTCTCTATCCCCCTTTTTCTAAAAAACCTATTTACTTTGAATAAAGAAAAATAAATAACGAAATGATAAAAAGGAAACTTACATGCGGTTTCAGGGAATGGGGGAGGCTGCTAGCGTTCGCAGGCCAAGGGGGAGGCGTTGTCGGCCGGCGGTGGAGCTATGGTGGGCTGGGCGGCGCGATTTGCTGAAGGGCAGGGGGGTTATGGTTGCGAGATGGAGAGGGGAAGGGGAAGAGAGGAGAGGGAGGGTAGGCGCCAGAGGGGGGCGATGCTCCTGGTGGCGCGCGACGGTGGATGGTGGGGGGGGGGGGCACAGCGCGATAGGTGTAGTTTTTTTTTTCTTTTTCTTTTTCTGAATTCGAAATGAACAGGGGGGGGGGGAGTGTAAAGGAGATGGGAAGAAGATAGGGGGTTTATGAAAATTTATATTATTTTAAAATTCCAAAAAGCAACTTTTTATTTCTGACTCGAATTTAAACCCATCGACTGTTGTCCATAGCTAATTACCCCATTCCGAACACAATGGGATATGTATCGCAGGCTGATTCGACTGTTTCGATCAATTTTCGTCAAAATCAAAATACAAATCTATATATTGAATTTGAACGCACATTTCAATTTACCGGGCCCACATATAGTCTCTAAAAATTCCCAAAAAATATTTTCTAGCTTTGTATTGATGATACGGTCCTAACAAAGCCAATTTCGTCGAATTCTGAGACCGTTTGAAAAATGGTCATTTTCCAGTCGATTAAAATCAACTAAAACTGGTCAAACGCGTTTTCCTTTGCCACGCTCACATATTGATTCGAAAAATTACGAATTTTGGAATCTAGCAATAACCTGACATCACAGATCCAACAAAAGTGGTTTCGTTGAAAACCGAGGTCGTTTGCAAAATTCCCATTTTTAAGTGCCAGAATTCCATAGCGACTATTCTGAATTTTCAACTAGGCATAACTTTTTATTCCCGCTATGAAATTTCAATTTTTCGGATTCCTTGTAAAGATATTCTCAAATAGATTCAAATACTTTTGGTTTCACTAAAATCCGGTTTATTTTGAATCCTATACATTCAATTGAATTTTGAAATCGAATTTTCAAACTACCGCGCCATTTTCAATTCCTTTATAATTAAAAATAAATATTTATATTCTAACGACGATCTATATAAATATATACGTTTGAATTCTATTCAAAATAAATTTCTCGTTGTTATTATTTAAAATAATTCATTTTAAATAATCAAAATTCGCTAAAATTGCCAAAATAAAAATTTTAAATTGGCTCAGATTTTCGGGTTATTACACGCGGAGTCATCTATACATGTGCACTTAACTCGAGGAGTCAAGATACACTCGGCTGAGGGTCGCAGTGTTGGGCACCTATTATTGAATATGTTTAAGTACTTGGCAAACTGCTCGGGGAGTAGTATATAGCTCGGGGATCTATATCATGTTGGAACGTGCATATTTATTTGAGTTGAATCCATAATTTTCATGTTGTTTGAGATTTGAGAATTTGATCCTTATTATCATATCTTGAGATTTGAGTTTTCATGTTGGATTTAATTGGATCGGGATGATCCTACATTTGAGATGACTTTTTGATCTATAATTCATATATTTGAGATTTCAAGTTTTAAAGTATGGAACTCTTTTTTACTGTTGATTCTAATATCATGAGTATCTTATGTTGATTTTGGAAATTTTTGGGAATTATGTTTACTTGTTTTCGGGAATTGAGATATACTTAGCGAGGGCTTCGCATATGGGGCTAATAAAGTAATCTTATTTTGTTTGAAGTGTGAGTTTAACTTAACATATCCTTACATGTTGGTTATTCACAACTCTTGAGTAAAGAGTTGCATATCTTGTGCGTATTTATCTATTATACTGATTTGTAAACGAGACTGACCTGTGTGTGTATTCCTCGGGTCAGGCCGAGATGTTTCAGGTGTAGTCGCGGTGCTTGGGGTTGGTAATTACTCTTTTGGGATGTCCTTTCTATAACAGTTTCCAGTTGAGTTCGAGTAGTAGAGTCTTCTCTTATTTCATTTGTATCATTTTGTATAACTAAGTGAGGTTGAGTATTTATTCTTCGTGTGGCACATGTATTTGTTGTACTCTAATAATGTAATATTATGTAACTGTTCTGTGATTTGTGATGGTGTATTTATATGTACAATGTTTTGAGCTGATTCTGGAGCCACCGTAGAATCGTACTACATAAAGTATTAAGTATGTCGAGCCCCTTGAAAAAAATAGCAATAACTTTATCGACGTACTTAAGACTTGCTAATGCAAATCTATAAGTGGTCACCCCTATCCAGTCCTATTCTCCACTCTAATAGACAACATTACCCAGTAATGCCCTTTATTAGGGTCAGTCTTGGGGTAGGGCGTTACAAAAAGTATGAAAACTGGTGAAATCATTATATGTGCTTAAATGAGCACAAAAACAGTGGCACAAAATGTTTGAAAAAACAATGACATCAAGTGGATTTCGTATAAACGAACGCGACAAATGTGTCTGTACCAAAATTACAGATAAATGATATGTCATTATTGTCAATATGTTGATGATTTACTCATACTAGGAAGTAATAAAGATGTAATAGCATCAACAAAGAATATGCTTTCCACCATATTTGATATGAAAGATATTGGAATCGCTAATGTAATTCTCGGTATAAGAATACATAAAAGTCTACAAGGATATGTATTGTCTCATTCACGTTACATTGAGAAAATTATGGAAAAATTTAAGCACTATGACATAATTGTTGCAAAATCACCTGTAGACTTAAATCAAAGTTGGGTCAAAAATAGTAGTGATAGCATCTATCAACTAGAGTATTCTCGTATACTTGGCAACATTATGTATGTTATAAACTGTACTTGCCCAGACATAGCATATGTTCTAAGAAAAATTAGTCAGTATATGAGCAACTCAAGAAAGAATCACTGGATAACAATAATTCGAGTATTAAAATATCTGAAATATACGAAGAATTATGGACAACATTATTCATGATATCCACCTATGGTAGAAGGATATTGCGATGCAAATTGGATCACTGGGTCAGCAGACACAAAATCAACAAGTGGATATGTGTTCACTTTGGCTAGTAAGACAATATCTAGGAAATTCCAAACAAACTTGTATTGCAAGATCTACAATGGAATCTGAGTTCATTTCATTAGACAAAGCCGGAGAAGAACCTGAATGACTTCGAGGCTTCTTAGAAGATATTCGAAATCGGAAAAAACCGATACCGCCAATAAGTATCATTATGATAGCTAATCTACTATTGGCAGAGCAAATAGCAAAATAATAGAAAGTCTGGACATATTCTTGATACAAACTAGTAAGACATCTCTCTCTAATGAAGTTATCACTATAGACTATGTAAGATCAAAAGATAACATGGCGGATGCACTAACAAAAATCTTGCAAAGAGAGAAAGTTCAAACCTTATCGGTGGGAATGGGGTTAAGGCCTATAAAATAAAATAAAATCCTCATTGTAAACTTAACTAGTAGACTGGGGATCCCAAGATCTAGATTCAAAGGGACAACTAAGTTCAGGATAAACTTTTCAGCACTGTTAACATTCAAACCATTCCGATGATAAGTCAGTGCACATTCAGCTAAAAAGGGGATCGAGTGGTGTATTGCGGGATACACTTTATAAAATCACCTACGTGAGTGTGAAGGCGCCACTTCAAGGAGAATTACTAAACACTCATGAGACCAAGCTAGTGTTCATGGAAAAAATGCACACAAATAGAGAACCAAGGAAGATAAGAAATATTATCTGTGTTATCTATGAATTAGACATACACAAAAAGCTTACAGTTCAAGGACAAACAAGTCTGTTTATTAACTAGTAAGTCAAATAGGTAATCGCTAGGAGAGTTCAAGGCCTTTGTGATACTTTTAGTGATGCGATAATATTTCATTGAATTAAGAAAAAAAGCAAATACTTATTTATATGGGGGATTATTGAAAATGAATGACTGTTTTACATATTAAATGTCTTGAAATATGTATAGTCCCACATTCTTATAACAACCCATGTTTTGGTTACCAGGGTAATATATTATAACATGTTTTGTAGTTTAAAATTTAAGAAGAATTAAATACGAGTTCAAGATCCTGGCTCGTGTATATACGTAAGTTGAGTAAATATAGAATTTGTGATTTTTAGAGAAATTGCATAGATTGAAATAAGTTAAAGATAAATGATATGATAAGGGAATTTAACTTATTTTGGTCTTATGGGATAAATTTAAAGACAATGACTGTAATGCTGGAAAAATCTTGTAAAACGTGTCTAATGAATTATTAGGTCAAATGTTGTAATTTTTTAAAATTATGGCTAAACAATATTTTTGGTTGTTCAATTGAATATTGAAAATATAAAATATTGATCAGCAATCAATATTTAAGTGAAAAATCTATTTTATTATAGAGTGTTAGTTATTTCAAAAAAAGTCACGGATGTTTTATCAATTTGGGTATTAAAGATGTATGTTTTAGAAAATGTAAAATAAAAAAGGGAGTTTTGTTATGATAAACAATATAATAAAAACCATATTTGAAAATGGTTAAATAAAATTTATTGAGTGACATTATATATTAGGTTTTGGGGTATAATTATGGAATATGGAGAAAGTGCGTATTTAATCATATTAAATGATTAAATAAGAAGTTGTGGTGGAAATGCATTCAAATTGTGGTTAATTTGAAGAAAATCAATTCGAACAATGTGTTTAGGTTATTAAGTAAGAAATGCATTTTAAAGCAAAATTTTTACTAAATAAAAATAATTGGGAGGAAATAGATTTCAAATTTAATCTTTGAATGTAAATAAATTTAATAAATAGAAACTAAAGTCTTTGTGGACATTATAAGGTGCAAATTTGAATTAAATAAGTATTTATAAGTTTTGAATCCAATTTAATAAATGAATTTTTGAGAAACTGTGTTTTTTTCGAATATAATTGAGTTGAAAAAATAATGTAAAAACTTAAACATTCATGTAAAATCAATATTTGCATGTTAAAATTATATAAGTACAAATATATGGATTTGTTGGGGTCAAAATAATGTGTTTTGAACAATTTTAACATCAAGTTGTAGGTTTTGAACGTAAAGTGAAACAAAGTATACCTTTTGGATGTAAATTTGAAAATGTTGGTTGTAAGATAAATAACTGTATGCTAAAATATTTTTTGTATTTTTTTATGTTCATTAGTATTAAAATAAAGCAATTTAAATAATTTTGATGTTGAGAAATGTAAGTTTTTAACAAAAGAAGTTGAAATTTAATGTTTGTTGAGGAAAATGTAATTTTGTATAAATATGATCAAATTTGTGTTAAAAAGATTTACCAATGTTTTAAAATATGATTGTGTGTTTTATAAAGTTTTGTGTTGTGAATATTTGAAAACCAAATCTTAAAATATGAAGAAATAGTGTAGCATGGGTTAAAGAAGGTGTAAATTGCAACATTTAGGCTTAAACTAGTGTTAATCCTCTAATTGGGCCCCTTATTATACTTAATCTTTAAGTATATGTTTGAAAAACATCTAGAGAAGGAAAAATATGGACTTCTCTCAGAAAGAGCGCATTCTTCTTCTCAGAAGGAACTTATAGAAAAGTAGAGGAGGAAACCTCTTGCAAACTAAATTCTCAAGCTCCAAAACTCGATCAAAAATGAAAATTAGGATTTAAATCAAGAACTAAGATAGGTAATCACTTCAAAACATCAATTTTATCTCAGTTTTGTTTTTGCAAAGATAAGTCAATGTATGAAGAATTTCTTTCTTGTTACACCCCGTGTTTTCTGTTAACATAAACTAATGAATTGAGGAATAATTAATTTTAAATGTGAGAATTAAGGGAAAGGGTTACGCCATTGTGTTCGTCTCGGAATTCTGGTTGAGATAGAGTCCGAGTTTGCGTGAATTGGACTTCGTATGAAGAAGTTATGACTGTCGGAAGTTTCTAGAAATTCAAACAAATTCAAACAGCTCGAAACCGGATTCAAAATTCGAAATAGAAATCAGAAGCGGGTCGGGCGGGAAAATTCCCGCCCAGGACCCAGGTCGACCAGGGGGTCGACCATAATGTCGACCTCCCCCCCCCCTCCCCCGGCCAAATCTGAATTTTGACGACTTATGACTTGTTGCTGAGTCACTAGGGTTTCTGGATAGTTCTGATCTGGTCTGAATGGTTGTGGTTAACTCTAGGTTCATCCGATGACTCTAATGGAATTGAAATTCTATATAAACACATGCAGACTCAAACCATAAAACCTAATAAAAAATTAGAACCATGGCTGTCATGCTTTCACCCTGCAACCTAGAGTAGCCGCCACCAACTAGGAGCAAAGAAAAGCTAATCAACTCAGTTCAACTCAAGTATACAATAACAACAACAACGAATTTCTCTACTTCAAAGGCGAGTGTAACAACACGAAAATCTGGGCCAGTTTAAAATTTTTATTTTGGCAAATTTTAGCGAATTTTGGATTATTTAAAATGAATTATTTTAAATAAAAAACGACGAGAAATTTGTTTTGAATATATATAGAACGTTTATATTATATACGCCGTCGTTAGAATATAAATATTTATATATATAATTATAAATAGAATTGAAAATGGCGCGGTAGTTCGATAATTCGATTTCAAACTTCAATTGAACATACCGGGTGCAGAACAAACCGGATTTTAGTAAAATCAAAAATAATGGGATCTAATTGTGACTATCTTTCTAACGAATCCGGAAAATCAAAATTTCATAGCGGGAATCAAAAGATATGTCCAGTTGAAAATTCTGAATAGTCGCTATGGAATTCAGGCCCTTAAAAAAATGGAAATTTTGCAAACGACCTCGGATTTCGACGAAACCACTTTTGTTGGGTCCGTGATGTAAAGTTATTGCTAAGTTCCAATTTTCATAATTTTTCGAATCAATATGTGAGCGTGGCAAAGGGAAACGCGTTTGACCAGTTTTAGTTGATTTTAATCGACTGGAAAATGGCCATTTTTCCAACGGTCTCGGAATTTGACGAAATTAATTTTGTTAGGACCGTATCGTCAATACGAAGCTAGAAAATATTTTTCTAGAATTTTTCTAGTTAGTATGCGACCCCAGTAATTTGAAATGTACGTTTAAAATTCAATATAGTGATTTAAATGTAAATTCAACGGAAACTGATCGTAACGTCCGAATCAACCTACGATACATATCCCATTGTGTTCGGAATGGGGGTGAAACGCTATGGACGACAGGCGGTGGGCCTCGTTTAGAGGTCGTTTGTGAAAGTCAACTTTTTGCAATTAAAATAATTAAATAAATAAAATCTTTCCTCTCCTCCTTAAATCACGTTGGCCCCTCCCCTTTTCATTTCGTTTCAGCAGAACAAAAAAGAAAAAAAGAAAAAAAAAACAAATCGAACCCCGTCGCCCCCTCGTCTCCGCCACCCCAGTCGCCACCCGATCCGCTACCACCCTCCCCTACAGCCGACGCAGCCCTCCTCCCTCCATGACCGATTCGAGGTCGCGCCCCCCCCCCCCCCCCAATCGATTCCCACCACCATCGAAGCCCCCAACGGCGTGACTCCTGAGACCCCCCCTGAAGCGAACCCCACCATCGACCGCACCACCTCCGCCTGTCCCTCCTCCACTTCCGTCAACGTCCAGAAACCACCACCCCCTATGCGAACTAGGAGATAGAAAAAGAAAATGTAAGTTTCTCTTTTTTTGTTTTTATTTATTCATGATATTTCGGTCTTTTTATTTATTTAAATTCTTTAAATAAAATCTGAAATATATATGTATATTATTTGCTAAAGAACTGATTTTTTATTTGCTAAAAAGCTAAATAAAAATATGATTTTTATATTTTTAAAGTAATAAAAATATGATTTTTATATTTTTAAAGTATTAAAAATATAATCTTGACTATATAGAAGATGTAAAAATATGATTTTTGGTTAGGTAGAGAATTAAAAATATAATTTTTACATGATAGGAATATTAAAAATATCATCTTTATATTTGAAAAGGCGAAGTCTATATTTTTATAAAGGCGAAATCTTTATATTTGAAAAGGCGAAGTCTATATTTTTATGAAGGCAAAATCTTTATATTTGAAAAGGCGAAATCTTTATTTTAGAAAAGGCGAAATCTTTATTGTAGAAGAGGTAAAAGATCTATTTTTTTTTTTAAAAAAAAAGGGCGTAAACTTTATATGAAGAATAGCGTGATAAAAATATAATTTTTATCTATATAGTATCGTGGTAAAAATAGAATTTTTATCCATATAACGAATTAAAAATATGATTTTTATACACTAGAGAATATAAAAATGTGATTTTTATATATGTAGTGAGTGCGGGCAACGAAAGTGACAAAAGACGAAAAGTTGAAGATTTCTATCAAAGAAGAGTCAAGATGATTGGATAGCTATCTGTGAGAACTCCTCACCTTTCAATTTATTTTTTTCTAGTTATATATGTATACTAGGATGTAGACGGTGTTTAGTAGCACCTGACACCCGTCATCCACAGACCATGGATGACTTGTTTGTTAAATTGTTTGGTTGTGTGGTTAGTTAGAGTATTTTGTTTGAATTGAATTGTTTGGTGAAATGAATTGATTTGATTGATGTGTGAATGGCGTGGGCCTTCACTAGACCGGGGATAAGGCTAGGCCTCGTCCCGTTTCTAGTATCGTGCCGTTATGCCGCCGAAATTTTCTAAAAATAAGTTAGAAAAAAATAAAGATAACATTTTATTTAATAAATGAACCGAATAGAATATTAATAGGTTGAATAAAATAGTTTGATCGTTAAAAATATAATTTTAACGTGAATGTGAATAAATAAATATTCATTTACAAACCGAACGGTTTGTTTATGTACACCTATTTAAAGGACATTGATTGGGACGATAAATTTTACACATCGCCCAACTGCACAAATAAAATCTTGTTTGATTGCTTGAAACCCCACACGGGTATTGGGATGATATTTGACGTACACTAATCCCGATTGTTTAGTTGTATGTCGATCGATTGATTGACAGGCTGTTATAAGCGTTGAATATTTATATTTGATGCTTATACAGTGTAGAATGCACTTTGGATGATGGTTGATTATTCATCGTTGTTGATATATACATGTGTTGTAGAAAATCCATATAATTAACATTATATGGCAATTGTTTGGGCCTCATTCCAGTTTTGAAATAGAAATATTTGAAATGAAATATTTGAATAAAAATATTTGAAATAGAAATATTTGAAAAGAAATATTTGAGTTAGAAATATTCGAAGTAGAATATTTGAAAATTGAAATATATGAAGCCGCGTTGATAAATTGTCGCCATTTTGACGTGAACGATATTTATATCGATTTTATTCATTTTATAATGAATATCGAAAGTGATTTCAAAATCTAATACTTTGAAAAGAATTGAAATTCGAATTATATTTAAAGTGAATTGAAATTCGAATTAAACTAAATTGATTTGAAATTTGAAATACACTGAAATGATTTGAAATTAGAATAGAAATGAATTCGAATTGAAATTGAATATAAATGAATTCGAATTGAAATTTAATATAAATGAATTCGAATTGAAATTGAATTCGAATTGAAATTGAATTCGAATTGAAATTGAATTGAATTAGAAATCAATTTGAATTGAAATCGATTTGAAACGAATTTAAAACGAATTTATATTGGAATATTCAATTTTGATTTGAAATTGAATATGAAGTTGAAACCGTTTTGAAAACGAATTTAAAACGATTTATAAAGCACGTTTTGAATTGAAATCGACGAAGTATATATTATATATATTATATATAGTGGCCTGAATAGAACGCGCCGCGCCGCGGCAGTTCGCGAATTTCGACCATTGACTTCAAATGGATATTGCGGGAGATTCGACCGTCGGATTCTCCTGAAACCAAAACCGTTGGATTCGTATCGAAAAGAGCTTTCTAATGAATATTAGAAAATTGAAATCTAACGGTTGGATTTGGAATTATGTCCAAATCAAATTTGAAAAAGGTTGTTGTAAGTGCAGTTCGATGGTCATTGATGGAAATCGACTGTACGGACCTTGATAAAATTATTAAAAATATTAATAATTTGTGTAAAATCATAAGAAATGATTTAGAAAGGATTGGGATGGAAAACTCCATATTTGAAAAGATAAAAATAGTTTTTATCGAAATGAGCTAGTTTTGAACTAGAATTATAATTCTATTTATTTTTAAATAAATAAATTGAATTTGAAAAGGGTTTTAAAAATAACCAGAATTTCCAATGATTGCATTGGAGTGGATTTGAATCGAAATTGTCTTCGGAATATTTCAATGTTGGAATTCGGGATTATACAGATGTTGTTATGAAAATGTGAAAGATATATA
The DNA here is from genome assembly GCA_030737875.1 of Allium sativum. Classification (NCBI taxonomy): domain Eukaryota; kingdom Viridiplantae; phylum Streptophyta; class Magnoliopsida; order Asparagales; family Amaryllidaceae; genus Allium; species Allium sativum. The sequence continues at coordinate 312,591,175 of CM060912.1, forward strand.
TATTTATATCGTTATTTCCAATACGACATTTGTTAATCGTAGAATTTGATATTGAATATAAGCCGATATATTTTCTATTCAGAGCCTTGTATTGAATATCAAATGTGATTTGGGTTTGTCGTGAATGGTGTCTTCACTAACACTGTTCTTGAACCCAGTTGAGAAAAGATTAAATCTTTTTATTTAGATTTAATGAAGTGTACCAATTAAATAATATTTAATTGGAATTGAATTGATATTGATTTTTGGGTTTATCGTGAACAGTGTTTTAAATAACACTCGTTCTTTAACCCGATAATTAATGGAATGTGATTTTGGGTTTATCGTGAACCGTGTTTTAAACGACACTGATTCTTTAACCCAGTTAGCAATTAAAACTAAGTGGAGTTTTAATGAATCTTTAATTAGATTGAAATGATCGAGAATGGAGTATCACCAGTTTTGCTCCAGGCGATAGTTAAATCTTTAATTAGATTTGAACGAGAAATGGTAATTGAATTTACCGATAACACAGTGGTGTTAGATATGAAGTATTACCAGTTTTACTTCATGGGATGAATAGGTTAGGATTGGGAAATTAAAACCAATGATTACTTCGGTAAAGTTCGTTAATCCCGACTAGTTTGAATTGATATTCAAAAGTAGATTAAAGAATAAATTAAAGAATTTATCTTTGATAAAATTAATGAGAACCTCTCCCTATGAATGTGAAATTTAGAAACTAACTGTCGGTTAGCCAAGCAGAATGGTTTTCTGGATATTGATCTGATGTTGGTTTCAGCCTTCGGGGTTAATATTTAGGGAATTATTCTCTTGATTAATTTACGGTTAGTGACTGATGAATTGGAATGAGGCGTATGTTGTGTTTGTGTAACACTTATTTAAAGTATACGCGAGTTATTCGGAAAGACCGGGTTTATCCCATTCTGAATAACTGATACGACGATAAGTCGAAGATGAAGATGATGGTCGAAGACCGGAGGTCTTCACGTCGTTTGGGTGATTACTGATGATCTTGATTGGGCTGTACACCCAAGAAGATGGAAACAGTTGGTGATCGTCCAGACGTACTTGGAGATCGATGGATATGCGGGGTACTAGGTGCCTCCGGTTTCGTTCAGTCCCAGAGCGAACTTGTAAATGGACCGTGTGTCTGACATTGGATTTTAGTCCGTGTGATTGATTTCTATTAAATATATATCTGTTTGGCGGCGGAGAATTTATTCTCTTGCTTAACGCCCTTCTCTGAGACGTACGAGCTCAGGGGTTATATATTGATGGACATCAATCGCATGGAGTGAATTGCCTGTGTGACATGCCTAAGTGGCAATTGATCAAGGCTTCTGTTGAAAAGCAAAGTCTTGTGGATGATGATCAAAGCATAGCCTGTGTGGCACAGCTTTGTGTAACGTGAATTCGCGAGCCTCGCACCTCGGTTGTGAACCAAAAACGGGAGAGGACCTCAGGGAGGGCATGCGTTTCCTTCTAGCTAGGGTGGTGTCAGTGACCTACCAGCCCTGACATTTATATACTTTTCACCTGTGTGGTTGTTGCTGTTGCGAGGCGCCTCGATTAGATCGGACGATCCGGGTCCGATGAAGACATTCGTTGGCTCACTTACACCCTATAGGGTGGGGAAACGTAGTGTTCAGGCATAATAATCCACATCGGTGGACCGGCCCTGTCGCTCCAAGGCTTGCCTGCGCGCTTGCCTGAGACATGGGCTAGATTGTCTCGAATCGGTTGAGGACTATCTTTTGCCTCGGTTCATAGACGGAAATCCAATTCCCAAATACGTGACATTTGCGGTTTTAATTGTAGAACTAGTACGGCGACATGATATATGGTACCCATGCCGCTTATGATTGATACTTATGATTTGAAGTTGTTTTACACACTATGCACTTATTATAGTATCAAATGATTTGTTTTAAACGTATCCAGCATTCTTTGGCTGTTATAAGGGAAAACCCTATCCCCCGGCTTGCGTTGCATTGTGTGATAGGACCTGGGTCTTATAACAGCTTCATTTTTCTTTATTTAGCATTGCGTTGTTGTTTTATGCACTGGTATTCTTGGGAGGAAACCCGTTCCGTGTTATACGGCGTGGTCCCTTGATTTACCTAACTTTAAAATAAAGATTAATAACTGCTTTAGTTCTCACACCAGTCCCATGACTGACCTGGAGTTTATTGTTTTAACCTAAACTTTGGGTGCCCTTATTTTGACATGGGCAACTAGTAGTTTTGGTTTTGCAGATTTATATTCACAGGATCCTGGTTTACATCTGGAACGATATCCGGAAAGCTTTGTATCCGTATATCTCTTCTAGTTGTGTATTGTATTATTTTCCGCTGCTGTGTATTTAAATGTAATTTAAATCTCTGATATTTCTGTGTAATATTCATTCATACTCTGTATATTCTTGTAATCTGATGCATTGTTGTAATATACAATGAAATGTTCTTTTGTATGTCTTCTGTTGTGGCTTGTTCTCGAACTATCCGACGCTTTCCTTTACGGGGAAGTTACGGGTTTTCACAGCGAGCTAAATTAATTTCAAAACACAGATCCCAGAACTCAAGACCTTCTTTGAGTTGTGAGTTCAATTTCTTTAATAAGATAATTAACAAGTTAATTGGGTTAAGTTATAATCTGGGTCATATGGCTATGTGTAACACCCCACCTCCGTTAAGGTCACTCACAAAGGGAATGCCTTAACCTTGGTAGAGCATTTAAATAAACAGAACAGAAACTTACAAGACAGATAAAACATTACTTGAAAATTTTTAACTTTATTACGGCGGAAACATAAATCAATATGGTTACATCCTTTCAAATCTCAGAATTCAAGTACAAAATATCAGTCTTGTACAAAAGCCTTCAAAATGCATGGTTTAAAATCATAATCCCCATAGAACGGAAGCTATACAGAGCCAAGCCATACTTTAAGCACTTCAAGCAAAGAGAAATCAGGATCAAGCTAAAGTATTCCTTCCTTGGATAACCTGGGGGGGGAAACGGAAGAAAGGAGGCGAAACAACAAGGGTCAGACAAAAAGTCTGGCAAGTCCAGTGACTTTCAGCATATGAACAGATAATAATAATATGACATGAACATAAAACTGGATGAGAGATAACTGTAACAAGTGTAGCAGATATAACAGAAGAACAGAATGATATAAGCTATTTTCTTTACACTTCTCTGCACTAATACTAGTATAACAGAATTAGGTGTCACCCTAATGTCTAAACTGAAGCAGGAACGGGTACAGAATAATTTAACAGAAACAGAATGCTAATAATGGGCCTTTACTACCCGATCAGAAACAGACAGAAGCATAAACAGATTAATCCCTACGGAAACAGAATGTAGAATTAGGTGTACACTAGTAATGGGCCTTTACCACCCGAACAGACGGTACCACACAGAAACAGACAGGTGTTACCACCCAACAGAAACAGACGATACCAACAGAAACAGACAGAACTAAGTGTACCCTAAAACCCTACCCCAAGCGATCGGCTCCCTAATACATAAATATCCTATGTCGGCCCCACAGTAGGGTGTATCACTCCCTAAAGTGACAACCAATGGGCACAGACCTATTTACAGATGTCACGGCGTCTTACATCCTCAGAGGCAGACCGGGATCCATGCACGCACATGACCCGGTTGGAACGCACCATCAACACCCCTCGCCATTATCAGAATGAACCACTTATAATTAGTTCAGTAAGCGTGCCCGGACCCTACATACTGTTGGGTCAAAGTTTTGATACCAGATAGGGTTACTGACTAATATGGGTCCCAAACAACAGATGACACATGTAATTCCCCTCCTAACCTTGTGTCGCCAGACTAACAGATCTCAGATTAACTTGTTTACAAGTTCAGACATACAGAATTCAGATTTACTAGTTCACAGATTAAGTTAACAACTTTTCAGACTCACATATCAGATGTACAGATTTTTCAGATTTGTCTAACTTTGTATTGGGCCTACAGATTCATGGACGGGTTTACTACACCCATTAATCCAGTTGGTTTAACCCTATTTCCCCCAATACGTTTTAGACGTCATTCTTATCTTAGATTTGCATTAATTAATTATTAATGCCCAGACCTCTCACATTAGGTCGCTAGCTTGTGGCCGCTGGATGGGTCGGGCGGTTCCGGGCAGACTTCTGCCACAAGCCAGACCTAACCTCGTGTCTTAAGCAGGTTATGACTAACTTTTCACATTGGAACATATTATTTGCGGCCACTGGATGTGCCGGGCGGTTCCGGGCAGAATTACGCCACAAACTCATTCTAACCTCGAGTTAGTCACGTTTATCTTTGCGGCCAATTAATTAATAATTTACCATTTATGCGCACGCCCAATATATATGCCAATTCAGATTATATCAATAACAGGATGATTATATCAACACAACAGATAACAGATTTTAGCAAATAACAGATTTTCCAGATTATATGACTTAATAGATTTAACAGATTTAGCAACTTAGCAGATTTTGGCATATAACAGGTTAGGCATTTAAACAAATAAATTTAACAGATTTAGGCATTTTCAACAGACTTAGCAAATGACAGATTTGGCAGATGAACAAATCTAGCAGACCAGGCAATAGAGCAGAACTAGCAGATTAAGCAATATAACAGAACTAGCAGATTAGGCAATGTAACACAACTAGCAAATTAGGCAAATATAACAAATTTACTTATTTCTTAAAGTTTCATACCTTGCCTAATTATAAACCTTGCCTAAGTTCACGTGCATAAATAATAGTCTTGATTCACAATATTATCATATACCCTATGTTTGTATTAAATTTACATAGCACAGATTATGGTCATGAATTTACCATATATCATATGTTCCAAATTTTTATTAAACTTGCATAGTACAGAAGATCCATATAATTTATACCAAATATAGCCATAGATTACTATGCATGTCATATATCCCAAAGGTCCCTTACTTAGGTGTTTATTTACACTAATAGATATCCTACTTTCATGTAAATCTTTATACCTAGGCCATATTCTCTTTATCCCAAATCATGTGTTCCATACAGTCTATATTTATGTTCAATTATATACCTTTTTATGTCATGTCCACAAATCATATGTTCAATACCTTTTTATGTTATAAATATAACATGTCCAATCATATGTCTCAGATTCATGTTCTAGCTACAGTCCATGTTCTTTCCTCAAATTAGTCACCTATTGGTCATGCCCAATTTATGCTTCATTCATTTTACCGTCCCAAACATTTTAGCGCATGTTAATCTCTTATGATATTGGCTCAGGCTTGTGGTAGCCTGGCTATAGAACAGAAAGAGGAAAGAGGTACAGAATAAGATAAATCAAATCAGAACATAACATATATAATCTCAGATTCAGATTCACAATTCATGTCAAAATCAGAATTAACATTTATAGCGGAAAATAACTGTACTTGCCTTGGTTGGATTAAAGAAAGAACTTTAGTTGTTGCAGAATTGTTGCAGAAGCTTTAATCTCTAATTTGAATTGAGTTGCTTAGGTTGATGTTGATTAGCTTCTAGTTTTGATTCCAGCAGAGTAGCGACACCATTTTTATTTTTATTTAGAACAGAGGCAGAGAAGAAGCAGAATAAAATTGTGTGCAGAGAAGGCTGGGTTTGGGGCTGTTTAAATAGGTTTAGGCAGACGAATCTAGACAGAAAACGAGACCAGATACATCAGAACGCACCCAGGCAGAAAAGCAGATTCGGGAGGCAGGTCGACCCCCAGGTCGACACTAGGGTCGACTCTAGGGTCGACCCCCTGGGGGCAGGTCGACTCTAGGGTCGACACCCTGGGGGCAGGTCGACTCTAGGGTCGACCCCCTGGGGGCAGGTCGACTCTAGGGTCGACTCCCCAGTCGACCTAGTCTGTGCTGTTTAATTTTTTTCTGAACTTTGGAAGGCCATAACTTGGTCATATGGACTCCGATTTACGAAATTTTGGACTCTATTTCGCGTATTTTTCCGAGGCGAACGCAATGGCACAGCCCATTTCCCTTGATTCTGATTTTATATTTTAATTATACTCAGATTTGTAATTCTTAAGTTCACAGAAAATACGGGGTGTTACATTCTCCCCTCCTTAAAGGATTTCGGCACCGAAATCTTCAAGTTAAGAAGAATGTGTCCTACCATCCAATCACTCATCTACTCAGTCATCATCCACAAGCATCCATTGTCCTTAGAAATTTCTAGTGTTGTATGAACATTTGCAAAAGTGTGTGTATATGTTCCTTATCTAATGCAAAGATCAGGCGGTCTACTGATTCAGTTGACCTCCTTAATGCGAATTATGTCAGTGCCATGAGTCCAATATGTATGCAATTTTCCTATTTGATACATATCATTTCTATATAAGTGCACAACCATCCACTCATATGCAACATCCATGTGCTGATTCAACCATTTTGCATCCATAAAAATTTAAAATGCTCACACATCCATATGCAGTATGAGAGTGTTTTCGAGCCGATCTAGTGCCTAGTGTGTGTATATGCGTCCACGAGCAACCACTTGCATCCACTTGCAACCATCAAACATAACATGTCTCAAACACATGTTTACACCCATTAGGATTCCTATCTATAAGTTGAACACTCGATCGATAGGATACAGTCGAGTGATGGAAGCGAGTACAGATAAAACAAAAACTTGATTCCTATCAGACATTGGTTGAGAAAATAATTCCCCTAAGGGTCAACCCCGAAGACCGAAATCAACATCAGATTGACACCCAGAGGGTTACCCTCTTTAGACAATGTCAAAACTGGAAATCTTATCAGAAGTATTCAGATATTTACAGACTACTGGTACAGATCAGGTTCCCTAATGATTCTTCGGAAGCTAAGCATGATAAAATCATATCCCACAAAAACTCAGAATGTATGCGTCATACTTGACGTCTAACACAAATATCCCTCAAACCCTAATCTCAAACAGATGAGCCATAACCCTTATGGGTCTGAGTCTACAGCGGAATTCAGAAATAATACTAGTATTAAAGTGCAGAGTATCGATTACAAAATCAAAATACCAGAATCAGAAAAAGTCTTAACTCCATAATCAGATAAAGAAATTAAACCTACTATAGAAATTTTCCTATTTCTATTCTAGCCACTAGCCTCGAGAGTGTTTGCCTACTCTCCTTGCCCTCGTCTCTTCGGGCAGTCCCTAGTGAAGTGCCCCATCTCTCCACAGTTGAAGCAAGTTCGTTTCCTTTTTCTGCAATCCTTGTTCAGATGAGTCGATCTCCCACAAGTAAAGCACTTTTTCCCCTTCTTATCTTCAGTCTTTTCATCCTTCTTTTGTGTTTCCTTTTTGGGCCCCGCTTTCTTATTCTGTGGTTCTTCCTTCTTTGTCTCTTTCGGGCCCTTGTCTTCCTCGTGCAGTAGTGCCATGTCCACCAATTTCTCATAAGTCGCTCCCATGGGTACATGGGTCATGGCTAGGCTGTGCAGTGGCTCGTTCAATCCTTTAACAAAGCGGAGAGCCTTTTTATGCTGAGTGTTAACTAAATCCAATCCGAACCTAGCTAGTTGGTTGAACTGGTTGACGTATTCCTTGACCGTCATACTTCCTTGCTTAAGAGATAAGAACTTCTCCAGTTGTAAAATCCGTTCAGCTTGTGAGAGAAATTTTGTCTCAAACCTTGTTCTGAAATCCATCCATGTCTCAACCATCCTCTCGGCGTTAGTGACTTCCCACCAGTAGGAAGCTTCGTCTTTGAGCAGCCATACCGCCAACTGTACCTTCTTCCTATCGTCCACCTCGAAGATAACGAATAGATCCTCAGTTTCTTTGAGCCAATTCCTCGCTTCTACGAATGATTCAGTTCCTTTGAAATACTTCCCACCCATGGCCCTAAAATCTCTACAGATCTTTGAGAAAGCAATTGCTCGAGGAGGGGGTGGGGGAGGGGGATCATTTGCTGGACCTGCAGCGGCGGTCCTAGCCTCAAGATATTAACGAAACCAACCGGGTACATGAACACCCTCTGGTATCTCAGATGCTTCAGACATGCTGAAACGAAAAAGGAAAGGTTCAATACAAAAAGGACTGAAAGAAAGATATATGGCTTAGGGGACTATGTTTTTCAAAATAAGCTTTACTTTTGAAAATACTTCCTTTTCAAAACCTTTTTGAAAATAGTTTTCAAAAATTCTTTATCAAATCCGGTAACCTTCAGCTCTGATACCAAGTGTAACACCCCACCTCCGTTAAGGTCACTCACAAAGGGAATGCCTTAACCTTGGTAGAGCATTTTAGTAAACAGAACAGAAACTTACAAGACAGATAAAACAGTACTTGAAATTTTTTAACTTTATTACGGCGGAAACAGAAATCAATATGGTTACATCCTTTCAAATCTCAGAATTCAAGTACAAAATATCAGTCTTGTACAAAAGCCTTCAAAATGCATGGTTTAAAATCATAATCCCCATAGAACGGAAGCTATACAGAGCCAAGCCATACTTTAAGCACTTCAAGCAAAGAGAAATCCGGATCAAGCTAAAGTATTCCCTCCTTGGATAACCTGGGGGGGAAACGGAAGAAAGGAGGCGAAACAACAAGGGTCAGACAAAAAGTCTGGCAAGTCCAGTGACTTTCAGCATATGAACAGATAATAATAATATGACATGAACATAAAAATGGATGAGAGATAACTGTAACAAGTGTAGCAGATATAACAGAAGAACAGAATGATATAAGCTATTTTCTTTACACTTCTCTGCACTAATACTAGTATAACAGAATTAGGTGTCACCCTAATGTCTAAACTGAAGCAGGAACGGGTACAGAATAATTTAACAGAAACAGAATTCTAATAATGGGTCTTTACTACCCGATCAGAAACAGACAGAAGCAGAAACAGATTAATCCCTACGGAAACAGAATGTAGAATTAGGTGTACACTAGTAATGGGCCTTTACCACCCGAACAGACGGTACCACATAGAAACAGACAGGTGTTACCACCCAACAGAAATAGACGGTACCAACAGAAACAGACAGAACTAAGTGTACCCTAAAACCCTACCCCAAGCGATCGGCTCCCTAATACATAAATATCCTGTGTCGGCCCCACAGTAGGGTGTATCACTCCCTAAAGTGACAACCAATTGGCACAGACCTATTTACAGATGTCACGGCGTCTTACATCCTCATAGGCAGACCGAGATCCATGCACGCACATGACCCGGTTGGAACGCACCATCTGTTAGAGTTTGTGCCCTAGAGGCAATTCATTTGATGAGATTGATAACACTGTTGATGTTATTATTTTATTTTGAATCAAATATTATGCTTTTATATTATATTTACTGCGTAATATAAATATTAATATAATAGAAGTCCTTAGAGTAATAATACAGAATTATATAGTTCAAGTAAGACTGAACTTGAGATTATACAATGTGATAAGTATTATAACTCTTAAAAGTCCCTAGTCGAGTTTTATTGTTTATACAGGACAACAATAAAACGATGAGACTAGTATATTGATTGATTGATGATCACATCTCATTGATCATTAATATACGTGATATTAAAGTCAAGATATAAATACGTATTGGAGAATATCGTATTGGGCTGACCCGCCGTGAGATAACTCCATGGAATATAATTAACAGCATCATAAGTTATTCTCATAGTGAAAGTGATGTAATGGTCCTTAGACCTGAAATCATTATAATTTTATTCGAGTATATTTTTGTTTTGATATCATCTAAAGTTATTTCGTAACAGAGTAATGATAACGGTGATTGTTGGATACATCTCGAATCGAATAGAAATTATGAATGATCTAGATGGAATTTAACCCTGCAATATATTTGTGGTGATATCCATGGGCCTCTTGATTGAGTGAGACTGTGAAATGCATGGCCGTGCTCAAATATTGATTTGTTTTGAACAGTCTACTCATCGATCAAGATAAAGGATTAAATTATAAAGAGGATGATACGATCCATGTCTCTAGTTTAATCCTGGATATACTGGTTAAAAGGATTATATTACATTGATACACTGGTCATAGAAAAGGTTGTATCGAATCGATAATATTATTATGACTTGGGTAGCAGCGATGTATTGCTAGATGCCAATCACTGTTTATAATTTAAATACGATTTAAATTATTGCCAACGTTATAATAACCTATAGGGTCACACACAATAGAGCGTTATAGAAGAGAAATTATTTTGAACAAATAAAATATCAATGTGTTGATATTTTTACTTTGGGTTAGAATGGGTACTTGGTTTGATCCTATTATCTAGGGTTGACTTTCATTTTAGAAATACATGATTTCTTTTATAAGTCGGCTAACCCTAGTATAGAGTGATATGAAAAACCGTATACTTTTATTTTTTTTCCCAAATCAAAATAATGGCGGCCGGCTAGCACTAGCTTCTCTCTTCTTTCTCAGATTCGATCAAAAGGGAAAGGACGTTCTAGTGGATATCTATGGAGGCAAGGCGACAAGTCGAGCTCTTCAATTCGATTCAACCCAAATTCGTGCTCCAATTTTGAAGCAAGGAACCCTAGGTATGAATTCTAATATCAGTTCATTGTTTTTCGTAATAGATCCTGTTTAGGGTTTGATTATTCCGCTGTGAAATCCTTTTAGAAACCCTAATTAAAACCTTCAATGGTATCAGAGCTAGGGTTTACGAGAAATTATGAATTGAACTATGATTTTGGGTTCATTGTGTTTGTAATCGATTTCATTGACTATATAGATTCAAAATTCAACACTTAATCATTTCAGAATTGAAATTGTTTCACTATCTTGTAAGATCTGTATTTGATACTAGAAATGTATTTGTTTTTCAACATATGAATTTTGTGTGTGATATGGACATTGAAATGGACTTGTTTGACACTCGACTCTGGTATTGAATTGATTCAGGTGAACAAAATTTGTTTTGTTATCTGTTTTAACATCCAAAATTAAAATTTGATTTTAATTCGTATGTATGTATTTAATATCTCTGTTTTACATGCCAGAACTTATGAGATAGATTAACTATTCAGAATTAGTCTGAATACATATATATGATTTTGGATCTGTGAACTGTTGGATCACTCTAGCATTCTATGATCACTCTGTATTTGATTATTTTAAAAATCATGGATTCAAGGTCTAAACTTATTATCATTTTAAAAGTGAAATCGTTTCACTGTTATTTAGAATCTGTATCAGATGCTTACTGTAAAATTGGTTTACTGTATTTGAGTTTTATGTATGATATAAAATCTCGAAACTAATACATAAATGATTTTAAAATTCTATTTTATTTGATATTGTTGTTTGATTAACTTTGGAACCCCGTAGATTAATCACAAGTTAATTTTGATTAATCAAAGGTGTTAAATCAATGATAGATTAGGTTTTGTAAAACCCCTTTAAAACTGCTTATCTGTGTAATTACAATGTTTGTCCTGATCTGAAATAATCTGAAAGGATTATGAATTAATATATGATATTAATAATGATATATATATTGACTATTTTACTTGTTAAAATATGGATATATATTGTTATATTATAGCCTGTGTATATTTTAATGTACTAATATCAATATGGTTTTAGACTGATATGAAACTGTTGAATAGTAATTCGGAGAATTGAAAGTCAATTATTTTGAATTAGTGTTTTATCAGTACTAAAACTAAACCTGATCATAAGTACATTAAGTCATCACAAACCAGACTGGGTATTTAAGAATGCCAAATCCAATCCTAATTTTGCCAGAGTAGATCAGTTAAATTGTATGTGTAGATATACAATTTTAAGTATATACTACTGGATATCTCATAGGTTATTATGAATTCAGATTACATAAAAAAAATCGTTAGAATAATTTTAAGTCATAATGAGTATATTGTGATTTGTTTCTGTAAAACTTATATGTTATAAATCTCATGATAATATTGCATATATATATATATATATGTGTGTGTGTGTGTGTGTGTGTGTGTGTGTGTGTGTACATGACATATGTAAAGTTGCATATGGATTTTGATCATATAAAACAACATTTTGAAATCTGATTTTAAACAATACAGAGAATCTGATTCTCTGTTCTGGTTTTAATGTTGTTTACATGTATAACAGGATCGACATCATACTTTGATCTTAAGATCAATTAAAGTATTAATGCATAAGTAACATGATGTATAACAATCTATAAACTGGTCACTTTTGTCATTCTATGTTACCATATTTAACATAGAATAATTAGTAGAACATGATATATTGATATCATAATATGCTGTTATACTGATGTGAACCTGGGTAATAAATTCTGTTTATTAATATAAATCTGAGATTAAATGATACATTTATATATATATATATATATATATATGGATATGTATTAATCTATCTAGTGATATAGGCATATAAATGTTCATTTTGAGGTTTTGGAAATCCTCAAGTATGTCCATACATTCTGAAATGTTATATGTCATACCCTAAGGTCTCTATATTAATCACTGTATAGTATAATAAAATGATTCTGGTGTAACATTGTGCATGTATACATATATATTGACAAATGTGCCATTGGTCATGGAACAGCAGTATGTGTGTTGTTTATATTTAGATATAAAATATCCATGTTACATGTGTTGGACTCTGTTTACAGAATTTCCCTACGTACTGATATTCGTGTATGTTTAAACACCCTGGTAACATTCCATTGTGATCTGAATATAAGCTATATTAATGAACATAGCTTACTGAATTATTTAGATGAACTTTAGTCTGTTACCTAAGCACTTGATTGTAAAGCCAATTAAGTATTAGGTGAAGATTCTCTATATGGTATTAATATTTGATATTACACTGTATGTTTTTAGCCTATATGTATACATATAAATATGTATGTTTTAATACTGGGCAATTAAACATATAGGATTTTATCCTATAACTGAATATAAATCTAAAATTGTTTTAGTATACAGCTAGGAAATACACATATTATATTAAGAGATATTAATGTATGTGTGTATATTCAGATATATATATAGGTGTTGTTAATATATATATATGTTCATATATGTATAGTTGTATACCCTACAGCATTTATATCATATTTGTTGTTTCTTTTAATTGGACATGATTTGGTACCTGATATTTACATATACTAGAACTTACTGATCGCAAAATTCTATTAATGCCGGAATCTGTTCTGATTGTGTGTGTGTAAACTAATTGAACTATATATATGTTTCATATCAACTCTGGTGTTATTATGACTATACATGAGTATTGATACTTTACATGAGTATTAACACTTATATTATATTGAAAGATCAGATCTGATAGTAAACCACTGCATGGTTCAAGCCTGTACATTTTGTTTTCAAATCTGAGGAATATGAACCCTCAACTAGCTCTGAAAATAGTAAATAATTTATCTCATATTAATTTAGATCACTGGTGAATGAAAATATGATTTTCACTTACCTCTCAAGTTTTGATACACAATAATGTTGATATACATGTTAAGAAATAGATCCATACTTCATTCTTGTGGATAAACTTAGTGAATCAGTTTGAATGAAACATTATTTGATACTGTTTCTTTATTTAAACTAATTAACTATGATTATTCCAATACTAGACATTTGATGTCTGCAGATTGTCGAATGGCGTACAGTTGCGACCAGCAGCGATGAACTCATGGCATAATTGGCAAGTTTGACTTGTTTTTAGCATCGATGATGTAATATATGTATAAAATATATATGTGAATATTTGATTCATATGCATATACATTTTATATACTGTCCAATAATTGTAATAAATAATATATATATGTATAAATGGTTATGCATATATATAATGTTTACTGAAGTGTATAATGTACATAAATTGTTACAAGCAAGTATCTATTAACTTGTTATATTGTTATGTATGAAAGGGTCTGACCCATTAAATAAACTCTGAGAATATGTTCTGGGATATGATCTAAAGTGTTAAATAGGTTGTATGTATAAATTTAGTTTGTGATCTGATTGTATGATTTTGATATCATCATGCATAATGTTTTATTATCACGCTTGTGTTTTGTGACTTGTCAGGATGCCTTGCATGTGTATTTGTTTACAAAAGGTATTAAAACAAGAGCACGTCTGTATTGCTTTCATTCATAACTTGTTTACAACCTTATGGCTGATTAACAAAGTGCTATAATGTAATCTGGAATAATTGCAATAAAATGTAAGCTTGTTACTGATTTTATAGCATTTATATGCAATCTATAACTAATGTAGTATACATATATTTTGATATATTTTATATATGTAAATAACTCTAATATTGTAGCCATTACGAATTAATAATTCCCTCTAAAGCAATTTTTTTGTTATATTAAGTCATGGTGAAGTCTTCCAATAATATACTCATCACTGTCCAAAATCATTGATGTAACTAATGCCAAAGCGTTGTGCACCTTTTATTTTGGTTATATGCGATGGAGTAAAATGTGGTGCTCCAATCTATTATTGGGTCTGACTTAACTAGGCTGCATAATACGATTATGGCCTTAGAGACAAAAGCATGAATTATTCTACATTTTGAGCAAATGAATAATACTGAACAAAATGTTCAACATGCGATCCAAGAGTTATATAGAAAATATAATTGACATAAGATGTCTACCTAAAAGGTTATGTTTTGAGTTTAGCCAAAGCTGGGTCAAGACATGACTAGATATGGATCTTGGAACACCATTATATGTATATAATGATTTACATATATAAACAGAGGGATGTTAATTTGAGTGGGAGCGTATTTTAGTTTCAATTACATATTTATATAAATTTTGATTGTCAAAATTTTGTATTAAATAAGTATTAAAGAATCAGTTATTATTTTATTATCTAATGTAGATATTAAATAATAAATAACTCGATAATTTAAATTAACCCTTAAGAAGGATATAAATTGAATTAAATTTCTTGACTAACGTTGAAATTTGAGGATTGTCCTCAAACAAACATATTTAATTGTTTTACAAATATCGAAGATCTAAAACAAAGCTGAAGTATGACTTCAACTGAATAAGATATAAATGTTATTACAACCTACTTATACATCTCTAGTATTAGATACTAGATATGAATAACATAAGTGTATGTGAATTTACAGAAATTGCAAAGTAAGTAGAAATCTTATAAAAGAACAAGTGGACTTATAAATGGAAATAAAGCAAATGTTGCTGGATTTTCCATAGGAAGTTGATTCTTGTTGATTATGCTGGCTTAATTGAATAAATAAAATAGTTGTTATAATGAAATTCCACTTAAAATAAATATTATAATAGATCTTGTTCAGACAAGTTTGAATTTCATTTGTAATAAAAGAATAATTGTTATTCATTTTATTTCACGGAATATCGTATGGAATTTCACAAATAGTTAATGATCTTTGTAAATCCTTAACTATAATGTACTTGACATTAATAATGAGGGGATTAAATTTAGTGATTTAAATCTTATATACCTTCAGTATTACCAGTTAGCCCACTAAATAAGAAAGTATATCAAAACTTCATAATGATGGAACTTTGAAATCATTTGATTATGAATCATATAAAGAATACAAATCTTGTTTATTAGGCAAAATAAATGAGTCACCTTCACTTGACACAGTTAATGAATGATATGTATTGAGTCTCATGCATAATGATGTACATGGAGCAATAAATACATAAGCTAGAGGTAGGTTTATTACTTCATTATATTCACTGATGGTATTAGTAGATATAGATATGTGTGTCTTATGAAACACGTGTAAGAATCCTTTGAGAAGTTCAAAGAATTGGAAATGGAGTTAGAAACCAACTTTAAATAGAAAAACTTTCGAACAGATTGAAAGAGAATATTCAAGCCAACTAAATAATGACTATCAAAATGAGTATGAAATTGTTTCACAACTCACTCCACCTAGAACATCATATTAGAATGGTGTGTCTGAACGGAAACATCGCACCTTATAAGATATAGTACGATTAATAATAAGTCATATAGATCTTCCAATAAATTAAATTGAGAACAATTAAATTTATCCTACTAAGACAAGTCCTAAGATGCCGTATAAGATATGAATTAGGAAATGTCCTAGTATGTATAAATGTGCAGATTTGGGATATATGACGCTTGTTAAACGTCATTCCTCTGATAAGATCAGATCCAAATCAAATAAATACTTTGTGGAATATCCAAAAGAAGAAAAATGGATATTAATTCCATAAATCCTCTGAGAATAAAATGTTTATTACTCGAATTGGTTTCATTCTAAAGGAGAGTCAGTCTCTAACATATCGATGTTGTTAAAATAGAATTTGAATTGTCCTGGAGACCACAAAATACTAATGAATCTTGTATAGACAAGAAATTGAGTGGGAGTGACACAATAATTACAATGTTATAGATTGATAACACATTAATTATTGTGAATAATGTTAGTTTTAAAACAAGAAATAAATACTGATTCTAAGAAAGAAAATTGTTTGGATTAAGAAGTTCATGATTGAACTTAATTCATTGTTGATCCAATGATATACATTGCGATAACAATATTGCTGTTGCTCAGGCCTAAAACATCAAACTCATTATTGATCCAAACATATATTCCTATGTGAAGTTGTTCATAAAGGAAATGGACATATCGACAAAGTTACAAACGTTGTAATGTTGCAGACCTACTGAATCAAACTCTGCCGCAACAGAAGTTTAATAGTCACACTAGTTTCATGAGTATACGATACATAAATGATTGACTCTAGTGCAAGTGGGAGATTGTTAGAGTTCGTGCACTAAAGGCAATTCATTTGATGAGATTGATAACACTGTTGATGTTATTATTTTATTTTGAATCAAATATTATGCTTTTATATTATATTTACTGCGTAATATAAATATTAATATAATAGAA
Organism: Allium sativum; assembly: GCA_030737875.1. NCBI lineage: Eukaryota > Viridiplantae > Streptophyta > Magnoliopsida > Asparagales > Amaryllidaceae > Allium > Allium sativum. The sequence continues at coordinate 312,608,178 of CM060912.1, forward strand.
GTCCTTAGAGTAATAATACAGAATTATATAGTTCGAGTAAGACTGAACTTGAGATTATATAATGTGATAAGTATTATAACTCTTAAAAGTCCCTAGTCGAGTTTTATTGTTTATACAGGACAACAATAAAACGATGAGACTAGTATATTGATTGACTGATGATCACATCTCATTGATCATTAATATACGTGATATTAAAGTCAAGATATAAATACGTATTGGAGAATATCGTATTGGGCTGACCCGCCGTGAGATAACTCCATGGAATATAATTAACAGCATCATAAGTTATTCTCATAGTGAAAGTGATGTAATGGTCCTTAGACCTGAAATCATTATAATTTTATTCGAGTATATTTGTGTTTTGATATCATCTAAAGTTATTTTGTAACAGAGTAATGATAACGGTGATTGTTGGATACATCTCGAATCGAATAGAAATTATGAATGATCTAGATGGAATTTAACCCTGCAATATATTTGTGGTGATATCCATGGGCCTCTTGATTGAGTGAGACTGTGAAATGCATGGCCGTGCTCAAATATTGATTTGTTTTGAACAGTCTACTCATCGATCAAGATAAAGGATTAAATTATAAAGAGGATGATACGATCCATGTCTCTAGTTTAATCCTGGATATACTGGTTAAAAGGATTATATTACATTGATACACTGGTCATAGAAAAGGTTGTATCGAATCGATAATATTATTATGACTTGGGTAGCAGCGATGTATTGCTAGATGCCAATCACTGTTTATAATTTAAATACGATTTAAATTATTGCCAACGTTATAATAACCTATAGGGTCACACACAATAGAGCGTTATAGAAGAGAAATTATTTTGAACAAATAAAATATCAATGTGTTGATATTTTTACTTTGGGTTAGAATGGGTACTTGGTTTGATCCTATTATCTAGGGTTGACTTTCATTTTAGAAATACATGATTTCTTTTATAAGTCGGCTAACCCTAGTATAGAGTGATATGAAAAACCGTATACTTTTATTTTTTTCCCAAATCAAAATAATGGCGGCCGGCTAGCACTAGCTTCTCTCTTCTTTCTCAGATTCGATCAAAAGGGAAAGGACGTTCTAGTGGATATCTAGGGAGGCAAGGCGACAAGTCGAGCTCTCCAATTCGATTCAACCCAAATTCGTGCTCCAATTTTGAAGCAAGGAACCCTAGGTATGAATTCTAATATCAGTTCATTGTTTTTCGTAATAGATCCTGTTTAGGGTTTGATTATTCCGATGTGAAATCCTTTTAGAAACCCTAATTAAAACCTTCACCATCAACACCCCTCACCATTATCAGAATGAACCACTTATAATTAGTTCAGTAAGCGTGCCCGGACCCTACCTACTGTTGGGTCAAAGTTTTGATACCAGAAAGGGTTACTGACTAATATGGGTCCCAAACAACAGATGACACAAGTAATTCCCCTCCTAACCTTGTGTCCCCAGACTAACAGATCTCATATTAACTTGTTTACAAGTTCAGACATACAGAATTCAGATTTACTAGTTCACAGATTAAGTTAACAAGTTTTCAGACTAACAGATCAGATGTACAGATTTTTCAGATATGACTAACTTTGTATTGGGCCTACAAATTCATGGACGGGTTTACTACACCCATTAATCCAGTTGGTTTAACCCTATTTCCCCCAATACGTTTTAGACGTCATTCTTATCTTAGATTTGCGTTAATTAATTATTATTGCCCAGACCTCTCACATTAGGTCCCTAGCTTGTGGCCGCTGGATGGGCCGCGTGGTTCCGGGCAGACTTCTGCCACAAGCCAGACCTAACCTCGTGTCTTAAGTAGGTTATGACTAACTTATCACATTAGAACCTATTGTTTGCGGCCACTGGATGTGCCGGGCGGTTCCGGGCAGAATTACGCCGCAAACTCATTCTAACCTCGAGTTAGTCACGTTTATCTTTGCGGCCAATTAATTAATAATTTACCGTTTATGTGCACGCCCAATATATATGCCAATTCAGATTATATCAATAACAAGATGATTATATCAACACAACAGATAACAGATTTTAGCAGATAACAGATTTTCCAGATTATATGACTTAAAGGATTTAACAGATTTAGCAACTTAGCAGATTTTGGCATATAACAGGTTAGGCATTTAAACAAATAAATTTAACAGATTTAGGCATTTTCAACAGACTTAGCAAATGACAAATTTGGCAGATGAACAAATCTAGCAGACTAGGCAGTAGAGCAGAACTAGCAGATTAAGCAATATAACAGAACTAGCAGATTAGGCAATGTAACACAACTAGCAAATTAGGCAAATATAACAAATTTACTTATTTCTTAAAGTTTCATACCTTGCCTAATTATAAACCTTGCCTAAGTTCACGTGCATAAATAAGTCTTGATTCACAATATTATCATATACCCTATGTTTGTATTAAATTTACATAGCACAGATTATGGTCATGAATTTACCATATATCATATGTTCCAAATTTTTATTAAACTTGCATAGTACAGAAGATCCATATAATTTATACCAAATATAGCCATAGATTACTATGCATGTCATATATCCCAAAGGTCCTTTACTTAGGTGCTTATTTACACTAATAAATATCCTACTTTCATGTAAATCTTTATACCTAGGCCATATTCTCTTTATCCCAAATCATGTGTTCCATACAGTCTATATTTATGTTCAATTATATACCTTTTTATGTCATGTCCACAAATCATGTGTTCAATACCTTTTTATGTTATAAATATAACATGTCCAATCATATGTCTCAGATTCACGTTCTAGCTACAGTCCATGTTCTTTCCTCAAATTAGTCACCTATTGGTCATGCCCAATTTATGCATCATTCATTTTACTGTCCCAAACATTTTAGCGCATGTTAATCTCTTATGAGATTGGCTCAGGCTCGTGGTAGCCTGGCTATAGAACAGAAAGAGGAAAGAGGTACAGAATAAGATAAATCAAATCAGAACAGAACAGATATAATCTCAGATTCAGAATCACAATTCATGTCAAAATCAGAATTAACGTTTATAGCGGAAAATAACTGTACTTGCCTTGGTTGGATTAAAGAAAGAACTTTAGTTGTTGCAGAATTTTTGCAGAAGCTTTAATCTCTAATTTGAATTGAGTTGCTTAGTTTGATGTTGATTAGCTTCTAGTTTTGATTCCAGCAGAGTAGCGACACCATTTTTATTTTTATTTAGAACAGAGGCAGAGAAGAAGCAGAATAAAATTGTGTGCAGAGAAGGCTGGGTTTGGGGCTATTTAAATAGGTTTAGGCAGACGAATCTAGACAGAAAACGAGACCAGATACATCAGAACGCACCCAGGCAGAAAAGCAGATTCAGGAGGCAGGTCGACCCCCAGGTCGACACTAGGGTCGACTCTAGGGTCGACCCCCTGGGGGCAGGTCGACTCTAGGGTCGACCCTCTGGGGGCAGGTCGACTCTAGGGTCGACCCCCTGGGGGCAGGTCGACTCTAGGGTCGACTCCCCAGTCGACCTAGTCTGTGCTGTTTAATTTTTTTCTGAACTTTGGAAGGCCATAACTTGGTCATATGGACTCCGATTTACGAAATTTCGGACTCTATTTCGCATATTTTTCCGAGACGAACGCAATGGCATAGCCCGTTTCCCTTGATTCTGACTTTATATTTTAATTATACTCAGATTTGTAATTCTTAAGTTCACAGAAAATACGGGGTGTTACATTATGTTTGTGAAACATTGGAAAAATGTGATATTTTGTGAATATATGCTAGTTGTTCATAATGACAGTTTTTTGTGTGGATTCCTTTGTATATTCCCAATCACCTATGTTCAACTTGATTCATGTTGGACATCATTTTATATGCAAGTTTGGGTGTAGGTTATATGCTAGTTTCTATGTGAATTGTACACAAGTTTACATGTGAACCAAATTAAGATACTGTATGCAAGTTTAGGTAGAAATTGGATTCACATATATGCAAGTTTACACCTTTAGATTTATATCTATGACATACATAGTTTTATGCAAGTTTGTGACTATGGCCTATGCAATTTTTGGATGAAAACTATCAAGTTTTGGGTGAAAACTATATTCGTATATGTAAGTTCACACCTTTAGGCCTATGTTTAGATTCATGACAATACCAAGTTTATGCTAGATATGTTGTAATGCTTATTTGTAAGTTAGAACCAATTTGTGTGTTATGCAAATTTGCGGTGTTTTTTCTCTTTTATGTCACTAGACTAATTGCTAGTCTAATATATATATATATATATGTGTGTGTGTGTGTGTGTGTGTGTGTGTGTCATGATAAGCGAACGAACAACGTGGGACGATGGGAGTAATATTGAATATACACATATTGAGAATTGGCATATAATGGCCTTAAAAGGCATACAATTAATTTGATGCAATAATTGGTATAATTTATATACCTGAAATAAATGGCATAATTTAGGTGACAATTATGGACATAAGTATATTTGGAATTTATTTACAAATTTGAATAGGGATATTAATCCAATTTGGGGTTAAATAAAGATGTGTAATAATAAACCGCCTAAGACACGAGGTTAGACTCTTTTGTGGTGTAAGACTGCCCGGACCCGCCCGGCAAATCTAGTAGCCATAAATGTCAGTCTAATGTGAGAGGTCAAAGGCATGAATTAAATGCGTAATAGTTGTAAAGACACGAGGTTAGGCTCATTTGTGGTGTAAGACTGCCCAGACCCGCTCGACAAATCCAGCAACCACAAATTCCAGTCTAATGTGCGAGGTCTTTACAAGGTTACGATGTTAATGAATTAAGAAACACTTAATCAGATAAACATGTGGTAGGACATGGAGGGGGGGTTAAGTGGGTGCCTTGGGTGGCATGTGAAATTAAGAGGGTGCCTTGGGTGGCATGTGAAATACGATTAAATGCACTTAACCAAGATTGAAACATGTAAGAAGACATGAATAAGAATGGGATTAAGTGGGGAAAACCTTAGAGGGGACTAAGCATAGGTGGAAAGCTTGTGTCATACATGGGGGCCCTTTTCAAACCAGTAACCCATTAAGTATCTTTGTGGGCTCGACCCAAGACACGCGTACTGGGTTTGATTGTAAGAGGTCAAAACGGGTTAGCGGTGGTAACGCAAGTCCAACGGGGTCATGTGCGTGTGTGGCCCCGGGCTTGTAGGTAAGACGTTGCATCGTGTAGATATAAGCCATGCATTTTTGGTCGTGTCGGGTTGCCACTTTGGGGAGTGATACACCCCACTGTGGGGCCAGCACGGGTACCTATGAGTTAGGGAGCCGATCGAATGGGGGTAATGGGTACACCTAGTGGAGATAGGGGCAGACGACACCTATAAAGGCAGCTAGGGGTACACGAAACTACCATTATCATTAGTAAGTTTTGTAGGCGGGATCAACTTTTAGGATTTTTGGTGTGGTGCAATGTAGTAATTATCTTATAGTGATTAGGTGCGCCTTTAACGTTATCTTTGTTCATCTTATTTCCTTTGTTTGCTCTGTCATGCCCATTGGTTCACAGTCATTTCCTTATTTACCAGCTTATGCCTTATCCTAGTTACTTTAATGATTATATTGTTAAACACTCGCCAGACTTTATGTCTGACCCCCTTTGTTTCCACCTCTTTTCTTCCTTCACCCCCAGGTGCTCAGGGTGAGACTAGTTCTAGTGGAGCTTGATTTGGACAGCTTTATCTCTCTCTTTTGGAAGTTGCTTGGATTGCTGAAGTAAAGTTCAGCCTATCTTATTTATGGTTATTTTGTGTTGGGGTTATGTCTTTTATTTTAGGTACTTAGAACTTATTTGTCAAGATGGATAATAAGTGTATTTGGTTTTGTAGTTGGTTTTTGATGTGATGTAACCAAACTATTTCTCTACTGCAATAAAAATGGTTTTTTATTTTCCAAGTACTAATATATTTATCTGTCTTGTTTACTTTTCTGTTCTATACACAATAAACGCTCCACCAAAATTAAGGCATTCCCTTTGTGAGTGACCTTAATGGAGATAGGGTGTCACACGTGGTATCAGAGCTGAAGGTTACCTAAACAGATAAGATATTTTGAAAAAACTATTTTTCAAAAAACATTTTATTAAGAAATACTTCAAAAATATGTTTTAAGGAGAGTATTTATTAGAGAAAATTTTATTTTAAAAACATAACCCCCAAGAGCCATATGTCTTTCTTTCAAATTCTCTGTTTGAATCTCTTCATTTTCTTTTCAGCATGTCTGGAATTCCCGAGATACACTGGGGGATACCGATAATAGGATGGTTTAGAAGGTATCTGGAAGCTAGGGCCAATGTAGTAGGCCCAGCAAATGCTCCTCCTCCTCCTCCCCGTGTTGATACTTTCGCAAAGATATGCAAGGACTTTCAAGAAATGGGCGGAAAACCTTTTCACGGGTTGGAGACGTTTGTTGAAGCTCGAAATTGGCTAAAGGAGGTGAAAGAATTGTTTGGAATCTTTGAGGTAGAAGATGGAAGAAAGGTCCAGTTAGCTGCCTGGTTAATGAAGGATGAGGCCTCGTTTTGGTGGGAGGTCACTAATGGAGAGCGTCCAGTTGATACATGGCCGGATTTCAGGCATAGGTTTGAGGCAAAGTTTCTATCATGGGCCGAAGAGAATCTATACATGGAAAGGTTTTTGGCATTGAGGCAGGGAAATCTATCAGTGAAAGAGTACGTCAACAAGTTCAATCAGTTGGCGAGATTTGGCTTGGACTTGGTGAATACACCCGAAAAGAAGTCCTTGAGACTTGTTAAGGGTTTGAACAAGCCGCTACATGGGTTAGCTATGACCCACATTCCTATGGGGACCAACTTTGAAAGACTGGTTGACATTGCGCTTATGCATGAAGAGGAGAAAGACGCCAATGCTAATAAGGCACCTGAGAAGAAAGGGGATCAAAAGAAACCACAGCAGCAACAGCATAAAAAGAAGGGTGGTAAAGACAACAATGGCAAGGGAAAGAAAAGATGCTTTAACTGTGGGACACCAGGCCATCTGAGCAAAGACTGTAGAAAGAAGAAGAAGACTGGTTGTTTCCACTGTGGCGAGGCAGAACATCTGATTAAGGATTGCACAAAGAAAGGGCAGAGGACAGGGCCTACCTCTGGAGGGCAGATTCTGGCTCTCATGGCACCAGGGCAGGCAAAGGGGCAGGTCCAGGCTCTCATGGCCCCACCGCTGCAAGAACGAGATAGAGCGATTTCCGTTGAAAGTTTAGTTTATCTTTTTGATCATCCTGTTTGCACACTCTTTGATTCTGGTGCATCACACTCTTTTATATCTACTGTTTTAGTTGAGTCACTTCACCTAAACACCAGTATAGTAGAGGATCCCTTAGTTGTTTCAAATCCAATTGGGGGCTCAGCCTATTTGTCGATGATTTCTCTGGATTTGGAAATTTCTATACTTAGCGTTGGGTTTAGATATGATGCTTATGTTTTGGGCTACACGGGCTATGGGTTAATTTTGGGCATGGATTGGTTATCCAGTAATGGAACCGTCCTAGATTGTTAAAAGAGAGAGGTTAGGCTTATGACTCGCTTGGGCAACTCTCTCGAAATCTCTTGTAATCCCAAGAATTCTGTTATGCTAAGTTATCTAGAATCGCTTGACGCGTCTGTTGAGAATTCGCAGTCTGTTAGAGTGGTCTGTGAATACTCGGATGTCTTTGAGGAAGTAGAGGGCTTGCCTCTGAAACGGGAGATAGACTTCCGCATATATCTAGTTGATAACACAAAACCCGTTGCTTTACCCATTAGGCACATGGCTCCAAGGGAGAGAAAGGAGCTTAGCAAGCAAGTTAAGGAGCTGCTAGAAAAATGGTTTATAAGGCGGAGTATTTCTGAATGGGGTGCTCTAGTGGTGTTCTTAACTAAAGCGGACGGTTCACTTCGCCTATGCGTTGATTATAGGGAGCTAAACAAGCTGACCAATTAGAATAGGCACCCATTGCCAAGAATAGACGACTTGTTCGATCAGCTTGTAGGTGCAACATCTTTCTCCCAATTAGATCTGGCTACCGGATTTCATCAGCTAAGAGTGGCTGAAGATAGCATTGATAAGACCGCATTCAGAACCCCGTACGGTTTCTTCGAATGGCTCGTCATGCCTTTTGGCTTGACAAACCCACCTGCTTATTTCGTCGATTTGATGAATAGAGTGTTTCGGGAATTTCTCAATAAATTCATGGTGGTTTTCGTAGATGATATTCTGATTTTCTCAAAGAATGAGGAAGAGCATGCTTTGCATTTAAGGGAAGTCATGAATACTCTCCGTGTACATCAGTTAAAAGCAAAATTCTCCAAGTGCCACTTTTGGAGGGAAGAAGTAAGATTTCTTGGGCATGTAGTGTCCAAAGAAGGGTTATCTGTGGACCACGCAAAAGTAGTTGCGGTCCAGGATTGGAAGGTTCCAAAGAATGCAACCGAAGTCCGAAGTTTTATTGGACTAGCAGGCTTTTATCGCAAGTTCATTAAAAACTTTGCGAAAATCTCAGCTCCACTTACAAGGTTAACGAAGAAAAAACCCGACTTTCACTTGGGATTTGGATTGCGAAGTCGCTTTCCAACGGTTGAAGAGGGCCTTGACAAAAGCCCCAGTTTTGACATTACCAGATGGGAGAAAGATGTTTACGGTGTACACAGATGCATGCGGTACGGGACTAGGCACTGTTTTCATGCAAGAGCGGAAGGTACTAGCTTATGGTGGAAGGCAGTTGAAAGTGCATGAGAAAAACTACCCAACCCACGATCTAGAGTTAGCAGCCATTGTTTTTGCGCTTAAGTCTTGGCACCACTATCTCTTAGGTGAGAAATTTGAGTTGTATACTGACCATAAATCGTTGAAGTATCTTTTCTCGCAGAAAGACCTCAATCTAAGGCAGCAAAGATGGATGGAGTTTCTCGCCTCATACGACTTTGAGATCTCCTATACTTCTGGCAATGGTAATGTAGTAGCAGACGCCCTAAGTACAAAGAAGCTGACCTTATGTCCTATCTTTGTAGAAAGGCAAAGTTTGGAGTATGTAGCAAATTTTGATTTTAGACCCTCTATTGATTATGTGACTGGCTTGATGGCAATGCTAGAGGTGCAACCTACTTTGTTGGACTCAATAGGAACCACGCAACGTGAAGACCCTCAGCTAGTTGATGTGATAGGTAAGATGATTAGGGGAGAGACTTCTAGTCACCTTAATAGATACTCCATCGATGATAAGGGTTGGTTGAGACGGGATGGAAGACTATGCGTCCCACAAGCAAGAGATTTGGTGAAAACGGTTCTGCAAGAAGCACACCATTCCAAGATGACCATACACCCTGGTGGAGACAAGATGTATAAAGATATCAAAAGAGTTTTATTTTTGAATGGCATGAAGAGGGATATAGCTGAATTTGTTTCGAAATGCATGATATGCCAGCAAGTCAAGGCGCAGAAGAAGCCTGGCGGTTTGCTTCATCCTCTAGAAGTTCCGCAATGGAAATGGGAAAGCATCTCGATGGACTTTGTTGATGGGTTTCCTAGATCAAGAAGGGGGGAATACCGGTATTTAGGTAATAGTGGACAGGCTCACGAAAAGCGCTCATTTTATACCTGTCAAGAGTAGGAGGACCGCTTTGTCTTTAGCCTCCATTTATCTTAAGGAGATAGTTTGACTCCATGGGATACCCTCCAGCATAGTGAGTGATCGAGACCCTATCTTTACAAGCGAGTTCTGGAGGAGTTTGCAAGAGGCTGTAGGCACACAGCTGTGTTTAAGCACAGCCTATCACCCTCAAACCGATGGTAAAACGGAAAGGGTGAACAGAGTGCTGGAAGATCTTTTGAGACTGTGCATTCTTGACTTTGGAGGACCTTGGGAAGATCATCTCCCTTTGTTGGAATTTGCTTATAACAATAGCCACCAAGCCACTATAGCCATGGCACCCTTCGAAGCTTTATATGGAAGGCCATGTCGATCACCAACTTGTTGGTGGGAGTCCAAAGATAAGCTTATACTTGGGCCAGACATGATTAGAGAGACTTCAGAGAAAGTGGACTTGATACGAAGGAGAATAAAGACTTCCCAAGATAGACAGAAGTCCTACGTAGACAAGAGAAGGACCGATCTTGAGTTTGAAGTTGGGGATAAGGTGTTCCTTAAAGTATCTCCTTTGAGGAATGTCATCCGCTTTGGGTACGAAGGAAAGTTGGCACCACAATTTGTAGGACCATTTCCTATCATCAAAAGGATTGGGACGATGGCCTACAGAATAGAGCTACCTGAAAGACTGGCTGGAGTTCATAATGTTTTTCATGTCTCTCAGCTACGAAAGTGCTTACATGAGTTGGCAGAAGTTGTGGAGCCAAGCATACTAGAGGAAGTCGAAGTGGAACGAGAAGCGATTGTGAGGAGAGTTCCAACTCGTATCTTGGGGATGGAAGTTAAAAAAGCTACACAACCGTGAAGTTAAGCTTGTCAAAGTTCAATGGAGGGACGCCGAGGAAGACGCGACTTGGGAGACTGAGGCCAAAATACGTGCAGCATACCCTTTTCATTTTGAGGGTACATCTTTGATCTCTTTTTCCTTAAATTTATTCAAACTTATGTCTAACTTTTTAGTGTATCTCCTCAGTCATATTCTTTATCCTTAGGTAGAGGCCAATGGACGTAAACATGTATTTGAAACATATTATGATTGATGGATGCTAGTGGATGCAAGTGTTTGCTAGTGGCTGCTCGTGGATGCATAAACACACACATTATGCACTAGATCGGCTCAATCACTTTCATACTGCATATAAATGTGTGCTTATTTAGATTAATGGACGTATAATGGTTGTGTTATCCTGTGGATGCTGCATTCGGATGAATGGTTGTGCACGCATGTAGAAATAATATGTATCATTAGGGATCTTTTGCATACATAATGGACGCATGGCACTATCATAATTTGCATTAAGGAGGTCAACTGAATCAGTAGACCGCCTGATTTTGCATTAGATACGGACATGTACACACACTGTGCATATAAACATGAAAGCATTAGAAGTCTTTTAAGGACAATGTATGCCTGTGTTTGATGGTTGAGTAGATGGATGATTGGATGATAGGATATGTATTCTTCGTAACTTCAAGATTTTGGGGTCGAAATCCTTTAAGGAGGGGAGAGTGTAACACCCCATGTTTTCTGTTAACATAAACTAACGAATTGAGGAATAATTAATTTTAAATGTGAGAATTAAGGGATACGGGTTACGCCATTGTGTTCGTCTCGGAATTCTGGTTGAGATAGAGTTTGGGTTTGCGTGAATTGGACTTCGTATGAAGAAGTTATGGCTGTCAGAAGTTTCCAGAAATTCAAATAAATTCAAACAGCTCGAAACCGGATTCAAAATTCAAAATAGAAGTCAGAAGCGGGCTGGGCGGGAAAATTCCCGCCCAGGACCCAGGTCGACCAGGGGGTCGACCCTAGTGTCGACCTGCCACCCCCGACCAGATCTGAATTTTGACGACTTATGACTTGTTGCTGAGTCACTAGGGTTTCTGGATAGTTCTGATCTGGTATGAATGGTTGTGGTTAACTCTAGGTTCATCCGACGGCTCTAATTGAATTGAAATTCTGTATAAACACATGTAGACTCAAACCCTAAAACCTAATAAAAAATTAAAACCATGGCCGTCATGCTTTCACCCTGCAACCTAGAGTAGCCGCCACCAACTAGGAGCAAAGAAAAGCTAATCAACTCAATTCAACTCAAGTCTACAATAAAAACAACAATGAATTTGTCTACTTCAAAGGCGAGCTAAATCAATTTCAGAACACAGATCCCAGAACTTAAGACCTTCTTTGAGTTGTGAGTTCAATTTCTTTAATAAGATAATTAACAAGTTAATTGGGTTAATTTATAATTTGGGTTATATGGCTATGTTTGTGAAACATTGGAAAAATGTGATATTTTGTGAATATATGCTAGTTGTTCATAATGACAGTTTTTGTTGTGGATTCCTTTGCATATGCCCAATCACCTATGTACAACTTGATTCATGTTGGACATCATTTTATATGCAAGTTTGGGTGTAGATTATATGCTAGTTTCTATGTAAATTGTACATAAGTTTACATGTGAACCAAATAAAGTGACTATATGCAAGTTTAGGTAGAAATTGGATTCACATATATGCAAGTTTACACCTTTAGATTTAGATCTATGACATACATTGTTTTATGAAAGTTTATGACTATGACCTATGCAAGTTTTGGATGAAAACTATATTCATATATGCAAGTTTTGGGTGAAAACGATATTCATATATGCAAGTTCACACCTTTAGGCCTATGTTTAGATTCATGACAATACCAAGTTTACGCTAGATAAGTTGTAATGCTTATTTGTAAGTTAGAACCAGTTTGTGTGTTATGCAAATTTGCGGTGTTTCTTCTCTTTTATGTCATTAGACTAATTGTAGTCTAATATATATATATATATATATGTATATGTATATGTATGTATATATATGTATATATATGTATATATATGTATATATATGTATGTTATGATAAGCGAACGAACAACGTAGGGACGATGGGGGTAATATTGAATATACACATATTGAGAATTGACATGTAATGGCCTTAAAAGGCATACAATTAATTTGAGGCAATAATTGGTATAATTTATATACCTGAAATAAATGGACATAATTTAGGTGAAAATTATGGACATAAGTATATTTGGAATTTATTTACAAATTTGAACAGGGATATTAATTCAATTTGGGGTTAAATAAAGATGTGTAATAATAAACCTCCTAAGACACGAGGTTAGACTCTTTTGTGGTGTAAGACTGCCCGGCCCGCCGGGCAAATCCAGCAGCCACAAATGCCAGTCTAATGTGAAAGGTTAAAGGCATGAATTAAATGCGTAACAGCTGTAAAGACACGAGGTTAGGCTCGTTTGTGGTGTAAGACTGCCCGGACCCTCCCAGCAAATACTGCAGCCACAAATGCCAGTCTAATGTGGGAGGTCTTTACAAGGTTACGGTGTTAATGAATTAAGAAACACTTAGCCAGATAAACATATGGTGGGACATGGGGCGGTTAAGTGGGTGCCTTGGGTGGCATGTGAAATTAAGAGGGTGCCTTGGGTGGCATGTGAAATATGATTAGATGCACTTAACCAAGATTGAAACTTGTAAGAAGACATGAATAAAAATGAGGTTAAGTAGGGAAAACCTTAGAGAGGACCAAGCATAGGTGGAAAGCTTATGTCATACATGGGGGCCCTTTTCAAACCAGTAACCCATTAAGTATCTTTGTGGGCTCGACACAAGTCGAGGACGGGACACGCGTACTGGGTTTGATTGTAAGAGGTCAAAACGGGTTAGCAATGGCAACCCAATTCCAACAGGGTCATGTGCGTGTGTGGCCCCGGGCTGGTAGGTAAAACGTTGTTGCATCGTGTAGATATAAGCTGTGCATTTTTGGTGGTATCGGGTTGCCACTTTGGGGAGTTATACACCCCACTGTGGGGCCAGCACGGGTATCTACGAGTTAGGGAGCCGATCGAATGAGGGTAGTGGGTACACCTAGTGGAGATAGGGGCAAACGACACCTATGAAGGCAGCTAGGGGTACACGAAACTACCATTATCATTAGTAAGTTTTGTAGGCGGGATCAACTTTTAGGGTGTTTGGTGTGGTGCAATGTAGTGATTAGGTGCGCCTTTAACGTTATCTTTGTTCATCTTATTTCCTTTGTTTGCTCTGTCATGCCCATTGGTTCACAGTCATTTCCTTATTTACCAGCTTATGCCTTATCCTAGTTACTTTAATGATTATATTGTTAAAGTTATTGCACTCGCCAGACTTTATGTCTGACCCCCTTTGTTTCCACCTTTTTTCTTCCTCCCCCCACCCAGGTGCTCAGGGTGGGACTAGTTCTAGTGGAGCTTGATTTGGACAGCTTTATCTCTCTCTTTTGGAAGTTGCTTGGATTGCTGAAGTAAAGTTCAGCCTATCTTATTTATGGCTATTTTGTGTTGGGGTTATGTCTTTTATTTTAGGTACTCAGAACTTATTTGTCAAGATGGATAATAAGTGTATTTGGTTTTGTAGTTGGTTTTTGATGTGATGTAACCAAACTATTTCTCCGCTACAATAAAAGTGGTTTTTTATTTTTCAAGTACTAATATATTTATCTGTCTTGTTTACTTTTCTGTTCTATACACAATAAACACTCCACCAAAATTAAGGCATTCCCTTTGTGAGTGACCTTAATGGAGATAGGGTGTCACATTTCTTGCGTGTTGATAACTATAGGTGCTGAAGCAAGAAAAGAGGCCTCCAAGGATCCAATTTAATACATATTCATGTAGTTTTGAGCCTATCTTTTGTTGGAAATCCAAGATGAGCTTTCCGATCACAAATTCTAGTTTGATTCAAGTATAAAATATTGATTTTGAGTGGTTAAGTAGGAAATTCGCTGCTATAAATTGAGTTTTACAAACAGCTACAAACTTGCCCTAAGTCCATGTTTGAGACAATGTATCTTCTTCGTTTCTTAACGTAATTCTTTGATTCGTTTTTCATTTAAAAGATAAACTTTTGCATCATAGGCATGGCAATTTTAATGTCATTTGAAGGTCAATAGCTTACTTGAAATACGACTCAAAGTTGAACCCATGAGTGTTTTTTAGACCTGCGCTTTGAACAGTTGCAGACATGGTCTGAGTCCATGTTTGAGACATTGTATCTTCTTCGTTTCTTAACAAAATTCATTGATTCTTTTTGCGTTGAAAGATAAAGTTTTGTTCTATAGGCATTCAATTTTCATATCATTTTGATGTCGACAATTCACCTGAAACTCACCTGAAAAATGGACATAGGAAAGACCTCGGGCCTACGTAAAATACGCCACTCCTCTTTTAACCTATATGTTGCACCTTGGATTTGTGAACTTTGTTTAGGGATTTTGGCCTGGTTTTGAAGATAGACCCAACTAAACATCTTGAGTACTCCATTTCATAGCTGATCAAGTCTCGAATCATACGTTTTGAGTTTGTTTTGGCATAGTTTGGATGAGAGATTTTAGTGTGAATCTTAAGTGCTCCGCATCATTTTGTTCATATATTAAACTGTGTTTAATGAGAATATTTTCCTTTCTTCTACCGTGAAAAAGCTTATATTTTCCGCGAACCCATGTTGAGGTTTTAGTGAATTTTTGATGATTCATTCTATGATGTCTTCTTTTTTGATTATGAGCACACGTGCACATATTTTCTAAATATTTTTATTTAAAAGAGTTTGATAATGTATTTATTGTTTATGGAAAATGTTTTATAAAGCGATTTTGTATATAAATATATTATTACTAATGTTTCTTTAATATAAAGAAAATTTCTATGTCGATTTCTTAAAATACATTCTTAAATTTGTTTTAAACCCCAGTTTTCCTAAAATGTATTTTCCTAAATAATAGAACACAATTTTATACCCTTTAAGAGAACGAGGTTGAAAGCTAAACTGTTTGGTAAGCCATGTCATATGGAACACATAGGTTTATTATTTCGGTTAATTCCAGATTTGTTCTTTCAAAGCGATTGTGTTTGTGTTTCTTTTCCTAATGTGGAATTGACTTGCGGGATGTAAACCAATAAGTGAGAACGTGTGGAATAGAACATATGATTACCAATATTCGGTTTACTATCAAAGGATTTGTGACACATTCTATGTATAATCGACAAAATTGCCGGAAGAGGTGTCAATGACCTCGTCCTTGACAAAACTGGTCGGAGAAGGTGTAGGCAACCTTGTCATAGTGGCAAAACTGCTTAGGGAGGTGTTAGAGACCTTGTCTTTGTGACGAACCCGCTTAAGGAAGGTGTCAGCAATCTTGCCATGGCCTGCTCAGAGGAGGTATAAGCAATCTTGTTCTTGTGAAAAAACTGCTCAAGGAAGGTGTAAGCGACCTTATCCCAGCCATTATAATCTTTTCATATCCGATCTGAGTTAGTTATTGAATTCTGAGTTTTCTTTATAATTTCACCATTAAATGATTATTATTATTATAATAGATATATGGTGATTTCATTTCTATATTCTGAACTCTTAAACAAGCTCCTGTGTTTTGTAATTTCCGTGTTTTTTGGGATTTTAACTCTTAATCGAGTTCCATGAGATTTATGATTCGTATGATTTATGTGATTTATCGTATTTCTTTGATTCCTAAGTTTTACATCCTAAGCTTATGAAATTATTAATTTTAGTTATCCAAATTATAGAATTTGGGTAATCAGGGTAAATAGAAACACTGAGCCTATGTGAAGCGACCCGAACTTCCCCGATCTCCGAAGAGAAGAGAAAGAACGAATTACTTTGAGGACAAGACCAATCAGAACACAAACAGAAGCACATTTCATTGCTTATTACAACAATTCCATCAGAATACAAGAATATCACAGAGTATGAATAAATATTACACATTTGATAAGTACCAGAGATTTAAATTACATTACTGCAACGGAGAAATAATACAAAACACAACTAAAAGAAATACACGGATACAGAGCTTTCTTAGTATCGTTCCAGCTGTAAACTAGGATCCTCAGAAAATAAATCTGCAAAACCAAAACTACTAGCTGCCCATGTCAAAAATAAGGGTACCCAGAGTTTAGGTTAAAACAATAAACTCCAGGTCAGTCATGTGACTGGTGTGAGAACTAAAACAGTTATTAATCTTTATTTTTAAAGTTTGGTAAATCAATGGACCACGCCGTATAACACGGAACGGGTTTCCTCCCAAGAATACTAGTGCATAAAACAAATAGCGCAATGCTAAATAAAGAAAAATGAAGCTATTATAAGACCCAAGTCCCATCACACAATGCAACGCAAGCCGGAGGATAGGGTTTTACTTTATAATAGCCAAAGAATGCTTGATAAGTTTAAAAACAGATTATTTTGATATTACTATAAATGTATAGTGTCAAAACAATTTCAATCATAAGTATCAATCATAGGCGGCATAGCTACCATCTACTATGTCACCATACTAGGTTCTACGAATAAAACCGAATTATCACGTATTGGAAATTGGATTCCATCATGAGTCGAGGCAAGGGGCAAGCTCCTCTCCATTCGAGATACTCTAGCAAATGTCTCAGGACCACACACAGCGATCCTTGGAATCGGTTGGGCCGGTCCTCTCTTACTTTTGAGGATTGGCAATTCCTGAACACACGTTTCCCGGTCCTATTGGACCTATATAATTGCATGTACGTCGGCTCACATAGTGCCAGTTATCGACCATATATTCGAGGCGCCTCGCATTCCAACAACCATACAGGTAAAAAGTATATAAATGCCAGGGCTGGTAGGTCACTGACATCACCCATAGCTAGAAAGAAATGTCGTGTTCTCCCAACGGTCCGTATCCCGTTTTTGACTCATACCGAGGTGTGAGGCTCGCGAATTCACGCCATACACAAAGATATGCCACACAGGCCATGCTTTGATCATCAACCACAAGACTTTGCTTTTCAATAGAAGCCTTGATCATTTGCCACTTAGGCATGCCACACAGGCAATTCACTCCATGCGACCGATGTCCATCGATATACAACCTCTGAGCTCGTACGTCTCAGAGAAGGGCGTTAAGCAAGAGAATAAATTCTCCGCCGCCAAACAGATGTATATTTAATAGAGATCAACCAACACATAATAAAATCCAATGTCAGGCACACAGTCCATTTACAAGTTCGTTCTGGGTGTGAACGAAATCGGAGGCACTTTCCTCGCATATCCATCGATCTCCAAGTACGTCTGGACGATCACCAACTAATTCGCTCCTCTTGGGTGTACATCCCAATCAAGATCATCAATAATCATCCAAACGACGTGAAGACTTCTGGTCTTCAACCACCGTCTTCATCTTCGACTTATCGTTGAATCGGTTATTCAGAATGGGTATAAACCCGGCCTTTCCGAATAACCCGTGTATATAATAAACAAATGTTACACAAACACCACATACGCCTCATTCCAAATCAGAATAGTCTTTTATTCAAATTCTCACACTCTTAGGGAAAGGTTCCCATTAATTTTATCAAAGATAAATTCTTCTAAATTTATTCTTTAATCTTCCTTTGGATATCATTTCAAACCATATTATGGTTTTCCAAACTAGTCGGGATTAGCGAACCACTCCGAAGTAATTATTTATTTTATTTCCCAATCCCAACCCATTCATCCCATGGAGCAAAACTGGTAATACTCCATATCTAACACCACGGTGTTATCGGTAAATATTAATTACCATTTCATGTTCAAATCTAATCAAAGATTTAACTATCGCTTTGAAGCAAAACTGGTGACGCTCTGTAACACCCCACGTCCGTTAGTGTCACTCACAAAGGGAATGCACTAAGTTCTGTGGAGCATTTTGGGTAAAAGATGCAGATAAATTACAAGACTGACAAATTATTAAACAGTGGAAAATAGAACTTTGCTTTATTGATAATTTAGTCTGTACAAGATTCTTTTACAATATCAGAGTATCATCTGTCTTTATAAAATAAAGAAGCATGAAAATACATTTATATATTCCCCAATGTAGCAAGAGCCAGCCATAGCATCTGGAAGAGAATCCAAAGACAACTTCGTCAAATCTTCAAGCTGGGAAAGAGCAACGGTCCAGTCTAATCCTGAGTTATACTATTCCCTCCTCAACTACCTGGGGGGGGGGGGAACGGAAGAAAAGAAGACGAAAGAAAAACAGAGTCAGACATAAAGCCTGAGTAAGTTCAGTAACTTCTAGCATGTGAACATGGAAAAACAAAACGACATGAATTAACTGAATACAAGATTACACCATGACGATAAGGTCAACAAGATTAGACAAGGTAGTCACAAGATATGCTAAGATGACTGGATACGCTCTAATACTTTCGCAGCTTCACTATTTCCTTGTTATACTGGTTTCTATATCTCTGCACCACCTAACTAGTGTTCAACTAGTAACGATAACGTGATCCCAACCCCTGTAGTTTCCATTGTCTTCAGGCATACATTTATTATTTATTACCTAGATCTAATCTAGGGTTTTCTATCAAGTGCTTCTTAGATTTAACTATAGTTTTACGCTATCTGCTGAACGCTTTTCGAGTTCAGGGTTTATGCCACCTAGTCCAATTAGGGATTACGCTACCTGTCGAACAATGCCCCCAAGTCTAGGACACACTACCTAGAGTGGTATATGCTCCTAGGCTTCCCTACGCATGTATCGCGAATCGTTATCGCTTGTCTAGATGCACATGTCCTGTAATGTGCGATCCGAGTCCTGTGATAGGGAAAATCAAGGAATACAGAACTCGGTCGGGAGCTTTCGGATATCTGCCGATGCAGATGCTAAGGTCTGTTTTTATTCCAGTGGCTATGGTCCCACTTGACCCCTCCCTCAACTAATGAAAGGCACACCTTGTAAAATGAGAACTATACGCCGGCCCCCGGTGCCCCATTATCCTATGGCCATCCGCAACCATAACTAGATAGCAAGTATATGGTCTTTTGGAGTTCTCCGCCTTTCCGCTTCACGTATCTCGATTGACTCAAGATGGATGGTAGACGATGAGTTGCTATCACAGGGCTACCGTCTTCTCGCCGAATCACGCTGGTCCATCCTAGTCTTTAGGTTGCCACATATATATATATTGCAACCAAGGCATACCCTCGGTTCTTCTAACGCAGACCTTAACCTCTGTGAGCCCAGGATGATCATCTGCAGCCTCACAGAGGGATACCAAGAGTACCCTCACGTCCCCCCGAAGCCTCGGGCTTCGTAACCCAATTCGTTGGAGCCTTCTTAAAACCATATGGATGTCCGCTCCTTCGTGTTATAATAAGAATTACTACTTAGTTCTACTAACTAAGGTTTACTACTTAGTTCTACTAACTAAGGTTTACCACTTAGTTTCCAAATTCCTTGTTTTCTTAACTAAGTTTACTACTTAGTCCCTTTTCCAACTGAGGTTTACTATTTAGTTTTCTTTCTCGCCAGGTTGGGTTGGTTAAGTGTCTTTAGTCGATTGAAGCTATCTTAACCCTCTTCCCTTATCCTATTACACTGGTTAAGTGTTATCCCTTTATGCTTTTTACTTAACCCTATTCATTTATCATATTCTGATGGTTAAGCATTCAAGTTTACTTAACCCTATGGTCTAGTCCAGCTAACATATTAATTTGGCTAAGTGTATAACTTAACCCCAACCTCTAGTCTAATTAACATGTTAAATTGCCTAAGTGTATTAACTTTACTTAACCCCACCTTCTAGTCTAGTCAACATGTTAATTTGGCTAAGTATTCCCATGGACTTAATCCTCCCATTCTAGCTTTAACTGTGCTTAGTTGGTTAAGTGTTCCTTAACCTTCCCATTCTAGCTTTAATTAATAAATTAAAGCCGCAACCTCTCACATTAGACATATATTGCTGCGGTTACTGGATGTGCCGGTCGGTTCCGGGCAGGTTTACACCGCAACTCAGTCTAACCTCGGGTTAGGCATATTCATGTTTTCTAAGTTCAAAGGGTTTTTGATTAATTTCCAAATCTGGTCTTGAAAACAACCATCCCGTCCTTCGGATCAGTTAGGGATAGCCAGGGAGGGCAGGAAACTTGTATTTTCCAAACCCAAGCCTAGACACTATCCTCTCTGTCACCCTAGAACCTTCTGGTCTATGTGTTATAAAAAGGGGTGTTATCAAAATACTTTTCTTTTGTTTATAAATTGTTAACAATTTATTTCAAAAGCCCATTTCCCCTTTTTAGACAAATTTGGCCTATATTTATTTGTCAAGCCTACTAGTATACTTATATTCTAGGCCCAAGTCCTAACCCAACATGCAGTTTAAGCCATTTCCTATTTCATTGCCGAAACTAGATTAAATATCCTAGTTTATAATTTACGGCCAAAATTTAACCAAGTTACATATTTTGTGGTAAATGAACAATTTAACATTTATGACGAATTCTATAAGTAAATTACTCCTAATTTACTGATTTCATTACTACTCTTTTAATGTACATTGTCATATTTATTATTATGGCCCATTTCTCTCTTATTTATCATATTTATACTTTTTGGTATGTAAATTATACCAAGTTTAGTGTCGCTAACCATAATTTATTCTAAACATGACAATTGCTCACAATTATGAATAAATTCAAAATTGTGCTAATATACTTATTCCAAATCAACCTTAATTAACCCAATCTTGGTTTAACATCCTAATTCACAATTTATGGCAAAACTAGAATTATTTTTCTAGTTTACATTTTATGCCTAAAATTTAGCTTACTTACTAACGCTAAATTTAATATGTCAAAATCACATGTTTCCTAATCCATGTCAAATTTCCCCGTTTTCATTTTAATATGCATGTCATAATACATATTCCAAATTATGCCAATTTCCAAGTTTACAACTACGTTCATATTCATTTCCATGTTTTTCCCCAAATCGCATTCCCACCGTTCGAATAATCGTGATTCAACCTAGATTATAAATAAATCTAGATTCGTAGATAAAAAAGGGAATGAATCAAAATGACAAGAAGGAATAATTGGCATAAAAAGGTTTGGATAACAATGTAGGTTCAAGAATATGGGTAGACCTAACTAAATAGGTAAATTCCCACTGTCTTAAAACCAAAGAATGGGCAAAATAGGTTCAAGAACGTGGGTAGACCTAACTTAATAGGTAAATTCCCACTGTCTTAAAACCAAAGAAAAACCAAGGAACAGGTAGAATAAATAATTGGGTTTAGACCCAACTTCTCAATCACAAAACTAAAGCAATATTTTCCTAATCATAAATCATGGGTGTCAAAATCACAGTTGTCCTCATTATGTCATAAGTAATAGTTTATGTCCAAATCAAAGGTATAGGCCTAGTCAAGGAAATAATCCTTGTAGTCACAGTCACAGTCATAGGAAATGTCCATAGTCATATGCGATGTTCATAGTCCAAAAGGGAAAATAATTCCCATAGTCATAAGTCATTGTCATAGGCAATGTTTATATGTCCCAAAATCAAAGGCTTGTGTCATAGTCCAAAGGCATATGCTTTCAAAGGCCACAGTTCTATAGTCATAGTCACGGTTACAGTCTTATTTGTCCTCGAATCATAACAGTTCTTAATTCAGTCCAAGAGTATAAACACAGATTCGAAGAGAGAGAGAGAGAGATTTGACATATTCCTTTATTCCTTTAATTTCATGTCACAAATAAAACAAAATATTCAGATCTAGAAATAACCAACTTACAGAAAATAGATCTAGAAAAGAAGGAAAGCATGGCTATGATTCGTGCGTCGTTGCTTGAAACTTGTTTGAGCTAGCCTTTGAATACTTCACTTGAAACTTTGATTTGAATCCCTCCTTAAAAGTCTTTTAGCAGCATCTCCTCGTATTGAATCATATTTTATTTTATTTATTTAAGAAAATTTAGAGGAGGGGAAGAAGCCATGAATCTTAGCAGCATAAGGATAGAAGAGAATTGGTGCAAAGAGAATGAAGACTAGGGCTGTTTATATAGCTGCTCAAGACCTTATCGTACACGCAGCGCTGAGTCAGCATTGAACCTAGTTAAGAAAATAGTCCAGGTACGTAGATGAATCTAGCCAAACCTTATCATACACGCAGTGCTGAGTCAGCATTGGGTCCCACAAGCTATTTTGGCGTAAAAGTTTGATTTTCAAACTTTTGAATTTCTGGAATTTATTTAACTGTTTTATTCACATGAAATATTCTTATATGTATACAATTCCTCTAACGACGATTTTACGCGTATATATATACGCACAACTTTCATTTTATTTTCAAAATTCAAATGATGTTGCCATATTTCATTGACTGTAGCCTTATCTTGAATTTTATCTTTCGTATACATATATTTTTGTGTATATATATATATATATTTATATTTCTCATATGTATATATATATATTTTCTTTATTTCCTTATACGTACGTTCTTATCCTTTCAAATTTTGAATTTGTATGCGTACATATATTTGCATGTTTAGTTGGCCCTCTCTAAAACAATGATAAAAAATTATGCCGCCGCCGGGGTTCGAACCCCCGACCTCCATGCTACCAATCCAATGCCTTAACCAACTGAGCTACAGAGGCTTTTGTTAATAAGTCTTAGAACAATAATAATTATTGTTCTCTCCTTACCTCTTTTTTTTCATGTTAGTTACAATACTTAAATTAAACAACTGCAGGGATCTTTTTCTTTTAATTTTTCTTTTAAAAATTAATTATACTTTAATTTGAGAATCTTAATGTCACAGAATTACGGGGTGTTACATTCTCCCCCACTTAAAAGGATTTCGTCCCCGAAATCTTCAAGTTAGGAAGAATGTGTCCTACCATCCAATCACCCATCTACTCAACCATTCAATCACAGGCATTCATTGTCCTTAAAAGATTTCTAATGCTTTCATGTTCATATGCATAGTGTGTGTATATGTCTCTATCTAATGCAAAATCAGGCGGTCTACTGATTCAGTTGACCTCCTTAATGCAAATCATGTTAGTGCCATGCGTCCAATCATGCATGCAAACATCCCTAGTCATGTAAATACTACATGCGTGCACAGCCATTCATCCATATGCAACGTCCATATGATATCATATCAAGTTCAACTTATAAACAAATGCATATATGTAAATGCAATATGAGAGCGTTCGAACTTGATCTAGTGCCTAATACGTATGCATATGCATCCACGAGCAACCATTTGCAACCACTTGCAACCATTCAACCATAACATGTTTCAAATACATGTCTACATCCATTGGCTTCTACCTAAGGATTGCAGATACGACCTAGAGGATATACTTTGGAAAGAGAGAAACAACTACGCGTAAAGCTCCTAAACAGAGAAATCAAGAATGCACCCTTAAGGAAAAAGGGCATGTTGCTAGTATCTAGCATTCTTGAGCTTTACTCCACTGTATCTTAACCAATTTATCTTCACGATTGTGAAGTTCCTAATCTCCATTTCCAAAATAAACAGATGTCAATCACGGTACCAAGTATACGTACTAAGATGATTAGAGGTTTCCCTCTTATCCGTCATGCCATAACTATAAGAGTCGAAAGGTCACTACATGCTCTTTGGGGTGCCTACCACGACTATTCATCTCTCCCGCAAACCATCCAAACCGAACTCGACATTCCTCAAGTACAAGCCCCAAAGGCCTAAACCAATATCAGACAAGCACCCAAGGAATATCTCCTCGAATTTAGACGATCTACGTGAGATGATATAAGAAAACTCGATAGCTATTCTCAAATCCCTACTAAAAAAACAAACTGGTCGGACCACCAATTGGATTTGAGACTCTAGTGGGATCTTTCTACTATACAAGTACTATGGTGCAGAGACCCAACTATGGAAGTGGATATGAACAAATGAGAAGCGCTAGAACCTAAGGAAATAGCACGAACAGAAAACTAGACTCTTCCAACCGAACTACCTTTCTCCTAGGTGCGCTTCGTGGCGAAAGCATGTACTTGTCCTTCTGAAAATCTTGTCCTCGTTCTTGCCCTTGTCCTTAAGTATATGCCCTATCATACCCTAGTAAAAATACTTCCTCTTGTCTTAGGTTTTATAATTTCTTCCTCCTTCGTGTGCTAAGTCTACATCCATGAATTCCTCATCCTAGGGTTATGCTCCTTAGCCAAACTCCTCATCCCCTTCCGTGTGTAGTCATGTTGACAAATCTCTCGAAAACTGCCTCCATCGTCCGGAAAACCTTATAAGCTTTGAAAGAAAACTGCCCATAGATGAAACAACTACGGCTATGAATGGAAGCCGGGCACTACTTTGCCCTTCGATGAGGTTACCTCCCAGAAAGCCAGGAGCCCCAGAGACTCAAGAAAGAAGGAGACAAGAATTTAAACAGAGGAAGAGAAGATAGTGCGTATGGCTTTGGGGAATATGCCTTTAAAACAAATCTCTTCTTTTGAAAATACTTCTTTTAAAACCATTTGAAAATAATTTTTCAAATCCTTTATCTGATCTGGTAACCTTCAGCTCTGATACCACGTGTAACACCCCACGTCCGTTAGTGTCACTCACAAAGGGAATGCACTAAGTTCTGTGGAGCATTTTGGGTAAAAGATGCAGATAAATTACAAGACAGACAAATTATTAAACAGTGGAAAATAGAACTTTGCTTTATTGATAATTTAGTCTGTACAAGATTCTTTTACAATATCAGAGTATCATCTGTCTTTATAAAATAAAGAAGCATGAAAATACATTTATATATTCCCCAATGTAGCAAGAGCCAGCCATAGCATCTGGAAGAGAATCCAAAGACAACTTCGTCAAATCTTCAAGCTGGGAAAGAGCAACGGTCCAGTCTAATCCTGAGTTATACTATTCCCTCCTCAACTACCTGGGGGGGGGGGGGGAACGGAAGAAAAGAAGACGAAAGAAAAACAGAGTCAGACATAAAGCCTGAGTAAGTTCAGTAACTTCTAGCATGTGAACATGGAAAAACAAAACGACATGAATTAACTGAATACAAGATTACACCATGACGATAAGGTCAACAAGATTAGACAAGGTAGTCACAAGATATGCTAAGATGACTGGATACGCTCTAATACTTTCGCAGCTTCGCTATTTCCTTGTTATACTGGTTTCTATATCTCTGCACCACCTAACTAGTGTTCAACTAGTAACGATAACGTGATCCCAACCCCTGTAGTTTCCATTGTCTTCAGGCATACATTTATTATTTATTACCTAGATCTAATCTAGGGTTTTCTATCAAGTGCTTCTTAGATTTAACTATAGTTTTACGCTATCTGCTAAACACTTTTCGAGTTCAGGGTTTATGCCACCTAGTCCAACTGGGGATTACGCTACCTGTCGAACAATGCCCCCAAGTCTAGGACACACTACCTAGAGTGGTATATGCTCCTAGGCTTCCCCACGCATGTATCGCGAATCGTTATCGCTTGTCTAGATGCACATGTCCTGTAATGTGCGATCCGAGTCCTGTGACAGGGAAAATCAAGGAATACAGAACTCGGTCGGGAGCTTTCGGATATCTGCCGATGCAGATGCTAAGGTCTGTTTTTATTCCAGTGGCTATGGTCTCACTTGACCCCTCCCTCAACTAATGAAAGGCACACCTTGTAAAATGAGAACTATACGCCAGCCCCCGGTGCCCCACTATCCTATGGCCATCCGCAACCATAACTAGATAGCAAGTATATGGTCTTTTGGAGTTCTCCGCCTTTCCGCTTCACGTATCTCGATTGACTCAAGATGGATGGTAGACGACGAGTTGCTATCACAGGGCTACCGTCTTCTCGCCGAATCACGCTGGTCCATCCTAGTCTTTAGGTTGCCACATATATATATTGCAACCAAGGCATACCCTCGGTTCTTCTAACGCAGACCTTAACCTCTGTGAGCCCAGGATGATCATCTGCAGCCTCACAGAGGGATACCAAGAGTACCCTCACGTCCCCCCGAAGCCTCGGGCTTCGTAACCCAATTCGTTGGAGCCTTCTTAAAACCATATGGATGTCCGCTCCTTCGTGTTATACTAAGAATTACTACTTAGTTCTACTAACTAAGGTTTACCACTTAGTTTCCAAATTCCTTGTTTTCTTAACTAAGTTTACTACTTAGTCCCTTTTCCAACTGAGGTTTACTATTTAGTTTTCTTTCTCGCCAGGTTGGGTTGGTTAAGTGTCTTTAGTCGATTGAAGCTATCTTAACCCTCTTCCCTTATCCTATTACACTGGTTAAGTGTTATCCCTTTATGCTTTTTACTTAACCCTATTCATTTATCATATTCTGATGGTTAAGCATTCAAGTTTACTTAACCCTATGGTCTAGTCCAGCTAACATATTAATTTGGCTAAGTGTATAACTTAACCCCAACCTCTAGTCTAATTAACATGTTAAATTGCCTAAGTGTATTAACTTTACTTAACCCCACCTTCTAGTCTAGTCAACATGTTAATTTGGCTAAGTATTCCCATGGACTTAATCCTCCCATTCTAGCTTTAACTGTGCTAAGTTGGTTAAGTGTTCCTTAACCTTCCCATTCTAGCTTTAATTAATAAATTAAAGCCGCAACCTCTCACATTAGACATATATTGCTGCGGTTACTGGATGTGCCGGTCGGTTCCGGGCAGGTTTACACCGCAACTCAGTCTAACCTCGGGTTAGGCATATTCATGTTTTCTAAGTTCAAAGGGTTTTTGATTAATTTCCAAATCTGGTCTTGAAAACAACCATCCCGTCCTTCGGATCAGTTAGGGATAGCCAGGGAGGGCAGGAAACTTGTATTTTCCAAACCCAAGCCTAGACACTATCCTCTCTGTCACCCTAGAACCTTCTGGTCTATGTGTTATAAAAAGGGGTGTTATCAAAATACTTTTCTTTTGTTTATAAATTGTTAACAATTTATTTCAAAAGCCCATTTCCCCTTTTTAGACAAATTTGGCCTATATTTATTTGTCAAGCCTACTAGTATACTTATATTCTAGGCCCAAGTCCTAACCCAACATGCAGTTTAAGCCATTTCCTATTTCATTGCCGAAACTAGATTAAATATCCTAGTTTATAATTTACGGCCAAAATTTAACCAAGTTACATATTTTGTGGTAAATGAACAATTTAACATTTATGACGAATTCTATAAGTAAATTACTCCTAATTTACTGATTTCATTACTACTCTTTTAATGTACATTGTCATATTTATTATTATGGCCCATTTCTCTCTTATTTATCATATTTATACTTTTTGGTATGTAAATTATACCAAGTTTAGTGTCGCTAACCATAATTTATTCTAAACATGACAATTGCTCACAATTATGAATAAATTCAAAATTGTGCTAATATACTTATTCCAAATCAACCTTAATTAACCCAATCTTGGTTTAACATCCTAATTCACAATTTATGGCAAAACTAGAATTATTTTTCTAGTTTACATTTTATGCCTAAAATTTAGCTTACTTACTAACGCTAAATTTAATATGTTAAAATCACATGTTCCCTAATCCATGTCAAATTTCCCCGTTTTCATTTTAATATGCATGTCATAATACATATTCCAAATTATGCCAATTTCCAAGTTTACAACTACGTTCATATTCATTTCCATGTTTTTCCCCAAATCGCATTCCCACCGTTCGAATAATCGTGATTCAACCTAGATTATAAATAAATCTAGATTCGTAGATAAAAAAGGGAATGAATCAAAATGACAAGAAGGAATAATTGGCATAAAAAGGTTTGGATAACAATGTAGGTTCAAGAATATGGGTAGACCTAACTAAATAGGTAAATTCCCACTGTCTTAAAACCAAAGAATGGGCAAAATAGGTTCAAGAACGTGGGTAGACCTAACTTAATAGGTAAATTCCCACTGTCTTAAAACCAAAGAAAAACCAAGGAACAGGTAGAATAAATAATTGGGTTTAGACCCAACTTCTCAATCACAAAACTAAAGCAATATTTTCCTAATCATAAATCATGGGTGTCAAAATCACAGTTGTCCTCATTATGTCATAAGTAATAGTTTATGTCCAAATCAAAGGTATAGGCCTAGTCAAGGAAATAATCCTTGTAGTCACAGTCACAGTCATAGGAAATGTCCATAGTCATATGCGATGTTCATAGTCCAAAAGGGAAAATAATTCCCATAGTCATAAGTCATTGTCATAGGCAATGTTTATATGTCCCAAAATCAAAGGCTTATGTCATAGTCCAAAGGCATATGCTTTCAAAGGCCACAGTTCTATAGTCATAGTCACGGTTACAGTCTTATTTGTCCTCGAATCATAACAGTTCTTTATTCAGTCCAAGAGTATAAACACAGATTCGAAGAGAGAGAGAGAGAGAGATTTGGCATATTCCTTTATTCCTTTAATTTCATGTCACAAATAAAACAAAATATTCAGATCTAGAAATAACCAACTTACAGAAAATAGATCTAGAAAAGAAGGAAAGCATGGCTATGATTCGTGCGTCGTTGCTTGAAACTTGTTTGAGCTAGCCTTTGAATACTTCACTTGAAACTTTGATTTGAATCCCTCCTTAAAAGTCTTTTAGCAGCATCTCCTCGTATTGAATCATATTTTATTTTATTTATTTAAGAAAATTTAGAGGAGGGGAAGAAGCCATGAATCTTAGCAGCATAAGGATAGAAGAGAATTGGTGCAAAGAGAATGAAGACTAGGGCTGTTTATATAGCTGCTCAAGACCTTATCGTACACGCAGCGTTGAGTCAGCATTGAACCTAGTTAAGAAAATAGTCCAGGTACGTAGATGAATCTAGCCAAACCTTATCATACACGCAGTGCTGAGTCAGCATTGGGTCCCACAAGCTATTTTGGCGTAAAAGTTTGATTTTCAAACTTTTGAATTTCTGGAATTTATTTAACTGTTTTATTCACATGAAATATTCTTATATGTATACAATTCCTCTAACGACGATTTTACGCGTATATATATACGCACAACTTTCATTTTATTTTCAAAATTCAAATGATGTTGCCATATTTCATTGACTGTAGCCTTATCTTGAATTTTATCTTTCGTATACATATATTTTTGTATATATATATATATATATATATTTATATTTCTCATATGTATATATATATATATTTTCTTTATTTCCTTATACGTACGTTCTTATCCTTTCAAATTTTGAATTTGTATGTGTACATATATTTGCATGTTTAGTTGGCCCTCTCTAAAACAATGATAAAAAATTATGCCGCCGCCGGGGTTCGAACCCCCGACCTCCATGCTACCAATCCAATGCCTTAACCAACTGAGCTACAGAGGCTTTTGTTAATAAGTCTTAGAACAATAATAATTATTGTTCTCTCCTTACCTCTTTTTTTTCATGTTAGTTACAATACTTAAATTAAACAACTGCATGGATCTTTTTCTTTTAATTTTTCTTTTAAAAATTAATTATACTTTAATTTGAGAATCTTAATGTCACAGAATTACGGGGTGTTACATGCTCCATTCTTGATCACTTTTCAATCTAATTAAAGATTCATTAAAACTCCACTTAGTTTTAATCTTCTCAAAAATCAATATCCTGTCTTTAACTGGGTTAAAGAACCAATGTCACCTAAAACACGATTCACGATAAACCCAAAATCACATTCTACTGTTAATTGGGTTAAAGAACAGGTGTTATTCAAAACACCGCTCACGATAAACCCAAAAACCGATTTAAATTCAATTCCAATTAAATACTAATTAATTGGGCAATTTCACTAAATCTTAATTAAAAGATTTATTCTTTTTCTAAACTGGGTTCAAGAACAGTGTTATTTAAGACACCATTCACAACGAACCTAAAATCCAATTTGATATTAAATACAAGGCTCTGAATAGAAAATATATCGGCTTATATTCAATATCAAATTATGAAACCAACAAATATCGTATTGGAAATAACGATATAAATATATATTTCAAATTTCAACAACTATATCTGTATAATCATGAAATCCAACATCGAAATATTCCGAAGATAATTTCGATTCAAATCCATTTCAATTCATGTATTGGAAATTTCGATTATTTTTAAAACCACTTCAAATTCACTTTATTAATTTTAAAAATAAATGGGATTATAATTCTAGTTCAAAACTAGATCATTTCGATAAAAATATATTTTTATCCTTTCAAATGTGGAATTTTTCATCCTAGTTCTTCACAAATCATTTCTTATGATTTTACACAAATTATTGATATTTTTAATAATTTTATCAAGGCCCGTACAGTCGATTTCCATCAACGGCCATCGAACTGCACTTACAACGACCTTTTCCAAATTTGAATTGGACATAATTCCAAATCCAACCGTTAGATTTCAAATTTCTAATATTCGTTAGAAAGCTCTTTTCGATACGAACCAATTTTCGGTTTTAGGAGAATCCGACGGTCGGATCTCCCGTAATGTCCATTCGAAGTCAATGGTCGAAATTCGCGAACTGCCACAACGCGGCGCTGTCTATTCAGGCCATTATATATATATATATATATATATATATATATATATATATGTGTGTGTGTGTGTGTGTGTGTGTGTGTGTGTATATATTATATATATTTCATCGATTTCCTTTTTTAAAACGTATTTTATAAATCGTTTTAAATTTATTTTCGAAACGATTTCAACTTCATATTCAATTTCAAATCAATTTTGAATATTCCACATCATCGTTATACAAATGATAATATTTTCAAAACGTTATATTTTGAAATCACTTCCTTTTCTATAATCATTATGAAAATGAATATAATCAATATAAATATTGTTCGCATCAAAATGGCGCATCTCTAATCAACACGGCTTTATATATTTCATTAACTTCGTTATTCTATTCAACAAATGAATATTTATTCTATTCAACACATGAATCTATTTTTCTTTCAACACATGAATATTCTCAACACATGAGCATCATCAACACATGACTATTTATGTTATTTAATATATTTTATAAAATTATGATAAAGATGTAAATTTTATTGTTTAAAATATTTTACTCAACACATGAATATTTTCAACACATAAATATTTTCAACACATGAATATTTTCAACACAGGAATATTTTCAACACATGAATATTTTCAACACATGACTATTTTCAACACATGACTATTTATTCTATTCAACACATGAAGTTTCTTTTATAATATTCTTTACTTCCCAATTGGAATGAGGCCCAATCAATTACCATATAATGTTATTTATATGGATTCCATACAGCACATGTATATAATAACAACGATAAATAATCAACCATCATCCAGAGTACACCATACAACTGCATAAGCATTAAATATAAATAATTAACGCTCATACAGTTTGTCGATCAAACGATCGTCATAACACTAAACAATTAGGATTAGTGTACGTCAAATATCATCCCAACACCTGTGTGGGGTTTCAATCCACAAGCACTGAATTTTATTTGTTTTGTTGGGTGATGTGTAAAATTTATCGTCCCAATCAATATCCTTCAAATAGGTGTACATAAACAAACCATCCGGTTTGTAAATGAATATATATTTATTCACATTCACGTTTAAAATTATATTTTTAATGATAATTAATTTATTTCACACATGTATGTTTAATTATCCATTTCACATCAACATCACAAACAAATTTCACAACACATCAAACAAGCATACAAGTCGTCCATGGTCTGTGGACGACGGGTGTCGGGTGCTGCTAAGCACCGTCTACATCCTAGTATATATTTTAACTAGAAAACAAGATTTAAAGTGAGAAGTTCTCACAGAGAGCTAAACCAAATGTCGCGACCCTTCATATGTAGAAATCTTCGTCGTGCTCGTCTTTTGCCAATTTCATTGTCCGTAGCCTCTACATATATAAAAATCATATTTTTATATTGTTGCTATATATATAAAAATCACATTTTTATAATCACTCTATACGGATAAAAATCACAATTTTATACCGCTACTATATAGATAAAAATTCTATTTTTATACCGCTACTATATAGATAAAAATTCTATTTTTACATCGCTACTATATAGATAAAAATTCTACTTTTATACCGGTGTTCATATAATAAAGATCATATTTTTATCATGCTATTCTCTATATAAAAAATATATTTTTATATTGCTCTTCTTCCAATAAAGATTATATTTTTATAACGCTCCTTCCTATATAAAAATTATATTTTTATATCTACTTCTAATATAAAGATCGAATTTTTATATCATCGCTATAAAAATCACATTTTTATTCCAACATATATATAATAAAAATCAGACATTTATTTCGCTACTTGTATAAAGATCAAATTTTTACTATCTAAATAATATAAAAATCGTATTTTTATTCTTTCTATACTATAAAAATCATATTTTTAATCTCTACATTATATAAAAATTATATTCTTATTATTTCTATAATATAAAAATCATTTCTTTCTATGATGAAAAGCCTAATCTTTTCTATAAACAAATCATACATTTGTTTTAAAATAAAAATTAAATCTTTTCGGTGTTAAAAAGATAATCTTTTCTTTAGTAAAAATCTTATTCCTAAAACAAAGTTATTTCACTTAAAAATCCTATTTTTAATTGCATTAATTAAATAAAAAAACCAAATTTAAAAATAAAAATAAAGCTTGCAGCGGGTTGAGGGAGGGGAATGGCGGCGCTGGGTGGTCGTGGAGGAGGGCGGCGTGCTGGTGAGGCGAAGCTCCGGTCTGTGGTCGTCCCGGGGTGTCGGTTTGGGGTGGTTGGGTTCGGGGATTCGCGAAGAAGAAGAGGGAGAGGGGAGAGAGGAAGGGAGGGGTGGCGGATTAACGATGGCCGGCGGTGGGGGTGGCGGTCTCCTCATTCGTCGCGCCGTTTTTTTTTTCGATTTCTTTTGAGAGAACGAAAGGGGGGAGGAGGGATTATATATATATAATTATTTAATTTCAAAAAGCAACTTTTTATTTTGACCTCGAAATCGAACCCACTGACCGTCATCCGTAGCTAATTACCCCCATTTCGAACACAATGGGATAGGTATCACAGGCTGATTCGATCGTTTCGATCATTTTTCATCAAAATCAAAATATAACTCTATATATTGAATTTGAACGCACATTTCAATTTACCGGGGCCACATACGGGCTCTAAAAATTCCCAAAAAATATTTTCTAGATTCATATTGATGATACGGTCCTAACAAACCTAATTTCGTCAAATTCTGAGACCATTTGAAAATGGTCATTTTCCGGTCGATTAAAATCAACTAAAATTGGTCAAACGCGTTTTCCTTTGCCACGCTAACATATTGATTCGAAAAATTATGAATTTTGAAATCTAGCAATAACTTGACATCACGGATCCAACAAAAGTGGTTTCATCGAAAACCGAGGTCGTTTGCAAAATTTCCATTTTTAAGGGCTTAAAATTCCATAGCGACTATTCTGAATTTTCAACTGGACGTATCTTTTGATTCCCACTATGAAATTTCAATTTTTCGGATTCGTTGGAAAGATATTCTCAAATAGATTCAAATATTTTTGGTTTCACCAAAATCCGGTTTATTTTGAATCCTGTACGTTCATTTGAAATTTGAAATCGAATTTTCAAACTACCGCGCCATTTTCAATTCCTTTTATAATATAAAATAAATATTTATATTCTAACGATGATCTATATAAATATATACTTCTAATTCTATTCAAAATAAATCTCTCATTATTATTATTTAAAATAATTCATTTTAAATATTCAAAATTCACTAAAATTGTCAAAACAAAAAAATTTAAATTGGCTCAGAATTTCCGGGTTGTTACAATCTCCCCCACTTAAAACTTTTCATCCCCGAAAAGGAACGAAGCCGAAAGTTGTTTTACAAACCAACTCAACTTCCATTATTTTCATTACGGCTTAAGTTCTTAAACTTTTCAGTTTCTAAGAACTTTCCAAATTTTTTAAAAATTTGGCTAACACCCTAAATTTTCGAAAAATTTCGCCATAACCTCCCCTGCACCGGGGACAGGATATTTCAAATAGCCTCCCATGGCCCTCATCAATCCAAAAAGAAAAAGAAACAGCCAAACGGCTAGCCAATCGACTCATAAAATCATCCAAACCCAATAAATTTGTAAACATGTGCCTATTTGTCGAGCAAACAATTTTATTCTTCTGCTCTAGCCTCCTTGCTATGACCAGTTCAATAGATATACATGTATATGCATGCAGTTACAACAAATTTTTAATACAATTCACTTTTTGGTACAATTTGGCATAATGGTTCAACATTTAATTAATCAACCAATAATCGAACAACACAGTCAACAATCAATTAGTTGATTATCATTTCAAATTCATATCTTTGATACATATACAGAAAATCATATTTTTGATGCCAAATCACAACAATAAACCTATCTAGTTTTGGTTCTCACACCAGTCTAATGGAAATATATAGACATCTCACTTTCGAAATACGAAAATAATTACTGATAATGACGCGTCAATCATCAGAATCAGGTCCAAGCGACTAGAGTGTGATTCTATATCTATCCAGTATATTAAAACATCGAATATACGTTCATGACGCGTATATGCAAAATCTTAACATACTCGATTGTCCAAATTTAATACAAATAAAATATTCAAATACGTACCATTAGACATAAATTTTCAAAACAAAGTTTGTTTCCAATTTTATTTTAAAAAATATACTCTTCACACCCGTTCTACGATACTACTGATCCCATCTCTAACAAGTTATTCTTACTGGATATTGCTAGTCCAATTTCTGATGAATTCTTTCGTTCGGTTCTAATGTGTCTTGTTCTCGAGCTCTGTAAACCAAAGCTCCGATACCAAATGAAGCGACCCGAACTTCCCCAATTTCCAAAGAGAAGAGAAAGAACGAATTACTTTGAGGACAAGATCAATCAGAACACAAATAGAAGAACATTTAATTGCTTATTACAACAATTCCATTAGAATACAAGAATATCACAGATTATGAATAAATATTACACATTTGATAAATATCAGAGATTTAAATTACATTACTACAGCGGAGAAATAATACAAAACACAACTGAAAGAAATACAGGGATACAGAGCTTTCCGAGTATCGTTCCAGCTATAAACCAGAATCCTGTGAATATAAATCTGCAAAACCAAAACTACTAGCTGCCCGTGTCAAAAATAAGAGCACCCAGAGTTTAGGTTAAAACAATAAACTCCAGGTCAATCATGTGACTGGTGTGAGAACTAAAACAATTATTAATCTTTATATTTAAAGTTAGGTAAATCAAGGGACCACGCCGCATAACACGGAACGGGTTTCCTCCCAAGAATACCAGTGCATAAAACAAACAGCGCAATGCTAAATAAAGAAAAATGAAGCTATTATAAGACCTAGTTCCTATCACACAATGCAACGCAAGCCGGAGGGCAGGGTTTTACCATATAATAGCCAAAGAATGCTTGATACGTATAAAAACAGATTATTTTGATATTACTATAAATGTATAGTGTCAAAAAAATTTCAATTATAAGTATCAATCATCGGCGGCATAGCTACCATCTACTATGTCGCCATACTAGGTTCTACAAATAAAACCGAATTATCACGTATTGGAAATTGGATTCCATCATGAGTCGAGGCAAGGGGCAAGATTCTCTCCGTTCGAGACACTCTACCAAATGTCTCAGGACCACACACGACGATCCTTGGAATCAGTTGTGCCGGTCCTCTCTTACTTTTGAGGATTGACAATTCCTGAACACACGTTTCCCGGTCCTATAGGACCTATATAATGGTCTGTACGTCGGCTCACATAGTGCCAGTTATCGATCATATATTCGAGGCGCCTCGCATTCCAACAACCGCACAGGTAAAAAGTATATAAATGTCAGGGCTGGTAGGTCACTGACATCACCCATACTAGAAAGAAACGTCGTGTTCTCCCAATGGTCCGTATCCCGTTTTTGACTCATACCGAGGTGTAAGGCTCTCGAATTCATGCTATACACAAAGCTATGCCACACAGGCCGTGCTTTGATCATCAACCACAAGACTTTGCTTTTCAACAGAAGCCTTTATCATTTGCCACTTAGGCATGCCATACAAGCAATTCACTCCATGCGACAACCTCTGAGCTCGTGCGTCTCAGAGAAGGGAGTTAAGCAAGAGAATAAATTCTCCACCGTCAAACAGATGTATATTTAATAGAGATCAAGCAACACAGGATAAAATCCAATGTCAGACACACAGTCCATTTACAAGTTCGTTCTGGGTCTGAACGAAACCGGAGGCACTATCCTCACATATCCATCGATCTCCAAGTACGTCTGGACGATCACCAACTGATTCCCTCCTCTTGGGTGTACCACCTAATCAAGATCATCAATAATCATCCAAACGACGTGAAGACTTCCGGTCTTCAACCACTGTCTTCATCTTCGACTTATCGTCGAATCGGTTATTCAGGATGGGTATAAACCCGACATTTTCGAATAACCCACGTATATAATAATAAAATGTTAAACAAACACCACATACGCCTTATTCCAAATCAGAATAGTCTTTTATTCAAATTCTCACACTCTTAGGGAAAGGTTCCAATTAATTTTATCAAAGATAAATTCTTCTAAATTTGTTCTTTAATCTTCCTTTGGATATCATTTCAAACCATATTATGGTTTTCCAAACTAGTCGGGATTAGCGAACCACACCGAAGTAATTATTTATTTTATTTCCCAATCCCAAACAATTCATCCCATAGAGAAAAACTGGTAATACTCCATATCTAACACCACGGTGTTATCGGTAAATATTAATTACCATTTCACGTTCAAATCTAATCAAAGATTTAACTATCGCTTTGGAGCAAAACTGGTGATTCTCCATTCTCGATCACTTTTCAATCTAATTAAAGATTCATTAAAACTCCACTTAGTTTTAATCTTCTCAAAAATAATATCCTGTCTTTAACTGGGTTAAAGAACCAATGTCACCTAAAACACGATTCACGATAAACACAAAATCACATTCTATTGTTAATCGGGTTAAAGAACATGTGTTATTCAAAACACCGCTCACGATAAACCCAAAAATCGATTTAAATTCAATTCCAATTAAACACTAATTAATTGGACAATTTCACTAAATCTTAATTAAAAGATTTATTCTATTTCTAACTGGGTTCAAGAACAGTGTTATTTAAGACACCATTTACAATGAACCCAAAGTCCATTTGATATTAAATACAAGGCTCTGAATAGAAAATATATCAGCTTATATTCAATATCAAATTCTAAAACCAACAAATATCGTATTGGAAATAACGATATAAATATGTGTTTCAAATTTCCACAACAATATCTGTATACTCATGAAATCCAACATCGAAATATTCCGAAGATAATTTCGATTCAAATCCATTTCAGTTCACGTATTGGAAATTCCGATTATTTTTAAAACCACTTCAAATCCACTTTACTAATTTTAAAAATAAATGGGATTATAATTCTAGTTCATTTCGATAAAAATATATTTTTATCCTTTCAAATGTGGAATTTTTCATCCCAATTCTTCACAAATCATTTCTTATGATTTTACACAAATTATTGATATTTTTAATAATTTTATCAAGGCCCGTACAGTCGATTTCCATCAACGACCATCGAGCTGCACTTACAACGACCTTTTCCAAATTTGATTTGGACATAATCCCAAATCCATCTGTTAGATTTCAAATCTCTAATATTCGTTAGAAAGCTCTTTTCGATACGAACCAATTGGTTCTGGTTTTAGGAGAATCCGATGGTCGGATCTCCCGTAATGTCCATTCGAAGTCAATGGTCGAAATTCACGAACTGCCGTAACGCTGCGCGTTCTATTCAGGCCATTATATATATAATATTCGTCAATTTCCTTTTTTAAAATGTATTTTATAAATCATTTTAAATTCGTTTTCGAAACGATTTAAACTTCATATTCAATTTCGAATCAAAATTGAATATTCCACATCATCGATATACAAATGATAATATTTTCAAAACATTATATTTTGAAATCACTTCCTTTTCTATAATCATTATGAAAAAGAATATAATCGATATAAATATCGTTCGCGTCAAAATGGCGCATCTCTAATCAACACGGCTTTATATATTTCAGTAACTTCGTTATTATATTCAACAAATAAATATTTATTCTATTCAATACATGAATCTATTTTTCTTTCAACACATGAATATTCTCAACACATGAGCATCGTCAACACATGACTATTTATGTTATTTAATATATTTTATAAAATTATGATAAAGATGTAAATTTTATTGTTTAAAATATTTTACTCAACACATGAATATTTTCAACACATGAATATTTTCAACACAGGAATATTTTCAACACATGAATATTTTCAACACATGACTATTTTCAACACATGACTATTTATTCTATTCAACACATGAATTTTCTTTTGTAATATTCTTTACTTCCCAATTGGAATGAGGCCCAATCAATTACCATATAATGTTTATTATATGGATTCCATACAACACATGTATATAATAACAACGATAAATAATCAACCATCATCCAGAGTGCACCACACAACTGAACAAGCATTAAATATAAATAATTAACGCTCATACAGTCTGTCGATCAAACGATCGACATAACACTAAACAATTGGGATTAGTGTACATCAAATATCATCCCAACACCCGTGTGGGGTTTCAATCCACAAACACTGAATATTATTTGTGTTGTTGGGCGATGTGCAAAATTTATCGTCCCAATCAATATCCTTCAAATAGGTGTACATAAACAAACCGTCTGGTTTGTAAATGAATATTTATTTATTCACATTCACGTTAAAAATTATATTTTTAACAATAATTAATTTATTTCACACATGTATGTTTTATTATCCATTTCACATCAACATCACAAACAAATTTCACAACACATCAAACAAGCATACAAGTCGTCTATGGTCTGTGGAGGACGGGTGTCGGGTGCTGCTAAGCACCGTCTACATCCTAGTATATATTTTAACTAGAAAACAAGATTTAAAGTGAGAAGTTCTCACAGAGAGCTAAACCAAACGCCGCGACTCTTCATATGTAGAAATCTTCGTCATGCTCGCCTTTTGTCAATTTGATTGTCCGTAGCCACTACATATATGAAAATCATATTTTTATATTGTTGCTATGTATATAAAAATCACATTTTTATAATCACTCTATATGGATAAAAATCACATTTTTATACCGCTACTATATAGATAAAAATTCTATTTTTATATCGCTACTATATAGATAAAAATTCTATTTTTATACCGGTGTTCATATAATAAAGATCATATTTTTATCACGCTATTCTCTATATAAAAATTATATTTTTATATCGCACTTCTTCCAATAAAGATTATATTTGTATATCGCTCTTCTTCCAATAAAGATTATATTTTTATAACGCTCCTTCCTATATAAAAATTATATTTTTATATCTACTTCTAATATAAAGATCGAATTTTTATATCATCGCTATAAAAATCACATTTTTATTTTAACAGATATATAATAAAAATCATATTTTTATTTTGCTACTTATATAAAGATCAAATTTTTACTATCTATATAATATAAAAATCGTATTTTTATTCTTTCTATACTGTAAAAATCATATTTTTAATCTTTACATTATATAAAAATTATATTCTTATTATTTCTATAATATAAAAATCATTTCTTTCTATGATGAAAAGCCTAATCTTTTCTATAAACAAATCATACCTTTGTTTTAAAATAAAAATTAAATCTTTTCGGTGTTAAAAAGCTAATCTTTTCTTTAGTAAAAATCTTATTCCTAAAACAAAGTTATTTCACTTAAAAATCCCATTTTTAATTGCATTAAATAAATAAATAAACCAATTTTAAAAATAAAAATAAAGCTTACAGCGGGTTGAGGGGGGGATGGCGGCGCTGGGTGGTCATGGAGGAGGGCGGCGTGCTGGTGAGGCGAAGCTCCGGTCTGTGGTGGGCCCGGGGTGTCGGTTTTGGGGTGGTTGGGGTCGGGGATTCGCAAAGAAGAAGAGTGTAACAACCCGGAAATGTGAGCCAGTTTAAATTTTTTATTTTGGCAATTTTAGTGAATTTTGAATATTTAAAATGAATTATTTTAAATATTAACGACGAGAAATTTAATTTGAATTAGAACATATATATTTATATAGGTCGTCGTTAGAATATAAATAGTTATATATAATTATAAAAGGAATTGAAAATGACGCGGTAGTTCGATAATTCGATTTCAAACTTCAATTGAATGTACCGGGTGCAAAATAAACCGGATTTTAGTGAAACTAAAAATAATAGAATCTAATTGTGAATATCTTTCCAACGAATCCGAAAAATCGAAATTTCATAGCGGGGATCAAAAGATATGTCCAGTTGAAAATTCAGAATAGTCGCTATGGAATTTCGGCCCTTAAAAATAGTCATTTTGCAAACGACCTCGGATTTCGACGAAACCACTTTTGCTGGATCCGCGATGTCAAGTTATTGCTAGATTCTAATTTTCATAATTTTTCGATTTAATATGTGAGCGTGGCAAAGGAAAACTCGTTTGACTAGCTTTAGTTGATTTTAATCGACTGGAAAATGGTCATTTTTTCAACGGTCTCAGAATTCTATGAAACTAGTTTTATTAGGACCGTATCGTCAATACGAAGCTAGAAAATATTTTTCGGGGATTTTTAGAGTTAGTATGTGACCCCGGTAAAATGAAATGCACGTTCAAATTCAATATATAGAGTTATATATCGATTTTGACGAAAACTAATCATAATAGTCGAATCAGCTTACGATACATATCTCATTGTGTTCGGAATGGGGGTAATTAGCTATGGACGACAGGCGGTGGGCCTCGTTTAGAGGTTGAATAAAAAGTCAACCTTTTTGAAATTAAATAATTGAATAATTAAATAAATTAATAAATAAAACCCTCTTCCCTCTCTCCTCTCTCCCCTTATTTCCTCTCTGCCCCCCTTTGTTCATTCTATCGAGAAAAAAAAAGAAAAAAAACCCAGCATCGACGGAATCGCCCCCCCACTCCCATCGCCGGCGACCGCTCTCCCCACCGCTAGGGCCCCTCGACGCCGGCGCACCTCCTCACAAGCCCCCCTTCTCGATTTTGAAGACCACGAAGCCCCCCCCCCACCGCGACCCTTCCACCCTCTGAATTGCCACCGCCGCCTGGCCTAGGGCGCCGCCGCACCACCAGCGGGCCCCTGCCATCATCTCCACCCGCTTCCGACCGCACTCGGGTGCTGCAGCGAACTCTTCCCCTCCCCTCGAGCGAACGCTGTAAGTTTTTAATTTTATTTTTATTTATAAAATCAGTTTTTTTAATATATGAATTAGCATTTATAAAATATGAAAATAAAGTATATATATTTTTTGTTTTAAAAATATGATTTTTTGTTCATAAAGGTCTGAAATAAAAATACCATTTTTATTTTGATGTTAGCGAAAGAAAATATGATCTTGATTGCGTAGAGAACGATGTTAAAGTAATGATTTTTAGGATGTAAAAGAAATGATTTTTATGATGTTAAAGGGATGATTTATATGTGTGAAAAAAATATGATTTTTATATAGTAAGAAGGTTAAAGATATAATTTTTGTATAGGTAAGATAGTAAAAATATCATCTTTATAAATATAGCAAAATAAAAATCTGATTTTTATTATATATATTGAAGAAAAGATGTGATTTTTGTAGTGGTGAAATAAGAATTAAATCTTTATATTTAAAAAGGCGAAATCTTTATATTTAAATAAGCGAAATCTTTATATTTGAAAAGGCGAAATCTTTATATTTGAAAAGGCGAAATCTTTATATTTGAAAAGGCGAAATCTTTATGAAGAGAATAGCGTGATAAAAATATTATCATCTATATAGTAACGATGTAAAAATAGAATTTTTATCTATATAGTAACGATGTAAAAATAGATTTTTTATCTATATAGTAGTGGTGTAAAAATAGATTTTTTATCTATATAGTAGCGATGTAAAAATAGAATTTTTATCCATATGGAGTGATTATAAAAATATGATTTTTATATAATAGACAATACAAAAATGTGATTTTTATATATGTAGTGGCTACGGACAACGAAAGTGACAAAAGGCGAGAACATAGAAGACTTCTACATAAGAAGAGTCGAGGCGTTTGGGATAGCTTTGGTGAGAACTTCTCACTCTAAATTTCTTTTTCTAGTTATATATATATATATATATACACTAGGATGCAGACGGTGCTTAGCAGCACCCGACACCTGTCGTCCACAGACCATGGATGGCTTGTATGCTTGTTTGTTGTGTTGTGCAATTTGTTTGTGATGTTGATGTGAAATCGATAATATAGATTAATGTGTTGAAATAAATTAATTATCGTTGAAAATATAAATTTTAACGTGAATGTGAATAAATGAATATTTATAAACAAATCGGCCGATTTGTTTATATACATTGATTTGACTGATGTTGATTGGGATGATAAATTTTACACATCGCCCAACTGCACAAATAAAAATCTGTGTTTGTTGATTTGAAACCCCACACGGGTGTTGGGATGATATTTGGCGTACACTAATCCCAATTATTTAATTGTATGTCGATCGATCGGTTGACAGGCTGTGTAAGCATTAATTATTTATATTTGATGCTTATGCAGTTGTGTGGTGCACTTTGGATGATGGTTGATTGTTTATCGTTGCTATTATATACATGTGTTGTAGGGAATCCATATAATTAACGTTATATGGTAATTGATTGGGCCTCATTCCAATCGGGAAAATAATGAATATTATAAAAGAAATTTCATTTGTTGAATATAAAAATAGTCATGTGTTGACGAGGTTCATGTGTTGAAACTATTCATGCGTTGAGT
Organism: Allium sativum; assembly: GCA_030737875.1. Lineage (NCBI taxonomy): Eukaryota > Viridiplantae > Streptophyta > Magnoliopsida > Asparagales > Amaryllidaceae > Allium > Allium sativum. The sequence goes on from CM060912.1 coordinate 312,651,769, forward strand.
AAAATATTTTAATAATAAAATTTACATCTTTATCGTATTTAAAATTAGAACTACTTTACGGTTGGAGTCTAATTGAAAATCAAACGATAGATACCAAAATTTTATAAAATATTTTACATAACAAAAATAGTTGTGTGTTGACAGTACTCATGTGTTGAGATTGGTCGTGTGTTGAAAGAAATATAGATTCATGTGTTGAATAGAATAAATATTCATTTGTTGAATAGAATAACGAATTTATTGAAATATATATAAAAAATCGTGTTGATTAGAGTTGCACCATTTTGACGTGAACGAAAGTTATACCGATTATATTCATTTTTATAATGAATATAGAAAAGAAGTGATTTCAAAATATAACATTTTGAAAATATTATCATTTATATAGTAATGATATTAAACATTCAATTTTGATTTGAAATTGAAGATAGAGTTGAAATGGTTTTGAAAACGAATTTAAAACGATTTATAAAATACGTTTTAAAAAGGAAATCGATGAAATATATATATTATATTATATATATATATAATGGCCTGAATAGAACGCGCCGCGGCAGTTCGTGAATTTCGACCATTGACTTCGAATTGACATTACGGGAGATCCGACCGTCGGATTTTCCTAAAACCGGAACCGTTGGTTCGCATCGAAAAGAGCTTTCCAATGAATATTAGAAATTTGAAATCAAACGGCTGGATTTGGAATTATGTCCAGATCAAATTTGGAAAAGGTCGTTGTAAGTGTAGTTCGATGGCCGTTGATGGAAATCGACTGTACGGGCCTTAATAAAATTATTAAAAATATCAATAATTTGTGTAAAATCATAATATGTGAATTGAAAAGAACTGGGATGAAAAACTCCATATTTGAAAAGATAAAAATAGATTTTTATCGAAATGAACTAGTTTTGAACTAGAATTAAAATCAATTTATTTTTGAAATAAATAATTTGAATTGGTTTTGAAAATAACCAGAATTTCCAATATATATAAAGTGGAAGTAGATTTGAATCGAAATTGTCTTTGGAATATTTCGATGTTGGATTCCGTGATTATGCATATATTGTTATGGGAATTTGAAAGATATATTTATATCGTTATTTCCAATACGATATTTGTTGGTTTCAGAATTTGATATTGAATATAAGCCGATATACTTTCTATTCAGAGCCTTGTATTTAATATCAAATGTGATTTGGGTTTGTCGTGAATCGTGTTTTAGATGACATTGGTTCTTTAACCCAGTTAAAGACAGATTATTGATTTTTGAGAAGATTAAAACTAAGTGGAGTTTTAATGAATCTTTAATTTGATAGAAATGTGAATTGATAATTTAAATTATCAAATCTGAAAGGTGATCGAGAATGGAGTACCAACAGTTTTGCTCCAAAGCGATAGCTAAATCTTTAATTAGATTTGAACGTGAAGTGGTAATTAATTTTACCGATAACACCGTGGTGTTAGATATGGAGTATTACCAGTTTTGCTCCATGGGATGAATAGGTTGGGATTGGGAAATAAAATAAATAATTACTTCGGTGTGGTTCGCTAATCCCGACTAGTTTGGAAAACCATAATTTGGTTCGAAATGATATCCAGAGGAAGATTAAAGAATAAATTTAGAAGAATTTATCTTCGATAAAATTAATAGGAACATATTCCCTAAGAATGTGATTTGTGAATAAAAGAATATTCTGAATTGAAATGAGGCATTTGTTATGTTTGTGTAACATTTATTTATCATATATGTGGGTTATTCAAAAAGGCCGGGTTTATACCCATTCTGAATAACTGATTCGACGAGATGTCGAAGATGAAGACGGTGGTAGAAGACCGGAAGTCTTCACATCGTTTGGGTGATTACTGATGATCTTGATTGGGCTGTACACCCAAGATGAGGGAAACAGTTGGTGATCGTCCAGACGTACTTGGAGATGGATGGATATGCGAGGAAAGTGCCTCCGGTTTCGTTCAGACCCAGAATGAACTTGTAAATGGATTGTGTGTCTGACATTGGATTTTATTCTATGTTGATTGATCTCTATTAAATATACATCTGTTTGGTGGCAGAGAATTTATTCTCTTGCTTAACGCCCTTCTCTGAGACGTACAAGCTCAGAGGTTGTATATCGATGGACATCAGTCGCATGGAGTGAATTGCCAGTGTGGCACGCGTAAGTGGCAATTGATCAAGGCTTCTATTGAAAAGCAAAGTCTTGTGGTTGATGATTAAAGCACGGCCTGTGTGGCACAGCTTTGTGTATAATGTGAATTCGCGAGCCTCACACCTCGGTATGAGTCAAAAACGGGATAGTGACTGTAGGGAGAGCACGACGTTTCTTTTTAGCTAAGGTGGTGTCAGTGACCTACCAGCCCTGACATTTATATACTTTTCACCTGTGTGGTTGTTGGATACGAGGCACCTCGGATATAGGTCTGTATGGACCGGGAAACGTGTGTTCAGGAATTGCCAATCCTCAAAAGTAAGAGAGGACTGACCCTGAAGATCCAAGGATCATAGTGGGGTCCTGAGACATTTGCTATAGTGTCTCGAACGGAGAGGAGCTTGCCCCTTGCCTCGACTCATGATGGAATCCAATTTCCAATACGTGATAATTCGGTTTTATTAGTAGAACCTAGTATGGCGACATAGTGGTATAGGTCATTCATGCCGCCTATGATTGATATTTATGATTGAAATTGTTTTGATACTATACATTTATAATAGTGTCAAATAATGTGTTTTTAACGTATCAAGCATGCTTTGGCTATTATAAGGTAAAAACCCTATCCTCCGGCTTGCGTTGCATTGTGTGATGGGACCTAGGTCCTATAACAGCTTCATTTTTCTTTATTTAGCATTGCGCTGTTTGTTTTATGCACTGGTATTCCTGGGAGGAAACCCGTTCCGTGTCATACGGCGTGGTCCCTTGATTTACCAAACTTTAAATAAAGATTAATAACTGTTTTAGTTCTCACATCAGTCCCATGACTGACCTGGAGTTTATTATTTTAACCTAAACTCTGGGTGCCCCTATTTTCCACACGGGCAGCTAGTAGTTTTGGTTTTGCAGATTTATATTCACAGGTTCCTGGCTTACAGCTAGAATGATATCCGGAAAGCTCTGTATCTGTATATCTCTTTCTAGTTGTATTTTGTATTATTTCCGCTGCGATGTATTTAAATGTAATTTATTGTAATCTCTGATATTTATCGAATGTAATTTATTCAATTATACTCTGTATATTCTTGTATCTGATGGAATTGTTGTAATAACAATGAAATGTTCTTCCGTCTGCATTCTATTTTTTCTTGTTCTCGAAGTATCCGCGCTTTCCTTACCAGGGAGATTATGGGTCCTCACAAAGAGGGAGAGGGGAGAGAGGAAGGGAGGGGTAGCGGACTGACGATGGTCGGCGGTGAGGGTGGCGCGGCGCCTGGGACGGCGGTCTCCTCCTCCGTCGCGTCGTTTTTTTTCTTTTTTCCTTTTGTTTTTATTTCGATTTCTTTTGAGAGAATGAAAGGGGGAGGAGGGATTATATTAATATATATATATATATATTTATTTATTTAATTTCAGAAAGCAACTTTTTATTTCGACCTTGAAATCGAACCCACCGACTATTGTCCATAGCTAATTACCCTCATTCCGAACATAATGGGATACATATCGCAGGCTGATTCAATCGTTTCGATCAGTTTTCGTCAAAATCAAAATATAACTCTATACATTGATTTTGAATGCACATTTCAATTTACCGGGGCCACATACGGGCTCTAAAAATTCCCGAAAAATATATTCTAGCTTCGTATTGACGATACGGTCCTAACAAAACTAATTTCGTCAAATTCTGAGACTTTGTGAAAAATGGCCATTTTCCAGTCGATTAAAATCAACTGAAACTGGTCAAATGCGTTGTCCTTTGCCAAGCTCACATATTGATTCAAAAAATTATGAATTTTGAAACCTAGCAATAACTTGACATCATGGATCCAACAAAAGTGGTTTCGTCAAAAACCGAGGTCGTTTGCAAAATTTCCATTTTTAAGGGCTCAAAATTCCATAGCGACTATTCTGAATTTTCAACTGGACGTATCTTTTGATTCCCACTATGAAATTTCAATTTTTCGGATTCGTTGGAAAGATATTCTCAAATAGATTCAAATATTTTTGGTTTCGCCAAAATTCGGTTTATTTTGAATCCTGTACATTCATTTGAAATTTGAAATCGAATTTTCAAACTACCGCGCCATTTTCAATTCCTTTTATAATATAAAATAAATATTTATATTCTAACGATGATCTATATAAATATATACTTCTAATTCTATTCAAAATAAATTTCTCGTTGTTATTATTTAAAATAATTCATTTTAAATATTCAAAATTCACTAAAATTGCCAAAACAAAAAAAAATTGAATTGGCTAAGAATTTCCGGGTTGTTACACTATGTTCGAGAAATTCACGAGTAAACTAAGTATGAACTCGTGAACTTGTCATTGGAAATTTGTTGCTCCAAGTTCCTATTATTTCTTTGTAATAGAAAGGAATCATCTCTTTTATGTATTTAATTCGTTAGTGAGTATAAGATTCCTATCCTTACGAAAAGGAATTATTGTCTTAATGAAAATATAGTTCATTCATCTTATTATACTGGTATGTTTAAACTAGACCGACCCGTGCATTTATTGCTCGGGTCAGACTGAGATGCAGATTATGTCTTGTGGCCTTGCTTAGTTGTTCCACCATGGGTTTTCTTATTGACTTTTGGACTAGCTCGCGTAGTTTTTGTGTATCTATCCTAAGGACATCATTGACTTAGTTGTAGTTATTTCTTTTTGGTGGGGACATGATGTATATTTGTATATTATGGTTATGTCACCACTTTTGTACTACACTATGTATTATATTTGACGTATACGTATATCTGTAACAGTTTTTACTTTCGGTGATCTATGATTATTATATATGTTTTGTTTTTTCCTATAGCCACTGCAGTAATGTATCAGGAAAGTATTAAGTATGTCAAATCGCTTGAGGTAAGAAAAAAATCATAACATATTTTTGACATATTTGAGACTTGTTTAATGCAGGACTACGTGTGGTCGCTTCTGACTGCCCTATTCTCCATATTAGCGATGACATTACTCATTAATGCTCTTTGTTAATATGGATCTCGAGTTGGATCGTTGGTTTCTGGGCTCGAACAAACAAAAAGGTACTGTACTTATTACCGAACCTTTATAGCAGTTTTTGTATAACCTTTGCAAACAGGTTTCTACAAATTATTTGCGTTGGTTTTCTGTTACATAAGTGTAAACAGTTTTTGCAAATGATTTCTAAAATATAATTTGATACAGTTTTTGAAAACCATTTGCAAATAGTTTTTATGTTGTATTATTGAATTAGTTGTTTTGAATTTTTTTTGCAAATACTCTTCTGCAACATGTTTACAACAATGTGTGTTGCATATTTATAGGTTCTCCCTAATAGTTTTATGATAATTTGAGCAGTCTTCCAATAACCCTCAATAAAATTTTGAGAAAAAAGCTTCATGGCCATAAGTATATAGTAGAAGTTAATCGTAATTCAAATGCTCATTTGTAAACCATGATAAAAGCCTTTCCAAAATCCTATTTTGATAACGTGTGTTAATTCCCTACTTAAAGGGCATTCCTCTAAATGTTGGCACCATTGTCATGGCCTATGTGAGCGACTTCCACAACATACATTGTATATGGAGGAGGATATCAAGGCTATTTCAAAAGTTTCTCATGGGAGAAAAATTGATTTTAAAGGGATTAAATTCATTGAAAAATATGATAAACACATCACCCAAAACATTGATCGGGAGCTTAAAGGGCTTAAGATATCATAAGTTGTACCAAGGAAGTAACCGGAGCCCCAACCTAAGTCATTCTAAGAAGAACATCTTTAACGACTAAAATAGTCTAAGCACATCATCACATGAGCCACAATCTTTCACTTGAGAATTAAAAATTCAAAAAGATAGCATAGGAGAAAGCCCTGAAAATAACAATGTTAGATGAGCTTTTCTAGATAAAAAAGAGATAAAAGGATTGTGACACCCCACATCCCTAATATCACCCATATGAGGATGCCTTAAGCTATATGAAGCAAAATAGGTATAAAGTAATAAAACAGAGATCAAAATGTAAAAGATGGAATATAAAATGTGGGGGAAAACTTTTCGAACTTTATTACTAAATGAAATACAACATTACAGTTTCAAATACCACAAAGTCATAGTCATAAAGCATGTCTCGTGGAAACATAAACAATCAGAGTACAAGTACAAAACCATAAAAATCATATCCTTCATGAGTCATAACAATAATCATAGAACAAATATTTAAGACAATACACCATGTAAGAAATAGTCCAAGTCCAAGCTGAATAAAAGAATTACGGTCACTGCTGCAATCCACCACCTTAAGAACTTAGGGGGAAGGGAGAGAGACAAGGAAAAACAAAATAGGTCAGACATAAAGTCTGGCGAGCTCCAATGATTTTCAGCATAAGCATGAGATAAATAAGTATTAAGACTAATCATGAAAATACTGTAAAATATACAAGTACGAAATAATGAGATAAGGTAAGATCGAATAAGCTTCTTATTCATATCCCAGAATAAAATTTCTACACCAACTATCAAAATATCGGGATTAGGTCTTACCCTAATTACTACCCAGTAATCGGCTCCCTAACAGACGCGAACAACCTATACCAGCCATGGCAGTCAAGGATATTAGTCCCGAACCCATCAACTTTAAAAGACACAGCCCTATCTGCATGTGTTACAACATCTTATCTTCCTCCATCGGACCCATGCATGCTCATGACTCTGTCAGAATGTGTCTGTACCCACCTTTAGAATTTGAACCTCTTGCAATCATCCATCAATAAAGCGTGCCTTAGTCCCTACCTAGTGCAGGACTCGTTGGATAACAAGAGGGTACTGGTTAATATGGATTCCAAGAAAACAACAGATTGACACAAGCCACCCTTATGCTTGGCCCCCAAGTAAACAAGGATTTTAAGAGCCCCCCAAAATAATAACAGCAGACATGGACCTCTTATGCTTATTAATTAGATAGGTTTAACTTGGGAGCTTTAAGTTCATTACTAAACTTAAATATAACCCTATGTTATATTCCATGGTTGTAAATGACATTTATCAAATGTAACAAACCTTCTCCAAATCAGACAGGCACTTGCTTAGATGTTTACAGATTACAATAACATGTTTTACTTAATTTACATTTGATTCATATATCTTCCCATAACATGCTCAACTTGATATAAAATTGAGTCCAACCTATTCAGATTAACATGTTTACAATTCTTCCTTTATAATTATCCAAAATTATATAGTCAATGGTTCTCATATTCCAATATGCCCAAATCTCTTTTATTTAACATTACATACTATTCTAGTTTATCCCAATTTTTATGCAATTCAAATAGAAATGGCTTAGGCTCTCGTTGGCTTAGGCTCAGTGCAAAAAAAGGAAAAAGGAGAAATATAACCAAACTCAGATATGAATAAACTGATAAAATCGGCATAATATGAGTGTAAATAAAACAACTACAAAAAAGACCATAAGGAAGAAAGATGTACATATAAACAGGTAATTGATACTATTAAATTAAAGAACAATAACATATAAGAATAAACTTATAAACTTGTCACTTTTCAGATCCAATATATATTTATTGCCAAATTGAAAATCTAAAAATAGCATGAAACTCACAGTGATTTGTATTAGATCCAGAAAAGACCCTTGAAATAGTTGTAGAAGAATTATATTTCAATCTATGTTTTGATAGAACCCCGACATTTTCTTAAATTTTATTTCAGAACATAACTTAGAGGAGGAAGAAGATGAAGAAATGTTTGTGTAGGAAAATAGTGAAGGTTGCCCGTCTATTTATTGATATGCTAAGATAGCATAAACCATAGTACCTTAGGGTTTTAAATCAAACCATAAAATACACATCACCGTTGATTCGGCTTAAGAATAAAACCAAAAAAACAGTCCAGGTCCATCCACGTTGTCAGGTCAAAGCTGGGTCGACCCACCTACTACTTGGTTCGACACATGGGACGACCCATGTAGGGGCAGGTCGCCCTATTACTGTTGCATTTCTGAGTTAATTAATTATTTAATTGTTTTTTTTAGCATAGCCGATCGATTTTTATAGTGTTCAATAACACTCTTTTATTATGACTAATAATAAAATTATAAAATAGTATAGGTGATTGTAGTTAGTAGTCAGCTAATTCGGTTTTTAAGGTGAACCGTCCACTGCCTACGACGTTTATTGTTGGTCGTCCACACTATCTGAACAAGATTACAGCCCAGGAGCTAGTACAAACACTATACTACTATATAGCTACATATCCCCATTAACTCCATGCAGGGAGAGGAGGCATACATTTCATACTACAAAAATGTAGTTAATTACATCTAGAATACATAGAAACAATTCAAAACTGTATGAATGAAGGACTGTAGTATTCTATAATCACATGACAAGACCATACTAAGTACTAAAGCTGTTGTAGCTACACAGTGAACCAAACAGTAGTCTGCCCAAGTTCCATGAGCTCCACGCTGAAGGACAAGGAGCATTACCATGCACATTTCATACAATATGTTCTACTGACATGAGCAAAGTGAGGAGGGAAGAAGTCGAGGCATACCAAAATAAACAGCGAAGTTGAGAGCCTAAACTTTACCTGTTTCACTGAAAAATCGATGACCAACTTGTACGAACTTACCAAACCAACTCCATAACCAGTAAGGACCATACAGAAATACATGCTTGTCGAAATGAGTTCTGAAATGAAAGCATCAAATATCAGAATTTGTATAGCTAGGCAGAGGAACCCCAAAAGCACGACGACAAGATTCAGTGTAAAAGCATCTCGCATTTTGCTATTGTACAATGGAAGTAAACCCAACTATACACACTCTAGACAACATTGATACTTGCAGATAGAACGTAATTGAAAATGAGCAGTGTACCATAACTTTGCAAAATTCTGAGCAACAAAAAACCATAAAAGGTAACCACACACCACAAGAACATAAACCATAAAAATCCAAGACCGACTTCAAGTTCTATAGACAAGACGAGAACTAAGAAAACATTGAACATCAAAAGAGAAAAATGTCCCATCCCAGCCACGCAGACAAGACGCGTAAACAAATCAGCTATTAGGTTATTACTGCTCACCAGTTCACTCCACATCAGTGATAACCCTTGCATTTTCCAAGACGACCAATTGAATAACAACGTCTAGAGAAGCCATAGTTTCTTGAAATAATGCCACACAAAGTAAGGGACAAAGTCAGTAAAAGAGTCGGTAGATCTGATGGTTAGTGACGAGATGAGTAATTTTGGTGAATTTGGAGCTCAAAAAAGATTTCATGGTAAAAATTTAGATCTGAAAACGAGGAATAGGTTATTTGTAACTACCCACACGTGACGAAAACATGACGATGTGAAGAGAAGAGATTTGGGATGGGAGTGAGATGAAAGTAGAGATTTTGTGGAAGAAGAGACGCAGTGTAGAGAAGAAGGTTTGAAGAGGCCATGTTGCCATTTACAGGTTTTCCAGATAATGAAGGTTTATAGTGAATTTTATATTTGTATATTAGCACAAAACTTATAATTATTATTTAACTGTTTAATTTAGTTCAAACTTTTTTGATTATAACTTTCTCATACTTAATCCGGTTTACGAAACCAAAAGTCAATCTGAGTCAGAATTTCGTAAGGAACGCAACGTTAAAGTTTGTTTTACTCAATTCTAATTTTTTATTATTATTTAATATTCATTTTATTATCTTCTTTATGTAATTATTGTGTATTTAGAATATGGAGTGTTACATTTTCCCCTCCTTGATGGATTTCGTCTCCGAAATCTCCAAGCTAAGAAGAATGTTATTAATGTTATCAATCAAAACCTACACCCATCTACTCATTCATCAACCATTGGCAACCATTTTACTTAATTTATAATGCTTTGTATGTACATATGCAATGATGTTGTGTATATGTCCCTAATCTAATGCGAAAATTAGGCGGTCTACTGATTCAGTTGACCTCCTTAATGCAATTCATGTTTGTGTCGTGTATCCAATATGTATGCAAAAGAATCCTAATAATACATATAAATTTTATATGTGTGCAACAACTATTTACCAAAATGAAACGTCCAAGCAATGATTCATGCATTTACATCCATTGAAATTTAAATTCACACACATCCGTATGCAATATGTAAGTGCTCTTGTTTAGATGATCCCTAATCTAGTGCCTAAGGTGTATGTATATGCATCCACTGCATGCACTAGTAAACACTTGCATCCAACCATCAAACGTAACATGTCTCAAACACGTGTTTTCAAATATAGGTTTCTACCTAAGAAGTGATTCAAACGATAGGAAAAAAACAGATTCGAATTTAAAAGTTTAGAAAGGAATTAAGAACGTACTCTCAAAGAGAAAAGGGTAAGAAGCATGAATCTTGTCTTCAGGTTCCCATGTCGTATCGTCGTGATCTTCTCCCCGTTGCACCTTCACTAGCTTGATCTCCTTGTCGTGTAACTTCTTAACTTCTGATCCAAGTATACAGGTAGTAACTATCCTAACCGATGCCTCCTTCTCTATCTCTACATCCTTAAGGGTGCTTGGCTCTACTTCCTCCATGGAATCATGTAGACACTTCTTCAAGTGGGAATCATGTAGCATGTCGTGAACTCCCGCCAGTCTCTCTAGTAGTTTAATCTATAGGCCATCTGACATATCCTCTATACTATGGGGAATGGCCCTACAAACCTTGGCTCCAACTTCCCTATGGAGCCAAAGCGAACAATGTTCCTCAAAGGTGACACCTTGAAAAATATCATATCTCCTACCTCAAACTGTAAGTCAGTCCTCCACTAATCTGCATATGACTTTTGCTTGTCCTGGTCTTCTTTCATCTGTCTACGAATAAGGTCTATCTTCTCAGAAGTTTCTCTAACCATCTCAAGCCCAAGTAGAAGTCTAACCATAGACTCCCACCTAGGTGATTTGCTGGGTCGTCATAAAGTGCCTCGAAGGGAGCCATACCAATACTCGTTTAATTACTATTATTGTAGGCGAACTCAACTAAAGGGAGACGCTTCTTCCAAGTCCTTCTGAAATCTAGGATACACAGTCTCAATAAATCCTCGAGAACTCTATTGACCCTCTCAGTCTGTCCATCGATCTGAGAGTGATAGGCGGTGCTAAGTAGTATTTATATCCCTATTACCTTCTGCAAGCTCCTCCAAAACTCACTCGTAAATATGGGTCATGGTCACTAACAATACTGGAGGGAACCCCATGAAGTCAAACAATCTCTCTAAGGTATATCGATGCTAACCAAGCTTCTATCCTCTTGCTCATGACTGGGATAAAGTGAGCGCTCTTAGTCAATCTATCAACTATAACCCATATACTGGTGTTGCTTTTTCTCGATCTGAGAAAACCATCAATAAAATCCATAGAGACGCTCCCCCACTTCCAATGTGGAATATCTAAGGGATGAAGCAATCCGCCATGTTTCCTTTGTTCAGCCTTTAGTTGTTGGCTAGTCAAACATCGGGCCACAAAATCTGCAACGTCCTTCTTCATACCAGTCCAATGAAAAACTCTCTTTATATCTCAGTACGTCTTGTAACCGCTTGGATGGATAGTCATCGAGAGTGATGAGCTTCCTCAAGAACTGATCTCAACAAGTCTCCAACTATAGGAACACACAATCTCCCATATCGAGAGAGCCACCCTTTCTCGTCCATAAAACATACAACTAGGTAACTAAAGGTCTCTTATCTACTGAGTCTATCCAAGATACCCACTAACTTATCATCCTCACGCTGAGTGGATCCAAGCACTCCGAAAGAGTAGGTCGCAACTCCAACGATGCCAACAAACCGGATGTATAATCCTTATATGTTCTAAAATCAAATGTTGAGATAAATTCCAAGCTTTGTCGTTCTACGAGTAGAGGAATCAAGGTCATCCTATGCCTACTCAAGGCATTTGCAACCACATTCCCTTTGCCTGGGCTATCTCATAATCATAGGATGCAAGGAACTCTATCCAACGTAGCCATCGTGAATTAAGATCTTTCTGTAAGAACAAATATTTGTGTGACTTGTGATCTGTGTAAAGATCGATCCTCTCACCGAGTAAGTAGTGTCGCCAAGACTTGAGTGCGCACACTATTGCTACCAACTCCAAATCATGAGGGGGTAGTTCTTCTCATGAACCCTTAATTGCCTACTCCCATAGTAGACTACCATACCTTCCTGCATCAACACAACACTTAAGCCTGTGCCGGAAGCATCGTGTAAACGGTAAACATTTCGGAACCATCAGGAAGAGTCAGAACTGGAGCTGATGTAAAAGCCTTCTTTAATCTCTGGAACATGTCCTCGCAATCAGTACTCCACGCAAAAACCAGATTCTTCTTTGTTAGATGGGTGAGCGGAGCTGAGATATATGCAAAGTCCTTAATGAACTTTCTTTAGGAACCGCCAATCCTAAGAAACTCCTAACCTCTGTCTCATTTCTAGAGGCTTTCTAATCTTGACCTGCAACAACTTTAGCGGGTCCTCTACTATTCCATCCTTATAGCAACATGCCCTAGGAGCCTTACTTCCTTTCGCCAGAAATGACACTTAGAAAACATAGCCTTAAGTTGATGCGATCTGAGAGTGTGGATAACCTCTTCTAAGTGTATGACGTACTCTTCCTCGATCCTCGAGAAAACCAGAATATTATCCATGAAGACTACTACAAACTTGTGCAAGTACTCCTTAAAAACTCGACTCATCAAATCCACAAAGTACGAGAGTGCATTGGTCAACCGAAAAGGCATGAACAACCACTCAAAGAATCTGTCTGGAGTCCTGAAAGTAGTTTTGTTTATACCGTCATCCGTTGTCCTTAGCTGATTATAACCGGTGGCTAGATCTAACTATGAGAAAATCGAAGCACCCACTAACTGGTAAAATAAGTCATCTATCCTCGGGAGTGGGTGTTTTTCTTCTTGGTGAGTTTATTCAACTCCCTATAGTCCATGCATAGACGGAGAGAGCCGTCTGCCTTAGTTGCAAAGATGACTGGAGCCCCCAATTTGAAATTCTATGTCTAATGAATCCCTTCTCAAATAACTTACCTATTTGTTTGTTAATCTCCCTTCCCTCTCTAGGAGCCATGTGGCGCACTGGTAACACTACAAAAAATGGGGTCTTTACTTGCCAATTGTAAGTGTAGGTTAAACAAACATAATGGTAGGTAATATATTTTAGCTACCAATATTGAATTGGTAGAAATCGGTAGGTAAAGGTTAGTATAGAAAGAGAATTTACCTACACTTATTAATATTGGTAGGTAAAAGAATCAATGGAACTCACTATGTTATGACTCAAATGATGAGTCATCAACTGATGTGTTATCCTACATGGTTGCCGACATGGTTGATGATGTGTCATCGTACATGGATGCTGACATGGTTGTCGTAGTAGTATACACATGACATATATTAATGCCAACATTTGGCATTTAATGGTTGGTTCCTGTGTCAAACAATAATTTGTCCATGTGTCATCATTTGATTAGTGCATATGACATTTCATGTTTTAGGCCATAACATTATTTTCTATAAATAAATATTAACAAAAATTGAATACTTGCACAACATTTATTTTTAAACAAATAACAAATATTTATTCAAATAAATATTTATTATACTTTCGAATAGTACGCATATTGTTTCCTCACTATTACACAATCACTTATACATACATTTCCTCGCTACATTTCACTCTTATACATTAGATCCTAACTACATACTCATTCACTCAAATACATGTACACAATCACTCACACTCTCGCTCTAGTTTTAGTCATTGACTTTTTGCTCTAGAATTTGTCCAATCATCTATCGTACCTATCATAATAAAATAGCATAGTGAATTAGAAAAGAAACAATTTACTTTGCAAATATGAATCTGATTTAAATTTAATTCAAGCCAGCAACAAATACCAAATGTGAATACCAGGTCACTTCTTATTGCTTAAATCCTATCATTCATTTCAACTAAATACACAATGTGAATACCAAATGTGAATACCAGGTCATTTCTGAATACCAATTGTGAATTCAGAAATTCAACTAAATACAGATAAAAAGAATACCTTTTTGTTCAACGAATACAATAATACAAATAAAATTTATCTATATGCAGTATGTATGTATCTGAAAGATTTTATAAAAATGTCTACTTGAAGCTGATGAGAAGCAGGTTTCTGTCTACCAGCCTCATGCTCAACAAATACACGAGCATCTTCAGCCTTTTTGTTCTTGTTCCAGTCACATTAAACCTGTAAAATAACAAAATATTTTAAAAGCTATACATGACTTAAAACACAGAAATAGTATCATTGCCCTTTAATAATAAAAAAATGCCGACTCAAGTATACACTCACAAAAAAAAAGTCTAAAGACCACTCCCTTGATAAAAGTCGGACTAACAGCCAAGCACAACAAATCCAGAATTAAAAGTACTAAGCCCAACATCTTTTTTTAAGAAGGACATGCATGATATATATATATATATAACTGTAGCTTCAAAATGAAAAACAAACACATGCACTGATCCTGCAACTCGTTACAGCAAAAAAAATCCTACAAGCAAGGATGCATCAAAAAACAAAAAGTACTTAGTTTCCATGTCCTATAAATCAAATTCCATAGGTAGTATCTACGTTAAATGAGATTATATATCTTTTAGCTGCTGGATCTTCTGCTTTGGTTCTAGTGGTAAAATTACGAAAATTTTGTGTCCCTTCATACCTCTTTAGTATGGAATTAAACCCTTCTTTTTCCTTCTCAACATACTCAAATTTTTTCAATTAATCAGCAACAACTTCAGTTTCCATGTCCATGTTATCATTCATGCTAGACATTTCACTTTCTTATTTCGAAACCATATGCTCATTTTCTTCGTTATTTTTTTCTTTCAAAGCAATGTATTTACTTTCCTCGATACTTTCTTCTTTCTTTTGCCCGTTATTCCTTCGATTACCCACTACTTCAAGAACCTTCCTTCCTCTTTCATAACACTTGACACACTTAGCAAGCTCATTACGAGACCCAAAACTCTTCAACACGCTCTCCCTATCCATATGCTTGTTTGAATCCATTGCAAAGACGGACAACAAATAAACATACCTCCTTTGGTCATAGAACTTTTTGGCACTAAATGAATTTGTAACCCTTTTAAAACCAAAAACCCTAATCCTCTCATCCAAATTTACGTTTAACCTATCAATAAACCTTGGTGGGTCAACATAAAATCGATCAGAAACAACCTGTCCTGCTGCGCTGACTCCTTTATCAGTGCAAGCTGCTTGGGCCCACTCATAACAATTTAGGTAGCATTTGTTGCTCTCAGGTACAACTTTGGCAAGATAGAGCACTGAATCGAGATCCGATCGATTGTCTGAGCACCAGGGTTTTTCTGCATACCTCGGTAGCCATGGTCGTAGTAAGCCAGAAAGATTACTACTTTGCGGCGCTTGTAGCGAGGAGGTCTAGGCACGGTGGCCTCGGACTCGGGTAGGGTGTTGGATTTTGATTGCTTTTCGGATAGGTGCTATTTTGGATTCGGGTAAGGTCTAGTTTTCGGGTTTAGGTGGTACTTCAAATTTGAGTAAGCTATTGGATCGGAAAGATTTTGGGACTCTGGAGGTGCTTCCTATTTGGAGTTGCCAGGCACTTTAGGTTTTTTAGAAAGAGGAGATGACATTGTAGGCAGTAAATAAGGTTCTGAGGATGAAAGGAAAGCAAAACCCTTAAGTTGGAATCGTGGAGATGGACAGTTACTGAGTTTATCAAGTCTTGGCAACCGCGCTAGATCCGAGCTATGGTGGTTTAACAAACTAGAGAAATCGAGAGATAGAAGGATCCAAAAAAATAGATCTAGGGAGTTCGGGTTTGTGTGGATTACAAAAAAACGAAGCTCATGCATGGTGAAAGCGAGGTCTAAAATGGAGGAAAATGCAGATGAGAAGTGAGACGGGAGGGATGAGGAGCGGTAGAAGAAACGAGAGGTGGCAGGATTAGACCTAGTCGCCATTTCCAGGCTTTTGAGAAAACGGGTCCAGATTGATTTTTTAAAAGATGAGGGATTAACATTTTAAGAGTATTCCGAATTTGAAAAGGGAAAGACATATTCAAAGACAATGATTGAGTGTATAGTTGAGGCTACATGGATTTTGAAAAGGGCAAGACATATCCATTTTTGATTTTTCATTATTAATGCAAATTTATGCCATTTTTGCTTTTAATATCCTATTCTGTTGGTGGCCAATCAGAAGAAACTACATGGATTGAGGCCACAAAAGAGATCACATGGACTAAGATTTGTGCCATTAGATTTGATTTAAAATAAAATATTAAATTTATAGCCAGAGAGGATGGTATGGATTGCATCTCTACAATAAACTAGAGAGGATATGTTTTACTCATTTCAGATGATGACATATTAGTGTGAAATCGTGAAACATTTTAGAAAAATTTAAAGTTAAAACTTTTGTAGTCAGATGTTTAGAAAAATATGAAAATGTATGATAAGTTATTAACGAATGATTATTTAATATTAATTATTTTACAATTAAATTATTGTTTATCAATTCATTAACTGTTAATTATTTCATATTTCAAAATAATTATTAATAATTATTAATAATTAATAAAGAAATGATTTTACAGGAAAACATTGCTAAGATATGTAAACGATATCTTCAATTCAAAAAAATTGGTAGAATATACTTTTTTGACACATCATCACACAACTCAACATTATTTTTAATGAAAGTTTAACATGATATGAGAAAAACGTAGGGACTAATCATAAAAAAGCTTCCATGTGTGGATAATACATTTTAGCTACCCATAAATATTGGTAGATAATAATCCTTCAACAATCTTATAACATTGACAATATTTACCTACCAGTAAATTTTACTATTAAATATTGGTAGATAATGGTTCTCTTTACCTACCCATATTTATTGTTAGGTAAGTGTCAAATTTCTTGTAGTGTAAAGTAACAGGCTTTGCATTCTCTACCAGGTATAGACGGAAATCTATCTCTTATATGGGCGGTAATCATCTCACCTAATCGAACACGTCCCGAAAATCATTGACTACGGGTACTGATCTAAGATCGTCAACAGCAGCATCAAGGGAATCTAGGAAACTGAGAATAACTGACCCCCGTAGGTCACAAGAAATCTCGATTGTTCTACCATGGCACGTCAAAATCCTAACAATCCACCTCTCACAATCTAGAATGACATCATACATGACTAGCCAATCCATTCCTCTCATAAAGAAAAGAGCATATGCATCGCACTCAATCTTGACGCCCATAATAAAAATTCTCAAATCCCTACATATCATAGACAGGTGAGTCGTACCTCCTATGGGCTTTGACACTACAACTGGAACAGAAACTATAGAAGTATCTAGGTGCATATTATCTACCATGGAATTGGATATGAATGAATGAGAACCACCAGAATCAAACAAAGTCCTAATAGGAGAGTCAAAAGAGAAATTAAACATTCTACCGTGACTTCCCAATCTTGATCAGGTTCGCCAACCTGAGCTATCTCTAGCTTATAAACTTGTCCTCCAAATGAGCATGCTTTATGACAAGGAATTGCTTGGTGTAATGTTCAACTTAGCTATAACTGAAACATTCATTCTTACTCTTCCTACTAATGAAGTGCCCCATATTTCCACATCCATGACACTTAACCTTTGTCTTGATTTGTGCCTTATCAGGTTTTCCTCCCTTCTTTGCTTCCCCCTTCTTGGGCCACAACTTCCTCTTCTCAGTCTTAGGATTAGCCTCTTCATTCTTAACTTCTTTCTTATCCTTTTTCCCTTCTTTATGCATAAAAGCCATATCCACTAGCCTCTTAAAATTCTCTCCCATTGGGATATATGTCAACGCTAGTCCTTGGAGAGGTTGATTCAACCCTTTAGAAAATCTTAAAGCCTTCTTGTGAGGAGTGTACCAAATCAATGCCAAATCTTGCCAATTGATTAAATTTATAGGTATATTACTTCACCGTCATACTTCGCTGCTTCAGATTTAAGAACTTCTCTACTTGCATCCTTCCTCAGCTTGGGATAGAAACTTCATCTCAAATCTATTCTTAAACCCATACAAGTGGACACCACCTTCCCTTCCTGGCCTCCTACTAGTATGATGCTTCGTCTTTCGTTTGCCAGACGGCTAACTGAATCTTCCTCCTATCGTCTTGCTCCAACAAATTGAACACATTATCTGCCTCCCTAACCCAATTGCTAGCCCCACATAATTATCCATACCATGAAATGACTTGCCTTCCATCGCATGAAAATCCGTACAAAGCCTAGAGAATTTGACTACAGGATTGGGTGGAACTACTATGGCTGCAGATGAGCATGGAACATTTCTGTGCACTTCGGTAGGTGTCGTAGTCTCTACGTATCTACGGAACCATATCCGAATGGGAATGCCTTTGGGGAATTAGGAGCCCTAGACATGCTGAAAAGAGAAGAAACAAGGATTCAAAAAGGGATCGAAGGAATATTGTAAATGACTTGAGGGGATGTATTTTTCAAAAATAGGTTTTACTTGAAAATCTTTACTTTGAAAATACTTTTTCAAAAACTTTTTCTCTGATCTGGTAACCTTAGGCTATGATACAAAATGTGACACCCCACATTCATCAATGTCACCCATATAAGGATGCATTAAGTTCTATTAAGCGCAATACGTATAAAGAAATAATACAAAGGCTAAAATGTATAAGACAGAATATAAAATGCAGTAGAAAACTTTTCAAACTTTTATTACTAAACCAAGTACAACATTACAGTTTCAAATACCATAAAGTCATAGTCATAAAGCATCTGTCTTGTGGAAACATAAACCATCAGAGTACAAGTGCAAAACCATAAAAATCATATCCCTCATGAGTTATAACAATAATCATAGAACAGAAATCGAACACAAAACATCTTGTAAGAATAGTCCAAGTCCAAGCAAAATCAAAGAATTACAATCACTGTTGTAATCCCCTACCCTAAGAACCTAGGGGTAGGAAGAGAGAGAAGGGAAAAAACAATTAGACATAAAGTTTGGAGAGTTCTAGTGATTTTTAGCATAAACATGAGACAAAGAAGTATCAAAACAGATCAATAATAATACTGGACATGAAAATATGGTAAAGTATATAAGTACGAAATAACGAGATAACGTAAGGTCAAATAAGCTTCTCATTACGCTAATTGCTACCTTGTGATCGACTCCCTAACAAACGCGAATAACCTGTGCCAGCAATGGTAGTCGGGGATATCAATCCTCAATCCATCAACTTTAAAAGACATATCCCTATTCGTTTGTGCATCTTCACCCATCGGACCCATGCACGCTCATGACTCCGTGGGAATGCCCCTGTACCCATTTCTAGAATTTGAACCTCCTGCAATCATCCGTTGGGAAAGCCTGCCCAAGTTCTTACCTAGTGTGGGACTCATTTGATAACAGGAGAGTACTGATTGATATGGATTCCAAGCAAACAGTAGATTGACACAACCCACCCATAGGCTTGGCCCCCAAGTAAAGTAGGATTTTAGGAGTCCCCAAAACATAATAATAGCAGACGTGGGCCTCTTATGCTTATTAATTAGACAAGTTTAACTTAGCAGGTTTAAGTTCATTAATAAGATTAATATAACCCTATGTTATATTCCACCATTGTAAATGACATTTATCAAATGTAACAACACTTCCCTAAATCAAACAGGCACTTGCTCAAATGTTTACAGATTACAATAACATGTTTTACTTAATTTACATCTGATTCATATGTCCTCATATAACATGTTCTACTTAATATAAAATTAAGTCCAACCTATTCAGATTAACATATTTACAATTCTTTTTTATAATTATCCCAGATTATACAGTCAATGGTTCTCATATTCCAATATGCTCAAATATCCTTTTTATTGACATACATATTATTCCAATTTATACGCAATTCAAACAGAAATGGCACAGGCTCTCATTGGCCTAGGCTCAGCGCAAAATAAAAGAAAAAGGAGATATATAACCAAACTCATATATGAACAAACTGATAAAATAGGCATAATAAGACTGTAAATAAAACTGCTACAGAAAAAGAGATAAGGAAGAAAGACGTACATATAAATAGGTAATACTGAAAATGAACAAGTAATTGACAGTATTAAAAGAACAATAACATATAAAAATAAACTTGTTACTTTTCAGATCAAATATAAATTTACTTTCAAATTGAAAATCTAAAAATAATGTGAAACTCATAGTGATTTGTATTGCATCCAGAAAATGCCCTTGAAATAGATGTAGAAGAATTATCCTTTCAACCTATGTTTTGACAGCACCCTGACATTTTTCTTAATTTTATTTCAGAACATAACTTAGAGGAGGAAGAAGATAAAGAAATGTGTGTAGGAAAATAGTTTGCCTGTTTATTTATAGATATGCTAGGATAATATAAACCATAAGATCTTACGCTTTTAAATCAAACTTTTGAATACACATCACTAGTGAGTCAGCATAAGAATAAAACCAGAAAATCAGTTCAGGTTCATTCACGTTGTCAGGTCGAAGGTGGATCGACCCACCTACTACCTGCGTCGACACTAGTATCAACCTAAGGATTGACACAGGGGTTAACCCATGTAGGGCCGGGTCGCCCTGTTACCATTGCATTTCTGAGTTAATTAATTATTTAATTGTTTAATTTAGTTCAAACTTCTTTTAATTATAACTTTCTCATACTTAGTCCAATTTACGAAAACCAAAAGTCTATCTAAATCCGAATCTTAACAAACACAACAGTAAAGTCTGTTTTACTCAGTTCTGAATATTTTATTATTTAGTATTCATTTTATTATCTTCTTTATGTAATTATTGTGTATTTAAAATATGGGGTGTTACAAGGATGATGCACTCTCTTAAGCACAAGATTATCGTGTATATTTACTATATATCTGCAAGATAAGAGATAACGATATTGCCAAAGTGAGGATGGTTAATAAGAAGGCCACGGGGAAGAATATAAGATAAAATCTGGACTTAAGCCCTCTCTTTGTGTAGTTCTATGCGAGTATCATCAATTTCAGAAACTTGAGATGGTTAGAAGAGGGTATCACTAAGAATTATTCACGGCCTAGACAGAGATTTTAAAGCAAGAGCACTTCGATAGGGCAGTTGTTAATGACAAGTAGAAGTTTAACCTTTTAGAGGATGATAATGTAGAAGCGCTCTAGATTGGACACCACATCCTGCATTTTTAATTATCTTCCAGGGGTCATTATAAACTTTGTTCGAAAGAGTTGGCTGAGACTTCTGTTTCCATTCCCAAGGGTCCAAAGTAGATATTGCTATTATTTCATCTTTAGGGCCAGCAGTTACTAAGACTAATATTCCTCCTCCTAGCTCTATTGTTATTCTTGCCACCTGGGAGACCCTTTATATTTCAAATGCTTAAGCTCTTCACTAGACACTAGCTACAATCTCATTTCATCTATTAATCATTTCTGAAGTTGCTCATTTTATCTCCAAGGAGCAATGTTCTGCTCATTATTTAGAGTAAGAGGCCACTATGGACCTTCGTAAGACTCGAGGAGATAAAGACATTGTCATTATCGAAGTCGCTGAACGCTTGGCAAGGCCTTTATGGTCAGAGTTGTACCAATCACATGCAATGTTAACTAGAGAGATTAATAATGAAAAGACTAATGATATTACTTCTCCTTTACCATTTTAACTACCCATGAAATTGATCCTTTTTCCATCTCTGTTTCCATGCCTGAATGTAGGGGTGTTATGGTTATGACAACCGTCAATTTTACCACCAACCGTAACTGCAACCATTGTTAACGGTTAGCAAATTTTATAACCGTTATTGTAACCTTCTAATTGTTACCGCAATCATCACCGTAAATTTACATTGTTCTCTAAAAACAGTTCAAGTTCTAACTTTTTTTCTTAAGAATTAATTTGTTTATCTGTGAAACAAACCATCCATGTGTATGTTGTCTATAAACAAAAAATGCAAATAATTTATACATATGCTATTTCTCTAGCTTAAGTTATTAAAAAACATTTTTTTAATAAATACTACAAAAAATCATGTGTTGTTGGTATATTATACAGCAGTTATCAAAATGCACAACCGTTACCGTAGTAGATGGTAACCGCGTAAACAGTTAGTACGGTTTGGTGGTTGAATGGTTCAACCGTAACAGCCCTACCTGAACGTGCTCAGGGTAAGGCTTTCACACATCATAACTTGGACACTGACACTAAGGATTACTTTCCAAAGTACATCAAAGGAAAATGAGTAAATAGAAAGAAATACAACACATCTAATGCTCATTGTTTCTAGAATGGAAGGAAGGAAAAGAAAAGGATGAAATCCTTGCTTTTGTTTCTTTGTTCTCCTTTTTCTTTTTATTTAATCTTGAATCCTTTTATGTTGGCTGAAGGTGTAGGGCAGCGGCCCCCATCCATTTGTTGAAAAGGTTTATTAATAAAGATTTTTGCATTGACTTGTTGACGTACCAAGAAATATTTTCATCCATTATATTCATATTCATGTGCACTACAACAAAAAACGTATTTAACAATGCTAAAAAAATGATGTTAAAATACATTAACGACATTTATTATGCCGTTGTCATACCCATAGTTGCATAAATTATTCATCTTTCATAATACTCAATTAATGTTGCATATGCCATTGTAAATAATGCTTATGAAAGACTTATTGACTAAAGTAGATATCTTACGTATTTGTCACTACAACAAAAACACCATATTACAACTGTAATTTTACAACGGTGAGAAAATGACAGTTGTAATAATGGTTTTTTACAACGGTATTTTTCAAAAAGTTGTAATAACCTTATTTTCAACAACTCTTATATTTTAGCCATTGTAATAGATGTCTATTACAACTTTTCTTCTTTGACAGTTGTAATAAATGCCTATTTTAACAACTATTTTATTGCAAGTTATAATACATGTCTGTTACAATCTTAGTTTTTTTTCGTTTGTAAAATATGTCTGTTTTAAACAAAAAAAATTTGTTAGTTGTTATAGTCTATTACAAAAAAATTGTTTGTCCGTTTTAATAATTAATTAATTATTTTAATACTTACTATTTAAATAATTAATTAAAAATAATAATCACCTTTAAATAGTAATTAATTGGAAATATGAAATAATTCATATTCTTAATTAACATTCATTAATTAATAAAATAAAAAATTAATTATTATTTTATAATTAACATTAAATTATAACATAGAATTAGAAAAGTAATAATAACTAAGGAGTAATATTTAGTACTTTAGTAAAAAATAGTTTTCCAGAAATTCATATTATATTTAATATAAATTTCTACTTATAATATTTATTTCTATCAATTTTGTGCTATGAACCGAGAAAAATTAATGGTATGCGGTGGTATGCAGCAGAAAACATAAGCGGCTGAAAACTTTAAGCGGGAAGTCTGAAAATTTGGCTCAAAAAGTAACTCACGTGTTATGTTTCCACTCTCACCAGGCGACCTCCTATCTTCCTCTCTAATCAATCGTTGCCCAAATCAAAATCGATTCTGTTCCTCCCCTCAAACCAAACGAAGTTTCTCCTCAATAAACAAGAGCAGCTACTTCTGAAATATAGATTTGTTGATTTTCTCTTGCTGCCGAGATCTAGGATTCGGATGGTATTGCCATCGACGAATAGATGTGTACGCCTGAAATTGGAACAAATGTCTAAGATGCTTCTTGCAGGGTGTAGGATGCCAATTACTCACTTGTTCGCCTCAAAGCTCATCACTACTAGTTGAATTAAAGCCAGATAGGGTTCGACGGGTAGAGATCTGGTTTGGCGTCTATAGATCTGGTTTGGCAGCTGTAGATCTGAGCTTATCGCTCATCACTACTAGTTGAATTAAAGCTAATTACTCATGTGTTCATGTATTAGTCTGGTAATTGGATTCTTATCCACAAGACTCAATATTTGCATAGTTTAACCTTTCTCACAGGTACGCAATATTTGTTATTACTACCTTAAAGTTTTAGTATCACCATTTGGAGTTCTCTTTGTGTCATTTTCTATTGTTCATTGCGGTTCTTTACCATCCATTGCACCCGTGAAGACTGGTTTCATAGCCGAGAAAGCTTAGACTTTCATTTGACATACATTTAGTTGTTTTAGAATAGACTTTTGTTGCAGTTGCAAAATTTCTTCATATTTGTTGTTTACCCTGTTGCATTGTCACTCTTAAACTTTTGATTTCGATCAAGATGATTGTCTTTGTAAAATGGAATGTTTTCTAAAACCTGACAACTCACGTGTGAGAGCACTGCTAAGAGTTTGTGTAAGTTGAAGTAGCAAATAAAATAACGTAAAAGTCTATATATTGACAGTGATTTATACACATTGCATAACTTGTTCTGAACTATTTGTAGTTGAAAAGTATAGGCGCCTGTTCATGTATATCCTACTGCGTCCTTTGGAAGCTAGCCTTTTGTTGAAGTACGGAGCTTGTCCAGGCGTGAGTTACACAAGAAACCTGTTTATCTTCCGCGTCTCGCCTCAGCCTCGAGCATCGAAGCCACCGCCATATCCTCATCCCAGCAACCTAAAGTTTCGCAGCAGTCGAAGTTGCCTTTGCTCTTCTTCCTTAGCACTAATTGCTGCTGATTTAAGACCCCATATTTGTGTAGGGATTGGTAGATATAATGAAAGGTCAGTTTTGGAAAAGATTATGGCGTAAGAGCAATACCTAAAGCATAGTCCCCCAAGTAAGCATAAATATGCATCACAAAGGTTAGTAATCCTTAGCTTACTGTAATGATATAAGAATCATAAATGGGAAAAAGTTAATGGTATTTACAGTCTGATGCAATAGGTAACTCTTTAAGCAAATGTTTGATTTATAGGTCTCTGACTTTTTTTTAGCTACCCTAATATATATTTTAAGGAGTTTTCAAATATCATTTAAACTTACCTTATGCTTGGTAGATTGCCCATAACGCTACCTTTATATTGATCTTAATGTCTTGGTGGCTGGTTGCGTGCTTGATTGAGGGGCAACCAGAGATCAAACATGGCTGAGGTATATACATACAGGTAATTAGCTATTATTTTGTTTTATTTTCTAACTCGGCATTGGCTAATGCAATTTATTTTAGGTCATGGTCGCTACTGTGAGATGTGAAGAAATTTCCAATGAGAAGCTTAGTCTTTTAACCTCAGATGAGGTACTTTTAAATTGTTTTAACTGCAGTAGATTTTGTGATATATTTCATTGTGAGAAGTATAAATAATCAATAATTTGATGTTGAATTTGTGATAGAGGCGGCTTAAGTTGGAGACAACATTTCAGTCTGGTCTTGTGTCTGAGTTTGGTAAAAGACTACGTTCCATTCTTGATACTAATTTGTCTCAGTAAGTACATACTGTAAAGTTTAGCAAAGATGAAAAATAGCAAAAGGCATACTTTTTATGGAGAAAAATAAAAAAGCATCCATGAGGATGAACCATTGAAAAGTTTAGGAGAGAGAACATAGAGTAAAATGTGCTTACTGTTGCCCTGTAAAAGTAA
Source organism: Allium sativum (assembly GCA_030737875.1). Classification (NCBI taxonomy): domain Eukaryota; kingdom Viridiplantae; phylum Streptophyta; class Magnoliopsida; order Asparagales; family Amaryllidaceae; genus Allium; species Allium sativum. The sequence continues at coordinate 312,677,572 of CM060912.1, forward strand.
ATAATCCGGTAAAGGCAAATGGTTGTTTATTTCTTAACTTATTGTTGGAAAAACTCAAAGGAAAAATAAACTGCAAGCATTAATGTACCACATAATACACAATTAGATTTTTCATCCTTATTTGAATTAAATATATTTTTGTTTCGGTTTCATGAGAAATTTTGTGATTGGTATACAGGCGACCAGACAGGATGTTGAAGCATATAAAAACTTGGTGTGCGCGCAGTGTGTTTGTATATTTATATGAAAATGTGCAGTATATTTATATGGAAGTGTATATGTAATTGAGTGTACTGAGTAATCAGTCTATGGTGAAGAATGTACATGTGATTGACTATATTATGTAGTAGTGAGTTGTATAATAATGAGGTTTGAAAGTTGTACTATTTATAATATTGAAATAAAATATTTAATTGAATAAAATAAGTTTGAGTATCAAATTCTATGCAATAACATTTTATTAAATATAAATATTTATTTCTATATGAGATGTAATGTATAATCAAACAAAAAACATATTGTGATATTCAACAGTCACAACGGTGCATAACAGTTGTAATAGCTTTTACTACAACCGTGTAAAAAAGTTGTAATTGCTTTATTACAACAGTGGAAAACAGTTGTAAAATATTCATTTCACAACGGTGTTGCAACGGTGCAAAAAAGTTGTAAAAGATTTTAGTCTATTACAACTTCTTAATAGACGACGGTTGCCCCACCGTTGTAAAAGGTCTTTTACAACTGTTTTCCACCGTTGTAATAGGGTCATTTTGTTGTAGTGTGTCAAAAAGACTTTACACAATGGTTTCTAGGTATTGCAAAATATAGTCCTTGCATTGTACCGTAAACTCATTAAAACGTCTTATATAACACAATTTCAACATTGCATTTTATTTATATTCATTGTTTCCAATACATTGTAAAATATTAAGGGAAAATACAACATGTTCCAAAAATTGTGGAAAACATTATACAATATGTTTAGTATAACATTTTCTGAACATTGTTGTCCACCATTTATACAACATGTTCTGAACATTGTTGAAATCAATTACAATGTTTTAAACATTGTGTTAGTTGTTTTAATCACGTTTAACAAATCGTCAAATAAGCACGTTTGATAACATCTTTAATTATTGCAAAAAGTAACGTTTACAGCAGTCCAAGTGGTACATATTTTAATTAAAAAATTCACAAATGTTGTAAATGTAAACCGAAACATTGTCAACTATAACTATATATAAATAATATATACAACTATGAGAACATTATTCTTCAATTCATTAGCAAAGTTTGCTACAATCATTACTTGAAGTACTATTTATAAATAATTCCATGCTGTCGTTATTAGTCTTGATATTTCTTTGACACGTGAGTATCTAGGAACCATCTTCTCCAACCATCAACTTTGAGTTACTTCTCCCATTATCAAGATCCATCTTCTCCAAATGACCATGATGTACCTGTTATGCAGTACCGCCCAAAGATGTCGTTACATCGGAAGTGTCTATGGGATCCAACTCTCTTAAGGTACTCACAAGTATTGCACCTTAAAGCTTGTAGAATGTTATCTGCTTTTTATAAAACAAAGAACAAGGATCACAACCATCGGATTTTACTAGGACAGGCGAGAGATGCATTTTATGTCACTAAAGCCTCTAATTGTGTTGGGATTGGCATACATAAAAAAATCCCACCAACATTCTCTTTGAATGCAGTTCAGTGGCTATTCTCAAAAAAAGATCTTGTTCTAGTGAATTATGATATGTTACAAATGACCTTGTCCATGTTCCTCCAACTTCTTCCCGAATATAAAACAATTCATCTATTTAAAGACGATCAACCACTCTCTGTAGACATCTATTGTAACTGAAGATATAATTTCCATTCATATGGGAGAAAATAAAATCATGTGGAACTGAAACTGAAACTGAAATAAAATGTAGGGACACTATGGAACAAACACAAAAAAGTGTTGTGCAAGCATATAGAAAAACAAAAACTGAAGCAGATAGCATACATATTTATGAGAAACAGAAAAAAAATATCTATAATATTGGAATTTCAACCTTGATAAAACCTAAGGACTCCATTGTTTTGCGGATCTCTAAAACAAACTGCATTCATCAATGAAATTTTAATGTCCTTAATATAAGGGTGATCGAAGGTCTGTCTGTGTAGGTATATATATAAGTACTGTGAAAAAAAGGTAGAAGCCACACATTTACACATTAACTAAATTGAGAAACCTCTAAAGGTATAACTGTTCCAGTCAAAGGTAAGGTTAGTGCACTAAACATATCTATCTCAATATTATTGTGAATATATAGTAAAACCCAAATTTCTTATGATCACCTTAAGAAATGTTTTTTTGAGTCAAATAGGAGATTTACTTAGAAATGTAACAGTTTCTACTAAAATTATCAAACATGATTTTATCTACAAAATATAAACTAATTAACCGGAAGTCGTTAGGGGTGGCAACATTATCCCTTGTTCAAAACACATCAGTAACTTGTGGGTTAGCAATCTTGACAATTAATGTACCTACACGAATAAATCAAAATCATGATTAAAACTTTTGGATAACATACATTAAACTAGCGTGTGTGTGAATGTATACACCTTTGTGGACTGTTTAGACTGAGAGAGAGAGAGAAAAGTAGTGTTTCCATAAGCGTTAGTGCTGAAGAACATAAATTGAAATATTCTAAATTTACTACCATATTTAACTGTCCAGGCATTCTTGGGAATCTACCATCTGCAGATTTGCAAGTCAAGTGTTGCAGAGCACTTTATTCTCCACTGCACAACCAAGACATTCCTTTCCAACCTCTTTTGCATTATGGTACCGTTTGATTTTCCAACTGGCCATTTTATGTTTGCGTCTGCGTCCAACATGTCTACAATGGGACCCACACATTTGCCCCTTTGAGACGAACGATTGGAAAGATATGTTTCGCGTCGGACACCATAAAATTTTTAAAACTGCCGATTCCCTTTTCTTCAGCTATATATTCACTCCATTTCTAACCATTTCCATCACAAAATCTCTCAACAAATCCGAAAATTCAAGCTTCATTCTCCGTCAACTCGTCGATTTTTTCATGTTTCTGCCTTTATATTTCTGTTTTTTTAGCTTCTTAACTCCTATATATTTTTTTTCGTAATTTTTGATTTTTTTTTTAGAATGGCAGGAAGTCAGTCTTCATCTACCCGTTCCATTGCCGAGTGAAACAACGACATGACCAATGCATTTATCGATGTGTGTATGGAACATCTCAATTCCCGTGCACGTGAAGTTGGAGGATGGTACCAACAGATCGCACTGGCGTTCAATGAGTGCACTGGATTGGACTATAATGCTGGTCAGATGAAGAACAAGTTTGATAACATGAAAAGAGGCTAGGCTTTATGGAACAGACTACTGCTACAAATTGGTGGAGAGACGTGGGATGAGAAGACTGATACCATCGCAGGATCAGACGAGTGGTGGGGGACAGTGCCAATGGCAGCACGCAAATACAAGAGTGGGTCCTCGGCGCGATTCAAAGAGTTGACTCAATGTTTGGAGGCTGCATTCGTAATGTCAGTACGTAGATCTGGCTGATCCACCAGTTTATCTGCATGAGGCTCAGCTCTATGGCGATTTTATTCGTGGCGATACTGCGGAGATCTCGAGTCGTCACGCTCGTAGGCAGGTCAGGTCCAGTACTGTCCCTTCTCGTTTAGCTCATTCGCCCATGGACCAAGATGAGCTTATTGCTCTGTGTATGTCAGTATGCCATGATACTGATGAGCTGCAGGAGTGGGAGGTGACGGTTGTTCTGTCAGAGAATGACAGAAAGGGCCAAAACCCTATTTATTCTCTGCTTAACAAACCCACACAACTTAGGCATTGTGTTATGCATTATGTTATGAAGCTGAGGGATGGACAAATGTGATTGTGTTTGCATGTTTGAATTGTGTTGTACTTGTTTTTCTTAATTGTGTAGTAGTGGTGTTTTCTTTGGTACTGGTGTTGTAATGTGGTGTACATTCAATTCTGCACTTTCAATTCCTCAATTTCAATTCCACAATCATGTAATTTCATTTCTGCAATTTTTATTCTGCATTCTACTATTCTGTTTGACAATAAAAAACACAAACACAAATAATAACATAAACAATAAAATAATAAATACAAAAACAATTACATAATAATTTTGCCCCTTCCAATTTTCCCCTTCAATAAAAAAAGGCCTTCCCCGTTCGCAATAATTCCCCTTCAAAATAACCCTTCCGAATACCCCTTCTCGTTCAAATTCAAACGGACCCTATATCTTGTGTAGCACAAACTAGTATAATCACTTACCTGCATTTAGTCAAAAAATGCATGTCTCTATTGCCTTATGTAGTCCCTAATAACATGTCGTAGAAATAGATAACATGTGGAACCAGCGATCCACTAAGATTCACGTATCCACAACTACTTCAATAAGTGATAGTCAAACGGGGGCGTCATTCACTTTGGACTCTGATTTGACTAGATCGATCCTACCGTCACCCCCATACATCCATTTTCCGCGGTTCTACATAATGAAAATCAGGCGTTTTTTCAAGTACTCCTCAATGTATTCTTTCTTACCCTCTTTCAATTCTAAAATCCAGCCCCAGAACCCAAAAGCCGAGTTCCACTCCATCACATCCCAAAAGTTATCGAAAAAGACAACGCAATTTACGAGGAGGAGAATTCAAACACCAAGGAAAACTCCTATCAAAACTCGAGCTTGATTTCTAGACCCTCTTTTTCTTCTTTCCGACCACCAAATCAAATTCAAAACCAAGACGCAACCCCGATCCAAGACTTCAAGTTCATCTCAGATGTTGGACTGAAAGCCAAGAGTTTTTGCACAATGCAATTTTTTACGGGAAAGGCGGGGAAGCGGAAAGTTTTGTATTTCTGGGGATTGTTAAAGAAAGAAGATTCATGAGGGAGATATATGTGAATGATTAGGGAGTTTGCATGCTACTATGCTTAATGTGTGGTGGAGATAAGAAAAGGACGATATATGGGAGTTGTCAAAGGCTTGTTCTGCATGCTTTTGATAAGAAGTTTGATGTGTCAAGACATAGACCTATAACCCGTATGGCTAAAAGCAAATTACTGGAGGTACCTTGGGATCAGATATTTCCTTTTTCATATAAGAAGCTTGAGAATGAAAAGTAGGATTGCTATCAATAATGGACACTCTCAGCTTGTTTTGTTACATGAAGAATTATTAGAATTTTGGTGATGTAATATTTCCAAAATTAAATAGATTTTGGAGATATTCTTGGTATACTGGTTACCCTTTTTTATGCATGAAAGAAATGGAACGAAATATTAAAGAGATAGAGGATTTGGAGATATTTGCCATATATTTGTTGTTATATTTGGTAAAAGAAGAAATGGAAAGAATTCATATTGGGCTAGAATTGATTGACGGAGAAAAAGGGAATGTCATCAATCAATTATATGGCATGTAAATTAATGCAAACGATTCTTCCATGAATTGATTTATTTACATAAATCAATTACTTAATCCCTAAGTAATTCTTCTCCATAAAAAGAGAGCCATAAAGAATGTTAATCTCATCCCACCATCTCTTATGTTATTTTTTCATTTCTTTGCTCTACTATAAAACTCTGTAATCTCTTCAATATTAATAAAATCTCTTCCCCATTTAAGTGGACGTACACTATCTCGCGATAGTGGAACCACTATAAATATTGTATGTTCTCTCTTGTTTTCAACGTTTTTTAGTGATCTGTGATTGATAATCATTTGAACCGGTTTGTTCTATCACATTATTACAAGATCCTATTTAGGTTTTTCTGCCGAAAGGGATTGATCACCCTTTACAACTGGTATCAAAGCTAGATTCATAAAGAAGGTGTTTGATAGGATGACAGAAGGAGATGAAAATAGTACAAACAGTACTTCGGAAGCCAATCTAGTGCCTGTAGTTGTTTCATACGTCAAAGGCTCCTATGTGGCTTATGGATCACAGTTGAAAGTAGAAATTAAAACATTGAAGGAAATTTTGAAAAGTGGTAATAGATGATGAAAGCAGTTTTGAGAAGAAATCACGTCCATCGAGCAGTATTTGATGCAGAGACCTTTCCTATTGATATTTCGTCAGTAGAATTAGAAGTGATGGAAGAACGGGCCTTGACTACTCTTCAACTTGCTATGGTAAAGAATGTAATTTCTGAAATCAATCAGGAAACAACAGCTAAAGGCATTTGGAACAAGTTGGAGGACCTCTACATGAAGAAATCAATAACTAACTACCTGATCCTGTAGAATACCTTCTTTACTTATAAGTTGAAGGAAGGTTCTTCAATTAAGACACACCTGAGTGTGTTTATTGACCTATTGATGAAGATAATGTCTGTTGAGTTGAAAGTTGATGAAGAACAAAAAGCAATGGTTTTGTTGTGTTCGCTTCCAAAGAGATACATCGGTTTCATTAACAGCCTTATCTATAGTAGAGATACATTGAAATTAGATAATGTGAAGAGAGGTTTGCTCAGTGAAGAGTTGAGAGATCAGATGAAAGGCTTTACTTTTGGTGATAGCAGTGGAGGAATTAGTAGTAGTTCAACTTTATTTGTTAAGAAAGGTAAAGCAGAGAAGAAAGTGAAGAATTACGTAGGAAGTTCCCATTCTAGGAAGCCTCAAAGGCAGAGTAAATGTAAAGATGGGAGGTGCCATAATTATAAGAAAACGGGCCACCAGAGAAGAGACGTTCCAAATTTAGAGAAGAAGATTGATGGTTCTTCATCTATTACTGTAACGACCCGCATTTTTCGGCGATATAATTAATTTATTTAATTATTTAAATAATGTTTTGGTCATTTAAAATGACCAGAATCAAATAATATTGAATATTTAATTAAAATAAATAATATAATAATATATTTAATTTCTAAAATAGTCAGAAATAGTGGAATCACGAAATGGTGTGAATTGGATCATCGGTGATATTTAATTCAGTTCAGAATTGAATTAGAATAACGAATATATTATTTTAATGACAGTTTGAACGTATAATTATAATATAATTAAAATTGAGCTCGAAATGGCGCGGTAGTTCGCTATTTGGCAATTTGAACTTCAACTGAATGTATAGAGCCCATTTTAAATCAGATTTCGGTGAAACAAGAAACGTTAGGAGCTGGTGAAGTATATTTTTCTAGTGGAAGAGAAAATTTGAGATTTCGTCATATAGATTTTTAGTTATGTCCAAATCAAATTTTAGAAAAGTCGCTATGGAATTCCTTTATAATTTATATCGATTTATTTATAATTTAAACTGGTTTTTTAAATATAAATCGAATATCGATGTAACACTGGATTTGAAATATCGAGTTATAAATCCCGGTGTAGCTGTATGATATTCTGCTGTGAATATATACGATAATATTTATTTTTAAATATTAAATTTAAATGCTTTTAAATTTATTTATATATTTAAAAGGGCTATTTAGAGCTTTAAAAATAGCCAGTTTTTCAAATGACCTCAGAATTCGACGAAACTAATTTTGTTGGATCCGCAATGTCAAATTATTGTTAGATATAAAGTTTCGTGATTTTTAGAGTCAGTATGTGGTTGTACCGATTTTTAATGTGAGAAACAGACGATATTTTAACAGTTAAAAACACGTTGTGTGAGCAAACGAAGACGGAATTCGACGAAACAAGCTTCTTGGGACCGCAATGTCAAACTCTAGCAGTATGTCCAGTTTGGTGATTTTTGGGTATCGTATGTGATCACAGGAATTTTAGAGGACACAGAAAAACAGCGTTTGCTTATAATTTAATATAATAATCGAATATTTAATTATTAAAAATACCCTATATAATACCCTTAACTCTTCTAAACCCTAACCTCATTTTCTTTCTGGTCAAACTTCTTTTTTCTACGCCGCTGAGTTCTTTCAGCAAATTCTCATCCTTTGAAAATCAAAAGAAAATCCACCATAATACAAATAAAATCATACAATTCACTACGTATATATTTATGAATTCATGGTGAAGAGATCTTGGATTTGATGTGTTTTTTTATGTTCGATGATAATCATGTTCGCTGGAAAATTGGAAGCGTGCTCTAGGGTTCGGATTGTTCTGTAAATCGAAGCCTAGTTTGACAAAATGGAGTTTAGTTTGGTATTTGTGAGCAAATATGGAGTTTGTGTGGCCATTTTTGAGGGGATCGATGCTTGTTATTGTAGCAGGTTCCTTGTACAGTGCGAAGTTGGTTCCAGAACGCGATGGATGTGACGCGTGCGAGGTTGGTAAAGTGGATACGAGAAGAAAGAGTGATTGAAGAGATGAATTTGTGTGAATTTAGTTTGATTTAAGGATGGAAGAAGGAGGTCAAGATGGAGTAAAGATTGGATTTTCGCTGGATGTTTCGTACAGGAAGGCATGGCATCTCTATTTTGGGGAAGAAAGGGCGTTGCGGGTGTGGGCCGTTGAAGGTGAGGTGGGCCGGTTTGTAAAAGGTGAAGCCCGATTAGAAATAAATTCAAGTTAGGTTTTAATTAAATAGTGTATTAGCTTTACAATGCAATATCTTCGTCATACGATACCAGATTGGCGAACCGTAATTTGCGCTGGGATCGTATGGACGGACACTTCACAGCGGAACTGACTGGGAGTGAATTGGGACTCGTTTGGATTTATAGTGGAATTAAATGCTTGAATCAAATCAATGACCAATTATCGTTATTTAACGATAATCGTCCAATGTGAGTAAACTCACTAACCCTTCTCAGCTATATTTTTCTAAAGTATTTTTAGAAATGATAAATATTGGTTGTTTTCTATGTGTTGGATGTTTGGTTGAACTGCTAGTCAGTTGATTGAAAATATAGATAACGATGTAGATATACATCGTTAATCAAATATTGATTATGTTTTGCAGAATATTTCATAGTGAAATGAAATTGATGTTAATGTTATTGTTTAACATTTGTGGATGCAGGGAAATAGGTTGGAGGGACCCAACTGGGTTCCTCAACATTTATTTTTACTGTTTCTCATATATCGTGTTATATGATGTGATATGAACTCTGTTGTTGATTTTGTATGGTTGAATGATACTGATCATTATTATATGGTACGTTAAATACCATAAGGAATAATGGAATGTTAAAAAGGAAATTTTCAATGTTATATTGAAAAAGAAATATTTATAAAATCAAAGATTTTATAAAAATAAAATATTTATTTGGAAAATAAATAGATTAAAAAGAAATATTTATTTGTTAATCAAATAGATAAAATTGAAAAGAAATATTTGTAATCTATTATCAAATAGAATTGAAAAGGGATATTTATTTGAAAAATAAATAGAATAGAAAGGGGAAATATGTGTAAAGTAAATAGAAAAGGAAATAGTTAGATTATCAAAGGATTTACTTATAAAATCAATAGATTTTATAAATAGAAAATATTTTATAGAATGAATAGAATTATCAAAAAGGGGAACTATTTGGTAAATAAATAGATTATAAAAGTAAATACTTGAAAGGTGACTAGAGTTGTGTAAAAGGAGAATTTTACATTTGAAAGGTTTAAACTCGTGCTTCGCACACGGGTATAATATGCTATGGATTTAAAGCAAAGATTTTAAATAAAATATGTTTTAATAGATAAAGTAAGAAGATAAATTTATAATTAATATTTTATAAATCAAATGAAATGTTTATCATCGGATAAATGGGATATACAAGTCAGGACTTATATAGAGAAGTCAATGCATCGATATTTGAAACTAAATAAACGTAGAGTGAATAAAAGGAGTAAACCAGTTAGAGTTAATTAGATAGAGTTAATCGAATTAGAATTAATTGAATATTAGTTATTCAAATAGAATTGATCGAATATAGTTAATTGAGATAGAGTTAGTCAAACATAGTTATTTAGGATGTGTTGTCATTTCGTACGATGGCTAGCGTAATTCGCAGGGCTGCAGATAGCCTACGGCGGTCGGATGTTTCATGAGGGATTCAGGTGTAACCATTGTGATCGCTGCGATCTAGAGTCAATAGAATGGAGTTAAACAGAATATTAGTTAATCAATAGGAGTTAAATAAGTCGAGTTAGAGTTAATCGATCAGAGTTAATCAGTTAGAGTTAATCAGTTAGAGTTAACCAGTTATAGCTAATCAATCAGAGTTAATCGAATAGAGTTAAATTGAATATAGTTTATTTGAGGTAAGTAGAATTATCGAATATAGTTTATTCAAGGTGAGTTAAATTGAATATAAGTTATTCGAGGTGGGTTAAATCGAATATAGTTTATTCGAAAGGGGATTAATCGAATGTAAATCATTCGTAGAAAGTTAATCGAATGTAAATCATTCGAAGAGAGATTATCGAATATAGTTATTCGAAGAAAGAGTTATCGAATATAGTTATTCGAAGGAAGAGTTATCAAATATAGTTTATTCGAATAGGAGTTATCGAATAGAGATTATTCGAAAGGAGAATTATACATTGAATTCGATTATATCGAATTCGGTAAAGTAATATTTACTTTTCGTTTTAATCAAGATTTACTTATTTATATATAAATTAGTGGTTTAGTTATTTAGTTAAATTAAGTATAAAAGTTATATTTTGAAAAGTAGATAATTAGGAAGAAGGGGTTGTAACGCTATAGTTATAATCAAATGTTTTAAAATAAAGAAGTGGGTTCGTAAATAGAATCCGAGTTATGTAATGAAGTGTTAAAGATTTAAAAGGTGAAATTTGTCTATTTCGAGGTTAGAAAGGTTGTTCGGTTAAGGTCTGAGAGGTAATTATACCCCAACTTGATTGACTTCGTTTTTAACTAAGAGATGGGTAAGGTTCGATAGTGAAGATTGATTTAGTGAATTTAGTTAATGAGTGTAATGGTTTAAATTGGCTTAGTGATGTTTTATTTAAACATCTGTTTAAGTCAAATGGATAAATTTTGGAAACATTTTCCAAATATAACCAGAGATATTTTCTAATCATAGAAAATGAAATATTAATAAAAAAGAATACAGGAATGACTGTGATACGTGAAACGGAGATGGAAGTGTTTTCCAATGATTGATGATGTATATTTTCTAAATTTAGAGAATAAGAATTTACAAATATATAGAAATGGGGAAATGGATAAATTAATGATAATTTAATTAAAAGAAATAAACCTTTGAATGATGATTGATCGATAGAATTTCCATCTGGAAATAATATTGTTGTTTGCACACCTGTTTTTCTTTGTTAGTTAAATCACCGACTATCGAAGTTTTTGACCATTTTATTGTCGTCAATACGGAGAGACCGGGATCAGATTCATTATCTGAAAACCATTCTGTATGGACATTAGCGATGCGATCAAATGTGACGACCCCAAACCCCGTTCAGACGGAGACAAGGGTTATCTTTGGAATATAACACAGAAACAGATAATAGCAGAACAGAATTAAATAAATACACCAGAAAATGAACAATAGAGTATACTGGATAAAAGTAATCATCAGAGTTACACAGTATACAGGATCTTACTTAGTACAAATACAGTTCAGCTATACATAAAAGTCTACAGCGGAAATAAACAAAATATGTACAATAGGAGCTGAACAGCATAAAAAGAGATAAATGATAGAATCCATCTTCAGCTCCAGCTATCCAGAAAGAACCAGCTAAACCTGAATACAAGGCTGCCCGTGTACACCCGAGTTTGAAAGTGAAACAAACTACGAGTCAGTCATGGGACTGGTATGAGAAATCTACTCAACCCATATATAATTGGCTAATCACAGGACCACGCCACTTTCGTGGAACGGGTTTACTCCATTGGATTGCCAGTGCTTTAAAACAAATCTTTCTTTTAAACATCGCTATGCTTTTTTATAAAAATGAAGCCATTATAAGACTCAGTTCCCATCACACAATGCAACGCAAACCGGAGGATAGAGTTTTACCTTATATTGGCCAAAATATGATTGATACGAATAAAACAAAAGCACCTGATATTATGACTAGTGTTTATATGTTTCAAAACAATTTCAATCATAACTATCAATCATAGACGGCATGGGTACCATATATCATGTCGCCATATATATATACAATCAAAACCGCACGATGTCGTATTTGGGAATTTGATTTCCGTCATGAACCAAGGCAAAAGATAGTCCTTACCGAATTCGTGACTCTCTAGCCCGAGCCACAGGATCAGAACGCATCAACCCTTTAGATCGTCAGGGTCGGTCCACCGATGTGGATTATTATGCCTGAACAATACGTTTCCCCGCCCTTTGGGGCGTAAACGAGCCAACGAATGACTCCATCGGACCCAGATCGTCCGATCAAACCGAGGCGCCTCGCAATAGCAACAACCACATAGGTGAAAAGTATATAAATGTTAGGGCTGGTAGGTCACTGACACCACCCTAGCTAGAAAGAAACGCATGCCCTCCCTGAGGTCCTTCTCCCGTTTCTGGTTCATACCGGAGTGTGAGGCTCGCGATTTCACGTTATACAAAAAGCTACACCACACAGGCGGCGCTTTGATCATCACCACAAAACTTTGCTTTTCAACAGAAGCCCTGATCACTGCATCTTAGCATGCCACACAGGCAATTCATGCCATGCGACTGATGTTCATCGATATACAACCTCCGAGCTCGTGCGCCTCAGAGAAGGGCGTTAAGCAAAAGAATAAATTCTCCGCCGCCAAACAGATGTATATTTAATAGAGATCAATCAACACAGAATAAAATCCAATGTCAGAGACACAGTCCATTTACAAGTCCATTCTGGGTCTGAACGAAACCGGAGGCACTAAATACCTCGCAAACCCTTCGATCACCACGTACGTCTGGACGATCACCACTCATTATCCATATTTCGGGATGCCTCCCAATCAGGACCTCGGTTACCATCCAAACGAGGTGAAGATCTCCGGTCTTCGCCCATCGTCTTTATCATCAAATTTCAATCGTCGGTCAATTATTTGAAATGAGAATTAACTCGGCCTTTTCAAATAATTCACGTATATTTAGAATTTCAAATCAATTTATTTGAATGGTTAAATTATTCAACAACACCAATTTTGTTCTTTAATGTAATTTTCACACCAAACACATACAGCCATCAAATACAACATAAATCGAGCAAATTCAGTTTATTTCCATTCCATATTGTTTATGATATTTTATAACGATTTATCGCTATTTTTATTTATTTTAAAATAGCCAATTTATTCAAAACGACGCTTCGGGCCATAACGCGGCCGTGGTGCTGTTTTTCTTCAGAACTGATTTACACATATCTGAAAATCTAACCGTTGGATTCTCATAAAATTTACATCATTAGAAAGGTCTTTTCAAAACGAATCCAACGGTTCCAGTTTAGGGAAAATCCGACGGTCGGATCTCCCGGTACAATCGTTTGAATTTTCGATTTCAAAATACGAACTGCAGCGTCGTTATTCGATTAAATATAATTATATTTATATATATATATAAATATAATCGTTCCTGGCGCTGTTTTTCTTCAGATTTGATTTAAACATTCCAGACAATCCAACCGTTGGATTTTTACAAGGTTGGTGCCGTTGGGAAGATATTTCCAAGGCGAACCCGACGGTTGAGGTTTCGAGAAAATCCAATGGTCGGATTTCCCGCACTAGTTGTTTGAAATCACGGTTTCAAAATATGAACTGCACGGCCTTGTTTCGTTTTAATTTTATTTATATTTATATATTTATATAAATATAGTTCATTCAATGATTTCAATATCGTTTTCACTTCAAATATTATACTAACGCCTTAAAATTTTGGAAAATTTCGCCATAACCTCCCCTGCACCGGGAGCATCGGGAAATCTCAAATAGCTTCCCCGGTCCTTCTAATCTCAAAAAGAAAAAGAAAAAGCCAAGCGGCTAGCCAACAGGCTCATAAAATCATCACCCAAACAAAACAGTAAATGTGTACCTATTTGTCAGGCACAAAATTTTATTCCTCTTCTCTAGCCCCTTTGCTATAACCTGTTCAATGAATATGCATGTACATATATATAGTTCTTATCATTTATCATTTTCTATTCAACTTCATATTTGATTTCTATTTGGTTTAAAAACACCATTCATTCAAATGTTACATACATAGGTACAAATCATATCATTAGCTAATTAATGAACATTTCAACTCATATATATTTATTTGAACAAGTGGCTATTTTTAACTCTTCACATTTCAACGATTCATGCATATAATAAAAATGTGATTTTTATTGTAAAACAACTCATTTCAAAACACTATTATTTTATATATTTCATATTGGTGATAAAAATAGGATTTTTCTTATAAAACAATTTCTTTCAAAACGAGATTATTTTACACAGTTCATATAGTCGATAAAAGGTGATTATTATTATCAAACAATTTATTTCAAAATATGAATACCATTCAACACATGAATTTCAAATCAACGAATGAATATCGATTCAACACATGAAGGTTTTCTATAGTTTCTATATATAGATAAAAATGTGATTTTTATATTTAAAACGCGAATACCATTCAACACATGAATTTCTAATCAACGAATGAATATCGATTCAACACATGAAGGTTTTCTATTCAATGAATAAATATAGTTTTAGCAAATGAAAATAATTCAAATGCATGAATATTATTCAAAATTTCGGCAGCATAACGGCAGGGTAGTTAAAACCGGGACCGTCCCTAGTACGGCTCCTCGCTCTACCTTAAAACCTCGCGGTTTTTGACAGTGGGGATCATGCATCTAGTTCGCACGCAGGCGGCATGTATATATTTATTTCATTTCCACAAACTAATCCTATGTGGTTTCAACCAAATATTTCTCAACCACAAATGGGTATTTTTCAACCACAATCAATCAATATCAACCACAAACAATCCCAAACAACCATTCGCTATCAATCAATTTTCACAACAATTTTAACCAATAAATATCGTCCATGGTTTGTGGACGAGGGGCGTATATATATATATATATATATATATATATATATATATATATATATAGCAATTCACTTTTATTTCAACACATATATAATTTTTACAACGCATATATAACTTATACATCGAACGTACAACTTATACAACGCTTACACATGAGGTGTACAACGCTTATATAACTCATACATCGACCATATAATTTATACATCGTCGCTTTTCCATATTGTTTATAAATTAGAAATCTCACATTGGGTTCCTCTCCACCAAAAATAGCAGAAGGCTCAGAAAAATATGCGGTCTCTTCTAAAGTGTAGAAGGCGTCCTCACGGTCCCGGCGTCTCTTGTTTCACTGAATTTCATCAACATATGAAAAAGATAAGTTTTTTTCAAAGTTTGCAACACTTTTAAGGTGTTAAAATCACGAAGGTTTAATTCAGCCGTATACCTTCTTTAATGGCTCAAAACTAGGTTTTGAAATCTCGTTCAAACCGCGAAGTGTTGCCACGATCAGATCATCCAGCGTCGAAGAGCTCCGAGAGAGCTTCCCTGCGCCACCAGCCTCGTCCAACTTGATGGCGGATCCGGCCTACGGCGGTGACTCAAAGTCGGCCACTTCAGAGGCACGATTCGCGACGCTGGCGGGGCTTGGGGGGTCGAGGCCTGGTCGGATGTGAAGAGGGGAGGGAGGCGAGTCGGATCCGGGTGGTGGCGGTCGCTGGCGTGGGCTGTGGCGGCGGCGGGGGAGGAGAGAAGGTGGAGTATCGGGGTTCGTCGGTCGCTGAGAGGGAACGAGGGGTTTTTTTATTTTTATTTTATTTTTAAATTAATGAAATAAAAATCCTATTGGCCGATTCTATATTAAATTCAAAAATTGGGGTTTTCTTGGACGAACTCGAAATCCAACCCAACGACTGTCGTCCCTAGCGTTTTACCCCCATTCCGAACACAATGGGATATGTTTCTCAGGCCCATTCGACTGTTTCAGTCAGTTTCCATTCAAATCAAAATATAAAACATTCAATATTTAATTTGAACGTACATTTCAATTTGCCAGGGCCACAAACTGATTCGAAAAATTCCAGAAAAATAAATCTAGCTATGTTTTGACGATACGGTCCCAACAAAACTAGTTTCGTCGAATTCTGAGACCGTTTGCAAAAAGGCCCATTTTTGGTCGATCCAATTTAACTGTAATTGACCAAAACACATTTTCTTTTACCATGCTCACATATTAGCTTCAAAAATTATGAAATTTGAAATCTAGCAATAACTTCACATCTCGGAGCCAACAAAAGTGGTTTCATCGAATTCCGAGGTCGTATGCAAAATGGCCAACTTTACGGGCTATATAAATTCCATATCGACCCTTCCGAAAATTCATTCGACCATAACTTTTGCTTTCTGCTATGAAAATTAGATTTTTCAGATTCGTTAGAAAGGTATTCACTAACAGATTTAAATATTTTTGGTTTCACTAAAATCCGGATTGTTTTGCACCCGGTATAGTCCGACAAAGTTTGAATTCGATTTTTGAAACTACAGCGCCTTTTCAAGCCCTGTTTATAATTATAATTGATTATATTCGTTTTCAATTGTTGATTCAACTAACTTTTCATTGCCATTAGCTAAAATATTTATTTTAAATATTTAAAATCCATTATTTTAGCCAATTTAAAAAATTTAAATTGGTTCAGATTTTCTGGGTCGTTACAATCTCCCCCACTTAAAACTTTTCGTCCCCGAAAAGGAACAAAGTCGAAAGTGGTTTGACAAATCTACAATCACACAACACAACCAACAATCAAATCGTTTTAACCTTTCAAAAATATACTGATCAACCTCCATACTCTTTTCAAAATCATTCAGCCTATAGAATTTAAAAGTGCACATCCATGAAAAGAAAATAACAACAGAGTAGAGAATTAAATGGTAATGCAAGTAGGGTAAATGCACCTTGCACCGGAGTCAATCAGAGATATCTACTCGGCATCTAGGATAGGCTTTCTGAATGCTCTCCTCAGTTTCCCAAGTACAATCTCGCGGATCTCCACTCTATTGCACTTTGACTAAGCGAACCTTCTTGTTCCTCAGCTCTTTGGTTTCTTTGCCTATTATCTTTAGCGGATCTCTTCTCACAGCAAATTATGGGGTTATTTCAATGTCATGTTGAGCTGCTTCTTCCATGATCAAGTCTGGATCATGAACGTGCTTTCGAAGTTGAGATATGTGAAATACATCATGAAATCCAGGCAACCAGTCAGGCAGTTTGACCCTATAAGAGAGAGTTCTGATCCGTTCCAGAATAGGAAACGGACCAATAAATTTGGACACTAACTTTCCAGTTTTACCGAACCGGATTACTCCTCTCATCGGCGATACCTTCAAATATACATAGTCGCCAACAGCAAAGGATATGTCTCTTCTTCTTCTATTGGCATAGCTCTTTTGTCGGCTTTGAGCGGCGAGTAATCGCTTCTTAATAAAATCGACTTTGTCGGCAGCTTCGCGAATCATATCAGGCCCTAACACAAGTCTATTTCCAGGTTCGACCTAACAAGCAGGAGATCGGCACGGTCTACCGTATAATGCTTCAAATGGCGACATTATCAGACTCGCCTGGTAGCTGTTGTTATAAGAGAATTCAGCCAAATGCAGATGGTCTTCCCATGATCCACCGAAATCTAGAACACAAGCCCGCAATAGATCTTCTAAAATGCGATTCACCCTCTCAGTCTGACCGTCTGTCTGAGGATGATAAGCGGTGCTCAAGTTCAACTTCGTTCCCAGCTCGACTTGAAATGCCTCCCAGAATTTGCTAGTGAATATTGTATCTCTATCACTGACTATACTGAGCGGCACTCCATGTAGTCTAACTATTTCCCTGAAGTATATCTGCGCCAGACTCTGAGCAGTTCTGTTAGATCTGACAGGTATGAAATGGGCGGTCTTCGTGAAGCGATCTACGATCACCCAAATACTGTCATTTCCTTTTCTGGTTCTGGGCAGACCATCAATGAAATCCATAGAAATATGTTCCCAATTCCAACCAGGAACTTCTAGTGGTTGTAACAATCCAGCCAATTTCTGTTGGTCGCTCTTAACTAGTTGGCAAGTAGGGCATCGGCAAACATACAAGGAAATGTCCCTTTTCATCGACTTCCACCAGAAAGTGCGTTTAATGTCATTGTACTTTTTGCTTACTCCCGGATGGATACTAAGTTTCGACTTGTGGCATTCGTCCAGTACTTCCTTCCGAAGCTCAGGAATGTTAGGAACGCATATTCGACCTTTAAGCCTTAAAATCCCCTCATTATCAACTTGAAAACTCGAGGGTTCGCCTTGTTGAATCACCCCTCTGATCTTCTGAATGAAGTGGTCATCTTCCTGAAGAGAAGATATTTTATCTAGCAATGAAGTCGTGATAATAAAACTGGTGATCATTTCATTCTTTCGGCTTAATGCATCGGCCACGACATTGGCTTTCCCTGGAGTGTATAAAATTTCAAAGTCATAAGCTGCAAGAAACTCCAGCCAACGTTGCTGCCTCAGATTCAGGTCTTTCTGAGTGAACAGATACTTTAACGACTGGTGGTCTGTAAACAGTTCAAATCTCTCACCCAGAAGATAGTGTCTCCAGATTTTCAAGGCGAATACTATAGCCAATAACTCAAGATCATGAGTTACGTAGTTCTTCTCGTGTGGCTTCAGTTGACGGCTAGCATAAGCAATCACTTGGCCCCTTTGCATTAACATTGCGCCCAGGCCTTCTCTAGAAGCATCAGTCCAGACCTTTAAATCTTGGTTGCCATCGATGATGGTTAACACTGGAGCAGTTGTTAATCTTAACTTTAGCTCCTCAAAAGCCTCCTCACTTTCTGGAGTCCATTTAAATTTAGAATGCTTCTTTGTAAGCTTCGTTAGGTGACCAGATATCTTCGAAAAGTCTTTAACGAATTTCCGGTAATAACTAGCCAATCCGAGAAAACTGCGGACTTCAGTGGGGGTACTGGGCTGTTTCCAATTTTGAATAGCTGTGATTTTGCTTGGATCCACAGCAATTCCTTCTTTCGATACGACATGGCCCAGAAATTTCACTTCATCTTGCCAGAATATACATTTGGAAAACTTGGCTTTTAATACATTCCGTCTCAGAATTTCTAGAACCTGTTCCAAATGCTTTTCATGTTCGGCCATTGATTTAGAGAAGATTAGAATATCGTCAATAAAAACCAGAACAAATTTATTTAATACTCCTCTGAATACTCTGTTCATCAGATCGACGAAGTAAGCAGGAGTGTTACATAAGCCGAACGACATTACTAACCACTCGTAAAATAAGTCGGGGCCTCTGAACACTGTCATTGGAACACACTCTTCGGCAATTCGAAGTTGATGGAAACCTGTAGCTAGGTCCATCCTTGAGAATACTTGTGCTCCATTCAATCGATCCAACAAATCATCAATACGCGGCAATGGATATTTGTTCTTTATTGTCTGTTTGTTCAGGTCACGATAATCCACACATAGCCGTAGAGTACCGTCAAATTTCGGGACAAACACCACTGTTGCACCCCAATCAGAGAAACTAGGCCTGATCAGACCCTTCCATACTAGCCGTCGTGTTTGATTGTCTAATTCCTCCTTCTCTTTCAAGGAAATTCTTCGAATAGCGTGAACTACCGGCCTTGCATTGGGAACCAAAGCAATTTTGAAATCTATTTCTCTCTGCGGAGGTAAGCGAACAACTTCTTCGAACACATCCGCATAGTTTTTAACGACAGGGATGTTTTTGATGAGGTCGGGAATATTCTCTGTGATTTCAGGGACATCTTCTATTTGAGCTGGAGAAACATTCAAAGCTGCCCAGAAGTCTTTTCTATCAGTATTCTGACCTTTACAGAGAATGGTTATATAATCACTTGATTTAATCTTGGCCTTTACGACTCTGTCGGCACATTTAACTTCAGCTTCATATTTGGTCAACCAGTCTAACCCTAAGATAAGATCAAACTCTTTAAAACTCATGACGACTGCGATGGTAGGAAATCGATAACGAGAAAAAGAAACCGGTACTCTTCAAATCCAACTGAGATCAATGGAACCCCCAATAGGATTCTGGACAGTCATTGGTTCCTTGAGCTTTTTCAAATTCAAATCCAGTTTCTTAGCTGCATCTTTCGAAATGAAGCTTCGTGACGCGCCTGTGTCAAACAGTACTTTGACTAGAATGTTTTTGACAGTAAGCGTTCCTTCTAAGACATCAGCCCTTTCTTGACTTGTTGAGGGATCAGAAGTTTCTGCTACTTCATTCACTTGAACTACTTCAGGCTTCTTTAAGAGCCAGCAATCCTTTGCGAGATGACCAGTCTGCCTGCATTTACTGCAACCTCTTTTCTCTTGGAAATTCTTCTCTGATTTAGATCCACTCTTGATTCGTTTCTTTAGAGATCTGCAACTTATCGAGAGATGTCCTTGCTTATTGCAGTTAGAGCATACAGTTGTCGTTACTGGTTTCTTCTCAGATTTGGTCCTTTTCATCTTGGCACTTGGCTTCTTACTGACCTCAGACATTGTACTGGCCTCAGGACGATCAGTTTCAGACTCATTTCTATTACTAGAGCTGACTCCTTCTTCGTACTGTAGCATACCCTTCTTGTCTAGATCTTCGTACTGATAAGCCATGTATATCATTTCAGAGTAGGGGAGCTTCACATTCCTCATTACACTGTTTTGATACTTTTTTTGAAGTCCGTGAATAAATCTCAGATTTTTCCTCTTTGGGTCTTTAATCAGATGGGGAGCAAAGTGAGAAAGCTCGTTGAATTTCTTATGATATTCTGGGATGGTCATATCTCCCTGTATCAGATAAGAAAATTCGTTGCATAATCGCTCAGTCGCTTCTGGAGGAGTAAATCTTTCTAGGAAAATCACTTTGAATCTATCCCAGGTGATATCACCTTCTGGATTATTCTCAATAACTGAATCCCACCAGAACAAAGCTTTATCTTTGAGTGCCCAGGAGGCCAGTAATATTTTCTGGTCATCCCTCAGCTTTAAACCTTCAAAGATCTTTTCAGCCGAACGAACCCAAGCCTGAGTCTTCATAATAGATTCTTCACCGGAGAACGGTATTCCACCCATATTTCGATATTTGATTAATAAGGCCTCAATATCCGGTTCTGCATTCCTTCTGCTTATGACACTCATTTTCTAGTACTTCTACAAATGGCAGATCAAGTGTCAGGTCACAGAAAAGGTATTTTAAAATATAGAAACACATACTTCAAATGTAAATGTGTCTATCAAGGTGTAATTTCATTCTGCTACTCATACTAGGATATTATTGATCCTATCTGTATAGAGTTACCCATCCTAGAACACTACTGGTTCTATTTCTGACGAGTTCGTTTAAATGTTATATTCCAGAACTAAGCTTAACCAAAGCTCTGATACCACGTTGTGACGACCCCAAACCCCGTTCAGACGGAGACAAGGGTTATCTTTGGAATATAACACAGAAACAGATAATAGCAGAACAGAATTAAATAAATACACCAGAAAATGAACAATAGAATATACTGGATAAAAGTAATCATCAGAGTTACACAGTATACAGGATCTTACTTAGTGCAAATACAGTTCAACTATACATAAAAGTCTACAGCGGAAATAAACAAAATATGTACAATAGGAGCTGAACAGCATAAAAAGAGATAAATGATAGAATCCATCTTCAGCTCCAGCTATCCAGAAAGAACCAGCTAAACCTGAATACAAGGCTGCCCGTGTACACCCGAGTTTGAAAGTGAAACAAACTACGAGTCAGTCATGGGACTGGTATGAGAAATCTACTCAACCCATATATAATTGGCTAATCACAGGACCACGCCACTTTCGTGGAACGGGTTTACTCCATTGGATTGCCAGTGCTTTAAAACAAATCTTTCTTTTAAACATCGCTATGCTTTTTTATAAAAATGAAGCCATTATAAGACTCAGTTCCCATCACACAATGCAACGCAAACCGGAGGATAGAGTTTTACCTTATAATGGCCAAAATATGATTGATACGAATAAAACAAAAGCATCTGATATTATGACTAGTGTTTATATGTTTCAAAACAATTTCAATCATAACTATCAATCATAGACGGCATGGGTACCATATATCATGTCGCCATATATATATACAATCAAAACCGCACGATGTCGTATTTGGGAATTGGATTTCCGTCATGAACCAAGGCAAAAGATAGTCCTTACCGAATTCGTGACTCTCTAGCCCGAGCCACAGGATCAGAATGCATCAACCCTTTAGATCGTCAGGGTCGGTCCACCGATGTGGATTATTATGCCTGAACAATACGTTTCCCCGCCCTTTGGGGCGTAAACGAGCCAACGAATGACTCCATCGGACCCGGATCGTCCGATCAAACCGAGGCGCCTCGCAACAGCAACAACCACATAGGTGAAAAGTATATAAATGTCAGGGCTGGTAGGTCACTGACACCACCCTAGCTAGAAAGAAACGCATGCCCTCCCTGAGGTCCTTCTCCCGTTTCTGGTTCATACCGGAGTGTGAGGCTCGCGATTTCACGTTATACAAAAAGCTACACCACACAGGCGGCGCTTTGATCATCACCACAAAACTTTGCTTTTCAACAGAAGCCCTGATCACTGCATCTTAGCATGCCACACAGGCAATTCATGCCATGCGACTGATGTTCATCGATATACAACCTCTGAGCTCGTGCGTCTTAGAGAAGGGCGTTAAGCAAAAGAATAAATTCTCCGCCGCCAAACAGATGTATATTTAATAGAGATCAATCAACACAGAATAAAATCCAATGTCAGACACACAGTCCATTTACAAGTCTGTTCTGGGTCTGAACGAAACCGGAGGCACTAAATACCTCGCAAACCCTTCGATCACCACGTACGTCTGGACGATCACCACTCATTATCCATATTTCGGGATGCCTCCCAATCAGGACCTCGGTTACCATCAAAACGAGGTGAAGATCTCTGGTCTTCGACCATAGTCTTTATCTTCAAATTTCAATCGTCGGTCAATTATTTGAAATGAGAATTAACTCGGCCTTTTCAAATAATTCACGTATATTTAGAATTTCAAATCAATTTATTTGAATGGTTAAATTATTCAACAACACCAATTTTGTTCTTTAATGTAATTTTCACACCAAACACATACAGCCATCAAATACAACATAAATCGAGCAAATTCAGTTTATTTCCATTCCATATTGTTTATGATATTTTATAACGATTTATCGCTATTTTTATTTATTTTAAAATAGCCAATTTATTCAAAACGACGCTTCGGGCCATAACGCGGCCGTGGCGCTGTTTTTCTTCAGATTTGATTTACACATATCTGAAAATCTAACCGTTGGATTCTCATAAAATTTACATCATTAGAAAGGTCTTTTCAAAACGAATCCAACGGTTCCAGTTTAGGGAAAATCCGACGGTCGGATCTCCCGGTACAATCGTTTGAATTTTCGATTTCAAAATACGAACTGCAGCGTCGTTATTCGATTAAATATAATTATATTCATATATATATAAATATAATCGTTCCTGGCGCTGTTTTTCTTCAGATTTGATTTAAACATTCCAGACAATCCAACCGTTGGATTTTTACAAGGTTGGTGCCGTTGGGAAGTTATTTCCAAGGCGTACCCGACGGTTGAGGTTTCGGGAAAATCCAATGGTCGGATTTCCCGCACTAGTTGTTTGAAATCACGGTTTCAAAATATGAACTGCACGGCCTCGTTTCGTTTTAATTTTATTTATATTTATATATTTATATAAATATAGTTCATTCAATGATTTCAATATCGTTTTCACTTCAAATATTTCAATAACGCCTTAAAATTTTGGAAAATTTCGCCATAACCTCCCCTGCACCGGGAGCATCGGGAAATCTCAAATAGCTTCCCCGGTCCTTCTAATCTCAAAAAGAAAAAGAAAAGGCCAAGCGGCTAGCCAACAGGCTCATAAAATCATCACCCAGACAAAACAGTAAATGTGTACCTATTTGTCAGGCACAAAATTTTATTCCTCTTCTCTAGCCCCTTTGCTATAACCTGTTCAATGAATATGCATGTACATATATATAGTTCTTATCATTTATCATTTTCTATTCAACTTCATATTTGATTTCTATTTGGTTTAAAAACACCATTCATTCTAATATTACATACATAGGTACAAATCATATCATTAGCTAATTAATGAACATTTCAACTCATATATATTTATTTGAACAAGTGGCTATTTTTAACTCTTCACATTCCAACGATTCATGCATATAATAAAAATGTGATTTTTATTGTAAAACAACTCATTTCAAAGCACTATTATTTTATATATTTCATATTGGTGATAAAAATAGGATTTTTCTTATAAAACAATTTCTTTCAAAACGAGATTATTTTACACAGTTCATATAGTCGATAAAAGGTGATTTTTATTATCAAACAATTTATTTCAAAATATGAATACCATTCAACACATGAATTTCAAATCAACGAATGAATATCGATTCAACACATGAAGGTTTTCTATAGTTTCTATATATAGATAAAAATGTGATTTTTATATTTAAAATGCGAATACCATTCAACACATGAATTTCTAATCAACGAATGAATATCGATTCAACACATGAAGGTTTTCTATTCAATGAATAAATATAGTTTTAGCAAATGAAAATAATTCAAACACATGAATATGATTCAAAATTTCGGCAGCATAACGGCAGGGTAGTTAAAACCGGGACCGTCCCTAGTACGGCTCCTCGCTCTACCTTAAAACCTCGCGGTTTTTGACAGTGGGGATCATGCATCTAGTTCGCACGCAGGCGGCATGTATATATTTATTTCATTTCCACAAACTAATCCTATGTGGTTTCAACCAAATATTTCTCAACCACAAATGGGTATTTTTCAACCACAATCAATCAATATCAACCACAAACAATCCCAAACAACCATTCGCTATCAATCAATTTTCACAACAATTTCAACCAATGAATATCGTCCATGGTTTGTGGACGAGGGGCGTATATATATATATATAGCAATTCACTTTTATTTCAACACATATATAATTTTTACAACGCATATATAACTTATACATCGAACGTACAACTTATACAACGCTTATACATGAGGTGTACAACGCTTATATAACTCATACATCGACCATATAATTTATACATCGTCGCTTTTCCATATTGTTTATAAATTAGAAATCTCACATTGGGTTCCTCTCCACCAAAAATAGCAGAAGGCTCAGAAAAATATGCGGTCTCTTCTAAAGTATAGAAGGCGTCCTCACGGTCCCGGCATCTCTTGTTTCACTGAATTTCATCAACATATGAAAAAGATAAGTTTTTTTCAAAGTTTGCAACACTTTTAAGGTGTTAAAATCACGAAGGTTTAATTCAGCCGTATACCTTCTTTAATGGCTCAAAACTAGGTTTTGAAATCTCGTTCAAACCGCGAACTGTTGCCACGATCAGATCATCCAGCGTCGAAGAGCTCCGAGAGAGCTTCCCTGCGCCACCAGCCTCGTCCAACTCGATGGCGGATCCGGCCTACGGCGGCGACTCAAAGTCGGCCACTTCAGAGGCACGATTCGCGACGCTGGCGGGGCTTGGGGGGTCGAGGCCTGGTCGGATGTGAAGAGGGGAGGGAGGCGAGTCGGATCCGGGTGGTGGCGGTCGCTGGCGTGGGCTTTGGCGGCGGCGGGGGAGGAGAGAAGGTGGAGTATCGGGGTTCGTCGGTCGCTGAGAGGGAACGAGGTTTTTTTATTTTTTTTATATTTTTAAATTAATGAAATAAAAATCCTATTGGCCGATGCTATATTAAATTCAAAAATTGGGGTTTTCTTGGACGAACTCGAAATCCAACCCAACGACTGTCGTCCCTAGCGTTTTACCCCCATTCCGAACACAATGGGATATGTTTCGCAGACCCATTCGACTGTTTCAGTCAGTTTCCATTCAAATCAAAATATAAAACATTCAATATTTAATTTGAACGTACATTTCAATTTGCCAGGGCCACAAACTAATTCGAAAAATTCCAGAAAAATAAATCTAGCTATGTTTTGACGATACGGTCCCAACAAAACTAGTTTCGTCGAATTCTGAGACCGTTTGCAAAAAGGCCCATTTTTGGTCGATCCAATTTAACTGTAATTGACCAAAACACATTTTCTTTTGCCATGCTCACATATTAGCTTCAAAAATTATGAAATTTGAAATCTTGCAATAACTTCACATCTCGGACCCAACAAAAGTGGTTTCGTCGAATTCCGAGGTCGTATGCAAAATGGCCAACTTCACGGGCTATATAAATTCCATATCGACCCTTCCGAAAATTCATTCGGCCATAACTTTTTCTTTCTGCTATGAAAATTCGATTTTTCAGATTCGTTAGAAAGGTATTCACTAACAGATTTAAATATTTTTGGTTTCACTAAAATCTGGATTGTTTTGCACCCGGTACAGTCCGACAAAGTTTGAATTCGATTTTTGAAACTACAGCGCCTTTTAAAGCCCGGTTTATAATTATAATTGATTATATTCGTTTTCAATTGTCGATTCAACTAACTTTTCATTGCCATTAGCTAAAATATTTATTTTAAATATTTAAAATCCATTATTTTAGCCAATTTAAAAAAATTTAATTGGTTCAGATTTTCTGGGTCGTTACATCAAATATGATGAAAACCATTGAAGATGGAGTTATGCAAGGGCTATCCGGTTTACAGAATAGTGCCTTCGGTTTGTCCAGTCCCAGGATAAACGCGAATGGACGAATGTCTGACAGAGTATATCTAAAGGATCGTGTAAGTTGATCTCTTCAAACGTACCTACGTTTGGTGGCGGAGGTATTCGTTTCTCTTAGCTTTATACCCGTGGTATTTTTGAAGAAATCAATTTGTAATTTGGCGGGTATGACGATGTGGCATTCAATGTAAATGAATGTATGATCTGTCAAAAGATACGTTATGACCTCAAGCCTCATTAACCGGGAAATAACAGAAATCGGGCAGGCAACATGGCTAAGTGGGTCGCTCCCATTAGGGTGTATATCACTTATCTAGAGAAAATCCAATTCATTCTTTTATCTATTCGATGTTGTCCCTTTTCGGGAAGACGGCGGCTAGCTCCCAACCGTTGGTGATATACATTCGATACACTCAAGCGAAATGGGTGGTCGGTCATCTGTGGGCCGGGTTGCAAGACGTTCTTGTTGAACCCAGTGTATTCGTCTCTAGAGATACACAATCGGCAGGTGGTCCCATACCTTGTCATAGTTGGAAATCCAATCTCCAATAAGCGCCTGCGATTTTGTTTGTATACTATATATGTGGAATGTGAGATGCAAGTGTTCTGCTAGATTGATAATTACTTGTGATTAGACATTATTATAATATCAGAGAAGTATTGATTTCCAAAATTGTTTTGGGTTATCGTAAGGTAAAAACCGTCCGTGTTTATGTGTGGACCGGTCTTACGATTATCTTTTCTTTTGAAAAGTTAAACCGATGATTTGAGTTTACTCACACCAATCCCATGACTGACCCAGAGTTTATTTTCTTTTCTTTTCCCTAAACTCTTGGGTGTCCAAATTTGTACGGGCAGTCAAGTAGTTCAGGTCTTTACAGATATACTTGGAGGAGCTTGAAGCAGGAGGCTTCAGGATTATATAGCTGTTGTTATTTCCACTGTGTGTAAGTGTTGTACTCTGATAATGTTATTATACTGTTATATTGCAAAGTTATGTTATATATTATATTTTATTCATTCCGGTGTGAGATTCGTGTTTACTCTGATTGTGTTCTTCTTCTTCTTCTATTCTAATTTTCTATCTTATCTATTCTCACCCTCTAACTTCTCTCTATTAATGATCTGGAATGTTCGATGCCTGAATAATTAACATGGGTTTTATGTTGATTTTCTGGGTCGAAAATCCCAGTTCGTTACAGTGGTATCAAAGCTGAAGGTTAAGTGATTACCTTGGCTCTGTGGCG
Source organism: Allium sativum (assembly GCA_030737875.1). Lineage (NCBI taxonomy): Eukaryota > Viridiplantae > Streptophyta > Magnoliopsida > Asparagales > Amaryllidaceae > Allium > Allium sativum. The sequence goes on from CM060912.1 coordinate 312,705,662, forward strand.
TGACTCAGTAGAGATGGGGTTAGCAATACCCTAGATTGAGTTTGAGTGTATATGTACGAGTGAACGTATTTGCAGATTTTATATAAAAAAATGTTTTATATTGTGGAGGTTTATTGGTTGAGTTGTTTGTGAATTCTAGTCGATCAGTTTGATCCACTGTATCGATAGGGATTACCAAACACTTAAATACGATAAACTGACGTAGTATGTTTTGAAAGAGGGTAAATGGGATAATTTTACCCAAAGTATATTTCGATATAAAGAAATATTTTTATTCGAATGATTATAGTATGTTGGATGTGTTGGTTGATTATAATGAAAATGGTTATATAAACAAACCAATTTGAGTTCGTATAATTTAAAAGCAAATTAATTAAATCTGAATTTAATCAGAATTGAGACTAAAATTCTGAAAAACTGGAAAAGGCATTTGTAAGTGGATTTGAGAGAAGTATAAGAAATTTTAAGATCCTGGGAGATTTTAATTTGTTTACAAGCATTGTGAATGATATTTCGAAAAAGATTTCAAAATGAAATTGTTTAGAAGTGGTTTTTTAGAGTGATATAGTACACTTTGATAACTGGAAAATAACTCTGATAATGTTGGTCACATCATCAGTGTTCATTTTGGAGTCCTAAGTGATGGATTACTACCAAGATTTTGTGTTGAATTGTTTTGAGGAAAACAAGTTGTTTTGAATCTCGAAAGGGAAATATTTGATTTTTGTGAAAAGCAAAGTTATTTATAACTCCCAAGAAAAGATCGTCTGAATTAAAAACAAATTTAAACAGGAATCGGTGAAAGCGATTATGGCGATTATGAATTGAATTGAAACCAACTAACTGGAAATTTAATAGGAATATAATATATGAAGTAGAATCAGATTTTGAATTGTGAGATAGGAATCTGGAATGGTATTAAATTGATGAGTTAGGAATTGAATCAAGAATGGAACTTTGGTTTGAAATGGAATTTGGCTTGGATACGCGAATGATTTGGTTTTGAGAATAAACTTGGAGTTTTGTTTGGGAATGCATGTGTATGTGCTGACAAGGTGGTAGATGGAAAGGATATAATGATATGCCCGACAAAAAGGTACATGTTTAAGTTTCCATATGAGGTTTTATGTGCCGAATCAGCAAGCCGCTTGGCTGTTTGATTTTCTTTTGGATTGGAAAAGGCCTAAAGAGGCGAGTTGGGGTTTGAACTATTGACCAGTAAAAAGGTGGTGCTGAAAAAAAATTTCGAAAATTTCGGGTGTTAGAAAATTTTCAAATTTTTTGTAAACTTTCGCTAATAGAAATAAATGAATATTTTAATTGAAATTAAATTGGTTCAGTTGAAATTGAGGTTGGTGAGTAAACAAGTAAATTTGTACTAGTCAATAGGGTTTGTTCTCTACCTTAGCAATTTCGAGGACGAAATTATTTTAAGGGGGGAAGAACGTAACGACCCGCATTTTTCAACGATATAATTAATTTATTTAATTATTTAAATAATGGTTTGGCCATTTAAAATGACCAGAATCAAATAATATTGAATATTTAATTAAAATAAATAATATAATAATGCATTTAATTTCAGAAATAGTGGAATTCACAAAATGGTGTGAATTGGATCATCGGTGATATTTAATTCAGTTCAGAATTGAATAAGAATAACGAATATATTATTTTAACGACAGTTTGAACGTATAATTATAATATAATTAAAATCAAGCTCAAAATGGCGCGGCAGTTCGCTGTTTGGCAATTTGAACTTCAACTGAATGTACAAAGCCCATTTTAAATCGGATTTCGGTGAAATAAGAAACGTTAGGCGCTAGTGAAGTATATTTTTCTAGTGGAAGAGAAAAATCGAGATTTCGTCGTATAGATTTTTAGTTATGTCCAAATCAAATTTTAGAAAAGTCGCTATGGAATTCCTTTATAATTTATATCGATTTATTTATAATTTAAAATGGATTTTTAAATATAAATTGAATATCGATGTGACACTGGATTTGAAATATCGAGATATAAATCCCAGTGTAGCAGTATGATATTCTGTTGTGAATATATATGATAATTATTTTAAATATTAAATTTAAATGTTTTTAAATATATTTATATATTTAAAAGGGCTATTTAGAGCTTTAAAAATAGCCAGTTTTTCAAGCGACCTCAGAATTCGACGAAACTAATTTTGTTGGACCCGCAATGTCAAATTATTGTTAGATGTAAAGTTTCGTGATTTTTAGAGTCAGTATGTGGTCGTACCGATTTTTAATGTGAGAAATAGTCGATATTTAGACAGTTAAAAACACGTTGTGTGAGCAAACGAAGTCGGAATTCGACGAAACAAGCTTCGTTGGGACCGCAATTGTAACACCTCGTAATTTTATAACACTAAGATTCACAAATCAAGGCAAAATTAAATTTTAAAATCAAAATCTAGGGAAACGGGTTGCGCCATTGCGTTCGTCTCGAAATTCTTCTTGGAAACGAGTCCGAGTTTGCGAGACTCGGAATCCGTATGAGGGAGATATGACCCTCCGAAGTTTCAAGAATTTTTAGAATCGAAAACAGCTCGAAATTCGAATTCAAAATTCGAATTCAAAACACAGAAGCAGGCTGGGCGGGAAAATTCCCGCCCAGGACCCAGGTCGACTGGGTAGTCGACCCCCCCTGACCAGGTCGACTGGGCAGTCGACCTGGGGGTCGACCTGGGTGCAAAACCCAATTTTGGGCCTGGGTGCATTCTGATGTACCTGGTCTCGTTTTCTGCCTAGATTCGCCCGCCTAATCCTATATAAACAACCCCTAGTCTCCTTCACTATTCACAATTCTTCTCTAACCTTATGCTGCAAAGATTCTTGGTGGACATGGCTTCTTCTCCTCCTCTAAATTAAATAATAAATAAAATAATATGTAAAATAAATCAAGACGAGGAAATGTTGCTCAAGACTTTCAAGAGGAGATTCAAAACAAGCTAGGATTCAAGTGAAGATTCAAACGACTTCAACGACTGTTTTTCTACGAATCTAATATAATCTCTGTAAGTCGGTTACTTTTTAGATTTGAACGTTTTCTCTATTCGTGACATGAAATTAAAGGAATAAAAGAATATGCCAAATCTTTCTGTTCGAATCAGTGCTTATATCCTTGGACCTAACTAAGAACTGTTATGATTCGATGACCAATAAAACTGTGACTATGAAACTATGGACCTTAAATCCATATGCCTCTTTGACTATGAACATTGCCTATGACTGTGACTCATGACTGTGAGAATTATTTTCCTTTGACTATGAACATCGCCTATGACTGTGATTCGTTAACTGTGAGGATTTATTGCCTATGACTATGGATATAAGATTATTATTTATGCCCATGACACTGTAGTTACAAAACCATGTTGTACCCCAAACTGGCATTATATTGGATCTAGGCTTGACTTTCTATTTCAGTTTATTCTTAGTTATCCTTGGATCTTGATCTTGGGAATTTACCTATTAAGTTAGGTCTACCCATGTTCTTGAACCTATACTATTCAACCCTTTTCATGTCGTAATATTACCAGATCTATATGCCTGTGAATTATCATCTTATGCCAGTTATTATGTCTATTCTTTCATGGCATTTTGGTTCATTCCCTTTAACCACGAATCTAGATTTATTTATAATCTAGGTTGAATCACGATTATACGAACGATGGGAATACGTTTTGGGAAAAACATGAAATTGACTAAACTTGGAAATTGGCATAATTTGGGAACATGCATTATAGCATGACTATTAAGATGAAAATTAGAATAACAAGTCCAGTTTTGACATGAACTGAAATTAGAATATTAAATCAGAATTGGGTGGCTAAATTAAGCATGATAAGTATATTAGCATAATTGTGAATAATTTACATACATTGGGCGTAAATGGTAAATGGTTAAATAGGCCACAAAGTAGGTAGCTGGTATGCAAATTAAGTTTTGGGCATAAACGGTGAACTAGAATATGAAATCTAGTTTGGCATAAAATGTAAACAAGAATATAAAATCTAGTTTTGGCATGAACTGTAAATGAGGATGTTGGATCTAAATTGCTATAAACTGTAAGATAGGCAAATCAAGATTTGGGCCTAGAATATAAGTCCATTAGTGGGCATGGCAAATGTATATGGTATAGGCCAAATTTATTTAAAAAGGGAAAATGGACTTTGAGGATTAATGGTTAAACTTTGAGGATAAATTGTTAACAATTTATATATATATACAAAAGAAAGGTTTAGTAATGACATCTCTTTTAATAATACATACACCAGAAAGTTCTAGGGTGACAGAGAGGATAGTGTCTAGGCTTGGGTTTGGAAAATACAAGTTTCCTGCTCTCCCTGGCTATCCCTAACTGATCCGACGGATGGGATGGTTACTTTCAAAACCTGATTTGAAAATTAATCAAAACCCTTTGAACTTAGAAAACATGAATATGCCTAACCCGAAGTTAGACTGAGTTGCGATGTAAACCTGCCCGGAACCAACCGGCACATCCAGTAATCGCAACAATATCTGTCTAATGTGAGTGGTCACGGCTTTAATTTATTCAGTTAAAGCTAGAACAAGAATGGTAGGGTTAAGTTAACTAAGACACTTAACCAATTCAACATGATAACCAAACCGATGGGTGGGGTTAGGTTCATACAGACACTTAACACAGTTAAGCTAGAATGGGAGGGTTAAGTCCATAGGAACACTTAACCAAACTTAACATCGTAACAAGACAAGATTTGTAGGGATTAAGTAACTAAGAAAACACTTATCCAAATTAACATGTTAAATAGACTAGAAGGTGGGGTTAAGTAAAGTTAATACACTTAGCCAAATTAACATGTTAACTAGACTAGAGGTTGGGGTTAAGTAAAATTTAATACACTTAGCCAATTTGATATGTTAGCTGGACTAGACCGTAGGGTTAAGTAAACTTGAACACTTAACCATCAGATTGTGATAAATGAACATGGTTAGGTCTAGAACATAAAGGGATAATACTTAACCATTAATAAAATGTTAGTTAAAACAGATGGGCAAGGTTAAGTTAAAAAGGAACACTTAACCAATACAGGATGAATGGGTAGGGTTAAGTAATAAGAAATACTTAACCAATATAACTTGGTTTGTGGTAGGGTTAATTCAACATGAATTACTGATAACACTTAACTAGTTTAACAGGATAAATGAAGAGGGTTAAGTTAGCTTGAATTGACTAATGACACTTAACCAATCCAAATTGATGAGAAAGAGAACTAAGTAGTAAACCTTAGTTAAAAGGAGCTAAGTAGTAAACCTTAGTTAAGAAAACAACGATTCTGGAAACTAAGTGGTAAACCTTAGTTAGCAAAACTAAGTAGTAATTCTTAGTATAACACGGGAAGGAGCGAACGTCCGTCTGATTAAAAAGAAGGCTCCAACGAATTGGGTTACGAAGCCCGAGGCTTCGAGGGGACATGAGGGTACTCTTGGTATCCCTCTGTGATGTGGCAGATGATCCTCCTGGGCTCACAGAGGTTAAGGTCTACAGTAGAAGAACCAAGGGTATGCCTTGGTTGCAATACAAGGCAACCTAAAGACTAGGATGGACCAGCGTGATTCGGCGAGACCAGTAGCCCTGTGATAGCAACTCGTCGTCTACCTACCATCTTTAGTCAATCATTGTACATATGCGAACAGGCAGAGAACTCCCAACAGACCATATACTTGCTATCTAGTTATGGGTGAGGCTGGCCAATAGGAAAGTAGGGCATAGGGTGGCAAAAGTACAGTTCTCGCACTTGATTTTCTTGGATTGCCTTTCATTAGTTGAGGGAGGGGTCACGTGGGACCATAACCACTGGTAGAAAAACAGACCTTAGCATATGCACCGACAGATATCTGAAAAGCTCCCGATCGAGTTTCGTGCTAGAGTAGCCCTACCACGGGACTCGGGTCGCACATTTCAGGACATGTGCATCTAGACAACGATAAACGATTCGCGACACATACGTGGGGAAAGTCTAGGAACATATACCACTCTAGGTAGTGTGTCCTAGACTAGGGGCATCGTTCGACAGGTAGCGTAATCCCTAGTGGACCTAGGTGTCATAAACCCTGAATATGTAAAGCATTAGATAAGTCATGTAAACCCTAGTTGAATCTAGGAAGCACTCAATAGAAAACCCTAGATTAGATCTTGGTAATAAATAATAAATGTATGCCTGAAGGAAACCGAAATTACCGGGATTGGGATCACGTTATCGTTACTAGTTGGGACACTAGTTAGGTGGTGCAGAGATATAGAAATCAGTATAACAAGGAAATAGCGAAGCGGCGAAAGTATTAGAGCATATCCAGTTTATCTTGTCTTAGCATATCTTGTGTTAATCTTGTCTAATCTTGCTGACCCTATCATCATGGTGTTATCTTGTATTCAGTTAATTCATGTCGTTTTGTTTTTCCATGTTCACATGCTAGAAGTAACTGAACTTACTCAGGCTTTATGTCTGACTTTGTTTTTCTTTCGTTTTTTTTTCTTCCGTCCCCCCCCCCCCCCAGGTTGTAAAGGAGGGAATAGTATAGCTCAGGTTAAGTTGGACTGTCACTCTTTCCCAGCGTGAAGATTTGTTGAAGTTTTGCCGGGATTCTCTTTTCAGATGCTATGGCTGGCTCTTGCTACATTGGGGAATATAAATGTTGTTTTATGCTTCTTTATTTTTTAGGACAGATGATACTCTGATATTGTAAAGAAATCGTTGTACAAACTATTTTATCAATAAAGCAAAGTTTTATTTTCCGCTATTTTAATTTTTGTCTGTCTTGTAATTCATCTGCATCTTTTACCTTAAAATGCTCCACAGAACTTAGTGCATTCCCTTTGTGAGTGACACTAACGGATGTGGGGTGTTACAGCAATGTCAAACTCTAGCAGTATGTCCAGTTTGGTATCTTCGGGTATCGTATGTGATCACAGAAATTTTAGAGGACACAGAAAAATAGCGTTTGCTTATAATTTAATATAACAATCAAATATTTAATTATTAAAAATACCCTATATAATACCCTTAACTCTTCTAAACCCTAAACTCATTTTCTTTTTGGTCAAACTTCTTTTTTCTGCGCCGCTGAGTTCTTTCAGCAAATTCTCATCCTTTGAAAATCAAAATAAAGTCCACCATAATACAAATAAATTCCTATAATTCACTATGTATATATTTATGAATTCGTGGTGAAGAGAACTTGGATTTGATGTTTTTTTTATGTTCAACGTTATTCGTATTCGCTGGAAAATTGGAAGCGTGCTCTAGGGTTCGGGTTGTTCTGTAAATCGAAGCCCGGTTTGACAAAATGGAGTTTAGTTTGGTATTTGTGAGAAAAAATGGAGTTTGTGTGGCCATTTTAGAGGGGATCGATGCTTGTTGTTGTCGCAGGTTCCCTGTACAGTGCGAAGTTAGTTCCAGAACGCGATGGACATGAGGCGTACGAGGTTGGTAAAGTGGATACGAGAAGAAAGAGTGATTAAAGAGATGAATTTGTGTGAATTTAGTTTGATTTAAGGATGGAAGAAGGAGGTCAAGATGGAGTAAAGATTGGATTTTCACTGGATGTTTGGTACAGGAAGGCATGGCATCTCTATTTGGGGAAGAAAGGGCGTTGCAGGTGTGGGCCATTGAAGGTGAGGTGGGCCGGATTTGTATAAGGTGAAGCCCGATAAGAAATAAATTCAAGTTTGGTTTTAATTACATAGTGTATTAGCTTTACAATGCAATATCTTCGTCATACGATACCAGATTGACGAACCGTAAGTTGCATTGGGATCGTATGGACGGACATAACATAGTGGAACGGACTGGGAGTGAATTGGGGCTCGTTTGGATTTATGATGGAATTAAACGCCTGAGTCAAATCAATGACCAACTATCGTTATTTAACGATAACCATCCAATGTGAGTAAACTCGCTAACCCTTCTCAGCTATATTATTCTAAAGTATTTTTAGAAATGATAAATATTGGTTGTTTGCTGTGTGTTGGCTGTTTGGTTGAACTGCTAGTCAGTTGATTGAAAATATAGATAACGATATAGATATACATCGTTAATCAAATATTGTTTCTGTTTAGCAGAATATTTCATAGTGAAATGAAATTGATGTTAATGTTATTGTTTAACATCTGTGGACACAGGGAAATAAGTTGGAGGGACCCAACTGGGTTCCTCAACATTTATTTTTACTGTTTTTCATATATCATGTTATATGATGTGATATGAACTTTGTTGTTGATTTTGTATGGTTAAATGATACTGATCATTGTTATATGGTATGTTAAATACCATAAGGAATACTGGAATGATAAAAAGGAAAATTTCAATGTTATATTGAAAAAGAAATATTTATAAAATCAAAGATTTTATAAAAAGAAAATATTTATTTGGAAAATAAATAGATTAAAAAGGAATATTTATTTGTTAACCAAATAGATAAAATTGAAAAGAAATATTTGTAAACTATTTTCAAATAGAATTGAAAAGGGATATTTATTTGAAAAATAAATAAAATAGAAAGGTGAAATATGTGTAAAATAAATAGAAAAGGAAATAGTTAGATTATCAAAGGATTTACTTATAAAATCAATAGATTTTATAAATAGAAAATATTTTATAGAATGAATAGAATTATCAAAAAGGGGAATTATTTGGTAAATAAATAGATTATAAAAGTAAATACTTGAAAGGTGACTAGAGTTGTGTAAAAGGAGAATTTTACATTTGAAAGGTTTAAACCCGTGCTTCACACATAGGTATAATATGTTATGGATTTAAAGCAAAGATTTTTAAATAAAGTCTGTTTAACAGATAAAGTAAGAAGATAAATTTATAAATAATATTTTATAAATCAAATGAAATGTTTATCATCGGATAAGTGGGATATACAAGTTAGGACTTATATAGAGAAGTAAATGTCGATTTCAACATCGATATTTGAAACTGAATAAACGTAGAGTGAATAAAAGGAGTAAACCAGTTAGAGTTAATTAGATAGAGTTAATCGAATTAGAATTAATTGAATATTAGTTATTCAATTAGAATTGATCGAAAATGGTTATTTGAGATAGAGTTAGTCGAACATAGTTGTTTAGGATGTGTTGCCATTTCGTACGACGGCTAGCGTAATTCGCAAGGCTGCAGATAGCCTACGGTAGTCGGATGTTTCCTAAGGGATTCAGGCGTAACCATTGTGATCGCTGTGATCTAGAGTCAAGCGAATGGAGTTAAACAGAATATTAGTTAATCGATAGGAGTTAAATAAGTCGAGTTAGAGTTAGTCGATCAGAGTTAATCAGTTAGAGTTAATCAGTTAGAGTTAACCAGTTATGGCTAATCAATCAGAGTTAATCGAATAGAGTTAAATTGAATATAGTTTATTTGAGGTAAGTAGAATTATCGAATATAGTTTATTCAAGGTGAGTTAAATCGAATATAAGTTAGTCGAGGTGGGTTAAATCGAATATAGTTTATTCGAAAGGGGATTAATCGAATGTAAATCATTCGTAGAAAGTTAATCGAATGTAAATCATTCGAAGAGAGATTATCGAATATAGTTATTCGAAGAAATAGTTATCGAATATAGTTATTCAAAGAAAGAGTTACCGAATATAGTTTATTCGAAAAGGAGCTATCGAATAGAGATTATTCGAAAGGAGAATTATACATTGAATTCGATTATATCGAATTCGGTAAAGTAATATTTACTTTTCGTTTTAATCAAGATTTACTTATTTATGAATAAATTAGTGGTTTAGTTATTTAGTTAAATTAAGTATAAAAGTTATATTTTGAAAAGTAGATAATTAGGAAGAAGGGGTTGTAACGCTATAGTTATAATCAAATGTTTTAAAATAAAGAAGTGGGTTCGTAAATAGAATCCGAGTTATGTAAGGAAGTGTTAAAGATTTAAAAGGTGAACATTCCTATTTCGAGGTTAGAAAGTTTTTTCGGTTAAGGTCTGAGAGGTAATTATACCCCAACTTGATTGACTTCGTTTTTAACTAAGAGATGGGTAAGGTTCGATAGTGAAGATTGATTTAGTGAATTTAGTTAATGAGTGTAATGGTTTAAATTGGCTTAATGATGTTTTATTTAAACATCTGTTTAAGTCAAATGGATAAATTTTGGAAACATTTTCCAAAAATAACCAGAGATATTTTCTAATCATAGAAAATGAAATGTTAATAAAAAAGAATACTGGAATGACTGTGATACTTGAAACGGAGATGGAAGTGTTTTCCAAGGATTGATGATGTATATTTTCTAAATTTAGAGAATAAGAATTTACAGATATATAGAAATGGGGAAATGGATAAATTAATGATAATTTAATTAAAAGAAATAAACCTTTGAATGATGATTGATCGATAGAATTTCCATCTAGAAATTATATCGTTGTTTGCACACTTGTTTTTCTTTGATAGTTAAATCATTAACTATCGAAGTTTTTGACCATTTTATCGTCGTCAATACGGAGAGACCGGGATCAGATTCATTATCTGAAAACCATTCTGTATGGACGTTAGCGATGCGATCAAATATGATGAAAACCATTGAAGATGGAGTTATGTAAGGGCTATCCGGTTTATAGAATAGTGCCTTCGGTTTGTCCAGTCCCAGGACAAATGCGAATGGACGGATGTCTGACTGAGTATATCTAAAGGATCGCGTAAGCTAATCTCTTCAAATGTACCTACGTTTGGTGGCGGAGGAATTCGTTTCTCTTAGCTTTATACCCGTGGTATTTTTGAAGAAATCAATTTGTGATTTGGTGGGTATGATGATGTCGCATTCAAAGTAAATGAATGTATGATCTGTCAAAAGATACGTTATGATCTCAAGCCTCATCAACCGGGAAATGACAGAAATCGGGCAGGCAGCATGGCTAAGTGGGTCGCTCCCATTAGGGTGTATATCACCTATCTAGAGAAAATCCAAATCATTCTTTTATCTATTCGATGCTGTCCCTTTTTGGGAAGACGGTGGGTAGCTCCCAAACGGTTGTGATATACATTCGATACTCTCAAGCGAAATGGGTGGTCGGTCATATGTGGTCGGGTTACAAGACGTTCTTGTTGAACCCAGTGTATTCGTCTCTAGAGATACGTAATCGGCAGGTGGTCCCATACTTTGTCATAGTTGGAAATCCAATCTCCAATAAGCGCCCGCGATTTTGTTTGTATACTATATATGTGGAACGTGAGATGCAAGCGTTCTGCTAGATTGATAATTACTTGTGACTAGACATTATTATAATATCAGAAAAGTATTGATTTCCAAAACTGTTTTGGGTTATCGTAAGGTAAAAACCGTCTGTGTTTATGTGTGGACCGGTCTTATGATTATCTTTTCTTTTGAAAAGGATTTTGAAAAGTTAAACTGATGATTTGAGTTTACTCACATCAGTCCCATGACTGACCCAAATTTTATTTTGTTTTGTTTTCCCTAAACTCTTGGGTGTCCAAATTTGTAAGGGCAGTCAAGTAGTTCAGGTCTTTACAGATATACTTGGAGGAGCTTGAAGCAGGAGGCTTCAGGATTATATAGCTATTGTTATTTCCGCCGTGTGTAAGTGTTGTACTCTGATAATGTTATTATACTGTTATATTGCAAAGTTATGTTATATATTATATTTTATTCATTCCGCTGTGAGATTCGTGTTTACTCTGATTGTGTTCTTCTTCTTCTATTCTAATTTTCTATCTTATCTATTCTCACCCTCTAACTTCTCTCTATTAATGATCTGGAATGTTCGATGCTTGAATAATTAACATGGGTTTTATGTTGATTTTCTGGGTCAAAAATCCCAGTTTGTTACAATTACGATGGAGAAAGATGGTAGTGATTTATTGAAAGTGGTTGTATCATATATTTTAGACCACTGGATTTTTGATTCTAGAGCTTCATTTCATTTAAATCCTAATAAGGATTATTTTTCTTCCTTGGATGCCAAAGAAGGAAGTTCTGTCCTTATGGGAAACGATGCTACATGTAAGTCTATGGATGTTGATCCATTTCACATTCGTAAGTATGATGGGATTGTTTGCACACCTTAGATGTTTGCTATGTTCCAGGTCTAAAGAAGTCATTGATATCATTAGCCCAATTGGCATCATAAGGATGTAAGATAACCATTGTTAGAGATGGCTTGAGAGTTTTTAGAGAGGCACCTATATTGATGAAGGGTGTTATGGTACGAAATCTGTATTTGTTAATGGGTACCATTGTTCGTGGAGAATTATGTGTTGGAGTCGATAGTTCTAAAAGCTTGGATGCTGCCAAGATTTAGCATATGAGATTAGGTCATACTTCAGAGAAGAACTTAAAGTTGCTTCATAAGAAGAAAAAAAATCAAGGGAGAAACCTTTAACTAGTTAAACTTTTGCAAGGAATGTGTACTGGAAAAGCAAGCCAAAGTTTCTTTTGGTGATGGTATGCATACTTCTAAGAGGGTACTTGATTACGTGCATTCAGAAGTTTGGGGGCTATAACCTACAGCTTCCATTGGTGGAGCTTATTATTTTGTTGCATTCATTGATGACTACTCGCCCAAGGTTTGGGTGTATGTAATGAAAGCTAAGTCGTAAGTATCTGAGAAGTTTAAGGTTTGGTTAACTCTTGTTGAGAAGCAAATAGGAAAGAAATTGAAGATACTTAGATCCGACAATGGTGGTGAATATGTCTCCAAAGAGTTCCTCGATTAATGCAGACAATAAAGTAGTAGAAGACATTTTACTACACCTAGTAATTGACAATCCAATGGGGTTGCTAAGGGGATGAATAGGACCCTACTTGAGAAGGTCCGTTGTTTGATGTTGATTACGGGTATGTCTAAGGGCTTTTTGGACTGAAGCTATCTCGACTATAACACATATTATTAATTGAATTCCTTGCTCAACTATTGGTGGGAAGATTCTAGAGGAGTTATAGAAAGGAAAATACAATTTATTAAGTTATTTTCATATATTTGGTTGTCTAGTTTATGTTTGTAATACATGACATGATAAGTTGGAGCCTAGGGCCTTCAAATGTGTTTTTCTTGGTTATGTAGATGGAATAAAAGGATATAGATTTGGAATCCAGATATGAAGAAAGTTATACATTCTAGGCATGTGACTTTTGATGAGTCAGCAATGTTTAAACCTTTGGAAGGCTTATCATATCGTTCAGATTTAGTTGATGAGAAATCTGAAAAGACTAACATTCCCAGTTTTCAAAACCGAAGTAGAGTTGTTACTGTTGATAATAGTGACATAGCAGTTAATGATACATCACATGGTAGTTAACATATTTCCTCTAGTAGTGATGGTGGTAATCATAAAGCTACAGATGATTTAGCACAAGGTGGAGCTCAAGGTGGAGCTATAGATGGAGCTAAAGGAGAGTACGGCGATATAGCCATTCGGGCTAGTTAGAGATCAAAGAGAGCTCCAATTAGATATGAAGACTGACAGTATGAAAATTTTAGCCTTGATGATCAGTTTGAGTATGATTTACTTGTAATCTATGATGAACCTTTGAGACCTGAAGATGCCATGAAGTCGAGTGATAAATCGAAGTGGAATTGCGCTATGGATGAGGAGATGCAGTCTTTGTAGAAAAATGAGACTTGGGATTTTGTACCAATACCTCAAGGAAGCCGAGCCATAGGTTGCAAGTGGGTGTTCAAGGTGAAATATGATGGTAGATACAAGGCAAGATTAGTAGCCAAACGGTTTTCACAAAGAAAGGGGTTGGAGTATTATGAAATATTTGGTCCAGCTGTTAGAAAAAATTAAATTCGAATCCTACTTGCATTAGTTGCTCATCACAAATTGGAGTTAGAACAACTTACTGTGAAGACTGTTGGAGAATGGAGTTTTGATGACAATAACCTTATTTCAATCTTGATTGATTATAAAATATATACTAACACTTTTGTCTAGAACATATATATACACACACAAGATTTATATACAGGAATTATTACTGAAGACTGTACAGATTAAAGATATTAGAGATTCAGAATTCAGAGATGATTCAAGACTCATGAGTATTCAAGATTTCAAGTGTTCAAGAGTTCAAGATAAATATAGTTATTGAGTCTAGATTATGTAAGACTCTGAATAGCATTCTAGGTTCAAATTCAAATTCTATTTATCAATTTTTGATTTCAAATTCTATCTTCAATCTCTTCTTCCCTATTTTACTTTCTATTTTTATTTGATTTTAAACTTAAGTTTTATAGATTTATACTTTATAAGTTTCATATTTTTATATACTTTATATTTATATAGTTTTAAACTCTGTAATTTTATAAATATGTTTATATAGTTTATATTTATGTTTTCATATGATTTTCTACTTTATAATATTCATCTATAACACTATATTTTAATTCAAGAATTTCCGGAATTATATACATATATATATCAAAACCCTTGAAAAAATGTTCAAATTTAAGTTTTACACATATATATGTAGACATACGTATATACATACACACACACACATACACACACACACACACACACACACATATATATATATATATATATATATATATATATACATGTCGACATATAAATGTTATTTTTTCAATTTTGAAAGGAAGTGTCTTCTTACTATTTGTGACGGTTCTGAGACGTTGCAACCTTTCATACACTATAAAAATGGGATAATTTCGAATTTTTAATCACTTCTTCTTCTCTAACTTCATTCATTTTCGTTACACCATTATTTCTTATCATTCTTATGATTTCTATACCTATACTCTACCGAATTCAATTCTGTTTTCACTATTCTTTTTCTCTCTACACTCTCTACTCATTACTCTCTGAGTCAAGTGCTATTGAAGAGTTATAGGGTTGTTTGTAATTGTTTTGGTTGTGTAAGTAATTGGTGGTATCCCTTGTTGCCGTAAAATCAAGGATGAGTAATCGGTGGTATCCCTTGTAGCCGTGAAATCAAGGAGCTTGGAGTCAGTGGTATCCCTTGTAGCCGTGATATCAAGGAAGTTGTTCTTGACTATTGATATAGTAATAAAACTTTGTGCAATGCAGCGTTGTGCGGGACTGGACGTAGGAGCAATCTGAACCAGTATAAAATCCAGTGTGTTCTTTCCTTTTCTGCACTTTATTTTTTATTAATCTTTGTGTTTGATTCTGCGATTGTTTTTGTGGTGTTTGATTCATATAGTTATTCATATAAGTTTAGATTTTGTTTAAATTCTCAAAAATATTATGCACCCCCCTCTAGTATTTGTTTTGCCTTAACGATACATTCTGCAATCCCTGATAATTGGTATCAGAGCAAGGTCTTCAAAAAAGTTTATAATCTAATTTTTAGATGGCAAATTTTGGAAGATTTGTTAACACTAGTGTCAATTCATGTATTGCATCAGTATTAGATGAGTCTACGTTCAATTTTATTGAAAAATGTAGTGACCCGGATTTTCGGCGGCTTTGGTTATCGACGTAAGCTCGACGTCGATAACCAAAACATCAAAAAATCCCGGTAATTAATGAAAGAAATTAGAAGGTGAGAATAGATAAGATAGAAACTTAGAATAGAAGAAGAAGAAGAACACAACATCAGAGTAACACGAACCTCACAGCGGAACGAATAACATATAATAGATAACATAACTTTGAAATATAACAGTTATGTATACAATAGCACTTATCAGAGTACAGCACTTACAACACAGTGGAAATAACTATAGCTATATGATCCAGAAGCCTCCTGCTCCAGCTCTTTAAGTATACCTGTAAATTCCCGACTACTTGACTACCCGTACAAATTTAGGCACCCAAGAGTTTAGGGAAAACAACAAAATAAACTCCGGGTCAGTCATGGGACTGGTGTGAATAAACTCAAATCATTTAAACAGGTATATGATATCTCATAAGACCACGCCGTGAATACGGAACGGGTTTTTCCCTTATGAGAATCCAAATAACTTTTCAAAGCAATATCATTCTGATATTATAATAATGTCTAAGTACAAATAAATATCAATCTAGCAGAAACGCTTGCATCTCACGTTACTACATATATAGTATACAATCAAAATCGCAAGCACGTATTGGATGATTGGATTTCCAACTATGACAAGGTATGGAACCACCTTCCGATCAGTGTACTCTAGGAACAATACACTGGAGTTCAACAAGAACATCTTGTAACTCAGCCACACATGACCGACCACTCATTTCGCTTGAGTGTATCGAATGTACATCACCAACGGTTGGGATCAGCAACCGTTCCCGTTTATATATGGGACAGCAATGATAGATTTAAGAAACAAATGAATATTCTCTAGATAGGTGATTATACACCCTACTTCGGTGCGACCGACTTAGCCATGCTGCCTGCCCGATTTCTGTCATTTACCGGTTGATGAGGCTAGAAGCTACGCTTTATCATTACATCAGATTCACTTCGAATGCTACATTGTCAAATCCATCGAAAATCACTATTTGACGTCTACAACAATACATTACGTGTTAGCTAAAAGAAGTTTCCTTCTCCGCTTCCGCTCTTGGTACGGTTGAAGAAATCAAGTTACGTGACCTTTCTGGAAAATACTCTGTCAGACATTCATTCATACAAGTCATCCTCATTCACTTAGAATGTCACATCGTCGTACCCGCCAAATCACATATTTACTTATCCAAAAATAACACGGGTATACAGCTAAGAGAAACGAATTCCTCCGCCACCAAACATAAATACGTTTGAACAGATCAACTTACGCGATCCATTGGATATACTCTGTCAGACCTTCGTCCATACAAGTTGTCCTGGGACTGGACAAACCGAAGGCACTATTCTGTAAACAGGATAGCCCTTGCATTTTACTCCGTCTTCCATTATCTTTGACATATATGATTCGCAATGCTTATGCCAATACAGAGTGGTTCTATGGATAATAATTAGGGATGGCAATGAGGTGGGTTTAGGGTCCAAACCCGCTTGACCCGCCCCTGTTTTGACCCATTTAGACCCGCCCCATAGGGTCTTCGGGGCGGGTAGACCCGCGACCCGCTTTTGGAGGTCCGGGTCTAGGGTCGGGTCTGGGGCATGGCTAACCCGCCCCAACCCGACCCGCATGATCGAAACATCATTCAAACTCTTTATAACTATAACTATTACTTGTTAATCTTCTTAGATTTACATAGTTATAACTTGAATATTATATTCTTTTAATTGAAAACTATAAAATTTTCATCGTATTAAGTTAAATCAATGATAATCATACAATAACAAATGCATACATTTTGAACTATTATCTTACAACTCATTTTATAATATTCTCTTGTCATTGTGAACACATTATAATATGCATATAATTTATCATTTAGTGATAAAAAATATAAATATATAAATTTGTGTACACTAGAACATAATATCACCGGGTCGCGGGGCGGGTCGGGTCTACCCTGACCCGTACGGGTTTCGGGTACGGGGCGAAATTCCAGACCCGCACCGGGTCTACGGGGCGGGTCTAGGGCGGGGTTTAAAAAGTCCGGGTCGGGTCTGGGGCATGAGAAACCCGCCCCAACCCGCCCCATTGCCATTCCTAATAATAATCCAACCGGTCTCTCCATATTAACAACGTTAAAATGGTCAAAAACTTCGATAGTCTGTGAGTTAACTATCAAAGAAAAAAACCAAGTGTGCAAACAACGATATTATTTCCAGATGGAAATTATATTGAACAAACATCATTTAACATTAATCTCTTTAGTTCATTTATTTACTTATCTCCTGTTTCCCTATATTCTAAATTCTTATTTTCTTTTATCAGAAAACATTTTTGATTCTCGTTTGGAAAACATTTCCAAAACTCCTTTACGATCAAACCTTACCATTTCTTAGTCAAGAAGGAAGTCACTCAAGTTGGGGTATAATTACCTCTCAGACCTTAACTGAACAACGTTATAACTTCGAAATGGTCAAAGTTTATCTTTTAATCTTTAACAACTTCTTTACGCCTTTCTCGGATCCAATTTTACTAATCCACTTCTATATTTAAAACATTGGTTATAACGATAACGTTATAATCCCTCCTTTCGAATTATCTAACTTTAATTATAACTTCTATTCTTATTAGTGAATAATTAACCTAACACTTATTTATTTATAAATAAATAAATCTCTATTTAGACACTGGAAAGTATAAGTACTTTCCTGAATTCGATATAATCGAATTTGTCGATTAACTCTCTTCGAGAAATCTCTATCTGATTAACTCTTCTTCGAATAACCTATATTCGATTAACTTCTTCTCGAATAAACGATATTCGATAATCTCTCTTCGAATAACTAATATTCGATAACTCTTCCTTTTCAAATATCTCATATTTGAAAATCTCACTTCGATTAAACTATAATCGATAACTCCCTTCGATGAAACTAACATCGATAACTCCTTTCGATGAAACTAACATCGATAACTCCTTTCGATGAAACTAACATCGATTTATTTAACTCGACGAACTTAACTCGACTAACTTAACTTGACTCGACTAACTCGACTTACTTGGTTCGACCAGTTCGATTTGATTAACTAGGCTCGACTAACTTAACTTATTTCTCAACTCGATCAACTCGATTAACTCCCATCGAATAACTAATATTGATTAAACTCCATTCGCTTGACTCTAGATCGCAGCGATCACAATGGTTACGCCTGACTCCCTTGGGAAACATCCGACCGCCATAGGCTATTTACAGCCCTGCGAATTACGCTAGCAGTCGTACAAGATGGCAACTTACCCTGAATACTATGTTTGACTAACTCTGTCTCAAATAACTATATTTGATTAACTCTAGTTCGTTTTAACTCTAATCGATTAACCCTAACTGGTTAACTCTATTTGACTAACTCGACTTGACTAACCCCTTTCAAATAACATATTTGATTAACTAACTTCAAATACCACATTCGATTAACTAACTTCAAATACCCTATTCGATTAACTAACTTCGAATACCATATTCGATTAACTAACTTCGAATACCATATTCGATTAACTAACATCGAATACCATATTCGATTAACTAACATCGAATACCATATTCGATTAACTAACATCGAATACCATATTCGATTAACTAACATCGAATACCATATTCGATTAACTAACTTCGAATACCATATTCGATTAACTAACTTCGAATACCATATTCGATTAACTAACATCGAATACCATATTTGATTAACTAACATCGAATACCATATTCGATTAACTAACATCGAATACCATATTCGATTTCTCCTTTGTGATAACGTTTATCCAATTAAAAAGATCCCCTTTTTAACAACGTTTATTCATTTATAAAGATTCACTTTCTTAGTAATGGTTCTTCACTTTATAAATGTTCATTTAATAACGTTTTCCTTTTTATTAGCTCTATTTATTTACTAAATATTCCCTTTTCAATTATATTTGTAAATGGTTTACAAATATTTCCTTTTTCTATTTTATTCTATTTGCAAATGGTTTGCAAATATTTCCTTTTCAAATTTATTCTATAAAAATATTCTAACTCCTTAAATTTCAGGGAAAATTCGCCATAACCTCCTTTGTATCGGGAGTATCCCCAAACCCTCCACACAGGACTTCCCATTCAAAAAGAAAATGGTTTGAAATTATTTCCTTTTTGAATATCTCATATTTATAAATATTCCAAATTTATAAATATTCCTTATTTATAAATATTCCATTTATAAATATTTCTTATTTCAATATCACTTAGAAATTATTCCTTATCAACATTCAGGTATGTTATGGTATTCAATCATATCAAATCACGATGATAAATATCGTCCCAACACATATGATCGACAATAGATTATATATCACATCATATATTGCAATATATGAACAGAACAGTAATATAAATATTGAGGAGTCCAGTTGGACCCCTCCAACCTGTTTCCCTGCATCATAGATGTTACACAGTATAATCAACATCACTTTCAGTTCAGTACGGATTATTCTGATACAGCATCAATATATAAGTATTTAACGGTTTATATATACATATTATATATATATATATATATAATTTCCACTAACTGACTAGCAGTTCAATCAATCAACCAACACACAGCAATCAACAGATGATTAACAGTTCTAAGAATACATTATTGTAACAACCCGTATTTTCAATAACCTGTAATGATGTAAATCGAGGCAGAATTAAATTCTAAAATCTGAATCAAGGGAAATGGGCTATGCCATTGCGTTCGTCTCGGAAAAATACGCGAAATAGAGTCCGAGTTTTCGAAAATCGGAGTCCGTATGACCCGATTAAGGCCCAACGAAGTTTTCAGAAAACTTCTAGGTAAAAACAGATTTCAAATTCAAACTTGAATTTGAAAATTGGGCCAGTTTGGGCCAGGCGGGAGAATTCCCGCCAAAACACCCAAGTCGACAGCCCTGTCGACTTGGGAGTCGACTTGGTTGGACCAAAGTCGACAGCCCTGTCGACTTGGCTGTCGACTTGGTCCAGCCGGGCTGTTTAGCCTGGTGCACCATTTTGAGAATGTGTTGAGCTTGGGGGCCAGATTCGGTTTTGAGGGCTGAGATTGGAACTAGGGTTTAATCCTATGGCCTAAAACACTTGCCTAATCTATAAATAAGACCCTAACCTACCCTAAATCATCATTAATCTATCCTACAACTAAACTATGGCAAAATCAATCCTCTCATGGCCTCCACTCTCTTCATAAAATTCCTAAATCAATTTCTAAGTGATTTTCCATGCATACAAGTGTTTTTAGACTTGTATGAGCATCATTAGCTTGCATTCAAGTCAAGTTTTTATATTTGTATCATAAAGAAAGAGTTTTGATCATTTTGGCTTGCATTTTGGGTTTGATTGATTTCATAAGGGCTTTGTCATATTCTTGTGACTTCTTAAGCATTGTAAGCCCTATTCTACTTTCATACTTAAACTCTAAAGTTAAATGTATGATATGCAAGTTTATATGCAAGTTTATCATGTTATGCAAGTTTGCTATGATGTAATATGCAAGTTTATCATGTTATGCAAGTTTTCTATGATGTAATATGCAAGTTTATCATGTTATGCAAGTATGCTATGATATGATATGCAAGTTCATCATGTTATGTTATGCAAGTTTGATATGCAAGTTGTCATATGATATGCAAGTTGTGTTATGCAAGTTTGGGTTGAACATTTTGTTCATGCTATCATGTTATGTAAGCTTATTTTGGGTTTATGAACATAAAGCTTCAAGCTTTATGCCAAAGGTTGCATTTTGGCAACATGTAAGTTATCATATCTCTTATGATAACTTGCATGTGAGGCTAAATGCGAACTTATGGCCATGTTTACATGTCATTTAACACCATGTATCATCAACATGCCAAGTTTGGTTTTATGCATGCTTTTGAGGCCAAAAGATGTAATATGCAAGTATATGAACACATGAACATTTTATATGCCACCATGTTGAACTTGTGGCTTCAACACCTTTTATGTCATGATTATGCCAAGTTCCCTCTTTCTATCCTTTATGCGCTATTGCGATATGTAAGCGATGGGATTGCGTTTGGGGTTGGGTAAAAGTAAAAGACATAAAAACATAAGCTTGGGAATTTACCTATTAAGTTAGGTCTACCCATTGGGAATTTACCTATTAAGTTAGGTCTACCCAATTGCTTGAAAATTTGTAACATGTTTTGGAAACATGATGGACATGACACTTAGAAAAGATAAGTGTGGCCAACTCGAGGTTGGGTTGAGTTTGTAGCGTAAACCTACCCGGAACCGACCGGCTTAACTAGTTGCTACAAACAATAGGACCCAATGTGAGAAGTTGGTCATGTTGTACCTTGGACCCGAGGTTAGACCAAGTTGTGGTGTAAAGCTACCCGGACCCGCTCGGCTTAACTAGTAACCACAACAAGGTCTAATGTGAGAGGTTAAGGCGCATTAAATTAATTAATGCCTCATGATTAGGGTTAAGTCATGGTCCACTTAGTACTTAACCAATTTGGGTTCGGTAGATTAATCGGGGTTAAGTCGTGAACTCATCGTTACACTTAACCAAGTTAATCCATGATTAGCAAGGGGGTTAAACCGTACTTAACCCACTAGAAAAATCCTAGCAATGGGGGGCCCACTCCAGCAGTAATCCCAAGTTAGTATCATCATGACCCTAGGGACTAGGCTAGGGTGGGGGCACGATTACTGGACTGGAGGTAAGTGACCAAAAGCGACGGCAGAGGGTACGCCGGTGTAGTTCCGGGCGGACCATGGTCGTGCACATAGTCCGAAGCCGGGGAAAGCATGCACGGGTACCAGTAGATCGAGACTGTGCACTCATGTTTATGGTGTCCAGGGGTTGCCACCCTAGGGCTTGATACACCCGACGGGAGACCCGGCACAGTTTGACTACAATTATGTTTGGGCCGTATTGACACCAACACGTGACGAGTTAGGCTTAGGGAGCCGATCGACTAGACCATTTGGTTGGACCTTGTATTAGGGTCATTTCATGTTATTGGGCCAAAGCTTGGGCCAAGGGATCAATACTTGTTTATTCAAGTCATGTTAGTTTGCTAGTACACATGTGGTGCAAAACCTTAATCCTGATTATGCGATGACACCTCTATCTACCTTGTTAGTTAATCATCATGCTAGTATGTTGTTATCCTTATGTTCATCTCAGTTTTCATCATGCCAGTTAACTTTATCAGTTTACATTGATTGTAGTAGGGCTTACTCAGTCTTTTTGACTGACCTATTTTCTTTCGCCTCTTTTCTTCCGTTCCCCCCCCCCCCCCAGGTTCTCAGGGAGGGA
Organism: Allium sativum; assembly: GCA_030737875.1. Taxonomy (NCBI): domain Eukaryota; kingdom Viridiplantae; phylum Streptophyta; class Magnoliopsida; order Asparagales; family Amaryllidaceae; genus Allium; species Allium sativum. The sequence goes on from CM060912.1 coordinate 312,728,536, forward strand.
ATATTGGAGCTTAGCTGGATATCTAACCGCTTGCTTGTGGGATTTAGCTCATGTACGGTTCGACATGAAGCTAGCTATGGCTATCACTTCTTTTGGGGATTAGTTATTTATGTATTTTATTTTTTCAGTTGATGTTGTTTTATCTAGACTTGTTTATTTGGAAAGTTGACATTATGTTGTACCTGACTGGTTTTGAAATGTTTTGAAATCTTCCGCTGCTTTATCTATGTTATTTACTCTGTTTACATATATACATATGTTCTTGTTCTGCCTTGATATATCATTACGCATGTTTACCTGATTCAAACGCCCCTCCAAAGTCAGAGTGCTTGCAAGAGTCACCCGGGCGGAGGTGGGGTGTTACAATTTGGTATCAGAGCATATGGTTTACGAGAAGGAACAAAAAGGTTTTTAGAAAACTTTTTGGAAAACTATTTTCAAAACTAAGTATAAAGTATTTTCCAAAGAAAAGTCTAGTTTATTTTAAAGGCTATTCCCCAAAAAGCCATTAGAAAAATTCCTTCGTTTTTTCGCCATTCTGAATCTGTCTTTTTCTTCGTTTTCAGCATGGCCGATAATTTTGCTATTCCGGAGGGAGTGCACGTACCTGTTTGGTATAGGAGACTTTTGGAGGCTAGGGCGACCGAAGCCGGCCCCGCAGATGTCCCTCCTCCTCCTCCTCCAGTAGTTAATCCTCCTCCTCCAGTAGTTAATATTCCTCCTCCTGTCGCTAATGTTCCTCCTCCTCCTGTCGCTGAGGTTCCTCTTCCTCCTCCCCCTCAGCATCCTCAAGCTGACTTCGCAAAGACTTGCAAAGATTTCAAAGCAATGGGTGGCAAGAACTTTCAAGGCACTGAGACTTTTGTAGAGGCCAGAAATTGGTTGAAAGAGACCGAGGATTTATTTGCTATCTTTGGGATAGACGATCAGAGGAAGGTCTTGTTGGCAGTTTGGCTTATGAAGGATGAGGCCGCTTATTGGTGGGAAGTCACCAATGGTACTAGGCCTGTTGAGACTTGGGCCGATTTCAGGGCAAGGTTCATGCTTAAATTTCTATCTTCTGCTGAGGAGAACCTGCAAATGGAGAGGTTCATAACTTTGAGACAAGGAGATATGTCTGTCAAAGAGTATGTGAATAAGTTCAATCAGTTAGCTCGTTTTGGCTTGGATATGGTGAATACTCCTCAGAAGAAGGCCCTTCGTTTTGCTAGGGGATTGAATGAGCCGTTGCAGGGATTGGCTATGTCACGTATTCCCCATGGGGCCACGTTTGAGAGTTTGGTTGATATGGCATTACTTCAGGGAGATGTCAAGAAAGAGATCAAGGTGAATGATACTCAAGCCAAGAAGACTGATTCCCAGGGAAAAGGAAATCAGGGTAATCCAAGTGGTCAAAGCAGTCAAGGCAATCAAAACAAGAACAAGAGTCAAGGCAACAAGGGGAACAACAACAAGGGCAATAACAACAAGGGCAAGAACAACAAGGGGAAGTGCCATTACTGCGGTTCAGTTGGGCATCTTATCAAGGATTGTAAGAAGAGGAAAAGGAAGAATGGTGAATGCTTTTTCTGCGGTGAGACTGGACATTTCAGTAAGGATTGCCCGAGGAAGCAAGGGCAAGGCCAGGGTCAGACTCAGCGTGCTGGATCTTCAGGAGGGCAAGATCATGCTCTCAATGTCGCTCCAGTTCCCGATCGAGGTAGTATTTCTGTTGAGAGCCTTTTATATATTTCTGATTTTCCAGTTCGTACCTTGTTTGATTCTGGTGCATCGCATAGCTTTATCTCATCTGATCTTGTTGATAGTTTGCACCTTAGTACTAGCTTGGTAGATGATCCCGTCTGTGTCTCATATCCTATTGGGGGTTCCGCCCATTTGTTTATGATATGTGGGGATTTGAGGATCTCTATACTGAGTATAGAGTTCTTGAGCAGTGCTTATGTTCTTGGTTTCAGGGGATACGGATTGATATTGGGCATGGATTGGTTGTCCAGATATGGAGCCATTCTTGATTGTGAGCATAGGGTTGTGAGGCTCGTGACTCGCCTTGGAAACACCCTAGAGATTTCTTGTGATCCGAGAGGTCCCGTCATGTTGTGCTATCTGGAATCACTCGACTCGTCAATGGAAACTCTTCAGTCTGTAAGAGTGGTTCGAGAGTATCCAGATGTTTTCGATGAAGTTAGGGGGTTGCCCCCTAAGCGAGAGACTGATTTCCGCATTTATCTGGTGGATAATGCAAAGCCGGTTTCTTTGCCTGTTCGGCATATGGCTCCGCGGGAAAGGCGGGAGCTAAGCAAGCAAGTGAAAGAGTTTCTTGAGAAGAACTTCATTAGACGAAGTGTATCTGAATGGGGAGCGCCTGTGGTATTTGCTACCAAGGCGGATGGTTCTCTCCGACTTTGTGTTGACTATCGAGAGTTGAATAAGCTGACTAAGAAGAACAGACACCCGTTACCGAGGATCGATGATCTCTTTGACCAGCTTGTCGGTGCTTCTGTTTTCTCTCAGCTTGATCTTGCTACTGGATTCCATCAGCTCAGGGTAGCTGAAGATAGTATAGACAAGACTGCGTTCAGGACTCCAGATGGATTCTTCGAATGGCTTGTCATGCCGTTCGGCTTGACTAATGCACCCGCATATTTCGTGGACTTGATGAGTAGGGTGTTCAGGGAGTTCTTGAACAAGTTTGTCGTGGTCTTCGTAGATGATATTCTGATCTTCTCTAAGGATGAGGAAGAGCACACAAGGCATCTCATGGAGGTTATGGATACGCTTAGAGCGCATCAGTTGAAGGCCAAGTTCTCCAAGTGTCACTTTTGGAGAAGGGAAGTTAGATTCCTTGGGCATATAGTATCTAAGCAAGGCTTAGCGGTGGATCTCGCTAAGGTGGTTGCAGTTCAGGATTGGAAGACTCCAAGGAATGCAACCGAAGTGAGAAGCTTTCTAGGTCTTGCGGGTTTTTACCGGAAGTTCATCAAGGACTTCGCGAAGATTTCCGCTCCTCTCACTAAATTGACGAAGAAGAATTTAGTTTTTGCTTGGAGCATATAATGCGAGCTTGCTTTTCAGAAGCTCAAGAGAGCTCTCACATCAGCACCTGTTCTAGCTTTGCCCGATGGAGGGAAGTTATTTACAGTATACACCGATGCATGTGGCATGGGGTTAGGAGCTGTTCTTATGCAAGAAGGAAGGGTGATATGCTTTGGCGGTAGACAACTCAAAGTGCATGAGAAGAATTATCCCACTCATGACTTAGAGTTGGCAGCAATAGTATATGCACTCAAGGCTTGGCGGCATTATTTTCTGGGAGAAAGATTTGAGCTTTATACCGACCACAAGTCATTGAAGTATCTCTTTTCTCAGAAGGATCTAAATTTGAGGCAACAAAGATGGATGGAATTCTTGGCGTCCTATGATTTTGAGATAGCTTATACCCCTGGCAAGGGGAATGTGGTAGCAGATGCATTGAGTAGAATAAGGTTGACCCTAAGTCCTCTATTCGTTGAGATGAAGAATTTAGAGTATGTGGCAACCTTTGATTTCTCTTTGGCGGTTGAGTCGATGACCGGTTCTTTAGCATCTCTGGAACTCAGACCTACCCTTCTTGATCAAGTTGGGGCTTCGCAGAAAGAAGACCCTCAGATAGTTGAGATTATGGATAAGCTGATTCGAGGAGAGGCGTCTAGTCATCTCGCTCGATATTCTATTGATGATAAGGGTTGGCTGAGGAGAGACGGAAGGTTATGTGTTCCCATGGTAGAAGATTTAGTAAGAAAAGTTCTGGAGGAAGCGCATCGCTCTAAGTTGACTATACATCCAGGCGGAGATAAGATGTATAAAGATATGAAGCGCATTTTCTTTTGGCCTGGGATGAAGAAGGACGTGGCAGAGTTTGTCTCTAGATGTATCATTTGCCAGCAAGTTAAGGCCGAGTCAAAGAAGCCTGGTGGGCTATTGCATCCTCTAGACGTTCCACTTTGGAAGTGGGAGAGTATTTCCATGGATTTTATCGATGGGCTACCAAGGTCAAGGAAAGGGAATACGAGCATTTGGGTTATTGTGGATAGACTTACGAAGAGTGCTCATTTCATTCCGGTGAAGAGCAAGAGGACCGCATCTTGGCTAGCGTCTGTATATCTTCGTGAGATAGTGAGACTACATGGAGTCCCTTCTAGTATAGTCAGTGACCGTGACCCAATCTTTACAAGTCAATTCTGGAATAGCTTGCAAGAAGCTATGGGCACGAAGTTGAATCTAAGTACTGCTTATCACCCACAGACGGACGGTCAAACCGAAAGGGTGAATAGGGTACTCGAGGATCTGTTGAGGCTTTGTATTCTGGATTTTGGTGGTACTTGGGAAGACCACCTTCCTCTCGTTGAGTTTGCATATAATAACAGTTATCAGGCAAGCATAGGGATGGCACCATTTGAAGCTTTATATGGGAGGCCGTGCAAGTCGCCTACATGTTGGTGGGAGACTACAGATAAGCTTATACTTGGGCCTGATCTGATCAGAGATACATCCGAGAAGATCGAGTTGATTCGGAGACGGATGAAAGCGGCCCAAGACAGACAGAAATCCTATGCTGATAAGCGAAGAACTGATTTGGAGTTTGATGTTGGGGATATGGTTTTCGTGAAGGTTTCTCCTTTGCGGAATGTGGTCCGATTTGGAGCTGTTGGGAAGTTGGCACCGAGGTTTGTTGGACCATTCCCTATTATAGAGAGGATCGGGCAGATGGCTTATAGAGTGAAGTTGCCCGAGAAGCTTGCCGGAGTACACGATGTTTTTCATGTCTCGCATCTCCGGAAGTGTTTGCATGAATCAGCAGAGGTTGTTGAGCCAAGTGTTCTGAAAGATGTGGAAGTGGAGAAAGAGGCTACCTTGAGGAGAGCTCCGATTCGTATCTTGGGGACGGAGACCAAGAAGCTAAGGAATCGAGAGGTCAAGTTGGTAAAGGTTCAATGGGGTGAAGCCGAAGAAGACGCAACTTGGGAAACCGAGGAGAAGATGCGTGGGCTTTATCCATTCCTTTTTGAGGGTACACTCTCAATCTCTTTTCTTTGATAGCATATCTTTCTTTTTGCTATCCATGTTTATCTAGTTTATCGTGTTAATCTTGTCATGAGAACCTTAGGTAGAAACCCTTTGGATGAAACATGTGTTTGAAACATGTTATGCTTGATGGTTGCAAGTGGTTGCAAGTGTTTGCAAGTGGTTACTCGTGGATGCATTATACACGTTAGGCACTAGATCGGCTCACACACTCCTCATATTGCATATGCATGAGTGTTTATGCTTATTCATGGATGAAAATTTTTGTGTTATCACATGGATGTTGCATATGGATGTATGTTATGTGCACACATATAGATGTTATACATTATGTTAGGAATTGCATACATATGGATTCATTTCACTAACATAATCTGCATTGATGATATTTGCATTAGATAAGGACATATACACACACCTTTGCATATGCTCATACAACATTTAGAATCTTGTAAGGACAGTGATTGCTCGTGGATGATGTTTTGAGTAGATGGATGTTGGATGGTAGGATACGTTCTTCCTAACTTGAAGATTTCGGGGACGAAATCCTTTAAGGAGGGGAGAATGTAACAACCCGTATTTTCAATAACCTGTAATGATGTAAATCGAGGCAGAATTAAATTCTAAAATCTGAATCAAGGGAAACGGGCTATGCCATTGCGTTCGTCTCGGAAAAATACGCGAAATAGAGTCCGAGTTCTCGAAAATCGGAGTCCGTATGACCCGATTAAGGCCCAACGAAGTTTTCAGAAAACTTCCAGGTAAAATCAGATTTCAAATTCAAACTTGAATTTGAAAATTGGGCCAGTTTGGGCCAGGCGGGAGAATTCCCGCCAGAACACCCAAGTCGACAGCCCTGTCGACTTGGTAGTTGACTTGGTTGGACCCAAGTCGACAGCCCTGTCGACTTGGCTGTCGACTTGGTCCAGCCGGGCTGTTTAGCCTGGTGCACCATTTTGAGAATGTGTTGAGCTTGGGGGCCAGATTCGGTTTTGAGGGCTGAGATTGGAACTAGGGTTTAATCCTATGGCCTAAAACACTTGCCTAATCTATAAATATGACCCCAACCTACCCTAAATCATCATTAATCTATCCTACAACTAAACTATGGCAAAATCAATCCTCTCATGGCCTCCACTCTCTTCATAAAATTCCTAAATCAATTTCTAAGTGATTTTCCATGCATACAAGTGTTTTTAGACTTGTATGAGCATCATTAGCTTGCATTTAAGTCAAGTTTTTATATTTGTATCATAAAGAAAGAGTTTTGATCATTTTGGCTTGCATTTTGGGTTTGATTGATTTCATAAGGGCTTTGTCATATTCTTGTGACTTCTAAGCATTGTAAGCCCTATTCTACTTTCATACTTAAACTCTAAAGTTAAATGTATGATATGCAAGTTTATATGCAAGTTTATCATGTTATGCAAGTTTTCTATGATGTAATATGCAAGTTTATCATGTTATGCAAGTTTTCTATGATGTAATATGCAAGTTTATCATGTTATGCAAGTATGCTATGATATGATATGCAAGTTCATCATGTTATGTTATGCAAGTTTGATATGCAAGTTGTCATATGATATGCAAGATGTGTTATGCAAGTTTGGGTTGAACATTTTGTTCATGCTATCATGTCATGCAAGCTTATTTTGGGTTTATGAACATAAAGCTTCAAGCTTTATGCCAAAGGTTGCATTTTGGCAACATGTAAGTTATCATATCTCTTATGATAACTTGCATGTGAGGCTAAATGCGAACTTATGGCCATGTTTACATGTCATTTAACACCATGTATCATCAACATGCCAAGTTTGGTTTTATGCATGCTTTTGAGGCCAAAAGATGTAATATGCAAGTATATGAACACATGAACATTTTATATGCCACCATGTTGAACTTGTGGCTTCAACACCTTTTATGTCATGATTATGCCAAGTTCCCTCTTTCTATCCTTTATGCGCTATTGCGATATGTAAGCGATGGGATTGCGTTTGGGGTTGGGTAAAAGTAAAAGACATAAAAACATAAGCTTGGGAATTTACCTATTAAGTTAGGTCTACCCATTGGGAATTTACCTATTAAGTTAGGTCTACCCAATTGCTTGAAAATTTGTAACATGTTTTGGAAACATGATGGACATGATACTTAGAAAAGATAAGTGTGGCCAACTCGAGGTTGGGTTGAGTTTGTAGCGTAAACCTACCCAGAACCGACCGGCTTAACTAGTTGCTACAAACAATAGGACCCAATGTGAGAAGTTGGTCATGTTGTACCGTGGACCCGAGGTTAGACCAAGTTGTGGTGTAAAGCTACCCGGACCCGCCCGGCTTAACTAGTAACCACAACAAGGTCTAATGTGAGAGGTTAAGGCGCATTAAATTAATTAATGCCTCATGATTAGCGTTTAGTCATGGTCCACTTAGTACTTAACCAATTTGGGTTCGGTAGATTAATCGGGGTTAAGTCGTGAACTCATCGTTACACTTAACCAAGTTAATCCATGATTAGCAATGGGGTTAAACCGTACTTAACCCACTAGAAAAATCCTAGCAATGGGGGGCCCACTCCAGCAGTAATCCCAAGTTAGTATCATCATGACCCTAGGGACTAGGCTAGGGTGGGGGCACAATTACTGGACTGGAGGTAAGTGACCAAAAGCGACGGCAGAGGGTACGCCGGTGTAGTTCCGGGCGGACCATGGTCGTGCACATAGTCCGAAGCCGGGGAAAGCATGCACGGGTACTAGTAGATCGAGACTGTGCACTCATGTTTATGGTGTCCAGGGGTTGCCACCCTAGGGCTTGATACACCCGACGGGAGACCCGGCACAGTCTGACTACAATTATGTTTGGGCCGTATTGACACCAACACGTGACGAGTTAGGCTTAGGGAGCCGATCGACTAGACCGTTTGGTTGGACCTTGTATTAGGGTCATTTCATGTTATTGGGCCAAAGCTTGGGCCAAGGGATCAATACTTGTTTATTCAAGTCATGTTAGTTTGCTAGTACACATGTGGTGCAAAACCTTAATCCTGATTATGCGATGACACCTCTATCTACCTTGTTAGTTAATCATCATGCTAGTATGTTGTTATCCTTATGTTCATCTCAGTTTTCATCATGCCAGTTAACTTTATCAGTTTACATTGATTGTAGTAGGGCTTACTCAGTCTTTTTGACTGACCTATTTTCTTTCGCCTCTTTTCTTCCGTTCCCCCCCCCCCCCAGGTTCTCAGGGAGGGAATATTGGAGCATAGCTGGATATCTAACCGCTTGCTTGTGGGATTTAGCTCATGTACGGTTCGACATGAAGCTAGCTATGGCTATCACTTCTTTTGGGGATTAGTTATTTATGTATTTCAGTTTTTCAGTTGATGTTGTTTTATCTAGACTTGTTTATTTGGAAAGTTGACATTATGTTGTACCTGACTGGTTTTGAAATGTTTTGAAATCTTCCGCTGCTTTATCTATGTTATTTACTCTGTTTACATATATACATATATTCTTGTTCTGACTTGATATATCATTACGCATGTTTACCTGATTCAAACGCCCCTCCAAAGTCAGAGTGCTTGCAAGAGTCACCCGGGCGGAGGTGGGGTGTTACAATTATAAAAATATAACTACTCAGAGTTGGTGAGTTTTACTCACATTGGCGCGTTAATCGTTAAATAACGGTTTGCGTTATTTGATTCAGTCGGACAATTTATTTCGCCATAAATTGTAACGAGCACCAATCCACTTCCGGTCAGCTTCATTGTGAAGCCCTCGTCCATACGGTCCCAACGCAACTTACGGTTCATCAAACTGATAACGTATGCAGAAGATATACATTTTAAAGATTAGTACACATTTAATTTTAAATAAAGCTTGGAAATTTTAATTTCCTATTGGGCCTCACCTACTTTCTTCCCCGGCCCAACCCATGCTACAGTGTTTCTCCCACAACGTTTTCCCCTTTTGTTTCTTCTTTTTCTTTCTTTTATTTGTTGGGCTTCCAACTTTAGTCTTTGTCCCATCTCCACATCAGTCCCTGGCCCGACCAACAGTGCTTCTTCCTTCCTCATTTCAGTATACAACCCGTAAGCCAATACTGGCCATTAACGTAGGCTTCTACACCCATGTATCCTCTTCATTAACATTAACCTGCTCCCACCCCTGTTGAACACGTCCTCACCTCCAATGCCTACAGTAAATCACGTATTTACTACTAACACACCCATCTTCTTCACGGGATGATTGAACCCACGCCTTTCTAACTGTCGACCCTTACTTCCTATTCCAGTAGACCACCCATGCACCCAACCATGGCTACAGCTGACCTTTTCCTTGCACCAAACCCCTCCGTTTCTCTTATGCACCTCATGTGCCGAGTCCTTCCAGTTCTGGTCTTCAGGGAAGTGCGACCCTTATTTCCCCAAATTTTAAAACCACCTACTCCTTCCCTTATTCACGAGACAATGAAACTCGGCATTTTGCAATGGACATTCGCTCACGTTTGTTTTTCAGTGAAGAAGAAAAAGGAAAGGAGTGGCGGCTCGATTTTTGCTTGTTGGAGAACAGAAGCAAGAATTAGGTTTTAACGAGTTGAACGCTATTTATAGGCAGATATTTAGGTTAGAGTGATTATTATATTATATATAAATTCACCAATGAGTTTTCCGTAAAATTAACACCTCAGATGACATCTGTTTTTGACAACAAAGTCAATCCTAGCATAGAAAAATATTCCGAATCTAATGGGACAGGTTTCGTCGAATTCCGACACCGTTTGCGAAAATCCTTTAGAAAATATCGATGAAAAACAATGAGCAATAATTCCTAAAAATTTCAGAAAAAATCCTAAAAATATGAGGCCTTGACGTTTCTCTAGACCTCTCCCTAAGGTTTCGTATGAAACTTGTTTCATTGAATTTCGAGTTCGTTTGACCAGTTAACCATTCAGTTTAGTTTGTTTCAAGTTAAAAACATAGTGTATCGTACTATGAAATATCCTGTTCACGTAGGGACTGCTATGGACAGAAACAAAGATACTATTTAAATGAGTGACGTGCTCTGGTCCCAAAAATGTAATAATACCAGTAGATGGACTCATATTGTGAAACCCCGAAATGTCGATACAGGGTGTCAAATACTCCAAATAAAAAGTTGCTTATTAAATTAATTAAAAATCACCATAAAATTCTAAAAATTAAATTATCACTATTTCCCAAAAGAACCTTGTCTAAATTCAAACCCGATCTCTAGTTATATATCGAATAAACCGTTATGGTCGATAAACGATTCTATAGCGACTATTCTAAAATTTGATTTGGCCATAAATCAAAATCTACATGACGAAATCCTGATTTTTCTCTTCCGCTAGAAAGATATACTCCACCAGCTCCACACGTTTCTTGTTTCACATAAATCCGATTTAAAACGAACTCTGTACATTCAGTTGAAGTTCAAATCGCCAAATAGCGAACTACAGCGCCATTTCGAGCTCGTTTATAAATATATTATAAACTATACGTTCAACTGTCGTTATTTAAATATATTCGTTAATATAATCCAACTCCAAACGGAATTATATATATTTTAAATTGTCCATTTCACAGTATATTGCCATTTCAGCTAATTCTGATTATTTCAGAATTATTTATATTATTATATTAATTAAATATTCAATATTACTTAATTAAACGATCATTAACTTCTCTAAATCACCAATTATATAATTAAATAAATTAATTATATATCTCTAAAAATGCGGGTCATTACAAAAAATCAAGCTAGCATGATTTGATTTTTGAAATTTGAAATTTGAAATTTGAAATTTTTTGAAAATTTGAAATTTTTGATATATGGATATGTTACATAACCATCATGATATTATTGTAGTTAGTTATTTGAAAAGTCAATTGAATTATTTGAAAATTTATTTTATTATTTGAAAAGTCGTGTTGTTTTACATGAAAAGATGTGTTATATGGCTATTGGATATTCAAACTTTGAAAAGTTGGGTGAAGTGGCTGTTGGAAATTCAAATTCCGAAATGGTGGCTATTAACAATTCAAATTCTGAAATGGTATGTTACATGGCTATTGAGAATTCACATGGTAGAAATCAAATAGAGAAGAAGAGTAATGACGGTTGGTAAAAAGACATCAAGAAGAAATGGATATATAAAGTAAATCAGCAAATAAATGGATACCAAAACAATTTATAACCTTGAATTTTCATCTACAACTTATATTCATACTGTACTTCTCTTCATTTGCTTCGTCATATCACTGGTTTCATGCGAATCCATTAAGAATTGACCAAGTAATGATCAAATGAAGTTTTAGTGAATAAAGAGAGAAGGAAACAAAAATTGTCGATAGTTATCTTCAAATTACATCCACAGGTTAGACTATTTTCTCCCAAACCCTTTTCCAAATTGTAGATCTCGTTCTTCCGGTCGATTTGATGGGTAGGTCGTCAAATTCCGATCAAAACTGAGTGAGATATGACTACTTGAAATTGGCTATGCAAAACTGAAAAACTGTTACGAATTTTCATGCATATCTCTTACTGTTTCGACTTGCTGCACCCTAATAACATCCAAATTCATCCCCAAACTGTCACCAGATTGTAGTCCTTGAATTCCTCTTCGATTTGCCGCTAATTTCATCCAATTCCGTCAAGAAACGAAGAAGTTATACCTCCTGAAATTTTGAATGAAAATGAAAAACTAGACGAAGAAGAAGAAGAAGAGAAGCGGTTATGAGGAGACATGACTTTTGGGCCTATATATATTAGTAGAAGTGTCCATTCATTCAAAAATCAAAAATCAAATTCAAATTTTGGCGCCAAGTTGGTTGAACTACTAAATCTTTGATATCTTTCTCATTAGGTATTCAAATTCAACAAATGAATATACTATCCCGATTAGGAAAACGAGTTTGTCGCAATAGAGAAAATTTCATCATCAAATTCTAGAAGATGTGAATGTGTGATTCTTGAAAATGGATGAACGATAAAAAGAAGGATTGCAAAAATAGGTACGCTTTAATTAATTTTTAAATTTTTTGGTTGAATGAATGCTTTGATTGTTTTGCTTGTTTGCTTTACTTTGAATTTGAAATTTAAAACTTTAAAAATCAAATTTGAAATTTAAAATTCAAATTTTAAATTTGAATCTTGAAATTCAAAATATTAATAAAATAATAAAATAAATTTTGGATGTTTGTTAGGATTAATATTATTCAAGTAAATAGTTAAATCTGAAATATAAATCGATAATATAAAACCAAGAAGTAAAAACAATATATCTTTTGATTTTCTACATGTACGTCGACATACAGAAATGGTCATGTTGACATAATGAAATTTAAATTTTGAATTTCAAGAGTTCAATCTTTCAAACTTCCCTCATCTTTTCAATTAGAAAATGGCAGTTCAAATTCTAATTATTAATTTTATTTATCTACTTATTTTCTTATTTCTTGTTTCAAAAAATATATATATATACTATAAGTATATAAATTAATAAAATTGTATAGACGTGTTAAAGAGTTAAAATAATTTTTATTGTTATAAAATATCTTTTTACTTATCTTTCATATATAGTTCAAACATATATATTGTTCATATGATTTCACAAATACTATTTGTAACTTAATACTTATTTTGACTTCTTATTAAGATTTATAAAAGCTTGAATATTTAACCTAATATTTTGGAATTAAAATAATATGTATATATATGTGATTTTTATGTCTTAAAAATATAGTTTAAATATAAGAAATTATAGATTTGCATATTACTTTATATTATCAGTTTTCATTAAAATAATTTTGTTATGACTATAGATTTCTTTTTAAAGTTTTAGCATATAAATGGTTCCTTAACAAATTAATATATTTTAATTGCTAAAAGTTTAAATTTAAAATTTATTTGTATTAAAAGATTGATTTATATTTCATAGTAAATTAAATTTTAAATCCTTTTAAAAAAATAGTTTTTATATACTATTATGAATATATGTTTATAGTCAACTTTATATAAATTTATATTCTCGCTAAAAAGATCTTCAATTCTTTTTATATTTACCCTACTAATATTATATAACTCCATAATTATTTTGGATATTTTACTACTTATCATGAATATTCTTTTTAATTAAACTCTTATCTTTATTATTATTTTAATCACTTTCATTAATATAATTAAGCTATGTCTAGAAATTAACATTATCCTTGTTTGATTCAAATAATTTATTATATGCATAATAGTTAGATATTACTTTAAGTATTATAGAAATACATATCATCATCAAATCATTCTATATGTTATTACCATAATATCATTACGCATCTTATTTAATATCATAAATCATTACAGTGCATCGCAAATTAAAACCATTTACATCACAAATTGCATTTCATTCAATATATTACTTCATATAGTTTTGCATATGCCATACTGCATTATTACCAACACACTGCATTACAGGTTAACTTTAACTCCACACATAACAAGTATACATAACATATTTACTTTTTCTTGATTAATTTGATTGACTTATTTGGCTTGATTAAAGTTGATTGACTTGTTTGGTTTGTTTGATTTGTTTGACTTGAATAACCTGATTGACACACTTGACATGGTTATATTTCATTAGTGGTTGATAGGAGCATTATAAGTTTTAGGTAAATAGAATTTATAATAAATGTTTAGCTTTGAATTTATTCATGTTTTGTTACAAAAAAACTTAAATTTTTTGATTGTTTGGATTAAATCACTTTACTAAACTTATATCATAGTTTTAAGGATATCTTATTAGAGTTATTTCTTAGTCTAGATTAAAAGTCTTGTTATAACTTTAAGGAAATTAGCGTTTAGGATAGGTTTAGTCTTGTGTTAGATTAAGGGGGAGTTTTATAATTTCTAGGAAAGTTGGAGGTTCAAGAAGTGTTTATTAACATATAAGTTGGTTGATTTTGTTGATTGCTTGAATTGATTAATTGAATTGCTTGCTTGGATCGATTGCTTGAATTTCTTGCTTGAATTGATTGCTTGATTTCTTGTATGAATTGATTGGATTGCTTATTCTTCTACTTTAGACTAGTATAGTCACTAGCATCATTCATAGCACAGATTTAGGATTTAGTATTAGAATATATTAGCACAAGGATATAATCTAAGCATAGATTTAGGGGGAGTATTTTTATAGGATATATATTAGATTTAGGATTCATGGGGAGTATTTTACTTTAGTATAGGAATTATTAGATAGGATTTAAGGAGAGTAGTTTTAGAATTTCTTTTTGATAACGCCAAAGGGGAGAAATTATAAAATATAGACATAGTTTATAGGATTCATATAGATAGGGGGAGTATTTGGAGGATCATCATCAGAAGGTATATACAGGCATGCTATTTTATAAACTAAGGTTGTCATCATCAAAAAGGGGGAAATTGCTAGGGAATGGAGTTTTGATGCAACAACCTTATTTCAATATCAATTGACTATAAAATATATACTAACACTTTTGTCTAAAGTGCATATATATATATACACACACACACACACACATATATGCAGGATTTATATACAGAAATTATTACTAAAGACTGTAAAGTTTAAAGATACTTGAGATTCAGAATTCAGAGATGATTTAAGACTAATGAGTATTCAAGATTTCAAGAGTTCAAGATAAATATAGTTATAGAGTCTAGATTATGTAAGACTCTGAATAGTACTCCAGGTTCAAATTCAAAATAATTTCTGAAACGACCTGAACTTCCCCGTGAAGGAAAGCCCGGATTGACTTGAGGACAAGACGAATCAGAACACAAACAGAATAACTTATCATTGCTTATTACAACAATTTCATCAGAATACAAGAACATAACAGAGTATGAATAAATTATACACATTTACTAAACATCATAGATTTGCAAGTTACAATGCAGCGGAAAATAATACAAAACATAACTGAAAGAGATAAACGGATACAGAGCTTTCTGGATATCGTTCCAGGTGTAAATCAGGATCCTGTGAATATAAATCTGCAAAAACAAAACTACTAGCTGCCCATGCGAAAATAGGGGCACCCAGAGTTTAGGTTAAAACAATAAACTCTAGGTCAGTCATGTGACTGGTGTGAGGACTAAAACAGTTATTAATCTTTATTTTAAAGTTAGGTAAATCCAGGGACCACGCCATATAATACGGAACGAGATTCCTCCCAAGAATACCAGTGCATAAAAACAACAGCGCAATGCTAAGTAAAGAACAATGAAGCTATTATAAGACTCAGGTCCCATCACACAATACAACGCAAGCTGGAGGATAGAGTTTTTACCTTATAATAGCCAAGAATGCTTGGTACCTAAAATTCATGTTTTATTATTACTATAAGTGTATAGTGTCAAAACAATTTCAATCGTAAGTATCAATCATAGATGTCATAAGTGCCCCCATACCACTATGTCGCCATATATGGGTTTACAATTAAAACCGCAAAATATCGTATTGGAAGTTGGATTTCCATCTGTGAACCAAAGCAAGGGATCGTCATTACCGCTTCGAGACGTTCTAGCCCGCCCCTCAGGAACAGAACGCATCGTCCCTTGGATCGTCAAGGCCGTTCCACTCGATGTGGATTAAAATACCTGAACACTACGTTTCCCCGCCCTACGGGACGTCAACTAGTCATATCCCGACCAAACTATCGGCCCCGGAACGACCAATATAACTGAGGCGCCTCGCAATCCATTATCCACATAAGTAAAATGTCAAGGCTAGTAAAACGCTGACACCACTCCTAGCTAGAAGGACACGCATGCCCTCCCTGATGTCCTCTCCTGTTTCTGGTTCACACTGGTGTGTGAGGCTCGCGAATTAACGCTACACAAAGCTACGCTATATATTAAAGCCATGCTTTGATCATCAACCACAAGACTCTGCTTTTCAACAGAAGCCTTGATCATTTGCATCTCAGCATGCCACACAGGCAATTCACGCTATGCAACCGATGTCTATCAATCACACAGAATGAAATCCGATGTCAGACACACATCCATTTACAAGTTCGTTCTGGGTCCGAACGAAACCGGAGGCACCTTATTCCTCCCCCGTATGTCCAATACAGGGGAGAGGCCCTCGCATATCCGCCGATCTCCAAGTACGTCTGGACGATCACCACTTATTACCTCACCTTGGGTGTACAACCCAATCAAGACAACAATAATCATCCAAACAATGTGAAGACCTCCGGTCTTCAACCACCGTCTTCATCCTCGACACATCTTCGAATCAGTTATTCAGAATGGGATAAACCTGGTCTTTCTGAATAACTCGCATATATAATAAACAATTGCTATAAAAACACAACATACGCCTCATTTCAATCCAGAATATTTCTTTATCCAAATATTCATATACTTTGGGAAAGGTTCCCATTAATTTTATCAAAGATAATTTCTTTAAATTTATTCTTTAATCTTCCTTTGGATATCAATTCAATCTAATTAAAGATGCATTAAAACTCCACTTGGTTTTAATCTTCCCAAAAACAATATTAACGATTGTTTAACTTGGGAAACCATATCCTATCTTTAACTGGTTTAAAGAACCAATATCATTTAAAACATGGTTCACGATAAACCCAAAATCACATTCCATTCCATCAGCCTTCAACCGTAAATTACCAAGTGAACAATTCCCTAAGTATTAACCCCGAAGGCCGAAACCAACATCATATCAATACCCTGGAAACCATTCAACTTAACTAATCTCCAGTTAGTTTCTGATTTTCTTAACTCCATTATGTCTAAGAAAAGTATTATTAAAGATACCATTCACGACAACCCAAAATCACATTCCATTAACAATGGAATCTTCATGGAAAACAAATCGATATATATATATATATGTAATCGATATAAACTTCCATATCCAACCGATAATACAAATGGAATAACGACAAGGCCTTTTAAATTCCATATATATTAATCGTCATCCCCTACAGAAACTTACTTCGATTATTACCAAATTGAATTCAATTCAATTCCAATTTAATATGTTAAATTGGAAAATTTACTTTGGAAAATCTCCTTTGAATCTTAACAAAAGATTTATAAATTCCAAATCACATTTCACAATAAATCGGCTTAAAGAACGAATGTCGTTAAAAACACAGTTCGCAATAAACCCAATTCACATTCCATCAGTCTCTAACCGTAAATTAGTAAGAGAATAATTCCCTAAGTATTAACCCCGAAGGCCGAAACCAACATCAGATCAATACCTAGGAAACCATTCAACTTAGCTAATCTCCAGTCAGTTTCTAATTTTCTTAACCCCATTGGGTTTAAGAATAGTATTATTAAAGATACCATTCACGACAAACCCAAAATCCAATTTGATATTAAATACAAGGCTCTAAATAGAAAATATATCGGCTTATATTCAATATCAAATTCTAAAACCAACAAATATCGTATTGGAATAACGATATATATATATATATCTTCCAAATTCCTCCACAATATCCGTATAATCACGAAATCCAATATCAAAATATTCCGAGGATAATTTCGATATAAATCCATTTCAATTCATATATTGGAAATTTTGTTTATTTTTAAAACCATTTCAAATCCAATTTATTTATTTAAATATATTGGATTATAATTCTAGTTCATAACTAGTTCATTTCGATAAAATATATTTTTATCTTTTCAAATATGGAATTTTTCATCCCAATTCTTTCCAAATCATTTATTATGATTTTACACAAATTATTGATATTTTTAATAATTTTATCAAGGCCCGTACAGTTGATTTCCATAAACGGCCATCGAACTGCACTTACAGCGACCTTTTCAAAATTTGTTTTGGACATAATTCCAAATCCAACCGTTAGATTTCAAATCTCCCATATTCGTTAGAAAGCTCTTTTTGATATGAACCCAACAATTCTGGTTTTAGGAGAATCCGACGGTCGGATCTCCCGTAATGTCCGTTCGAAGTCAATGGTCGAAATTCGCGAACTGCCGCGGCGCGGCACGTTCTATTCAGGCCATTATATATATAATATATATATATATATAATATATTATATATATTTCTTCGATTTCCATTTCAAACGTATTTTATAAATCGTTTTCAAGACAATTTCAACTTCATATTCAATTTCTAATCAAAATTGAATATTCCATATCATCGATATATAAATGATAATATTTTCAAAACATTAGATTTTGAAATCACTTCATTTTCAATATTCATTATAAAATCGACATAAATATCATTTGTAACACCCCGCCTCCGCTAGGGTCACTCGCAAAGGAATGCACTAGCTTTAGAGGGGCATTATTGGTAAACATGCACAGAAATATCACAAGACAGAACATATAAAATAGCGGAAGTAAAATCGAACTTTCATAAACATTAATAATTAAGGTCTAAAGCCTTTTACATCAGAGTACATCAAAACCTGTCTTGCAATAGTAAAGAAACATAAAGACTTTTTCATAAATTATTCCCCAAGTAAAAACAGTAAAGTAGCCATAGCCAAGAAAAGTCCAAGCCATCCATGATGACCTTCAAGCAGAAGAAGTCCGAACTAAACAACAGTATTTCCTCCCTGTAACCTGGGGGGAAACGGAAGAAAAGAGGCGAAACAAAACGGGTCAGTCAAAAAGACTGAGTAAGCCCTATCTACTATCAGCATAAAAACTAGTAAAGTTAACTGACATGAGAAACTGAGATGAACATAAGCATGATGACAAGATAGATAAGCTAAATCAAAATAACAGGATGAACTACTGAACTCAGATAAACTAAGGTGTCATGATAAATTACAATGTCAAGATAAAACAAGGTATCCCATCGTCAGGTTCCTATCAAGTATAATATCCCCAAGATATCTATCACGTATAACCTCCCATGGTATCTATACTGTCTTTTAGCTCTGCACCTACCGTACTAGTATCCCCACCGTATCATGTGTTAACCATGAATGACCCTTACTCAAAAGTCGTGTAATGGTCCATGTCAACCTAAAATATCGCATATATAGGTTACTCAACTCGTATGTTTTATTCCATGTAAATGTTCAGTCCCTTGCCGTAGACCATACGGGCTTTCCCATGAGATTCTATACTACTTTAACATAGTTCCATGATCCTTAAGATCGTTTTGGGCTGTCACCCTATATCTAACTAGGGTCTTTCAACATGAATCATCGTTAGTACAACTAGGATTCATGCTACCTAGGACTACTAGGGATTATGCTTACCTATTGCACGTTTTCGTATCTCGGTTTTGGTTCAACCACCCAGGGCCACTAGGAATTACGCTAACCGTCAACCGCGCCCTTTTTTTCCCACGCATTCATCGTGAATCGTTTTTCCATGACTGTATGCACATGTATCACATCGTGCTATCCGAGTCCTGTCACAGGGCAGATCAGGAAATACAGGACTCGGTCGGGAGCTTTCGATTTATCTGCCGATGCAGATGTTAAGGTCTGTTTTTTTCTATACGTGGCTATGGTCCCACGAGACCACTCCCTCAACTAGTGAAAGACAAGACAGGATAAATCCTGTATGAGAACACTCTACTGGTCAACCCGCAGTCCTAGCCTTACCGCAACCATAATTAGATAGCAATTATGGTCTTTTGGGTGTTCTCTGCCTTTCCGTACGTACACGCTTGACCAAAGATGGTAGGTAGCCTGACGAAATGCTATCTAGGGTACGACCGTGTATCGTCGACTATCCCCTATCCATCCCCGTCTTTAGGTCGCTCGTATAGCAACCAAGGCATACTCTTGGTTCTTCTAACGCAGACCTTAACCTCTCATGAGCCTAGTATGATCACCTGGCAGCTCACAGAGGGATACCAAGAATATCCTCACGTTCCCCGAAGCCGCTGCTTCGTTACCCAGTTCGCTGGAGCCTTTATCTAAATCAGATACTTGCTCCTACTCGTATACTTAAACGATGACCTACCGTATCAGGTTACTCATCTATCTATGAACTGGTCTAAATTTCCTTGACTAAGAATCATTACTTAGTTATTCTTCAACTAAGGTTTACCACTTAGCCTTATTCCCGATTATCCTTGTTAACTACAGTTATCCACCTAATCCTCAGAACTAGGGTTTACATAATGGATTAAGTGTCACTTAAGTTCATGACTTAACCCGTCTACAAATCATGTCAAAATTGGCTAAGTATCCAAGTTCAAGACTTAACCCTACAAACCATGCTCAAGTTGGTTAAGTATATATTAACTTGACCCTATCAAATTACTGAGTCAAATCGGTCAAGCGTATTTAAGCGATTCGTGACTTAGCCTTATCATGTTTTCACGTTAGATTGGTTAAGTATAGGTTAACTTAACCTCAATAAATTAACGAGTTAGATTGGTTAAGTATAGGTCACTTAACCACATCAAATCATCATGTTAGATTAGTTAAGTGTTTAACTTAACCCCATTAAACTGCCAAGTGGGATTAATTAAGCCTAGGCTAACTTAACCCCATCCGATTTACATGTTTAGACTAGTTGAGTCTAATCTTAACCCCATCCATTAACTGTATTTTTCGGTTAAGTGTCATTAAGAAAACTTACTTAACCCTACCAATTTATCGTGTTGGATTGATTAAGTGTTGGTTAACTTAACCCCGTCCACTAGTCATATAAAAATGGTTAAGTGTCATTAGGCAAATCAAATTACTTAACCTACCCAACCTTGTCATGTTTTGTTAGGTATCATTGGCCTAATCAATTTACTTAACCCATTGTCCATGTCATATTTGGTTAAGAGTCATTAATCAAATTAACTTAACCCTATCATGTGGCATTAATTACTTAATGCACCTCAACATCTCACATTAGACTTTGTTGTGGTTACTAGTTAAGCCGGTCGGTTCCGGGTAGCTTTACACCACAACTTGGTCTAACCTCGGGTTCAAGCACAACATGACCAACTTCTCACATTGGGTCCTATTGTTTGCAACTACTAGTTAGGCCGGTCGGTTCCGGGTAGTTTTACGTTGCAAACTCAACCCAACCTCGAGTTGGTCACTTTCATGTTTAGTCTAGTGTCTTGTTCATATTCAAGTTTTTTAAGAATATGGGTAGACCTAACTTAATAGGTAAATTCCCAATTCCATAGTATGGGTAGACCTAACTTAATAGGTAAATTCCCAATTTCATATTTTCAAACATACTCACATGTCAACTTCCATGTTATATTTCAAGTCATGTTTTCAAGTTGTATTTTCATGTCATTAGAAATTACCCATAACATAACCCAACGCTTTTAAGCTCGCATATACGTTCGCAACAACGTAATGGATTAAAAGAAGAGACTTGGCAAAGGCATGACAAAAATGGATATTAAGCCACAAGTTAATCATGGTGGCAAATGAGGCACAAATGTGTTCATTAACTTGCATGTTACATTCTTAAGCCTCAAAAACATGCATAAACCCAAACTTGGCACATAAGCAAATCATGGAGACAAAAGACATGGAATGATGACTAGTAACTCGCATATATCATCATATAAGGGTTATGACTTCATATGCAAGTTGACATAAAGGTTATGAGGGTTCTCATGTTGCATAATGCAACATTTCAACATAAAGGTTGTAGCTTTTAGCCCACAAGATCAAGATAATGACTTCATAAACTTGCATGACATGATAGCATGTATCATACTCAATGATCAAACCCAAACTTGCAACATGAACATTTAACTTCATAGTTAATATCTAAGAGTAGGGAAAGGGCTTACATTGCTATGAAGGCACAAATCGATTAAATTAAAGATTGAGACAAAGCCTATGCATGCCATCATTCAAAAACCCAAAAATGAAAGCTCCAAATCAATAAAAACCCCATCTTGATGAACAAAGGTCAAAGCTTTAGCCTTGAAATCAACTTGAGAAGCTCTCATACTAACATAGGGACTCTCTAATACTCACATGATCATGAAACCTCTAATAGAAATGAAGTGGAGGCTAGGATTTTGAGTGGAGGCCATGAGAGGAGCAATTTTGCCATATTTTA
Organism: Allium sativum; assembly: GCA_030737875.1. Taxonomy (NCBI): domain Eukaryota; kingdom Viridiplantae; phylum Streptophyta; class Magnoliopsida; order Asparagales; family Amaryllidaceae; genus Allium; species Allium sativum. Next base: position 312,750,665 of record CM060912.1, read on the forward strand.
GTTGCATGAATGAATAATGAGGATTTAGGAGAGGGTTAGGGGCTTATTTATAGAGATTAGGATTAGTTAGGACCCTTAGATTAACCCTAGGACCAACCTGAACCATCAGATTTCAAACCAGGCCCGAAAACCTAGCCAAGACAGGAAATAGGTGCACCAGGCAAAATTGCCCGGCCACCATAAGTCGACCCCTAAGTCGACAGGGCTGTCGACTTGGGTCAAGCCATGTCGACTCCCAAGTCGATAGGGCTGTCGACTTGGGGTACCTGGCGGGAATTTTTCCCGCCTAGCCCTCCAGCCCTAATTTCCGAAATTAGAACTCGTTTTTGAACTTAAATTTTCTGAAAACTTCGTCGGACCATAACTTGGTCATACGGACTCCGATTCTCGAAAACTCAGACTCTATTTCGCGTATTTTTCCGAGACGAACGCAATGGCATAGGCCGTTTTACTTGATTCAGAATTTAAAATTAAATTCTTCCTTGATTCTCGTCTTAACATGTTATCGAAATACGGGTTGTTACATCATTCACGTCAAAATGGCGTTAATCTAATCAACACAGCTTCATACATTTAAATATATTCGTGTCCATTCCAAATCGGACATCAAAATCATATTTTGACCCTTTACTGAATATTATTTTAAAATATTCATTATTTTGAAATATTCGTTATTTTAAAATATTCATTCTTTTCTGAACTAGAATCAGACACAGTCAATTACCATATAATGTGATTATGTGGATTTCATACAACACATGTACACAACAGCAATCAAACACAGTCAATCATCATCCAAAGTGCATTCTACACTGCATAAGCATCAAATATAAATACTCAACGCTCACACAGCTTGTCAACCAATCAATTGACATACAACTAACTATTGGGATTAATGTATGTCCAATATCATCCCAATACCCGTGTGGGGTTTCAAACAATCAAATACAGGTTTTATTGGTGCAGTTGGGCGATGTGCAAAATTTATCGTCCTAATTAATATCAATCAAATCAGTGTACATAAACAAATCGTCCGATTTGTTTATGAATATTTATTTTATTCCCACACGTTAAAAATTATATTTTTAACTATAAAATATTTTCAACTATAAAATATTTTATTCCATTCCATATCACATAATTAATTTTCACAACATAACCAAATAAACAAACAAGTCATCCATGGTCTGTGGACAACGGGTGTCGGGTGCTGCTAAGCATCGTCTGCATCCTAGTATATATTTCTAACTAGAAAATAAAATTAAAGTGAGAAGTTCTCACCTTTGGGATCCGCTCCTCCATTCTATATTTCTGAGCAGTTCAGATTCACATTGGTTTTCCACCAGTTCCATCACACAATGTTTCACGCTGTTCATAATAAAAATCGCATTTTTAATATGATGTTTATTTAAAAAAAATCACATTTTTATAATGGCACTTCATATAACAAAATCATATATTTTCACAACGCTTCTTTCTATATAAAAATTATATTTTTATATCTTTACTCCTTATATAAAGATCGAATTTTTATCGCTACTTCATTTATATAAAAATCATATTTTTATATTCATACATATATAAAAATCATATTTTTATTATCATACCTATATAAAAATCTATTTTTATTTCGCTTTCATGTATAACTTCATGACATAAAAATCGTAACTTTATTATCATAAGAATAATAACTTCATTACATCATCAAAATGACAACTTTAAACAACTAAAAATTTGATCTTTAAGTGGTTAAAAATCATACTTCTTTATGAACTAAAAATTATATTTTTATTTTCTTCACACACTAAAAGTTATATTTTTATCAACATAAAAATCATAGCTTTAACTAATTAAAAATCATATCTTTAACTAAATTAAAAATATTAACTTTATATAATAAAAATATTAACTTTATATAGTAAAAATATTAACTTTATATAATAAAGCTAAAAACTGATTTTTTTTTATATATAAAAAAATTAATTTTAGTAAATAACAAAATTAACTAAATCAATTAAAGCTTACCGGTTGAATTGGGGGTCCACAATCGGACAGAGAGGCAGAGTTGGGCGACGCTGGGCCTGCCATGGTAGCGAAGGCAGCGGATGGCCATTGGCGGTCGAACTGGGGCTTCAGTGGAGGACTGGGGTGGTTTGGGGGCTTGGTCGACGAGATTGGGGTAGGGCGTGGGGTCTCGACTGATGGGGTTCGGGGAATCGAAGGGTGAGCGGAGGAGCGCCGGAGGGAGGTGGTGATGGAGGAGGGGAGGCGCGACGATGAAGGGGGCAGGGCAAAGTCGAGCACGACGGGTTTTATTTTGAAAAAGGGGGCGCGATAATGTGATTTAGGTTTAGAGGAATATGGGGGTAGGATATATATATATATATATATATATATATATATATATATATATATATATATATATCGCTTTAATTTAATTTAAACAAGTAACTTTTTATTTCGACCTCGAAACGAGACCCAACGACTGTCGCCCCTAACTAATTACCCTCATTCCGAACACAATGGGACATGTATCGTAAGCCAGTTTGGCTGTTTCGATCGGTTTCCATCAAAATCAAAATATAAATCTATATATTGAATTCGAACACACATTTCAATTTACCGGGGCCACATACGGACTCTAAAAATTCCCAAAAAATATTTTCTTGCTTTGTATTGACGATACGGTTCTAACAAAACTAATTTCTTCAAATTTGGATACCATTTGAAAAATGGCCATTTTCTGATCGATCCAAATTGACTGAAATTGATATAACACGTTTTCCTTCGCCACGCTCACATACTGATCCCAAAAATTATGAATTTTGGAATCTAGCAATAATTTGATATCTCGGATCCAACAAAAGTGGTTTCTTCGAAAACGGAGGTCGTTTGCAAAATGGTATTTTTAAGGGCCATATTTCCATAGCGACTATTCTGAATTTTCAACTGGGCATAACTTTTAATCCCCGCTATGAAATTTCAATTTTTTGGATTCGTTGGAAAGATATTCTGAAATAGATTCTAATATTTTTGGTTTTTCTAAAATCCGGTTTATTTTGAATAATATACGTTTATTTGAAATCGAAATTTCAAACTACCGTGCCATTTTCAGTTCCTTTTATAATAAAAATAAATATTTATATTCTAACGTAGATTTATATAAATATATACATACTAATTATATTCAATATAAATTTCTCATCATAATTATTTAAAATAAATCATTTTAAATATTCAAAATTCATTAAGATTGCCAAAATAAAAAAATTAAATTGGTTCGGATTTTCCGGGTTGTTACAATTTCAAACTCTGTTTTTTAATTTTTGATTTCAAATTCAGTTTTCAAATTCTATCTTCGATCTCTTTCTTCACTATTTTACTTTCTATTTTTATTTGATTTTAAACTTAAGTTTTATATATTTGTACTTTATAAGTTTATATTTTTATATACGTTATATTTATATAGTTTTAAACTCTATTATTTTATAAATATGTTTATATAGTTTATATTTATGTTTTCATTTGATTTTCTACTTTACAATATTCATTTATAACACTATATTTTAATTCAAGAATTTCTAGAATTATATATACATATATATCAAAACACTTGAAAAAATGTTCAAATTTTAATTTTACACATATATATGTCGACATATAATTGTCATTTTTTCAATTTTGAAAGGAAGTATCTTTTCACTATTTGTGACAGTTCTAAGACATTGCAATCTTTCACACATTATAAAAAGGGGTTGATTTCAAATTTTTAATCACTTCTTCTTCTCTAGCTTCATTCCTTTTCATTACACCATTATTTCTTATCATTTTTATGATTTCTACACCTATACTCTACCGAATTCAATTCTGTTTTCACTGGTCTTCTTTTATCTACAGTCTCTACTCATTACTCTCTAAATCAAGTGCTATTGAAGAGTTATAGGGCTGTTTGTAATTGTTTGGGCTATATAAGTAATCGGTTGTATCCCTTGTAGTCGTAAAATCAAGGACGGGTAATTGGTGTATCCCTTGTAGCTGTGAAATCAAGGAGTTTGGAATCAGTGGTATCCCTTGTAGCTGTGAAATCAAGGAGTTTGGAATCAATGGTATCCCTTGTAGCTGTGAAATCAAGGAGGTTGTACATGACTATTGATATAGTTATAAAACTCTACGCAATCTAGTGTTGTGCGGGACCCGACATAGGAGTAATCCGAATCAATGTAATATCCGGTGTGTTCTTTCCTTTTTTGCACTTTATTTTTTGTTTATCTTTGTTTTTATGTTTGATTCTGTGTCTATGATTGTTTCTGTGGTGTTTGATTCATACAGTAGTTCATATAAGTTTAAATTTTGTTTAAACTCTCAAAAACACTAATCACCCCCCTTTAATGTTTGTTTTGCCTTAACGATCCATTCCGCAATTCCTAACAAAGACTGCTTTCTTGCATGGTGATTTGGAGGAAACCATTTACCTAATGTAGCCAGAAGGATTTATTGTAGATGGAAATTCGAATTGGGTATGCAGGTTGAAGAAATCTCTTTATGGTCTAAAACTGTTTCCTAGATAGTGGTACAAAAGGTTTGATTCTTTCATGCTTTCACAAGGTTTTGATCGTAGTACTAAAGATGCATGTGTTTATTTAAAGCATTCAGTGAATAGTAATTGGGTGTACTTGCTTTTGTATTTGGATGATACGTTGATCATTTCTAAGGATATAGTTGAAAAATTGATGAGCTGAGTTAAAATTAAAAGCCAAATTCGAAATGAATGAAAAACCTTGGTGAAGCAAAAAAAAAAATTGGGGATGGAATTCCAAAGTGAAATCTTGGACTTTTGAGACTTGCTCAAAAGGAATATATTCAAAAGGTGCTAGCTCGGTTTAGCATGGATGGAGAAAAGGCTATCTATACACCCATGCCCTTGCATATACAACTTTCTAACAAGGGCTCTCCGATTTCAGAAAAGGACAAGGCCTACATGAAAAAGGTGTCTTATGCCAGTGTAGTATGTAGCTTGATGTATGCTTTGGTGTGCACTAAGCCTAACATTGCTCAGGCTGTTGGATTAGTTAGTAGATATATGACAAATCTAGGGAAATCGCATTGGGAGGCAGTGAAGTATATTTTTAGATATCTTAGAGTAACATCAGATCATGGACTTGTTTTTTTACGGCAGAAATAAAAATTTCAACTTGGTTGGATTTTGTGATTCAGACTGTGCCGCAGATCGAGATAGAAGGAAGTTAACTCAGGCTATGTGTTCAGTCTTAGAGGAAAAGATATTAGTTGGAGAGCGAGGTTGCATACTATTGTTGCTTTGTCTACTACAGAGGTAGAGTTAATAGCTGTAGTTAAGGAAACTAAGGAGACACCTTATTTGAAGAGGTTGTTGTGTGATTTGGGCTTGGTACAAGGTAATTGTTTGGTGAGTTGTGACAAAGTGCAATTCATTTAGCTGAAAATCCGGCTTTCAGCTCTAGTACAAAGCATATAGAGGTAAGAGAGTCTTTCCTTATCTCCATGTATGAGGAGAATTTAGTTCGTCTTCATATGGTTCACACAGATGGCAAGACAGCAAATATGTTTACAAGGGCATTGCCTGTTACTAAGTTCAAGCATTACTCGAACTTGATTCACTTGATGAAGTGCTAGGTGCCATATGGTGGCACTATGGGGAAGAGAGTGACTTGGTTGAAGTCATAGGAGGATGTGGTATTCTTCTTGTATGAAGAGATATGAGTTATGTTACACTTCTTCCCTGTGAGGGAATTCAGTTGCATGATGTCTACCTTATTTTTGAGTGTTTCCAACAATTTGTTGGTGGACGGACGGTGGATGGTGGCCTTGCCGGAGTGCATTAACAAAGTGCAATGAGGGGTGACTTTTGCAGCAACTCATTGGGAAGCATTCATATTGGAGTATCTTAGTTATAAGGGATACTGTATCAAGATGGAGATTATTAGAATTTTGATGATACAATATTCCCAAAATTAAATTTTGGAGATATTATTGATATATTGGTTACCCTTTCTATGCATGAAAAAAATGGAAAGAAATATTAAAGAGATAAAGATTTTGGAGATATTCGCCATATATTTACTGCCATATTTTGTGAAAGAAGAAACAAAAAGAATTCATATTGGGATAGAATTGACTGATGGAGAAAAAGGGAATGTCATCAATCAATTATATGGAAAGTAAATTAATGCGAATGATTCTTCCATGAATTGATTTATTTACATAAATCAACTACTTCATCCCCAAGTAATTCTTCGCTGTATACAGAGAGCCATAGAGAATGTTAATCTCATCCCACTATCTCTTATGTTATTTCTTCATTTCTTTGCTCTACTGCAAAACTCTGTAATCACTTTAATATTAATAAAATCTATTCCACATTAAATTGGACATATACTATCTCACGATAGTGGAACCACTATAAATATTGTGTGTTCTCTCTTATTTTCAATTATTCCTGTGATCTGTGATTGATAATCGTTTGAACCTTTTTGTTCTATCACGTCATTGCAAGATCCTATTTAGGTATTTCCACTAAAAGGGATTGATCACTCCTTACAAGATTGACAATGTACTTGCATTGCCAATCCAACCATGCCTCCAACAACAATAGGTATATCATTATTCTCTGATTGCTTATCACTGATAACTACATGTCGATGGGCCGGTCCTATAAGAAAAACACTCTATTCAAAACTGACCAAAATTAATAACAATAATAATAAAAACATCAAAATGTCAAATTGTGTATGCTAAGGGGGAAAGTTGGTGGGTTAATATATGACTAACTAGCATTTAATTCAATTTAAAGAAGACTCCTGCATTTGTAGAAGAAAAAAAAAGATGATTACTCTGCAAATGATAAGGATTTGTATACTAGTTAATCAAAGGTAACAATGTTAGGATACTAGGGTTTTCAAACTTCTCATCCATCTCGCCAAACAGAAATACCAATAGAAAGAGGAGATAATGATCCAGTTTTCACCACTTTACAATTAGTTTAAACAATCGAGGAGGAGGAAGAAGAATATGATTTGAATTCAAATACAAGTGAAGAAGGTTCAACATTTTCACCAAACGAAGAATTTTTTTCATGCCACAGCCCAAACAGTTAAACAAGCTATTGAGAAATTGAGTTTGCTTACACTATGCGCAGAATGTAACATCGTGGAAAATCATATAGCTATAAATTGATTCCTTTCTAGATGGGGAGAACTCATTTTCATAGGCATTGATGATTCAAGGTATGACAACCGCCCAGTACCTCCTGCACAAAACTAAGCAGAAGTGTGTTGTATGATGTGCCAGGTCGATATAGGACGATTTACGGTAGAATAATTAGAAAACAGAACCTTTCATATAAATCACAGCGCATTGATAATATATAGTAATGAAATATACAACAGAATATAGTCATGAAGCACAACTAAGTAGAGAATCAAATTTCCATAAGACCGTAGAATCTTGGGTACAATACTTCTTGATAAAAGAATCTATGAATACATTATGCCTCACTACATCCCTCATTGTCTCAATAACATCAACATACAACGGAAATAGAAAAGAAATAGCTAACTAGTAGATAGTAACAATACGCCAGCCTCCCACTCGTCACTGCACAAAAACACTAGCACCAAACTTGCTACTTACTACTCGGTTTGCCCACCATCAAATTGGTGAACAACCACAGGTGATAAGATGGAAACATAAAAATTTCAGTCAGACATCAGTCTTAGTGAGCGATATAATAGCTAACAACAGTTACACAGGATACGTGGAGACCCAGATTTGAATATATATTAGCAATCAATTAGACTACGTATTAATTTAGAATAATATATATATATGATATATATATATACATAGATGAAGTGAATATATAAAATATAATGTGGAAAAAAGGGGCTGGAAGAAGAGGTTAAAGGCTTTTTATAAATTTGTGTAAAAAGAAATGTAACCTGGAAGAAACCAGAGAAGAAGAGTGCACACATTATGTTTCATATAGGTAAGTTTTTCTCTATAAATTATCACGTGAAGGAAAGTCATGTATATGGTGTGATGCATGGAAATGGTATGGATAAGGTCCTTTAAAAATTCAGAACAGAAAGTGACATTATATAAGGGTAAAATATAATGCAGGACCAACTTGTAAACCAAGGGAATCCTTTTTGATGAAGGATAAAATTGGATTTTCCCAAAAATAGAAACCCTAGTAGTTGTTATATAAAGGCTAGTAACCAATAACCTAGGATAGGACATTTTTTTCTCTATTTTAGTATTCAAAAATATGGGCAAATAAAGGTTTATGCAGATATTTGCGGGGCTAGGGAGAATCTGATATAACTAGGTAAATATTTATCACTATAAAATTATATTGAGGGCAATAAGACCTATTGTAGGAAGACAAAGTGATGCATATATGTTTGATGATTGAGTGTGCATAGTAATACACTGTTCCAGTTTTATTTGATTTATATAAAGGGTAAAATGCATATAGGTTGTGCATGAACATGAGGCTATATTATATGACTTAATACATGTACTTGTTGTGAGATAAGGCTTAGAATGATTAAGGTGTAATCAGTACAAATAAGTGGATTTGTGCTTATGTTTACCCCTTAATTAATAAGTGAAAAATAATGTAATTCCATTTTTCATGATTTTATAATTGATCAATAAAAGAAGAGTGAATATACTCTGAATCCTTAGTCCTATGCTCACAGCATAACATGATGAAAAATGTCATGCACAATGATATATGCCTAAGTACCTAGGAATAAATAGATCAAATAAATATGAATATGTGAATAAATTTATATCTGATTGATGTATGGATAGTTGAGATGCATGATTTGGTTTGTTACTAGCGTGTGTGATTTTGTGTATATAAGGGCAGCTTATTTGAGGGTATTTATATCTGAATAGTGATATAGATACAAGGAAATAAGGGGAGGGGTCATATACACATTTAACAAGTCATAGAAAAATTAAATACACACATGAGCATGTTATATCCCAAGGATGCTTTTGATCTGCTTAAATCTCAAGATGTAAAGATTAAATTATATGCATGGTATAAAATACCCTGTAGGCATGGGTGTTTGAGGTAATAGGAAGTGAGGTCCGCAAACCATGCATACTTAGTGTTCAAATAGCAAGTGGGAGTAAGCCAGTAAAAATGTAGTAATAATCTAGATAAAAAGGAAAGACTTGCAGAATTAGAAAATAGAAAATGATGTATGTGTAATACATGTTAAATGTCTTGTTTACTTCAGAATTATGTTCATAAGTTATTCAGTATTTTGATACTAATACTCACAATTGATATGCATCTGTTTATATAGTATAATGGTGAATATTCATACCAGATTTTTCTGACCTAATTTGATTGCCTTGCAATCAACTGGGTGTATCATTCATAATGGGGCAGCTTAGTGATTGATTTTAGGTTGCTTGAGAATGCTTACTGGAATTAATGTGAAGAAAATTTAAAGGCTTTAATATTTTAAGTTTGCTAAGTAGAAGAGAATGTTAAGATTTCATGGAGTAGTATAGTTTAGTGAAGTATCTTAAGTAATGTACATTCAGTAAGATTTTAGCATATTATTGGTATGTAATTCGGTTAATCAAGGATGTATGAACCTGCTATGAATGTTTGGATATGATTAGTTTAACTATTAATGTGTTTGAGCTTGGAACAGATATAGCCAAATTTGTATGTGTATGTTATATGATCAAAATATAATGGTGCACATATAGAGAATGGTTTTCTTTCCTTAGCAAAGCATGTTAAAGGCTGGATTGTAGTAACATGATGCATCTGAGTAAGTTCAAGTTAGGTACTTTCAAAAAAGTAATAATACTTTTGAAAGCAAATAACTAGCAGAGGTACAATGAATATAGAGCGGTGGACAATGCCAATAGAATGAGGTTAATATGTTACTTAGATTGAAGACTTTAAGAGCAATCATAGTGCAAATGAATCAATAGAAACTGCTATGTTTGGTTAAGCAAAAATGTGTATAATGTATACACAAATGGTTTGGATTATGCCAGTTTTGTATATATGGAAAAATTCGATACTTATACATGTTTATTTACAATGGAAAAGGATCAGTTTGGTCTATCTACACTATACACATGTACACTACTTGATGATTGAACATACTAGTAACTTTGGACATATGATAACTTAAAATCCATGTTCACATGGTATGTCAAGGTGTGAATGTATTAAACACTTTACTTCACGTCATACTGCATGAATAGATTCACAAACAAGTACATCCAGTTACTCTAATCCTGATTCCTATTTCCAGTCATATGAACAGAAAAGTCTAAACACAAATGCTTGCTTGTTTTTCCTTTTATCCCTTAACAATTTTATTTTAATAAACTAGTGAATATTTGCATATCATCATATATGTAAATAATTAGGAATGTGAATTACACTGATATATTTATATTGGTACCCAGGATCTTGGGAGTGATTTTATAATTAATTAAAGAAACCAATGAAATTATTAGGTAGGAAATTGGGTCACCACAGTTTTGGTATCAGAGCTATGTTAATACAAAACATGGTTAGAAAACAAAATAGACAGTATGCTTTTATAATGCAAATAGTCAGAAAAAGATTAGCTGGGCACATATGAGATTCAAATTATAACTATATTTACATAAATTAGTGAGAAAACTGAAGCTACCATAATATAAAACTCTATAAGAAGGGTAGTAATGGTATCAACAAGTGCTCCAACAATGCTAAATATGCAAGATTTTGTGCAAGCTTTAAGGAATGGGATAGGACATAGGTCAGAAAACCCTCATGAGGAACTATGCAGGCTGCTGAAGACATATTTAAACTTAGGAGGTAAGGAGTTTGAAGACACTGAAGGGGTGATGGGAGTACAAATTTGGCTAAGAACTCTGGAAAGGATTTTTGCTGATATGCAAGTGGATGACCAAAGGAAGAGGCAGATAGCTTCCAGAAGACTGAAAGGAGCGACATTCGACGGGTGGGAAGTCATCATAGCTGGTAGGACAGAACAAGAGATAACTTGGAATCAATTCATAGACATGTTGGAAGCTAGATTTGTGCCACCATCAGCTAAGGAAACGCTTTTGGAAGAGTTTATTAAGCTAAGGAAAAGTACCATGAGTGTTACTGAGTACACTCAGAGGTTTGAAAGTTTCTCAAAGTATGGCAAGGAAAGGCAAAATTTTAAGAATTTGAGAAATTGAAGAAGCATGACAAGGAAAGGCAAAATTTTTGATCAGGTGATAGATCTAACACTTTCATTTGAGAAGCATGACAAGGAAAGGAAAAAATTTAAGAATTTTAAGAACAATAATAATAAGAAGGGGAAGGACAGGGTTCACCCATATGAAAAGAAAAACAATGAAGTTAAAAAAGTGAAGGAGGAGTGTCCACTGAAGCCAAGAAGAAAATAATATGCTACAAGTGTGCAAGGAAGGACACATGAAAAACAAGTGTCCATCCAGTGCAATTACATGTTATAACTATGGGAAAGAGGGACATATCAAGAAGAACTGCCTAGAACCAAGCAAGGTAGCAAAAGTTGGGGCATTAAAAGGAAAAGAAGGAGCTGTTTTGGAAGCTAATGCAGAGGGGACTAGACAATTGGAAGGTATACTCTTTATAAAATCTCAACCCATAATATTAATTTATGACACAGGAGCTACCCACTCATTCATAACCCATGAAGTAGCTAGAAAATTAGAACTTACACCTATTGTGGTTGATAGGCCTTTGTATATACAAAGACCTATAGGAAGTTCATGTAAGATAGGGATGAAATGTGTGTGTGTAGAATAAAATATAGCTGGAAAGATATTTTTATCAGACTTGTAGTGTTGAATTATGAGGGTATAGGCATTATACTAGGGGTTGATTGGTTAAGTAAATTTAAAGCTATTTTAAATTTAGAAAATTTCACTATATCACTGAAAATTGAAAGTGGCAATAACGTAACAGTAATGTATGAAGTGGAGAAAAACAATTGTCCAAGGGGTGTACAGGGATTAACTAAAAAGGAGGTAATTCAGGAATTGAAGAAAATCCCCATAGTCAATGAATATGCAAATGTGTTTGGGGAAGTAAATGGTGTGTTACACAATGACCAGTTGAGTTTCAAATCAGGTTGATGCATGAAGCTGCACCAATCATTAAGAAGCCAACAAGAATGGGGCCAAAAGAGTTGGTAGATTTAAAATTCAGCTAGAAGAATTAAAGTAGAAAGGATTTAATAGACCAAGTAGTTCATGCTGGGGAGCTCCAATAGTGTTTGTGTAGCACCCCACGTCCGTTAGTGTCACTCACAAAGGGAATGCACTAAGTTCTGTGGAGCATTTTGGGTAAAAGATGCAGATAAATTACAAGACAGACAAATTATTAAACAGTGGAAATTAGAACTTTGCTTTATTGATAATTTAGTCTGTACAAGATTCTTTTACAATATCAGAGTATCATCTGTCTTTATAAAATAAAGAAGCATGAAAATACATTTATATATTCCCCAATGTAGCAAGAGCCAGCCATAGCATCTGGAAGAGAATCCAAAGACAACTTCGTCAAATCTTCAAGCTGGGAAAGAGCGACGGTCCAGTCTAATCTTGAGTTATACTATTCCCTCCTCAACTACCTTGGGGGGGGGGGAAACGGAAGAAAAGAAGACGAAAGAAAAACAGAGTCAGACATAAAGCCTGAGTAAGTTCAGTAACTTCTAGCATGTGAACATGGAAAAACAAAACGACATGAATTAACTGAATACAAGATTACACAATGACGATAAGGTCAACAAGATTAGACAAGGTAGTCACAAGATATGCTAAGATGACTGGATACGCTCTAATACTTTCGCAGCTTCACTATTTCCTTATTATACTGGTTTCTATATCTCTGCACCACCTAACTAGTGTTCAACTAGTAACGATAACGTGATCCCAACCCCTGTAGTTTCCATTGTCTTCAGGCATACATTTATTATTTATTACCTAGATCTAATCTAGGGTTTTCTATCAAGTGCTTCTTAGATTTAACTATAGTTTTACGCTATCTGCTGAATGCTTTTTGAGTTCAGGGTTTATGCCACCTAGTCCAACTAGGGATTACGCTACCTGTCGAACAATGCCCCCAAGTCTAGGACACACTACCTAGAGTGGTATATGCTCCTAGGCTTCCCCACGCATGTATCGCGAATCGTTATCGCTTGTCTAGATGCACATGTCCTGTAATGTGCGATCCGAGTCCTGTGACAGGGCAAATCAAGGAATACAGAACTCGGTCGGGAGCTTTCGGATATCTGCCGATGCAGATGCTAAGGTCTGTTTTTATTCCAGTGGCTATGGTCCCACTTGACCCCTCCCTCAACCAATGAAAGGCACACCTTGTAAAATGAGAACTATACGCCGGCCCCCGGTGCCCCACTATCCTATGGCCATCCGCAACCATAACTAGATAGCAAGTATATGGTCTTTTGGAGTTCTCCGCCTTTCCGCTTCACGTATCTCGATTGACTCAAGATGGATGGTAGACGACGAGTTGCTATCACAGGGCTACCGTCTTCTCGCCGAATCACGCTGGTCCATCCTAGTCTTTAGGTTGCCAGATATATATTGCAACCAAGGCATACCCTCGGTTCTTCTAACGCAGACCTTAACCTCTGTGAGCCCAGGATGATCATCTGCAGCCTCACAGAGGGATACCAAGGGTACCCTCACGTCCCCTCGAAGCCTCGGGCTTCGTAACCCAATTCGTTGGAGCCTTCTTAAAACCATATGGATGTCCGCTCCTTCGTGTTATACTAAGAATTACTACTTAGTTCTACTAACTAAGGCTTACCACTTAGTTTCCAAATTCCTTGTTTTCTTAACTAAGTTTTACTACTTAGTCCCTTTTTCAACTGAGGTTTACTATTTAGTTTTCTTTCTCGCCAGGTTGGGTTGGTTAAGTGTCTTTAGTCGATTGAAGCTATCTTAACCCTCTTCCCTTATCCTATCACACTGGTTAAGTGTTATCCCTTTATGCTTCTTACTTAACCCTATTCATTTATCATATTCTGATAGTTAAGCATTCAAGTTTACTTAACCCTATGGTCTAGTCCAGCTAACATATTAATTTGGCTAAGTGTATTACTTAACCCCAACCTCTAGTCTAATTAACATGTTAAATTGGCTAAGTGTATTAACTTTACTTAACCCCACCTTCTAGTCTAGTCAACATGTTAATTTGGCTAAGTATTCCCATGGACTTAACCCTCCCATTCTAGCTTTAACTGTGCTAAGTTGGTTAAGTGTTCCTTAACCTTCCCATTCTAGCTTAACCGTGTTAGGTTGGTTAAGTGTTCCTATGGACTTAACTCTCCCATTCTTGTTCTAGTTTTAATTAATAAATTAAAGCTGCAAACTCTCACATTAGACAGATATTGCTGCGGTTACTGGATGTGCCGGTCGGTTCCGGGCAGGTTTACACCACAACTCAGTCTAACCTCGGGTTAGGCATATTCATGTTTTCTAAGTTCAAAGGGTTTTTGATTAATTTCCAAATCTGGTTTTGAAAACAACCATCCCGTCCTTCGGATCAGTTAGGGATAGCCAGGGAGGGAAGGAAACTTGTATTTTCCAAACCCAAGCCTAGACACTATCCTCTCTGTCACCCTAGAACCTTCTGGTCTATGTGTTATAAAAAGGGATGTTATCAAAATACTTTTCTTTTGCTTATAAATTGTTAACAATTTATTTCAAAAGCCCATTTCCCCTTTTTAGACAAATTTGGCCTATATTTATTTGTCAAGCTTACTAGTATACTTATATTCTAGGCCCAAGTCCTAACCCAACATGCAGTTTAGGCCATTTCCTATTTCATTGCCGAAACTAGATTAAATATCCTAGTTTATAATTTATGGCCAAAACTTAACCAAGTTACATATTTTGTGGTAAATGAACAATTTAACATTTATGACGAATTCTATAAGTAAATTACTCCTAATTTTCATTACTACTCTTTTAATGTACATTGTCACATTTATTATTATGGCCCATTCTCTCTTATTTATCATATTTATACTTTTTGGTATGTAAATTATACCAAATTTAGTGTCGCTAATCATAATTTATTCTAAACATGACAATTGCTCACAATTATGAATAAATTCAAAATTGTGCTAATATACTTATTCCAAATCAACCTTAATTAACCCAATCTTGGTTTAACATCCTAATTCACAATTTATGGCAAAATTAGAATTATTTTTCTAGTTTACATTTTATGCCTAAAATTTAGCTTACTTACTAACGCTAAATTTAATATGTCAAAATCACATATTCCCTAATCCATGTCAAATTTCCCCGTTTTCATTTTAATATGCATGTCATAATACATATTCCAAATTATGCCAATTTCCCAGTTTACAATTACGTTCATATTCATTTCCATGTTTTTCCCCAAATCGCATTCCCACCGTTCGAATAATCGTGATTCAACCTAGATTATAAATAAATCTAGATTCGTAGATAAAAAGGGAATGAATCAAAATGACAAGAAGGGATAATTGGCATAAAAAGGTTTGGATAACAATGTAGGCTCAAGAATATGGGTAGACCTAACTAAATAGGTAAATTCCCACTGTCTTAAAACCAAAGAATGGGCAAAATAGGTTCAAGAACGTGGGTAGACCTAACTTAATAGGTAAATTCCCACTGTCTTAAAACCAAAGAAAAAACCAAGGAACAGGTAGAATAAATAATTGGGTTTAGACCCAATTTCACAATCACCAAACTAAAGCAATATTTTCCTAATCATGAATCATGGGTGTCAAAATCACAATTGTCCTCATTATGTCATAAGCAATAGTTTATGTCCAATTCAAAGGCTTATGTTCTTAGTCATAAGTAATGTCCATGGTCATAGGCAATATAGGCGATGTTCATAGTCCAAAAGGGAAAATAATTCCCATAGTCCTAAGTCATTGTCATAGGCAATGTTTATATGTCCCAAAATCAAAGGCTTATGTCATAGTCCAAAGGCATATGCTTTCAAAGGCCACAGTTCTATAGTCATAGTCACGGTTACAGTCTTATTTGTCCTCGAATCATAACAGTTCTTAATTCAGTCCAAGAGTATAAACACAGATTCGAAGAGAGAGAGGGAGAGAGAGATTTGGCATATTCCTTTATTCCTTTAATTTCATGTCACAAATAAAACAAAATATTCAGATCTAGAAATAACCAACTTACGGAAAATAGATCTAGAAAAGAAGGAAAGCATGGCTATGATTCGTGCGTCGTTGCTTGAAACTTGTTTGAGCTAGCCTTTGAATTCTTCACTTGAAACTTTGATTTGAATCCCTCCTTAAAAGTCTTTTAGCAGCATCTCCTCGTCTTGAATCATATTTTATTTTATTTATTTAAGAAAATTTAGAGGAGAGGAAGAAGCCATGAATCTTAGCAGCATAAGGATAGAAGAGAATTGGTGCAAAGAGAATGAAGACTAGGGCTGTTTATATAGCTGCTCAAGACCTTATCGTACACGCAACGCTGAGTCAGCATTGAACCTAGTTAAGAAAATAGTCCAGGTACGTAGATGAATCTAGCCAAACCTTATCATACACGCAGTGCTGAGTCAGCATTGGGTCCCACAAGCTATTTTGGCGTAAAAGTTTGATTTTCAAACTTTTGAATTTCTGGAATTTATTTAACTGTTTTATTCACATGAAATATTCTTATATGTATACAATTCCTCTAACGACCATTTTACGCGTATATATATACGCACAACTTTCATTTTATTTTCAAAATTCAAATGATGTTGCCATATTTCATTCACTGTAGCCTTATCTTGAATTTTATCATTCGTATACATATATTTTTGCATATATATATATTTATATTCTCATATGTATATATATATATATATTCTTTATTTCCTTATATGTACGTTCTTATCCTTTCAAATTTTGAATTTGTATATGTACATATATTTGCATGTTTAGTTGGCCCTCTCTAAAACAATGATAAAAAATTATGTCGCCGCCGGGGTTCGAACCCCCGACCTCCATGCTACCAATCCAATGCCTTAACCAACTGAGCTACAGAGCCTTTTGTTAATAAGTCTTAGAACAATAATAATTATTGTTCTCTCTTTACCTTTTTTTTTCATGTTAGTTACAATACTTAAATTAAACAACTGCATGGATCTTTTTCTTTTAATTTTTCTTTTAAAAATTAATTATACTTTAATTTGAGAATCTTAATGTCACAGAATTACGGGGTGTTACAGTTTGTTAAGAAGAAGGATGGAACTTTGAGGATGTGTGTTAATTATAGAGAATTAAACAAGGTTACCATCAAGAACAAATACCCACTGCCAAGGATAGATGACCTCTTTGATCAACTCAGTGAAGCAAAAGTGTTCTCAAAACTGGATTTTGCCTCTAGGTTCCATCAAATGAAGGTGGAAGAGGAGAGTATTAAATATACTACATTCAATACCAGGTATAGTTTGTATGAATTTCTGTTTATGCCGTTTGGTTTGACAAATGCACCATCTTATTTTGTGGATTTGATGAATAGGACATTTAGAGATTTTCTAGATAAATTCTTGTTAGTATTTGTAGATGATATATTAATCTATTCTAAGTCAGAGAAAGAACATGCAAGTTATTTGCATTTGGTTTTATCAAGATTGAGAGAACATGACCTAAAAGCAAAATTTTCAAAATGTACATTTTGGAATAGTGAAGTTAAATTTTTGGGTCATATAATCTCATCACAAGGCATATCAGTAGACCCCACTAAAGTGCTAGTTGTTCAAACATGGAAGAGACCAAGGAATGTAACTGAAATCAGATCATTCTTCGGGATGGCGGGATACTATAGAGAGGTTTATAAAAAAAATTGCAAGAATAGCAATACACTTGACAAAATTAACCAGGAAAGAACAACCCTATGTTTTGAACTGAAAAGTGTGAAGAAGACTTTGAGAAATTGAAGAAGGCATTGGTAGAAGCACCTATCCTATAGGGTCTAGAGGGGAATGAGGGATTGGTGGTGTATATTAATGCAAGTGGATTTGGTCAAGGGGTTGTACTTATGCAGCATGGACAAGTAATTGCTTATGCATCTAGGTAATTAAAAATTAATGAGACATATGCAACACATGACTTAGAACTTTCTGCTATTGTTTATGCTTTGAAGTTATGGAGGCATTATTTGTTAGGAGCTAAATTTGAGTTATTTACAGATTATAAATCACTCAAATATTTATTTTCTCAAAAAGACCTTAACAAGAGACAACATAAATGTAACACCCCGCAAATTCTATAACTGTGAAATTAACAAATTAAAGTATAATTAATCTGAAATCAAAGAACTAAGGGAAACGAGATACGCCATTGCGTTCGTCTCGGAAAAATACGTGAAATAGAGTCTGAGTTTTCGAAAAACGGAGTCCGTATGAAGAAGATATGGCCTTCGGAAATTTTGAATTAAGTTTAAAATTCAAACAGAATAAAATAAGCTCAGAAAATCAAATTTGAATTCGAAAATGGGGCCCAATGGGCCAGGGCGGAAAACACCCGCCTAGGCCACCCAGGTCGACTGGGCTGTCGACCTGGGCTACCCATGTCGACAGCCCTGTCGACAGGGGTATCGACCTGGTCGAGCCCAGCCAACCTGGCTGGCCAGGTCTGTGTTTGGTCGATTTTCTGTGGTCTGCTTTGTCACTAGGGCTAGGTGGCAAGTTTTAATTGGTCTCTCCTTAGAATGAATGGCTACGATCAATCCAAGCAACATCAATGGTCCTAATCAGTTCCTAACCTCTATATAAACAACCCTAGACTAAACCCTAATCTATTCATTCAAAAATAAGAACATAGCCGCCATGTTGCTGAGGAACGACTAGGAGTAGCCACCAAATTGGAGAGAGCATTATGAGGAAGATTCTAAAGCTTAAAGCAACCTAAACAAATCAATTCAACAAAGGAATTTGCGTCTTCAATCCCTAAATTAGAGAATTCATCACACCATTGTAAGTAGAGTATTACTTTGGTATGAATAAACAATTGTGTTGGTTTGTATGCTTGAATTGTGGCAATAAAGTTATTCATATTTGTGCGTTCTTATCAATTTGAAATATTATATATGTTTGGATATTCTTGAATTATGTTATTCATGTTATAAAGAACTACATGCGGTAGTTCTATGCAAGTATACGTTGGAATATTTCGCAAATTATGTAATCCATGTTGAAGCTACATGTATGTAGTTGATTTAAATTCATGCAAGTTTGGGGTTTTGCTACTATGCCATCATGATGTATATTTTTGTGCATAAATCAATTTGTAAGTAATTAAAACAAGTTTGGTTATTATAATCCATATGAAATCATGTTGAGAATTTGGCATCATGTATTAAGCCATGCTTTTGTACTAGAAAACCTATTTGCAAACTTATGAATATGGCTAGGCTATGAATGATATTTGGCATAATTGAAATCCATGATTAAGTCTATCTTGTTTACAAGAATTATATGATGACATATGTGGTATATAGTTAGGATTAGATTCAAAATCCCTTTTTGCAAGTTAACATAACTAAAGTAAGAATCATGATTTCATGTTAAGAGATATTTATGCCATGCTTATGTTTGACATTATGCCATGCTTATGTTAGAAAATTTATGCCATGCTTATGTCTGACATTATGCATAAATAAAAGTATAGGTTCATGTTGTAGTTATGACTATGTGTCAATAATGATACCCAATTTAGACTCTTATCTCAACTACAAGTTCACATGCTTTGATTCATGTCACCTATGCTTTATGACCAAAGTATATGTCACTACTATGCAAGTACACCAGTTTCTATTTTGTATTCCCAACGTCATATTGCAAGTTCATACGCTCACCTTCCCCTTTTTGTGTATGTAATCACGCTTCAAGCTTCCCCTTTTCGCATGGCTAATTTGGGCTTTAAAAGGCTAAGCCCAAAATATATATAAACGGACGTGTTAAACGGGGGAAAATAACGTTGGGTTAAAATTACTAATGAATGAAAATATAAAATAGAAGGGCCCAAGTTCAAGTATGGGTTGGGCCCATGATTGGTGTAACCTTTACACCATTAACTTAATAATGGGCCGCAAATATTTACATATAAGAAATAAAGAGGAATGACAAAATATGTAAATGTAGAACATACGATGTGTTTAACCCGAGGTTGGATTGAGTTGTGATGTAAACCTGCCCGGAACCGCCCGGCTGTCCAGTAGTCACAACAATACCTATCCAATGTGGGAGGTTAAACATGGAGCCCAGCAAGGACCCGAGGTTAGACTGAGTTGTGGCGTAAGACTGCCCGGAACCAACCGGCAACAGGCAGCCACAACAATACCTGTCTAATGTGAGAGGTCAGGGCCTTAATAAGACAATTAAGGCTGAGTCAGGATTGATAGGATTAAGTGAACTAAAGACTTAATCAAAATGGAACATGCTAAACAAAACGGACTGGTGGGGGTTAGGTTAGAAAACACTTAACCAACATAGCATGTTGGCTAGAGATAGAAAACCTAGTAACGGGGGACCCTTTTCAGCAGTAACCCTAAAAGGTGTATCAGGATACCCTGAAACTAGGCAGGGTGGGGCACTATTACTGGGCTGATTGTAAGAGGTCAAATCAACGGCGGTGGTGTAGCAGTGTAGGTTCTAACGGAGTGCGGGCGTGCACACACTCCGGTGCAGAAAAATAAGGCACTGGACACCAGTAGCATACCTGTGCATTCTAAGGTTGTGTCGGGCCACCACTATGGGACTTGATACACCCCATGGTGGGACCAGCATAGGTAACTACAACATCGGGGGCCGTAAGACACATGTAACTACGCGAGTAGGAGCCGATCATCATAGAATGGATCACTTCACCCTGATTATGGGTGCCAGTTGGAAACTAGTTTATATGGGTTCAGAGATTAACATGGGGTACGATAGTATATTCGACCCTAGACAACTTAACCAAGTTTATAGTGCTTGCCCACTTCTTGTTTATACTTATCATACCCAGTTCTTTATTCATAGACAAAATAGTACTAGACTTACTCAGGCTTTATGTCTGACTCTACTTTTCTTTCGTCTTCTTTCTTCCGTTCCCCCCCCCCCCCAGGTCCACAGGGAGGGAACACAGCAGCTTGACCAATCTTAGCATCCAGCTTGAAGAAGAGAAATGTATTGCTTGGACTTTCCTGTTTTGAACTATGGCTTTGGACAATCCACTATGGGGCTTTTGCAGTTTATCTACGTTTTATTTATGCTTCTTTAAATAATGTACTCAAGACAGATTATGAAAGTGTTATGTTATGTTTTTGGAAAGGATGTTGTTGTAACACGTATTTGACTTTATGAAATTAAAGTTTGTTGTTCTTCCGCTGTTTACAAATATGTGTTCCTATATCTGTCTTGTATATCTGTGACTTATACTTATAAACCTCCACCAAAATTAGGGCATTCCCTTTGAGAGTGACCCTAACGGAGGTGGGGTGTTTCACTTGGTATCAGAGCGAGGTTTACCAGATAAGATAAAAAGTTTTGAAAAGTTATTTTCAAAAAGGAAATTTAAAGAAGCATTTTTAAAAGAAAAATATTATTTTATTTTAAAAAGGGCAAAAGTCCACTCCCCGAAGCCATAGGTACTATCTCTTATCCTTCGTTTTGAATCTATCCTTTTTGTTTCAGCATGTCTGAAGATCTTAACTTGCCGGAAGGGGTACCAATACCTGGTTGGTTTAGACGGTTCTTAGAAGCAAGGGCCACTCAGCCAGATCCTACCATTCCTCCTCCCCAGCTGAAGGAAATCGTCCAGCCGCAGCGGCACCTTTTCCTCCACCTCCTCCTCGGGGAAACACATTTGCTAAGATATGTAAAGATTTTAAAGCTATGGGAGGAAGGGATTTCCATGGAATTGAGTCCTTCGTAGCAGCCAGAAATTGGCTGAAAGAAACTGAGGACCTATTCATCATCTTTGAGGTAGAAGATAGACAAAAAGTACAGTTGGCAGTGTGGCTATTGAAGGGCGAGGCTTCCTACTGGTGGGAAGTCACTAATGCTGAAAGACCAGTGGAGACATGGGAGGACTTTAGGGCAAGGTTTGAGACTAAATTTCTCTCAGATGCGGAAAGAAGTTTGCAGTTGGAAAAATTCTTATTTCTTAAGCAAGGGGACAAGACAGTCAGAGAGTATGTGAATCAGTTCGATGAGCTGGCTAGGTTTGGGCTTGACCTAGTCAATACCCCGCACAAGAAGGCTCTCCGTTTCGTCAAAGGGTTAAATGAGCCATTACACAGTTTGGCCATGACCCATATACCCATGGGAGCCACGTATGAAAGATTGGTGCAAATGGCATTGCTAAATGGAGAGGATAAGGGCAAGAAGAAAGAGGGTTTGCAGCCTAAGAAGACAGACTTTAAGAAGGGCGGGAAAGGCAACAAAGAGAAGAGGAAGTGCAATTTCTGTGGCAAAGTGGGGCACTTAGTAAAGGACTGCCGGAAAAAGAAGGCCAAGGAGAATGGTGGGTGCTTTTCTTGTGGTGAGACAGGCCATAGGGCTAAGGACTGCCCAAAGAAACGAGGACAGGGGCAGAGGGCTGGATCCACCCCAGGGGCACAGGTCCATGTGCTAGAAGCGCCACCTCTGCAACAGCGAGGTATAAATACTTCTGTAGAAAGTGTAGTTTATCTTTATGATCGCCCCGTTCGCACTTTATTTGATTCTGGCGCATCACACTCCTTTATCTCGTCTGCTTTAGTAGAATCTCTGCACCTAGAAACTAGTATGGTACAGGACCCCTTAATTGTTTCAAACCCAATTGGGGGCCCAGCTCATTTGTCTATGATCTGTGTGGGATTGAAAATTTCTATTCTAAGCGTAGAATTTCTATGTAGTGCCTTTGTTTTGGGCTTTTCGGGGTATGGTTTGATTTTGGGTATGGATTGGCTATCCAGTAATGGGGCCATCCTTGATTGTGAGAAAAGGGTTGTTAGGCTCCTAACCCAGCTCGGTAATACTTTGGAAATTTCTTGTAATCCCTCGTATGCGGTTATGCTTAGTTATCTTGAATCGCTAGATGCCTCCGTTGAAAATTTGCAATCAGTTAGAGTGGTCCGGGAATATCCGGATGTCTTCGAAGAGGTGAAGGGCTTGCCTCCAAAGCGGGAAATAGACTTCCGCATATATCTTGTAGATAATGCAAAGCCTGTTGCGTTGCCCGTTAGACATATGGCTCCACGAGAAAGGAAAGAGCTCAGTAAACAGATTAAAGAGCTTCTAGAAAAGGGGTTCATTAGGAGGAGCATTTCAGAATGGGGCGCTCCGGTGGTGTTCGCTACAAAGGCGGATGGTTCACTCCGTCTATGTGTTGACTATAGGGAGCTCAACAAGCTAACGAAAAAGAATAGGCACCCTCTCCCTAGAATTGACGATTTATTTGACCAGCTTGTAGGAGCGTCTGTTTTCTCCCAACTCGATTTAGCAACCGGTTTTCATCAGCTAAGGGTGGCTGAAGATAGCATCGATAAAACGGCGTTCAGAACCCCAGACGGTTTCTTTGAATGGCTTGTCATGCCTTTCGGCTTGACAAATGCACCTGCTTACTTCGTGGACCTGATGAGTAGGGTATTTAGAGATTTCCTCAACAAATTCGTAGTGGTCTTCGTAGATGATATCCTTATCTTCTCAAAGAGTGAAGAGGACCATGCTCAACACTTAAGGGCAATCATGGAAACTTTGCGAGTCCATCAACTAAAAGCCAAATTCTCCAAATGCCACTTTTGGATAGAAGAGGTGAGGTTCCTTGGGAACATAGTATCCAAACAAGGGTTAGCAGTGGACCCTGCTAAGGTAGTGGCGGTACAGGACTGGAAGACACCAAGGAATGCGACTGAGGTCCGAAGTTTTCTAGGACTAGCAGGTTTCTATCGAAAATTCATAAGGGATTTTGCGAAAATCTCAGCTCCGCTCACGAAGTTGACAATTGTTTATTTTCAAGAGATAATTAATCTATGTGGGATACCTTCTAGTAAGTGAACAAGATCCAAGATTCACTAGTGAATTTTGGAGAGCTTGCATGGAACCATGAGTACGCAGTTAGGCTTGAGCCAAGTATACTAGAAGTAGAGTAAGTGAAAAAGGAACGAGGGGCAATAATGAAATAGGTTCCAACTCATATTTTGGAAACAAGAATTAAGAAACTACGAAATCGTGAAATTAAAGACGGACAAAGCATAATGGAGTTAAGCTCAAGAAATGTGACTTAGAAGATTGAAGACTAGATTCGTGCATAATATCTCTTCTTAAGAGTATATCCTTGATTCCTCTCTTCCTGTAGAGCTTACTTGCATAGTATCTTTTCTGTATATCCTCTCGGTCCCATTCTCAGTCCAATTTCTGTTGAAACCACATAGGGAGTATGACTCATCTGTTAGTAACACATGTTGGGGCTCGAGGGTGTTCATTGGTTTGACTAAAGTTTTTGGGTTTTATAGGATACAGATAGGTCTTAGGAAGGGACTCCCTTGTGACCTAAGAGGAGTCCATCATGCTTAGTTTCCTAGAATCATATATGGTGGTTGGGTTGAGTAACTCTTTGGGTGTCAGTCTGATGTTGATTTCGGTCTTCGGGGCTGATGCTTAGAGAGTTCTTCTCCTAATCAATATATATGTGGCATAGGTTTTCAGTTTTGACATTGCCTAATGGGCACAAAGTTTTTACTTGCTTCTATCATTCGACTATACCTTTAGATAGGAACAATTGGGAAAATGTCCTATAGATTAGAGCTACCCGAAAGATTGGACGGAGTTCACAACGTTTTTCACGTTTCACATCTCCGAAAATGTCTACATGAGTCAGCCGAGGTGGTAGAGCCAAATATCCACGAAGAGGCCGAAGTGGAACGCGAAGCAACCATAAGGAAAGTTCCAACCCGCATATTAGGAATGGAAGTGAAGAAGCTACGCAACCGTGAAGTCAAGCTCGTCAAAGTTCAGGGGAGCGACGCCGAGGAAGACGCGACTTGGGAAACTGAAGCTAGAATCCGTACAGCCTACCCTTTTCTGTTCGAGGGTACATCCTTGATCTTTCCTTTTCCTTAAGTTGCGCTTTTATCTATCTTTTTAGGTATATTTCCTCGACCTTATCTTTTAGGTAGAAACCTTTTGGATGAAAACATGTAATTGAAACATGTTAGGGATGATGGTTGCAAGTGGTTGCAAGTGATTGCTAGTGGTTGCTCGTGGTTGCATATACACACACAATCTAGGTTTTAGATCGGCTCAGTCACTTCATATTGCATATGCATATATGTTGCATTCGTATGTGGTTGAACTTTAATGTGTTGTCATGTGGATGTTGCATTTGTATTGAATGATTGTGCACTCATGTAGAATCAAGAATAGGAAAATTTGCATACATAATGGATTCATGGCACCTACATAATTCGCATTAAGGAGGTCAACTGAATCAGTAGACCGCCTGATTTTGCATTAGATAAGTACATGTACACACACACACTTCGCATATGATCATGAAGCATTAGAAGTCTTTTAAGGACAATGGATGCTCGTGTTTGATGGATGAGTAGATGGATGATTGGATGTTAGGATATACATTCCTCCTAACTTGAAGATTTCGGGGACGAAATCCTTTTAAGTGGGGGATAATGTAACACCCCGCAAATTCTATAACTGTGAAATTAACAAATTAAAGTATAATTAATCTGAAATCAAAGAACTAAGGGAAACGGGATACGCCATTGCGTTCGTCTCGGAAAAATACGCGAAATAGAGTCCGAGTTTTCGAAAAACGGAGTCCGTATGAAGAAGATATGGCCTTCGGAAGTTTTGAATTAAGTTTAAAATTCAAACAGAATAAAATAAGCTCAGAAAATCAAATTTGAATTCGAAAATGGGGCCCAATGGGCCAGGGCGGAAAACACCCGCCTAGGCCACCCAGGTCGACTGGGCTGTCGACCTGGGCTACCCATGTCGACAGGGCTGTCGACAGCCCTGTCGACAGGGTTATCGACCTGGTTGAGCCCAGCCAACCTGGCTGGCCAGGTCTGTGTTTGGTCGATTTTCTGTGGTCTGCTTTGTCACTAGGGCTAGGTGGCAAGTTTTAATTGGTCTCTCCTTAGAATGAATGGCTACGATCAATCCAAGCAACATCAATGGTCCTAATCAGTTCCTAACCTCTATATAAACAACCCTAGACTAAACCCTAATCTATTCATTCAAAAATAAGAACATAGCCGCCATGTTGCTGAGGAACGACTAGGAGTAGCCACCAAATTGGAGAGAGGATTAGGAGGAAGATTCTAAATCTTAAAGCAACCTAAACAAATCAATTCAACAAAGGAATTTGCGTCTTCAATCCCTAAATTAGAGAATTCATCACACCATTGTAAGTAGAGTATTACTTTGGTATGAATAAACAATTGTGTTGGTTTGTATGCTTGAATTGTGGCAATAAAGTTATTCATATTTGTGCGTTCTTATCAATTTGAAATATTATATATGTTTGGATATTCTTGAATTATGTTATTCATGTTATAAAGAACTACATGCGGTAGTTCTATGCAAGTATACGTTGGAATATTTCGCAAATTATGTAATCCATGTTGAAGCTACATGTATGTAGATTTAAATTCATGCAAGTTTGGGGTTTTGCTACTATGCCATCATGATGTATATTTTTGTGCATAAATCAATTTGTAAGTAATTAAAACAAGTTTGGTTATTATAATCCATATGAAATCATGTTGAGAATTTGGCATCATGTATTAAGCCATGCTTTTGTACTAGAAAACCTATTTGCAAACTTATGAATATGGCTAGGCTATGAATGATATTTGGCATAATTGAAATCCATGATTAAGTTTATCTTGTTTACAAGAATTATATGATGACATATGTGGTATATAGTTAGGATTAGATTCAAAATCCCTTTTTGCAAGTTTACATGACTAAAGTAAGAATCATGATTTCATGTTAAGAGATATTTATGCCATGCTTATGTTTGACATTATGCCATGCTTATGTTAGAAAATTTATGCCATGCTTATGTCTGACATTATGCATAAATAAAAGTATAGGTTCATGTTGTAGTTATGACTATGTGTCAATAATGATACCCAATTTAGACTCTTATCTCAACTACAAGTTCACATGCTTTGATTCATGTCACCTATGCTTTATGACCAAAGTATATGTCACTACTATGCAAGTACACCAGTTTCTATTTTGTATTCCCAACGTCATATTGCAAGTTCATACGCTCACCTTCCCCTTTTTGTGTATGTAATCATGCTTCAAGCCTCCCCTTTTCGCATGGCTAATTTGGGCTTTAAAAGGCTAAGCCCAAAATATTTATAAACGGACGTGTTAAACGGGGGAAAATAACGTTGGGTTAAAATTACTAATGAATGAAAATATAAAATAGAAGGGCCCAAGTTCAAGTATGGGTTGGGCCCATGATTGGTGTAACCTTTACACCATTAACTTAATAATGGGCCGCAAATATTTACATATAAGAAATAAAGAGGAATGACAAAATATGTAAATGTAGAACATACGATGTGTTTAACCCGAGGTTGGATTGAGTTGTGATGTAAACCTGCCCGGAACCGCCCGGCTGTCCAGTAGTCACAACAATACCTATCCAATGTGGGAGGTTAAACATGGAGCCCAGCAAGGACCCGAGGTTAGACTGAGTTGTGGCGTAAGACTGCCCGGAACCAACCGGCAACAGGCAGCCACAACAATACCTGTCTAATGTGAGAGGTCAGGGCCTTAATAAGACAATTAAGGCTGAGTCAGGATTGATAGGATTAAGTGAACTAAAGACTTAATCAAAATGGAACATGCTAAACAAAACGGACTGGTGGGGGTTAGGTTAGAAAACACTTAACCAACTTAGCATGTTGGCTAGAGATAGAAAACCTAGTAACGGGGGACCCTTTTCAGCAGTAACCCTAAAAGGTGTATCAGGATACCCTGAAACTAGGCAGGGTGGGGCACGATTACTGGGCTGATTGTAAGAGGTCAAATCGACGGCGGTGGTGTAGCAGTGTAGGTTCTAACGGAGTGCGGGCGTGCACACACTCCGGTGCAGAAAAATAAGGCACTGGACACCATTAGCATACCTGTGCATTCTAAGGTTGTGTCGGGCCGCCACTATGGGACTTGATACACCCCATGGTGGGACCAGTATAGGTAACTACAACATCGGGGGCCGTAAGACACATGTAACTATGCGAGTAGGAGCCGATCATCATAGAATGGATCACTTCACCCTGATTATGGGTGCCAGTTGGAAACTAGTTTATATGGGTTCAGAGATTAACATGGGGTACGATAGTATATTCGACCCTAGACAACTTAACCAAGTTTATAGTGCTTGCCCACTTCTTGTTTATACTTATCATACCCAGTTCTTTATTCATAGACAAAATAGTACTAGACTTACTCAGGCTTTATGTCTGACTCTACTTTTCTTTCGTCTTCTTTCTTCCGTTCCCCCCCCCCCCCAGGTCCACAGGGAGGGAACACAGCAGCTTGACCAATCTTAGCATCCAGCTTGAAGAAGAGAAATGTATTGCTTGGACTTTCCTGTTTTGAACTATGGCTTTGGACAATCCACTATGGGGCTTTTGCAGTTTATCTACATTTTATTTATGCTTCTTTAAATAATGTACTCAAGACAGATTATGAAAGTGTTATGTTATGTTTTTGGAAAGGATGTTGTTGTAACACGTATTTGACTTTATGAAATAAAAGTTTGTTGTTCTTCCGCTGTTTACAAATATGTGTTCCTATATCTGTCTTGTATATCTGTGACTTATACTTATAAACCTCCACCAAAATTAGGGCATTCCCTTTGAGAGTGACCCTAACGGAGGTGGGGTGTTTCAATAAATGGATGGAATTTTTGGCTGCTTACGATTTAGATATCTTATATACCCCTGGCAAAGCAAATAAGGTAGCAGATGCTTTGAGTAGACATCATGGCATTTTGGCAAAGTTAATGGTAGAGGAGTTTAAAATTTTATCAAGTTTGAGTGAAACAGAAATGAAATGCGAGGAAGAGGATTTTATAGCAAATCAGCATGACATGATGGAATATGGAAAATTAAGTTTGGTATCTATAAAATCAAGTCTATTACACAAAATTAAGGAAATGCATGATAAGCAATTAAAGGAGAAGAAAGAAATGCAATTAAACCATGAAGCAATAGAAAATTATGAACTAGATTATCAAGGATGTCTCAAGAAAAATAAAAGGCTTTGTGTGACTGTTATTAAATAATTAAAGGCAGAAATTTTGAATAAACATCACAAAACCAAATATACAATACATTCAGGTTCAACAAAGATGTATCATGATTTACGGAGAATTTATTGGTGGTCAGTAATGAAGGCTGCAGTAGCAAAATATGTGGCAAAATGTTTAACTTGTCAACAGGTTAAAGCAGAGTATCAAAAGCCTTAAGGCATGTTGCAACCATTAGAGGTGCCCAAATGGAAATGGGAAAGTATCTCATTAGATTTTATAGATGGATTTCCATGAACACAAAGAGGCAACGATAACATATGGGTGGTGGTGGATAGATTAACAAAATCAACTCATTTTATTCTTATAGGATCTGACAGGAATGCTAATAGATTGGCCAAGTTGTCCATGAAAGAAATAGTTAGGTTACATAGAGTGCCAAAAACAATTATTTGTGACAAGGATTCTTTGTTTACCTTATGATTTTGGGGAATTTTTCAAGAGGAAATGGGTGTAGAGTTTTGCTTGAGTATAGCATATCACCTACAAACAGAAGGGCAAACTGAGATTGTGAACAAAATTTATAGGATTTGTTAAGAGCTTGTGTTCTTGACTTTGGAGGTAGTTGGGAAGATCACATAGTCTTGGATGAATTTGCATATAATAATAGCTATCAATATACCATAGGAATGGCACCATTTGAGGCTCTTTATGGCAGGCCTTGTATGTCGCCAGCTTGCTGGTTGGAGATGGGAGAAAAGATCTTACTTTGACCAGAACAAGTTAAATATACTTCCGAGAAGGTTGAATTAATTAGGCAAAGGATGAGAAGTGCACAAGAAAGGCAAAAAGCATATATAGATAAGGGCAGAAGACCAGTGGAGTATAGTGTGGAGATTTTGTGTTTCTTAAAGTTTCACCTATGATAAAAGTGTTGAGATTTGGGAAGGAAGGTAAGTTACCTCCAAGTTACATTGGACCCTATGAGATTATCCAGAGGGTACGAACATTGGCATACAAGCTGAAGTTACCAGAGGAGTTAAGGAAGATACATGATGTGTTTCATGTATCACAACTAAGAAGGTGGGTACATGACAAGGAGGGTATACTGGAATCTCAATCTCAGGTTAAGGTGAAAGAGAAATTGGATTATGTAAAGGAACCAGTAGGCATTGTTGACAGAGAGGAAAAGAAGTTTAGGGATAAAAGCATAAAATTGGTGAAGGTCCAATGGAGCTTAGACAAAAATAATTGCACATGGGAGATTGAGGATAAAGTTAAAGCTAAATACCCTGGTTTATTCACTGCTTGAAGAAGCTTTGATGAAGGAAAAGGTGTGTTTTCCTTTTTTTTGTTTGAGTTAATCTTGAAATTAGAATATATATATATACACATCTTTTTGCTAATTATGGAACACAATTCCTTTTAGGAGAGGAGTGTATGGAGACCCAAATTTGAATATATATTAGCAATCAATTAGACAAGGTATTAACTTAAAATAAACTATATGTATATGATATATATATATACATAGATGAAGTGAATTTGTAATATATAATGTGGCAAAAAGGGGCTGCAAGAAGAGGTTAAAGGATTTTTTATAAATTTGTATAGAAAGAAATGTAACCTGGAAGAAACCAGAGAAGAAGAGTGCACGCATTATGTTTCATATAGGTAAGTTTTTCCCTATAAATTATCACGTGAAGGAAAGTCATGTATATGGTGTGATGCATGGAAATGGTATGGAAAAGACCCTTTAAAAATTCAAACCAGAAAGTGACATTTTATAAGGGCAAAATATGATGTAGGTCCACCTTGTAAAATAAGGGAATCCTTATTTTTCATGAAGGATAAAATTGGATTTTCCCAAAAATAGAAACCTGTAACGACACGGATTTTGCTCGGACCTAATCGACCGCTAAATTGACCAAGACCATTCGAATCCCGCATACGCTAACTCTGGGAATACAACACATCAGAACAAATAATAGAAGACTTCTATAAACATCACAATAATGTTACATCAGAGTACAGAATGTCAAAGTATAACGAAATATAATAATACAACAGAAGATTTATTATAATAAATGTAACACAATGCACGGCGGAAATATAAAATAACACAGTGGAAGATGATGAATTCACTGGGCACAGCTTTAAACTTCAATCCAGAATCCTGCCCAAAATAAATATCTGCAAAACAAACCACTCGACTACCCGTGTGGAAAATAGGGGCACCCGAGTTTGCAAGGGAAAAGCAAACTACAGGTCAGTCATGGGATTGGTGTGAGAAAATCTACAGTTAAAATTAACTTATTTAATCATAAGACAAATCACAGGACCACGCCGCTAACGCGGAACGGGTTTACCCCCATGAATGCCAGTGTATAAACAACAATCGGAAATATAGATATGGATCTACTATGCATCAATCAACATGAAATATCCCAATATACCCATTTAGATTAATCACCACTTAGATTTTCCAAATCCAATTCAATTTAAAGAAATTATTCCTTTGGATTGTATTCCCGATTTCTTATTTCAAATCATTTGAAATATCTATCTAACTTTCTATATCAAAGTAGATTTCACTTCGGGATCTCAAATCAAATCGTTTGGAAATATGAATTCCAAAACATAACAATGCATACAAACAAGTATGCCACCAAACATCGGGAATATTCCCTCAGACCGGGCAGTAAGCGCCCAACCAACTCGATATATATATGTGCACCTCCCACGCATGGAGCAGGCTACACCACTGACCACTCACCCTAAGGCACTGGATTTAGCCAAAGTACTTTTAGTCGCTCTCAGGTCACCCGATCTTTAGACACACTCTAAACCATTTTATATCCCGAAGTAGGGAAAATCATTTCATAGCACAATAATCACAAGTACTTTCAAACTATAGTACCTCACATCAACAATTCACACATATGATCAGTCACTATTAATCACATAACCTTTGAGCTCGTACGTCTCAAAGAAGGGTGTTAAGCAAGAGAATAAATTCTCCGCCACCAAACAGATACATCATCAATAGCAACTAATCGAATATGCGATGAACCACAATGTAACACATAATACATTTCTAAATCATTTTAGAAATCATCGGGTTTTGGGCCTCGAAATCCTTTCTGTTTTATAAAACATTTTTATAAAACATTCCCTGTCTAAAATCGGGAATATATTTCTTTTCACTTAAGGAAAATATCATTTCAAAATCATTCATTAAACTTGAAATGAACTCAACATCGCTAAACACCTTATCGTCAAATCGTGAAGTGTTTCACAAGGTGTTAACACACAGATATTTCTACCCAACCCAATGCTAAATGTAAAGGCATATTCTGCTCATAAACTGGTCGAGCACCATCCAAATAATCAATCAACCACAATCAATATCAACAACTAAGTAAATTTGGTTTAATCACATCACATGTTTTGGTAAATTTAATCACCATTCATTCATCCAAATCTAATTAAAGATTTATTCAAACCCCAATTGGTTTCATCTCTAATATCTTTTCATATTGATTGTTCTACTTTTTGGAAATTAATCCTGCTTTTACACGGGTTAAAGAACTGATGTCATTTAAACACAGTTCACGACAAATCCCAAATCCAATTTGATATTAAACACAAGGCTCTGAATAGAAAATAGTATCGGCTTATATTTAACATCAAATTCTGAAACCAACAAATATCGTATTGGAAATAACGATATTAATATATCTTTCAAATTTCCACAACCATATCTGTATAATCACGAAATCCAACATCGAAATATTCCGAAGATAATTTCGGTTCAAATCCATTCCAATTCATATATTGGAAATTCTGGTTATTTTTAAAATCATTTCAAACCCAATTTATTTATTTAAAAATAAATAAATTATTATTCTAGTTAATAACTAGTTCATTTCGATGAAAATCTACTTTTATCTTTTCAAATATGGAGTTTTTCATCCCAATTCTTCCCAACTCATTTCTTATGATTTTACACAAATTATTACTATTTTTAATAATTTTATCAAGGCCCGTACAGTCGATTTCCATTAAAGGCCATCGAACTGCACTTACAACGACCTTTTCCAAATCTGATTTGGACGTAATTCCAAATCCAACCATTAGATTTCAGATTTATTATATTCATTGGAAATCTCTTTTTGATACGAACCCAACGGTTCCGGTTTTAGGAGAATCCGACGGTCGGATCTCCCGTAATGTCCGTTCGAAGTTAATGGTCGAAATTCGCGAACTGTCGTGGCGAGGTGCGTTCTATTCAGGCCATTATATTATATGTATAATATATATATATATAATATATATTTCGTCGATTTCCTTTTTAAAACGTATTTTATAAATCGTTT
Organism: Allium sativum; assembly: GCA_030737875.1. NCBI lineage: Eukaryota > Viridiplantae > Streptophyta > Magnoliopsida > Asparagales > Amaryllidaceae > Allium > Allium sativum. The sequence goes on from CM060912.1 coordinate 312,784,395, forward strand.
TAAATTCGTTTTCAAAATGATTTCAACTTCATATTCAATTTCTAATCAAAATTGAATATTCCATATACACGACAATTTTATACAGTGTATGTATATCGTTTTCATTTCATATATACATCGTTTTCACTTCGTATATATATATATTATTTCCACCTTTCATATATATAATATTTTCACTTTTCAATATATACGATATTTTCACTTTTCAATATATATGATATTTTCACTTTTAATATATATACGATATTTTCACTTTCAATACATACGATATTTTCACTTTTCAATATATACGATATTTTCACTTTCAATATATACGATATTTTCACTTTCAATATATACAATATTTTAACTTTCAATATATACGATATTTTCACTTTTCATATATATATATATATATATATATTCACTTTCATATATACGATATTTTAACTTTCAATATATACGATATTTTTCACTTTTCATATATATATTTTTTCACTTTCATATATACAATATTTTAACTTTCAATATATACGATATTTTAACTTTCAATATATACGATATTTTCACTTTCAATATATACGATGTTTTAACTTTCAATATATACGATATTTTCACTTTCAATATATATGATATTTTGACCTTTCAATATATACGATATTTTCACTTTCAATATATACGATATTTTCACTTTTCAATATATACGATATTTTCACTTTCAATATATACGATATTTTAACTTTCAATATATACGATATTTTCACTTTCAATATATACGATATTTTAACTTTCAATATATACGATAGTTTCACTTTTCAATATATACGATATTTTCACTTTCAACATATATGATATTTTAACTTTCAATATATACGATATTTTCACTTTCAAAGTGAAAATATCGTATATATTGAAAGTTAAAATATCATATATGTTGAAAGTGAAAATATCGTATATATTGAAAAGTGAAACTATCGTATATATTGAAAGTTAAAATATCGTATATATTGAAAGTGAAAATATCGTATATATTGAAAGTTAAAATATCATATATATTGAAAGTGAAAATATCGTATATATTGAAAAGTGAAAATATCGTATATATTGAAAGTGAAGATATCGTATATATTGAAAGTTAAAATGTTGTATATATTGAAAGTGAAAATATCGTATATATTGAAAGTTAAAATATCATATATATTGAAAGTTAAAATATCGTATATACGAAAGTGAAAATATATATATATATATATATATATATATATATGAAAAGTGAAAATATCGTATATATTGAAAGTTAAAATATCGTATATATGAAAGTGAAAATATACATATATATATATATATATGAAAAGTGAAAATATCATATATATTGAAAGTTAAAATATTGTACATATTGAAAGTGAAAATATCGTATATATTGAAAGTTAAAATATCGTATATATTGAAAGTTAAAATATTGTATATATTGAAAGTGAAAATATCGTATATATTGAAAGTTAAAATATCGTATATATTGAAAGTGAAAATATCGTATATATTGAAAAAGTGAAAATATCATATATATTGAAAGGGAAAATATCGTATATATATTGAAAGAGAAAATATCGTATATATTGAAAAGTGAAAATATCGTATATATTGAAAAGTGAAAATATTATATATATGAAAGGTATAAATGATATATATATATATATACACGAAGTGAAAACGATGTATATATGAAATGAAAACGATATATATACACTGTATAAAATTGTCGTGTATATGGAATATTCAATTTTGATTAGAAATTGAATATGAAGTTGAAATCATTTTGAAAACGATTTTAAAATGATTTATAAAATACGTTTTAAAAAGGAAATCGACAAAATATATATATTATATTATATATATATAATATAATGGCCTGAATAGAACGGGCCGCGCCACGACACGACAGTTCGCGAATTTCGACCACTAACTTCGAACGGACATTACGGGAGATCCGACCGTCGGATTCTCCTGAAACTGGAACCGTTGGGTTCGTATCGAAAAGAGCTTTCCAATGAATATTATAAATCTTAAATATAATGGTTGGATTTGGAATTATGTTCAAATCAAATTTGGAAAAGGTCGTTGTAAGTGCAGTTCGATGGCCTTTGATGGAAATCGACTGTACGGGCTTTGATAAAATTATTAAAAATAGTAATAATTTGTGTAAAATCATAAGAAATGATTTGGGAAGAATTTGGATGAAAAACTCCATATTTGAAAAGATAAAAGTAGATTTTTATCGAAGGAACTAGTTATTAACTAGAATAATAATTTATTTATTTTTAAATAAAAATATTGGATTTTAAATGGTTTTAAAAATAACCAGAATTTCCAATATATGAATTGGAATGGATTTGAATCGAAATTATCTTCGGAATATTTCGATGTTGGATTTCGTGATTAAACAGATATGGTTGTGGAAATTTGAAAGATATATTAATATCGTTATTTCCAATACGATATTTGTTGGTTTCAGAATTTGATGTTGAATATAAGCTGATACTAATTTCTATTCAGAGCCTTGTGTTTAATATCAAATTGGATTTGGGGTTTGTCGTGAACTGTGTTTAATTGACATCAGTTCTTTAACCCGCGTAAAAGCAGGGTTAATTTCCAAAAAGTAGAACAATCAATATGAAATGATTTTAGAGATGAAACCAATTGGGGTTTGAATAAATCTTTAATTAGATTCGGATGAATGAATGGTGATTAAATTTACCAAGACACATGATGTGATTAAACCAAATTTACTTAGTTGTTGATATTGATTGTGGTTGATTGATTGTTTAGATGGTGCTCGACCAATTTATGAGCAGAATATGCCTTTACATTTAGCGTTGGGTTGGGTAGAAATATCTGTGTTTTAACACCTTGTGAAACACTTCACGATTTGACGATAAGTTGTTTAGCGATGTTGAGTTCATTTCAAGTTTAATGAATGATTTTGAAATCATATTTTCCTTAAGAGAAAAGAAATATATTTTCGATTTTAGACCGGGAATGTTTTATAAAAATGTTTTGTAAAACAGAAAGGATTTCGAGGCCCAAAACCCGATGATTTCTAAAATGATTTAGAAATGTATTATGTGTTACTTTGTGGTTCATCGCATATTCGATTAGTTGCTATTGATGATGTATCTGTTTGGTAGCGGAGAATTTATTCTCTTGCTTAACACCCTTCTTTGAGACGTACGAGCTCAAAGCTTATGTGATTAATAGTGACTGATCATATGTGTGAATTACTGATGTGAGGTACTATAGTTTGAAAGTACTTGTGATTATTGTGTTGTGAAATGATTTTCCCTACTTCGGGATATAAAATGATTTAGAGTGTGTCTAAAGATCGGGTGACCTGATAGCGACTAAAAGTACTTTGGCTGAATCCAGTGCCTTAGGGTGAGTGGTCAGTGGTGTAGCCTGCTCCATGCGTGGGAGGTGCACATATATATATTGAGTTGGTTGGGCGCTTACTGCTCGGTCTGAGGGAATATTCCCGATATTTGGTGGCATACTTATTTGTATGCATTGTTATGTTTTGGAATTCATATTTCCAAACGATTTGATTTGAGATCCCGAAGTGAAATCTACTTTGATATAGAAAGTTAGAAAGGTATTTCAAATGATTTGAAATAAGAAATCGGGAATAAAATCCAAAGGAATAATTTCTGTAAATTGAATTGGATTTGGAAAATCTAAGTGGTGATTAATATAAATGGGTAGATTGGGATATTGCATGTTGATTGATGCATAGTAGATCCATATCTATATTATTGATTGTTGTTTGTACACTGGCATTCATGGGGGTAAACCCATTCCGCGTTAGCGGCGTGGTCCTGTGATTTGCCTTATGATTAAATAAGTTAATTTTAACTGCAGAGTTTCTCACACCAGTCCCATAACTGACCTGTAGTTTGCTTTTCCCTTACAAACTCGGGTGCCCCTATTTTCCACATGGGTAGCCGAGTGGTTTGTTTTGCAGATACTTATTTTGAGCAGGATTCTGGATTGAAGTTTAAAGTTGTGTCCAGTGCATTCATCGTCTTCCGCTGTGTTATTTTATATTTCCATTGTGTATTGTATTACATTTATTGTAAATAAATCTTCCGCTGTATTATTATATTTCGTTATACTCTGATATTCTGTACTCTGATGTAACATTATTATGATGTTTATAGAAGTCTTCTGTTATTTGTTCTGATGTGTTGTATGCCCAAAGTTAGCGTATGCGGGATCGATCGGTCTTGGTCGATTTAGCGGTCGATTAGATCCGAGCGAAATCCGTGTTGTTACAGCTAGTATCAGAGCTTTGGTTAACTCAAATCTTCGGGGTGCAACTCGTTAGAATAGAATAAAAGACTCATCAGAGGTAGGATTAGTAATATCCTTTTGAAAAATCCTCATTAGAGATAGAATCAGTAGCATTCTAGAATGAGTAACTCGTTAGAGATGGGGTTAGAAATACCATAGAACGAGTTGAGAGTGACAAGTTTATAAATGACGTATTTGTGATTATATATATAATCTGGTTTTAAAAATAGGATTTTTGAGTATATATAAAGTTATATATTTGAAAAGTTAATCAATAAATTGATTGTTGGTTGTGTTGTTTGAATTTTGGTTGATTAATTAGAATTTTGAACCATTTAGCGAAATTGAACAAATGTTGAACTGAATTGAAAATTGTTCGGAATTGAAAATGGTTCGGTAGTTCGATAATTCGATTTCAAAATTCAAATGAATGTACAGGATTCAAAATAAACCGGATTTTGGCGAAACCAAAAATATTTGAATCTAATTGAGAATATCTTTCTAACGAATCCGAAAAATCGAAATTTCATAGCAGGGATAAAAGTTATGCCCAGTTGAAATTTCAGAATAGTCGCTATGGAATTCTGGCCCTTAAAAATGGGAATTTCGCAAACGACCTCGGTTTTCGACGAAACCACTTTTGTTGGATCTGTGATGTCAAGTTATTGCTAGGTTTCAAAATTCGTAATTTTTCGAATCAATATGTGAGCGTGGCAAAGGAAAATGTGTTTGACCAATTTTAGTTGATTTTAATCGACTGGAAAATGGCCATTTTTCAAACGGTCTCAGAATTCGACGAAATTATTTTTGTTAAGACCGTATCGTCAATACAAAGTTAGAAAATATTTTTTTGGGATTTTTAGAGTTCGTGTGTGGCCCCAGTAAATTGAAATGTGCGTTCAAATTCAATATATAGATTTATATTTTGATTTTGACGAAAACTGGTCGTAACAGCCGAACTGGCTCACGATACATGTCCCATTGTGTTCGGAATGGGGGCAATTAGCTATGGACGACATTCATTGGGTTTGATTCGACGTTAGAATGAAAAAGTAACTTTTGGTTTTAAAAATAAAAATAATATAAATTTTTCATAAAACTCCCTTCTTTCTCTTCCCCGCATACTTCATTCGAAATTAAAAAAAAAAAAACTAGACTCGTCGAACCCGCCGCCAGCACCCACGATGTCGCACCCTCCGCCGCCTCTTGCCAGTGTGCCTTCCCCCTCAGATGCTCCCCGCGCCTCCTTCCTCCCCCATTCGATCCCTAAAACCCATGAGACCCAAAGAAACCCCGCGCCCTAGCTTTAAACTGCCGCCGCCAGTCCTTGGGGGCCCCATGCCGCTAGCGCCATCCCCTGAGACACCTCTCCCACCTTCCAACGCCCTTCCCCCGCCACCTTTAGCCTCTGACGCGCCGGTGAGCCTTTTTATTTATTTATTTTATTGTTTTTATTTATTTAGGTGAGTAAAAATATGATTTTTAAATCATATCATTGTATAAAAGTATGTATAACAGTGCTCTAAATTTATGTAATGGCATAGTAAGAAAAAGAAGTGATATTTAATTATGAAAGATAGAATTTTTCATTGTAAAAGTTTAGATTTTTATACATGAAGAGTTAGAATTTTGTACGTATAAAGTGAGGATTTTTATAACATAAAGATGTGATTTTTACATTGAAGGAGGATTTATAAAAATAGGATCTTTGTTTTAAACTAAGGTTAGATTTTTATTTTAAACAAAGTATGTTTTTTAGAGGTTTCATATGAATAAAAATTCGATTTTTATGTAGATTTCAAGTGAATTGGAAAGATTTAAAGTTATGAACTTTAAAAATAAAAGATTATATCTTTATATATGTAGCGAATTAAAAATACGATTTTTATTTAAATAACTTCGTTCTAAAAATGTGTTTTTTAACATATACCACATGAAACAGATCTCGTAGGAAACACGGCGAAGGTTTTCTACATATGAAGAGTCGTAGCATTCGGATTAGCTAATCGGTGAGAACTTCTCACTTTAACTCTTCTTTTCTAGTTAAAAATATATACTAGGATGTAGATGGTGCTTAGCAGCACCCGACACCCGTCGTCCACAGACCATGGATGGCTTGTATGTTTGATTGTTTGTTGTAATGAAAATTGATTGTGTGATGTGAAATAAAATAAAATATTTATATAATTAAAAATATTTTATTGTTAAAAATATAATTTTTAACATGAATGTGAATAGATAAATATTCATTTACAAACCGGACGGTTTGTTTATGTACACCTATTTGAAGGACACTGATTGGGACGATAAATTTTACACGTCGCCCAACTGCACAAATAATATTCAGTGTTTGTGGATTGAAATCCCACACGGGTGTTGGGATGATATTTGGCGTACACTAATCCCAATTATTTAGTTGTATGTCGATCGACTGGTCGACAGACTGTGTGAGCGCTAATTATTTATATTTAATGCTTATGCAGTTGTGTGGTGCACCTTGGATGATGGTTGATTATTTATCGTTGCTATTATATACATGTGTTGTATGGAATCCATATAATTAACATAATATGGTAATTGATGGGGCCTCATTCCAATTGGGAAAATAAAGAATATTATAAAATATAGATTCATGTGTTGACAGTACTCAATTGTTGAGATTAGTCATGTGTTGAAAGAAATATAGATTCATGTGTTGAACGAAATATTTTAACAATAAAATATACATCTTTATCATATATAAAATTATAAACTAACTAGAAAATAGATAAGATGAGTGGTCTCCTGGGTATTGATCTAATGTTGGTTTCGGCCTTCGGGGTTAATACTTAGGGAATCGTTCTCTTACTAATTTACGGTTGGAATTTGATTAAAAATTAAACGATAGAAATTGTAATTTTATAAAATATATTAAATAACAAAAATAGTCACGTTTTGACAGTACTCATGTGTTGAGATTAGTCATGTGTTGAAAGAAATATAGATTCATGTGTTGAATAGAATAAATATTCATTTGTTGAATAGAATAGCGAAGTTATTGAAAAATATAAAGCCATGTTGATTAGATATGAGCTATTTTGACGCGAACGATATTTATATCGATTATATTCATTTTTATAATGAATATTGGAAAGGGATTTGAATGAATTCGAATTGAATTGAATATAAAATGAATTCGAATTGAATTGAATATAAAATGAATTCGAATTGAATTGAATATAAAATGAATTCGAATTGAATTGAATATAAAATGAATTCGAATTGAATTGAATATAAAACGAATTTGAATTGAATATAAAACGAATTCGAATTGAATTGAATATAAAACGAATTCGAATTGAATTGAATATAATGAATTCAAATTGAATTGAATATAAAATGAATTCGAATTGAAATGAATTCAAATCGAATTGTAATCGAATTGAAATTGAATTAAATAAAAATGCAATTGGAAATCGAAGTGAAATCAATTTGGAATTAATTCAAATCGAATTGAAAACGAACTGAAATTGAATTGAAATCGATTTGAATTGAAATCAAATAGAAATGAATGTAAAACGAATTTATAAGGAAAAATTCAACTTTGATTTGAATTTGAAATGGAAGTTGAAATTGTATTTGAAACGAATTTAAAACGATTTATAAAATTCGTTTTAAATAGAAATCGACGAAATATATATTATATATATAATATAATGGCCTGGATTGAACGCGCCGCGCTGCGTCAGTTCGCGAATTTCGACATTTACTTCGAACGGACATTATGGGAGATCCACCGTCGGATTCTCCTGAAACCAGAACTGTTGGGTTCGTATCGAAAAGTGCTTTATAACGAATGCAAGAGGTTTGGATTCTAATGGTTGGATTTGGTATTATGTCCAAATCAAATTTGGAAAAGGTTGCAGTTCGATGGCCGTTGATGGAAATCGACTGTACGGGCCTTGATAAAATTATTAAAAATATCAAAAATTTGTGTAAAATCATAAGAAATGATTTGTGAAGAATCGGGATGAAAAACTCCATATTTGAAAAGATAAAAATAGATTTTTATCGAAATGAACTAGCTTTGAACTAGAATGAAAATCCAATTATTTTTAAATAAATAAATTGGATTTGAAATGGGTTTTAAATAACCAGAATTTCCAATATATGAATTGGAGTGGATTTAAATCGAAATTGTCTTTGGAATATTTCGATATTAGATTCCGTGATTATATAGATATTTTGGAGGAAATTTGGAAGATATATTTTATATCGTTATTTCCAAAGCAATATTTGTGGGTTTCAGAATTTGATATTGAATATAAGCTGATATATTTTCTATTCAGAGCCTTGTATTTAATATCAAATGGGATTTGGGTTTATCGTGAACGGTGTTTTAAATGACACTTGTTCTTTAACCCGATAATAAATAGAATGTGATTTGGGTTTATCGTGAACGGTGTTTTAAATGACACTTGTTCTTTAACCCGATATTAAATAGAATGTGATTTGGGTTTATCGTGAACTGTGTTTTAAATGACATTAGTTCTTTAACCCAGTAAAAGGAGTTTTAATGAATCTGTAATTAGATTGAAATGTGAATTGATAATTTAAATTATCAAATTTGGAAAGTGTGCAAGAATGGAGTATCACCAGTTTTGCTCCAAAACGATAGTTAAATCATTAATTAGATTTGAACGTGAAATGGTAATTAATTTTACCGATGACACCGTGGTGTTAGATATGGAGTATTACCAGTTTTGCTTCATGGGATGAATAGGTTGGGATTGGGAAATAAAATAAATAAATAATTACTTCGGTGTGGTTCACTAATCCCGACTAGTTTGGAAAACCTTAACATGGTTTGAAATGACATCCAAAGGAAGATTAAAGAATAAATTTAAAAGAATTTATCTTTGATAAAATTAATAGGAACCTTTCCCTAAGAATGTGAAATTTAGAAGCTAACTGTAGGATAGCTAAGAAGAATGGTTTCCTGGGTATTGATTTGATGTTGGTTTCGGCCTTCGGGGTTAATATTTGGGGAATTGTTCTCTCGCTAATTTACGATTAGTGACTGATGAATTGGAATGAGGCGTATGTTGTGTTTGTGTAACATTTGTTTATTATATACGCGGGTCGTTCAGAAAGGCCGGGTTTATACCCATTCTGAATAACCGATTCGATGATATGTCAAAGAGGAAGACGGTGGTTGAAGACCGGAAGTCTTCACATCGTTTGGGTGATTACTGATGATATTGATTGGGCTGTACACCCAAGAGGAGGGAACCAGTTGGTTATCGTCCAGACGTACTTGGAGATCGATGGATATGCGAGGAAAGTGCCTCCGGTTTCGTTCAGACCTAGAACGAACTTGTAAATGGACTGTGTGTCTGACATTGTATTTTATTCTATGTTGATTGATCTCTAATAAATATCCATCTGTTTGGCGGCGGAGAATTTATTCTCTTGCTTAACGCCCTTCTCTGAGACATACGAGCTCAAAGTTTGTATATCGATAAACATCAATCGCATGGAGTGACTTGCCTGTGTGACATGCCTAAGTGGCAAATGACCAAGGCTTCTGTTGAAAAGCAAAGTCTTGTGGTTGATGATCAGAGCACGGCCTACGTGGCCTAGCTTTGTGTATAGCGTGGATTCACGAGCCTCACACCTCGGTATGAGTCAAAAACGGGATAAGGACCTAAGGAGTGCATGACGTTTCTTTCTAGCTACAGTGGTGTCAGTGCTTAAACTGGCTGACATTTATATTATTTTCACCTTTGTGGTTGTTGGATGCGAGGCGCCTCGATTATAGGTCCTATAGGGTCGGGAAACGTGTGTTCAGGAATAATTAATCCTAAAACATAAGGGAGGACCGGTCTTGGAGGATCCAAGGGTTACCCAGAGAGAGTAGTCCTGAGACATTTGCTAGAGTGTCTCGAATCGGAGAGGAGCTTGCCCCTTGCCTCAACTCATGATGGAAATCCAATTTCCAATACGAGATATTTCGGTTTTATTTGTAGAGTCTAGTATGGCGACATAGTGGGATGGGGCACTTATGCCGTCTATGATTGATATTTATGATTGAAATTGTTTTAACACTATACACTTATAATAGTATCAAATGATTTGTTTTAAACGTACTAAGCATGTTTGGCTATTATAAGGGAAAACGCTATCCTCCGGCTTGCGTTGCATTGTGTGATGGGACCTGGGTCTTATAATAGCTTCATTTTTCAAAAAAGCATTGTGTTGTTTATTCTATGCACTGGTATTCTTGGGAGGAAACCCGTTCCGTGTTATACGGCGTGGTCCCTGGAATTACTCTCTTTTAAAGCAAAGTTTTAAATAACTGTTTTAGTTCTCACACTAGTCACATGACTGACTTGGAGTTTATTGTTTTAACCTAAACTTTGGGTGCCCCTATTTTCGACACGGGCAGCTAGTAGTTTTGGTTTTGCAGATTTATATTCACAGGATCCTGATTTACAACTGGAACGATGCTCGGAAAGCTTTGTATCCGTGTATTATTTTCAGTTGTGTTTTGTATTGTTTTTCCACTGCTATGTAACTTATTATAATCTCTAATATTTATCGTATTTATAATATTCAATTATACTCTGTATTTTCTTGTATCTAATGGAATTGTTGTAATAAACAATGAAATGTTCTTCTGTTTGCGTTCTGATTCGTCTTATCCTCAACGCAATCCGGGCTTTCCTTCACGGGAAAGTTACGGGTTACTACATAACCCTAGTAGCTATTATTGTTAGATCCAAAAGTGGCTCTAACACCCAAATTGTCTGAATACACAGAGATTAATGTCTAGAAATGAAAGAAAATGCTGAAAACACACAAGGTTTATAGTGGTTTGGCGTTAACAAGCCTATATCCACTTTATACGTCTTCGATTATACGTTGAATACAAGTACAATCAGTAATTTCTCTCAATCTCACTTTTACAATAATGATTCACTCAGTAATTTCGAGATAGTACTGATAAGAAATAATTGAAAAATATTAATGGTGGAAACAACACTCCAAACTGCCAAAAGATTCTGAAAAATGCCAAGTACTAGGCTATTTATAAGTAGTATCTGCAGGCGGTTCAAGATAACACGTGGCATGGATCCCGAGGATCTCGGACTGGTTGGTGGCTTGATGGAGAACTGGTCAATACGGCAGTTATGGACAGGTGTTGCCAAATCCTAAACTTGCGGATCGTGGAAGACTGGGTCATAGCCATCATCTCTTTGGCTTGAGGTCGGGTCGCGAAAGTGGTTTGGGATCAGTTCGTGGCAATGGTTCGGGTCGTAGGGGATCGTCATAAGCAGGTCACGATGGTAGTGGCACGAGCCAAGGGCGATAGGGTGACCACGATCGGGCTTATATGGCTTTTACGAGTGAGACATCATACTGGACTTGCGTGCGAGTCTTGGTGGCTTGGTCCAAAAAGCTAGCCAAAATTTTGGCCCCTCGAAATATGTTTTATCTGGGATGGAACATACTTCGATACTGTTAAATCATCCCTTTATGAAACGATGCAAATCAATGGTCGTATCTATTTGGAACGTCGCACTGCTTCAAAGAGTTATGTTCTCTGGCGGGTATAAATATCAGGCTGGACTTCCAATTATTTCTCTGTTCATTGGTTAGGTCTCACCTTCTGAATTCCAGAGTATATCGCGATCAACTTGTCAAGAAAGTTTTTTTTATATATCTTCCATTTAGCGATCATTCTACGAGTTCGGGTCATTGGAATATATTACGACTCGTGAAGATGACATTGATCACGGACCAGAGGACAAACAGGTCGCCTTACCATTCCACGATGGGCCTTCATGAATGCTCGTGGCCTACGGGTCATCACGGACTAGAAGCGACAAAAATGGGAAGACCAATTGACTTTGTACTCGGCTATATAACCCGCTCCCCCATTTTTCCTTTACCCCTTCTTTCTCTCGTTGTTTTACTGCCCCGCCTCTCCAACGTTAAACCCTAGCTCGTGATTCCTTCCTAAGTCCTCGAAACTACAAGATTATCATCCAAATTTGAAAAGGTAATTATGGTAAATGATTGTCAGGCTCTACCTTTGGTTTCTACGGATTTAATTTCTCCGTCGTTGATCTCGAGACGCTGCTGACAATGGTGGTGAAACTCGTGGGGATGGAATGAGTTGGGGCAAAGGCAAATCAATGGACAAGGGTGAAGGAGCTTGAGCATGAAGCAATTGTCGAGGATTGGTTGAAGGAGGTGGATCGTGGAGTAGGATTGGGAAGAAATAGTGGGTGTTAAGGATGTCAGTTCAGGTCGCAGACGAGAAAGGGAATTGGCTCGTGATGGAGGGAAGTGAGGCTTCAAAACAGTAACGGTGTCAAAACAAAACGATGGGTCGGATCGTGAAGATGGAAGAGTAGTGGTTCGTGGGGACCAAAAATGGAGCGGGTCATGGGAATCTTTCACAAGCCATATGGGCGAAGCGATCCAGCTGAACTGCTCCCACGAGCCGAAGCATTCCCACGAGCCGAAGCCTTCCCACGATCATGACTCATTCATGAGCCAACACTTGACCACGAGCTGGTCCATGTCTCACGAGCCCACCTTTGGTCACGAGCCGCTTCACGACATTTTAGCAAGCCAACCTTATCTACAACCCGATACACATATTGACTAAAATATGTGATGCAATTCTGATATACCAGAGGACGGTTAGGTTAGAGCCTTCGAGATGAACCTTTTGGACTGAAAAACAGCGTAACTCAGTAGCATACAATGGCCATTATTATGCTTATCCAACTCACTTTGTGTTTTTATTTTTCCAGTATTATGCACACTTGCACACATCACCACTTGCACATGCACGGGGTTCACGGGTAACTGCATTCTAATCATTCATGTTTATTCGCCAACACAGCCATGTCTAATAGACGTTCATCGAGAATATCAGAAATGAGGACAGATCCAGAGTCGTCAAAACATCATAATCCTGATGTGCTTCCATCCGACCCAGATTAGGAAATTTCCGGATCTGATTATGAGACAGATATTGATAGGGAATCGACGTCTTCCGAGAGCACATCACTCGAGGAAGAAGAAGAAGATGATGATCGGGCTCCCGACGAGATTCCAGGTGTTAAAGAGGTAGAGAAAAAAAGCTGAGTGACTCTCTAGCTTCTAAATTGGATAACAAAAGCTTAAGAAAATATACCTAAGACATGGGATCTCCTGGGACGATGTGATAACCCCGGAAGACAGAGATAGGCGTCATTCTGCCCTAGAAGGGTACATGACTATCAATAGGCTCATGTGCTGGGTAGATGTTATTCCTCCGTTTCCTCCAATTGTCGTTGATCTCCTAAGGCCATATTGCCCCCATGCAACTCCATCCCAACGCTTATGCAGCTTTGTACACCTATATATCGCGTATGCAGAGGTTCTACAGACGGAGATCACTTTCAAGGATTTGAAATTCTACTATCATTTCAAACATCGTTCCACAAGGACTTCGAATTTCTCTTTCATTGAGTCAATTACCGACAAAAAGGTTTTATCGGGAAGCCATAGCAACTTAGGGGATGCCAAATCTGATTGGTTTTACATAAAGCATCAAGCCAGATGTGCGAGGAAGTGGCTACAATCAAGTAGGCTTTAAATATTTCAATGCACGTTCTAATTGCATAATTAAAGTGCTAATATGTTCCTTTTTCCTGTGCATATCACAACCTTGCAAAAATAGAAGGTTCGATATATGAAGATTGATTGTCCCGCCTCATCAAAAGTAAATTAGATTTTTGTAAAATCATGAAGTGTATAACTGATGAGAACCTTCACAAACACCGTCTTCTAGATATAAGATTCGGGCTTGGTTCGGGTGGCATGCCTTACAAGTATGTGCCCCCGGCCGAGGGAGAAGTGACTACGGAAGTTGATAAGACGGTTGAGATTCCTAAAAGCCCTTCACCGATGATTGACTAGGATGACGAGGATCTAAATATGTACAAAGGAGACGAAGCTCGGGTTAACGAACCAGAGGATGACCTTTCCTCCAAAGGACAGTCTCCCTTGAAGACTCCGCCACCATGTAAACCCTCATTAACCAAGGAGCAGATACGTAAAGGTTTAGAAAAGATCCCCTTGCTTGATGACATCTATACCTCCGGAGATTTCGGAGAGGAACCATTCTTCCCTATCTCCGAGGAAGAAACCTCTCCTGCCAAAGATAAAGAGACCGCACAGACGAGCCAAGCTTTAGGCCCTGGTCTGTTATGGGGGATTACACGGGCACACAAACCACATGCACCACTTGTCACAACACTTATACACTAATCGTATTCATGGTCCTGATTTCATTTGTTATTTTCTACAGGAAACATGCCTCGTCGTTACTCTTACTCTTTCTGAGCTCTTCGCGAGAATACTCCCATGCTTTCTTCTGTGTATGAGCATGATCGCAGCGCCAGTTGCGGAAGGGATAGTCAAAGATGCCATGATTCTTATCAGCCTCATTCCCCGCGCTTTCGCTTTCCTTCGAATCAGGATCCCGGGAAGTCCCACAGTCGCCAAGTACCACATACTAGGGGTAAAGAAATTCCCAAGGCTTTGACTCCTACAAAGGGCTTACCTCCCTAGAGCAAATCTTCCAAAAAGCATCATGAACCCAAGGACAAACAGAAAGAGTCAAGCAAAGACCAAGAGAAAGCGGCTCTTGTTTCTTTTGGTCAGCGACACTTAGAATTCTCTACTACACAGGAGGTAGCCTTGGCTCCTGATAACAAGGAAAAGCTAGAACGTTTACGGAAGTAGTTTCCCGATATCTATTTTGAGGGAATGTACTTTGTCCCAGATCTTGAACCGGTTCCTGAGGACTAGGATGGCGAAGTAGTGGGACACATGGGCCACGTAGCTAAGCAATATAGGAGGCAGTACGAGCTAGAGTGAAGATTGAGAATGATGCTAGGGCCAGAAGTAAGGCGGTGAAGGATCTTGAAGATACACAGGCTCTCCTTGTTTTAGCTCAGCGGGATGCTGATAATTTTAAGACTGAACTGGAGAATGCCAAGAAATGCTTCCATCACGAGCTTGACTCAAGTATCCAAGAGTGTGTGGCTTTAAAGAAGGAAACTGAAGATCTTAAAACTACTAATGCTGAACTGAAGGCTGAACAAGATCGCTTTGCTATGGAGAGAGCTACCTGGGAAAAAGGAAAGGGCGAGCTTAAATGGTAAACTTGCTCATGCTGAAGAACGGGTAGCTCTTGCCGAGAGTAATGCCAATACTGCTCTTGAGTCGGCCTCCACTGCCACTGCTAACCTTGCTGCAGCCGAATAGGAGATAGAAGGATTTGAGGAGCTGCTTATGGACTTCTTTGCTCAAGTCATTCGAACCCGAGACATCTCTTGAATTAAAGATTATAACAACACTTTGGTTAGTGTCTGGGATATGATTGTCGAGGGAGAAAAGCAGCAGTTAAAGGTTGAGGAAACTGACGAGGGCCAACTTATGCAAACTTTCCTCAATGGTGGGGAGCCCGAGGCTTTACCAGAGGGTAGGCGTATGATCAGAGAGGCCATGGAGAAAGAGAAACTTGATCTCAAGGGTAAAAGAAAAATCGATGAAGGCTCAAACTCAGCTCCGAAGCATAAGACTTCTGAAGTTGAGGGGTATAGTCCAGATGATCCCTTGATCTCTGAAGCCTTAGTTCCTCCTGCTGTTGGGGTTTCTACTGCAGCTTCGGCCGAGGAGTCAGTGAAAGGTATCTCAACATTTTCTCCACAATTTTTCAATGCTGTCGTAACCTGTCATCGCACTGTGGATCAAACAATTGAGAAGACCATGTTTTCTTCCAAACTAATAACAATTGCTTCTCATTATATAGGTGTCAAATCTATGAGGAGATCATAGAAAAGCGGACTGAGGTCGAGAAGGTTGGCGTGCCTCCAATCACCGAGGCCATCCCTGAAGATCCAAAGCAAACTGAGGTTGAGGCAACTAAGGAGGCCATTGGGGTATCAAGCACTGATTCCCTAAAAGATTCTGAAATTATTGGAGCCTTGGACGATACCGATGACGGTCACGAGGATGAAGAGGAGGAGACAGACATCATGGGGGGGACCAAGGATGAAGACAGCGAGACTCTGGCTGACATGAAGACAAAAACGGATAAACAGCTGGCCTTGAAAATGGAGGGGCAACAGTCTCTAGATGTGCCACCGATCTCTGCGGCTGCTCCTGGCTTTGGATTGATCATAAAGTTGTCTGGTAAATCGATAATCATGTGGCTTGCAGTCCAGTCTGCTATCCTTCCAGTGGATCCTCCTTCTGATAAGAAGAAGAGGAAAAAGGATAAAACTGATGCCGACAAGGAGGAGCCGGAGAAGAAGAAGAAGAAGGAGAAGAGGCCAAGGTCGTCCCCGAAGCTCAAATAGAGCCAGTATATTTATGCTTTTTTTCTTTTAGTATTTCCACTGGTCTTATAATGTAGCAGTGAGTATGGCCCTCGCCTTTTGCTTAGCTTAGTTTTGTAAATTTGATCTTGGTGAATGAAAATCTATTTTCTTTTGAATCATTATGTACCTGCAAGTTTATTATTATTAATCATAGATATTTGAACATAATCATAGCTAAGTTAAAGTCATATGCGATGAACATTAAAAAGTTCCTGCACTATATGAATATGTAATGTTGTACGAGTATGCCCCCAATCAATCATTAATATGATGACTGGCCAGAGCTTATTGAGGATTGATTAGAGTTACACATGTGTTGTCCCCCATGTCCAGAGATGAGGGGGTCGGACTCAGCTTTCATTCTTGTTCCCGATCCTGCAGCGGGATAGGAGCCCTTTTTATGGCATTTAGTTAAGACACCTTTATACTCTCCTGTCGTATGCCCAGGATAGAGTTCGGACTCAGCTTTCAATCTATTCCCCGTTCCATCAGCAGGGTAGGAGTTCTTTGGCAACGCCTAGTCTCTGGCGCCTTTATACTCTCTCGTCGAATGCCAAGGGTAGAGTTTAGTTGAGACAGTCTTTTAAATCATGGTGCACCTTCACGTCTCGCGGGCAATTTAACTCCTTGTCCTATGTGCTCTTTCTCAGGTCCTGAGAGGTAGAGCTTCGATTACTGTGTTTGTTTATTTTATCGCCTTCTCAATACCTTGCATGGATATTTTATAGTGGTTCGGTCGAATCATGTCCTACGTCCACTTTATAATCTTTTGTTTATATAACTGGACTGTTCTAGGGAAGTCATGACTTGTTACATGGTCCTCAAAAACAAAAGAATAAAAATGACAGTTTCATGTCAAGTAGTGCTGCAAATGCTGGGCATTCCACACTCTGGGGATTTCAATTCCACCCACGGTCGTTAGCTTGAAGGATCCATTATCAAGCCTCCGTAGGATGGTATAAGGTCCTTCCCATTTTGGGCCCAAATGTACCAGGGGTGGAAAGACACGTATTAGAACCAAGTCCACGGGTTCAAAGGTTCGAGCTCGGACTCTTCTATTGTAGTACCTAGCGATTTGATGCTTGTGCCTCAAGGCACGTAGATCCGCTCCATCCCTTTTTTCTTCTACCATATCCAGGGATTCGAGGAGCAAATCGCTGTTAGTCATTGGGTTGTAATATGTGACCCTATGAGATGGCACTTCGAACTCCACTGGGATGACTGCCTCAGATTTGAAAGTAAGAGAGAAGGGAGTATGCCCGGTGGATTATTTGAAGGTCGTCCTGTAGGCCCATAGTGCCAAAGGTAGCTCGTGGATCCACATGGATTTGGCCCATTTTAATCGTTTCTTTAAAATGGACTTGATTACTTTGTTTGTTACTTCTACCTGTCCATTTGACTACGGATGTGCCACAGTGGTGGATATCTTCTCAATGTGATATCTTTTGCAAAAATCCCAAAACTGGATGCTATCGAATTGGGTCCCATTATCGGTTATGATAACTTTCGGGATCCTAAATCGACATATGATATTTCTCACGATGAAATTGATCACCTTCTTGGTTGAGATCGTGGTCAATGGTTCTGCTTTGACCCACTTCGTGAAGTAATCTACTGCTACAATAGCGAATTTGGCTCCACTCTTTGCTGGGGGAGGCTTCCGATGATATTAATTCCCCACACAGCAAAAGGCCACGGGCTCATCATTGTCTTTAACTGCCTAATAGGTGCCCCGGGAATCTTTGGGAATTTCTGGCATGCATCGCAATGTCGAGCGTACTTAGCTACATCTGTGTTTACTATTGGCCAGAAATATCCATATCGTAGTATCTTCTTTGCCAGTGTTTGTCCTCTAGTGTGGTCGCCACACTCGCCTTCATGAACTTCTTTCAACACTCTCGATATATCCTCGTGGGCTATACACCGTAGAAGCAGCACTGAGAAACCTTGTCGATATAAAACCTCACCTTGCATGACATACTAGGAGGCCTTCCAAATAACAGCACGTCTCTCACTCTTCTTGGTTGGGCGTGTTCCGTTTACTAGGAAATTCTTCAAGGGTGTCATCCACAGCTACCTTTCCGGCTCAATCTCCAGAACCAGATCAATTTCCATTTGATCAATACTTAGAGCCTGAAGCGTTTCAACCGGACCATCTTTGTGCCTTCAGGATTATCAGAACTAGCCATTTTGGCTAATTTATCGTCCCTCTAATTCTCCGATCGAGGGATGTGCATTATGCTATAGTGTTCGAAGCCATCCAGCACTTCCCTTGCTTTCTTCAAATATGACACCAGTCTTGGCCCTTTAGCCTGAAATTATTCATTAACCTGGTTTACAACTATCTTCGAATCGCAGAAGATATCCAGCTTTGTTATCCATAATTCCTTGGCGAGCCTAAGCCCGACAACCAGGGCTTCATACTCCGAATCATTGTTTGTAGCGTGGAACTCCAATCTCAGAGCATAGTATATTGATCATTTCTCAGGAGTTGCAAGTATAACTCCCGCACCCGATCTCCTGTCGTTCCTAGCTCCGTCAGTATACAGTTTCCAAGCATTCGGGTCGAGCAATTGTTTTGGTGTATCGATCTCTTCATTCACTACATCATCTTCGGGGATAGTAAATTCTACTATGAAGTCTACCAATACTTGCCCCCTTATCGATCGTTGGGGCTGAAAGTTCAAATCAAACTGACTCAACTCGACATTCCATTTGAGGAGCCTTCCTGACGCCTCTGGTTTCTGCAATACCTTCCGCAGCAGATGGTCTGTATATATATGGTGACGGGATGAGCCTGAAAATAGTGACGAAGCTTTCTAGATGCAATCAGTAAGCTATATGCAAGTTTTCTAGCTTTGGATAATTCCACTCTGCTGCCGCTAGCTTCTTTCTTACATAATACAATGGTCTCTGGATTTTATCTTCTTCTCTTACCATGGCTGAACTTATGGCGTGGGACGACACTGCCAAGTATACAAACAAGTCCTCATGATCTATTGGCTTAGACAGTATCGGGGGCTTTTCCAAATGATTTAGAAGGTTCTGAAATGCTTCCACGCAATCAGGGGTCCATTTGAAGTTGCGCTTCCCTCGTTTTATCAGGTCAAAGAATGGAATGCACTTATTTGTAGCTATGGAGATGAATCTACTTAATGCGACTACTTTCCCAGTGAGACTTTGCATATCTTTAATTTTCTTTGGTTCTTGAATGTTCCTGATTGCAGCGATCTGATCTAGATTGATCTCAATTCCACGTGAGCTAACAATAAAGCCCAAAAACTTTCCAAAGGCAACTCCAAATGAACACTTTAGAGGGTTGAGCTTCATACCGTGTCGCCTAAGTATATCAAACATTTCAGTCAAGTCGGTAGTATGGTTACTCGATTGTCTAGACTTCACAAGCATGTCATCCATATAAACTTCCATCGTTTTCCCAATTTGACTGTAGAACATCTGATTCACTAGCCGCTGATATGTAGCTCCGGCGTTCTTTAGACCGAAAGGCATCACTACATAGCAGTATAGTCCCAAATCTGTAATGAAGCTAGTATGTGCTTGGTCTGGAACAAGCATGGGGATTGGTTATACCCAGAGTAAGCGTCCATATAGGAGAGGAGATCATGACCTACAGTTGTATCCACCAATTGGTCAATTCAGGGATGCGGAAAGCTGTCCCTCGGGCATGCCTAAGTCTGAGAAATCGATACAAGTACGCCATTTTCCGTTGGCCTTCTTAACCAAAATTGGGTTTGAGATCCACTCCGGGTAAGTTGAATCTCTGACGAATCCATTTCTCCTCAGCTTTTTAACTTCTTTCAAGGCGACTGACCTCTTCGGGCCAAGCATTCTCCTTTTCTGCTTGACAGAAGGATGCTACGGGTTGATGCTCAATGAGTGGCACATAATTTACGGAGATATCCCATACATATCGACGTGGATCCAGGCAAACACATCTAGGTTAGCCTTCAAGAAGTCAGACAGTTCTTTTGCACGAACAGGGTCCAACTGGGACCCGATCTTTAAGACCTTCGCTGGGTCATTATGATCGATCGGAACATCCTCAGTTTTTTCGTTAGGAGTCGCCATTCTGCCCCCGGGTTCCTTATCCTCTCTGGGATCTATGTCCTCGGGGAGTTCCCTTGGCGGCTCCTTTGGAGTTGTCTCTAATTGCTATGCCGTATTCTCCTTTGCGGGCGGAGAAGTATCCTTTGGGTCAATGTTTAATCCTTTAAGCAACAACTTCAACTCTGTTATATAGCAAGCTCTACCTGCAACTTGGTCGCCTCTGACTACTCCTACTCCCGCATCCCTCGGGAACTTCAATAATAGGCACAAGGGAGCAATACAAGACCTGAATTCTGCTAGGGCTGGTCGGCCCAAGAAAGCATTATAACGTGATTCAATATCCAATACCACAAATGAAAGGATTCTCACTCTCTGGAGATCTCCTTCTCCCAGGGTGACTGGTAGGTCTACATACACAACTGGAGGTATTGAGGCCCCATTGAAGCCACGTATCCATCTATCACAAGGCTTCAAATCTTTTGATTCAAGCTTCATCTGATCAAATGCCTTCTTAAACAAAATGTTCACTGAACTTCCATTATCTACCAAGACCTTGTGAACCAAAGCGGGACCGATATTTGCCATGATCACCAAAGGGTCTTCGGTGGGAGAATGACTTCCAATGTTATCTCGGTCATGAAAAATGACATCATCGGACATCGTCCTGTGCTACTTCACGGGGCTGCAATTTTAGGATTACTGCATTCCCCTATTTCAAGATGTTTAGCTGTGTTTACATATTGATCCATTGCCCTAAAACTGTGTCCAGCAGGATGTGGTCCTCCTACTATAGTGTTGATGACAATGTTCTTTCCTTTCTGTTGAGCAGTAGGCCTAGCAGTAGGTTGGTTTTGACTCGAGGGCTGCCCAGCTTGCCCCCTGTCTCTAGAAGCGACCTTATACTCATCCAACTTTCCCTCACGAAGTAGTTTCTCGACGACATCTCTCAAGTGATGGCATTCATTGGTGGAGTGACCATGGGTCTGATGGAAAAGGAAAAATTTTCCTGGCTCGCGCTCTTTCTCTGTAGAGTCCCTAGATGGGGGCCTCTTATAGTGGAGGACGTTATAGGTATCCATGAAAATATTTTCCAACGTATCATTTAATTGCATGAAATTCTCAAATGACCGGAATCGAGGCCTCTTCTATGAGTTGTTTCCTTGTTTCCTTCTCTTGTTGCCGTTTCCAGTCTGACGACCATTCCCTTGGTTGTTTCCCAACGTTCACTTCCGCCTTTCCAGAACTATCCCCAGTTTGTTTGATGGCCACATTACTCTGTATATCTTCCTTGTCAACAGCTTTCCTTTTCCGGTTGGTATATATCTCTTCCTGACGTAAGCGAATGTTAGCTTTTTCATAAAATATCTCTCTAGTCAGCGGTGGCTTGCCGACTAAGTATCTTCCAAACTCAGTATCCTTATCCACTCCGTCAATTAGGGCCATCAGAACAGTTTGTTCGTGGGGATCTCTAACTTCTGTGGCCGCTAGATTAAAACGATCTAAATAGGACCTCAAAGTTTCGTTTGGACGCTGTTTAATAAGGGATAATTCGATGACATTCTTAGATCTCTGAGTATGAAGCTAGAACTGATTCACAAATTGTTCACTTAATTTCCCTGAAATTGGAGATTGATCGCGCTGGCAAGCGTGTAAACCACATTAGCGCCGTATCCTCCAGGAATATCGGGAATGCTTTACATTTTGCAACATCAGAAGCGGCGGCTGCATTCATATACCATATCTCTTTAGGTGCTGGACTGGATCCGCTCTACCCTTATAGCAGTTCATAGACGGCACGTTGAATTTCCTTGGGAACCGGACCTCTAATATATCATCAGTGAAGGGCGTGTGACTGCGGCCTATACCCCAATCCTCACTTCTTTGTCCACGGCTATCTACCAGCATTTGCCTAATCATAGATTCGACGTCTATATGGGTCAAGGTAGATTCAGGATCGGCACTTCTTGCCCTGCGGGGCCCTCCAGTATTTCTTCGACGTGTTGTCGCTAAATTTTGGGCATGGGCAGAACTTCCTTGTCCCATGTTGCTACAGTCAATCACGCAGCGAGGAGGTGGTGCTGGTCGATTCTGAACAGGGTCAACAATGTCTCCATTTCTTTGCAGCGGAGCGGGGTCATTCAAGTCACGATCGTTGGTTCTAATATTGAGGACCGCCTCTTCTCGAGAAGGAAGTGATCCAAATCGAAGTTGTGCCACATTCTCATCCCTTTCTGATAGAGGCCATCGTTGGTTTCTCGGAGGTTCTTCGGACGAGGTTGAGTACTCTGGGGTAAAAGGATGAGCTGGCGGGGGTGACCTCTGCCTTTGGAGATCATCAATCCATCTGTCTAATGCAGTAATGTTCTGACGTAGCAAAGATCTCTCTCGTCTTTGAGCAGCCAATTCATCATTCGTTTGGTCCAACATGTCAATTATACGAGAGAGATATCCTTTAGTTGCCAGAGCAGAGGCATGTAACTGATCATCAACGTCCTCTCTTATACGTAAAGAACCTGGACCAGGTCGAGCAGAAGCACCTGCATGAGCAGAACGAGCCATAATTTCCTTTCCAGATCGAGTCATGGTCCTGTGGTCAGTTTGGTTCGTGACCCCTCTCTTTTGATGGCTCTTGGCTCCTTCCTGATGTCGGATCATGGTGGCCCCCTAGAGGCGGTTCATGGTGGTGTGAGAAGGGCAGCTCATGGCGTTGCCTTGGGATCGGGTCGTGACGCCATCATCGGGTCGGATCACCCCCTCTTCTTCATGAATCGGAGACTCCACTTCGACCTACTCGTGAACGCTTTCCTCGTTAGCTTCATTTGCAGTTTCGTTTTCTTGCGAAGCTCGTGCATCCTTGGACTTCTTTCCAGCCATAATGCCTTGACTTTGTTGAATTCTTCAAAAACTAAAACAGTGGAGATTCGGACTATATTCTTCGAACTTAAATTTCCATATAGTAGAGTAATAATTCGATATGTTGAGACTTCAATTCTCAGTGAAAGCACCAAAATGTTAGATCCAAAAGTGGCTCTAATACCCAAATTGTCTTAATACATAGAGATTAATGTCTAAAAATGAAGGAAAATGCTGAAAACACACAAGGTTTATAGTGGTTCGGCATTAATGAGCCTACGTTCATTTTATATGTCTTTGATTATACGTTGAATGCAAGTACAATCAGTAATTTCTATCAATCTCACTTTTACAATAATGATTCACTCAGTAATTTCGAGATAGTACTGATAAGAAATAATTAAAAAAAGTAATGATGGAAACAACACTCCAAACTGCCAAAAGATCCTGAAAAATGCCAAGTATAGGGCAATTTATAGGTGGTATCTGCAGGTGGTTCATGATAGCACGTGGCACTAATCACGAGGATCTCGGACTGGTTCGTGGCTTGATGGAGAACTGGTCAATATGGCAGTTATGGATAGGTTTCGTCAAATCTTGAACTTGCGAATTGTGGAAGACTGGGTAATGGCCATCATCTCTTTGGCTTGAGGTCGGGTCGCGGAAGTGGTTCTGGATCGGTTCGTGGCAATAGTTCAGGTCGTGGGGGATCGTCAAGAGCGAGTCGCGATGGTAGTGGCATGAGCCGAGGGCGACATGGTGACCACGATCGGGCTTATACGGCTTTTACGAGTGAGACTTCATACTGGACTTGCATGTGAGTCTTTGTGGCTTGGTCCGAAAAGCTAGCCAATAGTTATATAAAGGCTAGTAACCAGTAACCTAGGTTAGGACATTTTTTTCTATTTTAGTTTTCAAAAATATAGGAAAATAAAGGTTTGAGCAGATATTTGTGGGGCTAGGGAGAATCTGACATAACAAGGTGAATATTTATCATTATAAAAATATATTGAGGGCAATAAGACCTATTGTAGGAAGCCAAAGTGATGCATATATGTTTGATGATTGAATGTGCATAGTAATACACTGTTCCAATTTTATTTGATTTATATAAAGGGTAAAATGTATATAGGTTGTGCATGAACATGAGGCTATATTATATGACTTAATACATGTACTTGCTACGAGATAAGGCTTAGGATGATTAAGGTGTAAGTTGTACAAATAAGTGGATTTGTGCTTATGTTTACCCCTTAATTAGTGAGTGAAAAATAATTGAATTCCATTTTCCATGATTTTATTATTGATCAGTAATAGAAGAGTGAATATACTGTAAATCCTTAGTTATATGCTCATAGCATAACATGATGAAAAATGTCATGCACAATGATATATGCATAAATACCGAGGAATAAATAGATCAAATAAATATGGATATGTGAATAAATTAATATCTGATTGATGTATGGATAATTGAGATGGATGATTTGGTTTATTATTGATGTGTGTGATTTTGTGTATATAAGGGCAGCTTATTTGAGGGTATTTATATCTGAATAGTGATATAGATACAAGGAAATATGGGGAGGGGTCATATACACATTTAACAAGTCATAGAAAAATTAAATACACACATGAGCAGGTGATATCCTAAGGATGCTTTTGATCTTCTTAAATCTCAGGATGTAGAGATTAAAGTATACGCATGGTATAAAATACCCTGTAGGCCTGGGTGTTTGAGGTAACAGGAAGTGGGGTCCTCAAACAATGCATACTTAGTGTTCAAATAACAAGAGGGAGTAAGCTTGTAAAAATGTAGTAATAATATGGATAAAAAGGAAAGACTTATAGAATTAGAAAATAGAAAATGATGGATGTGTTTTACATGTTAAATGTCTTGTTTACATCAGAATTATGTTCATAAGTTATTCAGTATTTTGATATTGATACTCACAATTCATATGCATCTGTTTATATAGTATAATGGTGAATATTCATACCAGATTTATCTGACCTGGTTTGATTGCTTTACAATCAACCGGGTGTCCCATTCATAATGGAGAAACTCAGTGATTGATTTCAGATTGCTTCAGAATGCTTGCTGGAATAAATGTGAAGAATGTTTAAAGGCTTTAATATTTTAAGTTTGCTAAGTAGAAGAAAATGTTAAGATTTCATGGAGTAGTATAGTTTAGTGAAGTATCTTAAGTAATGTAATTTCAGTAATATTTTAGCATATTATTGGTATGCAATTCAGTTAATCAAGGATGTATGAACCTGCTATGATGCTTGGATATGCTTAGTTTAATTATTAGTTTGTTTGATCTAGGAATGGATACAGCCAGATTTGTATGTGTATGTTATATGATCAACATATAATGGTGCACTTATAGAGAATGGTTTTGTTTCCTTTGCAAAGCATGTTAAAGGATGCATTTTAGTAACATGATGCATCTGAGTAAGTTCAAGTTAGGCACTTTTAAACAAGTAATAATACTTCTGCAAGCAAATAACTAACAGAAGTATGATGAATATAGAGCAATGGGAAATGCCAATAGAACGAGGTTAATATGTTACTTAGATTAAAGACTTTAAGAGCAATCATAGTGCAAATGAATCAATAGAAACTGCTATGTTTGGTTAAGAAAAAATGCGTATAGTGTATACACTAAAAATGGTTTGGATGATGCCAATTTTATATGTATGAAAAAAATCTGATACTTATACATGTTTATTTAAGCATGGAAAAAGATCGGTTTGGTCTATCTACACTATACACATGTACACTACTTGATGACTGAGCACACTAGTAACTTTGGACATATGATAACTTAAAATCCATGTTCACTTGGCTATATCAAGGTGTGAATGTATTAAACACATTACTCTACATCATACTGCATGAATAGATTCACTAACAAGTACATCCAGTTACTCTAATCCCGATTCCTATTTCTAGTCATATGAACAGAAAATCTAAACACAAACACTTGTTTGTTTTTTCCTTTATCCCTTAACAAGTGTATGTTAATAAACCAGTGAATATTTGCATATCATCATATAAGTAAATAATTAGGCATGTGAATTATACTGATATATTTATATTGGTACCCAGGATCTTGGGAGTGATTTTATAATTAAGTTAAAAAAAAAACAAATTATTAGATAGGAAATTGGGTCACTATATGATAATATGAGTATGGGTGGATCGACCCTCCGATCTGCCCAACAACCATCAAGTTAACATGTGAAAGCACTCCATCACTTGTCACATCAAAAATAGGAAAGGACAACCCCCAATTCTGCTTCTCTTCAACATCTTACGGTGATGGTCTACCCAGAGAAAATGGAGAGGAAAACACAAAATCAGCCATAACATCCATAACATCGAGTGTCCTAGCCATCAACGACTACAGCCATGAATCCATCAGTTATCAAATTTGTATTTCACCAGTCAAAAGGGCTAATGGAAAACCACGATTCTAGACAAACTACCATACGCAATTGTGACGCGTATGTTTTCCTCCTATTTGAGACAACTAGACCACTCCTACCTGAGTGATCCAAATTACTCGATCCTACCTGATCCTTATGGGCGTCCCTACGGTATCTCTGCTTTGAGTCCGCTAGAACACTTTGATAACCAATGATTCCTTGGCACATCAACTTTGTCGAGCCTTTCTCCTTGGTGACATCACTTCTTTAGTCAAGCTGCCTCTTGAACTAATTCCATTATCATCGCTGGTTAACTCCTACTAAAGTCATCCATTTCCATACTTTATTAGCTCCCACCTGAGTCAAACCTTCATCAAACTGTTCCTTATACCATCCCATGATTAGTATCTCATCAACTTAGCTACGACCACTCCTGCCTAAGTTCACAATCAAAGCACCATTCATCTTTGAGTTTCCCATCAATCACCTAAAGTTCGTTTCAATCCAAACTTCACCAACAACTTCAGGAAGCCAAGATAAACAAGCCCCCAAAATCTCACCTTCCCTAGGCCTACCTTTATGGGTTAGTGCCGACCCTCCCACTAAGCAAATTTTGGCTAAGTGGTTAGCCCACATTCATCCCTTTTTCAAGTACTTTCCTCCAACCCAACCTTCAATCATTTCGACGTTCACATTATAGTTTTCTGTTAGTATGTCCATATCTCGAGCGATCAACCTTCGACCTAACACAAACCAACTCCGAATGACTTGAAATTTTGCCAGAAGTCTCGATTTACCAACACAAATTCATGCCATCAAAATCTCTGTCACCCCGGTAACCCCATATGGGTCGGTGCCTGTAATAACCCGAAAATCTGGGCCAGTTTAAAATTTTTATTTTGGTAATTTTAGCGAATTTTGAACATTTAAAATGAATTATTTTAAATAATATCGACAAGAAATTTATTTTGAATAGAATTCGACGTATATATTATACGCGTCGTCGTTAGAATATAAATATTTATATATAATTATAAATAGAATTGAAAATGGCGCGGTAGTTCGATAATTCGATTTCAAACTTCAATTGAATGTACCGGGTGCAAAACAATCCGGATTTTAGTGAAACCAAAAATAATGGGATCTAAATGATAATATCTTTCTAACGAATCCGAATAATCGAAATTTCATAGCGGGAATCAAAAGATATGTCCAGTTGAAAATTCTGAATAGTCGCTATGGAATTCAGGCCCTTAAAAATGGACATTTTGCAAACGACCTCGGATTTCGACGAAACCACTTTTGTTGGGTCTGTGATGTCAAGTTATTGCTAGATTCCAAATTTGATAATTTTTCGAATCAATATGTGAGCGTGGCAAAGGAAAACGTGTTTTGACCATTTCAGTTGATTTTAATCGACTGGAAATTGGCCATTTTTCCAACGGTCTTAGAATTCGACGAAACTAGTTTTGTTAGGACCGTATCGTCAATACGAAGCTAGAAAATATTTTTCTGGAATTTTTAGAGTTAGTATGTGACCCCGGTAATTTGAAATGTACGTTTAAAATCCAATATAGTGATTTAATTGTAAATTTAACGGAAACTGATTATAACGGCCGAATCAGCTTGCGATACATATCCCATTGTGTTCGGAATGGGGGTAAAACGCTATGGACAACAGGCGATGGGCCTCGTTTCGAGTTCGTTTGTAAAAGTCAACTTTTTAAATTAAATAAAAAATAATAATAATAAAAAAAATTCCTTTAAAACCTTTTCTCCCTCCCCGGTTGACCATTCAGACAAATCGAAAAAAGAAAAAAGAAAAAAAAACCTCACGCACCTCGTCGATCGCGCCCCACCGCCCAGGCGGACGTCGCTCGCCGCCTCCTCCCTCCATCACACCCTCGACCAAACCCTCCTCCCGCCGCCACTTCCCTTTCTCTTCCACCTCGTCTCTGCCTTCTGACATCGCCCTCCCATCGGAATCCGCCACCAGTGCTACACCTCCACCGCCGAACGCAAGCCATCTAGCTCCTCCTGCGCCATCCGCCGCTGTCGTGCCCGCTGCCTCCTCCAATTCGAACAGTGAGCCTCCTTGTTTATATATTTTATCGTTTTTATTTATTTAGGTGAATAAAAATATGATTTTTAAATCATTTCATTGTATAAAAATATTCATGGCATAGTTTTAAATTTTTATAAAGGCGAAAACTTTATTTTTATAAAGGCGAAAACTTTATTTTTATAACGGCGAAAACTATATTTTTATAAAGGCGAAAAACTTTATATAGAGAGTAGCGTTATAAAAATATAATCTTTATCTATATAACATCGTCATAAAAATTCGATTTTTATATATTGAATAGCATAGTAAAAATTCGATTTTTAAATATATGAAGTGATTATAAAAATATGACTGTTAAATTGAAAGTGAATAAATAAAAATGTGATTTTTATTTTAAAGACATCGAAATATAAAAATGTGTGATTTTTTTATATATGTAGTGACTACGGGCAAACGAAGATGATAAAAAGGCGAGGATGAAGAAGATTTCTATAAAAGAAGAGTCGTGGTATTGGATAGCTTTAGGTGAGAATTTCTCACCTTTCAATTTCTTTTCTAGTTATATATATATACTAGGATGCAGACGGTGCTTAGTAGCACCTGACACCCGTCATCCACAGACCATGGATGGCTTGTTTGTTAAATTGTTTGATTGTGTAGTTGGTTAGTCTATTTGGTGTGAATTGAATTGTTTGGTGAAATGGAATGGATTGATTGATGTGTGAATGGCGTGGGCCTTCACTAGACCGGGGATAAGGCTAGGCCTCGTCCCGTTTCTAGTATCGTGCCGTTATGCCGCCGAAATTTTCTAAAATATGTTAGAAAAATAAAAATATCATTTTTATTGTGTAAATGAACTGAATAGAAATTCAAGTGTGGAAATAAAATATTTTTGTCGTTAAAAATATAATTTTTAACGTGAAAGTGAGTAAATAAATATTTATAAACAAATCGGCCGATTTGTTTATTTACACTGATTTGACTGATATTGATTGGGTTGATAAATTTTACACATCGCCCAACTGCACAAACAAAAATAAGTGTTTGTTGATTTGAAACCCCACACGGGTGTTGGGATGATATTTGGCGTACATGAATCCCAATTATTTAATTATTGTCGATCGATTGATTGACAGGCTGTTATAAGCGTAAGATATCTATATTTGATGCTTATACAGTGTAGTGCACTTTGGTTGATGTTTGATTGTTTATTATTGCTATTATATACATGTGTTGTATGGAATCCATATAATTAACGTCATATGGTGATTGATTGGACCTCATTCCAATCGGGAAAGTAATGAATATTATAAAAGAAAATTCATGTGTTGAATATAAAAATAGTGATGTGTTGACAGTACTCATGTGTTGAGATTAGTTGTGTGTTGAAATAAATATAGATTCATGTGTTGAATGGGATAAATATTCATTTGTTGGATAGAATAAAGAAGTTTTGAAAATATAAAGCCGTGTTGATTAGATTGACGCCATTTTGACGTAAACGATATTTATATCGATTTTATTCATTTCGAAATGAATTGAAAACGATTTCGAAATGAAATGAATTGAAAACGATTTCGAAATGAATTGAATTGAAAACGATTTCGAAATGAATTGATTTGAAAACGATTTCGAAATGAATTGAATTGAAAACGATTTTGAAATGAAATGAATTGAAAACGATTTCGAAATGAATTGAATTGAAAACGATTTCGAAATGAATTGAATTGAAAACGATTTCGAAATGAATTGAATTGAAAACGATTTCGAAATGAATTGAATTGAAAACGATTTCGAAATGAAATGAATTGAAAACGATTTCGAAATGAATTGAATTGAAAACGATTTCGAAATGAATTGAATTGAAAACGATTTCGAAATGAATTGAATTGAAAACGATTTCGAAATGAAATGAATTGAAAACGATTTCGAAATGAATTGAATTGAAAACGATTTCGAAATGAATTGAATTGAAAACGATTTCGAAATGAATTGAATTGAAAACGATTTCGAAATGAATTGAATTGAAAACGATTTCGAAATGAATTGAATTGAAAACGATTTCGAAATGAATTGAATTGAAAACGATTTCGAAATGAATTGAATTGAAAACGATTTCGAAATGAAATGAATTGAAAACGATTTCGAAATGAATTGAATTGAAAACGATTTCGAAATGAATTGAATTGAAAACGATTTCGAAATGAATTGAATTGAAAACGATTTCGAAATGAATTGAATTGAAAACGATTTCGAAATGAAATGAATTGAAAACGATTTCGAAATGAATTGAATTGAAAACGATTTCGAAATGAATTGAATTGAAAACGATTTCGAAATGAATTGAATTGAAAACGATTTCGAAATGAATTGAATTGAAAACGATTTCGAAATGAATTGAATTGAAAACGATTTCGAAATGAATTGAATTGAAAGCGAACTCGAAATGAATTCAAATTGAATTGAATAGAAATGAATTTTAAAACGAATTTATAAAGAAGAATTCAATTTTGATTTGAATTGAAATGGAAGTTGAAATTGTTTTGAAACGAATGTAGAACTATTTATAAAATTCGTTTTAAAAGGAAATCGACGAAATATATATAATATATATATATTATATATATAATGGCCTGAATAGAACGCGACGCGCCGCGGCAGTTCGTGAATTTCGACCATTTATTTCAAACGGACATTGCGGGAGATCCGACCGTCGGATTCTCCTAAAACCGGAACCGTTGGGTTCGAATCGAAAAGAGCTTTCCAATGAATATTAGAAATTTGAAATCTAACGGTTGGATTTGGAGTTATGTCCAAATCAAATTCGAAAAAGGTCGCTGTAAGTGCAGTTCGATGGCCGTTGTTGGAAATCGACTGTACGGGCCTTGGTAAAATTATTAAAAATATCTATAATTTGTGTAAAATCATAATATATGGATTGGAAAGAGTTGAGTTGGAAAATTCCACATTTGAAAAGATAAAAATAGATTTTTATCGAAATATACTAGTTTTGAACTAGAATTAAAATCAATTTATTTTTGAAATAAATAAATTGAATTTGAAAGTGATTTTAAAAATAATCAATACTCCCAATACATGGATTGGACTGGAGTTGAATCGAAATTATCTTCGGGATATTTCGATGTTAGATTTCGTGACTATACAAATATTGTTATGGGGATTTGAAAGATATATTTTATATCGTTATTTCCAATACGATATATGTTGGTTTCAGAATTTGATATTGAATATAAGCCGATATATTTTCTATTCAGAGCCTTGTATTTAATATCAAATGTGATTTGGGTTTATCGTGAATCATGTTTTAGAAGACATTGGTTCTTTAACCCAGTTAAAGGCAAGATATCGATTTTTGAGAAGATTAAAACTAAGTGGAGTTTTAATGAATCTTTAATTAGATTGAAAAAAATGAATTGATTATTTAAATTATCAAAATCTGAAAAGTGATCGAGAGTGGAGTATCACCAGTTTTGCTCCAAAGCGATAGTTAAATCTTTAATTAGATTTGAACGTGAAATGGTAATTAATTTTACCGATAACACCGTGGTGTTAGATGTGGAGTATTACCAGTTTTCTCCATGGGATATATAGGTTGGGATTGGGAAATAAAATAAATAATTACTTCGGTGTGGTTCGTTAATCCCGACTAGTTTGAAATGATATCCATAGGAGGATTAAAGAATGTGATTTTGTGAATAAAATAATATTCTGAATTGGAATGAGGCGTTTGTTGTGTTTGTGTAACATTCGTTTATTATATACGTGGGTTATTCAGAAAGGCCGGGTTTATACCCATTCTGAATAACCGATTCGACGAGATGTCGAAGATGAAGACGGTGGTTGAAGACCGGAAGTCTTCACATCGTTCGGGTGATTACTGATGATCTTGATTGGGCTGTACACCCAGGATGAGGGAATCAGTTGGTGATCGTCCAGACGTACCTGGAGATGGATGGATATGTGAGGAAAGTGCCTCCGGTTTCGTTCAGACCCAGAACGAACTTGTAAATGGATTGTGTGTCCGACATTGTATTCCTTTATATTGTATTTGTTGATCTCTGCTAAATATATATCTGTTTGGCGGCGGAGAATTTATTCTCTTGCTTAACGCCCTTCTCTGAGACATATGAGCTCAGAGGTTATATATTGGCAGAAATCAGTGGTACGATATGGATTGATAGTGTGGCATACTGAGATGCAGTGATCCAGACTTTTGTTGAAAAGCAAAGTTTGGTGGTTGATGATCAAAGCGCAGCTGATATAGCATGGCTTTGTGTATAGCGTTGATCCGCGAGCCTCACAGCCCGGAATGGTGGTAAACTGATGGTTTGATCAGTATACATTTTTAGTGTAGTGGATTCGGTCGACCGATATTGAGCTTCGTGCTCGGAGGGATAGAGTAAGCGGTGTTTTCTCTTGCTGGGACGTAAGCCGCGGTGATACTTGAGTACCAAAAGTGCGGATGTGCATAGCGGTGTTTTCTCTCGCTGAGACGTAAGCCGCGGTGATTTGTACTACGCGATCGATCTTTCGAATCAGGAGCCACCATGATGGAAATCCAATTTCCAATACGTGTATTGCGGCTTTATTTGTAGAGCCTAGTATGGCGACATAGTGGGATGGGGCACTCATGCCGTCTATGATTTATATTTATGATTGAAATTGTTCTTGACACTATACACTTATTATAGTATCAAATGATTTGTTTTAAACGTATCAAGCACGTTTGGCTGTTATAAGGTAAAACCCTATCCTCCGGCTTGCGTTGCATTGTGTGATGGGACCTGGGTCTTATAATAGCTTCATTTTTCGAAAAAGCATTGCGCTGTTTATTCTATGCACTAGTATTCTTGGGAGGAAACCCGTTCCGTGTTATACGGCGTGGTCCCTTGAATTACTCTCTTTTAAAGTAAAGTTTTAAATAACTGTTTTAGTTCTCACACCAGTCACATGACTGACCTGGAGTTTATTGTTTTAACCTAAACTCTGGGTGCCCTTATTTTCGACACGGGCAGCTAGTAGTTTTGGTTTTGCAGATTTATATTCACAGGATCCTGGTTTACAGCTGGAATGATATCCGGAAAGCTTTGTATCCGTATATCTCTTCTAGTTGTGTATTATATTATTTTCCGCTGCTATGTACTTAAATGTAATTTAAATCTCTGACATTTCTGTGTAATATTCTTTTATACTCTGTATATTCTTGTAATCTGATGCATTGTTGTAATATACAATGAAATGTTCTTCTGTTTGTGTTCTGATTTGTCTTGTCCTCACAGTAATTCGTTCTTTCTCATCTCTTCGGAGACCGGGGAAGTTTCGGGTCGCTTCAGTTGGTATCAGAGTTTTGGTTTACAGAGCTCGAGAACAAGACACATTAGAACCATACGAAAGAATTCATCAGATATTGGATTAGCAATATCCAATTAGAATTACTCGTTAGAGATAGGATCAGTAGTATCCTAGAACGAGTGTGAAGAGTATATTTTTCAAATGAAAACAATTTTGTTTTAAAATTTAAATCGCTTTAAACGTATTTGAATATTTATTTATTTTGAATATGGACAATCGAGTATATATAGATTTCGCGTATACGCGTCATGAACGTATATTCGAAGTTTTAATATACTGGATAGATATAGAATCATACTCTAGTGGCCCGAAGATGATTCTGATGATTGACTAGTTGTCATTAGTATTCATGTTCGAGTAACGAAGGTGTGATATCTATATATTTCCATTAGGCTGGTGTGAGAACCAAAACTTATATAGTTAGAACACATTGTTGTGAATTGGCATCAAAAACAAGATTTTCAGTATATATATCAAAATTATGAATTTGAAACGTTAATCCACTAATTGATTGATGTTTGTGTTGTTTGTTTATTTGTTTGCTAATTTTTAACCATTTAGCCTAATTGTATCAAATATTGAATTATATTAAAAATTGGTTGCTTTTGCTTGCATATACATATACTTACATTGAACAGGTCATAGCAAGGAGGCTAGAGCAGAGAATAAAATTTGTTTGCCCGACAAATAGGTACATGTTTATTACATAATTTCCTGTTTTGTTTGGGTGATGATGATTTTGTGAGCCTATTGGCTAGCCGCTTGGCTTTTTCTTTTTCTTTCTGAGATCTGAAGGACCGGGGAAGCTATTTGAAATTCCCCGATGCTCCCGGTGCAGGGGAGGTTATGGCGAAATTTTTTGAAAATTTAGGGTGTTAGCCAAATTTTTGAAATTTTGAAAATTCTCAGAAACTGAAAAGTTGGAGAATGCAAGCCAGATCGAACGTAAAGTTGATTAATCAAACCACTTTCGACTTTGTTCCTTTTCGGGGACGAAAAGTTTTAAGTGGGGGAGATTGTAATAACCCGAAAATCTGGGCCAGTTTAAAATTTTTATTTTGGTAATTTTAGCGAATTTTGAACATTTAAAATGAATTATTTTAAATAATATCGACAACAAATTTATTTTGAATAGAATTCGACGTATATATTATATGCGTCGTCGTTAGAATATAAATATTTATATATAATTATAAATAGAATTGAAAATGGTGCGGTAGTTCGATAATTCGATTTCAAACTTCAATTGAATGTACCGGGTGCAAAACAATCCGGATTTTAGTGAAACCAAAAATAATGGGATCTAAATGATAATATCTTTCTAACGAATCCGAATAATCGAAATTTCATAGCGGGAATCAAAAGATATGTCCAGTTGAAAATTCTGAATAGTCGCTATGGAATTCAGGCCCTTAAAAATGGACATTTTGCAAACGACCTCGGATTTCGACGAAACCACTTTTGTTGGGTCCGTGATGTCAAGTTATTGCTAGATTCCAAATTTGATAATTTTTCGAATCAATATGTGAGCGTGGCAAAGGAAAACGTGTTTTGACCATTTCAGTTGATTTTAATCGACTGGAAATTGGCCATTTTTCCAACTGTCTCTGAATTCGACGAAACTAGTTTTGTTAGGACCGTATCGTCAATACGAAGCTAGAAAATATTTTTCTGGAATTTTTAGAGTTAGTATGTGACCCCGGTAATTTGAAATGTACGTTTAAAATCCAATATAGTGATTTAATTGTAAATTTAACGGAAACTGATTATAACGGCCGAATCAGCTTGCGATACATATCCCATTGTGTTCGGAATGGGGGTAAAACGCTATGGACAACAGGCGATGGGCCTCGTTTCGAGTTCGTTTGTAAAAGTCAACTTTTTAAATTAAATAAAAAAAATTCCTTTAAAACCTTTTCTCCCTCCCCGGTTGACCATTCAGACAAATCGAAAAAAGAAAAAAAAAACCTCACGCACCTCGTCGATCGCGCCCCACCGCCCAGGCGGACGTCGCTCGCCGCCTCCTCCCTCCATCACACCCTCGACCAAACCCTCCTCCCGCCGCCGCTTCCCTTTCTCTTCCACCTCGTCTCCGCCTTCTGACATCGCCCTCCCATCGGAATCCGCCCAGACGCCGCTCCCTCCAGACCCCGCCATCACCGTGACCAACCCCGCACCCCCTCCGCCCTTCGATCCGCCTCCCCCTCCTCAGTTAGAACCCGCAAAACCCTCCCAAACCCAGTAAAACCCTAAACCCTAGATCCAACCGCCACCAGTGCTACACCTCCACCGCCGAACGCAAGCCATCTAGCTCCTCCTGCGCCATCCGCCGCTGTCGTGCCCGCTGCCTCCTCCAATTCGAACAGTGAGCCTCCTTGTTTATATATTTTATCGTTTTTATTTATTTAGGTGAATAAAAATATGATTTTTAAATCATTTCATTGTATAAAAATATTCATGGCATAGTTTTAAATTTTTATAAAGGCGAAAAGTTTATTTTTATAAAGGCGAAAACTATATTTTTATAAAGGCGAAAAACTTTATATAGAGAGTAGCGTTATAAAAATATAATCTTTATCTATATAACATCGTCATAAAAATTCGATTTTTATATATTGAATAGCATAGTAAAAATTCGATTTTTAAATATATGAAGTGATTATAAAAATATGACTGTTAAATTGAAAGTGAATAAATAAAAATGTGATTTTTATTTTAAAGACATCGAAATATAAAAATGTGTGATTTTTTTATATATGTAGTGACTACGGGCAAACGAAGATGATAAAAAGGCGAGGATGAAGAAGATTTCTATAAAAGAAGAGTCGTGGTATTGGATAGCTTTAGGTGAGAATTTCTCACCTTTCAATTTCTTTTCTAGTTATATATATATATACTAGGATGCAGACGGTGCTTAGTAGCACCCGACACCCGTCATCCACAGACCATGGATGGCTTGTTTGTTAAATTGTTTGATTGTGTAGTTGGTTAGTCTATTTGGTGTGAATTGAATTGTTTGGTGAAATGGAATGGATTGATTGATGTGTGAATGGCGTGGGCCTTCACTAGACCGGGGATAAGGCTAGGCCTCGTCCCGTTTCTAGTATCGTGCCGTTATGCCGCCGAAATTTTCTAAAATATGTTAGAAAAATAAAAATATCATTTTTATTGTGTAAATGAACTGAATAGAAATTCAAGTGTGGAAATAAAATATTTTTGTCGTTAAAAATATAATTTTTAACGTGAAAGTGAGTAAATAAATATTTATAAACAAATCGGCCGATTTGTTTATTTACACTGATTTGACTGATATTGATTGGGTTGATAAATTTTACACATCGCCCAACTGCACAAACAAAAATAAGTGTTTGTTGATTTGAAACCCCACACGGGTGTTGGGATGATATTTGGCGTACACGAATCCCAATTATTTAATTATTGTCGATCGATTGATTGACAGGCTGTTATAAGCGTAAGATATCTATATTTGATGCTTATACAGAGTAGTGCACTTTGGTTGATGTTTGATTGTTTATTATTGCTATTATATACATGTGTTGTATGGAATCCATATAATTAACGTCATATGGTGATTGATTGGACCTCATTCCAATCGGGAAAGTAATGAATATTATAAAAGAAAATTCATGTGTTGAATATAAAAATAGTGATGTGTTGACAGTACTCATGTGTTGAGATTAGTCGTGTGTTGAAATAAATATAGATTCATGTGTTGAATGGGATAAATATTCATTTGTTGGATAGAATAAAGAAGTTTTGAAAATATAAAGCCGTGTTGATTAGATTGACGCCATTTTGACGTAAACGATATTTATATCGATTTTATTCATTTCGAAATGAATTGAAAACGATTTCGAAATGAAATGAATTGAAAACGATTTCGAAATGAATTGAATTGAAAACGATTTCGAAATGAATTGAATTGAAAACGATTTCGAAATGAATTGAATTGAAAACGATTTCGAAATGAAATGAATTGAAAACGATTTCGAAATGAATTGAATTGAAAACGATTTCGAAATGAATTGAATTGAAAACGATTTCAAAATGAATTGAATTGAAAACGATTTCGAAATGAATTGAATTGAAAACGATTTCGAAATGAATTGAATTGAAAACGATTTCGAAATGAAA
This sequence comes from Allium sativum, assembly GCA_030737875.1. Classification (NCBI taxonomy): domain Eukaryota; kingdom Viridiplantae; phylum Streptophyta; class Magnoliopsida; order Asparagales; family Amaryllidaceae; genus Allium; species Allium sativum. The sequence goes on from CM060912.1 coordinate 312,823,098, forward strand.
TGAATTGAAAACGATTTCGAAATGAATTGAATTGAAAACGATTTCGAAATGAATTGAATTGAAAACGATTTCGAAATGAATTGAATTGAAAACGATTTCGAAATGAATTGAATTGAAAACGATTTCGAAATGAAATGAATTGAAAACGATTTCGAAATGAATTGAATTGAAAACGATTTCGAAATGAATTGAATTGAAAACGATTTCGAAATGAATTGAATTGAAAACGATTTCGAAATGAATTGAATTGAAAACGATTTCGAAATGAATTGAATTGAAAACGATTTCGAAATGAATTGAATTGAAAACGATTTCGAAATGAATTGAATTGAAAACGATTTCGAAATGAATTGAACTGAAAGCGACCTCGAAATGAATTCAAATTGAATTGAATAGAAATGAATTTTAAAACGAATTTATAAAGAAGAATTCAATTTTGATTTGAATTGAAATGGAAGTTGAAATTGTTTTGAAACGAATGTAGAACTATTTATAAAATTCGTTTTAAAAGGAAATCGACGAAATATATAATATATATATATATATTATATATATAATGGCCTGAATAGAACGCGCCGCGCCGCGGCAGTTCGTGAATTTCGACCATTTATTTCAAACGGACATTGCGGGAGATCCGACCGTCGGATTCTCCTAAAACCAGAACCGTTGGGTTCGTATCGAAAAGAGCTTTCCAATGAATATTAGAAATTTGAAATCTAACGGTTGGATTTGGAGTTATGTCCAAATCAAATTCGAAAAAGGTCGCTGTAAGTGCAGTTCGATGGCCGTTGTTGGAAATCGACTGTACGGGCCTTGGTAAAATTATTAAAAATATCTATAATTTGTGTAAAATCATAATATATGGATTGGAAAGAGTTGAGCTGGAAAATTCCACATTTGAAAAGATAAAAATAGATTTTTATCGAAATAAACTAGTTTTGAACTAGAATTAAAATCAATTTATTTTTGAAATAAATAAATTGAATTTGAAAGTGATTTTAAAAATAATCAATACTCCCAATACGTGGATTGGACTGGAGTTGAATCGAAATTATCTTCGGGATATTTCGATGTTAGATTTCGTGACTATACAAATATTGTTATGGGGATTTGAAAGATATATTTTATATCGTTATTTCCAATACGATATATGTTGGTTTCAGAATTTGATATTGAATATAAGCCGATATATTTTCTATTCAGAGCCTTGTATTTAATATCAAATGTGATTTGGGTGTATCGTGAATCATGTTTTAGAAGACATTGGTTCTTTAACCCAGTTAAAGGCAAGATATCGATTTTTGAGAAGATTAAAACTAAGTGGAGTTTTAATGAATCTTTAATTAGATTGAAAAAAATGAATTGATTATTTAAATTATCAAAATCTGAAAAGTGATCGAGAGTGGAGTATCACCAGTTTTGCTCCAAAGCGATAGTTAAATCTTTAATTAGATTTGAACGTGAAATGGTAATTAATTTTACCGATAACACCGTGGTGTTAGATGTGGAGTATTACCAGTTTTCTCCATGGGATATATAGGTTGGGATTGGGAAATAAAATAAATAATTACTTCGGTGTGGTTCGTTAATCCCGACTAGTTTGAAATGATATCCATAGGAGGATTAAAGAATGTGATTTTGTGAATAAAATAATATTCTGAATTGGAATGAGGCGTTTGTTGTGTTTGTGTAACATTCGTTTATTATATACGTGGGTTATTCAGAAAGGCCGGGTTTATACCCATTCTGAATAACCAATTCGATGAGATGTCGAAGATGAAGACGGTGGTTGAAGACCGGAAGTCTTCACATCGTTCGGGTGATTACTGATGATCTTGATTGGGCTGTACACCCAGGATGAGGGAATCAGTTGGTGATCTTCCAGACGTACCTGGAGATGGATGGATATGCGAGGAAAGTGCCTCCAGTTTCATTCAGACCCAGAACGAACTTGTAAATGGATTGTGTGTCCGACATTGTATTCCTTTATATTGTATTTGTTGATCTCTGCTAAATATATATCTGTTTGGCGGCGGAGAATTTATTCTCTTGCTTAACGCCCTTCTCTGAGACATATGAGCTCAGAGGTTATATATTGGCAGAAATCAGTGGTACGATATGGATTGATAGTGTGGCATACTGAGATGCAGTGATCCAGACTTTTGTTGAAAAGCAAAGTTTGGTGGTTGATGATCAAAGCGCAGCTTATATAGCATGGCTTTGTGTATAGCGTTGATCCGCGAGCCTCACAGCCCGGAATGGTGGTAAACTGATGGTTTGATCAGTATACATTTTTAGTGTAGTGGATTCGGTCGACCGATATTGAGCTTCGTGCTCGGAGGGATAGAGTAAGCGGTGTTTTCTCTTGCTGGGACGTAAGCCGCGGTGATACTTGAATCCCAAAAGTGCGGATGTGCATAGCGGTGTTTTCTCTCGCTGAGACGTAAGCCGCGGTGATTTGTACTACGCGATCGATCTTTCGAATCAGGAGCCACCATGATGGAAATCCAATTTCCAATACGTGTATTGCGGCTTTATTTGTAGAGCCTAGTATGGCGACATAGTGGGATGGGGCACTCATGCCGTCTATGATTTATATTTATGATTGAAATTGTTCTTGACACTATACACTTATTATAGTATCAAATGATTTGTTTTAAATGTATCAAGCACGTTTGGCTGTTATAAGGTAAAACCCTATCCTCCGGCTTGCGTTGCATTGTGTGATGGGACCTGGGTCTTATAATAGCTTCATTTTTCGAAAAAGCATTGCGCTGTTTATTCTATGCACTAGTATTCTTGGGAGGAAACCCGTTCCGTGTTATACGGCGTGGTCCCTTGAATTACTCTCTTTTAAAGTAAAGTTTTAAATAACTGTTTTAGTTCTCACACCAGTCACATGACTGACCTGGAGTTTATTGTTTTAACCTAAACTCTGGGTGCCCTTATTTTCGACACGGGCAGCTAGTAGTTTTGGTTTTGCAGATTTATATTCACAGGATCCTGGTTTACAGCTGGAATGATATCCGGAAAGCTTTGTATCCGTATATCTCTTCTAGTTGTGTATTATATTATTTTCCGCTGCTATGTACTTAAATGTAATTTAAATCTCTGACATTTCTGTGTAATATTCTTTTATACTCTGTATATTCTTGTAATCTGATGCATTGTTGTAATATACAATGAAATGTTCTTCTGTTTGTGTTCTGATTTGTCTTGTCCTCACAGTAATTCGTTCTTTCTCATCTCTTCGGAGACCGGGGAAGTTTCGGGTCGCTTCAGTGCCTACCTCCGTACTTAGTGCATATGGGCACCAACGTTTGTATGCCCCCATTCACTTGTCTTTCAGAGCTCCTCCACCAATTTTTGTTTGAATCTGATCATATGAATCTTCGATTTGCTCTGTTCTTTAATTCTATGATTCGTTAACAAACAATCTAATATACAACTCAAGCAATGCAATCAATTTAATCAAAACAAAAATCAATCCATACATCAATGATCATACAAACATGAACAATCCATAAACATACCATAATTATGATATCTAGCGTGATTTCAATCTGAACATATGGAAAAAACATGATTAACTTATTAATTATCTTATTAATATGATCAAATTAGGTTTCCCTTGGTTTTCAAGGTTTGAGTTAAACATACATGATCGGATCTAAGGTGATTTTGACATAAAACATATGAATATGATCCTAATTTACCTATACAATCCATTGGTTCCATGTGAGAGATTTCTATCACTCACCAATTTCTAGATCTGATGCAAATTTGATGAATTTATATCTAGACAACAATGAAATCCCCCAAATATGATGCAATATGATGTGATCTAATCCTCTTTGATGATGATCTACTTTTCCTTGATGATGATCTATCTTGTATATGCAATATATGATGAATTTGATTGAAAAGAATGGAGAAATAAGGTTTAGGTTGAACCTGGAAAATCACAGATGCCCAACATAAAACTTAGAATGAAGAGAAAGTCCCCTTATTTATATATATTGGCCTAGGTCCAACGGGTTTGGCTGACTAACCCATTAGTCGCTGATCAGTCCGCCTAAACACAAGCTAAACTTAAAATATCAATTCCTCCCAAACCGCTGAACCAAACGCTTCATTTGACCACTTTACGGAATTATAAACCACCACTCCAAAACAATGGAATCAATCTCAGCACCTTATTTGATCCCTATCAAAAGTTATGGCCCAAACAATAAACTTAAGGGCAAAATAATCATATCTGAATTTGGTATAAATTATGAACATATCTCACGTCCCCATGAACGACATATTAAAATGTGAGAATGATCCAATCACTAAGGAATAAAATATAATTATTTATGATCGGTCGATACATAAAATATGAATCGTTACATTTTCCCCCTTTTGGAATTTCTCCTTCGAAATCCCAAGCAAACACAATACCACACATGCCTACCATCTGCGAGTAGACCATCTACCATCCAACCTAGCATACTACCATCCATGCAATCCAAATCTTATCCTAGCTTGCTAAATTTATAATAGAACAAAAAACAATGGCACAAGTAAGATACGATATATGGGACATACCACTCAAAGAGTTCTGGATGGATCGACTTCATACTCTCTTCCATTTCCCACATACAATCGTCATTGTCCTTGCTCCATTGTAACTTGAATAGCTTAACAACCTTTGTCCGAAGATGTTTCTTGTCATTCCCCAGGATGCCAAGCAGCTTACAAGGCCTAGAAACTTTTGGCTCAACTTCAAAATCTTCAGGTTGATATGGAGATACCGTAACATTTGAGTCGTGCATGAACTTCCCTAGAAACGAAACATAAAACACATTATGCACACTAGCATATTCTTAGGTAAGTCCAATCTATAAGTGAGCTTTCCAATACGCACGATAATCAGAAATGGCCAAACAAACCTTGGCGCCAACTTTCCTTTCTTCCCGAAACGAACGGTATTCCTTAGAGGTGAAATATTAACCAACACCATATCTCCAATTGAAAATTCCAAATCCTTACGTTGTCTATCGGCATAACTTTTCTGACAATCTTAGGTTGCCTTCATTCGTTACCGTATGACTTCAATATTATTCTTAGTTTCTCTAATAATCTCAGACACAAGTACACAGTTTTCGCCAGTTTCAAACCAACAATATGGAGAATTACAGGGTCGATCGTACAATGCCTCATATGGTGCCATTCCGATACTCGACTGGTAGCCGTTATTGTAAGCAAACTCGATTAAATGCAGGTGATCTTCCCACGGTCCTCCAAAATCCAATACACAAGCTTTGAGAAGGTCCTTCAATAATCGATTAACCCTCTCAGTTTGACTATCTCTATGGGATGATAAGTTGTACTCATACATAGCTAGGTTCCCAATGTCTCTTGCAAATTTTCTAGAATCCACCGGCGAATAACATATCAAGATCAATAACTATGCTCTTCGGATTCCCATTGAATTGAACTGTCCATTTATGATATAACATAGCCAATTTCGATATCATCCTAGTTGATTTGGCGGGAATAAACCTTGCGCTTTTGGTCAAAAAGATCCACGATTACCCAAATACTATCATTTTCCACCCTTTTTCTAGGTAATCCATCGATACTTGCCCTCACTTCCACACACGAACTTCTAATGGCTGTAACAATCTGCTTGGCTTTTTCTGCTCAGCTTTAACAAACAGACAGTTCATACACTTTGAGATAAATTCCCCGACATCCCGTTTCATACTTTCCCAGTAGTAAACTTGCCTCATATGTTGATACATCTTATTACCTCCTGAGTGTATTGTCAATCTAAAGTGATGACATTCCCTCAGAACCTCAACTCTCAAACCATTCATATCAGGAACAACCAGTTGTCTATCCTTTCGAAGCCAACCATCCCGATCGGCTTCGAAATCCTTTATCTCCTCTGGTTCTACTCTCATCTCTAACCTTCGAATGATTTCCATAAGTTTATCGTCTCGCTTCTGGATTTCGCCAATCCTTTCAATGAAAGTCGGTCTAATCGATAAGCTAGCTAACATCTCGGGTTCTAACTCACAATGAGGTCTAAAATCAAATCCGGTGAATACTCAAGGTTATTCCACTCTGTGAACATGGTTCCTAACTAGCATGTCTTCTACTTAATGCCTCGTCCACCGCTTGACCTTTTCCTAGAGTATATGCTATTCTAAAATCATATGAAGCCAAAAATTCTAACCATCATTACTGCTGAAGATTCAAATCCTTATGGGAGAAAAGATACTTAAACGATTTATGATCCATAAACAAATCGAACCTAACTCCCAACAAATAATTCCTCTAAATCTTCAGAGAAAATACTATCGCCGCTAACAGTAGATCGTGAGTTAGGTAATTCCTTTCAGGCGACTTTAGTTGTCAACTCGCATAAGCCACAACCCTATCCTTTTACATTAGCACTGTTCTAAGTCCAGTGCCACATACATCGGTATATACTACGTCTCTTCAATCCCATTTGGAAGAGTCAACATAGAAGCACTTGTCAATCTCTCTTTCAAAATTCCAAAGTCTTGCTCACACTTAGCATCCCACATGAATAATTGATTTTTCCTTGTTAATCTGGTTATTGGTGAAGCTATCTTAGAGAAATCTTTGATAAATCTTCGATAATATCCAGTTAAACCAAGGAAACTCCTAACATTTGTCACATTCTTGGGTCGATCCCAATCTTGGATTGCTGCTACTTTAGCGGGATCTATAGCTATTCCTTATCCCAATATTATATGAACGAAGAACCTCACTTCTTTCTTCCATGAGTGACACTTCAAAAACTTAGCCCTCAACTGATGTTTTCATAAGATTTTCAAAACAATCCTCAAGTGCGTCTTATGTTCTTCCTTATTCCTTGAGTATACCAATATGTCATCAACGAACACAAGTATGAACTTGTTCAACTTATCCTTGAAAACTCGATTAATAAGATCCACAAAATATGTTGGTGTGTTAGTCAATCCAAACGGCATTGCCATCCACTCATAAAATCCGGATGGTGTTCTAAAAGTAGTCTTCGACATATTATTCCTAGTCACTCTCAATTGGTGAAATCCCGTTGCCAAATCCATGTGGTTGCGGATGCATTGGGTAGGAAGAGAGGGTATTTATGTCCTCTATTCGCAGGGTAAAAGAGCTTATAGTTCATTTTTACTATTTATTTTAAACCCTCTTCCTCAAATGTCCTTGCTTATTGCAGTTATTGCATACGGCAGTCGTTATTGGTTCTTTCTCAGATTTAACCCTTTTCCTCTTGGCTTTAGGCTTCTTTCAAACCTCAGGCGTCATGCTTACCTCAGGTATATCAGTTTCAGACTTCCCCTTGCTGCTAGAATAGACTTCCTCTTCATCCTCCAAAAGACCTTCCTTATCAAGATCTTCATAGTGATAATCCATGTATATCATTTTAGAAAAAGGAAGTTTCACATGTGCAGTTACCCAATTTTGGTACTTTCTTTGAAGACCATTAATAAACCTCAGATTCTTCCTCTTAGGATTTTCAACTAGCTCGGGTGCAAAATGAGAAAGTCTGCTGAATTTATCCTGATACTCCTAAATGGTCATATCTCCTTGTATCAGATAGTAGAATTCATCATATAGCCGACCAGTTGCTTCTGGAGGAATAAATCTTTCATTGAAAATTTCTTTAAATCTATCCCAGGTAATATTACCTTCTGGCTTATCCTTAATAATAGTTTCCCCCCAGATTAAAGCTTCGTCTTTGAGTGCCCAAGATGCCAGTAATCTTTTCTGATCATCTCTCAGCTTGAAACCTTCAAAAATTCTCTCACAGAACGCATCCAAGCTTGAGTTTGAATAATGGATTCATTGCCTAAGAACGGTACTCTACCCAGATTTCGATACCTATTTAATAGAGCTTCTATATCTGATCCTGGCTGTGGGTGCACAACTAGCTCATTAGACTGGCGAACCATAGAATTACTTCTTCTGCTTCTGCCACTCATTTTTCTATGTCTGCAAATAGCAGACAAAGTGTCAGGCCAACTGAAAAGATATTGTACAGCATAGAGATATATACTTGAATGTAAATGTGTCTATTGGGGTGTATTTCATTCTGCTACACTCATTCAAGGATATTACTGATCCTATCTGAAATGAGTTATTCGTCATAGAATACTACTGATTCTATTTCTGACGAGTTCGTTAATATGTTATATTCCAGAACTAAGCTTAACCAAAGCTCAAATAGCATATGTGATAACCCCAAACCCCCGTTCCATAGTGGCAAGGGTAATCTTTGGAATATAACACATAAACAAACATAACAAAAATATATAATTACACCAGATAAATGTACATCAAATTACATTGGAAATAATAATCATCAGAGTTACACAGTATAACAGGATCATACTTAGTACAAAATGCAGTTTCAGCTTTATATAAAATGTCTACAGCGGAATCAAACATAATATACATAACAAGAGCTGAACAACGTAATAGAAGTGATAGAATCCATCTTCAACTCCATAGCTATCCAGAAAGAGCTTGCTAAAATCTAAATACAAGGCTTCCCGTGTAGAAAATAGGGCACCCGAGTTTGCAAGTGAACCAAACTATGAGTTAGTCGTGGGACTGGTATGAGAAATCTACTTAACTTATAATAAGGCCAATCACAGGACCACGCCGTTAACGCGGAACGGGTTTACTCCATTGGATTGCTAATGTTTAAAACAAGTAAATCATTTAAACACCGCAATGCTTTTTACAAAAATGAAGCCATTATAAGACTCAGGTCCCATCACACAATGGAACGCAAGCCGTAGGATAGAGTTTTACCTTATAATGGCCAAAATATGCTTGATACGTATAAAACAAAAGCATTTGATATTATTACTAGTGTTTATATGTTTCAAAAACAATTTCAATAATAAGTATCAATCAGAGAGGACATGGGTACCATATATCATGTCGCCATATATAGGTTTACAATCAAAACCACACGATGTCGTATTTGGAAATTGGATTTCTGTCATAAAACAAGGCAAAGGATTGTCCTTACCACTTCGAGACTCTCCAGCCCGACCCTCAGGGTCAGAGCGCATCGACCCTTGGATTGTCAGGGCCGGTCCACACAGAGTGGATTAAAATGCCTAAACACTGCGTTTCCCCACCCTATGGGGCATAAACTTGTCATATCCCGACCAAACCATCGGCACCGTAGTGGCCGATATAACCGAGGCGCCTCGCTATCCACCATCCACATAAGTAAAACATCCGGGCGTGTAAAACCCAAACACCACTCCTAGATAGAAGGAAATGCATGTCCTCCCTGATGTCCTCTCCCGTTTCTGGTTCATACCGAGGTGTGAGGCCCGCGAATCAACGTTATACACAAAGCTAGCTATATTAAAGCCCTGCTTTGATCATCAACCACAAGACTCTGCTTTTCAACAAAAGCCTTGATCACGGCATCTCTGCATGCCACGTTGTCAACCTACAACGTCAGACACGCATCCATTTACAAGTCCGTTCTGGGTCTGAACGAAACAGGGGGCACCTTATTCCTCGTACCATATGTCCAATATAGGAGAGAGGCCCTCGCACATCCGAACGATCAACAAGTACGTCCGGACAACCACCATTGTAACCCCTTCAGGGCAGCAACTCCCATCAAAGGCATCAGTAGCCATCCATTCGATGTGAAGATCATCGGTCTTGCACCATCTTCATATCTTCAACTTCTAATCGTCGACCAATCATTTGAAAGGAGATTTAACTCGACCTTTTTAAATAATTCACGTATATTTAGAATTCAAATCAATTCATTTTCATGGTTAATTTATTTGACATTCATAATTCAGTTCATTAATATAATTTTCGTATCAAACACTTCAACCATCAAATATCTAATAAACCAAGTAAATTCGATGTATTACCGTCCCATATCGTTTATAATATTTCATAACGATTTATCTCTATTTTTATTTATTTAAAAATAGCCCATTTATTTAAAACGATGCTTCAGGTCATAACGCGGCAATGGCGCTGTTTTTCTTTAGATTTGATTTACACATATCTGAAAATCTAACTGGTGGATCTTTACAAATTTTATATCGTTGGAAATATCTTTTCAAAGCGGACCCAATGGTTCCATCTTTAGGAAAATCCGATGGTCGGATCTCCCGATATAATCGTTTAAAGTTACGATTTCAGAATACGAACTGCAGCGTCATTATTCGTTTTAATTTAACTATAGTTATATATATATATAATCCATTTTGGCGCTGTTTTTATTTAGATTTGAACTAAACATTTCACACAATCTAACCATTGGATCTTTACAAATTTGGTATCGTTGGAAAGATATTTTGAAAGTGAACCTAACGGTTTCAGTTTCGGGGAAATCCGATGGTCGGATTTCCTGGTATAATCGTTTAAAATCACGATTCCAAAACACGAACTGCAACATCGTTGTTCATTTTATTTTAATTATATATATATATAAATATAATCCGTTCTTCGATTTCCAAACCATTTTCATTTCATATACGTGGTAAAAATAACCTTTTTAGCTAACAAATATTTATTTCAACACATGACTATTTTTAACACTTCATATATATAATAAAAATGTGTTTTTTATTGATAAAACAATTTATTTCAAACATGAATATTTTTAGCGATTCATATATATAATAAAAATGTGATTTTTATTGTTAAAACAATTTATCTCAAACATGAATATTTTATATACTTCATATACATGATAAAACTGTGATTTTTATCGATCAAACAATTCATTAGTTATATGAATATTTTTCCAACACATGAATATATTTCAACACATGAATATAAATCAAACACATGAATATTTCAGAAAATTTAGGCAGCATAACGGTAGGGGGTTTAAAACCGGCACCGTCCCTCGTATGGCTCCTCGCACTACCTTAGGCCTCGCGGCGTTCCATATGGGGGATTATCCTTATAATCTAAATATTTCGATCATTTTCATATCACATCGAATTTTCCATAAATAATTTCTATTTCGTTCCAACCATAAACAACTATTATCAACCATTCGCATTTATCAACCAAATTTCACGTCAACCAAAATCCAAACAATCATAACCAATATATATCGTCCATGGTCTGTGGACGACGGGAGTATATATATACATGCATATAAATAATTTCAGTCCCATTTCAATTTCATTTTAACTCCATATGATTTTTACAATGTATATATAACTTGTACATCGCACATATAATTTATACAACGCTTATACATGAGGTGTACAATGCTTATATAGCTTATGCATTGATCATATAATTTATGCATCGCCATTTCATTCAAATTTGAATTTAGAAATCTCACATTGGGTTCCACTCCTTCTAAAATTGTAGGAAGCTCCAAAAATTCTCCGGTCTCTTCTAGAATGTAGAAGACGTCCGCACGGGTCCAATGTCTCTTGTTTCACTGGATTTCGACAACATAGCAAAAAGATATGATTTTTATTCAATTGCAACGATTTTAATTGTCTAAATCAGTTTAAAATAAATAAACCCGTACCTTTCAGCGAACCGTTCGAACCTAGGTCTAGATTTTTCGATCAAACCGTGAAGCGATGGGACAATCGGCCTTCGCAATGTCGAAGAGTGAGGAGGGGCGCACATGCATAGGGGGTGGGGTCCAGCTCGGTGCCACGGTGGAGGAGGAAATCCAGTCGAAGCGGCCGATCTTTGGCCAGGTGATACTCCACGAATTCTCAACAATAAAAACTGGAACTTGTATGGATTTGTAGCTGGAGTAGAGATCTACAAAAACTCTAACTGGAGCCCTCGATTCTGTTGCGTGGATTAGGAGTTGTGGAAGAGAGAAGGTTTGAGGGTGTTTCCGCCGTGCTTTGAAAGGGAGTAGCTGGTTTTCAACGAAAGGAAGATGGAATTTGATTGGCCAGGAATTTTTATATTTATTTTTTTATTTCTTTAAATCCGAAAATACCACTCATTCCATAAGAACTCCAATTCAAACCCAACGACTGTCATCACTAGCTAAATACCCTCATTCCGGACACAATGGAATATGTTTCGTAGGCCCATTCGACTATTTCAGTCAGTTTCTCTTCAAATTAAAATATAAAACATTCAAATATGGATTTGAACGTACATTTCAATTTGACGGGGCCACATATTGATTCCAAAAGTTCCAAGTAAATATATTTAGCTATGTCTGGAAAATACGCTCCTAATAAAACTAAGTTCATCGAATTTGGAGACCTTTTGTAAAATGGCCATTTTCTGGTCGATCCAATTTGACTGAAATTAACCAAACACGTTTTCTTTTGCCATGCTCACATATTAATTCCAAAAATTATGGAATTTGAAATCTAGGAATAATTTGACATTCTATATCCAACAAAAGTGTTTTCATCGAAAACGGAGGTCATTTGTAAAATGTCTATTTTTACGGGATATATTTATTCCATAGCGACCATTCTGAAAATTCATTTAGCCATAACTTTTCATTCCCGCTATGAAATTTCGATTTTTCAAATTTGTTAGAAAGATATTTTAAACAGATTTAAATATTTTTTATTTCACTAAAATCCGTTTTATTTTGCATCCTGTACAGTCAGTCAAAGTTCGAATTCAAATTTCCAAACTACTGCGCCATTTCAGGCCTTGTTTTATAACTAAAATAAAATATTCACTATAACTTCGACCCAAACAAATTTTTAGTCATTATTATTTAAAATAATTTATTTTAAATATTTAAAATTCCTTAAATTAGCCAAATTAAAAATTTTAAATTGGTTCTGATTTTCCGGGTTGTTACATGAGTACAGTAATTGAAGAGGCATACCTTTCGAGAACGACCGTCCATCCCAGTGGTGACAAAATGTATGGGGACATGAAGAGAGTATTTTAATGGAGTGGAGGGTTAAGGTGGAGCAACAAAAGCCTGATGGATCGCTCCAGCTATTGGAAGTAGGAGACTGTTTCTATGGGTTCATAGATGGTTTCCCCGATCCAGAAAGGGCAATACCAGTATTTGGGTGATTGTTGATAAACTGACAAATGTCGTCCATTTCATTCCCATCAAGAGCAAGAGGGTTATAGCTTGGATGGAATCATTATATATTAGTGAGATTACCCAGCTTCACAATGTACCCTCTAGTATTATAAGCGACAAAAATCAAATCTTTACTAGCGCATTTTTGAAAATCCTACAAAAGGCGCTAGGGACTTAATTAAGGTTGAATATGACATATCACCCTCAGATCGATGGACAAACAGAAAGGGTAAATAGAGTTTATAAAATTTATTGAGATTATGCATCCTTGATTTTGGAGGAACGTGGGAGGAGCACCTACATTTAGTGAATTTTTTCTACAATAATAACTTTCAATTGAGTATAGGGATGACTCCTTTTGAGGTTCTCTAAAAATACCATGTCTATCACCTTCATGTTACTAGGAGACCACAGATCTATTGCTCTTGGACCTCATATGGTTATAAAAACTTTGAAAAAGAATGGTTTAATTAGAAAAGGAATGAAGGCGACCTAAGTTAGGAAAAAATTTTGTGCCGACAAGAGAAAGATAGTAATAAAATTTGATATTGGAAATTTGGTCTTTGTTAAGGTGTCACCTTTTAGAAATGTTATGAGATTTGGTTCTATTGGAAAGCGCACACCTAGGTTTGTAGGAACATACCCCGTTATTGGAAGAGAGGGAAGATACCATATAGTGTGGGACTACCAGAGAGACATGCGAGATTCATGATGTATTTCATGTCTCGCACTTGAGGAAGTGCTTGCATGACTCAACAAAGGTAGTTGAGCATAGTTAACTTGAGGAGGTACAGATCAAGGTAGAAGTGTTTTTTCATCATACGCCTACTAAAATCTTGGGGACATGAAGTGAAGCAACTACGGAACAAGGAAGGTTAGGCACATGAAAGTGTGATTGGGTGATAGCGTAGAGGAAGCAACTTAGGAGACTAAAGAGAAGATGCATACTTCCTATCCTTTTCTTTTTGGCAGTACGCTTTGAATTTTTCTATCTTTAGCTTTGATTAGGTTCTTATTATATGTATCTGTCAAGAGGGTAGATCTTTGGCTAAATTATAAATGATATAATTGATTGTAAACATGTTATTATAACATGTTATTTGTGATGATGCAAATGGTTGCAAGTATTTTCTACTAGATGAAAATGGCACATATACACATACCAGGCACTATTAGAGATCGACAAAATAGATATCAAGCATATGCATATGGATGTATGTATGTACATTTTTATTTTATTTCCATGCTTCTATAAACGGAAAATTTTCATATGGTTGTTGCAGATGGATGCTGATTGTAGTAGGCATATAGAGCTAGCATTTAAACTTAGGATTTTTGCATACATTTGGATGCAAGGCACAAACATATTTGTATAAAAAGGAGGTTGATTGAATCAGTAGGCTGCCTAATCTTTTGCTTTAGTTAGGAACATATACACTAAACTATTGCATAATATCATAATTTGCATTAGAAAAAATAAGGGACAATGGATACAATCGATGATGTTTGAGTAGATGAATGTAGATGTTAGTTATGATTGATTATTTCATTCATCTATCCTTGGATTTCAAGGGCAAAATCCTTTAAGGAGGAGAGAATCACTACAACAAAAATACCATATTACAACTTTAATTTTACAACCATCACAAAATGACAGTTGTAATAAAGGTTATTTACAACTGTCTTGACGTGATAGTTGTGATAAATATATTTTTAACAACAGTTTATTTAGCCCGTTGTAATAGATGTCTTTTACAACTTTTTTTTGTCAGTTGTAAAAGATGGCTACTTTTAATAACTTTTTTCAATTAGTGATAAATGCATATTTTCAATTAGTTAATAATTAATAATTAGTATAATACTAATAATTAATAATTAGTATAATACTAATAATTAATAAATAAAATTAATTATTTTCATTAAATGATTAATTTTTTTAACATTAATAATTAACATTTATAATTAGTATAATTAATAATTATTTTTTAGTAACTAAGAAGTAGTAATCACGAAGTAATATTCAGTATTTAACAATTTATTTTGATAATTAATAATTAGTATAATACTAATAATTAATAAATAAAATTAATTATTTTCATTAAATGATTAATTTTTTTAACATTAATAATTAACATTTATAATTAGTATAATTAATAATTATTTTTTAGTAACTAAGAAGTAGTAATCACGAAGTAATATTCAGTATTTAACAATTTATTTTGATAATTAATAATTAAAATGTTTTTATTAGAAAATTGTACAAACTTATTTTTAGCAGTTCATTTTTCTACTTGTTATAATAGAGGCACATTAGATATAAACACTAGCTAATATTTAATAACTAATAATTTTAATATTTAAGAATAATTTATAAATAGTAGTTATTTTTTAATAAATAATGTTAAGTGTTTAATAATTAATAATCAGTAACATATACAGAATACATTTTTAATATTAATATTCAACTATAACTAAGAAGAAATAAGTAATAATTAACAATAACTACTATTCATAAGTAATATTTAATATTTTAATAAAAAATAATTCTCAAGAAATCCATTTTAAATTTGATATAAATGTTTACCTATAAGTTCTAACTATAATATTAATTTTATACATTTTGATGAAATTTTGATTATAATTAAGAAAAAATAGATGGACATAAAAAATTAGCATAAAAAAATGTACTTTAATAGGAAAAGTGAAATTTTGGTCTGAAAGAATCTACGTCCTTTCTAGATAGGTAGGAAACGTGAAAATTTAAGCGGACCGTCTCTCCTGTTTTATAAATTAAAATTGTATGGACAACCTAAACAAAACCTTCATCATTTTTACTTAGAAATGGTGACCCGAACCTCCTCAAAGATGCGATCTGCATCCATTCTCTTATCCGCTCGACTTCGCCATCATTTTCTTTTTCCGAGGAAGAGGAAATCCACATGTTATTCTTCTGGTAGTGTGTATCTCACTGTAATAACCAGTGCTTCAACAATAGATCTGAACGGGCCTATGGTATGGGGAGCCCCAATTCATCATCAGCACCATCGAGTTCTGTATCAATTTAACTCATTTTGTTTAAATCAAAAATTGACCAAACACCAAAGGTACTTAAAAAGCACCTCACTAAACGGTAAGAAATAGACAATAGAGTCACAATCATCAAAAAAGCAAGGAAAAAATACAAGAATTTTATAGTGGTTTGATCTAAAATAGATCTACATCCACTTTTGCAACGATTTTCATTATCATTTCGAGAGTTACAAGGATTGAATTATTTCTAAGTACATTCATTCTCTCTTTTACACAAGAATTTCACTTTGATCTTAGAAAAATAAACGAAGAAATGGTTGAATCTCTCTAAGTGCAAGGAATATGAAGGAAGATCTTCGATCTCTAAGAAACTTGAGCGATTTTGACGGATTCCATGGTGGATTAGGCTCTGGATTCTTTCTTGGAGATGATTGATGATGTTAGAATCACTTAGAATAGTGGAGAAAGCAATTGGGCATCCCTTCGGGGTCATGGAAATCGATCCCTATTAAAGTGAAGATCATGGGGTATTTATAGGGGAGGTTGGAATGAAGTGGTGAGTGAAACTTGTATGTGCAGGCTATGGATCGCTCATGCAGGTAATTACAAAAATGCAACTACCAGCTGTTGCCAACCATAACCAGTTGTCTTTTCAATCAGGGTGTTGCACGACTGACCCTAGAGCTTGATTGGACCTTTGCGCGACAGACTCGGAGGATGAACGACCGTCCAGGGCAATGTGCGATCCACCAATGTGTGACCCTTCTATTGAGTTGCTTGACTCATATTGTTGCGCGAGCCCTTTGTGATGTGCGAGCCTCTTATGTTCGGGCCTATGGTGCTACGAATGACCGTGCAATGCTCGACCACATCCATTCTTGGATGCTCGACCGAACCTTTATATGTGCGAGCCATTCTTCTACGTGACATGTAGTCCTACTCGATCCCATTCATCACTTGAGCGAACGACCGACCATTCATGTATTGTACGACCGACCCTTATGTTAAATTTAATCCATCGATATGTCCACGGTCTTTTATAGATAAACATTTGCCCCTCGAAGCTTGTATTGTTTTCCTGATTTGTCAAAGTTTACAAGCTTCAAAATGATTGAATATGGAACATCTTGATAGATTAAACTTGGATTTTCACGGGATGGTTGTACATAGTACAATTAGGTTGGGGTATGCTTCCACAGGTCAGTCTCACTCAGTATGCACGACCGAGCTTGTATGTGCTTTCACGGGTCATGCAAATATGTTAGGTCAAGCAAATACATTGGATCGATCAGACATGTTGGGTCGAGCGGACACGTTGGATCAAATAGACATGTTAGGTAGAGCGAGCCCGTTCGTCTTCCTTTATTTATATTTCCTTCCGACCTTCATTTCCACAATCCGTTTATTTTTTCTAAAGAAACCAATTCAATGGCGGTCGAGTTAGTCTCCTGAAGGATTTCGCGTCGTAGTACACAACTGAATACAAGCTCCGACCGAATTAGCCTGTCGATCTTCTTCAGCTTCGAACCCAACAATCGTGCTTAATTTCTACAACCAACTCAATCAGTTTCGAATCAGATTAGTATCTTCCTTAATCTGAAGCGCAAAGATGCTTTTCTTTAATTTTCCTTTGATTTTCTTTATAATGGTCTAGGGTTTTGAAACAAGATGTTTCAGATACGACTTGGGCTTAAGTCAAATTTTTGGGTTGTAATGATTGTAGACTATGATGGATTGAATTGGATTAGGGTAAGGATGTGTATTTGAATGGTTTTGAGGGATTTGAATGGTCCAAAATTCTTTAACTTTTGACTTGAGTTTGACGCACACAATGTGTTTGGTGAAATGCTTCAACCGCGCAATTGTCCATATTTTGTTGATTTGCTTGCATATTCGAACTTGATTGTCCTATAGCTCGCATTTACAACTTATTTTCAAGTCCGACGTTCATGTTTTTAATTGAATTTGGCAACATTGCATTTCTCTTCACGGCCATGAATAGTTCGAGACTTAAACTTTGCATGTATTGATCAATTTTTGAACCCAAGTTTACTGCATTTGCTTCAGTGTCGCGTCCTTGTCTTGCGAACTTGATCGTTTAAAAGTTTTTGACACCATTGTATAACCCTTAGCTTTCTTGTCTGACTCGCATTGGTTGAACATGCTCGATTCTACTTAGTCCAGGCCTGCTCGACCGCCATGGGGTTGATCACGCTAGAGCCCGCTGGGTTCAAGCCTGCTCGACTCTTATGGGATCGATCACGCTCGACCCTCATGGGTTCAAGCATGCTCGACCCTTACGGGAACGATCATGCTCGATCCTATAAGGATTCAAGTATGCCCTACCCTAAGGGTTTTGAGCATGCTTGACCCTTATCGGGTCAATCATGCTTGACCCTCATGGGTTCAAGCATGCTCGACCCTACGGGTTTTGAGCATGCTCGACCCTTGTGGGGTCAGTCATGCTCGACCCGTGGATTCAAGTTAGATCGATCCTCTTAGGTTCAAACATGCTCGACCTTGATGAGGGTTGATTGAGCTTGACCTTGTTTAGGCTCGAGTATGGTTAATAAATTTGGTATTGGTAGATTTGGTTAATGGTTTTCGTTGATTTCCAAGCTTTTCTGTTGCTATACCCGTAATAACTAGAACACTTGCATGTTTTCGAGCTATAATTTTGCTATTGGAAGCTCATACCATCAGCATGTTAATATAGAAAGTTAGGAAATGCAATATAACTTAAATTGAATGATATAATCATGTAGAGTTATTTTAATTTAATCACTTAAGAATATTCTCTACGCGAATATAGTCGTTCTAGAATTAGCTTTTAATGACGCTTGGAATTGGCTAATCAATACATGCTGATTATAAATTTCAAGCTTCATTTTTAGAATGTCGTGCACTGTTATATATAATATTCCTTATGATCAAGGGAGCGTGTACCTGTGATTTATTTTAAGGCATAACCGTTCATGTAGAAATGTTAACTCGATAGCAGTTACGTCAGAATCCCAAAGGAAGGAACAATGTCAGGTGAAGTTGGGAGTTCTGCTCAAGTTACTGGAACTACATCAGATACTGTTCCCGGAGTGAATGTCAATCATAACTTTCCTAAACCCTAGCCACTTGCCAATATACCTCTCGAAAGGCATGAAACAACTTTCTCTTTTAGCTCTTATCAGCAATTGTGTAAGCAATTCGGTATTTCAGAAAAATACGAGGCCAAATTTCCTAGAAAGGAGGAATTTGCTGACATTCCACCTAATGGGTATGTTGCAGTTAATCATGGTATGTTATTGAATGGAGTGATTCCTCCTTTCAATCCTTATTTAGAATTAATCCTCCAACGCTTAGCTATTGCCCCATACCATCTGCACCCAAATGGCTATGCCGCTTTAATGGGTCGTTATGTACTTTTTATGAGGATCAAACAGCGAACGCCTACGTTTCAAGATATCTGTTCTTTATATTCTTTTAAAAGGAGGTAGAAGGATCGTCCCTCAATTATTTTTGTTAAAAGACAAGGCTTCAAAATTATTACTGATCTTGCAGTCTTTTATTTCTTTCCACTTTACTCCAATACTCAAATCTTTAGTTGTTTCACAGAGATTCCTTTCGATTAGGATACTGCTTTGGATCATGCTCTCTTCAATTCTTTAATAGTTGTTAATGGGAACGAAAGAAGTAGGAAATTTTTGGTTATGAAAGAATTCCTTCATTGAAGTCACATGATTCCTCCCTCACGATCTCTTGGAATAGATTCGGATGATAAGAAAGATACTGCCAGCAAATCTCCAGCTAAGAAGGCTAAACTAAAGAAGTGCTCTGACCCTGTGGAAAGCAATAAAACTCCACTCGAATCCAAGTTGGTTTTTATCGAGGAAAAAGTACCCAAACAGCGTGAGGGTAAGAGGCTCATGACTTCATCCGACCAGATTGAGACGGAAGGCACTATCCTGGGTCCTACGGGAGAACCCAGACCGGATGAGGTGGACGAGACCACTTTGAGAACTACTTCAGACCCAAGGAAGGAAACTGAGCAGCTTGGAGAAACTGGAGTAACTTCTAAGGACAACATAAATACTGAGAATCGCGTTGAGAATCTTGTTATTCAAGATAGTCAAGGAGAAGGTGTGCAGATACTTTTAGGGATCTTGGTGACCTTAGCTCGGGTAAAGATCTCATTCAAGGGGATATTGTTGTCCAAACACTTAAATCCCAGATCCCAAATGCAGGAACTAGCATACTCTAGGCTAGGAAAATTGCTCGTAGAGCTAGGAATCGACTTAGAACCATCACTTAAGATTGGTTCATCAATAGATATACTTTAGCAGATTCTTTATTTATTCCATATGTTTCTAATACTATCCATAACCCCTTTCAAACTATTCCAACACTCTTCCAATTTAAATACCAAGATGTTGCTTTCTCCCTTTCTCAGGTTCAGAAATGAGACATTCATTTGCAAATAGATTTGAACAAGGCACTACGCAATACAATCACAAGAACTTCCTCAAATCTTGGTCTTCGCAACATTAAAAGAAATCTCAACGCTCGCAACCTTCCCACCATCCTCAACAAACTCGTGATCTCATTGAGACTGAATAACAAAGGCAGTGGAGGCATGAACACTTTGATATGCTGGAAGCTAAGAGGAGAGAAGAAGAGGAAAGGCAGAAGAGGAAAGCTGAAAAGAAAAGAGATAGGGTAATAAGAGCAAAGGTGACCCTCAGAAGCATCACAAATCAGACAAGCTTCCAATGCCAGATCTTTTAATGTTGGATGTTCAGGCTACTCGTAATCAAGTATCTATGGCTTCTCCATCTGTCACCCCTTACTCCTGCTGACCTTCAGACAATTATAGACATGCCTCATTATGTTCCCGGACCATCCAACTTTGGCCTCGCTGATCGATTTCCGTGCTGGTGTCTAAGAGGGACGTATTTCAATTTAGATATGTACCCTTCCGATAAGAGAGACATTCTCGAAGAATTCGATAGTTTGAAGGGTAGTATGTTCACACAGCTCGACATGGCCAAACGTCATCTCGAAGTCAAATTAGACATGATCATAAGCCATACTGAGAAGAAGTTGAGCGAATGGCAAACTCTTACACATGAACTCCAAAGAGTTAATGGAGTCAACATTGATCGAATTGCCACATTAGAGAGAGACAAAGCTGAGCCGATCATGGTTATACAGTCACAGGAGAAAATTATTGCATCTTCTGCCCAAAGGGATACGGAGGTCGTGGGTTTAGAAGCTGAAATCAATAGGCTCAAAGAGGAACTTGTTACTACGAAACAGAAGGAAAGCACGTTAGCGACACAAGTTCAAGAAGCCCAATCTGCTCAGCAACTTACGAAATCCCAACAAGTCATAGCAAGGAGTGCTTCTGCTACTGTTCAGTAAGAGAATATAACTCTCCAGCACAAGGTTTATTCTCAAAGTATGGCTCTTAAAGCGCTATCTACCAATGTTGAATTTCTTAAAGAAGATAAAGCTAAAGCTATGGCCGCTTACCAGAAGGTTAAGGCTAAGACTGAAGAGACCTTATTCAAATTCTATGTTTATAGCGTCATGGGCCATGGTAGTTTGCATTATTTGGGAAAATATTTCACTGAAACTTTAGCTCTTGTCTTGGAAGAGGTACTTAAGATCGATGGAGACGATCATGATGAGGATGATCTTATTAAGGATCTCTTAGGTGAAGAATCCCACAAGGCCTCATTCGAGGGGAAGATTTTGCTAAAGAAAAAGCAAGGATTGCTAAGTGACCAGGCCGGGCCTTCCGGAGAGCAAGTCCAAGGTGCAACAAATGTTGATGCCCCTACTCTTCCTGCCAATGTTGAAGACTCTAGTTCACAGACTACAATCAATCCTCCTGATACTCTCAAAGAAAAGGAAACAACTACTAAGGAACATAATGCCGAGGGAAGTATTTATGAAGGGCATAACGAAGATAATGAGGCTGATGATGATAACGAGGCAGATAGCTTTGAGGTTGATGAGAACAGAGACCTTCAAGAAATTCTTATAGCCACAGGTAAAATTGAAATTATCCAAACTATGATATACTTAGACTGCTTATGCACTTCACCTGGGATGTCCGCATTTCGTGCTCACTGTTCATCTGTTTTAGATCTAATCTCACCGCCATCTTCTCCCGCTGTAGGAAAGACAACGACGTCTAAAGCTATTGTTACTGACTCAACTTTGATGTCAGTTCCTCTTGCCCCAGCCATCACCCCTCCTCCTGGAGATGCATCCCTTCTTGCTTTTATCACTCCGGGTTCTCAGGATACTCAGATTCCAACAATCACTGACTTGGGTGATGATGTCGACTACATCTCAAGTGACAAAGATTCTGATCATATTGGTAAAACTCTGGACAAGGAGGCTAAAGACCCGAAAAAAGTAGAAATCCAAGCCTTCACCAGCTTCAGGATGAAAGAGAAGAAAGCGCGTTGCTCATAAGAAAGGAATCATAACCATGTCCTCCCAAGAAAGCCCTAGCGGTCCAGTGGTCAAGGATGGGAAACAAACAGCTAGTACTCCTCCTCCTCCCTCCACTAAACCTTCTTTGAGGTATGGCGATAAGAAGAAGTAGCATTCATGATCAGCTTGCTTTAGTTCCTTGATTACTTTCTTTTGTGTGTTTCACTTGGACCAGTTGTATATGCGAGTGTCGTTCCTCGCTCACTGCTTTACGCTTATTCCTTTATGCACATTTATGTCTGAGACTTTTGTACTTGACTTGTAATTCTGTGATTTGACTTTGTGTTGTTGTAATGAAATTGTGTTCTGTGTTCTGCTTGTGGTACTTAAGCTTTTTTACTTTAGCTTAGTCGTACATTCTTGTTTTGCATTCCACACCTGTTTTCTTTTCATGCTTACAATACAAGTTCTCTATATTATAAGTCCTTTGTTTTTGCAATGCCTGGTGTTTTAATGACCTTGTGGTACGTTTTTGTAAATAATGACTTTTCAATTGTAGCAATAGATCATTACTAGCTAGGTCTACCTGATAAATTCTACTGAATTTTCTTAATTTTGACCGGGGCAGCACTTGAGACTTCTTTTCTGTGAATAACCACTTTTTGTTTACCACCGTATTGAAGTCCACAAGTTTGCCTTAGCCATTCTAAGGGATTCAACTTTGTTGATCAGAGTAGTCCTTACAAGAGCCATGCCTTTTCGTTTGGTGTGAAGTTGTGACGAGCTTATGGTATGCTTAAGTGAGCATTATTGATTTATCTTAATGTAGTGGTGGTGCCCCCTATACCAAAGTTTGTCATGAACTTCTATAGGCTTGGTGTGATCGACCATATTTAGAATTTCTTGGTTATGATTAAAACACAGGAAATTCCTGCTATAGTGGCTAAGTCCATTGCTTTTGCCATCACATTCGGGATTTCTTAGTTTACTCATTATCCAAGGATTTTTAACCTAGTCAATCAGGCTCATGCCTTTTAATGAGGAGGAATTTTGTCTTTGTGCCCCTGCTTGAGATGTCTTATATTTTTAATATATTCAATCATGTTTCTTGCTAACCTGGCATTCCAGATCCTTTAGAGTTTAGATTTGAATACATGCCCCCAGGGAGGTCTTTAGTTTTTGTGCCTCCGAAGAGGTCTTTGTAAATCCATTATTCGTTATGAAAGAACAATTCAACCACTTGTCGAATTTGGAAGACCATGCTTATGGTCGGATGCCCCTAAAGAGGTTTTTTGAGTCTGCTACTAATCGAATTTGGAAGACCCGTCTTATGGTTAAATGCCGCCGAAGAGGTCTTTTGAGTCTACCACTAATCGAATTTGCAAGGTTGTTCTTCATACCTTTCGTATTCATCGTGAAGGATGTTTAGAGCACTAGGGGCTTGAGCTATGCTAATCGGGTTATGTTATGACAGTCACCTGGTTTTACTAGGTTATGGATGCGTCAACGCTCTTTTAGGGGTCCTGCAATCAAAATCGAATTATAGCAACTTGTAAGCAATCAAGAATTTTCAAATGTATGATTTAGGCAAGCAAAGCAATTTCTTTCTTTAATATGTACAAAGTTTGTCTGTTATACTTGTAGAGTATTTACAACTTTTTACAAGACACATGAAAGAAATTTTAAGGAAAGCATCAGCGGAGGTGAGTGTTTTTCCAGGCTCTAGGAATTTTAACTCCATCCATCGTTTTTAGTTTAAAGGTGCAATCTATGAGCTTTTTGCCAATTATATAAGGTCCTTCCCAATTGGGTCTGAAAACACTAGTCCCTGTCAAAACTCTTTTTAGAACAAGATCCCACCTTTGTGTGACTTTAAAATTGAAGTGTTTGGCAACCCTTCTTTGGTGAGCAACGATTTTAAGTTTTGCCTCTCGCCTTCTTTCTTCGAGCAAATCCAATGCTTCAAGCTGCAGCTTCTCATTCTCCTGTTGGTTGAAATGAATTTTGCGGTGAGTGGGTACTTTTAGCTCCACCGGAACCATTGCTTTGGACCCAAATGCAAGGGAGAATGGTTTGTGCCCAGTCGCAGTTTTATGAGTCGTGCGATATGCCCATAGAGCAAGTGGAAGCTCTTCTACCCAACCACCTTTAGCTTTCTCAAGGCGTTTCCTAATGGTTGACTTTATGATTCTGTTCACTACTTCAAATTTCCTGTTGGCCAGCGGATGAGCAACGGTTGCAAAACTCTTTTTAATCTTGTACTTGGCGCATAAATTCTTGAATTTGTCACTTTCAAATTGAGTCCCATTGTCCGTGATTATTTTCTGTGGCACACCGAGTCTGCAGATGATATTTTTCAAGAAAAATTGATAACTTTCTTTGAGGTAATGGTGGCCAGTGGCCCTGCTTTAGCCCACTTGGTGAGATAATCTACGGCTATAATGGCATACTTCATGTTTGACTTGGCTGTAGGTAAAGCTCCAATCAGATCGATGCCCCAAATGGCCATGAATTGACCATTTGGGTCAATTCTGTAGATGGCGCTCTTGGAATCTTTGCGAATATTTGGCATTTGTCACACTTTTTAGCACAGGTCGTAGCCTTCAGGTTTACATCAGGCTAGAAGTTGCCATATCGCAGTACCTTCTTGGCTAATATTTGTCCTCCTGTGTGTCCTCCACATTCACCCTCATGAAATTCTGCCAAAATTGCTCTAGATTTCTTTTTAGTCGCACATCTAAGTAGTGGCATAGAAAAGCCTCGTCTATACAATCTTCCATCTTAGATAAGACATAATAGGACTGTAAATTTTGTTCTAATGTCCGACGTCCGTTCGTGTCCACGACCGAAATACGTCCGTCCGATTTTCATTTAGGACACGAGTTAGGACAACAAAATCTGTACGAGAAAAAAATCATGTTCGGTTTGGGCTCATCCGAATTCGTCTGAATTACTAGTAATCCGGTGTATAGTTGAGAGAAAATCTAGTAAAATGTACAAAATGTGATATAAATAGCCATGTCCGACCGAGTCTGATCGTGTCTGTATCCGAAAAACATATGTCCGTGTCCATCCAATTTTACTTAGGACATGAATTAGGACAACGAAATTTGTCCGAGAAAAATTTTTGGTCTAGTCCGTGTTCGGTCCGAATTTTTTAGGAAGAAACTGAACACACCTCCGTCCGGTCCGGTTCGACCGATTTACACCCCTAAACATAATGGTGCTTTACATAGAATTTTTCATCGTTTCTTAGAATCTTTCAGAAGTGTTCCATTAAGGAGATACACTTTAGAGTCATCCATGAGACTGGCTCTTCACTAGTGTGCATAACCCAATCGACATTTGCATCTTCGATACTGGGATTTGAAAGAACTTCAACAAGAACTAACACCAATATTTGAGTATCTCCAGAACCGGCACCTTTGGCAAGTAAATCAGCTTCCATGTTTTCCTCTCTTGGAATATGGGATATTTTGTAGTAATCAAGGTCATCGAGAAATTCCAAAGCTTTAGAGAGCTAAGTAGGAAGATTTCCGCCCTTGGCTTGGAATTCTCGTCGGACTTCACACAATACAAATTTGCGAATCACTGAAAATCTATAGAGATTTGAAGTTCAGTTCTTTCGCCAGTTTTAATCCTGCAATCAGAGCTTCATACTAGGCTTCGTTGTTGCTTGATGGGAATTCCAATCTTAAAGCGTAGCATAAAGGATGGCCTTTAGGAGTTTCTAGAACCACTCCTGCCCCTGAGCAGTAATCATTCTTGGACCCATCAATAAACAATTTCCATCTCACAACTATTTCATCTAGTTCCTCCTTCTCTTCCCCTTTATCAGTGAATTCAATGTTGAAATCGGCTAAATCTTCCCCATTTATAGCTCTTCGAGGGTGGTAAGTGTTGCCATATTGGCTAATCTCAATTTCCACTTCAACGGTCTCCCCGAAGTCTCTGGTGGAAGAGAACTTGATTTAGCGGCTGATCGGTAAGAACTTTGATAGAGTGGGATTGGAAATATGGCCTTAGATTTTTTGAGGTGATGAGCGGACAATATGCAAGCTTCTCCAACTTAGGATTGTTCAGCTCTGCCCCAGCAAGCCTTTTGCTGATATAATAAACTGGTCTTCGAATCTTTGCATCCTCCTGGACAAGTGCAACGCTTAATGTGTGAGATGAGACAACCAAGTATAACAACAGTTCTTCTTCATCTTTAAGTTTTGACAACATCAGCGGTGACTCCATGTGTTTTATCAACTCTTCAAAGGCAGTTTGACATTCAGGAGTCCATTGGAAATCTTTATTTCCTTTCTTCAAAGCATCAAAGAGTGGAGTACACCGATCCGTAGCCTTAGAGATGAATCGATTAAGCGCAGCTACTTTCTCATTTAGACTTTGAAGCTCTCTCTTTGTTCTAGGAGCTCGCATTTCTCTTAAAGCAATAATTTGAGCGGGATTGGCCTTTATGCCCCTAGCATTGACAATGAATCGGAGGAACTTTCCTGATGTGATCCAAATGAACATTTGAGTGGATTCAGCTTCATCCTATACTTCCTGAGGATATGGAACATTTCCGCCAAGTTCTCTAAGTGATTTCCAGCTTTCTTTGATTTTACTAGCACATTGTCTATGTAGACTTCCATCGTTTTCCCAATTTGAGATTCAATTATGGAATTCCCAAGGCGTTGTTGTTCCTACGTTTTTTAGTCTGAAGGTGTTGAATGAAGTGCACTCCTAATCTGGAAGGTAGATCGGAAACCCGATATTATCCTGAGTACGCGTCCATGAAGGAAAAAAGCAAATAATCTGTAAGTGAATCAATGAGTTGGTCGCTCTTTGGAAGTGGGAAGCTGTCTTTAGGAAAGATTTGTTCAATTCTGAGTAGTCTACACACGTTCACCACTTCCTATTTGATTTTTTTAACCAAATTCAGGTTAGAGACCCACTATGGATAAAGGGCGTCGCGAATAAATCCATTGTCAAGCAACGTATCCATCTCATATTTAAGTGCAAGTGATCTCTCTATTACCAAGATTTAGCGTATTTGTTTAATTAGAAGATGATTTGGATCGATACTAAGCATATAGGAGGCGATTTCTAGGTCGATGCCACATATTGAAGTGTGTCCAAGCAAATACATCTAGGTTGGTCAGTAAGAAATCCACAAGCTCTTCCTTTATTTTTGGGTGAAGCTGTGATCCAAACATCAAGACCCGAGTTAGGTTGGCCGGGTTGATTGCAACATCGACGGTTGGCTCCACTAGTGTATCCCTTTCGGAATCATGTTCTTTGTCTTCCCGTGGATCAAGATCTTGGGAAATACGACAATTGCATCTGAGACCAGCCTCAAACTCTAGTGGTTGCAATGCGCTTGCGGTTTTGGCTCAAAGGATCGGCGCCACACTTTTCCCTTCTCCTTGTTGATTGCATCTTTCCATTCTGCAAGATAGCAGGCTCTTGTTGTAGCCTGATCCCCCTTAACGCTTCGATCCCATTTTCAGTTGGAAACTTCATGAGGAGGGTTCATGTTACCATGTAGGCTCGAAATTCTACTCGGAAAAGACGTCCTAGAAAGACGTTATAAGGAGAAGTGACATCGATAACCATGAAGGTGATGATCTAGACTATGTTTCGATCCACATCTCCGAGCTGGACTGGCAGTTCTATCAAACCAACTGGCCGATTGGAGGAGCCATTGAAGTCATGGATAGGGGCCTGGCATGACATGGCTTTAAGTCTTTGGCCTCAAGTCTCATTTAGTCCCAGGCCGACTTAAAGATAATATTAGTAGAGATCCCCGAGTTTATGAGGACCCTTTGGACATTGGCAGGGCCTATCTGAGTAGAACTATGCAGTTAAAGTCCCGCTAAAGCCCCATAAAATCCCTGTTATAGCCCATTGCACCCTTCAAACTCTACGCTATTTATATTTAACGTTGATGAACAGTAGATCCGCTTTAATTCCCACTATTTTCTGCTGCACTCGCCAAATCAACACTTTGTAGCACCCGCTTTGGCAATACTAATATATGAAGCTTGATTTGACTAGTTCTCTTTTAAATAAATCAATAAAGTTTGTATAAAAAGATAATTTCAACACATAAGTGTCTAATATATGGTAGAAATCTAATAAAGTCATCAATTCTAATGTGAGAATTATGGCATTCTTTGATTTTATTATATAAGATTAATATGTATTAGTTTATTTTACATAAATGATGTGAGAATGACAACTAATTGAACTTTAAATGACCTGTTTTTACATCTAATGTACCTTTTCTCACCTCCGCTATATCCTTGCAATTTCCCCTCTTTATCCGCACTACACCTTTTTGCACCTCCACCGCTACAAACCACTAAGTGCTTTAACTGCTCAGGTGCAGAATTGGAGAGAGGATCTATGGTTGTAATCTAGATTCCGATAGCATCTCTCTGCGGAAAAATTTGTCGTCATGCATAATCATCTGGAGTTTGGCTGGGATAGATTTGTCCTAGGCGGAGCATGCTTCCAAGTCAGCATGCTTGATTAAGTTGGTGTATTCCTCCATATGCTTGAAGCTTTCATTTACAGGGTGAGATCCACGGCAAATAGTGTTAATCACGATACCTCTGCAAGGAGGTCTCGGATTGGATGACCTTTGGGCCGCTTGAGCAGGAGGAAGTGTGGGTGTTTGAGGGCCCGCAGCTACTTCTTGGGGAGCGGGGTTCTAAACATACTTCTCTAGTAGTTTCTACCGGATGTGCTTCTCAATGGCATCCTTGAGGTGATTGCAGTCGCTCGTATTGTGGCCGAACATGTCGTGGAATCTGCAATATTTGTCGGAATTCTTCTCCCGGTTGGTAGACTCCCTGGTGTTTGGCTTATTGTACTATACTATGTTGTGGGTTTTTAAATAGATTGTCTCTAACTCAGAATTGAGTGGAGTATAGACCTTGTAATTTAGATAGCGATCACGCATCTTCAGATCTCCAAATGGATGATTGTTGTAGTCGCCTGGCTAGCCGTTGTTATGCTTGAATGGGGCTGTCCCTTTACCCCCATCGAAAGATTCCCTGACTTGCTTTCCTTTGACGTTGTCCTGGACAATGCTCAAGTGTAGGTTGTGAGAATGGCCAGTTTGAGTTGCCTTGTTTCTATGTACTTCCTCTTGACATAGAAACAGATTATCCTTTTCGTAGAATACCTCCAAGTTCTTCGACTGCTACATATCAATCCAAGCTCCAAATTAGATGTTGGGTAAAATTCCCTTAGCAAGCTGAACCATGACGGTGCGAGACTATGGATCTTCGACTTCCACTAGGGCATTGTTGAAGCATTCGAGGTAACTCTTATGAGTTTCCCCGTTGCCCTGGTAGAGGTTAGAGAGAGTCAAGGTGTCCTTTGGTCTTGCAACATGCATCTTGAATTGCTTCACCAGCTCGGCGGTAAGATGGTCAAAGTAGAGTGGGTCATGCTGGGAGTCGGGAGAACCATAGGAGAGTGACGCCTTCAAGGAAGACTGGTAAGCACTTGCATATAATGAGATTTGTAGCACCCCAGATTTTACATACACAGTAATTATATAATAAAGGTAATAAAGTGAATATTAGTTAATTATATAAATAGAATTAGGTAAAACAGACTTTACTGTTGTGTCCATTATGAAATTTTGGTTCAAATAGGCTCATATTTTTCATAAATCAGATTTAGTATAAAGAAGTTATGGACTTAAGAAGATCGCACAAAAATGTATACATATTATACATAAAATACATTAAATATAATAAACAGCGTTTAGAAGCAACGGTCACTAGGCGACCTAATCCGGCCGGGTCGACCCATATCTATGGCGGGTCGACACAGGTAAGAGTGGGTCAACCCGCCTACGTACAGAAGCAAGTTCTGAGTTCTGTTTTTAGACCGATTTCTTAACTAAATACATTCGCTGACTCAGCGTTAGATGTACAGTTGGATTTGAAAACCTAAAATCTAAAGGTTAAGAATTATCCTAGGTAATCTATATAAAGGCTAGCAGTCTCATTGTTTTCTACGCACAGACTATTCTTTATTTCTTCTTCCTCCAAGCCTTATTCTAAAATAAATATATGAAGATGCTAAGATGCTGCCTAAACATAGAATAGAGAGGACAATTTTATTCTTCTACAACAAATCTAAAAAGATGACTTTCTTCAACAACAACATATAAAAGAGATATTTTTCTGAACTTCAATCCATTTACTGTAAGTTCAGCTATTTTTAGATTTGATAATTAAACAATATTATGTCTGTAAATAAATTTGAATCTAAGATTTTACATGTTTTATTATATTGCTGTCACATATCTATTCAGTTTCAGTTGTTTTTACTGTTACATGCATATCCAATTATCCTTTTTTTGTTTAAGATATGTTTACAGTCTTATGCCTATTTTGTTCAGTTTGTGTGTTTCTGAATCAAATCTACAATTTTCTCCTTTTTCTTTATATTTGCACTGTACTTAGGCTATCTAATGCCTAAGCTATTCATGTTATAATTGCGTAAATTGATTAAAATTTGGAATAACCTAAAATGACAGTAAAAAGGAGAATGAGGCACATTGAACATGTAATCCAATGACTGTAAAATTTAGGATAATATGCAAGACATGTTAGGATATAAGTAAAACATGTTGGGGGTAACAGACGTAATTAAGTAAAATAGACAACTTAATATATACATACATCTGGGAAGGTACTTGTTTGGGGAAGGGTACATAGAAAAACATTTATAGGAAATGTCAATTGCAAACATGATTATTAATAAAATTAAACCTACTAAGTTATTACTTGTTGATTAATAAGCAAAGAGGTCCCATAGTCTTGTTGTTGGTACCGGTTTCGGGACTCTTAAAATCCTAGGGTGGGGGCACAAGCCTTGGGGTTGACTTGTGTCAATCTGTTGTGTGGAACCCATATCGGTTAGTATCTCTATTAGTATCTTAGAGAGGGGCCTCGCACTAGGTAGGGGCTAGGGCATGCTTTACTGATCTGGATTGCAAGAGGTTCTAGTGGAAGGTGGTATGAACGTGTTACAGCGGAGTCATGAGCATGCATGGGTCCGATTATGGGAAACTAAGTCGTTGTACATCAACAAATAGGTATGTGTCCTATAAGTCATTAGGTTAGGGACTAATACACCCTACTGTCGGGGATGGCACGTGATATTTGTGTAATATGGAGCCAATCGCATGAGTAGTAATTAGGGTAACACCTAATATTGTTAATTTTAATAATTGGTGTAGTAATTTAATTCTTGGGATATGAATGCGAAGCATATATGTCTTTACCTTTATCATGACATCTTGTTATCTTATATCTAAGTTACATCATTATCATGTTGCCTCGTTTACCTCGTATTTGTCTGTTTTTATTGTAGTTTCATGTTCAACATTATTTACCTGTCTTGATACTTTCTATCTTATTCTATTGTTGAAAATCACTGGAACTCACCAGACTTTATGTCTGAACTATTTTGTTTCCTTTTTCTCTCTTCCTTTTCCCCTCTCAGGTTCTCAGAGTGGGAGTGGACAGTAGCTGTAACCGTGATTTCATTCTTGGACTTAGACTTCTTCTGACTCATGTATTACTTTAATTATTGTTCTATTTTGTTACGGCTTTTGAGGAGGGATAGATTTTACAGTTTTGTACTTTGATCTTTAGTATTATGAGACAGATGGTTTTAATTGAGGTTTTAGGTATTTGAAACATTATGATGTTGTAACAGGTTTGAAACGATGCTTTCTTTAATAATAAAAGTTCGTTTTTCCGCTGCATATTTATATTTGTCTTGTGAATTTTAGTTATTGTTTATCTATTGCGCTTCACGAAACTTAATGTATTCTCATATGAATGACATTAACAGACATGGGGTGTCACATTTGGTATCAGAGTCTAAGGTTACAAGATTAGAGAAAAGGTTTTTAAAAAGAGTTTTCAAAGCAAAAGATTTCCAAATAAAACCAATTTTTGAAAACTATATCCCCTCAAGTCATTTAACAATACTCCTTCGTTCTCCTTCTAAATTCTTGTTTCTCCCTTTTTCGGTATGTCTGGGCTCCTAATTTCCCCAAGGGCATTCCCATTCCTACATGGTTTTGTAGATACGTAGAAGCTACGACACCTGTTGGAGTGCAAGAAAATGTCCCTCCCCCAACTAGTCACATTAGCTCCACCTCTTCCTCCTCCTATATCAACTTTTCTAAACTTTTTAAGGATTTATGCGTGATGGAAGGCAAGTTATTTCGTGGTACTGAGAGTTTTATAGAGGTGTGCAATTGTCTTAGAGAAATGGAGAATGCATTCAACTTATTTGATCTCGATGATAGGAGGAAAATTCAGTTAGCCACTTGGTAACTAAAGGATGAAGCGTCATGTTAGTGGGAAATGGTTCAGACCGGACAAATGGTGGCTACTTGGAATGAATTTAAGACTAGATTCGAGATGAAATTTTTCCGCAAGCGGAGAAAGGAATGCAAATGGAGAAGTTCTTGAATTTGAAGCAAGGAAGCATGAGAATAAAGTAATATGTTAATAGTTTTAATCAACTAGCGAGATTTGAGTTGGACTTGGTAAATACTCCTCATAAGAAGGCTATAAGGTTCATAAAGGGATTGAACCAACCGCTCCAAGATTTAGCACTGACGCATGTACTGATGGGAGCAACTTTTGAGAGGCTTGTAGACATGGTTTTGATCCATGAGGATGGTAAAGAGGAAAAGAAAGAGGGTAAGACTGAGGAAGAGAAACTCAAGGTAGATAAAAAGAAGTAGTGACCCAAGAAGGACATAACTAAGAAGGGAGGAAAGCCCAACAAAGCTTAGATCAAGACAGAGGTGAAATTCCATGGGTGTGGGGATTTAGGACACTTTGTGATAGATTGCAAGAAGACGAAGAATGCTTGCTTTATTTGTGTTCAAGTACATTATAAAGGACAATGCCCTAACAGGCAAGGGCAGAAGGCTGGATCATCAGGAGGACAAGTTAATTCTCTAGAGACTAGTCGATCGGATCGTGGTATGAAAGTCTTCATAGAAGGTTTGATTTCTCTTTTAGACTATCCTATTAAAACTCCCTTTGTTTTTGGTGTTTTTCATTCATTCATATCCAACTCTATGGTAGAAAACCAGCACCTAGATATTAGTAGTGTTTCTGATCCTATTATAGTCTCAAACCTCATAGGAGGTACGATTCATTTATCTATGATATGTAAGTGTTTGAGGATTTCTGTTTTAGGCATTAAATTTGAATGCGATGCAAATGTTCTTGGCTTTGTAGGTTACAGTTAATTCTAGGAATGGATTTGTTAGCCATGTATGGTGTCATTCTTTATTGTGAAATGAGAGTAGTTAGACTTCTAACATGCCCAAGGTAGAACTCTCGAAATTTCTTGTAACCCACGGGGGTTAGTTATGCTTAGTTTCCTAGATTCTCTTGATGCTTCCGTCAATGATCTTCAATCAATACCCATAGTTAGTAGCTTTGCGGACGTGTTCGATGAGGTAGGGGATTACCTCCAAGGTGCGAGATAGATTTCTGGATTTAGTTGGTGGAGAATGTGAAGCCAGTCGCTTTACCAGTATGTTATATGGCTCTTAAGGAGAGGAGGGAACTCAACAAACAAGTATATGAGTTATTGGAGAAGGGATTTATTAGATGGAGAATTTTCAAGTGGGGAGCTCCGGTCATCTTTGCAGCCAAGGCAGACGGCTCTCTCCATTTATACGTGGAAAACCGGGAATTGAATAAACTCACTAAGATGAATAAGCACTCATTTCTGAGGATTGATGACTTGTTTGACCAACTTATAGGTGCTTCGGTTTTTTCACGGTTAGATCTAGCCACAGGTTTTCATAAGCTTAGGGTAGATGATAGTATTAACAAGACTTCTTTCAGCACACCAGATGGTTTCTTTGAGTTGTTGGTCATGCCTTTTGGGTTGACCAATACACCCGCATACTTTGTGGACTTAATGAGTCAGGTGTTTAGGGAGTATCTGAACAAGTTTGCGGTGGTTTCCGTGGATGACATTCTGATTTGCTCGAGAAGCAAGGAAGAACATGCCCAACACTTAGAGGACGTTCTTAGTACATTCAGATCACATCATCTTAAGGCGAAATTCTCTAAGTGTCATTTCTGGAGAAAGGAAGTAAGGTTCCTAGGGCATATATTCTCTAACGATGGAAAAGCTGTGGACCTTGCTAAAGTTGTCACAGTTCTAGATTGGAAATCCCCTAAGAATGTGACAGAGGTAAGAAGTTTCCTTGGATTGGCGGGTTATTATAGAAAGTTCATCAAGGACTTTGCGTGAGTCTCAGCTCCGCTCACCCATCTGACGAAGAAGAACTTGCCTTTTGCTTGGAGAATTGATTGTGAAGATGCATTTCAAAGATTGAAGAGGGATTTCGAAACAACCCTTGTTCTGACTCTTCCCAATGGTAGCAAGGTGTTTACAGTCTAGACAGATGCTTGTGGCACGGGATTAGGTATTGTGTTGATGCAAGAGGGTAAGGTAGTTTGCTTTGGAAGTAGGCAACAAAGAGTTCATGAGAAGAATTGCCCCACCCACGATTTGGAGTTGGCTGCAATAGTGTTTGCACTTAAGTCTTAGCGACACTATCTAGTTGGAGAGAGATTTGATCTCTACACGGATCACAAGTTGCTCAAATATTTGTCCTCGTAGAAGGATCTCAACTTAAGGCAACAACGATGGATGAAGTTCCTTGCATCCTACGACTTTGAGCTACCTTATACCCAGGCAAGGTAATCTGGTTACAGACGCATTGAGTAGGAAAAGGATGACCTTGAGTCCTTTGTTCGTTGAGAGGCAGAGCTTGGAGTTTATCTCGACCTTTGATTTTACACCATCTACGGATTTCACATTTGGTATGTTAGCATCAATGGAGGTGCGACCTACTTTTATGGAGCATACTGGATCTAAGTAGCGATAGGATCAATAGTTGATAGACATCTTAGATAGACTTAGAAAAGGAGAAGCCTCTAGTCACCTAACTAGATATTCGATGGACGAGAAAGGGTGGCTAAGACGAGATGGGAGATTGAGTGTTCCCTGAGTTGGAGATTTGCTGAGATCGGTTCTTGAGGAGACTCATCACTCTCGGATGACTATCCATCCGGGCAGTGACAAGATGTATCGAGACATAAAGTGAGTTTTTCATTGGACTGACATGAAGAAAGATATGGCAGAGTTTGTGGCCCGATGTATGACTTGTCAACAAGTTAAGGCTGAATAAAGGAAACCTGGTTGATGTGCACGTAAATTTGCACATTTATATTCACACATTTACTATTGTTTTAATTAAATGAATAACATATTGGGATATTTTTACATGTTTTAACCAAAAACCAAAAGTTCTCAAATTATCATGCATTCATCTTTATATTAGGGCAAAACGGTCATTTGTGCATGTATTTATTTTTTATAAAATTTACTTGTTCATTTTCATGTGTCTTGTAGGTATTTAGGAGCAAAAATGAAGAATGCACATGAAGTTTACATGGAGACATACATGCACAAAGTGGATACAAAGAATTGGAGATGGAATTAATTCACTCACTACTTAGTGGATGACCCAACCTGCCCATTATCTCTCCTTCCTTAATGGTACAATTAGAGGCTAATATATTAGCAAGTGGAGACAAATGAAAGCTTCATACAATTTTAATGAACCATTAGTAGCTAAATACAAATGGAAGCTTCATAAGGGGGAAATTTTGGTAGTCCCCAACAAAATGGATTATGGTTTTATGGTTTAGAACATGTAAAAATACCCCACTTG
Source organism: Allium sativum (assembly GCA_030737875.1). Classification (NCBI taxonomy): domain Eukaryota; kingdom Viridiplantae; phylum Streptophyta; class Magnoliopsida; order Asparagales; family Amaryllidaceae; genus Allium; species Allium sativum. The sequence goes on from CM060912.1 coordinate 312,859,454, forward strand.
CTCATGTAAATACGCTCTTTGTTAGTCAGTTAGTTTGTAGGATCAAAAATAAAAGTTCTTTCTTTCTTTCATGGCTTCTTAGTCATTTTACTCTTATGTAATTTTCATGTTAATGCAATTTAATTTCTTGTTCATTTAATTTTGCATTAGCGTAGTTTTATTTTATGCAGGTAGTTTAGTTTATTTTTGTTAATTCGTTCTCTCTTTTTCCTTTATTTTTAATGTTGCAATCTATCTTTGATGTCACGGTTACATACATTAGAGGCTAATCCCTTTCAACTTAGGGGTAATGAAGCTCTCTCGATTATGTAGATGCAACATAGTTTGTTTATTCATACTCTCTTTTCGCGCTTCATGTCATGTTGATGTTATTGGCTTGTGTTCATTATTGAATTTGATAGCCTGTATTGTTAACACCAAACAGGCTATGCTTAGTCATATGTTCACTAATTACCTCTTCATCTACATATGATGATGGTGATTAAGTGGAGGTTGAAATAAAAATTTAATGGTCTATAGTTCTAATTAATAGTTCATAGGTTATGCTTAAAGTATATTTCAGTTTCAACTTGTTCATTTTTCACTAGAACTAGGACGGTGATTTAGTGGGTATGTTATAGTTTGATAGTTTATGTTGTGCTAATTAATAACATGAACAAGCTATACTTATAATAATCATATCGACTAAATTCACAAATGACCAAAAAAAAAGAGATCGTGGTTTCATTTTATGTTGATTCATGTGATCTAGAGAGTGGATTTATTCCTAAGTTGTCATTTAATCTCATAGTTTTTATCTATCTTAGTTTGTTAGTTTAGTTTAGTTGTAGTTAAAAGTTCACTCGAATTTGGTTTAATTTGATTGAATATAATTAAAACTACTTCTTTACCCGTGGATCGACTTGTACTCGCTAACGTACTACAAGTGTACACCGTGTGCTTGCGGTTTTATACACTTAGCGATGGATTTCTAATTGATATATTATTCATCGTCGAACACTGGCAGATTGCTTCTTCCCTTGAATATCTCACAATGGTAATGGGAGAGCATCTCAATGGACTTCATTGATGGACTGCCCCGATCAAGAAAGAGTAACACGAGCATATGGGTGATAGTAGACATGCTTACTAAGAGCACTCATTTTATTCCAGTCAAGAGCAAGAGGAGGACAGCTTGGCTAGCATCATTATACCTTAAGGAGATAGTCCGACTTCATGGGTTACCTTCCAGTATAGTAAGTGACCGTGACCCCTTATTTACTAGCGAATTTTGGAGGAGCTTGCAAGAGGCCCTAGGTACACAGTTAAGACTTAGCATAAATTATCACCCTCAGACCGATGGACAGGCTAAGAGGGTTAATAAAGTTCTTGGGGACATCTCAGTATCCGCTGAGGCTGTGTATCCTAGATTTCGGAGGGACTTAGGCGGAGCATCTCCCATTGGTTGAGTTTTCCTATAATAATATTCATCAGTCGAGCATTGTTATGGCACCCTTCAAATCACTTTATGGACGACCTTGTAGCTTACCGACGTGTTGGTGAGAGTCTACGGACAGACTTCTAATTAGGCTAGAGATGGTGATGGAAATTTATGAGAAGATAGATCTTATTCGAAAAAGGTTGAAAGCTGCTCAAGATAGGGAAAAGTCTTATGTCGATAAGAGAAGGACTTACTTGGAATTCAAAGTAGGAGATATGGTCTTCATCAAAGTATCGCCTTTAAAGAACGTAGTTCGATTTGGCATGGTGGGGAAATTGGCACAAGGTTCGTAGGACCATTTCCCAAAGTTGCAAGGATAGGCCAAATGGTCTATAGAGTTAGACTACCAGAGAGGATGGCAGGAGTTCACGACGTGTTCCATGTTTCCCATTTGACGAAATGCCTACATGATTCAACAGAGGTAGTAGATACAAGTACACTTGAGGATATCGAAATCGAGAAGGAGACATCAGTTTGTAAAGTTTCTATTCGTATACTTAACATGGAAGTTAAGAGGCTACGCAACAAAGAGATCAAGTTAGTGAAGGTGCAATGGGGAGAGGACCGAGAGGACGCAACATGGGAACCCGAAGACAAGATTCACACTTCTTACCCTTTTCCCTTTGAGAGAGTACGTTATTAGTTTCCTTTCTAGCTTTTGAATTTGAAATTGTTTATCCGTATCATTTGAACCATCGATCCTTAGGTTAGAAATTAATATTTGTAAACGTGTGTTTGAGACATGCTATGTTTGATGATTGCAAGTGTTTGCTAGTGGATGCTCGTGGATGCATATCCACACACATTAAGCACTAGATCGACTCAAGCACTAACATATTGAATATGGACATGTATGCATTTTAAATTGAACATGGTTGAATCATCACATGGATGTTGCATTTTGGTGAATGGTTGTGCAAACATATAGAAATTATATGGATTATTTGCATACATATTGGATACATGACACAAACAATATATTACATTAAAGAGGTCAACTGAATCAGTCGACCGCCTGATTTTCGCATTAGTTAAGGAACATATACGCAACAACTTCACATATGTTCATACCAAGCATTAGAAATTTTAAGGAAAATGGATATCTGTGGATGATGGTTAAGTAGATGGGTGTAGGTTTAAATAATAACATTTTTCTTAACTTAGAGATTTCGGGGATGAAACCCTTTAAGGAGGGGAGAATGTAACACCCCATATTTTACATACATAGTAATTATGTAATGAAGGTAATAAAGTGAATATTAGTTAATTAAATATTCATAATTAGGTAAAACAAACTTTACCGTTGCGTCCATTATGAAATTTTGGTTCAGATAGACTCTTAGTTTTCGTAAATCGGATTTAATATGAAGAAGTTATGGAATTAAGAATATTGCACGAAAATGTATATAGATTATATATAAAATATATATTAAATAAAATAAATAGCGTCCAAAAGCAACGGTCATTGGGCGACTCAGTCTGACCAGATTGACCCATGGGTTGACCCATGTCTAAGGCGGGTCGACCCAAGGGTCGACACAGGTAAGAGTGGGTCGACCCACCCGTATACAGAAGCAGGTTCTGAGTTCTGTTTTTAGATTGATTTCTTAACCAAATTCATTTGTTGACTCAGCATTAGGTGTACGGTTGGATTGAAAACCAAAAATATAAAGGTTAAGAATTACCTAGGTAATCTATATAATGGCTTGCAGCCTTATTATTTTCTATACACAAACTATTCTTCAATTCTTCTTCCTTCAAGACTTATTCTAAAATAAAAATATGAAGATGCTGAGACGCTGCCTAAACATAGATTAGAGAGGACAATTCTTATTCTTCTACAACAAACCTAAAAAGAGGACTTTCTTCAACAACTACATATAAAAGAGATATTTTTCTAAACTTCAATCCAACCACTGTGAGTTCAGTTATTTTCAGATTTGATAATTAAACAAAATTATGACAGTAAATGAACTTGAATCTTAGATTTTACATGTTTTATTATATTATTGTCACATATCTACTCAGTTTTAGTTGTTTTACTGTTACATGAATATCCTATTATCCTTTTTTCTGTTTTAGATATATTTACATTCTTATGTCTATTTTGTTCAGTTTATGTGTTTCTAAATCAGATCTATATTTTTCTCCCTTTTCTTTATATTTGTGCTATACCTAGGCTATCTAATGCCTAGGCTATTCATGTAAGAATTGCATAAATTGGGTAAAACCTGGAATATAACTTAAAATGACAGTAAAAAGGAGAATTAGGCATACTGAACATGTAATCCAATGACTGTAAAATTTGGGATAATATGCAAGACATGTTAGGATAAGCTTAATTTAATAATTAACTAAAACATTTTGGGGGTAATATATGTAATTAAGTAAAATAAGCAACTTAATATATACACACACATCTGGGCAGGTACTTGTCTGGGGAAGGGGGTTTACACACAATAACATTTATAGGAAATGTCGTTTGCAACCATGCTTATTAATAAACTTAAACCTGCTAAGTTATTACTTGTTGATTAATAAGATAAGAGGCCCCACAGTCTTGTTGCTGATATCCAGTTTAGGGACTCTTAAAATACTAGGGTGGGGGCACAAGCTTAGGGGTTGGCTGGTGTCAATATGTTGTGCGGAACCCATATCAATCAGTATCCCTGTTAGTATCTTAGAGAGGGGCCTCACACTAGGTAGGGACTTGGGAACGCTTTACTGATCTGAGTGGTAAGACGTTCAAGTGGAAGGTGGGTACGGGCGCATTACGGCTGAGTCATGAGCTCGCATGGGTCCGATTATGGGAAACTAAGTCAATATGATACCAACAAATAAGTATATGTCCTATAAGTCATTGGGTTTGGGACTGATACACCCTACTGTCAAGGTTGGCAAAGGATATTTGTGTAGTAGGGAGCCGATCGCAAGGGTAATAATTAGGGTAACACATAATCTTGTTATTTCAAGTAATTGGTGCAGTAATTTTATTCCAGGAATATTAATGAGAAGCGGTATATGATCTTTATCATGATATCTGTTATCTTATATCTAAGTTACATCATTATCCTGCTGCCTCGTCTACCTCGTACTTGTCTATTTTTACTGTAGTTTCATGTTCAGCATTATTTACCTTTCTTGATACTTTCTATCTTATCCTTTTGCAGAAAATCACTGGAACTCGCCAGACTTTATGTATGGCCTATTTTGTTTCCATTCTCTCTCTTCCTTTTTCCCCTCCTCAGGCTCTCAGAGTGGGAGTTGGCCGTAGCTATGTCCGTGATTTTATTCTTGGACTTGGACTTCTTCTAATTCATGTATTGCTTTAATTATTGCACTATTTTGTTACGGATTTTGAGGAGGGGTATGAATTTTACAGTTTTGTACTCTGATGTTTAGTATTATGAGACTGATGGTTTTAATTGAGGTTTTTGGTATTTGAAACAATATGATGTTGTAACTGGATTGAAACGATGTTTTCTTTAATAATATAAATTAGTTTTTTTGCTGCATATTTATATCTATCTTGTGAATTTTAGTTACTTTTTACCTATTATGCTTCATGAAACTTAATGCATTCTCATATGAGTGACATTAATGGACGTGGGGTGTCAAAGGATTAGTGGCTCGACTTGAGTCTATATGCCACTTGTAGCAGTTTAAGAAGTTACATGTATAAATCTTCCTTGAGTAAGCCATTATTTGAGGCATATTGAAGCGTCGAGGCCATTCGTCATCGTGAACGACCCGAGTGAAGGGGTTACGCCTCGTATTGGTTTCCTAAATGTCGATGGTATGCCCCCGCATTTATCTCATGAACCTTCAAACCATGTCGGTGAGAACCACAAGCTGAACCTCCGCTGGATTCAAGCGGTCATGGTCCAACTTGGGAGCTCGGGGGCATGGGAGTCTCCTATAATGAACATCGGTATCGTGTTCAAGTAAGTCGTCAATCTCGACTGCATGATTCTGTTGAAGTTAGTTGGGAGGAACATGGACCTGGGTAGCTGTCGAACGCATAGGTGCCAATTACAGAGCGATGATAGTAAGGTTCTGTTGTGAAAGGAGTTAGGTACTAGTTCTTGGTTCGTTATTTGGACCCAACCGGGAACTGTCGCGTTGACATATTCCCTCATTGAAAGTGACGGTAGTTCTGTAACCTAACCATTTTCGTTGGTATTAATCCTCCTCCTTTAGCTATGGTTTCAATGGTGAGTGTCGGAAGAAGAGCTTTCCGAGATTACCTGTTGAGGACAAGGATTTCTGTTGACCTCGAGGCGAGCGACGTCCCGTTGAGTATTTCCTTAGAGTCATCACTTCAAGTCAATGTTTGTCTTCATTTGGTCGTTAAGATGCCTCGTCCTCTCTTCCAATTTCTTATTAAGTTCGAAGAATTGGGCTTGGGTAACAGAAGCGTCAGATTGTAGGAGGTAGCAATATCCATATCAACCGAAACTTCCGAAGGTTGGGGCGGAGAGGAAGTCTATGTATCAATTGCAATGGAAGTTCCAATCATAGGTTTCTTTTCTTCTCTAACCATGGTAGGAGTAGGTGAGGTTGTGCAGCCCACGCCCAACATTTGTGTCCCAAGATCGATACTGATCCAGGAGCTTGTTCTTTTTCTTGGATCTTGCTTCAATGCTTGGTTGCTTGAGTCTCTGCCCTTGCCATCTTCGTAACTGGGAATTCGTATCCCACAATATTGATCCTAGTATTTGGGACTTCTTGGAGTTTTCTTGGTACATTTCTTATTCTGAGTATACCGAGTCTGGGAGTTAACGATTTCCTAGAGTCAGCTTGTGTTGGGATACAAAATGTGAGGGTTGGCCCTAGTGCAAATTTGGGTGTTGTGGCATGTACCGATCCTGAGAGTCATGTTGATTATTGAGTAGCTTTGATGAGTCATAACGACCACACTTGTGTGACTTCTCATGGGGATAGTTCCTGAGTTTCTTAGCAACACTTCTGACTATTGGGTCACGCGATAGGTTAAATCGTGTAGGCTCGAATAGCTTTTAGGAACCGGACTGAAAGGCCAATTAACAATTAGTTGTCAAGATTCCCAAAAGGTCCATTTTCGAATCGAGTGAGTAATAAATATATGCATATCATGGTATAAGTTCCTCGTGATATTTGCAACCATAATCCAAAATTTTCCTACTATGCCTCACATAAGCTGAAAACATAAATATAAATAAACAAAAATATCTTGTTAAAGAGAATGTTAACAAAACACAAAGCGATACTCCTACAGACTCATAATCAGATCAATACACTGTGAAATCCTATGAAAGTTAGCAAACTGTTCTATTATGCATGTAGGAAGCCTGCTTGTTTTCTTAAATTAACGGATAATATATAATTATATTTCAACTGGAAAAAACCTAATGAAAATGTATATAATTCCATTTGATATGGTACATATAACTAACGTTCACAAAAGCCCTTTTTAATTCTACATTTCATAAACTGCTTGTTATTGGTTTCATCAATTGCTCACTTCTAATAAAAGTCCTTTGAAATCGCAATATTTATATCACCCATGATAATCAATTTGATAGACAGCTTGATATTAATCAAAAAAATCGACAATCATGGGTAAGGGTGTTATATCGGACTGGACAGAGGAATGTTTATGTCCTTTCCTATAAGACTTTCGGTCGTACATAGACCGGATGAGGATTTTGCTTGGATATTATTCGTACAAGCTGAACAACGGACGGACATGGTTCGGACAATAGAAAAACATCGATAATCTGCGAACGAACATATTTTCGTACACCTTTTCTTATCCAAAATCATGTCCTTATTTAGAATCGTATGGACGTGAACCAAACACCTTGCCCTTTCGGACCAAGTCGTACAACAGACTTACCTGTTCTATTAACACCCTTAATCATGAGAGATCAAACATGTTACCAGAATGCTCCATACAATCAATTCACAATCTCTTCTCAAATTCATGCATTGATTCTATAATTAGTTCATAAAATTAGTAAGGCAAATTGCTTGAGAATAAAAATTCAAGAACCTGTAACTGATTTTGATATGTATTGAGGTACTTATGCAATCCATCAAAATAAAATTCAACTAAAGGAAGGTCTCTATTTAGGATTTTACTATAGAATGGTTGGGTAACAAATCTAAGAAGATAATTGAGGTTAAGTGAAAAAATGAGAGAAAGAAGATGAGTGATAGAAATACGGATAAAGTCAAGGTCGCTTGATAAATTTTAAGAGGATGAGCGATGGGCTCTGTGAAACTTGAAGATGAGTGAATATAATATTTGAAATCTATGCTAATGATTCCGAAGCTGACCTACATTTAGGGACATTGTTAAATTTTTAGTGTTATATCTTTGATTATAGGATCCTTTTTTTCTTCGCCTTGTATGTATATGTATATAGTTGACTTATATATATTTATATATATGTATATATGTGTGTATGTACGCTGTCTTCCAAATTTATGCGATTTTAGTTGTTGACATGGACTTCCGTCCCGCATCCTCCCATTCTTAGGAAGAGCTAGGACATCCCTAGATTTGCCTCACTACAAGATCCCTTACAACTTATTTGGATTTTTTTGACTAGTTTGCTTTTTGCCTCCTTTATTTTTGGGAATCTGGTGTGGCTTCTTCTCATCCAAGGCCCCTCTCTGTTCCATTTTATTCTATTTTTTTGTTATTTTATTTTATGTTATTAAGGTTCGTTTACATAGATTCAAAGGGAATAGTTACCTACTAATCTTGTTGGTAATTCCTTTTTCAATGTGAAATAAAGTAATATGAGTGCTCTACTCCATATGGAGAATTACTATTTCTCTTCCATATATATGTGCGTGTGAGAGAGAGAAAGAGAGGAGTGTTCCATTGCACCTCAATTAACGAAGCACCGCTAAATGCCCTCCCATTTCAATCGCAAAACCACGTTTGTCTCTCCACCTACTAACTTTGTCTTCTACTCACATATTATTCAAATATAAACAAATAGTTTTGATTCAGGTGCAAAACGGTGCTCCGGAATATGGGTGTCATAAAATTCATACCCACACACAGAGATATGTGTGTGTGTGTGTGTGCGCGCGCGCGCGTGTTAGACCAAAATCTGGTACTAACACCCAAATGCAGTGTGAAGTCCTGACTATCACAAATCTCAAATCGTAGAATGCAGATAAAGTAGTAAAAACAAGGGACACGCGATATTTTTATAGTGGTTCGGCTCAAACCAAGTCTACGTCCACTTTATAAACTTATTGTTATACTGACAGATTACAAGAATCAGTTACAAGAAGACACAAAATCTGTATGTTGAATGAGAATACACGAATTTATAAACGTAATCAACGTGTTAATTTATAATTTTAATGAAGCGCAAAAGTTCTTGCGTTGTTGTAATGGAGGCCGAGAGTGAAGTTGGCCAAAAGTCCCCTTCATTTTCCTTCGAGTGGTGTATTTATAGCTGATTTCTAGGTTCGGTTCGGGTGCCACGTGGTACGCTCGGAGGAAATCTCGAAGAGTTCGTGCTGTTCCATGTGGCGTTTGATCCATGCATGTAGGAGGTGGTTCCTCCTTAAGAGTCGATCAATATTGTTGCGCAGGAATTACTTCCAGGCGGGTCGGATCAGTGATCTCGAACCGAACCAGATTGGCGCCCTCGAACCGAACCGGTGTTGCTCCCATCCGAAGCCAAGTCGAGCTATCGAGTCAGGTCTCTTCCCATCCAATCCAAACAGCTCTGACCGAACCGAACCGTTATGCCCGATCCAAACCGAAAGGGTTGAGTAATTCAAATCCGTGTATTTCCAAGTTTCCTGTTCTGCGCATGTTCACGGAAACGGGCATAACTTCCAAACCGTAAGTCTGTTTTATCCAAACGAAAGCTCTACTTGAAGCTAATTCAGAGGGCTACAAGTGTTATTGATAATTGACGTTTTCAGGCCCAAAAGAGGTCATCTGCTATGACTTTAGGCTATTCTATGTTTGGAATGCGACTTCAACCAAATCGCTCCCGGTCTTCTGACGATGTTCTCAATGCTTGAGCGTGTTGCTAACCAGAAATTCCATGTGTGACTGCTTTGACTAAAAAGCATATCAACAGGGCGCGTGCGTGTGTGATAGAGATAGTAGTTTAGAAGTCAAGTAGACATAACGAAGAAAGGAAGTTGATATTAGATTAATCAGAAGTAAATGCTCAGAAATATAAAGATAAAATATCTAAAGTTCCACAATATATCTACACCAGTAGAAAGAGTATTGATAGGAATTAAAGAAGAAAGCTTCATTCCATACTAAGTATACTATCAGTATTCATAGAATGGTATAGACAACCATCTCTAACAATGAAGCTATATGAAAAATTACAAGATTTCTTATTTACAATTTTCTAGTGCAATTGCCTAGAAGCCACCTCTTTCCCTATCGTTCTATTATATAAGAAAACCAATATGGTGTTTAATTTTCCATTATGTCATTTTTTTTCTTCCGGCTCAGATCATGCACTCTCATTCATTTGGATGAAACTTTACAGTTAGCGCATCGAAAATAAAAAATGTTTCCAACAATTTTCTAAATAATAAATTGTTGTTAAAGGCGATTTATCGATTCTTTATTTCAAACATTAATTTTGTATAAAAATTGTCAAACCTTTCATGTCCATGTCCGCAGCCGCCTTCTCCCCGCCCAATCCCATCAACCCATCCTCTCCAATATCGAGCCACCCACCCAATCCTCCTCTACCAAATCCGATGCACTTGCCTCCTGATCTGCCTCCCGATCCGCCTCATGAGCCAACCACAAACCCTAACCTACGATCGCCTTCTATTATAAACCAGCAAAGCGAATTAGCATGTTAACAACCATGGACTTACATGTTCAAGTGTAAGCCTCTTAATGCCGGCAAGTACATGCCTGTTGACATCATCCCCATTGTGATCGACGGTGTCCTGCATCTCATAGACGGAGTTCCTGAAGCAGGAACGGAAGTGTGAAATGACTACATTGTCGGATTCTTTTTGGACTAGCCGTTATCTTACACAGCAGTGGTGACCAAATTACAATCTTTATGGCAGCTAAAAGGCTCGGTGAAGGTAACTTGGATGGGGTAGTCTTCATGTCTGTGTTCTCCTGTGCGAATGACAAAAACAAAATACCAGAATCTGACTCAATTTTTATGAACAACAAACTTTTATACTGAAACCATATGACCCAACGATTTGTAATGTTTGGGTTAACATTAAATCTGTTCCAGTTTGGGTTAGACTCTACAATATACCTATTTTTTCATGGTCAAATTTTGGTATAAATTGGACAAGTGCTATGCTGGGAAAACTTCTTTGTGTGGATAAGATGACTGAGAGTAGACGAAGGTTGCAGCATGCAAAGTGTTTGGTAGAAGTAAAGCCAGATAGACAACCTGTAAATGACTTTCGGGTGAAAATGATTGAAGGAGGAGTGCAGAGAATTTACGTTGAGTATCTATGGAAACTCGATATCTGTGTCTAATGCAAATCTTTTGGTCACACTACAAGAAACTGTGATACAGGGGTAGTTAAAGTTAATAAGGAGAAACAGAACCAGGAGAAAGAATGTACAAATTTAAGGCCACATATTAGAAATATAATTGCTTACAAGCCTTATGTCCAGAGCAGAAATTGTTGGGTAAACATTAAATGAATTGTTAGTGGGAAATGAAATATAGAGTCAAAAGCCTTGTTAATTAGTGATGTGTCTTTTAGTTTCAAGAGTCATACCCATTAATGATATGTCGGTTCGTTAAGTGTTATGTCAATTAATAAACGGGTGTCTATTGGAGTTGTAAGGTCATGTAGACCACTATATAAATAGGGGTGGTTATTTGGTATGTGAAGTGAGAAAGAGAGGAAAAAGTGAGGCAAGAAAAATGTTGTAAAGAAAGTTGAATTGTAATAAAGTAAAAATTTGTTGTGTATCCTCATCCTCTTCTAAAGTAAAAAATTCATCTTCTCGGTTTCTTCAAATTGGTATCAGAGCTTCCGTTTTCCACAAATTGGTATCAGAACCTAAGTTGAAACTATGGTATTTTTATTCTTCTCATCGTTCGTTCTCACAAAAGAAAACTACGAAAAGTGGAGTAGTAGAAAGAAAGAAGAGTTAATCTCCAAAGGACTATAGGAGATTGTTGAGAGTGGTTATGAGTGGCCAAAAGACGTTAAAAACATGACAAAGAAAGAGAGTGAGGCATTCACAAGCTTGAGAAAGAAAGATCTTCAAGCTTTTATGGTGCTGAGTGAGAACGTTGATAAAGAAGCATGGTGTCATATTAATGGAGAAAAAACGACAAAAGATTCGTGGGATTTTTTGAAAGAGGTGTATGCAAACAAGGATGTTGAGATGGCAGAGGTCGAAGAAGTAATTGAAGAAGATGATGAAGAGGAGGTCGAAAAAGCCAAAGAGGAGCTAATGAGAATGAAAGCTGTGAAAGAAGTGGTGGAAGAAAATATTGAAGAGGTTGAAAAAGAGGGAAAGAAATCGAGCCAGCTTCCGATGACACTAATTTCCAGGTGAAGAAGACCAAGGAGGAAGCAATTGGAAAGAAAAATGAAGTCGTTGACCTTGATGATGTCAAGGAAGAGGTGGACGATGAAGTGGAGAATGATGCTGAGGATGATGGCGGTGATGATAGCGATGGAGACGACAACAATGATAGCGACGACAAAGTGGAGGACTGCGACGATGGCAAAAAATGCTTTTAGTGAAAAGGGAAAAGAGCACAAAAGGAATGCCAAAAAAATTAGGGTCAATCAAGCGCTAAGTCGGAGAAAAAAAGTGACAAATCTCGGAAGTATCAAAAGAAGGAGCTGGTTTCAAAATTTTGCAAGGAGGGTTATCGAGTACAAATTCAGTGGCCTGAAAGCAAAGACAAGGCCTGGTGCCTCATCGAGCCTCATACCAAGCTTGCAGTTGTCATATTACTATTTTTGCCAAAACATGTGAGATACAAAGGAAGCATGGAACTGGTGCATGTGACAAGTCAGGATCAAGCTGCAGATATCTTTACAAATCCACTACCGAAAGTACTTCTCAACAAATGCAAGAAAATGATTGGCATGATGGGTGGTAGAAGCATTTAAAGTTTACCGGGGGGGGAGGAGGGGGGGTTTGTTGGGTAAACATTAAATGAATTGTTAGTGAGAATTGAAATATAGAGTCAAAAGCCATGTTAATTAGTGATGTGTCTTTTAGTTTCAAGAGTCATATCCATTAATGATGTGTCGGTTCGTTAAGTGTTATGTCAATTAATAAACGGGTGTATATTAGAGTTGTAAGGTCATGTAGACCACTATATAAATAAGGATGGTTATTTGGTATGTGAACTGACATGTAAAGGCTCCTATATAAAGCCTATTATTTTGTAAGGAAGTAAGAAGGATTGTAAGGAAGATTGAAGTTGAAACAAAAGAAAATTATAAGAAGTATTTCTTCCTCTAAATAAAATCATCTACTTTCCTCCTTTTCTCAATTCTACAAACTGGAATCGGAGCTTTCGTTTTTACAGAAATAGTAATCAAGCGTGGAAGCTGGTCTCAAACAAGAAAAACAAAAGTGTAACGGAGACAAGAGGTAATGAGGAGGTATTAAGGAAAAGTTGTGTTGAGAATAATAATAACAAAATGCAAAGGCGGCCATTAGTTGAGAGCAACAGTTTTCAAGTGCTTGAGGAGGGAGAAATGGATAATATAGCAAACGAAGAAATTGACGAAGTGACAATGCTAGATGAACCGGAGGATGAATTCATGGAGGGGAAATCTAGTTGTTTGGTTCCATCAGTACAAGAGTTACTAAAACAGAGGAACAAGCCAAGACACTTTGAACAACATACATATGGAAGTAAATTAATTGATGTAGGGATAGCCCAAGATGAAGTTAATAAAGAAAAGAAATTGTACGAAATGTTGGGTATTCCAGCCCATATTTGGCATAATTTTATGCAGACATATTTGGCATAATAATTTTATGCAGACATATTTGGCGTAATTTTATGCAGGCATATTTGGTATAATTTAATGCAGGCATATTTGGCATAATTTTATGCAGACATATTTAGCATATCTTTTTATGCAGGCCATGCTTAATTTGTGGGTGAGATTTATTGGTTTTGTCTTTTTCCCATATTTGTTGTGCAAGCATGCCTTTTGGCCAAAAATATCTTTTCTTTTCAGGAAAGACATTTTGGGAGATTACTCACATTTTTAGTATGCACATTAAAAGAAAAGAGGGTTAATATAAGCAGATCTATTCACATAAGGTAGTAGCAGTTTTTGGTCATTTATCATCTTCTTCAAGGTGTTTTGGTCTTCAAGATTGAGCTTTATTCTTGTCGATTCACCGCTGGCCTGAAGTGCACACATAGGGTGTTCTCTTACACCTTTTTCATCTCTTATTGTTTTTGGATTCCGGTGATTAGAAGCGAATCTTTTGTAAACATTTTGGGGTTGTTTTCCCTTTTTGGTTTATCAATAAGAGAAGAGGGTAGACTCCTTAAGAGGTCTTATGGTTTTTACTCTTCACATCGAAGAGGTTTTCCACGTATAAAATCTTGTGTCTTGCTATTTTACTTTCATCGTATCTTTTTTATTTGAATGGTGTGTTGATTGATTGTCTTATGTGTGATATTGTGGGTGTAGCTTGAAGTAACCCCTAATTGATCCTATCAAATTGGTATCAGAGCTTGACGTAGGTTATTTATCACACTATGGAGTCGAGCAGTCATAGCTCAATGATTAAGTTGACATCAACCAACTATTCTATTTGGATACCTATGATGGAAGACTTGTTATATTGCAAGGATTTACATTACCCAATTGAAACCGTCACTAGTTCGAGTGGTATTATCTCTAAACCTTCTAAACCCGATAAAATGGAAGAGAATGAATGGATAAAGTTGAAAAGGAAAACTTTAGGAACCATTAGACAATGGGTTGACATTAGAATTTTTAACCATGTCACAAGAGACCGATCCATATGATTTGTGGAAGAAATTAGAAGGTTTGTATGAGAGGAAAACCACCCATAACAAAGCTTCATTGATTAAAAGGCTTGTTATTCTAAAGTTGAAAGGTGGAAAGTCAGTTTCTGAGCATCTTAGTGATTTCCAAGACATTATTAACAAGTTGACAACTATGAAGATCATTTTTGGTGATGAATTGCAAGCTTTGTTCTTATTGAGTTCTTTGCCAGATAGTTGGGAAACTTTAGTTGTGACCATTAGTAATTCAGCTCTAGATGGTGTGCTATCTTTGGATGTGATCAAAGAAAGCATGTTTAATGAAGAAATTAGAAGAAAGGAGATTGGATTTGACAATTCACAAGCTCTTGTTGTGGAGAATAGAGGAAGAAGCAAGAGCAAAGGACCCAAAGGCCGTGATAACTCAAGAGGAAGATCCAAGTCTAGTGATGGAAAGAATCACTTTATATGCAACTATTGCAAGAAGCCTGGCCATAATAAAAAGTATTGCTTTTGTTGGAAAAGAGAACATGGGAAGAAGAATGATTTTCAGAAAGAAGGCGATGATAAAAATGTTGCAGCAGTAGCCTCTAAAAGTGATGATGATGTCACTTTAATTTGCGCAACTAGTGAATGTCATCATGTTAGCAGTACAGATTCTGAGTGGCTGGTTGATACAGGTGCTTCATATCATTGTGTTCCTAAGAGAGAGTACTTTTTGAATTATCAAGCAGGTGATTTTGGCAGTGTCAAAATGGGTAACCAGAGTTCAGCAAGCATAGTTAAGATTGGTGATATTCGTGTGAAGACTAATGTTGGATGCATGCTTACATTGAAAGGTGTACGTCATATACCGGATTTACGTCTTAATTTGCTTTCAGCTCATATTCTTGATCAAGAAGGCTTTCGTCACACATTTGAGAGTGGCAAGTGGAAATTATCCAAGGGATCCATGACAATTGCAAGAGGCGAGTTGTGTTGTTCTTTGTATAAGACATATTTGACTGTATGTTTTGGCGAGCTCAATGCAGTGGAAGAAAAAGATTCTCCTAATTTGTGGCATCGAAGATTGGGACACATGAGTGAAAAGGGTTTGAAATATTTAGCAGATAAATCTCTTATTCCTGTTAATACTACAATTTCTCTTAACCCTTGTGATCATTGCTTAGCAGGAAAACAACATAGAACTTCTTTTGCTAGAAAGTCTACAAGAAAGCAGGCTAAGTTGGAGCTTGAAAATTCAGATGTATGTGGTCCTATTGAGGTTGAATCCAATGGTGGCAACAAATATTTTGTCACTTTTATTGATGATGCTACTAGAAAGACATGGATTTATATTTTGAAGACCAAAAGCCAAGTGTTTGAAACTTTTCATAAGTTTCATGTTATGGTGGAAAGGGAGACAGAAAGCAAGTTGAAGTGCCTTCGTATAGACAATGGTGGAGAGTATACCTCACATGAGTTCAAGAATTATTGTGCGCAATATGGTATTCGACATGTGAAGACAGTTCCAGGCACTCCCCAACACAATGGTGTAGCTGAGAGGATGAATAGAACCATTGTGGAGAAGGTGCGATGCATGTTGAAGATGTTCGATCTACCAAAGTCATTTTGGGTTGAAGCAGTGAATACAGCAGTTTATCTGATCAACCATTCTCCATCTATTCCATTGGGGCTTGACATTCCAGAGAGAGCATGAAAGGGATGTGATCCTGTATATACACATCTTAGAGTATTTGGATGCAAGGCATACATGCATGTGCCAAAAGACCAAAGACCAAAGCTGGATTCCAAGACGAATCCATGTGTTTTTGTTGGCTATGGTGATGAAGAGTATGGGTTCAGGCTATATGGTCCAGAAAAAGGAAAGGTAGTAAGAAGTAGAGATGTAGTGTTCTTTGAGCATGAAAAAGGTGCAGAACTTTTGAGTGCAAGGTATCATACTAGCTTAGGACTTTTTATTGATACTACTGATGTTTCTTTGTCCCCTACTCGTGGTTTTGTTGAACAGCCAATACAGGCTGGTCTTGATGCAACACATGAAGGTGTTGATGATGCACAGCTTGATGATGCACATTTTGATGATGTTCATGATGAAGCTCAACCAAATGGAGAAGTGGCTTGTGAGCAGGGGGAGCAAATTGCCCCACAAGTGGATGATGCTCAAGTTAGAAGGTCAACCTGAAACAACCCGTATTTTTATAACATGTTAAAACAAGAAATCAAGGCGGAATTAAATTTTAAATTCAGAATCAGGGGAAACGGGTTACGCCATTGCATTCGTCTCGAAATTTTGCATGAAATAGAGTCTGAGTTTTCAAAAATCGGAGTCTGGATGAAGAAGTTATGGCCTGTACAAGTTTCAGCAGTTTTCAGGCAGCACTGGACCAGGGGGTCGACCATAGGGTCGACCTACACCCCCAGATCGACCATAGGGTCGACCTACCCCCCAGGTCGACCATAGTGTCGACCTCCCCCTTTACAGGTCGACCTGGTCGGTCTGTTTTGACATAGAACTCATTTTTGAAGCCTGAGACGTGTTTTGAGGGTCCGGATTGATTCTAGGGTTAATTTAAGGGCCTAAACTAGTTGCTACACCTATAAAAACACACTTAGACATAACCTAATTCATATCAAATCATTCTTACACTATTATGCTGCTGAACTCCCTCTTGAACCATGGTCGCCGCCCCCAAATTAAAGTGCAGACATTCAAACTCAAATCAATTCGAAGAACAAAGCTTCAACAATGATTCAAACAATAAATCAATACTACTACAATGTTCTATGACAATTTCAGTTCCTAATTCACTAGACATGCTCTGTAAGTTCTAGTTGTTTTTAGATTTAAACATTTAATTATAATGTGGTCATGGAAAAAAGTGGAATTGGATTTAAGTATGTTTATCGATTATGATCTATTTCTGTTGCTCCTTGAATCTTGTGTTTTGGGACTTGTCTATCTTTATGCTCATGACAAGTCTATGATCTATTCAGCAGTTTTCTTGATTCATAATGACGTTATCATCAAGTTGTAATATTTATGCATGTGATGATGTTTTCCTCTGATCTCATTTTTATTAAATTTCTATCTCCCCCAATTTATTTTCATTCAATAACCTTGGTCAATTTCGGACCTTGGCCTAGAATCGCGATTTGCGTACGATATGTATACGGGGGAATTATGGGATTATTGCCTATATGAATATGATGTAATAATTGGCAACATGAAATTGGATATTATCATTGTATTTGCAAGTTTGGGCGTGATATGTAAATTTTGGTATAATCTTGTTATGAAATAAATTGCATAAATATTATATACATGGAATTTGGCACAAACAGGATCTATGTAATGTAACATGTGATTTGGTATATATAACATGTAAATAAGTTGGCATGAAGTGGGCATACATGAATAAGCATGTAAATTAAATCACGAGTTTGGGACTATGTAAGCTTAAATCAAAAGATTGGACTTATGTTAATTAGGCATATATAGAATTGAGAATTTGAACATGAAAGCGATTGTAAACTTGATAATTGGCATAAACATGTATTATGAACTTGGGCAACTGACATGTACTGTAATAAAAAGATTATAGTTTGGGATAACTGCATCATGAATCATGATTTGGGTTTATTGGGTATAAAACTTAATACATGTAATCTTCGCTAGAACTTGATATGGGTAAAATGGCATAAACCTGGCATACATGTAATAGGCAAGAATTGGGCGTATGTAAACTGACTAGGATTGGGGCTATATATATATATATATATATATATATATATATATATATATATATATATATATATTGGCATGTAATTTTGGAACTTGGGCATATGTTTATTAATATGTTAAGTTGGGAATTTGAAACATGAAAATGACTGTGTATTGGATAATTGACTTGAACACGAACATGAACATTTCTATATGTTAAACACATGAACTGATATTGGATTTTTGGGTGGAATACGACCATTAATGAACCTTTGACACGAGGTTAGATTCAGTTTGTGGTGTAAATCTGCCCGGAACTGCCCGGCAAATCCAGTAGCCACAAAGTGTCGGTCTAATGTGAGAGGTCAAAGGTTGAATTGTAGGCGTAACGATTTATGATACGAGGTTAGACCCAGTTTGTGGTGTAAATCTTCCCGGAACCGCCCGGCAAATCTAGTGGCCAAAAAATGCACGGTCTAATGTGAGAGGTCATGATTCGTTCGTCATAATGAATGAATTAAGGAATACTAACCATAATAAGACGTGGGTATGGTTAGAGGGTTAGGTGGGATGACATGGAAATTTGACATGTAAATGTGGACCTAACCGGTATGAGTTAAGAACATGTAAAACTTACAAATGTAGGCTTAACCAACATAATAGTTAATCAGATCATTGGGTGGGTTAAGTAAAATGGCTAGATTAATGACACTTAACCAATATAACATGACACATGGCAGGGTTAAGTCAACTTGAACATATAGATAATACTTAACCAACTTAGCATGATACGTGGGCGGGTTAAGCCATGAACCGCTTGAATATACTTAACCAATTGGACGCGATGATTTGATAGGGTTACGTCATGAACCGCTTGAATATACTTAACCAATTGGACATGATGATTTGATAGGGTTAAGTCATGAACCGCTTGAATATACTTAACCAATTGGACGCGATGATTTGATAGGGTTAAGTCATGAACCGCTTGAATATACTTAACCAATTGGACGCGATGATTTGATAGGGTTAAGTCATGAACCGCTTGAATATACTTAACCAACTTGATAGATGATTCGTAGGGCTAAGTCATGAACTTGAATGACAACACTTAGCCAATTTGACATGACACGTAGGCGGGTTTACGTCACGAACTTGAATGACAACACTTAACCAACTTAACATGCTAGACTGATGGGGTTAAGTCTCGAATTTAAATGACAACACTTAACCTACTGAATGGAAACCTTAGTTACGCGGTCCTTTTCAGCAGTAACCCACTAGATGTATCACGGTACCCTAGAACTAGGCAGGGTGGGGCACGATTACTGGGCTGATTGTAAGCGACCAGAACGACGACTGAGTTGGTGCGCCATTGTAGGTTCAGGCGGACTATGGTCGTGCACGTAGTCCGGAGTTGAAAAAGCAGGCATTGGGCACCAGTAGGTTTACACTTTGCGTGCTTGATTCGTGTCGGTGGTTGGCACCCTAGGACTTGATACACCCTTTGGTGGACCTAGCACAGGTGACTACATTTCGTGATTGGGTCGTATGACACAGACACATGAACGAGCTAGCACTTGTAGGGAGCCGATCGATGAATAGATCGTTACGTGGAATTCGTTAGGTAGCATAATCCCTAGTGGTCCTAGGTGGCATAAACCCTAATCGAATCTAGAAAAACGTTCAATAGGTAGCATAATCCCTAGTGGTCCTAGGTGGCATAAATCCTAGTTGAACACGCGATATTTCACGATAAGGAAACCTAGCCAGAACAAGGGTGGCGGTCCAAACGATTTCAAGAATGGTGGCACTACGTTGAAGTAGTATAAAAATACGTGATGAAACCCGTACGATATACGGCAAGGGACTGTACATATAAAAATACGTGAAGTAGTGGAATGGTGAAGCTTAGTAATCTTGCGATGTTATACTTAATAGAAACCTTGCAACGTTATACTTGATTCATCATGCCTGTAGCTTACCTTGTCATCATGCTTATGTTTACTTTCATTTTATTCATGCCATATTATCTTCACCTGTTTTTATGCTGAAAGCCACTAGGACTTACTCAGTCTTTATGACTGACCCAGTTTGTTTCCCCTCTTTTTCTATCATTCCCCCCCTCCCCCCCCCCCCCCCCCCGAGTTCGCAGGGTGGGAATACAGCTTAGTTCGGATCTTACCAAGCTCCAAGGCTCTTTCATGTACTGCTTGGATTTCTCTTGGCTATGGCTTGCTTTGCTGTTTTACTTGGGGAATGATTTATGACTATGGTTTTATGCTTCTTTACTATTACAAGACAGATTTCGATGTAATGGATTTAGTAGCATTTTGATGTAAAAGGCTTTAGACCTTTCTAGATTTTGAAGCAATGAAATTTGGTTCTTCTTCCGCTGTTTTATATGTTCTGTCTTGTAATATTTCTGTTTATGTTTACCTAGATAATGCTCCACCAAAGCTAGTGCATTCCCTTTGTGAGTGACCCTAGCGGAGGTAGGGTGTTACATTTGGTATCAGAGCAGAAGGTTACCAGACTGGGCAAAAGTTTATAAAACCTTTTGAAATTATTTTCAAAACCATTTACAAAGAAGCATTTTTCAAGAAAAGTTTTATTTTTTAAAGGCTATTCCCCAAAGGCCATTAGCATTATCCTTTGTTTCCTTGTTTGAATCCCTTTTCCTTTCTTTCCTCCATCTGTAGTCACATTAGTTTCATCTGCAACTAATCTTATTTCAAGCTTTGTAGGGTTGCCTTGCGATGGAGGTAGTTCTCGAGAGACCTGTTAACACGTTATATAAGAGGGGATAAGAGTGGTTAAGGCGAATGAGGCTCAGAACAAGAAGGTAGAAACGTTTCTGTAGGAAATTCTAGTTTATCTTTCTATCCTGTTCGTACCCTTTTTGATTATGGTACATCACATCCTTTTTATTTCTGCTTCGATAGTTGAGTCTCTGCACCTTAGTACTGGCATAGTAGAGGATCCCATTTTATTCTCAAATCTTTTTAGGGAATCAGCTCAATTATTCATGACTTGTTTGGATTTGAGAATGTCTATGCTAAGTGTTGAGTTTAGAAGTAAAGCTTATGTTTTTGGGCTATGGATTGATTCTAAGGATGGAGTGGTTAGTATCATTCTCGAGTATGAAAAGAGGGTAGTTAGACGCTCGACTCGCCTTGGTAATGCCCTCGAAGTCTAGTGTAACCCTTAGGGTTCTGTCATGTTTAGTTACCTAGAATCTCTTGATACATTTATCGATCCGTTCTTGATACATTTATCGATCCGCTCGAGTAGTGTTCGCCACTAAGGCGGATGGTTCATTTTGCTTATGCATGAGTTATAGGAAATCACCTTAGTAAGTACATGTGGCAACATGGTTGACATTTGTTTGTTTTCAAGAGATAGTTCTTCTGCGTGGAATACCTTATAGTGAGTAAACGAGATCCAGGATTCACTAGTGAATTTTGGAGAGCTTGCATGAAACCATGAGTACGCAGTTATGTTTGAGCCGAGTATACTAGAAGGAGGATAAGGGAAAATGGGACGAGAGACAACAGTGAAATGAGTTCCAACTCATATTTTGGAAACAAGAATTAAGAAATTTTGACGTTAAAGACGGACAAAGCACAATGGAATTAAGCTCAAGGAAATGCGACTTAGAAGATTGAAGACTAGATACGCGCATCATATCTCTTTTTAAGAGTATATCCTTGATCCCTCTTTTCCCGTAGAGCTAGTTTGCATGCTATCTTTCAAGTATATCCTCTCGGTCCTATTCTCAATCCCATTTCTATTAGAAACCCCATAGGGAGGATGACTCGTCGGTTAGTAATACATTTTGGGGCTTGAGGGTGTCTGTTGGGTTGACTAAACTCTTTGGGTTTTATAGGATACGAGTTGGTTTTAGGAAGGGATTTCCTTGTGACCTAAAAGGAGTCCATCATGCTTAGTTTCCTAGAATCATATATATTGGTTGGGTTGAGTAATTCTTTGGGTGTCAGCCTGATGTTTATTTCGGTCTTCGGGGCTGGTGCTTAGGGAGTTCTTCTCCAAATCAGTATATTTATGACATAGATTTCCAGTTTTGACATTGCCTAATGGGCACAAGGTTTTTACTTGCTTCTATCGTTCGACTATACCTTTAGGTAGGAACAATTGGGTGTAAACATGTGTTTGAGACATGTTATGATTGATGGTTGCAAGTGGTTGCAAGTGGTTGCAAGTGGCTGCTAGTAGTTGCTCGTGATTGCATAACACACATTAGGCACTAGATCGGCTCAGACACATTTCCATATTGCATATGCATGAGTGTTATACTTGTTTATGGATGAAATTGGATGTGTTATCATATGGATGATGCATATGGATGGAAGTTTGTGCACACATATAGTGTTTATGTGACTAGGACTTTTTGCATACATGTTGGACTCATTGCACTAAACATATTTTGCATTAAGAAGATCAATCAGGCCTGATCATTTGCATTAGACAAGGAACATACACACACACTTCTTGCATATGTTCATATAGCATTAGAAATCTTTTAAGGACAATGGTTGCTTGTGAATTATGGTTGAGTAGATGGTTAATTGGATGGTAGGACACATTCTTCTTAACTTGAAGATTTCGGGGATGAAATCCTTTAAGTAGGGGAGAATGTAACAACCCGTATTTTTATAACATGTTAAAACAAGAAATCAAGGAAGAATTAAATTTTAAAGTCAAAATTAGGGGAAACGGGTTACGCCATTGTGTTCGTCTCGAAATTTTACATAAAATAGAGTCCGAGTTTTCGAAAATCGGAGTCCGGATGAAGAAGTTATGGCCTGTAAAAGTTTCAGCAGTTTTCAGGCAGCACTGGACCAGGGGGTCGACCTACCCCTCCCCCCCCCCCCCCCAGGTCGACCATAGGGTAGACTTACCCCCCAGTTCGACCATAGTATCGACCTCCCCCCCTACAGGTCGACCTGGTCGGCCTGTTTTGACCTAGAACTCATTTTTGAAGCCTGAGACGTGTTTTGACGGCCCGGATTGATTCTAGGGTTAATCTAAGGGCCTAAACTAGATGATACACCTATAAAAACACCCTTAGACCTAACCTAATTCATATCAAATCATTCTTACACTATTATGCTGCTGAACTCCCTCTTGAACCATGGCCGTTGCCCCCAAATTAAAGTGCAAACATTCAAACTCAAATCAATTCGAAGAACGAAGCTTCAACAATGGTTCAAACAATAAATCAATACTACTATAACGTTCTATGACAATTTCAGTTCCTAATTCACTAGCCATGCTCTGTAAGTTCTAGTTGTTTTCAGATTTAAACATTTAATTATAATGTGGCAATGGAATAAAGCGGAATTGGATTTAAGTATGTTTATTGATTATGATCTATTTCTGTTGCTCCTTGAATCTTGTGTTTTGGGACTTGTCTATCTTTATGCTCATGACAAGTTTATGATCTATTCAGCAGTTTTCTTGATTCGTAATGACGTTATCATCAAGTTGTAATATTTATGTCTGTGATGATGTTTTCCTCTGATCTCATTTTCATTCAATTTCTATCTCCCCTAATTTATTTTCTTTCATGAACCTTGGTCAATTTCGGACCTTGGCCTAAAATCGCGATTTGCGTACGATATGTATACGGGGGAATTATAGGATTATTCCCTATATGAATATGATGTAATAATTGGCAACATGAAATTGGATATTATCATTGTATTTGCAAGTTTGGGCGTGATCTGTAAATTTTGGTATAATCTTGTTATGAAATAAATTGCATAAATATTATATACATGGAATTTGGCACAAACAGGATCTATGTAATGTAACATGAGATTTGGTATATATAACATGTAAATAAGTTGGCATGAAGTGGGCATACATGAATTAGCATGTAAATTAAATCACGAGTTTGGGACTATGTAAGCTTAAATCAAAAGATTGGACTTATGTTAATTAGGCATATGTAGAATTGAGAATTTGAACATGAAAGCGATTGTAAACTTGATAATTGGCATAAACATGTATTATGAACTTGGGCAACTGACATGTATTGTAATAAAAAGATTACAGTTTGGGATAGCTGCATCATGAATCATGATTTGGGTTTATTGGGTATAAAAGTTAGTACATGTGATCTTGGCTAGAACTTGATATGGGTAAAATGACATAATCCTGGCATACATGTAATAG
Source organism: Allium sativum (assembly GCA_030737875.1). Taxonomy (NCBI): domain Eukaryota; kingdom Viridiplantae; phylum Streptophyta; class Magnoliopsida; order Asparagales; family Amaryllidaceae; genus Allium; species Allium sativum. The sequence goes on from CM060912.1 coordinate 312,883,845, forward strand.
GCAAGAATTGGGCGTATGTAAACTGACTAGGATTGGGTGTATATATATATATATATATATATATATATATATATATATATATATATATATATATATGTATTGGCATGTAATTTTGGAACTTGGGCATATGTTTATTAATATGTAAAGTTGGGAATTTGAAACATAAAAATGACTGTGTATTGGATAATTGACTTGAATACGAACATGAACATTTCTATATGTTAAACACATGAACTGATATTGAGTTTTTGGGTGGAATACAACCATTAATGAACCTTTGACATGAGGTTAGACTCAGTTTGTGGTGTAAATCTGCCCGGAACCGCCCGGCAAATCCAGTAGCCACAAAGTGTCAGTCTAATGTGAGAGGTCGAAGGTTGAATTGTAGGCGTAACGATTTATGACACGACGTTAGACCCAGTTTGTTGTGTAAATCTACCCGGAACCGCCCGGCAAATCCAGTGGCCACAAAATGCACGGTCTAATGTGAGAGGTCATGATTCGTTCGTCATAATGAATGAATTAAGGAATACTAACCATAATAAGACGTGGGTATGGTTAGAGGGTTAGGTGGGATGACATGGAAATTTGACATGTAAATGTGGACCTAACCGGTATGAGTTAAGAACATGTAAAACTTAAAAATGTAGGCTTAACCAACATAATAGTTAATCAGACCAATGGGTGTGTTAAGTAATATGGCTAGATTAATGACACTTAACCAATATAACATGACACGTGGCAGGGTTAAGTCAACTTGAACATATAGATAATACTTAACCAACTTAGCATGATACGTGGGCGGGTTAAGCCATGAACCACTTGAATATACTTAACCAATTGGACGCGATGATTTGATAGGGTTACGTCATGAACCGCTTGAATATACTTAACCAATTGGACGCGATGATTTGATAGGGTTAAGTCATGAACCGCTTGAATATACTTAACCAATTGGACGCGATGATTTTATAGGGTTAAGTCATGAACCGTTTGAATATGCTTAACCAATTGGACGCGATGATTTGATAAGGTTAAGTCATGAACCGCTTGAATATACTTAACCAACTTGACAGATGATTCGTAAGGCTAAGTCATGAATTTGAACGACAACACTTAGCCAATTTGACATGACATGTAGGCGGGTTAGGTCACGAACTTGAATGACAACACTTAACCAACTTGACATGCTATACTGATGGGGTTAAGTCTCGAATTTAAATTACAACACTTAACTTACTGAATGGAAACCCTAGTCATGCGGTCCTTTTCAGCAGTAACCCACTAGATGTATCATGGTACCCTAGAACTAGGCAGGGTGGGGCACGATTACTGAGCTGATTGTAAGCGACCAGAATGACGGCTGAGTTGGTGCGCCATTATAGATTCAGGTGGACTATGGTCGTGCACGTAGTCCAGAGTTGAAAAAGAAGGCATTGGGCACCAATAGGTTTACATTGTGCGTGCTTGATTCGTGTCGGTGGTTGGCACCCTAGGACTTGATACACCCTATGGTGGACCTAGCATAGGTGACTACATTTCGTGATTGGGCCGTATGACACAGACACATGAACGAGCTAGGACTTGTAGGGAGCCGATCGATTAATAGATCATTACGTGGAATTCGTTAGGTAGCATAATACCTAGTAGTCCTAGGTGGCATAAACCCTAATCGAATCTAGAAAAATGTTCAATAGGTAGCATAATCCCTAGGTACTAGGTGGAATAAATCCTAGTTGAACACGCGATATTTCATGATAAGGAAACCTAGCCAGAACTAGGGTGGCGGTCCAAACGATTTCAAGAATGGTGGCACTACGTTGAAGTAGTATAGAAATACGTGATGAAACCTGTACGACATACGGCAAGGGACTGTACATATACATGGAAAGGATGATACGGCTTGGGGTACTAGTACAGTTGGTGTAGATAATATAGGAAATCAAAGAAAATAGTGGAATGGTGAAGCTAAGAAATCTTCCGATGTTATACTTAATAGAAACCTTGCAACGTTATACTTGATTCATCGTGCCTGTAGCTTACCTTGTCATCATGCTTATGTTTACTTTCAGTTTATTCATGCCATATTATCTTCACCTGTTTTTATGCTGAAAGCCACTAGGACTTACTCAGTCTTTATGACTGACCCAGTTTTTTTCGCCTCGTTTTCTTTCGTTCCCCCCCCCCCCCCCAGGTTCGCAGGGTGGGAATACAGCTTAGTTCGGATCTTACCAAGCTCCAAGGCTCTTTCATGTACTACTTGGATTTCTCTTGGCTATGGCTTGCTTCGCCGTTTTACTTGGGGAATGATTTATGACTATGGTTTTATGCTTCTTTACTATTGCAAGACATATTTCGATGTAATGGATTTAGTAGCATTTTGATGTAAAAGGCTTTAGACCTTTCTAGATTTTAAAGCAATGAAATTTGGTTCTTCTTCCGCTGTTTTATATGTTCTGTCTTGTAATATTTCTGTGTATGTTTACCTAGATAATGCTCCACCAAAGCTAGTGCATTCCCTTTGTGAGTGACCCTAGCGGAGGTGGGGTGTTACACAACCAGAGAACATAAACCATCTACAAGATATCCAAGCATAGATTATATCTTAGTTACAGCTGATGGTGAGCCCGAGAGCTTTCAAGAAGTGTTGTCTAGTCGAGACAAGAATCTTTGGCTTGAGGCTATGAAAGAGGAGATGGATTCTTTGATGAAGAATCAAACTTTTGAGCTAGTGAAACTTCCAAAAGGCAAGAAAGTTTTGAAAAACAAATGGGTTTTCAAGAACAAAAAAGATGGTGAGAAGATATTAAAGCGCAAAGCTAGATTGGTAGTCAAAGGATGCAATCAGAAAAAAGGCATTGATTTTGATGAGATTTTTTCACCAGTTGTCAAGATGACTTCTATCAGAACTATTTTGGGTTTAGTATCAAGTTGTGACCTTGAATTGGAACAACTTGATGTAAAACCGCATTTTTACATGGTGATTTGTAGGAAGAAATCTACATGGAACAACCTGAATGATTTGAAGAAAAGGGAAAATAAAAACTTGTTTTCAAGTTGAAGAAGAGACTTTATGGACTTAAGCAAGCACCAAGGCAGTGGTATCACAAATTTGATTCATTTATGACAAGCAATGGTTACAAGAGGACTATTGCAGATCCTTGTGTGTATTTTAGAAAGTTTCCTGGCGATATCTTCATTCTTCTTCTTTTATATGTGGATGACATGTTGATAGTTGGACAAAACTTAGAATTGATTAGCAACTTGAAGAAAGATTTGTCCAAGTCATTTGACATGAAGGACATGGGTCCTGCAAAGCAAATCTTAGGCATGGAGATTGTTCGTGACAGAAAAGCTAGGAAGTTGTGGCTATCTCAAGAAAAATATATTGAATGTGTGCTTGAAAGGTTCAATATAAAGCATGCTAAGCCGGTTTGTACACCACTCGCATCTCATTTTAAGCTAAGTAAGAGGGATTGTCCAACAACGGAGAAGGAAAGAGCAAGTATGTCTTCTATTCCTTATTCATCTGCAGTTGGTTCATTGATGTATGCTATGGTGTGCACTAGGCCAGATATTGCACGTTCTGTTGGTTTGGTGAGTAGATACTTATCCAATCCTGGTAAAGTTCACTGGAATGCAGTAAAGTGGATTTTCAGATATTTGCGTGGTACTTCTAGATTTTTCTTATGTTTTGGAGGTAGCAAACATGTTCTTGAGGGGTATACAGATGCAGACATGGCTGGTGATATTGATAGTAGAAAATCTACCTCAGGTTATGTGTTCACATTTTCATGGGGAGCCATTTCTTGGTAATCCAAGTTACAAAAGTGTGTGGCTTTATCTACAACCGAAGCAGAGTATATAGCAGCTGTGGAAGCAAGTAAAGAGATGCTTTGGTTGAAGAGGTTCCTTCAAGAGTTGGGTTTGCAACAAGAAGAGTATATAATATTCTGTGACAGTCAGAGTGCTATGGATTTGAGCAAGAATTCCATGTCTCATGCACGCACTAAGCATATTGTTGTTCGGTATCATTGGTTAAGAAATGCGATTGAAGAAAATATGCTCAAGTTAAAGAATATTTATACAAACAAGAATGGTGCAGATATGTTGACTAAAGTGGTTCCAGGAAACAAGCTTGATGTTTGTAGCAAGCTTGAGGGAATGAGTTTCAAATGATGATTGAAGCATGCACATCTTCCCCAAGTTGGGCTGGAGGGGGAGATTGTTGGGTATTCCAGCCCATATTTGGCATAATTTTATGCAGACATATTTGGCATAATTTTATGCAGACATATTTGGCGTAATTTTATGCAGGCATATTTGGTATAATTTTATGCAGGCATATTTGGCATAATTTTATGCAGACATATTTAGCATACCTTTTTATGCAGGCCATGCTTAATTTGTGGGTGAGATTTATTGGTTTTGTCTTTTTCCCAGATTTGTTGTGCAAGCATGCCTTTTGTGCAACAATATCTTTTCTTTTCAGGAAAGACATTTTGGGAGATTACTCACATTTTTAGTATGCACATTAAAAGAAAAGAGGGTTAATATAATCAGATCTAGTCACATAAGGCAGTAGCAGTTTTTGGTCATTTATCATCTTCTTCAAGGTGTTTTGGTCTTCAAGATTGAGCTTTATTCTTGTCGATTCACCGCTGACCTGAAGTGCACACATAGGGTGTTCTCTTACACCTTTTTCATCTCTTATTGTTTTTGGATTCCGGTGATTAGAAGCGAATCTTTTGTAAACATTTTGGGGTTGTTTTCCCTTTTTGGTTTATCAATAAGAGAAGAGGGTAGACTCCTTAAGAGGTCTCTTGGTTTTTACTCTTCACATCGAAGAGGTTTTCCACGTATAAAATCTTATGTCTTGCTATTTTACTTTCATCGTATCTTTTTTATTTGAATGGTGTGTTGATTGATTGTCTTGTGTGTGATATTGTGGGTGTAGCTTGAAGTAACCCCTAATCGATCCTATCACGAAATGATGAAAATGACGGTAATGGAAGGAACACGAGAATCAAATAGCGGTGAAAAGGAAAAAGGAGATGAAGAGAATATAGTAGAAGTGGGAAATAATGTGGTAGGTGAAGGGTTTAATGCAAGTGATTGTGAATAGAGTATATTGCATTTATCTCATGCCACTGGAGAAATTAATATTCAAGCTGCCACCCTTATTATCAATGTACCACATGTAGAATTTAGCATGCATAACAGCATAAGGCCACGACATCCACATACCTTAGCGAACCAGCCATCAATTCTTCACAAGAACCTCCTCTTAATGCAACTTTATCAAATACTGTATCCATTCAACAACTTTCAACACCACGTAAAGACACCTTGCCATCATTAAACCCATACATCAACTTGCAACCATTGCCATCCTTTAGATCCTACTTGACAACCTCCCTTCGCTATGCCAATCGAACATCCCCTGGATTATTTTTGGAGACTTCAATTGTTGCTTTGATGTTTCACAAAGACATGGTGGAAATCCGTTATCCCATGCTGAAATTCAACCATTAAAGACATCGATTGTGAATGCCAATCTTATCAACATCAAGAAAACTGGATTGTCGTTTACATGGAATAATAAGAAGTGAATTGGTCCTCATACTTTCTTGCATATTGACCACGCATTTTGCAATTACCTTGCTCTCAATGCTTGCCCTACTCTCTCTTGCAACCATCACCCACCACTACTCTCCAATCACTCTCCCTTAATCCTATACATATGTCGTCTGGACATGAAAGGAGCCTCTAGCTTTAAATTTTTAATAATTGGGAAACCGAGCCTAACTTCTATGATGTTATCAAAGAGGTTTGGGAGAAGCCTGTTAATGGTAATTTTATGTATATTTTGCAGGTTAAACAAAAAGATATCAAAGTCGCTCTAAAGAACTGGGCAAAAGACAGATTCGGGAATGACAAAAGAAGAAGAACCTATTGGAGAAGCAAACTTGAAGACATACAAACTTGTATGATGATGGATCCTTCCAATGGTGTTTTTTCGAATACAAAAACCTACATTTCAAAACAGTACCATGAGAGGAATCAAGCAACGGTCAATAAAGCAGCGGTCCTTCCTGAGAGGAATATATTGGATAACGTGCTTATTTCACATGAACTACTCAACGGTTATGCGAAAAGTAGTATCTCCCCTCGTGCTATGTTCAAGCTGGAAATAATGAAAGCTTTCTATATGCTGCAATGGGATTCCATAGTTAGAATCATGGGATTCTTGAACTTCCCACATCAATTTGTTAACTGGATATACTGCTGCATCTCTATAGCTAAGTATTCGATAATTCTAAATGGTTCACCTGTTGGGTTTTTCAGTGGTAAGCAGGGTATTCGTCAGGGGGACTCGTTATCTGCCTACATATTCATCTTGATTATGGAAATGCTCACATGTTTGCTGAATAGCAAAATAAATGAAGGAAAAGTTCACACTGCATCCCAAGTGTATTGACCCTCGTATCGCATCACTAATGTTCGTTGACGGCTTGATAATATTTTGTACACCTGACACTGCTACGGTTAATACCATTTTTGAAACGTTGGCGTGCTTTTACAAGATGACGAGACTAAAGATTAATCTAGCAAAATCTGAAATGAAAGTTGCTAGATTGTCTGATATCAGAATTCAAGAATTGAGTGAAAGAACTGGGCTAATGTGTAATTTAGGCACCATCTCTTATCTTGGCCTTTTGTTGACAACCGCTAAGATCACTACTATTCAATGTATGCCAATGTTCACCTAAATAACTGTTATAATTAACTATTGAATTAGTGGGTTATTAAGCCAGGTGGGAAGATTAATGCTTATCAGGTCGGTGGTGTTTGCAATGCAAGGGTACTGGGCTCGCACATTCATTCTTCCCACTACGGCCCTTATGATATATCTTTGGAAAGGGAGTGTATCTGGAAGATACATAGCTCCTATTGCTTTTAAAGTGATGGAGAAACCTACCAGTAAAGGTGGGATTGGTATAGTCGATATGGTTAAGTGGAACAAAGAAGCATTCATCAAGCATCTTGATTGCTAACTTAATGACCATGAAAGTGTCTGGGTATAATGGTCGAAGAGACATGTAGTTAAAAATAAAGACTTTTGGACTATGAATCAACCACAGAATACCAGCAAGACATGGTGTTGTATATTCAAGCAGAGAGAGGTAAGGCTACCTGTTTTTAAATACAAAGTAAATACGGCTTGCACTGTTAAACTGCGGAATGACCCTTGGTTGGAGAAAGGCATGATACTGAGCCGAGAGCTTACTTTTCTCGAATGGAGGTGACTGGAATATGAAGAGAAGCGATGGTGAGTATGTATATTCATAATAATACCATCTGTCTGCCTGATACAACCGTGACTAAAATAACTCAACTGTGGAATCATGCAAGACAGATTAGAGTCCACAGAAATGTTAGTTCGAACACTGCATAAAAAGATAAAGCAACTGAATACAAAATTAGTAATATGTACAATTACATGTCCAGGTTTGAAGGTATGGAGAAATACAAGTGGTCCAAAAGAATGTGGTGCAAGGACAATAGCGCTAAAGAGAACATGTTGTTATGAAAGCTAGTTTAGGAAGCTCTGTTAATTGGAGAGAGACTTCATAGTATGGGCATGCAGATTGAGTTGTCTTATGTTATGTGCTCTGCACACATTGATTCGACAAAGGATGTTTTCTTCGAATGTGATAAGATCTTTCCTATTTGGGATGATCTAATGAGAATAGTTAGGAGAGATGGTGCAAAACAAGACAATGCGTTTGAGTGGAGAAAATTTGCGCAGCTGACTAGTAGTAAGAGTAATAAAGGCAGGCTCCTATGATACGTGCTCAAGAAATATATTGCTTCGATCTGGAAAGAAAGAAACACTAGAGTGTTTAAAGCGACGCAGTCCAACAATGACAATCAGCTAAAGCAGAGCATTAAAATGGACGTACGTAATGGACTAAGTCTTCTGAGCTTCACCTTTGATCCGGGAGTTCTGCAGAAGCTTATGTGACACTTTCATTTTTTTGTCTCTATAAATATGTGTTCTCTCTTTGTCTTCGAGTGTTTGATGCACTTTGTTTCTAGGTTCTCTTGTTCTTGCTGTATCCCTTATTTTCTGAGTGCATTAATAAAAAGTGGTCAGGGTCCACTCAACCTCATCGCTCTTGCCCAAAAAAAAAACATTAATGTTGTATCCAAACCCTTACATTTTCTCAAATACATATGTATTCCTCTTACGTTTATATTTCACTTTTTATACCTATTTAATTAAATCCTAGCCTCTCTATTCTATTTATCCTATTAGTAAAAAAAAATGGTATTAATTTTTCTTCATTCATTCTCAGCTCATACCCTCAATTTTCTTTGATATAGAAGTGGTATGTTCATTTAAGCCCTTAGTATTTCTTTTTTTTCTCTACAAGACAAAAGCATTAAATTACAAAGGTTAATCATGAAATTTTTATTGGTTTTGTAGTTTTTTGCTACTCTTCACTTATTATTTCATTTAATAGCATATTATATATGATAAAATTACTGAAAGTTTATTTAGGCACACTCTTATTTCTTTATTACTTTTTATTTTCGTAGCACAATTATTTTTCTCCGTCATTTCAGGCATTCTCTTCTCCATTCAAATAAATAAATGGATCAGAAAGATGACTGGTTTCCTATTCCATATGGTGTGGAGCATGGCTAAGTTATCCCTTAATTTGTTATCTCCTTATTTCAACATTCTTTAATCGATCTTCAAAGTTTGGTTTATGTATTTCTATCTGAAGCTATGATGTATTCCATGTTGTTTTATTGTTGTAAGTGTTGAACATTCTTTGTTGTTCCTTCTTACTGTGCTTTGTGGTCTCTTGTTATTACCTAAAATCTTTTCCAGTAAATTTTTATCTGATAAGTAGATTAGAATTTGACATATCTATAAACAATATGCATCTCGTTGTACATTTGTAGGTATTGAATTATTTTTGTTGGAAAATTAATGGCAATACATATTTGTAATAACAATGAAGAACAATAACTGGTGGCCCGAACATGAAGTCTAGTGCTGAGGAGATAGCTACTCCAACCTCTTCTTCCAAGAAGAAAGTGAAAAACAAGGATGAAAACCCTATGCAGGTATAAAGCCACCTCCAGGTCATAAGGTACGTCCTCCTGATGTCGAGAAGACTGTTTTCACCAACTCTCCACTATCAGCAACCGCACCAGGCTACAAGGACCTTCAGGCGCTAGTCACCAGAAGCAAAAAGGTGGAGCTACTTCGGTGCCACCTGCAAAGCAATGAGTGATCTGGTGGGACCTTCTGTGAGTTTGCATGAGGCTTATGCAATACACTACAGAAATTAGCAAATCATGTTACTGCTTTTTCTTGTAATTTTCTATATTTGCAAACTTTTATGTCTACATTGTCTGTGTAGGCTAAGTCTTCCCTGCGTGGAAGCTTTACTGCTAGTTGGTATGCGCGTTGTATATCACCTTTTTTTCTTGTTTTTATTATTTTACTATAATAGCAGTGTTATAGTACACTATAAAAATAGATCGACTTTGCCCAAAAAAATAATAATAATTGGTATGATTCCATGTTAAACAACGCAATACAAGACTTATACAAAAGAAGGATTTAGGTCTAACTTGATGGAATTTGCCTTTTTTTATGTTGGGTAACAAAATAATTGATTATTTTCATTGTTTTGAGTGTTAAAATGGAATATGTTCTTATCCATTCTTAGCTCATATCATTAACTTTCCTTGATTTAGAAGTCTTTGTTTTTATTTAGGCCTTATGTTTTCGTTTATTTATTTTTAAAGACTAAAGTCTTAAATTATGAATTTTAATGGATTAAATATGCAATGGAAACTTTAATAGAAGTCTTTTGCTATGCTTAAACTCATTATTTCATATAACCTATTCTATTTTATATAAAATAATATATTTTATTGTTGATATTTTGTTTGTCATTTGTTCTCAATTCATACCCTCGATTCTCCTTGATTTGAAAGTGCTATTTTCATTAAAGGCTTGCATTTCCTTTTATTTTTTAAAAGACAAAAGCATTAAATTAAAAAAATTAATGAATGAAATATGCATGGGTTTAGCCCTCTTTGACTATTCTTAAGTTATTATTTCATTCAGTAGCATATATTATTTTATTATACTACATATCTTGAAAGAGAATATATAAGTATTCATTATCTACTCTTACATTCTTTCTCAAGTTGTATACTTGATTTTCCTTTTCCAAACGATAGTTTTTCATTTTTATCCCTTCAAATATTCTATATTTTCTCCTCACACATTATCTTAGCTATTAAGAAGGTCCTCTCTTCTTACCTTTCCCCCTTAAATATAATTAATTTTCAAGCAAAGTCCACTATCATGATTTATTTGCTCCTTGATTCTATAGCTAAACAGTTATTCAAATCTACATTTGTCATTCGATTTTTGTACTTAATCTCAATGGTGATTCCAACAATTACCACGTGTTATTTTTTTTTCCTTATTTGTTTATTCGGTTCTTTTCTAAGTGAAATCAAATATATTTTTTATCAGGAAAATAGTATGAAGGACAAGAAGAGGAAAAATTATTTCAATAGGACAAGAGGCAAAAAAATTAACCAAAAGAACAAAGCTTAGTGTAAAGTATGAAATGATAGCGGGCCCCTGAATTCCACCCTTTACACTAAAAATTGTCCTTGAGGCTAAATTTTTTGTTGACTGTCCTTATGGATAAATTTTTGGTTGTCTTTGTCCTTGTGCCTAAAAACCCCATTTTTTATTTAGTCCACGCATTCACTTGCATTTTCTCTAACTTCTATACAATAAACAAAATCAACATTTACCATCTCAATTCTCTGTTTAATTCCAATAATAATTTCAATAATCACCAAATATTTATTTGTTCAGCTAATTCATTTTTTTAATACCATTCATTTTTGGAAGTGAAATGATAATCTATCTGTTATATGAAAATTGAACAACTGACTATTAGTATTGTTTACATCTCTAGGAAAATGTCGGACTTTTCCTCTGCTTTGGTTCAACTTCATTTTAACATTTAACACCTGTATATTTTTTAGTTGAATTATTTATTCCTCCTTCAACATATTAAATATACGCTTTTCCTTCATTTTTCATGAATTCATTTACATCACCACTTCACGTAGATTTCTTCTTTGCGAAATTATTTTGACCTCACTAGCACATTTATCTCTGTTTACTAAAAAATTATAACTTCACTTCAAATAGATTTCTTTCATACTTCATGGATACATTCACATGCTCGTAAATACAATTTTGTAATTTGCTTTTTTATTACATTTAAGTACTTAGAGTTTTAATATTTTAAATTGGTTTCTTCTTAATTTAAACCATTTCATCAGGGCATAAGACAAACTATTTTTAATGATACGTTATAATTTTGATTAACTTGTATTGAAAACTTTCATAATTGTTCATAAAGCTATTGTAGACTTCAATGCTATGAGATGTCACCATCCGAAAAAGGAATCAAAAGTTGAAACGCGGTATCTTTTAGAGGAAAAGCTCATGTTTTTTATTATTTATTATTTATTTAATTATTTTACTTTATGCATTATATTGTATCAATTCTTATTGTTTATCAATACACGAGATTCTGGATGTGCTTTGTGCATGAATTTTCTAATATCAAAAACATACTTTGCTTACTTATTAGTAAGTCTCTAATACTTTATAAGCATTTGATTCAACTAATTCCCCGTGATAGCATTAGGCAACATTGCTCAATTTAGTACAAAAGAAAATTGGTCTACGATTTAAGCAAGACTTTTCATAGTTCTAACTAAAATAAAGTTATTCATTTAGGCGTCTGATGCAATAAAAAAGAGGCATAACAACCATTTTTTATGGATGAAAAATACATAGTTTCATAGGTTAATGCAAATTGAAAGGCAAGTCCAAAGTACTAGGCAGTCCAAAAGAGAAATGTAGAACGGTTTTTGTTATTTTTGAAAGTTCTAAATTATGGGCCCGTACATCGTATATTTTCTTATTATTTGCACGTTTCCTTCTACTAGAGTGTGCATTAATCATCTTTACCTACATGGTTAAAGATAACTTGTTCGAGCTTATGAGTGTTTTTCACTTAAATATGAATAATATATTACGATTAAAATATTATGTATTTAGCACATAGCATAATCGTAATGAGATGCACAAAATATGTATTTCGGTTTATTCGTAGTGTTATAGTTGAAGTGATGGTTTCCGCACTATGTAATTTCGCTATAGGAAGTTGTGTCTATTTCAATAATAGTATTTTATTATTCTTTAGCGCTTTCATGTTTGAAATGATTCAATGAAATTTATAATATCGTTTTTCACTTCACATTAGTGTAATTGTGCTAGGCACATTACTGTACAATGCTTGTATATACCGAAACACATATATATCTGTCCATATATATACATATATATACATATATATATATATATATATATATATATATATATATATATATATAAGGATCATTTACATGTAATACGAAAGTATTCATTTTAAGATGTTTGTTGTGTTTTTCATTAATTATACACGTATAGATCACATAAAACTGTAAATGTAAGAGCAATATGTTGTGCAAATAATTACACAAATGCGGAAGCAATACAAAAAGATGATCTAGCTTGTCGATTAATTATCAACCGTCAACTCAATGAAAAATAGCCACCAAACAAAACAAAATAGAAGAAGAGAAGAAGACACAAAGATTTAATGAGGTTCGGCTATGCCTACGTCCACGGATCCAATAACTTTTCTTTATTTCACCGAAGAGAGTACAAAAGAGAACATAAGAGAGAAATTACAAAATTATAGATAGTAGATGGAGAGACTAACCTATAATTACAAATTGAATAATCAATTTCAACAAAGACTTGTATGCGCTCAAAACCCTTATTTGATTGACAACAAAAATTAGGGTATACTGTAGAAGAGAATAATGGTGGATTGTAACGGCCCAGAAATTTCGACAACTGGAATGGGAAATTAAATTAAGATTTAATTATTTATAATCATTTTTATACTGGGTTGGAAATTAAAAAAAAAAAAACAAATATATAGTTCTGAGTTGAATTGGATTCAAAATTTAATTCAGAATGGTAAATTGAGGATCGAATATTTATTGATGAATATTTGGACTGAATTTGTTTGGATACTGGAATTAGAATTGAAAATTTGACAGAAGAATATAAACCGTTGTGTTTAAAATAAACGTTATTAAACAGATTGGAATATGATTCGTTGAAATATATGGAAATTTGTTTGGATATGTATATAAAGAAATTGAAAACTTAACGGTTCAAATTCGGAATCGAACAAAGTCATTGTGAACAAACAAAAATGAAATCAATGAATCGATAAATAATTTAGAAAAATAAAAATAATATCGTGTACAAATAGGGTCGGATAACAACCAAATAATTTTTATTGGATTCAGAACATCAAGATATAACGATACGTCAAATTTCGTTATGTTTGGAAGTTGGATTGACGGTACAAGTTTAAAGCGTTACGGGTTTATGTAAGGTAGAATTTACTATTTAATCTATTAAATAGACAAGAAAACAGGAAACTCACAATCGTTACGTGGACATCCCGCTAATCAATATTGTAGAATAACTCAATCCTGTGGAATGCTTTTTTCCCTTCAACACTCCACACTCCGTCTTGTACACGTGCCCTTCCATTCTTCTTCTTACCCTTTTTCTACCCTCTTATACATGTGCCCTGTGTATGATCTTTTCCACCAAACGGCCTTTCGTCCAACCGCACACAACTCTGTCTCCCTTCTTCCATAATTTTCAGTTTTCACATCCACCATCGACTAAGAAAACCATTGCCTTCTTTCGTCCAAATTCACGCCCATCAATGTTACGAAAAGCACGCTTAAGCTATTTTGGTAAATACATCACTTAATTTTTTAAAAGCGGAAGGCATTAAGCGACTAGCGCTTAAACGCGCAATTTTAGCGCTTAAGCATACCTTTTCCAGCGCTTAGTAGTGTCTTGCCTAAACTAGTATTATGTGATGAATTACTTATATAATAATTAAGCGTTGCTTAGGCGTTGCTTAAGCGCTAATTAAACACTATTTAAGAGCCATTAGACATGGTTTGACTCCGAATGAATTTAGCGCTTAAGCAGTGCTTAAGCATCGCTTAAGCGCCATTAAGCGAAGCGTGGCTTACATCGTCTCACCTCTTTTAGCGCTCAATATAACAAAGCTCTTTACTCCATGGTATGTAGCTCCACTTATTTTTTGTTTTCACGTGTCGATTAATTTCTGGGTTAAATTGTTATTTCATTTTTTACTTTATAGTTTATCCCATTGCCCGTTACTGTAATTCTCCGTCTCCAGGTTTCGGTTCATGATTTTCGATTTTATTTCATTCCACCTCAGTTCCAACTGTTACTGTAATTCCGCTCTTAATCCGAGAAGTGGAAGATAGGACGATTCCACTCTTATTACTTCAGTCACTAATTCTACTGATTCTCTACGATTTGTTACAGATAGATCGGATGATCTGATGGCGGCCTTCACTCTAATTCTACTGGTAATCCACTTCAATCCCTAATTCTAATTGCACTCCCCAATTCTAATCCCAGCGGTTTGGTTAAAACTTATTACCTAAGCTACTCTGCAATGATGTTTTCAATATTAATGTGACTGTGTTCTCTGGTATGAAATCCCCCATTAAATGTTATAGGAACTCGATTTACGTACGGTATTGTTAGTATTTCGTAAAGATATCACAAAAAATATAAATATTACCTGGTTCGGTTGCCTTCTACACTAGCAAGGGGATTACAGTTAATAATCTGTCCGCTTACATTTACCAATGTATGTTTGTTTTGTTCTGGTTTTATACTTGATCACCATCATAAAATATTTGAAACATCTGAACTTGATGAACATATAAAAGAGAACCATATACTGAACCAACGATATTTGTATAACAGTGCTGATAAATATTTGAAAAGAGAAATAGTTAGAGTAAAGCCTTAACCAGTCATCCTAAACTACCATCTTGCAAAATGCAGAAGGAATTGAAAGATATCACAATCATTTTCACTACACACATTTGACAAACAAATTAATAGAGGGCTCCATCCATTAATCACTTCGTTGTCTTCTTCTTCTATTCTCTCCTATCCACTTCGTCAAACTAGCAAATTAATCCCGCTTTTTAATTTTTCATGCTCAGTCTTTGATTTCTAACTTTTTACTGCTTGCATGAAAATATCTATGTTATCTCTTGGCAACTATTCGAACTAGATTTTGTAAGTAAAATTATTCCCGTATAATATTAAATTCTTATCAAGCTAGATGTTGATGAAATTGCAACTATCACTATTTGTATGAAGGCCAAGCATCAGGAGAATCTACACGAACGACAAGCACAAAGAGAAACGACGAACTAATATTGCTATTCAGTGTCTACCGCTGAGAAACGAAACTCATTGCTTTGTCTATATATACAAAGGTAGGTGCAGCTATATCCTACTCTCAATTCTGATTTTCTATTATTGCATCAGGACATAGTGATGGGTGCCCTATCATTATAACATACATATATTTTTTTTTCTACGCACAGTTTACTGCTTTGTAAACGTATATGACATCAATTATTTGTTAAGGAACACTCGAGACTATATTATTCAAACAGAATCTCAAACCAATGTGAGCTGGGGATGAATGCAGTTGAACAGTTTATTCTGTTTTTAAGGGTTGGTATGTGAATGAATCCAATACCGGTTGCAAACTCAAAATTCACTACTGTTTTCCTCTTCCTATGATAATTATTCTTCTTATCATCAATGAAACAAGTCAATTATAAAACATTGATTAATTTTATTTAATATTATAACATACAGATTTTCTTTACTACATCAATCTTCTACCGGGGGAACCTATATTAGATGAGCTCAGTATAACTACGTGTAGCTCACCCTTAGATTTCAACCCAGCATCTATTTTTAAAACCCCAGTTCGTATTTATAATTTTAATCTTTCCATGTTTTATTGATGTTCTGAAAGATGTTTATTAACCAAAATGTTTTGGAACACAAGAACATATGAATACGATGGAAAAAGCAATTTTTAATCCAAGTTACATGATAATGATAATGTATGTCTTATCAATTTTATATACAGTAACAAAAAAAATTATATACAGTTACCAACAAAATATATTAACCGATTCAGTATGTGGAAGTAACTGACTTTTATCCACTTGGTTTATTTAAGTTTTCACTTCCCTGATAAAATATGATATAATCTCCTCCTTGATTTAACTTGAACAAATTTTGTGACAAACTGTTGCAGTAACTGAAAATAACCCTTAGCCGTTAAACAAATTCTAGTTTAAAAAAAAGTCTACTTCCTCCTCGAAAACTTTGGAGTCACAATTTTTAAAACGCATTCTATCATAAACCAACGCTTAGTCGTGTTTTTAAACATATAGTAGAGTTTTTAATTCTGTTCACGATAATGATTTAAATCAGTTTAGAAATAATACAAATTATATACTACACTGCAACACAAAGTATGAAACATATGATTTCACTTTTCTTATAATGCCTAGGCTGTCATGAATGTGAAGTTAGGCTTCTGTTAAATCATTATATTTTGCATCTACTCCTTTTCCGTATCTCTTTTTTAACTTCCATCTGTTGATGTAGTAGATCGGTATCTGTGATGGATGAATGGAAAAAATTGACATCTCAAAATGGTAAGGTGCTCATACCACGGTGTAAGTGTATTTCAAAAATAGATCAATGCTGTGGTAGTGTTCTTTAATGACTATGACAAACTCTCAAGTATAGAACCTCACCCACTTAGAGGTGACCAAAACATCTTCTTTGAGAGGGATAAATATGAGTCTATTACTTAAATAAGAAAGCAGGAATAAAGACTTGCTACCGTGGCTACGTTTACTCCCAGTATTTCAAAATCAAGGGAGGGGGGGGGGGGGGGGTTACATTCTTTCTAATCAACCAAGCGGGATCGGCCCAAACTTTAGTCCATCCAACTCCAAAATCTCAAATTCTATTTCCATCCAACTTTCCTTTTCTTCTACCAACCGCTTCCAACTTTCTTTTACATGGATTGCATCGTGTGCCGATCAAGTACAACAAGCTTGTCGACTCGTGGTGGTTTTCGACTGCTCAAACTCGGTTAATTTTACATCGACACAGGTTTGGTTTCTACCTGCTTGCAAATATCTATTTGGAACAAATTTATAACCGCCAATTGCCTGAAAGTCATGATTACTACCCCGTTACACGCTCGAATTCAACCTAGATATCACATGCAAACATTGTATTTCGGTAAAATGATGTTGATTCAAATAATCTTGATTTATTCTGTTCTCTATTTGCCCTTTCTAATGCGACATGCGTTTTCAATCTACTTCCACATTCATGTAGTATAATGTGGCACTCTGCGAATGTCGAGGATCAATATATATAAGGTTTGGAAAATCTGGATGATATACTTTATTCGTTGGATACAATTTAGTTTCATCACGTTTTGTGACTGTGTTTCAGGTGTTCTTGAACCATGCAAGTATATGTTACCAAACCTCTCCTACCGGTTGGTTCCGTGGTTCAGTCAGTAATCAAATGTTAATGTCTGAACTTTAATTTCCTGATTTACCGTTTTCATTGACACTTACAACCAATCCCTTTTTTAGCTCAAAATTTATGATGTTGGTTTAACTGTAATAGTACTAGAACCTTCATTTCACTGGATTAAAGTTGTTTAGTGAACTGCAAATTACTCTCCTTCATGCAATGATGTATGCATATTTAACTAGCCAGTGTTTTGTAATTGCTATTTTCAACTATTTTTAATACAACTAATAAACATTTGACAGGCGGTTTAACCATTTGTGCATTATATATTGCATGCTGTATTCATGTGCACATGGCACACATTATTCTCCATGCACAGTTCTTATATTTTGTTTGATTCCACTAATCTTAAAATAACTTAAAAATTGAGGTCACTGCCTAGGTAGACAGAATAATTTTCTTATGTTTTCATCTATGTAATTACCATTCAACTCCCGGTCCATCCCTTCACTTGATCTTTTAGTCCGCAGCTTATGCATTTCAGATCTTTCCGACCCACATTTTTAAATGCCCAACCAATGCGGTAAAATAATTCACACACATATTTGTTTTCCAATTGTTTTAACATAGCTCTGCGTATAATCTGACAACACCACTTAAATCCCTGTTGTAAGCTTTAAGTTTACGCATGCACCCGGTCTGTCATGATTTAATTTTTCATATGTACAAACTGAAACTAGCATTCTTGAATAACAAAATCATGCGTAGGTATTTTTTTAAGATATCGTGCCGTGTTATTTGCAAGTTCATTGTCTTGCTGTCAAATTAGGTAACAGGTTATCTGTTAGGACTTACGATGCGTACTGTACGGAATATAATTACCAATACCTTTTTGGGTTATTAATATAATATTTTAACACCGGCAGATAACAGTAACTAGATTTGGGATACGTGTCATCTTTCCAATCTTTGCATTTGCGTACGGATGTAGATCTGAATTAAGTATTTGTCCTCCACTTCACATCCACGGACAGGTTTGTTTGGTTTTGGCTCTTTACTGTCCACGGCAGCCAAAATCTTATGCTTAAATCGAATTATGCCTGCCTTGGAAACTGTTACCTCCTGCACTATCAATTATGCCCTATTCACCCCATCTGCGCTGGGTTTAACTCAGACTCTAATTCGGATATTCCTACTCGAATTCACATGTTGGTAATTCATATCTTTTAATTTATGATATAAATCATCAAATTTTACCCGAATCTATACTGCTAATTGTGTTATACTGTTATATTTTAGGCGTACGTGTATGCTTTCCTGAAGATTGCATTCTTTCCATTTCACTGTTTTAACCTGTACCTTTACAATTTCCTCAAAACTCTGCAGATAAATCATGTTCCCATTTTTTTGTTTCAGATTTTATTTTCCACTCTTCGTGCAAATGACTCAAAGCAGTTGTCATTTTCTCTACAATGTTCTTCAACACGGATTGCTCATGATATGGAATTTCAAACCACCACACCTGTAAAGCTAGTCGATTGGTATGTTATGTTTATCATTATTATATTGTTTTTAAGTATGAAAGGGAAAAAACCTTACTGAATTTCTAATCTCTAATTTTACATTAGTTTCACTACAAATATATCTGCATTCATAACCCGTCTACCCATGAATTTCAAATTAAGAGGTTTTAGTTTAGTACTTCCGAATTTTCTATCCCTATTTGGTGATTCAACTTGTATTTGACTTGCAATTGGTTATGTGGAGATCTGAATTCGCACTTTCACTGTTTTTCATCTCTACCGGCCAACACAGATGAATTATTTTTCAAGTTTACAGATACGGAAAATTTTGAAGACTGATATGTTACCACGTAAGAATATTTTTTTCTGAATTCACAACACTACACCAAATTTCAAGATACAGCTGCTTGCTTACATGTTGTATCCAACTGTAAAATGTTATTCTGCAAACTATTATTCTCTTCCGCGCAATCATTAATTCACTTTCATTATATTATTTTGCAAATATTATATTATCAATTAATATCTTTGTCCAAAGGCTTGATATGAATTTTGGTCCAAACTGAAATTATTTAGTACAACGTATTGTGCTGTTCAAAATATGGCCAAAGATTTATGTTAGAAATAGATGAATTATTTTGTGCACCGTTACCAAAAATATGTGCAAAAAATTCATGTTTGGGACTGTTTAACTTTTTTCCATAAATTGGTTGTACATTTTGTTTTAATAACACAGACATTGGTACTCATGAATATGAAACTATAATATATCATTACTGCATCTGTCTGAACAAATATGTAGTAATTAGGTTAATGCTGCATTTGATGTAAGTCTAGGACTTGAAAATTGTCTTCTTGATCAATCACCAAAAAGACTGCCTCAATACCAGGATACTGAACAGGATGCACCACCCACGAAGTCAATAGCCAAACAAGTCAGCAAACGTCAGAAGAAATGTGTCCGTGCAAGTGCAAGCGATGTTGAAGAAGTGTAACGGACACCAATTTCCAGAATATCGTGTATTTTAATTTGATCTGTGTACTTCTACTTTGTTTTTGTTACATGCCAATGCATTTGCTGTTACTATTCAATTACTGTGTAAGTGACATTTGTATTGTTCTTTAAATATAATGACCAAATCATATGAGTGATGTATTCAAATAAGCTGTTGGTAGGTGCGGTTTTTCATTTTTTTTTTGTTGCCTTTTTTTTTTTTTTGGTATTGTGATTCGTTTAGTGCATGGAAAGAAAGTTGTATGTGATGGACTAATTTATTTGTGAATAAACATTTAGCCTCTTTCATTGCGTAGGTAGGTGATAATCATAGTTATTTTAGCCTGGACGGTTGTCAGTTAATATGTTAGTCGGCCATGCATGTTGTGTTTACTGTGCTCTGTGCATGGTTTTGCTTATGTTTTATCAAGTTTTTACATGGTCTCATCGATGATCTCAAAAGAAAAGCCTGGACTAGAAGAGAGAAAATGCATAAAAATTGAAATTGTCTTGAACTTGCTATAAAATGACATGTATGGTACGTTACTACTGAAAATTTATGAAATATTACTAGCTAAATATATGGGTGTTAGAAGTCGGACTGAAAATGATACAACAAAATTAACATAGGTTCACTGAAGAAAAAAAAGGGGGTATAAGAAAAGGGTGCTGTTAGAGAGTCCGAAGATATTTTTGTCAATTTGCCCGAAATTAGGATCTAACGGTGCAATTCACGGGTGTATATTCCCACATGCTTTATTTCTATGGGTGAGATGTTTCTGACAAAATTCGTATCCTTAAATTCCGGGCCTTCAAGTATTTTCGATAAGAAAAACAAATATAGTTAAAAAGCGAAAATGATAAAACTACTGCCTTCCAAATTTTACATTGCCAACTGTATACTTATGCATTTATATATGCTACAAAACAAACTTTCTGATAATAGTATCAACGGAACAGCGAAATGTTAATATAAGAAAACATTTTTCCTACTGCACACAGCATTTTACACTGATAACATGAACCACGCGACGGGCCACATTCTAGTATCCTTCCATGTTCACGAATTACTTTATCTCATCTAGTCCGACAAATCATCTTACAGTGAAAATGGTTTAAGGCCCGCAGGTATTTCTGGCAAAACATGCGAAAATGGAATCCAACGGTTGATGCTGCTTCTCCTTAATCCCACGATCCTCCCTGCGTGACTTCCGCAACTTTTCGCACCCTATAATCCGGGCTCCGTAGCACTGCTGAATCCAAACTCGTTCAACTTTTTCTACTCTCCCTTCTTCGTATCAAAGAAAGCACCCTAGAATCAGACTCCTTCGAATTGGTTGCAAGATTAGGTTTTGATTACAAGCGTCCCTCATGGTATCCAATATCCTATCAGTTTAGTAATACGAAACTCTTTTAACTGGATCTACAGCTTCATGAATCGATTTTCCAAATTTTATTGTATTGCAGTCGGCGCTGTTCAATTTCCATTCATTTCTTACTGTGGTTTTGCTCGTGATCTGCACATGTACTTATATTAAGATTAATTTCCCTACCATTCTCGAGCAAAGGACTGGGTAAGTGTTTCCAATCAAGCTTTGTATTTTTGGCTGCGATTGATTTTGTTTTTTTGTCGGTAGATTACTTATCGTCAACCATTATATTGAAAGAGCTGCGGAAACATATTTAATAGTTGTGTTGCTAAATATATATCGGTATAACAAATCTGAAATTTTGGGCATAGCCATATTTAATTTAAAATTTAAAAATCGAAAGAAAAATATAAGTACTAAATCAATCATGTGTCAGAAAATGGTATATATAAAGATATTTTGATTGTTGCACGAGAAACTTATTACCTGAATGTTCTTGTAGGACTGTAACCAAAGTATCCTAGAAGTCAATCCTGTGATGCTGGACATATTATAGGATATGTATAAGAAAATGTGATATATGATAAAAACTAGTGTGTAACCCGTTAGTTGCACACGTTATTTTTTAAAATGAACATTTGCACTATTAATGATAAAAAAATAAAAGCTTATTATGCATCATCCGATGATTTAAGTAAAATAACTGATTTTTGAAATATTTTTTTTAAAATTATGATGTATGATTTTATGTTATATATCTTACGCATTGGGCTTGGAAAAGAAAATCTCTATTATTTGTACTTATTTAATCAAGTGTTTTTTTCCAAAATATCTTACACGTTGTTGGGCTTGAGAACATGAAAAGCATCAGTTCCATCAATACAATTTTCTACCCAAAAAAAAAAAAAAAAAAAAAAAAACCGTTTGCTAAAAATTGCATAGATGAGTCAAAAATAAGTAGTCTACGTCTTTCGACTTAAAATCCATCTTGATCTCTACGAATTTAATGTAGGAATCCAGTCTTGTATATGGATTTACTTTAGCGTTAATAACAATTAGGAAAATCAGCATAATATGAACTGGTCGGTAATTAAACAATAAGCGTCTATTTCATATTAAACCTGATTTTCCTAGTACATATAAAAAAAACAATAAATTGTAGAAATCAAAACTTTCTTATTCCCAATTCTGCAGTTTTGGGACCTCTCCATCAACTTTTCTTTGCTCGCCTGATCCATATACATATGGATTTACTGTAGGAATCCAGTCTTGTATATATAATCCATCAACTGCTGCTGTTTTGCTTTTCTCTTGCTTTGCCAACTTTGCTTTCTGGACATAAATAATAAAGAAATAATAATCAGGGTAGCATATATTATTTAACAGCTAACATAGACTGATAGGAAATGAACCATGCTACCAAACTAATGGCTTTGCTTGTGGTACATGCATGTGAGACATACATAAATGCATCTCTTACAGTAGTAAGGCTTACACCGGTTTCTATTGAAAACGGGTCTTCTAGGATAATGCAGCAATAGCAAAACATATTGTTTATGCAAACCCAAATGTAACTTATTTAGAAGGGCTGATCTAAGCAACCAAAAGTTATTGAATGTTCAAAGAAAAAATTGAAATAGGAAGTGAGTACATTTAGATATGGTGAACAAAATTTTTATTATATTATACCTTGAAATTTATTACTCTTTGATGATTACAGAAGTAGTACAACATTACTGGAACAATTTAACACACAAAAAGATAAATACTTTTTGTTAATATTCTTTTTTACCAAGTGAAGAATTCACAGAGAAAGTCAGTTTCTTTGAGCGAATGAAAATTCAAAACATGTTTTACCTGTTACACCTAGTTTCAAACTATTACACTGCTCCCATCTTTTAATAAGACCACCACAGGCACAACATAAGACGGACATTTAACAGATGTTATGAAACCATTTTTGTGCATCATCTAAAGTGCACATTCCTAAGTCATCAAAACCGGTGTGTAACAGACGCTGACAATCGCATGAAACCACAACCTCGAAAATACAATATGCATGCTCTAAATTATATATCGACAT
This sequence comes from Allium sativum, assembly GCA_030737875.1. Classification (NCBI taxonomy): domain Eukaryota; kingdom Viridiplantae; phylum Streptophyta; class Magnoliopsida; order Asparagales; family Amaryllidaceae; genus Allium; species Allium sativum. The sequence continues at coordinate 312,907,453 of CM060912.1, forward strand.
ACATGTATATTTCTCCCATCCTCACTAAATATGCATATGCATATGAAATACATAAATATTTAGTAAACATCTTTTAAAAGCTGTTACCAACCAATTCCACATACGAACCTTGATAGCTCCATTTTCTTTGTCCAACACTTCTATAGTGCATGCTTGTATTCTGTTTCATGATTGCAACCAAGTCTTATTTTGTTTTCACATATAGCACCTATATGAAAGTATGATACTAACCTTAACAAAATTTTAGCTGGAAATAAATCAGTATTTGCTTGGCCAGCAAATAATATTGTTCAAATAATTCCTCTAACATGAAAGTCTCAGTATGTGTTTCAAATTCAAATCTACATATATTTGATGTTTTAGTGATTATGAAGACTTCTTCAGCTTTAATAGTCATCATTGCTTTTAGTTCAATCAAATCTTTGCTTTAATAACATCGTTGATTAAAAGATTTGATTTTAGTTCAATCAAATCCTTGCTTTGATGTTACTGAAAAGTTATTGAGTAAACCTTTGTTTCATATATACAAAACTGTATATTTGTGGAAGAAAACAGTAAAAGAGAGAAATGTAGTTCCTAGGCATCAATGTTCACCTTTCAATATTATTATTTGCCTTATACTGAGAGTTAAATTGTCTATTCAACATGATCAAATCATTAGACAATGTTTAAAAATAACTTGATTTCAGCAACATTATAAACAATAAAACAACCTTTTTTGTTCCATTTTGTCATCTAATGCTATCTTTAAACAAATTTAAACGACACACCCTTTTTTTCATTGCACTATTGGATCTTAAACAGATTTCAAGAAGGATATTCATTCTTATATGAATAAGCTTTTATATGAAAAACCACATTCAAAATTAACTTACACATTTCGTGTAAAGTTCCATTTCTCATTATTATATTATTATTATTTCTACAGTTCATAAAGTAACTAAAGAAGATGGATGTTTCCACTTTATTTAAATGTCATGCATTTTTATTCAAATGAACATAGATATTTAAAAAATATTCAGATAAAAAACCCGTAAGTTCTCTGTATGATTTTTATTCAAATCAAAATTTTCACTCCTAGTAAATGGAACGTTGTTTTTAGCTATTTTATTTCTCAGAAAATAATTGGTCATTCAATATAGCATTTTTATTTGCATCTAGCTAACTAATGTATTAGAGTATTCTGAGTTACACACTCCAACTTGTATATGGGCGCCTTTTAACATTTGCATGATTGAACAAATGAGTCATCTACAAATGGATAATCAATACTAAATATAAAAAGAATGTGCACTGAGCCACAACACTTGATTCAATTTTCTTTGACAGATAAAAAATAACAAAAAGTTGAGCATGAGAAATATTTTGAATTTATTTGAGATTTTTGATGCAAAATATGAAGACCGCCACTGAACTATCAAAACAGATGGTATAATGCATTTTTCATTTACAGCTAACTGAATCAATATATTTACTGTATAATGAATTGTATACACAAACTTATATAGGTGCATCGAAGAATATTTACATGATCCAATGTGAGTCATTAACAGATGAAGAATAAAAGAGCCAATAAAGTGAAGTTCACTGAACCACAACCTTAATTCAATTTTGTCTAACAAAGTAAAAGATAAATGGAAACTTAGTGATGAGAAATAATTCAATTTTTAGTTGTGATTATCTACACAAAACACATATTTGACCATCACCGAGTGATCAAAACTAACGGTTAGCCGTTCCCAAAAGTAAAAATGTAGCAAATGCGCCTCGTGCGTGAAGCTATATATTTCCTGGAATACTTCTTTTTTTTTCGACCAACAGATCACATATCCTATTATGTAGAAACGTTTTGCATTAAACGCCCTGCTCATAATTGAATAGGTTTCCACGAAAAAAAAATTAGGCTTTTACATTTGTATACCCATCGACAATCCAAACGTCTTGATGGGGAATATATCGGATTAAAAATGTCCTATAAACATGTTTTTTAGCTACAACTGTAATCATAACAAAGAACTACCAAAATATAAATGAATTAGTTAAGATTATAAGGAATCTTATCAACGAAATGTAACAAATATTGTACCCGTAGTTTTTTCTATCATGTATAAAATATTACATAAGATTCGATTAATTAGCTTTCCAGTATAGCAATAGTAATGCAAAACAACATTATACAAAGCCAGGAGAAAAAAGTAATAAGTGAATACAAAACAAACCTCTTAAAGGGTGTGAAAACTTTCAACCAACATATTTGTTGATCCATACACATTGATGGTCATGCATCACAAAAAGTTTATCTCAGTTTACTTAGAATCAGGATGTTTTGCAAATATATATGCAAGGTAGAAGAGTAATTGTAGTGTAGTAATAATGCAAAACAAAAGGCTGGCTGTCAAAATCGCAAGGGATCCATAAATGAAATGCAATAAATCACCATTTGGAATCAGAACAAATTGATATTACTAATAGTAATAAATCATCAGTTATAATAGAAATGTATCTTAAATGTATGTTCAAGTTAAAACAGTAATCTTCTTTATTTGTAATTTTTTTTCCTGAAAGTACAGTGTGCTTAGAAATTTGGGACCATGTGAATTTACGGTATATGGCCAATTTGATTTCATTCAGTAATAATTATCCTGCTAGACTCTAGTTATCATTATGATTTCATGATTAAAAAAATCATTTAAACAAAGGATGACATAGAGTTAGAAAATAACAAAGACACAAAAATCCAAACCTACATGTAACAAAATAATATTCATTCCATATTTTTGGAATTTCGAAAATAATATTAATCATAAACAATAGTCTTAAGATAGTGAATACTACATTATTTTTACGCTACAGATAGATAATATTATGTAGTAAGTGAATACAAAATAACCTAGCTCACTTTTAGTTTATGGCAGTTCAGAATTTCTAATGTATTGCTCCTCTAAAATTTGAATATTCATATTGTTTGGCTTCGTACACCAAATGAAACATAAATGATATATTTGAGATTAATTATATAAGCATTATCGTATTCTTTCCTCGTTGCTTTGGTTAATGGTGTGGATATAAATATAAGTTAGTCTTTTGCCAACAACATAAAAGTAAATACTTCTTGTTTAGCATTCACTATAATAGAGTACTACAAAAAAATACGTTGTCAATTTGATACACGAAAAATGAAATTGGGTGGTAAGTGATGAATTGACCTATGTTAAACGTTGAAGCTAGTTGAATTAAACAAAAAGGCCAAAAAATGCATTTTTTTTATAGGTGGAAACCTTTGTTTCGTGAGAATATAGCTATAACAAAAATATGATATGTTCTTAATTTTAACAAATATATAGTTACTACGAATTAACAGATTAAGTTACAACAACTAAATTTATTCAAATTACAAACTTACAATAACAATGTCTGCATTTTATTTTAATTTCAAGATTTACTCATGCTAAAGAAGAGAAATAGGAAAATATTTCCTTGTGCCCAAGGAAAATAGTTTAACATCGATATTTAGTTCCTTACTGGCAGAAGAATGATAAATATTAAGTTAACACTTAAAAAATATAAGTCATTTCTCATTACATTATTATGAGTTAATTAGTAGAACATTGACAGCATAGTGATGCAAAATTATGCAGGTCTAATTGGAGTCATTGGATTTTTCAAACAACCTACACAATCCAGAATATGCATATCACATCTAAAATGTGAACATATTTATTTGAGATCACTTTAATCAAATGCTAAATCCATATAATTCTAAAACAGAGGCAGATGTCTAAATGAAAATTGGTTTCAAGTTTGGACTTTTTATATCCTTCCATAAGAAAACCATATTCATAAAGAGTGTATATTTTTTAACTATAAAATTTTACGCATGGACATCAAAGATGTCTAAATGCAAAATTATGCAGGTCTGGAAAATGTTAGTTTTTTGAACATCAATGAGATATATAGAGCAACAAATAGAAGAAAACATGTTATGTGGTGTAAATAGAAGAAGTGTAGAAATTGAAAGATGTAACAACTCATATTTAGCAAATATATAGCATATAGAAGCAACAAATATGAAGTATATAACATTCATGGGCTTACCTTATTTAAATACTGATGCAATTTCCCCGTCTAGGTTGCCTCTTATATTGTGTGTTGCGCCGTAGAATGCAACCGCTTTAAGCATTATGCACTCAACCTGTAATTGTAATTAAACCCAAATTAGAAGCTCAGAGAATTCTTCTCAAGATGTTATTATATATATATATATGATGGAAAAGGAATAGTTAAATATTATATATATTTTGGCTAGTTATTTCAAATAAATAATTTTTAATATAGTTTAGAAGTATAAATTTATACAAAAGCATATACGATTCACTGCCACAATTGACGAAAGAAAGCATATTTTAAGAGCAATGTCTGAGGGTTAAAAAAATGTCCTAAAAATTCAATTTTTTAATAATTAAATGCCAACTTTGAAACTAAGTCGGGAAAAAGGACAATTTCAAATTAAAAGCTTTTAAATTTCACAACATAAATACAATTGTTCTACAGCATAACAGGCAAAATTTTGAAAATATATCTTTTTTGAACTGCAGTTTTTATAAATCAATTTTTTTTAAACAAAGAGCAGAGAAAGTAGGGAAAAAAGGCCGAATAAGTAAAATATCTTACCACCCTAATTTAAAATAGGAAAGAAAAGTTCATGTATTTAGATTTAATATCTAGCTAGTTGAAGTTTTATGGAATGTATTTACGCATGGACATGGAAAACAAAATATTTCACTATCATGATTGCTAACACAAATCAAAATGTAAGATTCTTACCAGTTAGTAACGATTTGCAATAAAAATTTATTGGTTTGTTTTAAAAGGGCTAAAAAAAAATTCTAATAAATAAACTTTGACATTATTTTACAAAAGATCAATAACTGATATTTCAGATGCTTTGAAATTCCATTTTTATTGTGGGGAAGAGCTGCAACCTCCGAAGTGGCGTAAAGAATAGCCATAGGGAAAACCAAATCACAAATACATCAAACCAACTGAGCAAATATCCAAAGCTTGTAAGAGGGTTGAATTTCGCAGCAAAAATATTTAACCCTACAATGATAAATATGTTGAAAATTCGTACATACACAAATACATCGAAGCATGGCAAAAGCAGAGCAAAATTTTCAAATATATATTGTAACGGCAAAATATGCAAATGTTACAAAACTAAATTAATGTTCATCACTCAGAATTGGGAGTAGATTTATATATTTATGACATATGTAGTTAAATAGCTCATTAGCTATCTCTTAATTTTAAAATTGGTTATGAAAGGAGAAATAAGAAATCATAATGTATTTTAGCACAGAAAATATGTTATACTAAGAAACTAAAACTATACACTTTAACTGAAACAAGGCAAAGGAAGAAAGACCGGACATTGAATATATTATATCAAACTACCTTGAAAGTAAATCATAATTGAATAGCAAAATGTTATTCTTCACAACATATTAATCACCTAAGAAAATTGAATGAAAATAAGTTTTCTAGGCATAGAAAATTAATTACATGTTCATGGTATTATTACTATAAATATGCTAATCTACCCTATCATAAAGTTAAATTGCAATAACGAATATTCATGCCAAAGGACTGTTAAATATGCATGATAAAGCCGGTAAGCATGCATTGTCCCTTAATTAAGAATAACCATGCATTGTCTTTGATAGTAAATCCAAAACACACAGTAGGCAGAAATGTATGAACAGAACATCATACTATCATTCGATCCAAATAAATAGCAGAAACTTAACTCAACCATTTTTGACTTTATTTTAATCAAATTATTGAAGACAGTTTGATTGAATCACAAAATGATCCGAATTTCAGTGAAAAGAATATTCAGAATTAAAAGAGCTTTCAATTTTAGTGAATCTCTTTAAATGAAGAGCTTCTCTACACTAATGAAAATCAGGATAAGAGTGGAAGTCACGCAGGGAGGATTGTGGGATTAAACATAGGAGAAGCAGCATCAACCGTTGGATTCCATTTTCGCATGTTTTGCCAGAAATACCTTTGGGCCTTATAGAATTTGTGAGTTGGATTATAGGTGCGTGAGTTTGAAACGGTGATGCTTTCCTGAAACTGGGAAGGCGAACATCTTATGATTTTTAATTTTTAAGTGTGAGTCTTCATTTCTTAAAATAAAATAATGTGTTTTTTTAAATAAAATAAAATGTTATATTGCAATATCTTATGACTTTAAGTAGGGCTGGGTATTTTTCCAGTTTTTCGCTTTTCCGTCAATTTCCTTCCGATTATTTCCGAAATTTCCAATTTCCGTTTTTTTTCGAAAAAATAATCTCGGAAGGAATTCCTTCCGCCAAATAACGGAAAAAGTCGGAAATTTTTCGCAATTTTCATGAAATTCCTTTCCTTTCGAAATAACATATTCGTGAATTTGTACTGATATTAAAAAGAAGGCGATTGAAATATCCTTCCATATTCACGAATTACTTTATCTCGTCCCAGTCCAACAAATCATCTTACAGTGAAAATGCTATAAGGCCCGAAGGTATTTCTGGCAAAATATGCGAAAATGGAATCCAACGGTTGATGTTGCTTTTCTTATGTATAATCCCACGATCCTCCTTGTGTGACTTCCGCAACTTTTCGTACCTTATAATCCGGGCTCCGTAGCACTGCTGAATCCAACTGGTTCAACTTTTTCTACTCTCCCTTCTTCGTATCAAAGCACCCTGGAATCAGACTCCTTCGAATTGGTTGCAAGATTAGGTTTCGATTACAAGCGTCCCTCATGGTATCCAATATCTTATCAGTTTAGTAATACGAAACTCTATTAACTGGATCTACATCTTCACGAATCGATTTTCCAAATTTTATTATATTGCAGTCAGCGCTGTTCAATTTCCATTCATTTCTTATTGTGGTTTTGCTCGTGATCTGCACATGTACTTATATTAAGATTAATTTCCCTACAATTCTCCAGCAAAGGACTGGGTAAGTGTTTCCAATCAAGCTTTGTTTTTTTTTGGCTGCGACTGATTTTGTTTTTTTGTCCGTAAATTACTTATCGTCAACCATTATATTGAAATAGTTGCGGAAACGTATTTAATAGTTGTGTTGCTAAATATATATCTGTATAACAAATCTAAAATTTTGGGCATAGCCATATTTAATTTAAAATTTAAAAATCGAAAGAAAAAATATACTCCGTCCGGTTCACAATGTAAGAAGTTTTAGAGGTTTGCACAAGAATTAAGAAAAAATTCATATGACACTTTAATCCTTACTTATTATTTTTGTCTTACACATTAATTTCTCTTTTCATGTGTTGTCAATTACATTTTCTATTCACATCAACCACTTCTCACTTTTTCATGCAAAAAATGGTTTTTAGGTTTGTGTCATTTATTATTGATCAGGGATAAAGTTGGAATTACAAGCTTAAACATCTTATATTTTGAAACAAAACAAATTTCCTAAAACTTCTTATATTATGAACCGGAGGGAGTAAGTACTAAATCAATCATGTGTCAGAAAATGGTATATACAAAGATATTTTGATTGTTGCACGAGAAACTTATTACCTGAACGTTCTTGTAGGGCTGTAACCAAAGTATCCTAGAAGTCAATCCTGTGATGCTGGACATATTCGCTGGACATATTATATGATATGTATAAGAAAATGTGATATATGATAAAAATTTGATTGTCTTTGAAGTAAATTTGAGTAGAAGTCCACTGAATTTTCCTTTTAACGTTATTTGAGTGTTCTCTGTATTTGAGTAATTGGTTTAGTGTATGGACTATACCATTGTTGCTGTTTGTTTAGGATAAATGATCACTCACTTATCAACTATCCAAAAAATCTAGTGATTAGAAGCAGTCAAGACTCAAGCAGTTTGTTTAGAATAAATGGAAAGTGTTTGTGTTCTATCTAGTGGTATGGTGCACGGCTCGACAAGGCGCGATGTTTGCGCCTTTCTTCCTTATGGTGCGGCGCGACAAATGGTGCACAACACAAAATGACATGTCTTTTTATTATATTATTGTTTTTTGTTCCTCTTTCATTTGTTTTTTAATTTTTATAATTCAAACTACATAAAAATTAGTACTAATCATATTGTGAAGCATTAAAAAAAGGGTACAACATACTTTACACCATAGTAGTTAAGGCTTGCGCCTTGATGATGATTGAGGCGCTTCCGCTAAGGGAGGCGTACGTAAAGCGCGCCTTTGTGCGTGTTTCTTCGAGGCGCTAGGCACATAAAGCGCGCCTCGAGAAACCCTCCAAGGTCCAACACAAATTTGGTCTTAGCCCACGTCGATTTGAGAAAAACGAAGATGCTTTGTTCGATTTTAGCATTTCCAGCTTCAACAATTTGACTTCGACGCTTTTAAAAAAACCGCTACAGCCTCTGTCGCCGCTGCCACAGCCTTGTCGCCACCGCTACATCTTTTGCCATGCCTCTTTCTCTGCCGCCTCTCCTCTCCTCTGCTGCACGTATTTTTATTTTTTTAAAAATACATGCAGTGCGCTTTTTTTCAAAAGTCGCACGAAAAAGCCCAAGGCTCAAAAAAGACCAAGGCTCAAGCCGTGCGTCTTTTTGCGTCTTAGCGCCTTAACTACTATGCCATGGTTGTTACGGCGGTAAGTCGAGTCGATAGAGGTCCAATTAGTCGACTAGTGGACTAATCGTTGACTAGTCGATAAATAAATATATACATTAAAGTCTCTACTAGTTAAAGTAATATTAGATTCTATATTTTTAATGGATAAAAAAGATATAAATCCAATAGTTAGAAGTATATTAAAGCATCCAGTAATTGAAGTAGAAGTTGATTTATAATTGCTTCACTGGAGAGTTTTGAAAAAGAAGTAGCCCATCTAATGATTAACCATTTCAATTTTGACAGCCCACAAGTATTTAACCCACACCAACACCTGAAATCTTAAGCCTAAATCTTCATATCCATTTATATGAAACTAAAAACGATATCAAATTCAATCAGATAAAAAGTGACAAATAGAAAACAAAACAAAACACGACATCTGATCCAATCAGATAAAAAACGAAAAAGAGAAAAGAAAACAAAAATGACATCAAATCGAATCTCGTTTGCTCAATTTTGTTGAAGTAGATATTTGAATCCGCTCAAATAATCCTCAACGATGCTCGATTTGCTATCAAAGTTGAAAGTGATTTGTTGAAGGTGTATGTGGTAAGTTTTAATTATTCATTTTCCCAATTTTTCCTTTTGATTCCACTTTCGTTTGGTTTTCCCGTCTCTTATTCCTTCTTCTTGCAACTACTTCGCCTTTTTTTTTCTTCCTTCTGCTGCAGCTTCCAGTCGATAACTGGCAAGTCGAGACTTTCAGTCGAGTCTTCAACCTCGGCTAATGGACTAGTCGCCGACTAGTCGCGACTAGTCGAGCGCCATGATAACAGTGTACTATGCTTTACACCATTGATCCAATATCCTTGAAGGATATTGATGATTATAGTAAATGAATAACGTGGAATATGGATAATGCATCCGAGGCTGAAAATGTATTTGTATTTGATGATGACTTGACTTGGGATGTTGCTGCTAGAGCAAGGTTCAAAATCCCGTTTTCCGGTTCTGTTCTGGTCACGTAGAAAATTTGAAAATCCGGTCCCGTTTCGGAAATTCCGGGATAATTCCAATACGGCTTTTATAAATACACAAATGAATATGCATTACTAATCAAGGTTTAGAATTTCTCTTTTCGTTTTCTTTTTGGTCATTAAGGAATTATCATAGTTGGTTTCATTTTGGAAATCTCGAAAATTCCGATTCGATTTCAGTATTTTTTTCTTAAGTTGCCTCAAATTATGTAGAAAATGTATGTTTTGGTACAAAGATGTACATAGCATAACAAATTTCAGTTCGTAGATTTTGAAAATTTCGTTTTCACATCTTTGAATTTGTCGCTAATTAAATTAGCTAATTATATACCTTAAATTTCAATTTTTATCCTTTTTTTTGCCAATAATCGCTATACAATGATTAAGTAACCAAGTTTATAACCTTTTTTTATCCTTTTTTTTTGCCATGATTAAGTAACCAAGTTTATAACAAAATAATTTCAATAATTAATCACTAAATATTAACGCATCCTTATGCAAATTGAACAATAAATGTCTTTAATTCCTAACTTAATATTTTAATTCCTAAGTCAGTATGAAACTATGAATCCATTGTGCTTCAGTTTTTTGATTCCTAACGCAGTATACATACCCCAATCATTTTGAACCTGGGACCATTATCACCCATTATCCTAAGCACTGAATATTTTTAAACCCAAATTAATTGTTTCACAATATATGCACTATAAACACGACTCAATTATTTACCTTAAACATCAAATTGTCATTCAGATTATAACCGCGTCTAGAAAGAACTGCCTTAATCGGCATCGATTTGAGGTCGAAGCTGCCAATTAGAGTTTATACTCGAGGATGAATCTGCCTTAATTGGAGGTCGAAGTTGCCAAGTTGCCCTAATTCGAAATTGAAGCTACCCTAATTTGAGGTTCGAAATTGAAGCTGCCAAACTCGAATGATGATGTTGATTTAAAAAAAAAAAAAACAGGAAACCGTTTTATGATGAAGTTCCGGTCCGCTACATGCCAAAACCGGGCCGAGATGGTCGAAATTTCGATGTGCCGGCCAGACTTCAGAACCTTGTGCTAAAGCAATAAGTGTGAAGGAAGCTAGATATTCGAGTAGAAGAACATCATCGTCGAGAGGTTTTTGGCACTCGTTCAACTCTCTTACATCTTCATGCATAAGAGGCAAATCTAAATGAGATAGATGAGGGAGATGCTGAAGAATCTGATAATGCATACATTGATTTGAAAATATATACGATTACTAAATCATATTCAGATTTCAAGTTTATCGGTAATATTTATAATTATATTATATTTTAATTTTAGGAAGCTATTACGCTTAGTGTTATTAATGGCGCATGACGCAAAACCTCTCTGGAGTTTTGGCACATGGCGCACACCTTTTTAATTTACTGGGCATGTTTAATTTTTTAAATAAATTTATAACAAAAACTTAAAAATAAATCAATATTTTTTGCTAAAACATATGCAACAAAAATTTCTATGCATTTTACAAAAAAACATAAAGCATAAAATTTCAAACACAATAGTTTTCAAAACCAAAATAATAATACATATTACTGAAATTAGAAGTCTGAATTTGATCTAGTAATCATATTTTTCAAATCAATTTTGCACCATCAGATTCATAAGCTTTAGCATCTTCCTCATCCGTATCATTTAGATTTATTTCTTCTTAGTGAATATGTAAATGAGATGAAGCAGGTGCTGAAAAACTTCTCGATGTGGATGTTCTTCGATATGGACATCTAGCTTCCTCCACTTCTGCTGGTCTAACCGCAACACCCCAAGTCAAGTCATTCTCATCGTCAAACACAAGCTCATCTTCAACATTAGATGCATCATTCATATTTCCCGTTAACCACTCATTACAACCATCAATATCATTCAAAGATATTAGATCAATGGTATCACGAATATTATACATTTTTAATGCTCGATTGTATTTAATAAATACCAAATCATAAAATATTTATGTTGCAGACAAATCGTACAAAAATATTTGATATATTCACACAAACCAAATTTATTTCAATCTAAGGGTATATTTCAGAGCTGCTTGAATGTTTATTGTCTGAGAATACTTTCTCTTCCTCCAAAGTCGTTTCTCTTGATTTATTGTTCACAGGTTCTCGGTTCCACTCAATTGTTTTTGCACCTATGCTAAGCAATATTTTATGATTTTTTTTGTACATTATATTATATAGCTCTGACAATAATAAAATGAATCTAAACTATGTTGGATAATAAAACATATGTAATTTCTAAATGTCGGCATGCTAAGGTCAGTTAATTACATAATTGTAGGGTTATTAACTCGCTGATGATAATCGAATCGAAAATAATAATGATGTAATTATGTTTTCATATAACTGAAAAACAGATATTAACAAAGTTATTCACATTTTATGTCATTATGATAATAATAGTCATAATAGTAATGATGGTGGTTGTAGTGATGGTAACAATATTTATAGTAATAGTTATTGCAGCTTGAAATGCGGGAAAAAACAAGGAACAATAAAAGAAAAGGCGCGCCATTTGGTGCGCCTTTTCGTATGCGCTGCGTCGCAAACAAAAATGACGTAAATACCGCGCCATGCGCCATGGTGCGCCATTCACAATTGTGATTACTCTTGAAATTCTATAATCTCATGATATTACATTTGACGTTTTTTTTTTCAAAATGCCTAAAATATCTTTGTTGTATTTGTTTAGCAAAAACATTAATTTTTTATCCATGTTATATATATTAATTTTATAATTTTTTTTTTAACATGTGCAGTAAATTTAATAGATGCACGTTTAGAGATGCTCTACGCTTTTTTGCACCATGCATCATTAATAACTATGCGTTAAAATATCATATGATACTATGAATCGGATTTCACGTATAATTGATAATATCAATTATGCATATAAATTTTGATACACATATCTAGCTTTCTAACTTAAATACTATATGTATTTGGTTAATCACTTTTGATATGCCGAACTCAAATTTTATTTATATGATGTTGATATTTATCATCGTTGACCAATGTTTATGCATAAGATTGTGTGTTTATTAGTTCTAACGAAAAAAATACGTATGTATGAGAGAGAGAGAGAGAGTGTATATAAGTTTTTAAAAACACACGCGTATATGATTATGTGTGTGTGGATTTAAGTTTTGATACATGTGAGTAATTCTGAATTGGATATAAACTATGTTCATATTTAAAATGATTTATGATACATCAGATCAAATCTTCACTTATGATACCGATATTTAACAAACTTGATACATACGTGTGTGTGTATGTATACATCCATATAACTATTATTATACATATACATTTATCGATTTTGATATATAACTAATTGAAAAGTTGATCTTTTTCGTGGAGTGTGACGAAGAATTTTAATTTATTTTCTTCAACGTAAAAATATCTTCTTAACTCAACAAGTGGATTTGTTTCAAAGTTAGCGTTGTCTTAATTATTGAACTATCAAAATGGTTCTTATATATGTATATTACTATAATGATGCATAATTAATTGATTTCGATCAAGGTTATCACGACGCCCAGTCGAGCCACTACCGTCTAGAAGACTAGTCGACAAATCGTCCGACTAGTCGTGACAAGTCGACAAGTCTTTTATATCCATATATTTATTAGATTTAAATATATAATATAATTAGATATAATTATAAATTTATAATAAGTTCAAAATCAACAAAGATTTGGTCATAATATTGGGCTTTTATATGTTAATGAAAAAATAATGTTAAAAAATTACTAATGGCCACTATTATTCAGCCCATTTAAAACCTAGACTAAAATATTGAATATAAATTAACTTTACAGAACAACAAATAAAGGCCTAAGACTAAAATATCTAAGCCCGCTTTTGTTCAGCCCATTTAAAACCTTAAAACTTTTACCATAATCCACCGCTCACAGCCGAAAACAAACAACGAGGTGAAAAAATAAAAAAGGAAAGACGGTTCGAACTGGAAGGTAAAAGGCGAACATCACATTGCATGTACTTGAAATCGAAGATCCGATGAGAATGTGAACTTGTCGTATGTAGTCCAAGTCGAAACTCTGGAAAATGCTCGAAGTCGATTCAGAGGTTAGGTCTTTGATAAAATTTGATTCTCTTTTAATTTTCGATGCCGTTCTCTGGGCTCGATTTAGGGTTTTCTGAGCCGATTAAGCCCAATATCGTCGAAATGGATAAGTCGACCATCGTCGAAATTGCTGGAGCGACTGGTCGACTAGTCGTCGACGTGATAACAATGATTTCGATGTATAATTTAATGAAATAAATCGATTTTTTTATGAAATATGACAGTGGATTTTTATTTGTTTTCTTAATACAATAAATGCATATGTTTCAAATTAAGCATTGTCATAATCATCAAACTATCAAAAAAGTTATTAGGTATGCATGTAACTAGAATGATACATATATTTATCGGTTTTGATGTATAACTAACTGAAAAAACTGGTTTTTTATAATATACGATGGCAGATTTTAATTTATTTTTTGGATGTAAAAATATATTTTTAATATAATAGGTGGATCTGTTTTGAATTAAGCATTGATATAATCATCAAACAATCAAAAAGGCTATTATATATGATCAAAGTTTTAATATAATAGGTAGATCTGTTTTCAAGTGTAACGACGGTCGGAACAAAGCCCCTTTCCTTGCACGTATATGAGTTGGCACACAACTCTCATATAACAAAAGGAATCCCTTATGTTACGTGCTTACCAGCTCATATTTGTACACAATTCCTTCAATTTATTTCATGATGTGAGACTTAGGGGTGTTACATTCTCCCCTCCTACAGAGCCCAACATCCCCGGTGACTCACAAACACCTCACCCAGGCGCTGTGGTCCATACAGGAGCCACAATTCCGGCTGGGTATTGGCTCTGATACCAATGTAACAGCCCGCACCTCCATTCACGCTTATCCGGACAATCAACACATACGTTCGGACCAAGGTTATCACGACGCCAAGTCGAGCCACTACCGTCTAGAAGACTAGTCGACAAGTCGCCTGACTAGTCGTGACTAGTCGACAAGTCTTTTATATACATATATTTATTAGACTTAAATATATAATATAATTAGATATAATTATAAATTTATAATAAGTTCAAATAATCACAAAACGATTAAATTTTAATTATATTCTTAAAATTGTTGAAATTATAGAATGTCGGATTTTTCTTCCTTTTACTTGTTTGACATTTTTCAAGATTAATTGTGAACCTAATCTGTATGATTTAAAGGAGAATAAAGGAAGCATAAATTTAAAATAAGAAATTGAGCAAATTTATAGATAGACAACAGCTAAAAAATATCATCATTATCTTATCTAGCATTAATGACATACAATTAACAGGCATTAGCGGTAGCAGTGTCAAATTAATAGGTAATAGTGATAAACAGTAATAACGAGCCCATTTTTCAGCTCGTTGACTCAACTTACTGACCCCACTCTAGATCCTCTTAATTTTAAAATTATTTGAAAGAAGCTTATCTGTATTGGTATCGAATAAAAATTAAAAGAAATCTACACGCTTCATCAAGTATTGAACCGCGAGGAGCAGCGACGAGCCGCGAGCAGGCGTCGCGAGGTGGAGCAGCTCTCGATCCAAGAAATTAGGGTTTCTCTCCAGGGCAAAATATCGATGTCGAGGTAAAATATCGATTAGTAAAACATCGATCTTTTTTTACTGCTGTCGATCCAAAATCAGGGTTTCTGGGCCAATTAGGGTCTACCGTCGAAATGAATAAGTCGATCATCGTCGAACTTCAGAAAGCGACATGTCGACTTGTCGACGACTAGTCGTCGACGTGATAACAATGGTTCGGACAACTACTGCTTCAACCCTTCCTGGGAGCAAGTCAGTCCAAGGCATCAGTAGTCGTCGTCCATTCGATGTGAAGATCGCTGGTCTTCAATCACCGTCTTCTACATCTTTTATTTAATCGCCGTGTAATTATTTGAAATGAGTTGAATTCAGTCTTTTCAAATAATTTTCGCATAATTATCATTTAAATCATCTCATACCTTTGATATTCATTTAAAGATTTATCGCTATTTTATCTATTTAAAAATTGCCCAATATAATAAAACGACGCTTCGGGTCAGTGGGTGGCCCTGGCGCTGTTTTTACCAAATTTTGATTTACACATATCTTGAAATCTAACCGTCGGATTTTGATGAAATTTATATCGTTGGGAAGACCTTCCCAAAGCGGTCCTAACGGTTCCAGTTTTGGGCAAGTCCGTCGGTCGGATCTTTCGGTATGATCGTTTAAAGTTAAGATTGTCGAAACGCGAACTGACGCGTGCGTTTCGTTTAATTTTAATTTATATTTATAAATATAAATATAAATCGTTTGGCGATTTCAATTATTATATTCTGTTCTTTTTATCGCATCTAAAATAACGATAAAAATGTCACTTTTAATTCCTACTCTTTTATCGCATCTACCATGATGATAAAATGTCATCTTTATTTCTCTGTTTTTATTTATATCCAAATTATAAATAAAATTCACTTTTTAAAATTCATGTTTTTATTCACATCTAAATGTGAATAAAATACTCCTTTTTATTTTCATGTTTTTATACACACTTAAAACGTGAATAGAAATGTTCTTTTATTTTTCATCTTTTATTCTCATCTAAAAAGTGAATAAAAATGTGTATAAAAACATGAATTATACTTTTATTTGCATTTCTAGATGTGAATAAAAACATAGAAGAAAAAGAATTATACTTTATTTGCATTTCTACATGTGAATAAAAACATAGAAGAAAAAGAATTATACTTTTTATTTGCATTTTTAGATGCAAATAAAACATAGGAAGGAATAACACTTTTTATTTGCAAATAAAATACATGAATATGTAAAACACATTTTTATTCACTTTTTAAATGTGAATAAAAAATGAAAAATAAAAGAAAAGTAAGGATAATAATTTGGAATACAACATATTTACAACAATAACAGATCTCAGATAATATTATAACACATAAACATTGCAGCGGAAAGATAAATGTCATAGCAACTGAACAACAGAGTACACAGTTACAAGGTCCACTTAGCTAAATAGAAAGTCTGAATAAAAGGAAATAAGTCTCAAAAGGGACTAGGTCTCAAATCCAAAACGTACATCAAAATACAAAGATGAAATAAAGTCTCTAAGCATAAATAAAGATAAAAGAGAGGTCTTCGTCTTCTTCTCCAGCAAGCCCCAGTCCAGAGAATGCCTCCCTAAAACCTGTCACTTGGTTGTCCGTGTAAAGTGAGGACACCCGAGTTTGCAAAGTGAAACAAACATCGAGTCAGTCGTGGGACTGGTATGAGAAATCTTTCTATACTAACAAACATTATGGCGAATCACAGGACCACGCCGCTAACGCGGAACGGGTTTATTCCATTGGATTGCCAGTGCAGGATTAAATGAATTTGATACAAAATAACGCAATGACTTTTTGAAGAATGAAATCATTATAAGACTCAAGTCCCATCACATAATGCAGCGCAAACCGGAGGATAGAGTTTTACCTTATAATGATCAAACATGACTTGATACGTCTAAAATAGTATTTTAATATTATTATTATTAGTGTCTAAGCAGTTTAAAATATTTCAAAGTAAATGTATCAATTCTAGACGACATAGTACCCCATCCTATTATGTCGTCATATATAAGTTTACAATCAAGACCGTAATGTCGTATTGGAAATTGGATTTCCATCATGAGTCAAGGCTAGGGAGGAACTCCTTACCGATTCGAGACACTCTAGCAAATGCCTTAGGATTCCCCGCAGTGAACCCTTAGATATCTGCAGGGCCGGTTCACACCTGTCGAAAGTGGATTAATTATGCCTGAACACACGTTTCCCGGTTCCTTTGAACCTCCATATGGCCACTAACAACCTATAAATCCGAGGTACCTCATAATCCATCATCCACATAAGTAAAAATGTCAGGGCTGGTAGGTCACTGACATCAGTATAGCTAGAAAGAAATATGTGCACTCCCTGCGTTTCCTTCTCCCGTTTAGACTCTACCGGGGTGTGAGGCTCGCGAAGTCACGCTATACACAAAGCTACTTCTAAACAGGTTATGCTTTGATCATCAATCACAAGACATGCTTTTCAACAAAAGCCTTGATCATCTGCATCTTGGCGTGTCACATTGACAATTCACGCCATGCTATCGATAAATACTAACATATACCATGATGTTAAGTAGAGAATAAATTCTCCACCACCAATTAGACATACATCAATAAAAATCGATTTAATTACATGAAATGAATTCCAACGTCAGACACCTGAGAGGTTCTCGCTCAGTCCCAGAATGGACTTGTAAATGGATGCGGGTATGACGTTGAAATTCATTTCATGTAATTAAATCGATTTTTATTGATGTATGTCTAATTGGTGGTGGAGAATTTATTCTCTACTTAACACCCTGGTATATGTTAGTAGTTATCGATAGCATGACGTGAATTGTCAATGTGGCACGCCAAGATGTAGATGATCAAGGCTTTTGTTGAAAAACAGGCCTTGTGGTTGATGATCAAAGCATAATCTGTTTAGGAGTAGCTTTGTGTATAGCGTGACTTTGCGAGCCTCACACCCCGATAGAGTCTAAAATGAGAGAAGGGAACGTATGGAGTGCACACGTTTCTTTCTAGCTAGAGTGATGTCAGTGACCTACCAGCCCTGACATTTTTACTTATGTGGATGATGAATTATGAGGTACCTCGGATTTATAGGTTGTTAGTGGCCATGTGGAGGTTCAAAGGAACCGGGAAACGTGTGTTCAGGCATAATTAATCCACTTTCGACAGGTGTGGACCGGCCCTGCAGATATCTAAGGGTTCACTGCGGGGAATCCTAAGGCATTTGCTAGAGTGTCTCGAATCGGTAAGGAGTTCCTCCCTAGTCTTGACTCATGATGGAAACCCAATTTACAATACGACATTACAGTCTTGATTGTAAACTTATACATGACGACATAGTAGGATGAGGTACTATGCCGTCTAGAATTGATACATTTACTTTGAAGTATTTTAAACTTGCTTAGACACTAATAATAAATATTAAAGTACTATTTTAGACGTATCAAGTCATGTTTGATCATTATAAGCTAAAACTCTATCCTCCGGTTTGCGTTGCATTGTGTGATGGGACTTGAGTCTTATGATGATTTCATTCTTCAAAAAGTCATTGCGTTATTTTGTATCAAATTTATTTAATCCTGCACTGACAATCCAATGGAGTAAACCCGTTTCGCGTTAGCGGCGTGGTCCTGTGATTCGCCATAATGTTAGTTAGTATATTAAGATTTCTCATACCAGTCCCACGACTGACTCGATGTTTGTTTCACTTTGCAAACTCGGGTGCCCTCTCTTTACACGGGCAGCCAAGTGACAGGTTTTAAGGAGACATTTTCTGGGCTGGGGCTTGCTGGAAAAGAATACGAAGACCTCTCTTTTATCTTTATTTCTGCTTAGAGACTTTATTTCATCTTTGTATTTTGATGTACGTTTTGGATTTGAGACCTATTCCCTTTTGAGACTTATTTTCTTTTATTCAGACTTTCTATTCTGCTAAGTGGATCCTGTAACTGTGTACTCTGTTGTTCAGCTGCTATGATGTTATGACATTTATCTTTCCGTTGCAATGCTTATGTGTTATGATATTATCTGAGATCTGTTGTTGTTGTAAATATGTTGTATTCCAAATGATTATCCTTACTTTCGCACCGCGGAAGTTTGGGGTGATCACATCAAGTCTACGAGCGAGGCGTAAGTTTTTCTGTTAAAAGTAAAATGCAAAACAAATAAAGAAATTCAGACACTTCAAATAACTTAAGATTCGACTTTTACCAAGTATATATTTATTATAGATTAAAAATAAATAATCGAAACTCATATGATTCAAAATTTGATTTCTTAAAATTATTTGAAGATTACATCGAACTCCAATTTTGATACATTCTATCAATTAAAATCGATTTGCAAAATTTATTTTAAGATTTAATTAAGTTAATTGAAAAACATTCTTTAAATAACAATGAGAAAATTCATTACATTGCTCATGATCGTTATTGCATAAACAATCGTACTTGATCATGTCGATATTGAAATTAAAAAGTAAAAAAAAAAGCTAATTTTTATTTTCTTAAATTGTCTTTTTTTATTTCCATTAAATAATTAAGCTTAATGACATTTATCTATGTCAATATCTGCAACTAAAGATTAAAAGCTTTTTAAGTCATATGCCTTAACTGTTTGAGGCGTGCGAGGCGTACGCTTTATGCGCTTTGTATGCCTCAAGTTGTTGAGGCGTAAGCTTTAGAGGTAAAAAGCCTTTTGGAATAAGCCTCAAGACATTTTATCTCTTATTTCCTCGATGCAGGCCTTGAGGAGAGTATCGAGACGCGTTTTTTAAAACAATGTATATGATATAACTATACTGATATCTGTTTATCAATTTTGATGTATAACCAATAGAAAATTTTGATTTTTTATTGCAATATGATGATGGATTTTAATTTGTTTTCTGAATATAAAGACGTCCTTTATATAATAAATGGATCTATTTTAAATTAAGCATTGACATTATCATCAAACTATCAAAAGAGTTCTTATGTATGCACATATATATGTATATACATATAACTATGATGATACATTTTTTTGATGTATTAATTTGAAAAAAAAATGATTTTTTAGTGAAATATAACAATGGATTTTAATTCATTTTTTAAATGTTGAAATATCTTCTTAACATAATAAGTGGATCAATTTAGAATACCATTGTCATGATCATCTAACTATTTCATTCTTCAAATGTTATTTTTACACCATAGTAATGTTCTTGAAACAAATTTTAATGTATCATTCTAGAACAATATAATATTGTATCAATTTTGAAAACGGTACATTATTATACCAATTTGAAAATGCTACAATATTCTTTCGGTTTAAATTTTTTAATGTATCGGTTTTTAAGATGATAGTGTTATTGTATCAGTTTAAAAATAGGCTTTAAACAAAGTTGTTTCGTATCAATACAACACTTGTTACTTTTTCATATTCAAAATAATTGTTGTTACACTACTGTAACATTCGTTCTTAGATACAAAATTTTTGACACATCAAAATTTTAAATGGTAGCACCATATTAGTTTTGAAAATGATATGTTATTGTACCAGTCTGTAAAATGATGCATTATTTTATTAGTTCTAAACTATTAGACCTTTAGAAGTTTTTTAAACAAATGTTTTATATTAATTCAACACTTACGTTACTGTATCATATTTAATTATATATATAAATCCTAGCATTAGCTTTTAAAATAAATTTGATCTTTTGAAAATGATTTTTTAAAATCATGGTATTGTGCATTTTATGTGTTAATATAATATATACAATTGGTAACTTACAATGCACAAATTTTTGTTATTTCTCGTAGTAGTGTTAAATTTTGTATGAATATCCGTTATCTTACTCGGTTCAAAGTCAAAATTGGTCATTTGTGTTAATCCGTTTTTCATTTAGGGCAAAAAAATTGTATGATGTTTCGTTCGTACAAATCGTTCAATGAATTTTCTATTGTTTGAGCATCATCCGACCCTTGTTTGGCTCGTACGAGAAGTGTTCGAGCCAACATGTTGTTCGGTCGATGTACGCTCAAAGTCTTATGAGACAGGACACGAACACACTCTGTCCTGTCTGATCAACCCGTTTAGCACCACTAAATTTTCACATCAGTTTTTTCAGTTGAGAAAGATAGAGATATTTATTACTTTGTAGCGATATTCAATAAATATTTTAGGGTAGATCAAACTCTGTCCTGTCTGATCTACCTGTTTAGCACCACTACATTTTCACGTCAGTTTTTTCGGTAGGGAAAGACAGAAATATTTACTACTTTGTAGCGATATTCAATAAATATTTTAGGGTAGATCTAAATTAATTTGAATTCTTCTTCCATTTATGCTTAATTAGAGTAAAAAGACATTTCGCTAAATTCCCAATAATCGGGGCCTAAATTTTTAATAATTATAAAGTGGGACCTAAAAAGTAAATGGATTAATTAATATAATAGGTCCTATTGCCTAAAAATTTCAAATATTTAACCATATATTTGCATTGAAATCATTTATTGTTAGTTAAAATTTTCTTTCTTAAGTGGCAGCATTTTTTTTTTAAGTTTGAATTTTTATCTATATTGATAATGATAATAATATTAATAATTATTTGTTAGAATTTATTTTTAGTGATATTAAGGTTTGATTGTATTTGTAGATGGACATTTCGAATTTGTAAAAGAACTGTATTTGTTAGATCCTATTTTTAGGTGATATTAAAATTTGATAATATTCATAGATGTACGTTTTGAATTTGTAGAAGTAATTTAAATGTTAAATATTATTTCCAAGTGATAGTACGAGCATTTTCTGTTGTTCATGCTGACATTAAAAAAACATAACATCAAAAGTATTATTAAAGGTAGCTTATTTTAAGTGATATTGAGATTCAATAACATCCATAGAGATACATTTTGAATCGGTAATATAAATTAATTGGTTAGATCCTATTTTTAAGTGGTACTAGATTTATTTTTATAACTCGACCATAAACAAGTACACTTTTTGATTTTTGAATAAAAGTTTAAATTTCTTTGAATCATGCGCATCAATAATTATGCATGCATCATTTTGTATATACGTATATTCGTGTACCATGTGTTGTTGCAAATGTAGCTTCATGAAAGATATTTATGTGCAAAATTACTAAACTATGGAAAAAGCAACAACTGGAAGAATAAAACATGGGGTATAACAATTTAGTGAAAAAATGGAAGATGAACAGTATACGATGATACATGGATAGAAAGATACGTGCAAAATTACGAAATTATGGAAAAAACAACAACTGAAAAGAAAAAAAATGTGGGGTGCAACAATTTAGTGAAAAAATTGAAGATGCAAAGTATATGATGATATATGGATAGAAAGATACAACTACTAATATATTTTTCCCGACATGTTGGAGACTTGGAGTCAGTTAGAGATGAAATCCAAAACCAAATGAGAGAGTCAATTTAACGGTGGTAATAATAAAAAAAATTTAAGGTAAAAATAAAAACAAATTAAATTAAAAAATTAAATAACAATAGTAATAATAATAAATAAAAATCAATATGATAATAATAGTAATATTAATGATAAATAATAATAGTAATAATTATGCTAATAGTAATAAGTAGCGAGGACCAACACTACGCCTTATCCCGTGTTCACTAGTCCTATAATCTGGAACTATAACACTCCATAACTAACTAACCCTAAGCTCATGGTTCTGGTACATTGGATCATTAACTAGTATTTTTTTTACTAGTTTCTCCCATGTCATCTTTGGTCGACCTCTACATTCTTTGAGCATTCGTTGTGGCATATGGTTCCAACGTGCACAAGTGCCTTGGAAGGCCTCCGTCGGAGATGTCCAAATCATCTTTGAGTGTTGGACTAACTTCTTAACAATTGTTGCAACATCAAGTTTGTCACTTATATTATCAATTCTCATTTGATCTCGTCTTATATGCCACAACTCCATCACATCATACACATATCTGCTACACTTATCTTTTGGACCTGCTGTCTTTTAGTTGGTAACATTCTGCACCATATAACATCATAAGTCCGATTGATGTTATGTAGAACTTTTCTTTAAGCTTTTGTGGAATTTTTCTATCGTGAAAAATGTCAGATGCTAGTCCATTCCGGTTGAATTTTAAAACTAATATCTTCATCAATCTAATCATTAAATTGCAACATTATTCGTAGATATTGAAAAGATTCATTCTTGGGCATTACTTGTCCGATAAGGTGACATCTGCATCCTCTGATTTGACACTGCTAAATTCCTACTTCATCTATTGTGTTTTAGTACCGTTAAGCATGAAATCATTCAATTAAATCCACCTGCACAACTCCAGTTATCTGTTAACCCCTATCATACTTTCGTCAATCGGCTCAACATCATCAACAAAAAATATACACTAAGGAATATCACCTTATATACTCTTTATGACCTCATCCTTTACTACAGCAAAAATGTAGGAGCTCTAAGACGACCATTGATGTAATCCTATGTTAATGGAAAAAATCACTAGTTTTCACCATCGCATGCTTTGTCAGTAGTCAAAACATCATCGTACATATTCTTGATAAGGGTAATGTACTTTGTTGCGACCCTCTTCTGTTCAAAAACTTACACATAATATTTCTGGGTGCTTTGCCATTAGCTTCATCCAGATCTGTGCAGTTAAAGCGCTCAGCGGGTTCAATGCGGCGGGCGTGCAAAAGTTGTAATAGGGATAAAGCGAGGAACTAGTAGGATATAGCGGATGACTCTAAAATATCATATAAAACTTGTAATTAATGCTTTTGCAAAATATAAATGACAAATGAATGAAAAATTAACATTCAATTTAATCATAATTATTTCTGTCTTAATTTTAAATAAAAACAAGTGCAAATATATGTAAATTAGTGTAAACTTTTATTCAGTTTAACTAAATCTAATAGAATATCGTAGAATTTTTTGTTCTAAAAATATATGTTAAAAATTTCAATTCAAGAACTAATTTTATAATTGTTATAACGTATAAATATCATTTTTCAGTTTATTTATTTTATAGAAGCTATAGCGGGAGTTGTTGAATATAGTTGAAATAGTAGGATATATCGGGAATATCAGTATATAGTAGGGCTCAAAGCGGAAAGGCTATACATGGACTATCTGGAAATAGCGTAGCAGTAGAAATTCGCTGCAAGATATAGCGGGATAAAGCGGGAGATTAACTGCACAGCTCCAGATCAATAAATACAATATGTGGATCAATAATATGATGCCTGATAGAAGAGAAGCTATCGCACTGCCACTTGAAGCTTGGATATGTTTGAATATTTTAATGATTTAGTGTCATTACAGAGGCTGATGCGGTGAAGTAATTGATTTTGGTGTGGAAGATGAGAAAATATGTGTCATATTTTTTGAATATTTTAATGATTTAGTGTCATTACAGAGGCTGATGTGGTGAAGTAATTGATTTTGGTGTGGAAGATGAGAAAATATGGTGTCATATTTTTTAGATGTCGAAGTATAGATCACGCTATAATTTTTAGTACAGAAATAGGTATTGAGATTGGTTTTTTTTTATAATGCAATAAGTATGAAGATATTTAATCTCATAGCTTCTTGATTATTTTTAACATGGAAAATAGGTATTCAAAATCAGTTAATTTTTTTACAGTAAATATAGATATTTTTAATGTTATTGCTTGCGTGATTGTTTTCAAAGGAAAAGGGTAAGTCAAACACGGATTGACTAGGGCCAGTTGAGTTTGGTCATAAAGTCTCGTTGGTAACGGTAGCATTATTGAACGGCGAATGGTTAAAGGATGCGGTGGCTATTGACCGGTAAATAGTTTTAAGGATATTTTGTGGAAGTTCACGTGTGTACCAAAAAGTGTGGCATCATACGTATTATTATTATTATTAAAGGTACATGTGTTATCATCATAATTGCATATTTTTCAGTATTCCTTTTTTTCCCCCAATCTCATCATCTCGTTATGTAATCAGGTGCACTCCTTGATCAGCTTTGTTTGTATTTAGTACTTCTTTTACGTGAATAGGTCTAGATTTATTGTGGTATGTCAGTCTGAAAGGGATCAAACCTTTGGCATGAAATCATGACATGAATCTTCTAGCAATAGAGCTTAGGTATGTTTATTGTGATGTATAAGATTTCATTGGACCTATAAGCAAAAAACTTTACATGCAATGAAAATTCTTTTCACTTGGTTAAGAAGAAAGAAGCCTCTTCGTTCTAATAATAGATATACATGCAAAGTTGAAGTTACATGACGCCTCTCATTCTAGCCGCACCTTTGTAGGTTATATCTGACTGCATTTTAATTAGCAGTTATGAAAATTCCTAGTATTGAAAGAGAGAAGATAAGGAAAATGGAATAAAGAGTAACTTTTCAAAAATTGTGGTGCGAATGAAGTAGATTTTGGTGTATACCACATTATTGTAAGTTTTTGGCGTACATGAAGTAATTATTGGTGTATAGGTAGATTTGGCCTACTAATATACATCAGGTATACTTCATGTCCAGAGCTAGAGTAAAAACTGCTTGCAACAGATATACTGTTAGAATATACCCCTGTCGATCTCCTACCAAAAACAAAGAGCTGCAACAATAAAAATTGAAAAAAATATATTCAATTATTCAACTACAGTGATCAAAATTAATAACTGGAATCGAAACACAATTACCATTTATTTTCAATCTTATTTAGCAGAAGAAAAATGTATACCTGTCGTGCATGGGTGAGAAGAGATTGAGAATAATGCGAATCAGAATTTTTGAATACGATGGAGGCAGCAGCTAACGCAGCAGCGGTTTCGGCAACTACATCAGAGCCAGGATGAGACACATCGAGTCGATAAGAAGTACGAGGCGTGGTCATACTTTCTGGTCTTTGCCAGCATTGATGGTCAGAATTACCATCACCTACTTCTGCATAGAATACTTCGGGTTCCGGGTGGGCTTTGATAAAGTAGTCTGTTCCCCATTTGATAGCTTCTTTTAAATTGTTAAGCTCGTTCCTGGCTGCAAGTGCTGCTTCGAAATCAATCGCGCTCCATGCCAGTAGAGTAACTGTAAAGGCTATTGGAAAGCCAAATTTTACATTGTCCCCAGCATCATAGTATCCTCCGGTAAGATCCACCTGCATATATTTTTTCCTAAATAAATAACAGATTGAAAACTAGCATGTCCTGTCAATTTAATATGGGCATGATTTACTGCCTCAAACATTAATTCTAAATTTGTAACTGCATCAATTTATTTCTTTATATGCATTTCAAATATTTTTACATATAACATGTACACTGTATGAACCCGATAATAATATGTTTTTACCTTAATTATGCACAGATATGATCATATTATGAATCTACGCAAAACAAAGGATTATCAGTATACTAAAGAGCACAGGTTGTAGAATGCCAAGTAAGATTAAGCACAATATGCATGCATGGAGACATCAGTTAAAGGAAATAGCAGCCATTAACATATGTGTTTATCCAAATAAAATAGCCGTTGCATTTTCAAATTTAACTAAATTTAATTGTTAGCAATATTTATTGAACCATGCTACACTACCCGAAAAGAGAGAGGTATGGCATCCCGCAATTCAGGGGGAGGCATTGGATTCATGCACCGATCACAAAATGAAAGGTCAGATTCAATTCCGGGTGTAGTTTATTTCGGGTAAAGCAGCAATTCCGATATATATTTAGTTACAAAAACTGATAACGAGGGGATACATGGAGCAAACTTTGAATTTGCAATATACATAGCTTTGTACCTACTAACCGTTGATTTGAAATAATATTATTAGATTTCGTTTGATGTTTTTAGTTTTGCGTTTTATTTTCCAAAAAAAAAGCACACGGTCTTATGTAATTTTATCCTTTTTAAGTAAAACAACCGAACTGAAAAATGAAGTGAACATACAAAGAGAAAAACAAATTCACTTTGTTTTCACTATTTTGAAAAAAAATAACAAAAGCACATGAAATGATCCACCCTTGTATATCTATCCACATATATTATTGACTTAATTTTTTTTCAAAATTTTTTCCCAGGTTTTCTCTTGTTTTATAATAAACTTCGAAAATGCAGAACGTATATAAAACCAAACAAAACATTGTCTAAAATTAAAATGATTAAAAAGTTAGAAAAAAATGTAGATTGTTACTCCTGCATCTTTGCCATCCATGAGGGCAGAATTGCCTCTCCAAGTGACTCTTTGCTTTTCTGGTAACTGGTAAGTAACTAGATCTTTGTGACTCAAAATACAGAATTGACTTATATAAAGCATCCCCATAATCAAATGCACCCTCTCCCTTTCCTATTACTGCAGAGAGGACGCAGGCAAAGTAGAACAAAAGATAACTCATTCTTTTATTTTAACCTCTATATCAAATCACTAATGAAAATTGGAGGACGATGGTGCCAGCTATTTATATCATCCGCAGTTAATTCTTTGTTGACATTGATTAGGCGTATTCCATACTTGATTTACCAAATTAATTATGTCAATATTTGAGCAGTTAAGTTATATATCTTCTGTTAAGTTACCAAATGTTGATCATTCAATTTGAAACCCTAATTTCCGGACGTGTATTTATTGTAAGATATCACACATGCCCTATCTTAATAAGAAGCTGATCATTGCAAATTGTATCCAAAATTAGATTAGGTACAACGTAGCCTTATGCTGTGTGGGTTGTTAGGTAGGTATGATTTTCCAGAAGCAATATCTAGTGTTCCTTGTCAAATTTGAGTTCCTTTATGATTTCATACTTATTTTACGCTACCATTTGTTTTAAATGAATGCGTATTGCAATTGATACTAGTAAGTCAACAAGTCATGCATAATTCAACTTTGCAGCACAAGACTGATTTCAGTAACAGCTTAGGAACTAACTGTTTAGTTTATAATCAGTATGACTTGTTCAATTCAACACAGTTGTGCTTTAGGCCTCGGCCAGGGCTTTCCCTAAGGGAGATTAGAAGTCACTGTTTCAAACCTTCGTTTTTACTCAGGCTTGAAGTGTATTGTTTTGCTTGTTGAAGTTCATTTAGGAAATAATAATAGTTTTTATTAATGTATAATCAATATTATATTGTAGTCAAGTGGTTAAAGGTTATCGACTATTTTATTTTATGATGAGATCGCATGCTCGAGCTTGCATTGTTTTATTATTATTGTCATTATCACGCTTCACATAATAAACAATAGAGCCCAATGGTTATTTATCAACATACATATACCCTAGTTTAGTCACCCGTATTTATTATATTTATAGTTATTAATGTTTGCATTGAAATTGGTACTTCATATACAAGTTTATGTAGTGTATGATGATATACATGAGAAGTGGGTTTGACCCTGCAAAGCGGGAATCGAACTCATGACCTCTTGCATCATTTCCAAGTGTCCCAACGCGATGATGCTTGTCGATGAAACTTGTTATTGTTGTTGGTGGTAGTCAGGCCCGGCCCAATAGTCCTTGTTCCCCCTAGACAGGGTTAGGAAGAAAACAGTGGAACAAAAGATGCTGCGGGCAGTTTGGTATTCAAACACCACTCAACTGCTTCAACCACTTCACTGCAGACAGCTTTGTATTTTGTTGCCCTACCAACCACGCTTCTACATAAAAATTTTCTAAAAGCATATAAGATTTGTTACTCCCTCCGCCAACTCCGGCGGTGCTGCTCTAGGCGATGGCCTTGCTCGCCTACCCTTTGGGCCCTGCCTGGTGGGTAGTGGTGGTGGTGTTGCTGTTGTTATTTTCAAAATTTTAAACAGTATATTTTAGTTTTCATTGTTTATAAATATGAAATTATAATTTAAACTATTGTTGCACAATTGCTAAAATTTTTAATTTTAATTTTCACTAACTAGTTTGAAAGAAAATCCATTAATCAGCGTGCTTGTCCCTTAACATGACTCCCTTCCCATGACAAACGAGAAGTATAAGGGCCTAATCACATAAATAATTTGGAAAATATTTTCTGATGTTGGTGAGTTACCCCCCTCAAAATATTTCCTAGTATTAAAATGATCAGTTAAACAAATAAAATTTCAGTCATGTTTTTTTTAGAAAGATCCAGGTACAACTATTACCCCTAGCCTAAAAATTGCTAGATGGTCGCTAGTCTCCTTGCTTTAATCCCATGTGCTCTTTGTTTGACTGTTTACGGTGTCCTGTGCTTTTCATAGTAGTTTAACATTTGATATGTTTTAGCCATTCAATGGCACAATCGACTTTGGCTTAATGTATGTGCTTTTCTTTTAATTGACAGATTTCGTGGGTTCTTCTGGAAGGCAGCTAGAATAGGTATATTTTTGGCTTTAAATAGTTAATTTGATTTCCACATTGTCCAGTCCATGTGGTTTCTGAATACTAGTTCTGCAAATTACAGACTCTTGCTCTTGCACATGATTCATTAGATTATTGTTATTGCTGTTGTAAAGTTCAAAACTAGTCCTCGGCAACGCCATGGACTGAATACGTGTAAGATTAGTACGTCAGGCTGTAGCTTCATACCACCTATGGCCTTCTAGAACTTCGGTCTATAGCATCATATCACTTGTCAGATTCTTAACATTACTCTTATTGTTGTTGAAAGAACTTTTTCACATCTTTGAATAATGCTGTAGTATTTGCTTTTCAAACAAAAACTTTTCGCTTTTTTGAATGCTGTTGTATTGCTACTGCAACTCAATTCTGAATGCGTAGCATTTGCTTTTCAAACAAAAACTTTTCGCTTTTTTGAATGCTGTTGTATTGCTACTGCAACTCAATTCTGGATGCCTAGTTTTCATTTGCATATATTTAATTCTTTATATATTTTTCCTTCCTTCCATTGTGTCGATTCCAGGTGAGAGGCTAAGCCCCTGGGTAGCATTGGGATGCTTTGCGATGGGAATATCTATCATTGTATTTTGAGAAAATGGTTAAATGTTTAATTTTGAAGCGATCGGTCTTTCAGACAAAATTGAAGATTGTAACTATATAGTGTAATATCTAGCTATTTTTACATTATGATGCATATCCAAACCCACTGTGTTTCACAGTATTTCCATTGTTTGGGTTGTCTGATGTTTCTCTGTCCAACATCCCTTCCTTTTTTTATAATTTTATTTGTAACATACACAAGTCTTATTGGTTAGGTTGCAAGATAAATGTTCCATCCTTCTTAATTTTGATGGGTTTCACCGTACTATCGTTCTTTACAACACAGACCACTTGAAAATTTTGGATTTATTTATTTTACAAAAACACGTTATGTAATTAAAATCGTACGTTACATGAAGATAAATGTTATAGATCGGTGAATTCTCAGAGTAATGTTGTTTGTATAACTTTGTGGTTGTTTTTATTGTACATTGTACTTCTACAATGCAGACGAATGATTTTGGTGACTATACAATTGCTTGCGTTATTAGGAAGCAAGTCACGCGACTTGCTAATTTATGTATTATTACTAAAATAACTTGCATTATATTATGGAAATGGTATTCTATGTGTTGCATTTTATTATTTGACATCCCTGCAAGTTTCTATCTCTGAAGCGACCTCACATTTACGAATCCATGCTTCAACTTGGGTCGTTTTACATCAAAGATCACGCTTTCCAAATCCCGGAATCCACGATTAAGTTTAAGAAAGACATTGTTACCTAATGTGCATTGCAATTGTGTTTTTAATAGTTTATTTAAGATAGGGAGGTTTATCTCTAAATGTGAGTGTTAGGAATGAAAGATTCACTTAAGGTGGTGTTTGGTTTGCATTATGTTTCGTAGAAAATATAAATAATTTATGAATTATTATGAAATTAAAATCAGATACAAATTTAAGATTAAACTGGTGCAACATAACTTAAAAAGTACAACCTAGATAAAAGAAACACACAAAAGAATGCTAATTGTACAGATTAGAAGTGGATTTATTTGTCAACCATTGGTAGTATCACATATTGTGACTTGTATGTTATATCTAACATTCAACCAGCTTTGTGCAATTTCATCTTCAAAATAATGACAGATCTCTTTTCTTCTTTTCTATGAAAATCATAAGTATTTAGGCTATGTCAATTTATCGAATCACTCTCACATGATTAGGAAAAGCAGTATAGGATGAAAACTATTTGTAAAATCTACAGTACAAATACTGATTATTGGATTTGAGCCTATGACAGTACTTGGGCTTTCCGTTTCCTGTTATAGTTTCATATATCACAGTAATAAGATTATTCATCTCTTATCGGTTATCGCACCAACTATTGGCTCTCCTACGGTACATTTGTGGTACCAAAAGATGATCCAAGATCC
Organism: Allium sativum; assembly: GCA_030737875.1. Classification (NCBI taxonomy): domain Eukaryota; kingdom Viridiplantae; phylum Streptophyta; class Magnoliopsida; order Asparagales; family Amaryllidaceae; genus Allium; species Allium sativum. The sequence goes on from CM060912.1 coordinate 312,939,162, forward strand.
ACCCAAGTGTGGAGGCTACAGTAAGAAAACATGGGTAGGTTCTTTTGGATTGTTGTACATTATCACGCTATGTGGTTAAAACACCGCAAAATCCCTATTATAGCCTGTAGCGTTCTCCGAACGCTACGTTATTTCAATTTAGCATTGATGAACGATAGTTTAGCTTTAAGTCCTGCTATTTTCCGTTGCACCTGCTAAATCAACGTTATTTACCAATCGCTTTAGCAATGATAACATACAAAGAATGATTTGACCAGTTTTTTTAAAATAAATCAAAAAATTTAATGTAAAAAACTAATTTTAAGTCATAAGTGCTTTATATAACTTAGAAATCTGTAGTAATCCTCAAATATGCTGTGCGTAACCATGATATTCTTTGATTTTGTTAAATATATTAATTAATATTCGTTTTTCTATACAAATGGTGCAAGAATGATAATTAATCAATTTTAATTATACAGTTTTACATCTGGTTAATATTTTTGCTCCTCCGCTACGTCCCCGCTACCTCCTGCTTTATCTCCGCTACAACTTTTTATACATATACCGCTATAGAACAGCTAAGTGTTTTAATTGCACAGATATCAGGAACCTAAATTCGATCGATCATTGATCAAATAATATGGAAACACATATGTTATTCATATTTTCAGTAAACAAGAAGATAGGCTTACGCTGATTTCTTAGTACAACCCTATCTACTCTAGGAGGACTCGACTCTATATCAGCCTGTAAACTAGCCAAGGCCAGGGACAAGTTGGATGGGCTTCTATACATGGCGTCGACCCAAGTCCACGCTCATCCTTTCGACTTAACTGCATATAAGGCCCACTTCCAGCTAATGTAACACCCTGTATTTTAACAACACTAAAAGACGATAAATTAAAGAATTATTATTAATATTCAGAATTAAGTAAAACGGACTACGCCATTGCTTTCGTCTCGGAATTCTGGTCGAAATAGACATTTGTTTTGCGTCAAACGGACAACGTATGAAGAAGTTATTAAAGTTTGAAGTTTATATACGCATAAGGAGAATATATATGAATAAAATATATCCAGGAAATTCGAAAACAATTCAAAATCGCTGAAATCAGGGGAGCGGCAAAATTCCCACTCAGGGGTGTCGACCCCATCAAGGGGGTGTCGACCCCTGGGTCGACCCCCTACCCTATAACAGATCTGGGCAGACTAGGGTTTCGTCACAACTATATATACAGCCTAATTTCTCTTGTTTTTCCACACCAAAAACAATGGAGGACTAGATGTTGCCTCTACCCCGATTGAATCAAGTCTTTTCTTCTTCAGCAATCAACTAGAGTTATTCAAGTTTAGAGATCTGTGATTCAACATCAACAATTCTTTTCTAGATCCAAACACTATGAGTCTATGTTAATTTTAGATCTAAATATTTAAAAAGTAAATCTTAACATGACTATAACTTGGATCTATGCCTGTAACTATGTGAATCATATCAGATCGGCTATAACCTATTATCTAAGTAATTCTGACATGACTATTGAGCTAGATCTGAACTTGTACCTATTTATCATGTCAGATCTACCATTATTTATAGGTCTAATTCACTGTTTAGGTCTCATCATGCATGTTTAAGATGTCTCTATTATGTTAGAATCAGTTCTATTGTCACATGTTCATCAGATTTGTTCCTATATGTCTATCTTGTCATTATGCCTATTTCTACCATTATATGTCAAACTTATTAGTATGATCATTTCTGTCCTCTTCCCTTCATCTTTTTCCTTTTTTATAGCCAGGCTACCTTTGAGCCTAGGCATACCGCTGAAATATGCGAACGCGTTAAATTGGGAACGAGGGGAAAAACGTTAATTTGGGGCATAACTTGTATTGGAAAATTTGGGCATAATTTGAATACATGAACATGAATTTGGAGACATAAATCAACTTGTGATTAAAAACGTTAATTTGGGCCGTATGGTTCATTATGAACATAACTTAGAAAAAGGGCATGAAAACCAAAAACGACATAGGAATAATTGATTAATAATTGAAACGCCTAGAATTATAGTAATTATAAATTGTAGCCAGGCTTAGACACGATGTTAGATTACACTTATGGTGGAAGTCTGCCCGCAACCGACCGACATATCCAGCGACCACAAGTGGTGAATCTAATGTGAGGGGTCTAAGTGCATAAACACGAGACGTGTTAAGATACGTGTAATAGTGCACTACCAACATAGAGTAATAGTGCACTACCCAAGATCTATTGTCTTATACCGCACCCCATCGAAGAAATATAATCAAGAAAGTGATTCTCAAAGGTAATCTTAAATTACTTTTCTTTAGTATTGAATAAAGTTCTAAATTATTTCTAAATTCAAATAATTTCAAATTAAATTTGAATTAACCTTCCCGTTCGTAGGATCAGTTAGGGAGAGCCAGGGAGAGCAGGAAACTATATTTTCCAAATTCAAGCCTAGACACTATCCTCTCTGTCACCCTAGAACGTTCCAGTCATTCATTTTGAAAGATACTTTATAAATATATGTGTATTCGCGCAACAATTAGGGTGTTATATTGGTAATAGGCGAATCTCCTACTTTTAAATTCATGCTTTTAAAGGGTTTAAGACAAAACCAAACTATCTCGAATTATTCCAATCTATGTTAAGAAGAACCTCGAAACTACTTGAAACAAAGAAAAGGTAACATTTAAAAAGTACTTTAAAAAGTTTCAGCATCATAAAATAAAAACTGCAGCGTTTTAAAAGTGTTAGGACAAGTTTCAGATGGTTTTAGGCTCAAAACAGCTACCTACAGCGTTTCAGCCATGCTATGGAAAGTTCTGGTTAGTCTATAATGGTTTTAGACTAAATTCAGCTACTACAGCGTTTCTGCGCGCTATAAAAAGAGTTCTGGTCGTGTTCAAGGCTTTATAATCAATTCAGTGAAAAGATAGCGCTTCACAAGTGCTATAGAAAGTTCTGTTTTGATAAACTTCTGCGTTAGGAACATTCAGAAAGTGTTTCAAGTTTCGGAAAGTCAACTTTTTTTCCAGTTTTTGGGTGAAATGTTTGATACTGTTTCTCTATGATAAAAATAGATTTTGACCCCAAATTTTTTTTACAAAAAGAAGCTATCTTTGTCTACTTAATTATCATAAAAAGAAACCATTAAAATTATTTATCTATTCAATAAATAAAATTCAATAATACAAGGCATTTTTAACTTGTCTAATTCGGGCTGATTTTTATCTTACTTTGTATCCAGTTTTCGAGTATGAAAACGACCGAATTAGTAAAGGTGGCCGGAGACAAAGTTGTAGGCCTTTGAATTAGCTTTTAAATTGATAGAGAAGTCAAAATTTCATTAAGAATTGCAAAAGTTATGCCCAAAATACCGAACGTCATTTTCAGGGGTTCACATCCAAACATTCGTTCATAGAATTCTCAACTTTTCTTCAAAATATGAAATGAATACATGAACTTAAATAGTTTTTCTCACCTTAAACTTGTATCTTGATCTTGTACTTATCCTCTTGCCTTCTCCTAAGCTTCTCCTCTTTATCTTATTTTATTTTTGTCTTCAAAATGTATGAAATGAAGTGAACCTTTACACCCTTTATATAGTTGTTTTCAAGGTTAATTTGGTAATTTAGTTTTGGACACTTGTCCACTACATCTTCATGCATTCATTTGGATGTAGACACATGCCCTCTTATGTGTCTTAAGAGGTTTCTACACATGGACACCTAATGTGTGTATGTGTCTTAACCTTATTTACTTATGAGACATGTGTTCCTTTCATTTGATGACACATGTCCCTATCACTTTAAGCCATTTTTCTTATTCTAGAATTTGTACACATACCATTTATAAATTATGTATTATGTATATATTTATACATATATATATATATATCGAACATACATATATATATATATATGTATGCATTTATCATAATTAAATATCTGTATTGGACTGAACTAACATATTCAAAATTTCTAGAAACTTTTACATACCGGGATTTTTGGGTTAGGTTGTTACACTCTACCACCCTTAGAAAAAGATTTCGTCCTCGAAATCTAAGCTTCAAACAATTCTGGATAATCTTTACGAATTTTTGACTCCACTTCCTATGATGCTTCATCTTTGTTATGATGGTTCCATTGAACTTTTACTAAGGGAATTTCTTTTGTTCTTAGTTTCTTAATTTTTCTGTCAAGAATTCGAATGAGTCTTTCAATGTACTTGGTCCCCTTTTTAACTTCAACGCCACATAAATCAATCACATGAGATGGGTCAGAAATATACTTTCGTAGCATTGATATGTGAAACACATTATGTATATCTGATAATTTTTCAGGTAAATCGAGTTCGTATGGCACTTCCCCAATTTTCCTGGTAATACGAAATGGTCCGATAAATCTTGGTGATAGTTTTGCCTTCTTCTTTCCAAATCGCATTACCTCTCGTACCGGAGAAACTTTAAGAAGTACTTGATCTCCTACTTAGAATTCCAAATCCTTTCTCCTATGATCTGCATAACTCTTTTGCCTACTTTTGGCTGCTAGCAATCTTTCTCTTATAATAGAAATCTTCTCAGTTGTTTCCTTTACTAGGTCTGGACCAAGAAGCTCACGATCTCCAACTTCTGCCCAACATACTGGCGAACGACATGGCCTTCCATACAAAGCTTCATATGGGGCCATACCAATGCTTGCATGATAACTATTGTTATATGCAAATTCGATTAATGGTATGTGAGTTTCCCATGTGATTTCAAATTCCATTATACAAGATTTTAACATATCTTCTATGATTCGGTTTACTCTTTCGGTTTGTCCATCTGTTTGAGGATGAAAGGCTGTGCTCAGGTTTAGTGATGTCCCTAGTGCTTTTTGAAGACTTCTCCAAAACCTTGAAGTGAATCGTGAATCCCTATTTGAAACTATGGTAACAGGTATACCATGTAGTCGAACAATTTATTTCAAATAGAGTCTACTCAATTTCTCCGTTGAGTAGGTCATGTTGTAAGGTATAAAATGTGCTGACTTTGTCAAGCGATCCACCACTACCCATATTGCATCATGACCTTGTTTTGTCATTGGTAATCCAGTGATAAAATCCATTATTATATGCTCCCATTTCCATTCAGCAATAGGATGTGGTTGCAGAAGTCCTGCCGGTCGTTGCTGCTCTGTTTTAATTTGTTGGCACGTAAGACATTTTGCCATAAATTCAGCAACGTCCTTCTTCATTCCGTTCCACCAAAATTGACGCTTAAGATCCTTAAAAATTTTTGTACTCCCTGGATGCACCGTTAGCCTTGAACAATGTGCTTCACTAAGAATTTCATTTTTCAATTCAGTTTGATTTGGAACACAAAGTCGATTCTTGAATCTATAACCGCCATCTTTATCAGTGTTCCAATCCATGGGTTCCTTATCCTTCATTTTCGTAAATAACTCTTTTAATTCCTCATCATCTTCTTGAGCTTTCAATATTCTACTTATCAAAGTTGGTTGAATAATAAGATTACACAGAAGTGCTACTTCGTTAATCATGGATCCATTAACCATCCTTGTGCAAGCGTTCATCTCAGTAAGAGTCTCTAGAGCTCTCCATTCTCTTATCATTAAATGAGCTATTACGCCATAGCTTTTTCGACTTAATGCATCAGCAACTATATTTGCCTTTCCTAGATGATAATGTAATGTAAAATCATAATCTTTTATGAATTCCATCCACCTTTTTTGTCTCATATTTAATTCTTTTTGAGAGAACAAATATTTTAAACTCTTATGGTCAGAGTAAACATGGAATTGTTCTCCATAAAGATAATGTCTCCAAATTTTTAAGGCAAACACAATTGCGACCAATTCTAAGTCATGAGTTGGATAATTAGCTTATGGGGCTTTAATTGACGAAAGCCATAAGCAATAACTTTGTCATCCTGCATTAGTACACATCCTAATCCTTGTCCGCATGCATCAGAATGCGCTTTATATGGGACTCCACTCCTTGGAAAAGACAGAATTGGTGCCTCTGTCAATCTTTTCATTAAGGTTTCAAATGCTATCTTACATTTTTCATCCCAAATAAACTTAGTTTCCTTACGAGTTAGTTTTGTTAATGGAGATGCTATCTTTGAGAAATCTTGAATAAATCTTCGGTAGTAACCAACTAATCCTAGAAAACTTCGAACTTCTGTTGGTGTTGTCGGAAGATTCCATTTCAACACCACCTCAACCTTTAATGGGTCTACTCCTATTCCATTCTTTGAGATAACATGTCCAAGAAATTTTACTTCCTCCAACCAGAATTCACATTTACTAAATTTTGCATATAGCTGATGCTCTCTTAGTGTTTGGAGACATAAACGCAAATGACATTCATGTTCTTCCTTTGTCTTAGAATAGATAAGGATATCATCTATAAATACAATAACAAAATGATCAAGATATGGACGGAACACACGATTCATTAGATCCATGAATACTGCTGGTGCGTTGGTAAGGCCAAAAGGCATCACCAAGAATTCGTAGTGTCCGTATCGTGTTTGGAAAGCTGTCTTTGGAATATCTTCTTCTTTTATTCTTAATTAATGATACCCAGACCATAAGTCAATTTTCGAAAATACAGTAGCTCCTTGGAGTTGATCAAATAAATCATCGATCCAAGGTAATGGATATTTGTTCTTAATTGTTACCTTATTAAGCTCTCAATAATCTACGCATAAACGAAACGTCCTATCGTGCTTCTTTACAAACAACACTGGTGCTCCCCAAGGGGATTTACTAGGTCTAATAAATCCTTGATCCTCCATCTCCTTAATTTGTCTCTTTAATTCTTTATTTTCCGTAGGAGACATACGATATGCTGCTTTAGCAATAGGAGTTGTACCAGGGATTAAGTTGATGCAAAAATTAATTTCTCTTTTTGGTGGTAACCCTGGTATTTCTTGAAAAACTTCTTTAAATTCCCTTACTATCGGGATTTGATCCACCATTGGACCCTTATCCTCAATATTGATATGAGCAATATATCCAGATATAAAAGCATCTTCTACTTTATCACATGAGTAAACAAAGGTTTCATGTTCCCGAATTGTCAAACTTATGGTTTTGCAGTGACAATTCAAGATAGCTTGATATTTTGTAAGCCAATCCATCCCAAGGATGATATCAAAGTGTTCCATTGGAAAGATAATTAAATTAGCCACCATATACTTACCGTTAAAGTTAAGGATACAGTTCCTACATACTTTTTCAAGTTTAGTTCTCCCTCCTACTACACTATATACTATCAAAGGATTTGATAGTTGTTCAATGAATAATCCTATCTTAGTAGCAAATATTTCGGATATTAGAGAATGTGTGGCACCAGTATCGAATAAAATTCTTGCTTGAAAGTCAAAAATAAACACAGTACCTTCTACTTGAGCTTGTTCAGAAACAACTGCATACACTCGTCCTTGTTGTCCCTTTTTGTCCTTCCTTGGCTTCTTGCAATTTCGACTAATGTGCCCCGGTTCATTGCAATTGTAACACACAATCGGCTTTGTGCAATTCAGAGAAATGTGTCCAGTATCATTGCACCAGAAACATCTCTTTACTTTATCAGGCTCCTTTTCCTGTCACGTTGGTCCTTTGCTTCCTTCATTTGGTTTCTTCTTTTTCTCATCTGGTTTCTTTTGATTGTCAGAAAGATTGTTTGGTTTCTTTTTATTTGAAACCTTCCTTTCTTGCTGGAACTAAAGATAGTCCTCTTCCAGATTTAAAGCTTCAGCTACTATCATCTCATAAGTTTTACGTCTATCTCCAATAACATGTCTTCTTATGGGAGGAATTAACCCCTTCGCAAATCGTCTAGCATGCTTTTCAGGTGTATCGATTAAGTGTTTTCCAAATCGGGATAGTGCTTCAAACTTATTTTGATATTAGGCTACGGACATACCTTCTTGAGTAAGATTTTGAAATTTTTTCTCCATCTTCTCTCTCTCATTCTCTAGAAAATACTTATCCAAAAACTTCACCTTGAATTCTTCCCATGTCATCTGTTCCATCTCGACTGGACTAGTTGTTGTTCGAACTAGCTCCCACCAATTTCGAGCTTCCTCTAATAACTGAAAGACAGCCAACTTCCTCTTATCAACTTCGTTACATTCCAAAACTTCAAATATATCCTCTAGATGTTGAATCCATTGCTCTGCCTTAACTGGATCTGCACCTCCAACAAATTTGTCCGGTTTCAAACTTTTAAAATGGCTTAGAAGGTGATTTGTTGAAGATGTTGAGGAAACTTGCTCCATCTGCTTGATGAAATATGCAAACAGTTTCGTAGCATTTGTTTGTGCGGAGGACTAAGTCTCTTGACTTTGAGTTGTTGAGTTATTTTGATTTGCCATGACCTTCAATAAAAATATCTTGTTATGGTCACGGGTGAAATACACCTTTAGTTATAAATAATATCTAATAACATACTCAAGTCATGAACACACAAACATATTATATTACTTATAACCCTTATTTACAAACAAAATTTGGGTGTTTATCCACAACCTTCCCAAACTATAGATAGTCATCCATACTACTTGATATACTATCTAATACTTAACTTCCTATTTCATTCTTAATCTATCACTATTATTTCCTTTGATGAAGAAGGGCCAGTTTCCTCCTTTACTGCTCGACAAGGTCCAGTGACTTCTTGAGAGTAATCATTTGAGCCAACCGTCTCAGACTCCTCTTCATCATATTGTTCCACTATTTTATTTGGAAGTCATTTACGTCTTATATTCCCTCCTTGTGGTGGTAATGCTCCTTCTTGCCTTAGAAATTCTAAAGCATCTCCAAAGTCAGTCCGTTCTTCTAGTTTAATTGCCATTGCAAAGGATTTCCTCTTCTGGCGCAGACGGTAAAGAACAAAATATCTTTTTAGACCATCTTCATAATCGTTAGCCCTATTATAAACTTCATATATCTCATCAAGGAGAATCGTCCTTGCTCTCCTCTTAAGCACATGCTTCTCTATTGTGCGACTTGCAGCAACTAATCGTTCATTTGATGTGGTGGTGCACTTAACACCACCCCATGTACCCCCGGTACACCAAGTTCTGTTGCTAGCCATAACTTACAGCTGCAAATAGTCATAAAGATGTCAATAATTGTATAAACTTCCTATTCCGAAAAATTAAATTGTGATACTATAAATCTTCCAAAAGTACCCCATAAACCTTGGCTCAGATACCAACTTTGTAACACCCCCACTCTGATATATTTATTCAGAAGCGGTGATGCTACATATAAAATGTTGCTAACAGAACAATATCACAACTTAACATAAACTTGTCGGAACATAAAATCATTCTTAGTACATGATTTTATACGGAAGAGCTATTATATAATCATCCCATCATAAAATATGGTTATAAAGGTTCACGAGTCTAATAATTAAGCATAGGAGTACAGAACGAGATAATCTACATAATCTAAGTCTTCACTTCAAAGCATCCAACTAACCATCTAAACCTGAAAAGTTTTAAGTGTAGCATCATGAGCAACACAGACCCAGTGAGATTGCTATTTAAGCTTAGTTTTCACATCATTTCTTAATGGGTTGTATTATAGTTTCATCATGACTCTTTACTTCAAAGGTTTCATCAATCCAAGTTTTAAAACAAAAATCAAGGAAGACTTCGAAATGCTAAATCAAACAAATATATGAAAACTTCCTTTCATCAAAACTCATAATTTATCCAATTTATAGTTATAAATTTGAACCACATCCTCAACTTGGTTAGATGTTAGAATATATTATCCCATTGCGGTCGACATCCCGTCATCAAATAGGATGTACTCTACTCGGCTCGATACCAACATAGAGTAATAGTGCACTACCCAAGATCTATTGTCTTATACCGCACCCCATCGAAGAAATATAATCAAGAAAGTGATTCTCAAAAGTAATCTTAAATTACTTTTTTTGGGTATTGAATAAAGTTCTAAATTATTTCTAAATTCAAATAATTTCAAATTAAATTTGAAATAACCTTCACGTTCGTCGGATCAGTTAGGGATAGCCAGGGAGAGCAGAAAATTATATTTTCCAAACTCAAGCCTAGACACTATCCTCTCTGTCACCCTAGAACGTTCCAGTCATTCATTTTGAAAGATACTTTATAAATATATGTGTACTCGCGCAACAATTAGGGTGTTATATTGGTAATAGGCGAATCTCTTACTTTTAAATTCATGCTTTTAAAGGGTTTAAGACAAAACCAAACTATCTCGAATTATTCCAATCTATGTTAAGAAGAACCTCGAAACTACTTGAAACAAAGAAAAGGTAATATTTAAAAAGTACCATCAAAAGTTTAAGCACAATAAAATAAAAACTACAGCGTTTTAAAAGTGTTAGGACAAGTTTCAGATGGTTTTAGGCTCAAAACAGCTATCTACAACATTTCATCCATGCTATGGAAAGTTCTGGTTAGTCTATAATGGTTTTAGACTAAATTCAGCGTTTCTGCGCACTATAAAAAGAGTTCTGGTCGTGTTCAAGGCTTTATAATCAATTCAGTGAAAAGATAGCGCTTTAGAAGTGCTATAGAAAGTTCTGTTTTAATACACTTCTGCGTTAGTAACATTCAGCGTTTTAAATTTCCAAAGTGTTTCAAGTTTCGGAAAATCAGCTTTTTTTCTAGTTTTGGGTGAAATGTTTGACACTGTTTCTCTATGATAAAAATAGATTTTGACCCCAAATTTTTTTACAGAAAGAAGCTATCATTTTCTACTTAATTATCATAAAAATAAACCATTAAAATTATTTACCTATTCAATAAATAAAATTCAACAATACAAGGCGTTTTTAACATGTCTAATTCGGGCTGAATTTTACCTTACTTTGCATCCAGTTTTCGAGTATGAAAACGACCGAATTAGTAAAGGTGGCTGAAGAATAAGTTTGTAGCCCTTTGAATTAGCTTTCCAAATTGATAGAGAAGTCGAAATTTCATTAAGAATTGAAAAAGTTATGCCCAAAATACTGAACGTCATTTTCAGGGGTTCACATCCAAACATTCGTTCATAGAATTCTCAACTTTTCTTCAAAATATGAAATGAATACATGAACTTAAATAGTTTTTCTCACCTTAAACTTGTATCTTGATCTTGTACTTATCCTCTTGCCTTCTCCTAAGCTTCTCCTCTTTATCTTATTTTATTTTTGTTTCCAAAATGTATGAAATGAAGTGAACCTTTACACCCTTTATATAGTAGTTTTCAAGGTTAATTTGGTAATTTAGTTTTGGACACTTGTCCACTACATCTTCATGCATTCTTTTGTATGTAGACACATTCCCTCTTATGTGTCTTAAGAGGTTTCTACACACGGACACCTAATGTGTGTATGTGTCTTAACCTTATTTACTTATGAGACATGTGTTCCTTTCATTTGATGACACATGTTCCTATCATTTTAAGCCAATTTTCTTATTCTAGAATTTGTACACATACCATTTATAAACTATGTATTATGTATATATTTATACATATATATATATATCATACATACATACATATATATATATATATATATGTATGTATTTACCATACTTAAATATCTGTATTGGACTGAACTAACATATTCAAAATTTCTAGAAACTTTTACATACCGGGATTTTTGGGTTAGGCTGTTACAGACTTAATATAACAAAATTTGCTTTAAAGGGAATTTATAATTCATGGTGGCGAACAATATCAGAGTTATTTACATATATCAAAATATATGTATTTTATATTCGTATATTTAATGGAATATAATAGTTAAATATATGGATTTTAACACACATTTCATTAATATGGAGTGTTTTAATATATATATATATATCTCATATATATACATAGATATCAACATGTCCATTATCTACTGATCACATTAGAGACTCATTGATTAATAGCATAAGCCATCAAATCGCTATGCTAAATTTTTTTTTTGCAAGTTTCAAATAAATAAATTAAAAACATATCGATTCAGTTTACAAAGCAAAATAACCATTCATGTGCAACATCAGTTCCTAATGAAATTACATCCATTGTTAAACATTTTAAGGGGTCACTGATACTAGACATATATGATAATATATGTAGCGACCCGTAACTTCCCCGGTTAGGAAAGAACGAATTGCTTTGAGAACAACACACATCTGAACGCAAACAGAAGAACATTTCATTGTTTATTACAACAAGTCCATCAGAATACAAGTATATCACAGAGTATGAATCAATATTACACATTTGACAAATATCAGAGATTTAAATTACATTACTGCAGCGAAAAAATAATACAAAACATAACTGAAAGAAATACACGGATACAGAGCTTTCCGAATATCACTTCAGCTATAAACCAGGATCCTGTGAATATAAATCTGCAAAACCAAAACTACTAGCTGCCCGTGTCGAAAATAAGGGCACCCAGAGTTTAGGTTAAAACAATAAACTCCAGGTCAGTCATGTGACTGGTGTGAGAACTAAAACAGTTATTAATCTTTATTTTTAAAGTTAGGTAAATCAAGGGACCACGCCGTATATCACAGAACGGGTTTTTACCCCAAGAGTACCAGTGAATAAAACAAATAGCGCAATGCTAAATAAAGAAAAATGAAGCTATTATAAGACCCAGGTCCCATCACACAATGCAACGCAAGCCGGAGGATAGGGTTTTACCTTATAATAGCCAAAGAATGCTCGATACGCTAAATTTCATCTTTTATTATTACTATAAGTGTATAGTGTCAAAATAATTTCAATCATAAGTATCAATCATACATGGCATAAGTGACCCATACCACTATGTCGCCATATTAGGCTCTACAAATAAAACCGAAAGTCACGTATTGCAAATTGGATTCCATCATGAGTCGAGGCAAGGGGCAAGCTCCTCTCCGTTCGAGACACTCTAGCAAATGTCTCAGGACCACACACAACGATCCTTGGATCTTCAGGGCCGGTCCTCTCTTACTTTTGAGGATTGGCAATTCTTAAACACACGTTTCCCGGTCCTATAGGACCTATATAATGGTCTGTACGTCGGCTCACATATTGCCAGTTATCGACCAAATATTCAAGGCGCCTTGCATTCCAACAACCACACAGGTGAAAAGTATATAAATGTCTGCCAGTTTAAGCACTGACACCACCACTAGCTAGAAAGAAACGTCGTGCTCTCCCTGCAGTCACTATCCCGTTTTTGACTCATACCGAGGTGTGAGGCTCGCGAATTAACGCTATACACAAAGCTGCGCCACACAGGCCATGCTTTGAAAATCAACCACAAGACTTTGCTTTTCAACAGAAGCCTTGATCATCTGCCACTTAGGCGTGCCACACAGACAATTCACTCCATGCGACTGATGTCCATCGATATACAACCTCTGAGCTCGCACGTCTCAGAGAAGGGCGTTAAGTAAGAGAATAAATTCTCCGCCGCCAAACAGATGTATATTTAATAGAGATCAATCACACAGAATAAAGTCCAATGTCAGACACACAGTCCATTTACAAGTTCGTTCTGGGTCTGAACGAAACCGAAGGCATTTTCCTCGCATATCCATCGATCTCCAAGTACGTCTGGACGACCACTAACTGATTCCCTCATCTTGGGTGTACAGCCCAATCAAGATCATCAATAATCATCCAAACGAGGTGAAGACTTCTGGTCTTCAACCACCGTCTTCATCTTCGACATATCGTCGAATCGGTTATTCAGAATGGGTATAAACCCGGCCTTTACGAATAACCCGCGTATATAATAAACACATGTTACACAAACACAACATACGCCTCATTCCAATTCAGAATATTCTTTTATTCAAAATTTTACATTCTTAGGGAAAGGTTCCCATTAATTTTATCAAAGATAAATTCTTCTAAATTTATTCTTTAATCTTCCTTTGGATATCATTTCAAACCATGTTAAGGTTTTCCAAACAAGTTGGGAATAGCGAACCACACCGAAGTTATTATTTATTTTATTTCCCAATCCCTACCTATCATGGAGCAAAACTGATAATACTCCATATCTAACACCACGGTGTTATCGGTAAATATCAATTACCATTTCACGTTCAAATCTAATTAAAGATTTAACTATCGCTTTGGAGCAAAACTGGCGATACTCCATCCTCGATCACTTTAATCTAATTAAAGATTCATTAAAACTCTACTTAGTTTTAATCTTCTCAAAAATCAATATCCCGTCTTTAACTGGGTTAAAGAACCAATGTCATCTAAAACACGGTTCACGATAAACCAAAAATCACATATCATTGTTAATCGGGTTAAAGAACAGGTGTTATTCACAACACCGCTCACGATAAACCCCAAAAACCAATTTAAATTCAATTCCAATTAAATACCAATTAACTGGACAATTTCACTAAATCTTAATTAAAAGATTTATTCTTTTCTAAACTGGTTCAAGAACAGTGTTATTTAAGACACCACTCACGACGAACCCAAAATCCCATTTGATATTAAATACAAGGCTCTGAATAGAAAATATATCGGCTTATATTCAATATCAAATTCGGAAACCAACAAATATCGTATTGGAAATAACGATATAAATATGTCTTTCAAATTTCCATAACCATATCTGTATAATCACGAAATCCAACATCGAAATATTCCGAAGATAATTTCGATTCAAATCCATTCCAATTCACGTATTGGAAATTCTGATTATTTTCAAAACCACTTCAAATCCAATTTATTTATTCGAAAATATTGGATTATAATTCTAGTTCAAAACTAGTTCATTTCGATAAAAATCTATTTTTATCTTTTCAAATGTGGATTTTTTCATCCCAGTTCTTTCCAATTCATATATTATGATTTTACACAAATTATTAATATTTTTAATAATTTTATCAAGGCCCGTACAGTCGATTTCCACAAACGGCCATCGAACTGCATTTACAGCGACCTTCTCCAAATTTGATTTGGACATAACTCCAAATCCACCGTTAGATTTCAAATTTATAATATTCGTTGGAAATCTCTTTTCGATACGAACCCAATGGTTCCGGTTTTGGGAGAATCCGACGGTCGGATCTCCCGCAACGTCAATTCGAAGTCAATGGTCAAAATTCGCGAACTACCGCGGCGCGGCGCGTTCTATTTAGGCCATTATATAATATATATATATATTATATATTTCGTCGATTTCCTTTTAAAAACGTATTTTATAAATCGTTTTAAATTCATTTTTGAAACGATTTCAACCTCATATTCAATTTCGAATTAAAATTGAATATTCCACATCATCGATATACAAATGATAATATTTTCAAACCATTATATTTTGAAATCACTTCCTTTTCCTATATTCATTATAAAAACGAATATAATCAATATAAATATCGTTCGTGTCAAAATGGCGCATCTCTAATCAACACGACTTTATATATTTCAATAACTTCGTTATTCTATTCAACAAATAAATATTTATTCTATTCAATACATGAATCTATATTTCTTTCAACACATGAATATTCTCAACACATGAGCATCGTCAACACATGACTATTTTTGTTATTTAATATATTTTATAAAATCATGATAAAGATGTAAATTTTTATTGTTAAAATATTTTACTCAACACATGATAAGTTTCAACACATGAATATTCTCAACACATGAGCATCGTCAACACATGACTATTTATTCTATTCAACACGTGAATCTTTATTTTATAATATTCTTTATTTTCCAAATTGGAATGAGGCCCAATCAATTACCATATAATGTTAATTATATGGATTCCATACAACACATGTATATAATAGCAACGATAAACAATCAACCATCATCCAAAGTGCACCACACAACTTCATAAGCATTAAATACAAATAATTAACGATTACACAATCTGTCAATCAAACGATCGACATACCACTAAACAATTGGGATTGGTGTGCGTCAAATATCATCCCAACACCTATGTGGGGTTTCAATCTACAAACACTGAATATTATTTGTGCAGTTGGGCGACGTGTAAAATTTATCGTCCCAATCAATATCCTTCAAATAGGTGTACATAAACAAACCGTCCGGTTTGTAAATGAATATTTCTTTATTCACATTCACGTTAAAAATTATATTTTTAACAATAATTAATTTATTTCAACACATGAATGTTTTATTATCCATTTCACATCAACATCACAAACAAACTTCATAACACATCAAACAAGCATACAAGTCATCCATGGTCTGTGGACGACGGGTGTCGGATGCTGCTAAGCACCGTCAGCATCCTAGTATATATTTTTAACTAGAAAACAAGATTTAAAGTGAGAAGTTCTCACCGACTAGCTAAACCAAATACCACGACTCTTCGTATGTAGAAATCTTCGTCGTGCTTGCCTTTTGTCAATTTCATTGTCCGTAGCCACTACATATATAAAAATCATATTTTTATATTATTGCTATGTATATAAAAATCATATTTTTATAATCACTCTATATGGATAAAAATCACATTTTTATACCGCTACTATATAGATAAAAATTCTATTTTTATACCGCTACTATATAGATAAAAATTCTATTTTTACGCCGCTACTATATAGATAAAAATTCTATTTTTACAATGCTACTATATAGATAAAAATTCTATTTTTACAACGGTGTTCATATAATAAAGTTTATATTTTTCCCTCGCCATTCTCTATATAAAAATCACATTTTTATATATAGAGATCGTATTTTTATATCTCTACCACCAATGTAAAAATCAAATTTTTATTAACTATATATTATAAAAAATCATATTTTTATCCTTTCTATCATATAAAAATTATATTTTTATCCTTCCTATCATATAAAAATTATATTTTTATCCTTCCTATCATATAATTTTTTTTTTCATCGTTAAGAATCACATTCTTATGATAACAACATACATATACAAATCATATCCTCTTCATGGTACAATACATATAAAAATTCGATTTTTATATCGTGATTACCTAATTAAATCAAAATAAAACATACCGGCGCGAATGGGGGGCGGAGATGGCAGCCTGAGGTGTCGGAGATGGCGGTCAGAGGCGCGGATAGCGGCCTTGGGCTGTGGCGGCGCAGCTCCCTTCAGTTTGGGGGTTATTTTGGGTGCGGGGTTTCAAATCAGTGGAGGTGGAGGGTGGAGTTTCTCACGGCGGTGCTGAGGGGCGGTAGGAGGTCGCGGTGGCGGCAGCAGGTCTGTGGGGTGGCGGCGATGGCGGTGGGTTGCGGGTTCGTGGGTTTTGGGGGAAATAGGGGGCGCGGTCAGCGATCGAGGGGGGGGGGCCTTGCTCCGGCGGCGACGCACCAAAGGGGCGGCGGCGCGTTGCTGGGGGGAGCGCGGCTCCTCCCCGTTCTTCATTCTTTCTTTTTTTCCTTAAATCGATTTGAACTTTAGAGAGAAGGGAAGGGGGGTAACGGGTTTGACTGGGTAAAAGCAAAAGTGGTGGGCCATTTAAATAATTTATATATTTATTTAATTTTATAATCCATAAAGTTACTTTTTATTTTGACCTCGAAATCAATCCCACCGACTGTCGTCCATAGCTAATTGTCCCCATTCCAAACACAATGGGATATGTTTCGTAAGCCAATTCGATCATTTCGATCAGTTTTCATTAAAATCTAAATATAAATCTATATATTTAATTTGAACGCACATTTCAATTTACCGGGACTACACACTACCCCTAAAAATTCCCAAAAATATTTTCTAGGTTCGTATTGACGATACGGTCCTAACAAAATCAATTTCGTCAAATTCTAAGACCGTTTGAAAAATGGCCATTTTCCAGTCGATTAAAATCAACTGAAACTGGTTAAACGCGTTTTCCTTTGCCACACTCACATATTGATTCAGAAAATTACGAATTTTAAAACCTAGCAATAATTTGACCTCATGGATCCAACAAAAGTGGTTTCGTCGAAAACCGAGGTCGTTTGCAAAATTTCCATTTTTAAGGGCCAGAATTCCATAGCGACTATTCTGAATTTTCAACTGGGCATAACTTTTTATCCCCGCTATGAAATTTTAATTTTTCGGATTCGTTGGAAAGATATTCTCAAATAGATTCAAATATTTTTGGTTTCGACAAAATCCGGTTTATTTTGAATCCTATGCATTCATTTGAACTTTGAAATCGAATTTTCAAACTACCGCCATTTCCAATTCCTCTTATAATTAAAATAAAATATTTATATTCTAATGACGATCTATATAAATATATACGTTCTAATTCTATTCAAAATAAATTTCTCGTCGATATTATTTATAATATTCAAAATTCATTAAACTTGCTAAAATAAAAAATTTAAATTGGCTCGGATTTCCGGGTTATTACAATCTCCCCCACTTAAAACTTTTCGTCCTCGAAAAGGAACAAAGCTAAAAGTTGTTTCACAAACCAACTCAACTTTCATTATTTTCTTTACGACTTAAGTTCTTCAACTTTCCAGTTTCCAAGAACTTTTCAAATTCTTCAAAAATTTGGCTAACACCCTAAATTTTCGAAAAATTTCGCCATAACCTCCACTGCACCGGGGACTTCGGGATATTTCAAATAGCCTCCCATGGCCCTCACCAATCCAAAAAGAAAAAGAAACAATCAAGCGGCTAGCTAATCGGCTCATAAAATCATCCAAAACCCAAGAAATTAATAAACATGTACCTATTTGTCGGGCAAACAATTTCATTCTCTGCTCTAGCCTCCTTGCTATGACCTGTTCAATAGATATACATGTATATGCATGCATTTTCAAACAATTTTCAATACAATTCAATATTTGATTCAATTTGGCCTAAGTGGTTAAAAATATCAAACCAATAATCAAACAACACAACCAACAATCAATTAGTGGATTCTCTTTTCAAATTCATAATTTTGATATATATACAGAAAATCATGTTTTTGATGCCAAATCACAACAATAAACCTATCTAGTTTTGGTTCTCACACCAGTCTGATGGAAATATATAGATATTACACCTTCGAAACTCGAACATAAATACTGATGATGTGGCCACATCATCAGAATCATCCCCGGGTGTCTAGAATGTGATTCTATATCTACCCAGCATATTAAAACTTCAAATATACGTTCATGACGCGTATATGCAAAACCTTTATATACTCAATTGTCCAAAATCAATATAAATAAAATATTCAAATACGTATACTTGAATTTAATTTTCAAAACAAAGTTTGTTTTCAAATTTTTATTTCAAAAATTTCACTCTTTCCACTCGTTCTAGGACTCTACTGATCCTATCTATAATGAGTCATTCTAATTGGATATTACTAGACCAATATCTGATGAATTCTTTCGTATGGTTCTAATGTGTCTTGTTCTCAAGCTCTGTAAACCAAAGCTCTGATACCATTGTAGCGACCCGTAACTTCCCCGGTAAGGAAAGAACGAATTGCTTTGAGAACAATACACATCTGAATGCAAAGAAAAGAACATTTCATTGTTTATTACAACAATTCCATCAGAATACAAGAATATCACAGAGTATGAATCAATATTACACATTTGGAAAATATCAGAGATTCAAATTACATTACTGCAGCGGAAAAATAATACAAAACATAACTGAAAGAAATACACGGATACAGAGCTTTCCGAATATCACTTCAGCTATAAACCAGGATCCTGTGAATATAAATCTGCAAAACCAAAACTAATAGCCGCCCGCGTCGAAAATAAGGACACACAGAGTTTAGGTTAAAACAATAAACTCCAGGTCAGTCATGTGACTGGTGTGAGAACTAAAACAGTTATTAATCTTTATTTTTAAAGTTAGGTAAATCAAGGGACCATGTCGTATATCACGGAACGGGTTTTTACCCCAAGAATACCAGTGCATAAAACTAACAGTGCAATGCTAAATAAAGTAAAATGAAGCTATTATAAGACTCAGGTCCCATCACACAATGCAACGCAAGCCAGAGGATAGGGTTTTACTTATAATAGCCAAAGAATGCTTGATACACTAAATTTCATCTTTTATTAGTACTATAGGTGTATAATGTCAAAACAATTTCAATCATAAGTATCAATCATTGACGGCATAAGTGATCCATACCACTATGTCGCCATACTAGGCTCTACAAATAAAACCGAAAGTCACGTATTGGAAATTGGATTCCATCATGAATCGAGGCAATGGGCAAGCTCCTCTCCATTTGAGACACTCTAGTAAATGTCTCAGGATCACACACAGTGATCCTTGGATCTTCAGGGCCGGTCCTCTCTTACTTTTGAGGATTGGCAATTCCTGAACACACGTTTCCCGGTCCTATAGGACCTATATAATGGTCTGTACGTCGGCTCACATAATGCCAATTATCGACCATATATTCGAGCCGCCTCGCATTCCAACAACCACATAGGTGAAAAGTATATAAATGTCTGCTAGTTTAAGCACTGACACCACCACTAGATAGAAAGAAACGTCGTGCTCTCCCTGCAGTCACTATCCCGTTTTTGACTCATACCGAGGTGTGAGGCTCGCGAGTTAACGCTATACACAAAGCTGCGCCACACAGGCCATGATTTGATCATCAACCACAAGACTTTTCTTTTCAACAGAAGCCTTGATCATCTGCCACTTAGGCGTGCCACACAGGCAATTCACTCCAAGCGACTAATGTCCATCGATATACAACCTCTAAGCTCGTACGTCTCAGAGAAGGGCGTTAAGCAAGAGAATAAATTCTCCGCTGCCAAACAAATGTATATTTAATAGAGATCAATCACACAGAATAAAATCCAGTGTCATACACATAGTCCATTTACAAGTTCGTTCTGGGTCTGAACGAAACCGGAGGCACTTTCATCGCATATCCATCGATCTCCAAGTACGTCTAGACGATCACCAACTGTTTCCCTCATCTTGGGTGTACAGCCCAGTCAAGATCATCAGTAATCATCCAAATGATGTGAAGACTTCCGGTCTTCAACCATTGTCTTCATCTTCGACATATCGTCGAATCGGTTATTCAAAATGGGTATAAACCCGACCTTCCGAATAACCCGCATTTATAATAAACACGTGTTACACAAACACAACATACGCCTCATTCCAATTCAGAATATTCTTTTATTCAAAATTTTACATTCTTAGGGAAAGGTTCCCATTAATTTTATCAAAGATAAATTCTTCTAAATTTATTCTTTAATCTTCCTTTGGATATCATTTCAAACCATGTTAAGGTTTTCCAAACTAGTTGGGATTAGCGAACCACACCGAAGTAATTATTTATTTTATTTCCCAATCCCAACTAATTCATCCCATGGAGCAAAACTGGTAATACTCCACACGGTGTTATCGGTAAATATCAATTACCATTTCACGTTCTAATCTAATTAAAGATTTAACTATCGCTTTGGAGCAAAACTGGTGATACTCCATCCTCGGTCACTTTGATCTAATTAAAGATTCATTAAAACTCCTCTTAGTTTTAACATCTCAAAATTCAATATCCCGTCTTTAACTGGGTTAAAGAACCAATTGTTGGCTAGCTTTTTGACCTAGCCACCAAAGTTCAAAAGCAAAGGAAATATGAGGCCCTAAGTGTCCAACCCCTCAAGCATTAGATCGTGGTCAATCGTTCTCCTCGGATCGTGACACTTCCCCGGATCGCGGTGCCGATACTCGATCCGTTTCGCCCTCTCCTCTTCTGCACAATCCGATCCAAGTCCAGAAGACAAGGAGATGGCCAAGACCAAGTCCACCACGATCCGCAAACGTCGGTTCCTGTGACACCTGTCCATAAATGTCATATTGACCAATTCCCTATCAAGCCACGAAACAGTCCGAGATTCTCGAGATGTGTGCCACGTATGACCGCGATCCGCCTGAAGAAATCACCTATAAATAGCCCAGAACTTGGCATTGTTCAGGATCCTTTCGGCAATTCCGAGTTCTGAATCCACAATTATTACACCTCCATTATTATTCAGAGTTGTCTCGAAATTATTGAGTGAATAAACATTGTAAGAGTGAGATTGAGGGATAAGTCATCGATTGTACTCTGATTCCAAGTATAATCATAGATATAAAGTGGACGTAGGCTCGTTAACATCGAACCACTATAAATCCTGCATCTTTTCTGATTTTCTAGCATTTTTTCTAATATTAATTTCTACATAATTGAACAACTTGGGTGTTAGAGCCAATTTTGGATCTAACATTTTGGTGCTTTCACTAAGAAATGAATCATCAGTATATTGGATTGTTGTTTCGTTGTTTGGATACTCAAGTCCGAAGAAAACAGTCCAAAACTCCACTGTTTCAGTTTTTGAAGATTTCAGCAAAGTTTAGATATTATGGCTGGAAAGAAGTCTAAGGAAGTACGAGCTTCGCAAGCGAACGAAGCTGAAAACGAAGCAATCGAAGAAAGTGTGTATGAGCAGGTCGAGGAGAAGCTCTCGGATCGCCGAGAGGAGGGGGCGAACCAATCCGTTGAGGGGATCACGATCCAACCAGCTGAAGGAGTTACCACTCTCTCCCACGATGTAACACCCCGTATTTCAGTTAATGCTAAAATTCACTAATTGCAGAATAAATAATCTCAAATGTGAGAATTGGGGGAAAGGGGCTGCGTCATTGCGTTCGTCTCGGAAAAGTACGCGAAATAGAGTCCGAAATTTTGTAAATCGGAGTCCGTATGGCCCAGTTATGGCCCAATGAAGTTTGCAGAAAAATTCAAAGCTAAAAACAGATTTAAAAATTCAAATTCAGATTTTTAATTTCAACCTGCGGGGCCAGGCGGGAAAGTTCCCGCCCTAGCCATGTCGACAGGGCTGTCGACAGGCCTATCGACTGGGGAGTCGACTGCCCTGTCGACTGGCCTGTCGACACGGGGTGTCAAGCCACTTGGCCTGGGTGCACCAGGTCTGGTTTTCTGGCTAGGGCTGGGCTGTGTTCTGGAGACTTCCTAAATCTGACGGACCTAATCTAACCTAGGGTTAATCCTATGGTCTAAAACACACCCTAATCCTATAAATACACCCTAATGCAAGCCTAATCCATACTAAAAATAGAAATGATGGCCTCATGCCGCCAAAATCAAACTTAAGAGGAGCCTCCACTAGTTTATGAAGGAAGCTGCAAGCTAATCAACCTCTAATCATCATCTCCTCCAAATATTGCAACTAGTTCTACTTCATAAGTTTGCTAATCTTGGTTTTGGTGAGTTCCTATGCCTTTAGCAAGTAATTGCTAAACTAATTAGGATAGGATATTAGGAGGCTATGGATGTAAATGTGGATTATGCAAGTTGTGGTTGTCATATGTTATAAGTTCATATGTAAACTTGCCTCTTTTTATGATATGATGTGTTATGTAAGATCATATGCAAGTTTTATGCAAGCTCTTATACAAAATCATATGCAAGTTAGTCTCTTTTTATGATATGCATAGCATATGCGAGTTTGCCTTTGTGATATGACATGATATGCAAGTTTATATGCAAGATTCATGTGCAAGTTAGTCTCTTTCTATGATGTGCATAACATATGCAAGTTTGCCTTTGTGATATGACATGGTATGCAAGTTCTTATGCAAGTTTTATGCAAGTTCATTTGCTAGTTTTATGCAAGTTCATATGCAAGTTCTTATGCAAGTTTTATGCAAGTTCATATGCAAGTTCATATGCAAGTTTTATGCAAGTTCATATGCAAGTTCATATGCAAGTATTATGCAAGTTTATGTGCAAGTTCATATGCAAGTTTGTCTCTTTTTATGATGTGCATAACATATGCAAAGTTGTCCCTATGAATGACGTGTTATGTAAACGAATTACGTGGGAAACGATGGGGTTAATATGCATGTTTATAAAAAGGTGTAAAGTTGTTATGATTAAGCATAACATAAAATGAATGGACATAATTGGGAATTTACCTATTAAGTTAGGTCTACCCACATTATGGAGTTGGGAATTTACCTATTAAGTTAGGTCTACCCATACTATGGAATTGGGAATTTACCTATTGAGTTAGGTCTACCCATATTCTTAAAAATGTGTAATTAATTAGGGATAATTAATTATGGGGGCGATTAATTAGGTGTAATTAATCAACTAAGACACGAGGTTGGACCATTTTGTAGCGGAAGTCTGCCCGGAACCGACCGGCCATCCAGCGGCTACAAATGATTGGCCCAATGTGAGAGGTCTTAGTCATAAATTAAATACGTGATTAAAGTAAGGACACGAGGTTAGACCCTTTTTATGACAGAAGTCTGCCCGGAACCAACCGGCATATCCAGTAGTCATAAAAGATGGTCTAATGTGAGAGGTCTTTATGAGGTCATGATCTTAATTAATTAATTAAGAAAACACTTAACCATATTAGCATGTAGAGGGACATGAGGGGTTAAGTGGGTGCCTTGGGTGGCATGTGGAAATCTAGTGGTTGCCTTGGATGGCAATAGAAAATACGATTAGAATACTTAACCAAAGTGGAACATGTAATTAAAACATGATTAAAGGGTTAAGTGGTATACACTAGAAATGACAAGCTTAGGTGGGTAGCTTGTGGGGGGCCCATTTCAACCAATATCCCAAACGTATCTTTGTGGGCTCGACTCTAGTCGAGTGACGGGACACGCATATTGGGCTTGACTATAAGAGGCCAAAACGGGTTAGCGGTGGCAACGCAGGATCAACGGGTTTCATATGCGTGTGTGGACCCGGGCTGGTTGGTAAGTCGTTGTTCCATCGTGTAGATATAAAGCCGTGCACCGTTGATATTATCAGGTTGCCACTTTGGGGAATGATACACCCCATTGTGGGACCAGCACGGGTATCTACGGTAGGGAGCCGATCGCTTGGGAGTAGTGGGTACACCTAGTGGAGATAGGGGCAGACGGCACCTATGTAGTGAGCTAGGGGTGCACGAAACTACTGGGTAAATTTTCTAAGTCCTTGGGAGGGATCAACCTTTAAGTAGGACCCGATCGTCTTTATCCTTGGGTGGGTAAATGCGTCTTTATCGTTATCTTAGTTCACTCTAAGTCTGATTTGCTACTGTGTGTAGTCATTTATCCCCAGTCACACCGTACCAAGTTATATCATATCCTTATTACTTTAATGATTACATTGTTAAAGTTATAGGACTCGCTCAGACTTATGTCTGACCCCGTTGTTTTTATCTTTTTCCCAACCCTTAGGTTCTCAGAGTGGGCCCAGCGCGAGTGGGCTTTGATCAGGCTGCTTTTATTACTCTCTTGGAGCTTGGACCCTAGATGTAGAGCTCAGCTTACCCTTTTTCTTTTATGGCTATCAGTTCATGTATTGGGATTATGTATTTTTATTTAGCAGGATGGATATTTGTACTTGACTTCTATTATGGTTTTTATGATGTAACCAGACATGTTTTATTTTCCGCTGCAATTGAAATGAGGTTTTAAATTTTCAAAGTATTACTTATATCTGTCTTGCTGTAATTACTCTGTTCTATATTCACTCAAAATACTCCACCGATGTTATGGCATTCCCTTAGAGAGTGACCATATAGGGCGTGGGGTGTTACACGTGGTATCAGAGCAAAGGTTACCGGAACAGATAAAATTTTTAGAAAACTATTTTTCTAAAAACATTTTTGGAAGAGATATTTTCAAAAACATGTCTTTTAAGAGAAAAGTTTTTGAAAGAAAAGCATAATCCCCAATAGCCATATCTTTATCCTTCGAATTCTCCGTTTTGAATCTTTCCTTTTTCGTTTCAGCATGGCTGAGGATCTTAACTTTCCGGAGGGTGTGACGATCCTAGTATGGTATAGGAGATTGATGGAGGCTAGGGCCACCACTGCGGGTCCAGCAAATGTTCCTCCACCAACCGTAGCACCCGATCTTCCTCCTCCCCCTCCTCCTCGCACGGATACTTTTGCTAAGACTTGCAAGGAATTTAAAGCTATGGGAGGGAAACCTTTTCAAGGATCTGAAACTTTTGTGGAGGCTAGAGATTGGCTTAAGGAGGTGGAAGAGTTGATAGATATCTTTGAGATGGAAGAAGGAAAGAAAGTCAAGTTAGCTGCTTGGTTAATGAAGGGAGAGGCCTCATTCTGGTGGGAGGTCACTAATGGATAACGCCCCGTTGACTCTTGGGCGGATTTTAGGCAAAGATTTGTGGCAAAGTTTCTCTCAAGGGCAGAGGAAAACTTGTATATGGAAAGATTCTTGACTCTAAAGCAAGGAAATCTCTCAGTGAAGGAATATGTCAACAAGTTTAATCAATTGGCAAGGTTTGGCCTAGACATGGTAAATACACCGGAGAAGAAGGCTTTGAGGTTCGTGAAAGGCTTGAATGAACCAATGCATGGGTTGGCTATGACTCATATCCCTATGGGGGCCACCTTTGAGAAGCTAGTTGACATGGCGCTCATGCATGAAGAAGAGAAGGGCCACAATGCTAATAAGGCACCCGAGAAGAAGGGAGATCAAAAGAGACCTCAGCAACAACAGCAAAACAAAGGTGGGAAAGGCAACGGTGGCAAGGGTAAGAAGAAGTGCTTCAATTGTGGGATACCAGGCCACATAAGCAAAGATTGTAGAAAGAAGAAGAAGACTGGTTGCTTTCACTGTGGCGAAGCAGGGCATTTAGTGAAGGATTGCCCTAAGAAGGGGCAAAGGATGGGATCTACCTCAGGAGGGCAGGTGCAAGCTCTTATGGCACCGGGTCAGGCTAGGGGGCAAGTACAGGCTCTCGCGGTCCCACCGATTCAGGAAAGAGGTAGAACTATTTCCGTTGAAAGTTTGGTTTTTCTATTTGATCATCCTGTCCGTACATTGTTTGATTCAGGCGCATCGCATTCGTTTATCTCATCATCATTAGTTGAGTCACTGCACTTAGACACCAGTCTAGTAGATGATCCCTTGGTTGTTTCAAACCCAATTGGGGGCTCCACTTATTTGTCCATGATATACTTGGGTTTGAAGATTTCTATACTTAGCATTGACTTCAGATGTGATGCTTTTGTTTTGGACTTCACGGGCTATGGGTTGATTTTGGGCATGGACTGGTTATCCAGTAATGGTGTTGTTCTTGATTGCGAAAGGAGAGTTGTTAGGCTCATGACCCGCTTGGGTAACACTCTCGAGATCTCTTGTAATCCCATGGATTATGTTATGCTAAGTTATCTTGAATCGCTTGACGCTTCGGTCGAGAGTTTGCAATCTGTTAGAGTGGCCCGGGAATACTCGGATGTGTTTGAGGAGGTGAAGGGCTTACCTCCGAAGCGGGAGATTGACTTCCGAATATATCTGGTGGATAATGCTAAACCTGTATCTTTACCAGTGCGCCACATGGCTCCTCGTGAGAGGAGGGAACTCCATAAGCAAGTAGGGGAGTTGCTTGAGAAGGGGTTCATAAGACGAAGTATATCGGAGTGGGGTGCTCCAGTAGTTTTTGCTACGAAGGCGGATGGGTCCCTCAGACTTTGTGTAGACTATAGAGAACTCAACAAGCTCACAAAGAAGAATAGACACCCATTGCCGAGGATTGATGATCTTTTCGATCAGTTGGTTGGCGCCTCAGTATTTTCTGAGTTGGACTTAGCCACGGGGTTTCATCAGTTGAGGGTGGCTGAGGATAGCATAGACAAGACTGCCTTTAGGACTCCGAATGGTTTCTATGAGTGGCTGGTGATGCCATTTGGGTTGACAAACGCCCCTGCATACTTTGTTGATTTGATGAGTAGGGTGTTCAGGGAGTTCCTTAATAAATTCGTGGTGGTCTTTGTGGATGATATCTTAGTATTTTCTAAGAGTGAAGAAGAGCATGCCCTACATCTTGGGGAGGTATTGAAGACTCTTCGAGCACATAGCCTTAAGACTAAATTCTCTAAATGTCACTTCTGGAGGAAGGAGGTGCGGTTTTTGGGGCACGTGGTCTCCAAGGAAGGGATAGCTGTGGATCCCGCGAAGGTAGTATCAATTCAAGATTGGAAGGTTCCGAAGAATGCTACCAAAGTAAGAAGTTTCTTGGGGTTGGCGGGTTATTATAGGAAGTTTATCAAAGACTTCGCGAAGATATCAGCCCCATTAACCCGCTTAACGAAGAAGAATCTTGTTTTCGCATGGGACGTAGATTGTGATGATGCGTTCCGACGGTTAAAAAGAGCTTTAACCACTGCTCCAGTTTTAGTGTTGCCAGATGGGAGCAAGCCATTTGTTGTCTATACCGATGCTTGTGGGACAGGACTTGGCGCAGTCTTAATGCAAGAGGGAAGGGTAATAGCCTATGGTGGAAGGCAGTTGAGAGTGCATGAGAAAAATTACCCTACCCATGATTTAGAGTTGGCCGCTATTGTTTTTGCGCTTAAGATTTGGCGCCATTATCTTCTTGGTGAGAGATTCGAATTGTTCACTGACCACAAATCATTGAAGTACTTGTTTTCTCAGAAGGATTTGAATTTGAGACAGCAAAGGTGGATGGAGTTTTTAGCATCCTATGATTTCGAGATAGCGTATACCCCTGGCAAGGGTAACGTGGTGGCGGACGCCTTGAGCAGAAAAAGGTTGTCCTTGAGTCCATTGTTCGTGGAACAACGAAGCTTGGAATTTATCTCGATGTTTGATTTCAGACCTTCCATTGATTATGTACCCGGTTTGCTAGCATCCTTGGAGGTCAGACCTACTCTTCTGGGGCGGATTGGAGAAGCACAGAGGGACGACCCACAGTTGGTTGAGTTGGTGGAGAAGCTCATAAGGGGGGAGTCGTCCAGCCATTTGAGTAGGTACACCCTAGACGATAGGGGGTGCTTGCGTAGAGACGGTAGACTTTGTGTACCGCAAGACGAGGGTTTGAGGAAGGTTATTCTTGATGATGCACACCGTTCTAGGATGACCATTCATCCCGGTGGGGACAAGATGTACCAAGACATGAAGAGGGTTTTCTTCTGGGCCGGTATGAAGAAAGATGTGGCCGAGTATGTCGCTCGATGCTTGGTGTGCCAACAAGTGAAGGCGGAGCAAAAGAAACCAGGTGGGCTGCTTCACCCATTGGAAGTTCCGCAATGGAAGTGGGATAGCGTCTCGATGGATTTTACTGACGGGTTACCCAGATCAAGAAAGGGTAATACAGGGATTTGGGTGGTGGTAGACAGACTTACTAAAAGCGCCCATTTCATACCTGTGAAGAGCAAGAGGACCGCTCCATGGCTAGCTTCAGTATATCTTCGAGAGATAGTTCGATTGCTTGGGGTACCCTCTAGCATAGTGAGTGACCGAGATCCTATCTTCACTAGCGAGTTCTGGAAAAGTTTGCAAGAAGCAGTGGGGACTCAATTGTGTCTGAGCACCGCATATCATCCTCAGACGGACGGCCAGACTGAGAGGATGAATCGTGTCCTAGAAGACCTTTTGAGGCTTTGTATCTTAGATTTTGGAGGTACATGGGAAGAGCATCTTCCATTGGTGGAGTTCGCATATAATAACAGCTTTCAGTCCAGTATTGGTATGGCTCCTTTCGAAGCTCTCTATGGAAGGCCTTGTCGATCACCTACATGTTGGTGGGAGTCTACGGACAAGATCTTGCTTGGGCCTGATATGGTTAGGGAGACTTCTGAGAAGATTGACTTGATTCGAAGAAGGATGAAAGCAGCGCAGGATAGGCAAAAATCTTATGCGGACAAGAGGAGGACGGACCTTGAGTTTGAAGTTGGGGACATGGTCTTTGTCAAAGTGTCTCCGTTACGAAATGTGGTTCGCTTTGGATCTGCTGGGAAGTTAGCACCAAGGTTCGTAGGGCCGTTTCCTATTAAGGAAAGGATTGGACGGATGGCATATAGAGTGGAGTTGCCCGATAGACTTAGTGGTGTACATGATGTATTCCATGTGTCTCATTTGAGGAAGTGCTTACATGAGACCGCAGAGGTGGTAGAGCCGAGCTTGCTTAAAGAAGTGGAAGTAGAGCGTGATGCGACTATTCGACGAGCTCCTACCCGCATCCTTGGGTCAGAGACTAGGAAATTGAGGAATCGAGAGGTTCAACTAGTCAAAGTACAATGGGGAGAAGACGAGGGCAACGCTACTTGGGAGACGGAAGCGAAGATGCGTTCATTGTACCCGTTCCTTTTTGAGGGTATGTCTTTTAACTTCTCCTTTATCGTTTGTCTAGTACTTATCTTATCTTTAGTATGTCCTCTCGTTAGTACCTTTGACCTTTAGATAGGGTAAACCTATGGTTGAAACATGTGTTTGAGACATGTTATGTTTGATGGATGCATGTGGATGCAAGTGGTTGCTAGTGGTTGCTCGTGGATGCATATATACACACTCTAGGCACTAGATCGGCTCAATCACTTCATATTGCATATTGCATAAAATTGTGTGTAGGAAGCTATATTTATAGATGTGTAATGATTGTGTTATCATATGGATGATGCATTTTAGTGAATGATTGTGCACTCATGTAGATATTGTATGTGTCGATAGGGTTCTCTCGCATACATAATGGATGCATGGCACTATCATGGTTTGCATATGTTCATACATTAGATAGGGAACATATACACACACTCTTTGCATATGCTCATACATCATTAGAAATTGTTTTAAGGACAATGGATGCCCGTGTTTGATGGATTGAGTAGATGGTTGTTTGGATGGTAGGATATGCATTCTCCTTAGCTTAGAGATTTCGGGGACGAAATCCTTTAAGGAGGGGAGAATGTAACACCCCGTATTTCAGTTAATGCTAAAATTCACTAATTGCAGATTAAATAATCTCAAATGTGAGAATTGGGGGAAACGGGCTGTGTCATTGCGTTCATCTCGGAAAAATACGCGAAATAGAGTCCGAAATTTTGTAAATCGGAGTCCGTATGGCCCAGTTATGGCCCAATGAAGTTTGCAGAAAAATTCAAAGCTAAAAACAGATTTAAAAATTCAAATTCAGATTTTTAATTTCAACCAGCGGGGCCAGGCGGGAAAGTTCCCGCCCTAGCCATGTCGACAGGGCTGTCGACAGGCCTGTCGACTGGGGAGTCGACTGCCCTGTCGACTGGCCTGTCGACACGGGGTGTCGAGCCACTTGGCCTTGGTGCACCAGGTCTGGTTTTCTGGCTAGGGCTGGGCTGTGTTCTGGAGACTTCCTAAATCCGACGGACCTAATCTAACCTAGGGTTAATCCTATGGTCTAAAACACACCCTAATCCTATAAATACACCCTAATGCAAGCCTAATCCATACTAAAAATAGAAATGATGGCCTCATGCCGCCAAAATCAAACTTAAGAGGAGCCTCCACTAGTTTATGAAGGAAGTTGCAAGCTAATCAACCTCTAATCATCATCTCCTCCAAATATTGCAACTAGTTCTACTTCATAAGTTTGCTAATCTTGGTTTTGGTGAGTTCCTATGCCTTTAGCAAGTAATTGCTAAACTAATTAGGATAGGATATTAGGAGGCTATGGATGTAAATGTGGATTATGCAAGTTGTGGTTGTCATATGTTATAAGTTCATATGTAAACTTGCCTCTTTTTATGATATGATGTGTTATGTAAGATCATATGCAAGTTTTATGCAAGCTCTTATGCAAAATCATATGCAAGTTAGTCTCTTTTTATGATATGCATAGCATATGCGAGTTTGCCTTTGTGATATGACATGATATGCAAGTTTATATGCAAGATTCATGTGCAGGTTAGTCTCTTTCTATGATGTGCATAACATATGCAAGTTTGCCTTTGTGATATGACATGGTATGCATGTTTTATGCAAGTTCATATGCAAGTTCATATGCAAGTTTTATGCAAGTTCATATGCAAGTTCTTATGCAAGTTTTATGCAAGTTCATATGCAAGTTCATATGCAAGTTTTATGCAAGTTCATATGCAAGTTCATATGCAAGTATTATGCAAGTTTATGTGCAAGTTCATATGCAAGTTTGTCTCTTTTTATGATGTGCATAACATATGCAAAGTTGTCCCTATGAATGACGTGTTATGTAAACGAATTACGTGGGAAACGATAGGGTTAATATGCATGTTTATAAAAAGGTGTAAAGTTGTTATGATTAAGCATAACATAAAATGAATGGACATAATTGGGAATTTACCTATTAAGTTAGGTCTACCCACATTATGGAGTTGGGAATTTACCTATTAAGTTAGGTCTACCCATACTATGGAATTGGGAATTTACCTATTGAGTTAGGTCTACCCATATTCTTAAAAATGTGTAATTAATTAGGGATAATTAATTATGGGGGTGATTAATTAGGTGTAATTAATCAACTAAGACACGAGGTTGGACCATTTTGTAGTGGAAGTTTGCCCGGAACCGACCGGCCATCCAGCGGCTACAAATGATTGGCCCAATGTGAGAGGTCTTAGTCATAAATTAAATACGTGATTAAAGTAAGGACACGAGGTTAGACCCTTTTTATGACAGAAGTCTGCCCGGAACCAACCGGCATATCCAGCAGTCATAAAAGATGGTCTAATGTGAGAGGTCTTTATGAGGTCATGATCTTAATTAATTAATTAAGAAAACACTTAACCATATTAGCATGTAGAGGGACATGAGGGGTTAAGTGGGTGCCTTGGGTGGCATGTGGAAATCTAGTGGTTGCCTTGGATGGCAATAGAAAATACGATTAGAATACTTAACCAAAGTGGAACATGTAATTAAAACATGATTAATGGGTTAAGTGGTATACACTAGAAATGACAAGCTTAGGTGGGTAGCTTGTGGGGGGCCCATTTCAACCAATATCCCAAACGTATCTTTGTGGTCTCGACTCTAGTCGAGTGACGGGACACGCATATTGGGCTTGACTATAAGAGGCCAAAACGGGTTAGCGGTGGCAACGCAGGATCAACGGGTTTCATATGCGTGTGTGGACCCGGGCTGGTTGGTAAGTCGTTGTTGCATCGTGTAGATATAAAGCCGTGCACCGTTGATATTATCAGGTTGCCACTTTGGGGAATGATACACCCCATTGTGGGACCAGCACGGGTATCTACGGTAGGGAGCCGATCGCTTGGGAGTAGTGGGTACACCTAGTGGAGATAGGAGCAGACGGCACCTATGTAGTGAGCTAGGGGTGCACGAAACTACTGGGTAAATTTTCTAAGTCCTTGGGAGGGATCAACCTTTAAGTAGGAATGACTGGTGTGGTGCAGTGTAGTAATTATCCTTGGGTGGGTAAATGCGTCTTTATCGTTATCTTAGTTCACTCTAAGTCTGATTTGCTACTGAGTGTAGTCATTTATCCCCAGTCACACCGTACCAAGTTATATCATATCCTTATTACTTTAATGATTACATTGTTAAAGTTATAGGACTCGCTCAGACTTATGTCTGACCCCGTTGTTTTTATCTTTTTCCCAACCCTCAGGTTCTCAGAGTGGGCCCAGCGCAAGTGGGCTTTGATCAGGCTGCTTTTATTACTCTCTTGGATCTTGGACCCTAGATGTAGAGCTCAGCTTACCCTTTTTCTTTTATGGATATCAGTTCATGTATTGGGATTATGTATTTTTATTTAGCAGGATGGATATTTGTACTTGACTTCTATTATGGTTTTTATGATGTAACCAGACATGTTTAATTTTCTGCTGCAATTGAAATGAGGTTTTAAATTTTCAAAGTATTACTTATATCTGTCTTGCTGTAATTACTCTGTTCTATATTCACTCAAAATACTCCACCGATGTTATGGCATTCCCTTAGAGAGTGACCATAGCGGGCGTGGGGTGTTACACACGACCTCGTCACGAACCGTCCCCCCAACACTTCCACGATCCGATCCTAGGGGGCGCTCCGAGCCACCGAGGTAAGGAGTCCGCGATCCAAAGAGACAAGTAGACTACAACCCGACCCAGAAAGGAGGTTATGGCTCGTTCCTCTCGTGCTGGTACATCTGCTCGACCTAGCTCAAGCTCTTTACGTATAAGAGAGAATGTTGGTGACCAATTTGATCCTTCTGCCCCAGTTATCGAGGGACATTTAACTCGAATGCTTGAAGCATTGGATATGCAAACCGATGAACTGGCTGCTCAAAGGCAGGAGAGCTCGTTACTGCGTCAAAATATTACTGCCTTAGGCAGGAAAATTGATGATATTCAAAGGCAGGTTTCGCCATCTCCAGCTCACCCTTTCTCTCTGGAACATACATCGTCATCTGAAGAGCTCCGAAGGAACCAACGATGGTCCCCGTTAGAAAGGCTCGAAAACAAAGAACGACTTCGATTTGGGTCGCTTCTGTCTCGTGAAGACGTGGCATTTAATCAGGGAACTAGTAATCGCAACGTAAATGAACCTATTCTACCACCAAGGAATGGCATGCCTCCCGCTCGTCGCGTGATCGACCACGGCAACAGAGGGCAAGGGAGTTCTGCTCAGGGCCCAGATTTTATAGCAGCACGTCAAAGATACGACAGAGGAGGACGTCGGGCAAGGAGTGCTGATCCCGAATCTACCCTGACCCATGCAGAGGTTGAAGCAATGATTAGACAAATCATGGTAGATAGCCGTGGACAGACGAATGAAGATTGAGGCATAGACCTCAGTCACACACCTTTTACTAACGACATACTGGATGTTACATTCCTGAGGCGCTTCAATATGCCAACCATGAATCACTATACGAGCAGGACTGACCTTATCCAGCATTTAATGCGGTACTCCTGGTCAATGAATGCCGCTGCAGCTACAGACGCGGTCAAATGTAAAGCATTTCCTATATTCTTGGAAGATGTGGCGTTATTGTGGTTTACCCGCCTTCCAGAACGATCAATATCCAGCTCCAGGGAATTGAGTGAGAAATTCGTAAACCAATTCCGTCTTCATGCCCAGAGGTCAAAGAATGTGATCGAGCTATCCCTCATTAAATAACGATCGGACGAAAGCTTGAGGTCATATTTGGATCGTTTTAACTTGGCTGTAACAGAAGTCAAAGATCCGCATGAGCAAATTGTGTTGATGGCCTTGATCGATCGCGTCGATAAAGATACCGAGTTTGGAAGATATCTGGCTGGTAAACCTCCCCCGACCAGAGAAATATTTTATGAAAAAGCCAATATTCGCCTGCGTCGGGAGGAGATATACGCTAATCGAAAAAGAAAAGCTACTGATAAGGAAGATATCCAAAGCAATGTGGCCATCAAGCAAATGGGAGATAGCTCAGGAAAGGTTGAAGTTAACATTGGGAACAAGAATCAAGACAGCGGTCGCCAATCAGGGAATAATAATAACAACAATCAGAAGAGAAATCGAGGAAACAACTCTCAGAGGAGATCCCGGTCTAGACCATTTGAGAACTTCACACTGTTAAATGATACATTGGAGAACATCTTCCTGGATACATATAATGTCCTCCAGTATAAAAGACCTCCTCCGAGAGATTCTACCGAGAAAGAGCGTGAAACTGGGAAATTCTGTCTTTTTCATCAGATCCACGGTCATTCCACAAACAAACGTCATTACTTGAGAGACGTGGTTGAAAGGCTGCTCCGAGAAAGGAAGCTTGATGAGTATAAGGTGGCTCCCAAGGACAGGAGGCAAGCCGTACAAGCTCCAAACCAAAGCCAACCTATTGCTAAACCGACGGCTCAGAAAAAAGAAAAAAATATCATTATTAATACCATAATTGGTGGGCTCCACCTATCAGGGCACAGTTTCAGAACTATGGATCAATACATAAATACAGCTAAACAACATTTCGAAGTAGGAGAGTGCAGTAACCCTGAGGACAGCGCTCCAATTAAGCAACAAAAGACGATGTCCGATGACGTCATATTTCGCGAGTGAGAGAGTATTGGAGTACACTCCCCAACTAAAGATCCGTTGGTGATCATCGTCACCATTGGCCCAGCGCTAGTTCATAAGGTCTTGGTAGATAACGGGAGTTCCGTCAACATTTTGTTCAACAAAACGTTCAATCAAATGAAACTCGAGCCGAAGGATTTAAAGCCATGTGAAGGGTGAATACGCGGATTTAATGGGGCCTCGACCGCTCCGATGGGATACGTGGAATTATCAGTAACCCTTGGGGAAGGGGAATGCCAGAGAGTGAGGATCCTCCCCTTCGTGGTCTTGGATATTGAATCACCGTACAATGCTTTCTTGGGCCGACCGGCTCTAGCCAAATTCAGGGCCTGTATTGCACCCTGGTGCTTATTGTTGAAATTTCTCATGGATTCCGGTGTGGGTATTGTTAGAGGAGATCAAGTTGTGGTACGAGCATGCTACATTGCAGAGTTAAAACTGCTCCGCAAAGGAAGAGATATAGAAGCGAAAGGTGGCTCCTCCCCTTCGAGGGAGGAATCGTCATAGCAACTAAAGGAAGTACCCTTGGGAGGGTCGCCCAGAGAGTTGCCCGAGGACATAGATCCCAGAGAGGATGAAGAGCCTGGGGGTAGAATGGCGACTCCCAGTGAAGCAACTGTGGATGTACCAATCGATGATAGTGACCCAGAGAAGGTCCTGAAGATTGGATCCCAGTTGGATCCTGTTTAAGCCAAGGAATTAACAAAGTTTCTGAAAACTAACTCGGATGTATTTGCCTGGACCCATGCAGACATGTGTGGGATATCTACCTCGGTAATGAGTCATTCGCTGAGCATTAACTCGAAACATCCTCCTGTCAAGCAGAAAAGGAGAATGTTGGGTCCAGAAAGGTCTGTCGCATTGAGAGAAGAAGTCGAGAAACTAAAGAGTAATGGATTTATTAAAGATTCGACGTACCCTGACTGGATTTCGAATCCGGTTTTGGTAAAAAAGGCCAATGGAAAGTCGAACGTGTATCGATTTCTCTGATTTAAACAAAGCTTGTCCGAAGGATAGCTTCCCGTTGCCCAGAATCGATCAATTAGTAGATTCAACTGCAGGTCATGAACTCCTTTCCTTTATGGATGCCTATTCGAGATATAATCAGATCCCTATGCATGTCCTAGACCAAGAGCATACCGACTTCATTACAGATTTGGGATTATATTGATATGTGGTAATGCCTTTTGGTCTGAAAAATGCCGGTGCAACATGTCAGCAGTTGGTGAATAGGATGTTCTACAACCAGATTGG
Organism: Allium sativum; assembly: GCA_030737875.1. Lineage (NCBI taxonomy): Eukaryota > Viridiplantae > Streptophyta > Magnoliopsida > Asparagales > Amaryllidaceae > Allium > Allium sativum. The sequence goes on from CM060912.1 coordinate 312,976,249, forward strand.
GAAAACGATGGAGGTATACGTCGACGATTTGTTGGTAAAATCTAGACAGTCGTCCGATCATACCAATGATTTGGCAGAGATGTTTCAAATTCTCCGAAAATATGAGATGAAATTGAATCCTTTGAAATGCTCGTTTGGGGTAGCATCTGGAAAATTCCTAGGGTTCATTGTAAGCTCGCGTGGAATCAAGATTAATCCATACCAAATTACAGCTATCCGAAATATCCAAGAACCAAAGCAGATTAAAGATGTGCAAAGCCTCGCTGGAAAAGTGGCAGCGCTAAGCAGATTTATTTCGAAAGCTACAGATAAATGCATCCCGTTCTTCGAATTAATAAAGCGAGGCAAGCACAACTTTAAATGGACTCCTGATTGTGTAGAAGCTTTCCAAAATCTGTTGAATCATCTAGAGAGACCCCCGATATTGTCTAAACCTGTGGATCATGAGGATTTATTCGTGTATCTAGCAGTGTCATCCCACGCGATCAGTTCGGCTTTGGTAAGAGAAGAGGATAAGGTGCAAAGGCCAGTGTACTATGTGAGCAAGAAATTGGAAGCCGCATAACGAAAATACCCAAAGATAGAAAAGCTCGCGTACAGTCTGCTAATCGCATCTAGGAAGCTTCGTCACTACTTCCAAGCTCATCCCATTACTGTTTATACTGATCACCCGCTTAAGCAAGTCCTACAAAGGCCAGAAGCATCGGGAAGATTGCTCAAATGGAACATCGAACTGAGTCAATTCGACCTGAACTTCCAACCTCGGAGGTCGATAAGAGGGCAGGCACTTGCAGACTTTATAGCAGAATATACCATCCTAGAAAATGATGCGGAAACTGAAGAAGACGATCTGCCAAAGCTACTCCTTGACCCTAATGCCTGGAAACTATATACTGATGGAGCTAAAAATGACAGACGATCAAGTGCCGGAGTGGTCCTTGAAACTTTAGAGAAACAGATAATATACTACGCTCTTAGATTGGAATTCCACGCGACCAATAATGATTCCGAGTATGAAGCTCTGATTGCCGGGTTGAAGCTTGCAAAGGAACTAGGGGTAACAAAGCTAGACATCTTTTGTCACTCCAATTTGGTCGTGAACCAAGTTAACGAAAAATTTCAGGCTAAGAGTCCAAGGTTGATATCATATCTGGAAAAAGTAAGAACATTATTGGGTGGTTTTGTGCACCATAGTATATCTCACATTCCTCGAGCAGAGAATCAAAGAGCGGACAAGTTAGCAAAGATGGCTAGTTCCGATAATACAGAACATACAGAGCTAGTCCCGATTGAAGTATTACGATTCCCCAGTGTGGATCAGATGGAAGTTGATCCGGTACTGGAAATTGAACCTAAAAGGGAGTCATGGATGACCCCCTTGAAGAATTTCTTGATGAATGGAACGCTCCCAAATAAGAAAAGCGAGAGGCGCGCGGTCATACGGAAGGCTTCCCGATATGTGTTGCAAAGCGGAGTCCTGTACAGTCAAGGTTTCTCGATGCCTCTCCTCCGGTGCATTGCCATGATGACATCAAGCGTGTGCTGAAGGAAGTCCATGAAGGTGAGTGTGGCGACCACACAGGAGGGAAAACATTGGCAAAGAAGATATTGCGATATGGATATTTTTGGCCCACTATAAACAAGGATGCAGCCAAGCATGCACGACATTGTGATGCTTGCCAGAAGTTCTCTAAAATCCCTAGGGTGCCACCTAACCAGTTGAATACAGTGATAAACCCATGGACTTTTGCTATGTGGGGAATTGATACCATTGGAAGCCTCCCCAGAGCAAAGGGCGGAGCAAAGCTCGCTATTGTGGCCGTGGATTATTTTACTAAATGGGTAGAAGCAGAGCCTTTGACCACGATCACGACCAAACGAGTGATCACCTTTGTCGTCAAGAACATCATCTGTCGGTTTGGGATTCCAAAAGTCATCATAACCGACAATAGGTCCTAATTCGGCAGCACGGAGTTTCAAGATTTCTGTCAGAAGTATCACATCGAGAAAAGATACACCTCTGTGGCACATCCACTGTAATGACCCGCATTTTCCAGGGGTATAATTAATTTAATTAATTGTTTAAAATAGTGATATAGGGATTTTAATCGTCGTTAATTAAATAATATGGAATATTTAATTAAATAATTAAATAATATATTTAATTCAGAAATAATCAAAAATATTGGAAATCACAATATTCTGTGAACGGGGTTGTCCCTTAGAATTAATTCAGCTTAGAGTTGAATTATATTGACGAATATATTCAATCGACGACAGTTTGAATGTAGAATTATAATATAATTAAAATCGAGCTCGAAATGGCGCTGCACTTCATAAATTGGCGATTCGAACTTCAACTGAATGTACAGGATTCGTTTTAAGCCGGATTTCTGTGAAACAAGAAACGTGTGGAGCTGGTGGAGTATATCTTTCTAGTGGAAGAGAAAAATCGGGATTTCATCATGTAGATTTTGATGTACGTCCAAATCAAATTTCAGAAAAGTCGCTGTGGAATTCCTTTATAATTCGTAACGCTTTACATACGTTATAAAAGGATTTTCAATGTAAATTGAATATCGATTAAATCTGGACTCGGAGTAGCGAGTATATAATTATACTGGAGCTGTATGATATCCCTCGGTGAATATACACAATAATATAAATTTATTTATATTTAATTTATTTAAATATATTTATATTTAAAGGGGCTATTTAGAGCTTTAAAAATAGTCAGTTTTGCAAACGACCTCAGAATTCGACGAAACTAATTTTGTTGGATCTGCAACATCAAATTTTTGTTAGATGTGAAGTTTCGTGATTTTTAGAGTCACTGTGTGGCCGTACGAATTTTTAGAGTGGAAAACAGTCAGTATTTTGACAGTTAAAAATATCCTGTGTGAGCATACGAAGTCGTAATTCGACGAAACTAGTTTTGTTGGGACCGTAATGTCGAGCTGTAGCTGCATGTCCAGTTTCGTGATTTTTGGGTATTGTATGTGACCGTAGGAATTTTTAGAAGACAAATATAGATAGAAAATGATAAAATAAAATATTAAAATATTAATAAAAAAATATCTAGATATTTTGTTGTCCCATATATACCCCCTTACAACAATTCATTAAGACCTAATTTCCATTCCTCAGTCAACAAATGCACCGCAGCACTTTTCTTTCTTACGGGTAGGTTTCGATCCTCATAAAACCAAATAGAAATCAAAGAAAATATTATAAATCCTAAAACATATATATATGCATTCCTGAATTGATCCTCTTCGATCTGGTATAGACTTTCGGGAGTGCGACGGAAACCTTGGAGGACCGAAAAACTGACAGGAGATCTAGGGTTCAGTTTCTTGGGTTGAATGAGCATCGATGTGGATTTTCGATGTGGTATTTGAGTTTGTGGTGGGATGTAGTTTCGGATGTGATAATTTGGTGGAGTTTGGGAGAAAAAGGTGTCGATCCCATCACTGTGGAGCACAGGAGATGCCGAACGACGCATTCGACAGGGTGATGGCGCAGGCTGGTTCGAAGGTATGGGGAGGTGGAGTCCGGGAAGAGGAGTCCAATGAAACTGTCGGTTTGGAAAACGATGAAGTGATGGAGGAGATAGTGGTGGATGTTTGGGCGTGAATGGCCATTCTTGGTTTGAGCGTGAGCGATACCTGGAGAGGGAGGAAGAAGGGTTATGAGGGTGGGCTTGGAGAAGGTTATTGGGCCGACTGTTTTGGGTAAAGCCCAAATTCATATGTTAATTAAGTTTTATTTATTTAATTGTGTATTTACTTATAACTTAAATAACTTTCACATACGGTATCGGAATTGGACAAAACTAGATCCGTCAGGACCGTATGGACGAGTGCTTCACAATGAAGCTGACTGGAAGTGGATTCGAGCTCGTTTGAATTTATGGCGAAATAAATTGTCCGACTGAATCAAATAACGCAAACCGTTATTTAACGGCTAACGCGCAAATGTGAGTAAAACTCACCAACTCTGAACAGTTATATTTTTATAATGTATTTTTAGAACTGTTAATCATCTGTTGATTGTTGTGTGTTGGTTGATTGATTGAACTGCTAGTCAGTAGTGAAAATTATATATATATATATATATATGTAATTATATATATATAAATCGTTAAATATTTATATATTGATTCTGCTATCAGAATAATTTATATTGAACTGAAAGTGATGATAATCATATTGTGTAACATCTGTGGATGCAGGGAGAGAGGTTGGAGGAATCTGACTGGATTCCTCAACAGTTATTTTATTGTTTTTCATATATTGTTATATGATGTGATATAAAATCTGTGGGCGATTATATGTGCTTGGACGATATTGAACATCGTGATTTGATATGATTGAATACCATAACATACCGAAATGTTGATAAGGGGGTTTTCAAAGTGATATTGAAAATAGGATATTTATAAATTGGAATATTTATAAATAAGAGATATTTATAAAGTGGAATATTTATAAACAAGAAATGTTTATAAATTGGAATATTTATAAATAGGAGATATTCAAAAAGGAAATAATTTCAAACCATTTTCTTTTTGAATGGAAAGGCCTGTGTGGTGGGTTTGGGGATTTTCCCGATGCTCCCGTTACAAAGGAGGTTATGGCGAATTTTTCAGAGAATTTAAGGAGTTAGAATATTTCAAGAATAATTTTGTAAAGGAAATATTTGTAAACCATTTACAAATAGAATTAAAAAGGAAACGTTATAAAAAGGAAATCATTTTTAAAGTGTAGAACCGTTATTTAAAAGTAAATCTTTTCAAATGAATAAAACGTTGTTAAGAAGGAAATCTTTATAAAGTGAATAAAGTAAATCGAATATGGTATTCGAAAGGAGTTAAATCAAATATGGTATTCGAAAGGAGTAAATCGAATATGGTATTCAAAAGTTAGTAAAACGAATATGCTATTCGAAAGGGGTTAGTCGAGTCGAGTTAGTTGAATAGAGTTAACTAGTTCAGTAGAGTTAACCAGTTCAGTAGAGTTAACCAATTCAGTAAAGTTAACCAGTTCAATAGAGTTAACCAGTTGGGTAATGTAAGTCAAGTTAACCAGTTGGGTTAAGTAAGTCAAGTTAACCAGTGAGTTAAGTAAGTCAAGTTAACCAGTTGGGTTATGTAAGTCAAGTTAACCAGTTGGGTTAAGTAAGTCAAGTTAACCAGTGAGTTAAGTAAGTCAAGTTAACCAGTTGGGTTAAGTAAGTCAAGTTAACCAGTGAGTTAAGTAAGTCAAGTTAACCAGTTGGGTTAAGTAAGTCAAGTTAACCAGTGTGTTAAGTAAGTCAAGTTAACCAGTGAGTTAAGTAAGTCAAGTTAACCAGTGAGTTAAGTAAGTCAAGTTAACCAGTTGAGTTAAGTAAGTCGAGTTAATCAAGTCGAGTTGATCGAGTTAGAGTTACTCAGTTAGAGTTAATCGATTAGAGTTAAAACGAACTAGAGTTAATCAAATATAGTTATTTGAGATAGAGTTAGTCAAACATAGTATTCAGGGTAAGTTGCCATCTCGTACGACTGCTAGCGTAATTCGCAGGGCTGTAAGTAGCCTAAGGCGGTCGGATGTTGCCTAAGGGAATCAGGCGTAACCATTGTGATCGTTGCGATCTAGAGTCAAGCGAATGGAGTTAAATCGAATCTAATCATTCGATAGGAGTTAATCAAGATGAGTTAAATAAGTTAAGTTGATCAAATCTAGTCATTCGATAGGAGTTAATCAAGTTAAGTTAAATAAGTTAAGTTAATCGAATCTAGTTATTCGAGAGGAGATTATCGAATATAGTTTATTCGAAGGAGTTATCAATTATTAGTTATTCGAAGTGAGTAGTCGAATATTGGTTATTCGAAGTGAGTTAATCGAATATTGGTTATTCGAAAAGGGGAGTTATCAAATCGAATAGATTAAAGGAGTTAATCGAATATAGTTTATTCGAATAGAGAAAAGGAGTTAATCGAATATAGTTTATTCGAATATAGAAAAGGAGTTAATCGAATATAGTTTATTCGAATATAGTAAAGGAGTTAGTCGAATATAGTTTATTCGAATAGAGTAAATGAGTTAATCGAATATAGTTTATTCGACAAGAGTTAAGTGAATTAGTTAAGTTAAACTAAGTGAATTAGTTAAGTGAATTGGTTAAGTTAACCAAAGTGAATTAGTCGAGTTAATCAAAGTGATTAGTTCAGTTAATCGAGATAAGTAAATCAAGTTAGGTTAATCGAGTTGAATTTGTCAGTCGAGTTAATAAATTGAGTTAGTCAAACCAAGTAAAACCAGTTAGAGTTAATTAATTAAGGTTGACCAGTTAGAGTTGATCGGTTAGAATTAACCAGTTAGAGTTAATCAATCAGAGTTAATCAAATAGAGTTAAGTAAAATTAGAACTGACTAGAGATTAGTAAATTGAATGGTTTTCTAAGTGCCTATCTGATGTTGGTTTCGGCCTTCGGGATTTATACTTAGAGGATTGTTCTCATACTAGTTTACAGTCAGGGACTGATAGTTGGGGAAGAGTAGTGATTTGTAAATAAGCAGATGGAAATGTTTTCCAGTGTTAATAACATATATTTTCTAAACATAGAAAATAAGGCAATGTGAATATATATATATATATATATAGATATATGTTGATGATTGATCGATATAATTTCCATCTGGAAATAATATCGTTGTATGCACACTTGTTTTTCTTTGATGGTTAAATCACAGACTATCGAAGTTTTGACCATTTTAACGTTGTTAATATGGAGAGACCGGTTGGATTATTATCCAAAGAACCACTCTGTATTGGCATAAGCGTTGCGAATCATATATGCCAAAGATAATTGAAGACGGAGTAAAATTGCAAGGGCTATTGTATACGTCTTAGATAACAGTGACTAAGATGGATATACTGAATAGTGCCTTCGGTTTGTCCAGTCCCAGGACAACTTGTATGGACGAAGGTCTGACAGAGTATATCCAATGGATCGTGTAAGTTGATCTGTTCAAACGTATTCATGTTTGGTGGCGGAGGAATTCGTTTCTCTTAGCTGTATACCCGTGTTATTTTTGGATAAGTCAATTTGTGATTTGGCGGGTATAACGATGTGACATTCTAAGTGAATGAAGATGGATGTCTGACAGAGTATTTCCAGACGATCACGTACATTGATTTCTCCAACCGTACCAAAAGTGGAAGCGGAGAAGGAAACTTCTTTTAGCTAACACATAATGTATTGTTGAGGACGTCAATCGGTGATTGGATGGATTTGATGATGTGGCATTTAAAGTGAATCTGATGTGAAGATAAGCGTAGCTTCTAGCCTCACATCCGGTAAATGACAGAAATCGGGCAGGTAGCATGGCTATGTAGGTCGCACCTATTAGGGTGTATAATCACCTGATCTAGAGTTTCATTTATTTCTAAAAATCTATTGTTGATGCTGTCCCATTCGGGAAACGGTTGCTGATCCCAACCGTTGGTGATATACATTCGATACATTCAAGCGAAATGAGTGGTCGGTCATGTGTGGCCGGGTTGCAAGATGTTCTTGTTGAACCCAGTGTATTCCTCTCGAGAGGTACATTAGCAGAAGGTGGTTCCATACCTTGTCATAGTTGGAAATCCATTATCCAATACGTGCTTGCGATTTTGATTGTATACTATATATGTAGAACGTGAGATGAAAGCGTTTCTGCTAGATTGATATATATTTGTACTTAGACATTATTATAATATCAGAATGATATTGCATGTCAAAGATGTTGGATTCTCATAAGGGAAAAACCCGTTCCGTATTCACGGCGTGGTCTTATGAGATATCATATATATGTTAAACCGTGTTAAACTATTTTACTCACACCAGTCCCATGACTGACCCGGAGTTTACTTTGTTGTTTTCCCTAAACTCTTGGGTGCCTAAATTTGTACGGGCAGTCAAGTAGTCGGGATTTATAGATATACTTGAAGAGCTGGAGCAGGAGGCTTCTGGATCATATAGCTATTGTTTATTTCCGCTGTGTTGTAAGTGCTATACTCTGATAAGTGCTACTGTATACATAACTGTTATATTTCAAAGTTATGTTATATATTATATGTTATTCATTCCGTTGTGAGGTTCGTGTTACTCTGATGTTGTGTTCTTCTTCTTCTATTCTAAGTTTCTATCTTATCTATCCTTACCCTCTAATTTCTTTCATTAATTACCAGGATTTTTCGATGTTTTGGTTATCGACATCGAGCTTATGTCGATAACCAAAGTCGCTCAAAATCCGGGTCGTTACATTCACAATCGAACGGACAGGTTGAAGCGGCAAATAAGGTGATCAAATCCATTCTGAAGAAAAGGTTGAAGAGGGCCAAAGCTATGTGGGTCGATGAATTTCCCCTGGAACTTTGGGCCTATAGAACGATGTACAAGTCGGCAACGGGTCACACCCCGTTTTCCCTAGCTTTCGGAGTTGAACCAGTTATTCCGGTCAAGTTAGAAGTACCATCCCATCGCACTATTTATTACGACCCAATGACCAACAATGAGTTTCTCCTTGAATCCGTGGACATGATCGAGGAAAAAAGGGATGAAGCCGACTTACGTGCCTTGAGGCACGAACAACAAGTAGCTCGGTACTACAACAGAAGAGTCCAAGATCGCACGTTCGAACTCGGAGACTTGGTTCTGAAACGTGTCTTTCCGCCCCTAGTACATATGGGCCCGAAATGGGAAGGACCATACTCCATTTTACGAAGGCTTGATAATGGAACCTTCAAGCTAGCGACCGTAGATGGAGAAGAAATCCCCAGAGTGTGGAATGCCCAACATTTGCGGCTTTACCTGACATAAAAAGTGTCAGTTTTATTCTTTTGTTTTTAGAACCATGTAAAAAGGCTCGACTTTCCTAAGAACAGTCTGGTTATTTGAACAAAAGATTATAAAGTGGACGTAGGTCATGATTCGACCGAACCACTATAAAATGCTGTGTGTTATTTACCCTTACTGCACCATTTCTTATATACTCTTTTATTTTGATCAATATATATACTGTTACCATTTCAGGATTTTTTTTTAAATTTATGTAGTAATCTCAAAACAACTAATTCAAAATACTGTTCGGCGAATCGGAAAGTTCGCAATGATTAAAGCTTCAAAAGGCACAGCAGGGTAAATTGCATTACAACTTAACTCTTGAAATCAGGGAGAGGATATAAAGGGCGCGAAGATGACGTCCCCGAGGCGTGCAGGTGCACCATGATAAAACCTCCTTGGCAGCCTTCTAACCAGCTGAAGGATCAGGAGAGTATAAAGGCGCTACTGACTTAGCGCCCCCAGAACTTCTGTCCCGCTGAAGGATCGATGAGCAGACCAAAAATCGAGCTCAAACTCTAACCCGTTGAAGGATCGGGAGAGTATAAAGGCGCTAGAGACTTAGTACCACACAAACTCTAACCTGCTGAAGGATCGGGAGAGTATAAAAGCGCTAGATACTTAGCGCCGCAAGGACAATTAACCCATGGAAAAATCGGGGTAGTACGAATACAATTCTAATCAATCGCCAACACGCCCTGGCCAGGCACTATAATGACGATCAATTAGGGATGTATATGTGCAATACTACACGATTACTTAGCACATGTATTTCCCGATGATTGTTTTCGTTATGATTAATGATCGTTACTTACAACTTTAACATTTAACTATGAAAGCTTCAATTATGATTACTTGAACTCTGCTAAAACGATGAATTTGCAGGAACACTATGATTCAAAAGAAATAGGTCCTTATTTACTGGAACAGATATATAAAAAACAAGAAACTAAGCAAAAAATGAGGGCCAATTCTCACGACTACATCTTTTGGCCAAAAGAAATCCTAAAACTAAAACATCAGGCTTGGGGGATGGCTTTGATTTCTTGTCCTTCTTCTGTTTTTCTAACTCCTCCTTATCAGTACCGGAGCGGTCGCTTTTCTTCCTCTTCCTCTTGTCGATAAGGGCTCCGGGGAAGGACTGGAAGGTTCAGAGGCAAGCTGTGAAGTTATCGACCTAGAAGAGAATCTTATAACCAACCCGGTCTTGGGGTCGATTTCAGAAATAGGAGTCACGAACACAGGATTGTGTTCCTCCCTCTAAAGAGCCAGCTGCTTCTCCTTCCTAGCCTGTATGTCAGCCAAGGTTTCGCTATCCTCACCCTTGGCCTCGTCAATGATCTCTACCTCCTCTTCCTCATCTCCATGACCACTGTCTGAGTCACGCAGAGCAACAATGATCTCGGTGTCTGTAGGGGCGCCAGCGCAGGCTCCACGGGCGCCATTGTAACTCTATCACTGGTTGAGCCCCCAGTTTTCTTTGAGACCTCGGAAGCTTCGATACCAGAACTCGGGGGAATCTCAACCCTCTCAGCCTCTGCCTTCTCCTCCGCACCCTTTTCGACCACTTTGGTACCTACACCATTAGAAATAAGGGTTGGCAAATCAGGAGGAGATGTGGCCATGTCAGTTGACTGTCCCATGAGATGATGACAAGTTACGATTGCTTTAATAAACTGTGGAGAAAATGTGGAGATACCTTCGGCTGACTCATCTCCCAGACTTGTACTGGTGGTCCCGGCAATCGGAGGAGTAGGTGCCAAGGGGATCAATGGATCATCGGGATTATATCCCTCAACTTCAGAGGTTCTGGGCTTTACTATCGAACTCGAGCTCTCGCCAACTTTATCCTTACCCTTGAGCCTGCTCTTCTCCATCTCCATTTCCTCGTGGATAAGGCGTCTACCTTCCTCCAAAGCCGCGGGCTCTTCACCTCTAAGAAAGGTTTGCATCAGCTGGTGCTCGGCAATTTCGTCGACCCCCAGTCGCCGCTTCTCACCCTCGACAATTGCATCCCATATATTGGCCAAGGTAACATGGTAGTCGGGAATCCAAGAGATATCTCGATGCTTGATAACTTGACCAAAGAAATCTAACAACAATTCTTCAAAGCTATCTATATCCTTCTCTTTCTCGGCAAGCTTATCATCCGCAGCAGCTGCTGACTCAAGAGCGCTATTGGCGTTGCTTTCGGCGACAGCTACCCGCTCCTCAGCTTGAGCAAGTTGATCATTTAGAATCTCCTTCTTGGCAAGGGTAAGGTCATTTTTTAAGCTCGCCTTCTCTTTCTCCAAAGCCTCTTTCTCAGCAGAAAAGCGATCCTGAACTATCTTCAGTTCAGTGTTAACCGCCCTGAGATCCTCAACTTCTTTCCTCAAGGCCACCCGTTCCTAGCTATTTAAGTCAATCTCGTTGCGAAAACGCTCCCTGGCACTTTCCAACTCGGACTTGTAATTCTCTGCGTCTCGCCGAGCTAAAGCCAGTTGGGCCTGTGCATCCTCCAGTTCTTTTTCCATTTTGCCCCTAGCCCTAGCATCATTGTCAATCTTTACTCTTGCCCTGGCTGCGTCCGTTTCCATCCGGCGGATGATAGAAGAGAGTGTAGTCGCGTGCTTCTTCATTACCCTATATTGTTTAGCTGCATGGCACACATACCCTATCACCTCTGTGTTCAAATCCTCAGGGACCGGTTCAAGATCTGGGACGAACACCATCCTCTCAAAGTAAATGTCGGGAAACTATTTTCGTAAACGCTCTAACCTGGTCATGATCTCAGAACTTGGGGCAACATCCCTTGCAGCAGTAGTGTCCAAGCCACGCTCACAAGAGGAAGTAGGAACTGTCTTCCCCTTCTCTATAATCCTGCCCTCATCTTTGTCCTTGTCCTTTGGCTCGACGTGTTTCTTATAAGATTGGGCGTGAGAAGGAGTGCTTTTTGGAGGGGTTAAATCTCTAGGAAGTTGCTTCCCCCCAGCTGGTGGCATTGGACGACTAAGTGGCTTTCCATAACTTTGCTTTGGCGGAGATCGAGGTCGTGCAGGATAAGATTGATGAGAATCTCGGGGTCGACTATCCCTTCCCCGACTATCGCTACGAGTGTGCTCAGGATATGGAAGGAGGCTTGGTGTGCCCTCGCGAAGGGAACGGTAGGAATAAGACCGTTTGCGAGACATTTTTTCTGCAAAGAAAACAAGTGCGTGTTAGAACTGTGAACCATAGTAGCAAAAGAGTTATGATAAATGGTGCATGTGTTTTGTGCATCCCGTGGAATCCCCTTTTTTGAAATAGACCCGGGCCCGAAGTTAGGCTTATCCGGGTAACTTCTTTTTCTCCAACTGGGGCACCCGTCTCTTTGGAAAAGGGAAAGATTGGCCCCCCTTTGAAATCTTTTGGGTATAAATATCATCTGGCAAAGGAATTTTACTTAATTCCCCGAAAATCTGTTCCTCCGTTAATTCATCATGAGCGACAGACTCAATTGGCGATGAAGTCCTCAGTGGAGACTGCCCCTCGGAGGTTGAAACCTCCTTTGATTTATCAGCTCGTCCCTCATCCCCTTTATACACGTTTAAATCTTCGTCGTCCTGATTAATCATCGGCGAAGGGCTCTTGCGAAGAGTAGTCGTCTCTGCAACTTGAGAAGTTACTTCTCTTTCAACTGGGGGCACATACTTGTAAGGTTTGCCGCCCGCGCCAAGTCCGAATCTTACGTCCAAAAGATGATGTTTGTGAAGGTTTTTGTCGATAATACATTTCTTGATTCTCAAGAAGTCAGACTATATTTTTAGAAGATGGGATAACCGATCGTTATACTGAGCCTTCTGTCTTGGGGAATGTGTGATCTACGCAAAGGGAAAGGAAACATGTTAATACTTCGATTTTGTAATTCAGTCATGCATCTGGAGGCTCGAAACTTACTACATTTGAGCCACCTCCTTGCACACCCAACTTGGTGTTTTATGTAAAACCAATCAGCTTTGGGATCCCCTATGTTGCTGTAACCATCGGACATAACCTTCTTGTTGGCTACTGATTCAAAGAATGAGAAATTTGGAGTCGCTGTGGAATGGTGCTTGAAAAGATAGTAGAATTTCAAGTCTTTAAAAGTAAGCTTAGTTTGCAGAATCTCTGCATACGCGACATATAGAGTGTACAAGGTTGCGTAAGCATTGGTGTGAAGTTGCATAGGGGTAATAGCGCCCACCCAGCACATGAGTCGGCTGATTTCCATGTACCCTTCTGGAGCAAGATGAGGTCTATCCCCGCTTTTGGGTATTTTCACATCGTCCCACGGGATCCCGTGTTTCAAAAAAAAATTCTTTAGTTTTATATCGTCTATTTTGGAAGTTAAAGAGTCAGTGAATTTCTCAATTCCTAGAACGCCGGGAATCTCATCGGGAGCTCGGTCATCCACATCGGACTCCTCCTCTAGCGAGGTACTCTCAAATGAATTTGACTCTGTCTCAGCCTCATATTCGGATTCAGAATCCTCTGGATTAATTGGAGGAATCGCGGGATTATAGTGTTCCGACACCTCCGGGTCCACCTCTGTTTTAGATCTTTCAGGAGAACGATTATCCGACATTGCTGTTTTGGTGAGCAAATATGAGAGATTAGAATACAAATACCCGTTCCCCGTGTGTGCAAGTGCAAGTGTGTGCCTGTGCATACATTAAAGAAAAGCATAAAAGTTAACAAGATCATCGAAGGATTAGTCGTCAACAATACTCAAATTATGCAGTGATTCAGTCCAGAAGGATCTCTTAAGGGCTCTAGCCTAATTGTCCATCGATATATCAGAGTTAGGTCACATTGTCTATTTAACAAGTTCATCAAGCGGGATCGTGCAGCAGGGACCAGATCGTGGTATATCTACGGATCGTGAATGACTGAGTCATAACCCTCAGCTTGGCTTTTGGGAACGGATCGGGTCATGATGGCAGGAGCGGATTGCTAGTGAACTGAATCGGCAATGAAATGTTGACTCGTGGGTTGGGCACAGCGATCCATCGGCTCGTGATAAGTGTAACAACCCGTATTTTTGAATAACATGTTATAACATAAATGGAGGCAGAATTAAACTGTAAAATCTGAATCAAGGGAAACGGGCTATGCCATTGCGTTCGTCTCAGAAAAATACGCGAAATAGAGTCCGAGTTTTCGAAAATCGGAGTCCGTATGACCAAGATATGGCCTCGCGAAGTTTCACGAAAAATTCCCAAATTAAAGTATACTTAATTAAGTGAAATGGGTTGCGCAGAGAAATATATATATATTGATATATATATATATAATTGAAAATTAAATAAATAAATATGCAAAAATGTTCAAAACAGCGAATTGGGAGAGGGGAATAACCGAACCGGCCGATTTTTGAGGTCGACCCGAGCTCGCTGGGTCGACTAGGGGTTAATCCAGGGTGTTTGGCTGTCAACCCGTGGGCCGATTCGCTCAAATGCAGATTTTGCATTTGAATGGTTCTCATGGTTCATCTTTAATTTAAAGGCCCTAGATGGTTCCTACACTTGACTTCTTCCCCAAGACATGCTTTGATGGCTTGGATTGAATCTAGGTTTAATCCTATGGCCTAAAACACTTGCCTAATCTATAAATAAGACCCTAACCTACCCTAAATCATCATTATTCATTTATACAACTAAACTATGGCAAAATCAATCCTCTCATGGCCCCCACTCTCTTCATAAAATTCCTAAATAAATTCCTAAGTGATTTTCCATGCATACAAGTGTTTTCAAACTTGTATGAGCATCATTAGCTTGCATTCAAGTCAAGTTTATATATTTGCATCATAAAGAAAGAGTCTTGATCATTTTGGCTCAAGGGTTTTGCTTGCATTTTGGGTTTAATTGATTTCATAAGGGCTTTGTCATATTTTTGTGACTTCTTAAGCATTGTAAGCCCTATTCTACTTTCATACTTAAACTCTAAAGTTAAATGTATGATATGCAAGTTTACATGCAAGTTTATCATGTTGTGATATGCAAGTTTATATGCAAGTTTATCATGTTGTGATATGCAAGTTTATATGCAAGTTTATCATGTTGTGATATGCAAGTTTATATGCAAGTTTATCATGTTGTGATATGCAAGTTTATATGCAAGTTTATCATGTTGTGATATGCAAGTTTATATGCAAGTATGCCAAGTTATGTTATGCAAGTTTGGGTTGAACATTTTGTTCATGCTATCATGTTATGCAAGCTTATTTTGGGTTTATGAACATAAAGCTTTAAGCTTTATGCCAAAGGTTGCATTTTAGCAACATGTAAGTTATCATATCTCTTATGATAACTTGCATGTGAGGCTAAATGCGAACTTATGGCCATCTCTACATGTCATTTAGCACCATGTATCACCAATATGCTAAGTTTGGTTTTATGCATGCTTTTGAGGCCTAAAAATGTAATATGCAAGTGTATGAACATATGAACATTTCATATGCCACCATGTTAAGCTTGTGGCTTCAATACCTTTATGTCATGATTATGCCAAGTTCCCTCTTTCTATCCTTTATGCGCTATTGCGATATGTAAGCGATGGGATTGCGTTTGGGGTTGGGTAAACTTAAAAGACATAAAACATAAGCTTGGGAATTTACCTATTAAGTTAGGTCTACCCATTGGGAATTTACCTATTAAGTTAGGTCTACCCAATTGCTTGAAAACTTGTAACATGTTTTGGAAACATGATGGACATGACACTTAGAAAAGATAAGTGTGGCCAACTCGAGGTTGGGTTGAGTTTGTAGCGTAAACCTACCCGGAACCGACCGACTTAACTAGTTGCTACAAACAATAGGACCCAATGTGAGAAGTTGGTCATGTTGTACCTTGAACCCGAGGTTAGACCAAGTTGTGGTGTAAAGCTACCCGGACCCGCTCGGCTTAACTAGTAACCACAACAAGGTCTAATGTGAGAGGTTAAGGCGCATTAAATTAATTAATGCCTCGTGATTAGGGTTAAGTCATGGTCCACTTAATACTTAACCAATTTGGGCTTGGTAGATTAATCGGGGTTAAGTCGTGAACTCATCGTTACACTTAACCAAGTTAATCCAGGATTAGCAAGAGGGTTAAACCGTACTTAACCCACTTGAAAAATCCTAGCAATGGGGGCCCACTCCAGCAGTAATCCCAAGTTAGTATCATCATGACCCTAGGGACTAGGCTAGGGTGGGGGCACGATTACTGGACTGGAGGTAAGTGACCAAAAGCGACGGCAGAGGGTACGCCGGTGTAGTTCCGGGTGGACTCTGGTCGTGCACATAATCCGTAGCCGGAGAAAACATGCACGGGTACCAGTAGATCGGGACTGTGCACTCATGTTCATGGTGTCCAGGGGTTGACACCCTAGGGCTTGATACACCCGAAGGGTGGACCCGGCACAGTTCGACTACAATTATGATTGGGCCGTATTGACACCAACACATGACGAGTTAGGCTTAGGGAGCCGATCGACTAGACCGTTTGGTTGGACCTTGTATTAGGGTCATTTCATGTTATTGGGCCAAAGCTTGGGCCAAGGGATCAATACTTGTTTATTCAAGTCATGTTAGTTTGCTAGTACACCTGTGGTGCAAAACCTTAATCCTGATTATGCGATGACACCTTTATCTACCTTGTTAGTTAATCATCATGCTAGTATATTGTTATCCTTATGTTCACCCCTGCTGCTCATGCCAGTTAACTTTATCAGTTTACATTGATTGTAGTAGGGCTTACTCAGTCTTTTTGACTGACCTGTTTTCTTTGCGCCTATTTTCTTCCGTCTCCCCCCCAAGTTCTCAGGGGGGGAATACTGGAGCTTAGCTTGGATTTCGGATTGCTTGCTTGTGGGATTTCATCTCATGTACGGTTTCGACATGAAGCTAGCTATGGTTACCACTTAATTGGGGATAACACTTATTTATTTCAGTTTTTCAGTTGATGTTGTTTTATCTAGACTTGTTTATTTGGAAAGCTATGTTGTACCAGACTTGTTTTGAAATGTTTTGAAATCTTCCGTTGTTTTATCTATGTTATTTATTCTATTTACATATATACATATGTTCTTGTTCTGCCTTGATATATCATTATGCATGTTTACCTGATTCAAACGCCCCTCCAAAGTCAGAGTGCTTGTAAGAGCCACCCTGGTGGAGGTGGGGTGTTACATTTGGTATCAGAGCATATGGTACGAGAAGGAACAAAAAGGCTTTTAGAAAACTTTTGGAAAACTATTTTCAAAACCAAGTATAAAGTATTTTCCAAAGAAAAGTCTAGTTTATTTTAAAGGCTATTCCCCAAAAAGCCATTAGCAAAATTCCTTCGTTTTTCTCCATTCTGAATCTGTCTTTTTCTTCGTTTTCAGTATGGCCGATAACTTTGCTATTCCGGAGGGAGTACACGTACCTGTTTGGTATAGGAGACTTTTGGAGGCTAGGGCGACCGAAGCCGGCCCCACAGATGTTCCTCCTCCTCCTCCTCCGGTAGTTAATGTTCCTCCTCCTCCTCCTCCTCCGGTGGTTAATGTTCCTCCTCCTCCTGTCGCTGAGGTTCCTCTTCCTCCTCCCCCTCAGCATCCTCAAGTGGACTTCGCAAAGACTTGCAAAGATTTCAAAGCAATGGGTGGCAAGAACTTTCAAGGCACTGAGACTTTTGTAGAGGCCAGAAATTGGTTGAAAGAGACCGAGGATTTGTTTGCTATCTTTGGGTTAGACGATCAGAGGAAGCTCTTGTTGGCGGTTTGGCTTATGAAGGATGAAGCCGCTTATTGGTGGGAAGTCACCAATGGTACTAGGCCTGTTGAGACTTGGGCCGATTTCAGGGCAAGGTTCATGCTTAAGTTTCTATCTTCTGCTGAGGAGAATCTGCAAATGGAGAGGTTCATAACTTTGAAACAAGGAGATATGTCTATCAAAGAATATGTGAACAAGTTCAATCAGTTAGCTCGTTTTGGCTTGGATATGGTGAATACTCCTCAGAAGAAGGCTCTTCGTTTTTCTAGAGGATTGAATGAGCCGTTGCAGGGATTGGCTATGTCACATATTCCCCATGGGGCCACGTTTGAGAGTTTGGTTGATATGGCGTTACTTCAGGGAGATGTCAAGAAAGAAACCAAGATGAATGATACTCAAGCCAAGAAGACTGATTCCCAGGGAAAAGGAAATCAGGGTAATCCAAGTGGTCAGAGCAGTCAAGGCAATCAGAACAAGAACAAGAGTCAAGGCAACAAGGGGAACAACAACAAGGGCAATAACAACAAGGGCAAGAACAACAAGGGGAAGTGCCATTATTGCGGTTCAGTTGGGCATCTTATTAAGGATTGTAAGAAGAGGAAAAGGAAGAATGGTGAATGCTTTTTCTGCGGTGAGACTGGACATTTCAGTAAGGATTGCCCGAGGAAGCAAGGGCAAGGCCAGGGTCAGACTCAGCGTGCTGGACCTTCAGGAGGGCAAGTTCATGCTCTCAATGTCGCTCCAGTTCCCGATTGAGGTAGTATTTCTGTTGAGAGCCTTGTATATATTTCTGATTTTCCAGTTCGTACCTTGTTTGATTCTGGTGCATCACATAGCTTTATCTCATCTGATCTTGTTGATAGTTTGCACCTTAGTACTAGCTTGGTAGATGATCCCGTCTGTGTCTCAAATCCTATTGGGGGTTCCGCCCATTTGTCTATGATATGTGGGGATTTGAGGATCTCTATACTGAGTGTAGAGTTCTTGTGCAGTGCTTATGTTCTTGGTTTTAGGGGATACGGATTGATATTGGGCATGGATTGGCTGTCCAGATATGGAGCCATTCTTGATTGTGAGCATAGGGTTGTGAGGCTCGTGACTCGCCTCGGAAACACCCTAGAGATTTCTTGTGATCCGAGAGGTCCCGTCATGTTGTGCTATCTGGAATCACTCAACTCGTCAATGGAAACTCTTCAGTCTGTGAGAGTGGTTCGAGAGTATCCGGATGTTTTCGATGAAGTTAGGGGGTTGCCCCCTAAGCGAGAGATTGATTTCCGCATTTATCTGGTGGATAATGCAAAGCCTGTTTCTTTGCCCGTTCGGCACATGGCTCCGCGTGAAAGGCGGGAGCTAAGTAAGCAAGTGAAAGAGTTGCTTGAGAAGAACTTCATTAGATGAAGTATATCTGAATGGGGAGCGCCTGTGGTATTTGCTACCAAGGCGGATGGTTCTCTCCGACTTTGCGTTGACTATCGAGAGTTGAATAAGCTGACTAAGAAGAACAGACACCCGTTACCGAGGATTGATGATCTCTTTGACCAGCTTGTCGGTGCTTCTGTTTTCTCTCAGCTTGATCTTGCTACGGGGTTCCATCAGCTCAGGGTAGCTGAAGATAGTATAGACAAGACTGCGTTCAGAACTCCAGATGGATTCTTCGAATGGCTTGTCATGCCGTTCGGCTTGACTAATGCACCCGCATATTTCGTGGACTTGATGAGTAGGGTGTTCATGGAGTTCTTGAACAAGTTTGTCGTGGTCTTCATAGATGATATTCTGATCTTCTCTAAGGATGAGGAAGAGCACGCAAGGCATCTCATGGAGGTGATGGATACGCTTAGAGCGCATCAGTTGAAGGCCAAGTTCTCCAAGTGTCACATTTGGAGAAGGGAAGTTAGATTCCTTGGGCATATAGTATCTAAGCAAGGCTTAGCGGTGGATCCCGCTAAGATAGTGGCAGTTCAGGATTGGAAGACTCCAAGGAATGCAACCGAAGTGAGAAGTTTTCTAGGTCTTGCGGGTTTTTACCGGAAGTTCATCAAGGACTTCGCAAAGATATCCGCTCCTCTCACTAAATTGACGAAGAAGAATTTAGTTTTTGCTTGGAGCATAGAATGCGAGCTTGCTTTTCAAAAGCTCAAGAGAGCCCTCACATCAGCACCTGTTCTAGCTTTGCCCGATGGAGGGAAGTTATTTACCGTATACACCGATGCATGTGGCACGGGGTTAGGAGTTGTTCTTATGCAAGAAGGAAGAGTGATATGCTTTGGCGGTAGACAACTCAAAGTGCATGAGAAGAATTATCCCACTCATGACTTAGAGTTGGCAGCAATAGTATATGCACTCAAGGCTTGGCGCCATTATCTTCTGGGAGAAATATTTGAGCTTTATACCGATCACAAGTCATTGAAGTATCTCTTTTCTCAGAAGGATCTGAATCTGAGGCAACAAAGATGGATGGAATTCTTGGCGTCCTACGATTTTGAGATAGCTTATACCCCTGGCAAGGGGAATGTGGTAGCAGATGCATTGAGTAGAAGAAGGTTGACTCTAAGTCCTCTATTCGTTGAGATGAAGAATTTAGAGTATGTGGCAACCTTTGATTTCTCTTTGGCGATTGAGTCGATGACCGGTTCTTTAGCATCTCTGGAACTCAGACCTACCCTTCTTGATCAAGTTGGGGCTTTGCAGAGAGAAGACCCTCAGATAGTTGAGATTATGGATAAGCTAATTCGAGGAGAGACGTCTAGTCATCTCGCTCGATATTCTATTGATGACAAGGGTTGGCTGAGGAGAGACGGAAGGTTATGTGTTCCAATGGTAGAAGATCTAGTAAGAAGAGTTCTTGAGGAAGCGCATCACTCTAAGTTGACTATACATCCGAGCGGAGATAAGATGTATAAAGATATGAAGCGCATTTTCTTTTGGCCTGGGATGAAGAAGGATGTGGCAGAATTTGTCTCTAGATGTATCATTTGCCAGCAAGTTAAGGCCGAGTCGAAGAAGCCCGGTGGGCTATTGCATCCTCTAGACGTTCCACTATGGAAGTGGGAGAGTATTTCCATGGATTTTATCGATGGGCTACCAAGGTCAAGGAAAGGGAATAGGAGCATTTGGGTTATTGTGGATAGACTTACGAAGAGTGCTCATTTCATTCCGGTGAAGAGCAAGAGGACTGCATCTTGGCTAGCGTCTGTATATCTTCGTGAGATTGTGAGACTACATGGAGTCCCTTCTAGTATAGTCAGTGACCGTGACCCAATCTTTACAAGTCAATTCTGGAATAGCTTGCAAGAAGCTGTGGGCACAAGGTTGAATCTAAGTACGGCTTATCACCCACAGACGGACGGTCAAACCGAAAGGGTGAATAGGGTACTCGAGGATCTGTTGAGGATTTGTATTCTGGATTTTGGTGGTACTTGGGAAGACCATCTTCCTCTTGTTGAGTTTGCATATAATAACAGTTATCAGGCAAGCATAGGGATGACACCATTTGAAGCTTTATATGGGAGGCCGTGCAAGTCGCCTACATATTGGTGGGAGACTACAGATGAGCTTATACTTGGGCCTGATATGATCAGAGATACATCCGAGAAGATCGAGTTGATTCGGAGACGGATGAAAGCGGCCTAAGACCGACTGAAATCCTATGCTGATAAGCGAAGAACGGATTTGGAGTTTGATGTTGGGGATATGGTTTTCGTGAAGGTTTCTCCTTTGCGGAATGTGGTCCGATTTGGAGCTGTTGGGAAGTTGGCACCAAGGTTTGTTGGACCATTCCCTATTATAGAGAGGATCGGGCAGATGGCTTATAGAGTGAAGTTGCCCGAGAAGCTTGCTGGAGTACATGATGTTTTTCATGTCTCGCATCTCCGGAAGTGTTTACATGAATCAGCAGAGGTTGTTGAGCCAAGTGTTCTAAAAGATGTAGAAGTGGAGAAAGAGGCTACCTTGAGGAGAGCTCCGATTCGTATCTTGGGGACGGAGACCAAGAAGCTAAGGAATCGAGAGGTCAAATTGGTGAAGGTTCAATGGGGTGAAGCCGAAGAAGACGCAACTTGGGAAACCGCGGAGAAGATGCGTGGGCTTTATCCATTCCTTTTTGAGGGTACACTCTCAATCTCTTTTCTTTGTTAGCATATCTTTCTCTTTGCTATCCATGTTTATCTAGTTTATCGTGTTAATCTTGTCATGAGAACCTTAGGTAGAAACCCTTTGGATGAAACATGTGTTTGAAACATGTTATGCTTGATGGTTGCAAGTGGTTGCAAGTGTTTGCAAGTGGATACTCGTGGATGCATAATACACGTTAGGCACTAAGATCGGCTCACACACTTTCATACCGCATATGCATGAGTGTTTATGCTTATTCATGGATGAAAACTTGTTATGCTATCACGTGGATGTTGCATATGGACGAATGTTATGTGCACTCATGTAGAGATTATAAATTATGTTAGGAATTTGCATACATATGGACTCATTTCACTAACATATTTTGCATTAAGGGGGTTTACTGAATTAGTAACCTCCTGATTTTCGCATTAGATAAGTACATATACACACACCTTTGCATATGATCATACAGCATTTAGAACCTTTTAAGGACAATGATTGCTCGTGGATGATGTTTTGAGTAGATGGATGGGATACGTTCTTCCTAACTTGGAGATTTCGGGGACGAAATCCTTTAAGGAGGGAAGAATGTAACTACCCGTATTTTTGAATAACATGTTATAACATAAATGGAGGCAGAATTAAACTGTAAAATCTGAATCAAGGGAAACAGGCTATGCCATTGCGTTCGTGTCGGAAAAATACGCGAAATAGAGTCTGAGTTTTCGAAAATCGGAGTCCGTATGACCAAGATATGGCCTCGCGAAGTTTCACGAAAAATTCCCAAATTAAAGTATACTTAATTAAGTGAAATGGGTTGCGCAGAGAAATATATATATATTGATATATATATATATATATAATTGAAAATTAAATAAATAAATATGCAAAAATGTTCAAAACAACGAATTGGGAGAGGGGAATAACCGAACCGGCCGATTTTTAAGGTCGACCCAAGCCCGCTGGGTCGACCAGGGGTTAATCCAGGGTGTTTGGCTGTCAACCCGTGGGCCGATTCGCTCAAATGCAGATTTTGCATTTGAATGGTTCTCATGGTTCATCTTTAATTTAAAGGCCCTAGATGGTTCCTACACTTGACTTCTTCCCTAAGACATGCTTTGATGGCTTGGATTGAATCTATGTTTAATCCTATGGCCTAAAACACTTGCCTAATCTATAAATAAGACCCTAACCTACCCTAAATCATCATTATTCATTCTTACAACTAAACTATGGCAAAATCAATCCTCTCATGGCCTCCACTCTCTTCATAAAATTCCTAAATAAATTCCTAAGTGATTTTCCATGCATACAAGTGTTTTCAAACTTGTATGAGCATCATTAGCTTGCATTCAAGTCAAGTTTATATATTTGCATCATAAAGAAAGAGTCTTGATCATTTTGGCTCAAGGGTTTTTCTTGCATTTTGGGTTTAATTGATTTCATAAGGGCTTTGTCATATTTTTGTGACTTCTTAAGCATTGTAAGCCCTATTCTACTTTCATACTTAAACTCTAAAGTTAAATGTATGATATGCAAGTTTATATGCAAGTTTATCATGTTGTGATATGCAAGTTTATATGCAAGTTTATCATGTTGTGATATGCAAGTTTATATGCAAGTTTATCATGTTGTGATATGCAAGTTTATATGCAAGTTTATCATGTTGTGATATGCAAGTTTATATGCAAGTATGCCAAGTTATGTTATGCAAGTTTGGGTTGAACATTTTGTTCATGCTATCATGTTATGCAAGCTTATTTTGGGTTTATGAACATAAAGCTTTAAGCTTTATGCCAAAGGTTGCATTTTAGCAACATGTAAGTTATCATATCTCTTATTATAACTTGCATGTGAGGCTAAATGCGAACTTATGGCCATCTCTACATGTCATTTAGCACCATGTATCACCAATATGCTAAGTTTGGTTTTATGCATGCTTTTGAGGCCTAAAAATGTAATATGAAAGTGTATGAACATATGAACATTTCATATGCCACCATGTTAAGCTTGTGGCTTCAATACCTTTATGTCATGATTATGCCAAGTTCCCTCTTTCTATTCTTTATGCGCTATTGCGATATGTAAGCGATGGGATTGCGTTTGGGGTTGGGTAAACTTAAAAGACATAAAACATAAGCTTGGGAATTTACCTATTAAGTTAGGTCTACCCATTGGGAATTTACCTATTAAGTTAGGTCTACCCAATTGCTTGAAAACTTGTAACATGTTTTGGAAACATGATGGACATGACACTTAGAAAAGATAAGTGTGGCCAACTCGAGGTTGGGTTGAGTTTGTAGCGTAAACCTACCCGGAACCGACCGGCTTAACTAGTTGCTACAAACAATAGGACCCAATGTGAGAAGTTGGTCATGTTGTACCTTGAACCCGAGGTTAGACCAAGTTGTGGTGTAAAGCTACCCGGACCCGCCCGGCTTAACTAGTAACCACAACAAGGTCTAATGTGAGAGGTTAAGGAGCATTAAATTAATTAATGCCTCGTGATTAGGGTTAAGTCATGGTCCACTTAATACTTAACCAATTTGGGCTTGGTAGATTAATCGGGGTTAAGTCGTGAACTCATCGTTACACTTAACCAAGTTAATCCAGGATTAGCAAGAGGGTTAAACCGTACTTAACCCACTAGAAAATCCTAGCAATGGGGGCCCACTCCAGCAGTAATCCCAAGTTAGTATCATCATGACCCTAGGGACTAGGCTAGGGTGGGGGCACGATTACTGGACTGGAGGTAAGTGACCAAAAGCGACGGCAGAGGGTACGCCGGTGTAGTTCCGGGCGGACTCTGGTCGTGCACATAGTCCGTAGCCAGAGAAAACATGCACGGGTACCAGTAGATCGGGACTGTGCACTCATGTTCATGGTGTCCAGGGGTTGACACCCTAGGGCTTGATACACCCGAAGGGTGGACCCGACACAGTTCGACTACAATTATGATTGGGCCGTATTGACACCAACACATGACGAGTTAGGCTTAGGGAGCCGATCGACTAGACCGTTTGGTTGGACCTTGTATTAGGGTCATTTCATGTTATTGGGCCAAAGCTTGGGCCAAGGGATCAATACTTGTTTATTCAAGTCATGTTAGTTTGCTAGTACACCTGTGGTGCAAAACCTTAATCCTGATTATGCGATGACACCTTTATCTACCTTGTTAGTTAATCATCATGCTAGTATATTGTTATCCTTATGTTCATCCCTGCTGCTCATGCCAATTAACTTTATCAGTTTACATTGATTGTAGTAGGGCTTACTCAGTCTTTTTAACTGACCTGTTTTCTTTCGCCTCTTTTCTTTCGTTCCCCCCCAGGTTCTCAGGGAGGAAATACTGGAGCTTAGCTTGGATTTCGGATTGCTTGCTTGTGGGATTTCAGCTCATGTACGGTTTCGACATGAAGCTAGCTATGGTTACCACTTAATTGGGGATAGCACTTATTTATTTCAGTTTTTCAGTTGATGTTGTTTTATCTAGACTTGTTTATTTGGAAAGCTATGTTGTACCAGACTTGTTTTGAAATGTTTTGAAATCTTCCGCTGTTTTATCTATGTTATTTACTCTGTTTACATATATACATATGTTCTTGTTCTGCCTTGATATATCATTATGCATGTTTACCTGATTCAAACGCCCCTCCAAAGTCAGAGTGCTTGCAAGAGCCACCCTGGTGGAGGTGGGGTGTTACAATAAGAGCCCCCCGATCCGCTCCTACTCATGTCCCCACGAGCCAACATTCGAGCCAACACTCCTCGACCCGATCCGAAGCCTCGCCCACGAACCGACCTGACACCCTCCTTCTTCCTCCTCTTTCCTCCTCTCCATATCTGAACTCGGACAGCAAAACCCATGGCACCTCATCAGCCTCCAAAGCCTCGAACACCACAGAACTCTGCCGTTCTCTCCTCTCAAGCCAGTGGGAACCCAAGAAAAACGAGGATAGAATCGCGTGAAAACATTTCAAATATGATTACCTTTCTAAAAATTAGGAAACAATTGGGTTTTCAGAGAATTAAAAGCTAGGGTTTCGCTCAAAAGAGCTGGCGGCAACAACGAACGAAGAAGAAAGGGAAAGGAGAGAGCAGGTCGGTTTATATAGGTGGATTGGTGACTGCTCGTATTCCCTTTTTTATCTCATTTGATTCGCTGGGCCTAGTGGGCTATGGAGCGTGAAAGAAGCCCCGCCGCGGTCCAAGTACGGGTCCTTCCGGGTAACAGTCGTTGGCACAAGGGGCGCTCCCCTCCAGATGTGTCGCATAGCCCTCCACGATCCGCGATGTAAAACGATGATCTGAGCTCCAACATGGTTTGTGAATCGGAAAGATGGAGCTTTAGGCCTGCAGAAATACAAACTAAATACTATTTTCTACAATGAATTCTGAGACTTACTTGGCGATTCAACAATGATATCTCCGGGAGTTTAAAAGATGGAAATTACCTGATGAGCAGGGAAATAATTGGTAGTCTAACTCAATATTTATACCAGTCAAAGGATGCAACTTTTTGAAGCGATATGACTTTTCAAACAGACACAACCTTTGATTCCCATCGCTCCATGAAAAGATGAGTCCGCAATTTCAAAGCATGTTCCATCCTTGATAAAACATACTTCGAGGGGGCAAAATGTTGGCTAACTTTTCGACCTAGCCACCAAAGTTCAAAAGCAAAGGAAATATGAGGCCCTAAGTGTCCAACCCCTCAAGCATTCGATCGTGGTCAATCGTTCTCCTCAGATCGTGACACATCCCCGGATCACGGCACCGATACTCGATCCGATCCGCCCTCTCCTCTTCTGCACGATCCGATCCAAGTCCAGAAGACAAGGAGATGGCCAAGACCAAGTCCACCACGATCCGCAAACGTCGGATCCTGTGACCCCTGTCCATAACTATCATATTGACCAATTCTCCATCAAGCCACGAACCAGTCTGAGATTCTCGAGATGTGTGCCACGTATGACCGCGATCCGCCTGAAGAAATCACCTATAAATAGCCCAGAACTTGGCATTGTTCAGGATCCTTTCGGCAATTCTGAGTTCTGAATCCACAATTATTACACCTCCACTATTATTCAGAGTTGTCTCGAAATTATTGAGTGAATAAACATTGTAAGAGTGAGATTGAGGGATAAGTCATCGATTGTACTCTGATTCCAAGTATAATCATAGATATAAAGTGGGCGTAGGCTCGTTAACGCCGAACCACTATAAATCCTGCGTCTTTTCTGTTTTTCTAGCATTTTTTCTGATATTAATTTCTGCATAATTGAACAACTTGGGTGTTAGAGCCAATTTTGGATCTAACACCAATGTCATCTAAAACACGGCTCACGATAAACCAAAAATCACATTTCATTGTTAATTGGGTTAAAGAACAGGTGTTATTCACAACACCACTCACGATAAAGCCCAAAAACCAATTTAAATTCAATTCTAATTAAATACCAATTAACTGGACAATTTCACTAATTCTTAATTAAAAGATTTATTCTTTTCTAAACTGGTTCAAGAACAGTGTTATTTAAGACACCACTCACGACGAACCCAAAATCCGATTTGATATTAAATACAAGGCTCTGAATAGAAAATATATCGGCTTATATTCAATATCAAATTCAGAAACCAATAAATATCGTATTGGAAATAACGATATAAATATATCTTTCAAATTTCCACAACCATATCTGTATAATCACGAAATCCAACATCGAAATATTCCGAAGGTAATTTCGATTCAAATCCATTCCAATTCACGTATTGGAAATTCTGATTATTTTCAAAACCACTTCAAATCCAATTTATTTATTCGAAAATATTGGATTATAATTCTAGTTCAAAACTAGTTCATTTCGATAAAAATCAATTTTTATCTTTTCAAATGTGGAATTTTTCATCCCAGTTCTTTCCAATTCATATATTATGATTTTACACAAATTATTAATATTTTTAATAATTTTATCAAGGCCCGTACAGTCGATTTCCACAAACGACCATCGAACTGCATTTACAACGACCTTTTTCAAATTTGATTTGGACATAATTCCCAATCCAACCGTAAGATTTCAAATTTCTAATATTCATTGGAAAGCACTTTTCGATACGAACCCAACGGTTCTGGTTTCAGGAGAATCCGACGGTCGGATCTCCCGCAACGTCTATTCGAAGTCAATGGTCGAATTTTGCGAACTGCCGCGGCGCGACGTTCTATTCAGGCCATTATATATATAATATATATATTTCGTCGATTTCCTTTTAAAAACGTATTTTATAAATCGTTTTAAATTCATTTTTGAAACGATTTCAACCTCATATTCAATTTCGAATCAAAATTGAATATTCCACATCATCGATATACAAATGATAATATTTTCAAAACATTATATTTTGAAATCACTTCCTTTTCCTATATTCATTATAAAAATGAATATAATCGATATAAATATCGTTCGCGTCAAAATGGCGCATATCTAATCAACACGGTTTTATATATTTCAATAACTTTGTTATTTTATTCAACAAATGAATATTTATTCTATTCAACACATGAATCTATATTTCTTTCAACACATGAATATTCTCGACACATGAGCATCGTCAACACATGAATATTTTTGTTATTTAATATATTTTATAAAATTATGATAAAGATGTAAAATTTTATTGTTAAAATATTTTACTCAACACATGATAAGTTTCAACACATGAATATTCTCAACACATGAGCATCGTCAACACATGACTATTTATTCTATTCAACACATGAATCTTTATTTTATAATATTCTTTATTTTCCAAATTGGAATGAGGCCCAATCAATTACCATATAATGTTAATTATATGGATTCCATACAACACATGTATATAATAGCAACGATAAACAATCAACCATCATCCAAAGTGCACCACACAACTGCATAAGCATTAAATATAAATAATTAACGCTTACACAGTCTGTCAATCAAATGATCGACATACCACTAAACAATTGGGATTTATGTGCGTCAAATATCATCCCAACACCCATGTGGGGTTTCAATCCACAAACACTGAATATTATTTGTGCAGTTTGGCGACGTGTAAAATTTATCGTCCCAGTCAATATCCTTCAAATAGGTGTACATAAACAAACCGTCCAGTTTTTAAATGAATATTTATTTATTCACATTCACGTTAAAAATTATATTTTTAACGATAATTAATTTATTTCAACACATGAATGTTTTATTATCCATTTCACATCAACATCACAAACAAACTTCACAACACATCAAACAAGCATACAAGTCGTCCATGGTTTGTAGACGACGGGTGTCGGGAGCTGCTAAGCACCATCTGCATCCTAGTACATATTTTTAACTAGAAAACAAGATTTAAAGTGAGAAGTTCTCATCGACTAGATAAACCAAACACCACGACTCTTCATATGTAGAAATCTTCGTCGTGCTCGCCTTTTGTCAATTTCATTGTCCGTAGCCACTACATATATAAAAATCACATTTTTATATTGTTGCTATGTATATAAAAATCACATTTTTATAATCACTCTACATGGATAAAAATCACATTTTTATACTGCTACTATATAGATAAAAATTCTATTTTTATACCGCTACTATATAGATAAAAATTCTATTTTTATACCGCTACTATATAGATAAAAATTCTATTTTTACACTACTACTATATAAAATTCTATTTTTACAACGGTGTTCATATAATAAAGATTATATTTTTCCCTCGCCATTCTCTATAAAAAAATCACATTTTTATATATAGAGATCGTATTTTTATATCTCTACTACCTACGTAAAAATCAAATTTTTATTAACTATATATTATAAAAATCATATTTTTATCCTTCCTATCATATAAAAATTATATTTTTATCCTTCCTATCATATAATTTTTTTTTTCATTGTTTAGAATCACATTCTTATGATAACAACATACATATACAAATCATATCCTCTTCATGGTATAATACATGTAAAAATTCATTTTTTATATCGTGATTACCTAATTAAATCAAAATAAAACATACCGGCGCGAATGGGGGGGGGGGAGATGGCAGCCTGAGGTATCGGAGATGGCGGTCAGAGGCGCGGATAGCGGCCTTGGGCTGTCACGGTGCGGCTCCCTTCAGTTTGGGGGTTATTTTGGGTGTGGGGTTTCAAATCAGTGGAGGTGGAGGGTGGAGTTGCTCACGATGGTGCTAAGGGGCGGTAGGAGGTCGCAGTGGCGACAATAGGTCAGTGGGGGTGGCGGCGATGGCGGTGGGTTGCGGGTTCGTTGGTTTTGCGGGAAATAGGAGGTGCGGTCAACGATCGAGGGGGGGCCTTGCCCTGGCGGCGACGCGCCAAAGGGGCGGCAGCGCGCTGCTGGGGGGAGCGCGGCTCCTCCCTGTTCTTCATTCTTTTTTTTCCTTAAATCGATTTGAACTTTAGAGAGAAGGGAAGGGGGGCAACGAGTTTGACTGGGTAAAAGAAAAAGGGGGTGGGCCATTTAAATAATTTATATATTTATTTAATTTTATAATCCATAAAGTTACTTTTTGTTTCGACCTTGAAATCAAGTCCACCGACTGTCGTCCATAGCTAATTACCCCCATTCCGAACACAATGGGATATGTTTTGGAAGCCATTTCGATCGTTTCGATCAGTTTTCATTAAAATCTAAATCTAAATATATATATTTAATTTGAACACACATTTCAATTTACCGGGACTACATACTAACCCTAAAAATTCCCAAAAATATTTTCTAGCTTCATATTGACGATACAGTCCTAACAAAACCAATTTCGTCAAATTCTGAGACCGTTTGAAAAATGGCCATTTTCCAGTCGATTAAAATCAACTCAAACTGGTCAAACACGTTTTCCTTTTCTACGCTCACATATTGATTCAGAAAATTACGAATTTTGAAATCTAGCAATAATTTGACATCCGATCCAACAAAAGTGGTTTCGTCGAAAACCAAGGTCGTTTGCAAAATTTCCATTTTTAAGGGCTAGAATTCCATAGCGACTATTCTGAATTTTCAAATGGGCGTAACTTTTTATCCCCGCTATGAAATTTCAATTTTTCGGATTCATTGGAAAGATATTCTCAAATAGATTCAAATATTTTTGGTTTTGCCAAAATTCGGTTTATTTTGAATCCTGGGCATTCATTTGAACTTTGAAATCGAATTTTCAAGCTACCGCGCCATTTCCAATTCCTTTTATAATTAAAATAAAATATTTATGTTCTAACGACGATCTATATAAATATATACATTCTAATTCTATTCAAAATAAATTTCTCGTCGATATTATTTAAAATAATCTATTTTAAATATTCAAAATTCATTAAAATTGCCAAAATAAAATTTTTAAATTGACTCTGATTTCCGGGTTATTACAATATACTATCCTATATCATGTCATAACAGATTGACAACCAACTAGTATATAATAGATTTAACATACCTTAAAACAAATCAAACTGCAAACAATAGATGATGTCTATAATCATGTATAGGGTCAGACCCCTTTTCATGCACAATATTATAGCAAATTAATGTAAACTAGTTTGTATCACATTAGATATAGTTTCGATGCACATCAGTAATCATTATACATATACAGATAACAACTTATATATATATGATCTATTACAGTTAATAGGTAGCAGTTAATTTATATATTCTCTTATAATTTGTTACATGTACAAATTATAAATTATGATATATATATATATATATACACACACACACACAAAATTACACTTAGATTCCTTTTGAAATGCCGCAAAACAAGTTTGCACTGATCTTGTACATCACTATGTACTAAGCAACTAATCTTTATTGACATCGTGTCGTCCACCCCATTTTACTGAAACGATTTCAGTACCTGTTGAAATAATTTTAAAACATAGGGTTAGGTAGACTACAATACATCAAATGTATTTTAACAGTAAATATTGATAATCAAAATTCATCTAATTACAGTAACTTGAATACTGATTTTAATGTCAATTTATTATTAAAATAATATCAGAATTGGACGATGGATTAATTGGTGTATGATTTGATTATTGGTTTATGTATTTAATTCAAATTGACCTACAAAGAGCACTTGGTTTCCTGCATGTAATGTCCCATATTTTTGGTAGTCAAATATTTAATTTATTATTTTAAATATTATATTTGGAATATTATTGGTTTTTAATATTTAATTCGTTATTAAAAACGAAGTTTGAACATTATATATTTATATATTTATAAATCGAGCCGGAAATGGTGCTGCAGTTCGTAATATGGAGTTTTGAACTTCAACTAAATATACAGAGTCCGATATAAGTTGGATTTCTATGTAACAAGAAACGTTGGAGTCGTGCTGATGATAGTTTTCATATGAAAGAGAAAAATCCAGATTTCATGTTGTAGATTGATAGTTATGGCCAAATCAAATTTTGAAATAGTCGCTATGGAAATCGCTATTAAAATATATCGTGAATTAATATATTAAAATTGGGAAATTTAAATTGTTTAACTCAAAATTTACGACATTGGGTTGTGTAAATTATATTGGAAGTTGTATATATATTCTGGTTGGATATATATGATAAAAATAATTTATTTTTATTTTATTGAATTTATTTGGAATTTATATAATATTTTAATCGATATTATATAAGCGTTAAAAAAAGCCATTTTTGCCAACAGTCTCCGTTTTCGATGAAATTAGTTTCATTGGAACTGTATCATTAAACTATTGTAAGAAAATCAAATTGGATGGCAAACCGATGTCGTATGTGACCACGGCAGCCATAAACGTCCAATCAATTTCTATTGCGCGTAATTAAATTGATTTAATTCAATAGAGAGATATTTGAGTGTAATTTGAGCAGACGATCGAATTAGGCCACGAAACCAGTTCCGTTGAGTTCGTATCGACGTTTAGAGCCAGGATAGGTATATAGTTTGTTATTTTTGAAGACTGGGTAATTTGGTGTCCAAAATGGCATTGCGGTGCGTGTAAAAATAGCGTACCAGGAAACACTATCGGATTTCGACGAAAACTGTCCCATTGGATCTGGAATATTTTTTTTATGCTAGGATTAAGAATCACATCTTGATTGGACATCATATGTGGTGGTTTTTAACACAATTCCTCGCTAGGAAGTTTCATTGTATTAAAATAGTAATTAAATCTATCCTACTTTCTACTGTACATTCTGATTCATTCCGCCCACCCTAAATATTGTTTCCTTGCATCCCAACCCATCGTTCTACTGTTCCTTCCTTGGCCCACAAACAATCCATTTCCTTGGCTGCCAATTCATTAATACCGTGCATTCCACGTTTGTGAAATCAAACTTAAATAAATACTTTCCCACTATCGGTCAAACCCTAAACTTGTATCTGCGTGGTCAACTAGACCTGTGCCTCCACGTTAGAAATGAAGGGTAGAAAAACACCGATCTTTCCTTCAATTAATGTCCAAATTCTTATATCGTTTTGGAAGTTCATCAACACAAAAATCATTGAGCTCAACGAGAGCTTTAGTCTGAACCATCAAGATTGGACAACGTTCATCATGGTGACCAGGGTTTTAACTCGAAACTGCAGCGGTTCGAGGGCAATTGATAGCAGACGGAGAGCTCTGGCGTGACGAGACTCAAGTAGAAGATGGAGGAGGGAGTGGTGCTTCTGGTGGGCGGCTCTGATCAAGGCCTGATCAATGAAGGGGAGAGCTGGGAGGATTGTGGTCACCGTGAGTAGGTTTGTTGTAGAAGAGGGGAGCCTGGACAAAGGCTATGACGCCGGTAGACCGGAAGGAAAGAGAAACAAAAGTATCAGCCCAAACTAAAAATTTAATTAACTGTTGAAATTTGAGGGTTAATCATTTAATCGGTATAATTCATTTCCATGTTGCAGAATGGGAACGAGTGAACAAGGGAGATAGTGAGTGTACCACTTCGTTACTTCTAGAAGTGAGAAAGGGTATCGACCAAATTGATATGTAATAAGTTAATTCGAATTCAACTAGGGCTTAATTGGGATTATAATGGTTTAATTAAATCAATTAAGTATGTTACAAATTTATTGAAGGATTTAAGAAGTTTTAATCTGACAGGGTTGTGAACGCACTGTGAAAGGTAAAAGAATGAACGCAAAAGCAAAGACAAGAGGAACATATCAACCACGTCTTGCCTAATTAAAGTAATTCAACTTAATTAAAATCCAATTTAAGGAAATCATTATTTAAATTAATATGCTAATGTCAATTTTGAACAGGAACAGTGTGCTGGGTTCATACGAGGAACATGATGAAGAACAGTGAACGATGAACCAACTAATCAGTCGTGAATTGCTTATTATGAAAGTAATTAACATTTACTAATGATCTAATTAAAAGGTTAATAATTTAATTAAATAGTATGAACTTATAATGTCTATATCTTGTACAAATATTACCAGAATACAACCAAACAAGAGATACTGGAACTGTATGGACAAGCACTACAGACTGGAACTGATTTGGGCAGAGTTCGAGTCAACCGGGAACTTAGTTAAATTAAACGACTTTTTAATTTAACTGAAATAAACTGTTTTAACAGCGAATCAAAACAAGGTGAGTTAAA
The DNA here is from genome assembly GCA_030737875.1 of Allium sativum. Lineage (NCBI taxonomy): Eukaryota > Viridiplantae > Streptophyta > Magnoliopsida > Asparagales > Amaryllidaceae > Allium > Allium sativum. Next base: position 313,010,614 of record CM060912.1, read on the forward strand.
CTCACTCAGTTCTTCCCATTTATATTTTATATAAATTGGGTTTTTATTTTGTGTGCTCTGCTTTGCTAATGGTTGACTATTTGCTAGTTATATATTTATTCTTGATTTAACCGATGAAATTAAACTTTTGTTTAATTTCAGTAAAATACCAAATTGTTATTTTAATAATTTGATCCAATAGAGTAACTTACCTTATTGGTCATGTTTATTTATAAACATGTTTAATTGTCTGAATTGTTTTAAATTGTTCTGTTAATTGGTTGATGTTGAATAGTTGTTATTTACTATTATAGAAATTTTCAGTAAGTGACATTGATTGATCTGATTTGAGATAATCTATGTGAACACAGGGAAGAACAGGTTAGAGGGATCCAGTGGGATTCCTCAATTATATTATTTATTTTCATATTATCATATATGAACTGTCCTGATTGAGTGATTGATTTGATTATTGATAGTTGACTGAAAAATCAACAATTGTTTTGTTTAAAACAATGGGCAGTGTTGGTTGGGTATTGACTATCGAGCAGCATATGCCGATAAAAACAATTGTTTTGTTTATATTGATTTACCGACTAGTGGATCAATAGAACTAAAGTTATAAAATTTTATTTTATAACTGGAGATAGATTTTTAAATATATATTATTTTGAATTAAAAGTTTTAAAAGGGAAATAAATATTTATTATTTAATTTAGAATTAAAATATTAATTGATTTTATAAAGAAATTCTGACGTTAATCAGAATGATATGCAAGCAAATAGAAATTAACCTGATGATTTAAATAATTGTTTTGGTAAGGAACAATTAAAGAAAATTTATTTAAATTAATTATATTATTAATTAATTGAAAGGGAAACTAATTGGATTCGGTTAATGGGATAACCGTGTTTTGAGATGACTAAATGAACCATTTTTAACTGTAATTATTTATTTAATTATTTTGTTTGGATTAATCTAATAAAATAATTGAAAGAATATTTGTTTAATTTTAATAAGATATTTAAAGAGGGATTTACTATTTATTTTAGTTAATTAAGAAATTAACTACTGAAGTATTTAATGATTGAAATAAATTAAATTTTTAATTAAAAAACTTTAGAGAATTACTTTTTAATTGAAATTCATTTAAAAGGTAACTGAAATAGATGTGAAATCTAAGTGAATGGTGAAAGGAGTTATGAATAGGTTTTATTTTAAACCTGAGTTGTACAATGAAATTATAGAAGGAATTTAAGCGATAGCTTAATTAAATGTTTACTTATTCGAATTAAGTAAAAGAGAACAGAAAAGGGTTTAGACTAAACCAGAATTGATTTAAACAAGGTTTATAAAAGCAATGAAGCGTTATGTCGTTAATTCTAAATTAACGTTACTTAATAATGTGATCAAATAAAGGTGGGGAATTGAGATAAGAATTTCAAAGCGAGAAATGGTCGAAAGGATTAGAAAGGGAATTTGTGAAAGTGAATTTGGGTAAAGGAGTGGATCATATGATCTGATAAAAAAAATCCGAATGATGAAATGAAATTGTTTAAAAAGGTAAATGTTAAAAAGTGTTGTTTTTATAAGGAATTACTTAATTATTAAATTAAGGAAGAATGGTATATTCAAGAAAGAGATTTTCCAACGGATAAGAAGGTTGTATGAAACTGTATTTGGAATGGAATGGATAAATGAAATTGGTGTGAATTTATATTAGAATGAAATATTGGTTTTTGGGATTTCAACTTGTATTTATCTCCAGATATGAACATTGTTGATCAAGGTCTGAGAGGTAATTAAATACCCCAACTTGAACGACATCAGGATTATCTACGGATGATATTAGTTGAAATGGTAAAATAGGTTAGTAAATATGTATTATTTCCATTAGAGAAATAATAGTACAACGTTTAATGGAAATGTGGGTAATATATAACGAGAGTTCCAAAGTAAAAGGGAAATAAAAAGGGGTTGTCAAAAATATAATGATATGTTCGAATTGGAAAGGAGATGTAAGGTTGAGTTTTATTATACAAGAATAAGCATGGATTTTGTTTTAAGTAATGAATAAAAGATATTTTGAAATGTTGTTTTACGGGTAACAAGTTGAATTGATCTCCCACTATTAGATAATAATGTGGCTAATATTTTGAAAGTGGAAATAGAAAACTGAATATGAGATAGGATTTTACTAAGTAATAAAAATGAATTTGTTTAAAGTATAGGCTTATGTTAAATAAGAAGCGGGAAACTGGATTTGTAATATCGAAATACTTAAGAGTTTTAAATTTACATTTGTTTTAATTAAATGGCCAAGTGATGCTGAATACTGAACCAATGAACTCATTGGATTATCATGATTGAATCACTGTTTATTTTGATAGTTAAATCACCGACTATCAAATTTATCCAATACAATTGTTGGTACGGAAAGATAGGGATCGAATTTATATTCGAAAACCATTCCGAACAGCAAATACGTAAAAGAAGATTATTGAAGATGGAGCAATTGAAGACCGTTGATCTTCATGAGCGGAAGAACTACTTGTTGAGTTTCTCTGGTTTATCGGCCAGAGATATTTCGATAGTAATTCTGTCGTAATTGGAATCTACGGATTGCAAGGACTACTCGCTACTAATCTATAGGGTGATTCCTTGGATGTGGTAGGAGGGTACCTTTGGTTCATCCTATTCCTGGATGATTTGTATGGACTGATGTCTGACATAGCATTTCCAAAGGAATTACGTATGTTGATTTCTTCAAACGTACCATAGTTGATGGCGGAGAAATGGTTTCCTCTAGCCAAATAACTAGAGTATTTTTGTGGACGTTAATTAGTGATATCTGGCGGATTTGATGATATGGCATTAAAAGTGAATGGTGACCAAATGTTCGATAAAGGAATTCAAACCTTAAGCCTCATCAACCGGGAGATGACAAAAATCGGGCAGGCAGCATGGCTATGTGGGTCGCTCCCATTAGGGTGTATAATCACCTATCTAGAGAAAATACTTTTGCTTCTTTTATCTATTTCGATGCTGTACCTTTTCGGGAAACGGTGGTTTGAGCCCAACCGTTGGTGATATACATTCGATGCACTCAAGTAAAATGAGTGGTCGGTCATGTGTGGGCCGGGTTGCAAGACGTTCTTGTTAAACCCGGTGTATTCGCCTCTTGAGATGCACTATCGGCAGGTGGTCCCATACCTTGTCATAATCGGAATCCAATATCCAATAAGCGCCAGCGGTTTTGATTGTATACTATATATGTGGAGCGTGAGATGAAAGCGTTCTGCTAGATTGATATCTACTTGTATTTAGACACTATTATAATATCAGAAAAGATATTGATTTCAAAAGTATTTTGGGTTATCGTAAGGTAAAAACCGTCCATATTTATGTGTGGATTTGGTCTTACGATTATCTTTTTCTTTTGAAAAGATTTTTGAACTTTAAAAGCCAGTTGGATGATTACCCTTAATACTGTGCGAGTTTTTCTCACTCTGGTTCACTAGACTAACCCGGTGTTTTGTAAATGCTCGGGTTAGACCGGGGTGTACAGGTCAGGTTATCGGATGCCGTGAAGTCCAGAGACGAGCTGGAATGTTCAGACGTATGGTATCTAGTATCTATTCCATTGTGTGATTGTATATGAGGATAGGTTATGATCACTGTCCGGATGTGTGATGTACTCTGATATTGTAAGTATTTTTAAAGCTCTCAATAAAGATTTATTTCTATATTATATTTTGTTCCGCTGCGATGTGAGACTCTATGTTGTGTTGTTACAACCTCTTCTTCTATTCTAACTTTCTTTCTTTCTTATCTCACCCTCTAATTTCTTTCTAATAACTATCCAGAGTTTTCGATGTTTGGAAGATCGACATGGGATATGGAATTGTATTTATGTTGATTTTCGGGGCCGAGAACACTTGGGTCGTTACAGTGGTATCAGAGCTATTGGTTTAGTAATAACCTTGGCTCTATGTCAACTCGATAGAGATTGGGTTAGTAATACCCTAGATCGAGATTGAGAGTATATATATGAGAGCGTATTTGTAAATTTTATATATTAATGTTATGTATTGTGTTTGTTGATCGGTTCAAGTGTTGAGAAGCGTTGAACTATCAATGGATATAGTATTGTTTTGGGAAAGAGGGCAAATGAAATAATTTTACCCAAATTATATTTTTGTATAGTAAAGGAACAATTTTAACAAATGATATAAATATTAGTGTATCATTTGATTGATTTGAATGGAATTCAATTTGGATTGAAATTTGAATTAAACTTAACCTGGTTAGGTGTAATTAAATTGAGAATAATATCAAAATCAAATAAAATAGATTTGGAATTTGAATAAATAATAATCAAATAGAAATGAATTGAATATTAGCCGATTGATGTTCAAATATGTGAAACCAAAGTAAAATATTAATATTGAATGTAAATTCAATTGATTTGGTTGACTTGGTTGTGTATTGGTTGTTGATTGTGAATTGTTCATTATCGGATGATGGTTTGTTTGAATGGGAATAATCAACAATTTAATGGAGTTAAATGAATTATAAACTAAAGAATAATTTCCGGTATAATTAAACTGGAATGAAACTGCATATGAATTGGAATATATGATTTCACCCTGTATTTTGATAATGAATTGATGTTGTGTGTTTGAATTTGGAATTAGTCCAGTTATATCAGTTGAGTAGTGAAATATTATCTTAGAATTTCATATATCCGTTACCCATATGTGAATTGAGTTAAGTACAGATGCCAGAAGGATAGGCATACTAATATTGGTTGAGTAAATCACATATACGTTGAGCGGATATGCTCAATAACGCTTGAAAAGGTACGCCTACGCGAAAATATAAAATTTTGGGTTTTGATTTTTGTTTTCCGACCGTGTTGGTCGAGGTATATATATTATTTGTTCCAGCGATATCGCAGATGTCACTCCGTACAGGGAAGACTCTACCGAAATTTTCCGGGAATTTAATGTGTTAGAATTTTTTTGATATTTTTGAAAATTTATATTGATTATAATAAAATGGTTTTGATTTAAAATAAAATGGATTTTGAAATTAATGGGTTTGTAATGTTCCTTCCTACCTTAGCAATTTCGAGGACGAAATTTTTTTAAGAGGAGAAGAATGTAACGTCCCGTATTTTTGGCAGTCAAATATTTAATTTAATTTATTATTTTAAATATTTTATTTGAAATATTATTGGTTTTTAATATTTAATTCATTATAAAAAACGAAGTTTGAACGTTATATATTTATAAATTGAGCCTGAAATGGCGCTGCAGTTCGTAATATGGAGTTTTGAACTTCAACTGAATATACAAAGTCTGATATAAGTTGGATTTCTGTGAAACAAGAAACGTTGGAATCGTGCTGATGATAGTTTTATATGAAAGAGAAAAATCCAGATTTCGTGTTGTAGATTGATAGTTATGGCCAAACCAAATTTTGAAATAGTCGTTATGGAAATCGCTATTAAAATATAGCATGAATTAATATATTTAAATTGGGAAATTTAAATTGTTTAACTCAAAATTTACGATATTGGGTTGTGTAAATTATATTGGAAGTTGTATATATATTCTGGTTGGATATATATGATAAAAATAATTTATTTTTATCTTATTGAATTTATTTGTAATTCATATAATATTTTAATCGATATTATATAAGAGTTAAAAATAGCCATTTTTGCAAACAGTCTCCGTTTTCGATGAAATTAGTTTCATTGGAACCGTATCGTTAAACTATTGTAAGAAAATCAAATTGCGTGGCAAACCAATGTCGTATGTAACCACGGCAGCCATAAACGTCCAATCAATTTCTATGGCGTGTAATTAAATTGATTTAATTCAATAGAGAGATATTTGAGTGTAATTTGAGAAGACGATTGAATTAGGCCACGAAACCAGTTCCGTTGAGTTTGTATCGACGTTTAGAGCCATGATAGGTATATGGTTTGTTATTTTTGGAGACCGGGTAATTTGTGTCCAAAATGGCATTGCGATGCGTGTAAAAATAGCGTATCGGGAAACAGTCTCGGATTTCAACGAAACCTATCCCATTGGATCCGAAATATTTTTTTATGCTAGGATTAAGAAACACGTCTTGATTGGACGTCATATGTGGTGGTTTTTAACATAATTCCTCACTAGGAAGTTTCATTGTATTAAAATAGAAATTAAATCTATCCTACTTTCTACTGTACATTTTGATTCATTCCGCCCACCCCAAATATTGTTTCCTTGCATCCCAACCCTTGGTTATACTGTTCCTTCCTTGGCCCCTAAACAATCCATTTCCTTGGCCGCCAATTCATTAATACCGTGTGTTCCACGTTTGTGAAATCAAACTTATATAAATACCTTCCCACTATCGGTCAAACCCTAAACTTGTATCTACGTGGTCAACTAGACCTGTGCCTCCACGTTAGAAATGAAGGGTAGGAAAACACCGATCTTTCCTTCAATTAATCTCCAAATTCTTATATCGTTTCGGAAGTTCTTCAACACAAAAATCATTGAGCTCAACGAGAGCTGTAGTCTGAACCATCAAGATTGGACAACGTTCATCGTAGTGACCAGGGTTTTAACTCGAAACTGTAGCGATTTGAGGGCAATTGACGGTGGACGGGGAGCTCGGGCGTGACGAGACTCAAGTCGAAGATAGAGGAGGGAGTGGCGCTTCTGGTAAGCGGCTCTGATCAAGGCCCGATCAACGAAGGGGAGAGTAGGGAGGATTGTGGTCACCGTGAGTGGGTTTGTTGTAAAAGAGGGGAGCCTGGACTAAGGCTATGACGCTGGTAAACCGGAAGGAAAGAGAAACAAGAGTATCGACCCTAACTAAAAATTTAATTAACTGTTGAAATTTGAGGGTTAATCATTTAATCGGTATAATTCATTTCCTTGTTGCAGAATGGGAACGAAGTGAACATGGAGTGTACCTCTACGTTACTTCCAGAAGTGAGAAAGGGTATCGGCCAAACTGATATGTAATAAGTTAATTCGAATTCAACGAGGGCTTAATTGGGATTATAATGGTTTAATTAAATCAATTAAGTATGTTACAAATTTATTGAAGGATTTAAGAAGTTTTAATCTGACAGGGTTGTGAACGCATTGTGAAAGGTAAAAGAATGAACGCAAAAGCAAAGACAAGAGGAACAAATCAACCACGTCTTGCCTAATTAAAGTAATTCAACTTAATTAAAATCCAATTTAAGGAAATCATTATTTAAATTAATATGCTAATGTCAATTTTGAACAGGAACAGTGTGCTGGGTTCATACGAGGAACATGATGAAGAACAGTGAACGATGAACCAACTAATCAGCCGTGAATTCTTTATTACGAAAGTAATTAACATTTACTAATGATCTAATTAAAAGGTTAATAATTTAATTAAATATTATGAACTTATAATGTCTATATGTTGTACAAATATTACCAGAATACAACCAAACAAGAGACACTGGAACTGTATGGACAAGCACTACAGACTGGAACTGATTTGGGCAGAGTTCGAGTCAACTGGGAACTTAGTTAAATTAAACGACTGTTTAATTTAACTGAAATAAACTGTTTTAACAGCGAATCAAAACAAGGTGAGTTAAACTCACTCAGTTCATCCCATTTATATTTTATATAAATTGTGTTTTTATTTTGTGTGCTCTGCTTTGCTAATGGTTGACTGTTTACTAGTTATATATTTATTCTTGATTTAACCGATGAAATTAAACTATTGTTTAATTTCAGTGAAATACCAAATTGTTATTTTAACAATTTGATCCAATAAAGGTAACTTACCTTATTGGTCACGTTTATTTATAAACGTGTTTAATTGTCTGAATTGTTTTAAATTGTTTTGTTAATTGGTTAATGCTGAATAGTTGTTATTTACTGTTATAGAAATTTTCAGTAAGTGACATTGATTGATCTGATTTGAGATAATCTATGTGAATACAGGGAAAAAAAGTTAGAGGGATCCAATGGGATTCCTCAATTATATTATTTATTTTCATATTATCATATATGAACTGTCCTGATTGAGTGATTGATTTGATTATTGATAGTTGACTGAAAAATCAACAATTGTTTTGTTTAAACCAATGGGCAGTGTTGGTTAGGTATTGACTATTGAGCAACATATGGCCGATAAAAACAATTGTTTTGTTTATATTGATTTACCATCTAGTGGATCAATAGAACTAAAGTTATAAAATTTTATTTTATAACTGAAGATAGATTTTTAAATATATATTATTTTGAATTAAAAGTTTTAAAAGGGAAATAAATATTTATTATTTAATTTAGAATTAAATTATTAATTGATTTTATAAAGAAATTCTGACGTTAATCAGAATAATACACAAGCAAATAAAAATTAACCTGATGATTTAAATAATTATTTTGGCAAGGAACAATTAAAGAAAATTTATTCAAATTAATTATATTATTAATTAATTTAAAGGTAAACTAATTGGAATTGGTTAATGGGATAACCGTGTTTTAAGATGACTAAATGAACCATTTTTAACTGTAACTAATTATTTACTTATTTTGTTTGGATTAATCTAATAAAATAATTGAAAGAATATTTGTTTAATTTTAATAAGATATTTAAAGAGGGATTTACTATTTATTTTAGTTAATTAAGAAATTAACTACTGAAGTATTTAATGATTGAAATAAATTAAATTTTTAATTAAAAAACTTTAGAGAATTACTTTTTAATTGAAATTCATTTAAAATGTAATTGAAATAGAAGTGAAATCTAAGTGAATGGTGAAAGGAGTTATGAATAGGTTTTATTTTAAACCTGAGTTGTACAACGAAATTATAAAAGGAATTTAAGCGATAGCTTAATTAAATATTTACTTATTCGAATTAAGTCAAAGAGAACAGAAAAGGGTTTAGACTAAGCCAGAATTGATTTAAACAAGGTTTATAAAAGCATTGAGGCATTATATCGTTTATTCTAAATTAACGTTACTTAATAATGTGATCAAATAAAGGTGGGGAATTGAGATAAGAATTTCAAAGCGAGAAATGGTCGAAAGGATTAGAAAGGGAATTTGTGAAAGTGAATTTGGTTAAATGAGTAGATCATATGAACTGATAAAAAAATCCGAATTATGAAATTGTTTAAAAAGGTAAATGTTAAAAAATGTTGTTTTTATAAGGAATTACTTAATTATTAAATTAAGGAAGAATGGTATATTCAAGAAAGAGATTTTCCAAAGGATAAGAAGGTTGTATGAAACTGTATTTGGAATGGAATGGATAAATAAAATTGGTGTGAATTTATATTAGAATGAAATATTGGTTTTTGGGATTTCAACTTGTATTTATCTCCAAATATGAACGTTGTTGATCAAGGTCTGAGAGGTAATTAAAATACCCTAACTTGAATGACATCAGGATTATCTGCAGATGATATTAGTTGAAATGGTAAAAGAGGTTAGTAAATATGTATTATTTCAATTAGAGAAGTTATAGTACAACGATTAATGGAAATGTGGGTAATATATAACGAGAGTTCCAAAGTAAAAGGGAAATAAAAAGGGGTTGTCAAAAATATAATGATATGTTCGATTAGAAAGAAGATGTAAGGTTGAGTTTTATTATATAAGAATAAGCATGGATTTTGTTTTAAGTAATGAATAAAAGATATTTTGAAATGTTGTTTTACGGGTAACAAGTTGAATTGATCTCCCACTATTAGATAATAATGTGGCTAAGATTTTGAAAGTGGAAATAGAAAACTGAATATAAGATAGGATTTTACTAAGTAATAAAAATGAATTTGTTTGAAGTATAGGCTTATGTTAAATAAGAAGCGGGAAACTGGATTAGTAATATTGAAATACTTAAGAGTTTTAAATTTACATTTGGTTTAATTAAATGGCCAAGTGATGCTGAATACTGAACCAATGAACTCATTGGATTATCATGATTGAATCACTGTTTATTTTGATAGTTGAATCACCAACTATCAAATTTGTCCAATACGATTGTTGGTATGGTAAGACCGGGATCGAATTTATATTCGAAAACCATTCCGAACAGCAAATACGTAAAAGAAGATTATTGAAGATGGAGCAATTGAAGACTGTTGATCTTCATGAGCGGAAGAACTACTTGTTGAGTTTCTCGGGTTTAGCCGCCAGAGATATTTCGACAGTAATTCTATCGTTATTTGAATCTACGTATTGCAAGGACTACTCGCTACTAATCTATAGGGTGATTCCTTACATGTGGTAGGAGGGTACCTTCGGTTCATCCTGTTCCTGGATGACTTGTATGGACGGATGTCTGACAGAGTATTTCTAAAGGAATTACATATGTTGATTTCTTCAAACATACCATAGTTGATGGCGGAGAAATGGTTTTCTCTAGCCAAATAACTAGAATATTTTTGTGGACGTCAATTAGTGATATCTGGCAGATATGACGATGTGGCATTAAAAGTGAATGGTGATCAAATGTTCGAAAAAGGAATTCAAACCTCAAGCCTCATCAACCGGGAGATGACAAAAATCAGGCAGGCAGCATGGCTATGTGGGTCGCTCCCATTAGGGTGTATAATCACTTATCTAGAGAAAATTCTTTTGCTTCTTTAATCTATTTCGATGCTGTCCCTTTTCGGGAAATGGTGGTTTGAGCCCAACCGTTAGTGATATACATTCGATGCACTCAAACGAAATGAGTGGTCGGTCATGTGTGGGCCGGGTTGCAAGACGTTCTTGTTGAACCCAGTGTATTCACCTTTAGAGATACACTATCGGCAGGTGGTCCCATACCTTGTCATAGTCGGAATCCAATATCCAACAAGCGCCCGCGGTTTTGATTGCATACTATATATGTGGACCATGAGATGCAAGCGTTCCGCTAGATTGATATCTACTTGTATTTAGACATTATTATAATATCAGAAAAGATATTAATTTCAAAAATATTTTTGGTTATCGTAAGGTAAAAACCGTCCGTATTTATGTGTGGATTTGGTCTTACGGTTATCCTTTTCTTTCGAAAAGATTTTTGAACTTTAAAAGCAAGTAGGATGATTACCCTTAATACTGTGCGAGTTTTTCTCACTCTGGTTCACGAGACTGACCCGGTGTTTTGTAAATGCTCGGGTTAGACCGGGGTGTACAGGTCCAGGTTATCGGATGCTGTGAAGTCCATAGATGAGCTGGAATGTTCAGACGTATGGTATCTAGTATCTATTCCACTGTGTGATTGTATATGAGGATAGGTTATGATCATTGTCCAGATGTGTGATGTACTCTGATATTGTAAGTATTTTTAAAGCTCTCAATAAAGATTTATTTCTATATTATATTTTGTTCCGCTGCAATGTGAGACTCTGTGTTGTGTTGTTTCTTCTTCTTCTTCTATTCTAACTTTCTTTCTTTCTTATCTCACCCTCTAATTTATTTCTAATAACTATCCAGAGTTTTCGGTGTTTGGAAGATCGGCATGGGATATGGATTTGTATTTATGTCGATTTTCGGGGCCGAGAACCCTTGAGTCGTTACATTGCATGTGTGCATTTTATGTAAAACTGTCATGTAGTTACCATATAAGACAAACCGAACAACTATTTGTTCATGATTTAATATATTGCACTATTAATAGTGACATATATACATTTACATATATAACTATTATACATATTTAAAACCAACATGTACATATACAAGCATCTTCTAAAGGTTACAACATGTTACAATGACATTGACATAAGAAATATGGGGTTATTCAAATCATATAAGGTATGTTCTCCTTCATAAAATAAACAGTTCATGAAATGAGATGAAGCAATGCATTATACTTTTGTTTAATCAAATACAATGGCAATAAAATGTTCTTAGTTTTATTCAGATGCATGTATTTAACATCTAAAAACTAAGGGATGGATGATTTCAATCATCATATGAATTGTGTTGAGAAGAAAACATTTTAAACAATTTAATATAGCTTTAAGCTCAATACATAAAATTAACACCATCTTTTTACATCTATATGTACATACACTGTTGCATTATAGGGGATGTAAATCCTAATCTAAAAGATATCATAACATGCATATGGATGATTAATCATCCATCAAAATATATACATATAGTGGCCTGCAAAATTATTCCAGATCTGAATCTTAAATCATATTTAAGAGATTCTGAAAAATTGATCAGGCAGGTCAATTTATAAATATATACAGATATGAACATTATCCTTAAAGAACATGTTTTAAGGACCAGGGCTTGGATACTACATATTTAATCCTATGTACTTGGAAAGAACTCACAAAACAGGTTTGTATTATTCAATCAGCAGTTTATTTATATAGATAGCATGATCATTCAGAGAAATCATGTATTCTAGTTTAAATTTATTTCGAAAACAGATTAATATCCTATAACATATTCAATATGTATATCTTTATATACATCACATACCTAATTAAATTGGAAAATTTTTAATAGGTCTAATATTCAAAATGATATTACAGATCAACATAAATAAATTTCATATGTTAAACAATTTCACAGATTCAATCAAACTAATATGTACATATATAATTACTTCATATCCATTCAAAATAGTAATTATAGAAAATAACAGATTTAGAATGTTCTATTAAATATGTTCTAAAAGACTTGATGTCCCTGATTAATCAAAAATGGATTTTGATTATTCTCCCAGGTTCCTTGGTTCATCGAATAAGAATATTAATCTAAGTTAATATTTCTAATTTGAATTCATTTCATAATTCTATATGATATATAAAATTATTTGTCATAAAACAATTTATACTATGTATTAGATACTGTAACACCACGTATTTTCTGTTAATGGTATAGTAACGAATTAAACAATACTTAATTTAAAATGTGAGAATTAAGAGAAACGGGTTAAGCCATTGTGTTCATCTCGAAATTCTGGTTGAGATAGAGTCCGAGTTTGCGTAAATTGGACTTCGTATGAAAAAGTTATGGCTGTCGGAAGTTTCCAGAAAATTCAAATAAATTTAAACAGCTCGAAAACAAATTCAAATTCAAAACAAAAGTCAGAAACGGGCTGGGCGGGAAAATTCCCGCCCAGGACCCAGGTCGACCACGGGGTCGACCCTAGTGTCGACCTCCCCCCTACAGGTCGACCTGGGGTCGACCTACCCCCCGGGCAGATCTGAAAGGTGACGATTTTGTGACTCAGTGCTGAGTCACTATGGCTGAGGTGTCACCCTATCTTGATTGAATGGCTGTGGTTAACTCTAGGATCATCCGACGGCTCAAATTGAATTGAAATTCTATATAAACAACCCAATGCTCAAACCTAAAAATCACACAAAAATAATCCTAGAACTATCATGCTGTCAATAGAAAACTTGGAGTAGCCGTCACCAATTCAAAGACAAGATAAGAACCTGAGTCAAAAATCAAATTAAAAGTAATCAAATTCAACGATCTACATCAAAGGCGTGCTTACCAATTTCAGAATTCAGATTTCAGAAAGCAAGAATTCCTTTTTAGTTTGTAAGTTGGTTATTACGCAGATTTAAACGTTCTTTCAAATGAATCATGACATGTTGTAATTTGAGTATAGAATGATGCTTATGTATAAGATTTGATTCTCGTTTATCTTAAAAGTATCGTTGCAAATTAATCATGTCTATATGCTTGTGGTGATGAACGTATTATATATTAATCATGTCTATATGCTTGTGGGGATGAACATATTGTATGTTATTGGAATCTATTATGATTGGGTAATGGATTTATTTTGCGAATTAAATGGTGAAACATGTCATGTTATAAATTGGTTGGTACTTGCAAGTTTATGATCTAAAACACATGCTTATATGTTAGATCAACACTCATGTATATTCATGTTAGGTTGAATCTATTTATGTTGAAAATTTTGGAATTGTAGTCCTCTTATGTTTTAACGCATAAGTATCATGCTAAGTTGTGATTCGAATATGTTGATAATAGTTCTCTTATGTTCAACACACATAAGTTAATATGCTAAGTTGCGATTTAAAAATGATTATAGTAGCTTTCTTATGTTTTGACATACATAAGTTAATATGCTAAGTTGTGGGTTGAAACTGTGATTATATGTTAAACCTCCATGCTAGACCTTGGTCAAGTTTACATGACAATCAGACCTAACTTAGTCATAAGTTCACCTTTAACCATTTAATTAAAGTTAATGATACTTCTATGCCAAGTTACACATGACAAGTTGAAATGTATGCTATTTTATGTTTATTTCATGTCCCTTGTTTATTACCATTTTTGTTTATGGGTTTGGGCTAATTTACTAGCCCAACATTGTATGTGATTCTTGCGTACGTTCCACTGGGGTAGCAATGGGAAAATTTGAAAATTCATGGCATGGATTTGTTCATAAAATGGTATATTTGATATACCATTTGTAGTGGGCATAATCATAGGATAATTATGGCATGATTAAATTAAATTTAATTTACATAAAGAAATTAGACATATATAGAAAATGTGAATTTAGAAAAAGACGAATATGCCTAACCCGAGGTTAGACTGGGTTGTGGTGTAAATCTGCCCGGAACCGACCGACATATCCTGTGACCACAACAAGACCTGTCTAATGTGGGTGGTTAGTGCATCAAGCCCAAAAAGAACCCAAGGTTAGACTGCGTTGTGGGGTAAATCTTCCCGGAACCGACCGGCACATCCAGTGACCACAACAATACCTGTCTAATGTGAGTGGTTGGTGCTTTAATAAATTAATGCTAAGTCAGAAGTGGTAAGGTTTAGCCAATTAGGAAAACACTTAACCGATTCAACATGTTAACTAAACGAATGGGTGGGGTTAGGTAAACTTGGACACTTAACCAAATAAACATGTTGATTAGAAAACCCTAGTAGCGGGGACCCATTTCATCAGTAACCCACATAGATGTATCATGGTACCCTAAAACTAGGCAGGGTGGGGCACGACTACTGGGCTGATTATAAGCGGTCAAAAACATCGGCGGTTGGTGGGCCAGTTTGGGTTCCGACGGAGTATGGGCGTGCACGTACTCCGGAGTGGAAAAATCAGGCACTGGGTATCAGTAGAATACATTGTGCATCTTGAATTGTGTCGGGTTGCCACTAGAGGGATTGATACACCCCATGGTGGGACCAGCACAGGTATCTACAGTCAAGTGGGGCCGAATGACACAAGATATGAATGCATACGAGTAGGAATCGATCATTAAGGGGATCGTTTGTTATGGACACGTAGGGTTGGTTGAACCAATGGTTAAGTAAGTGCAGAGACTATTGTAATGAGTGCGATCACATGTTCCTCTTATCTTATATTAGGGTACTGTCCTATGTTCTGTTATTACTGTCATGACCCCTTTCCTTGTTTAAATACTAGTAATCACCGAACTTACCAGACTTATTGTCTGACCCGTTTTCCTTCGTCCTCTTTTCTTCCGTTCCCCCTTCCCAGGTCCACAGGGAGGGAATACTGCAGCTTAGTCAGAGTCTTTGCAAGCTTCAAGAAAGTAGATGTATGATTTGGACTCTCTCTCTCACCTTGGCTATGGCTCTTGGACATTATCCTTGGGGATTTATGTAGTTTTATTTATGGTTTATGCTTCTTTATTAAATAATCAGGACAGAAATTATGCTATAATGTTTTGGAAGTTATTTTAAGACAAATTGATGTAATGCTTTTGTATTGAACCTCATATGAAATAAATAATTGAATTTCGCTGCTTGTATTTATCTGTCTTGTAAAGTTTTCTGTGTCTTGTACCTATAACCCTCCACCAAAGTTAAGGCATTCCCTTTGTGAGTGACCTTAACGGAGGTGGGGTGTTTCACTTGGTATCAGAGCAAAGGTTTACCAGATCAGATAAGAGTTTTTGAAAATTATTTTCAAAAAGGAATATAAAGAAGTATTTTACAAGAAAGAGTGTTGTTTTAAATTTAAAAAGGCATAATCCCCAAAGCCATATGCACTATCTTTCTATCCTTCGTTTTGAATCTTTTCTTTTTTCATTTCAGCATGTCTGGGAATCTTAACCTTCCAGAGGGTGTACCGATACCTGGCTGGTTCAGGAGGTACTTAGAGGCTAGGGCCAACGACGCAGGCCCAGTTGATATTCCTCCTCCTCCAGCTGCAGCGGTTCCTCCTCCTCCTCCTCGTACAAATGCTTTCTCAAAGATTTGTAGAGACTTTAGGTCCATGGGTGGAAAGGATTTCAAGGGAATTGAATCATTCGTAGAAGCAAGGAACTGGCTCAAAGAAACTAAGGATCTGTTCGTTATCTTCGAGGTGGACGATAGGCAGAAGATACAGTTGGCTGTATGGTTGCTCAAAGACGAAGTTTCCTATTGGTGGGAAGTCACTAACGTTGAAAGACCAGTTGACACATGGATGGATTTCAGAATAAGGTTTGAGATGAAATTCCTCTCACAGGCTGAACGAAATTTACAGCTGGAAAAGTTCTTATCTCTTAAGCAAGGAAGTATGACGGTCAAGGAATACGTCAATCAATTCAATCAGCTGGCCCGATTTGGACTGGACTTAGTGAACACTCCTCATAAGAAGGCTCTCCATTTTGTCAAAGGATTGATTGAGCCACTTCACATCTTGGCTATGACCCATATACCTATGGGGGCTACTTATGAGAGGTTAGTGGACATGGCACTCTTACATGAGGAAGACAAGGGCAGGAAAGAAGCAAAAGCGTAAGTGCCTCAAGATAAGAAGGGGGAGGGTCGCAGAACAAGAAGGCTGATTCAAAGAAAGGTAAGAAGAACAACAAACCCCGTGACAATAGAAAGTGTAATTTCTGTGGCATTCCCAGACATCTAATCAAAGACTGCAAGAAGAAGAAAAGGAAGATGGGCGGTTGTTTCCACTGTGGTGAGACAGGACACATGGCTAGGGCCTGCCCAAGGAAGCAAGGGCAGGGAGCTAGACCTTCTTCTGGAGGACAAGTTCACGCTCTCACGACACCTCCGCAAGAACGAGGTAGAAATATTTCCGTCAAAAGTTTAGTCTATCTTTTTGATCATCCTGTTCGTACACTATTTGATTCTGGCGCATCGCACTCTTTTATATCTACTGCTTTAGTGGAATCTCTTCACCTAGTAGAGGATCCCTTGGTTGTTTCAAATCCAATTGGGGGCTCAGATTATTTTTCAATGGTTTGTTTGGATTTGAAAATATCTATATTAAGCGTGGGGTTTAGATGTAATGCCTTTGTTTTGGGCCTCATGGGCTATGAGTTGATTCTAGGCATGGACTTGCTATCCGGTAACGGTGCCATCCTCGATTGTGAAAAGAGAGTGGTTAGACTCATTACTCACCTCGGTAACACTCTCGAAATTTCTTGTAATCCTATGAACTCCGTTATGCTTAGTTATCTAGAATCTCTTGATGCGTACGTTGAGAACTTGCAGTCTGTAAGGGTAGTCCTTGAATACTCGGATGTGTTTGAAGAGGTAAAAGGCTTACCTCCGAAGCGGGAGATAGACTTCTGCATATACCTCGTGGACAATGCAAAACCCGTTGCTTTACCCGTTAGATACATGGCTCCGAGGGAGAGGAAAGAACTCAGCAAGCAAGTTAAAGAATTGCTTGAGAAGGGGTTCATAAGGTGGAGTATTTCTGAATGGGGTGCTCCAGTAGTGTTTGCAACTATAGCGGACGGTTCGCTTCACCTGTGCGTTGATTATAGGGAGCTAAACAAGCTGACCAAGAGGAATAAGCACCTACTCCCGAGAATAGATGATTTGTTCGATCGACTTGTAGGTGCATTGGTTTTCTCCCAATTAGATTTAGCTACTAGGTTTCATCAGCTAAGAGTGGCTGAAGACAGCATTGATAAGACCGTGTTCAGAACTCCAGATGGTTTCTTCGAGTGGCTTGTCATGCCTTTCGGCTTGACAAATGCACCCGCTTACTTCGTTGATTTAATGAGCAGGGTGTTCCGAGAGTTCCTCAATAAGTTTATGGTGGTCTTCGTAGACGATATTTTGATCTTCTCAAAGAATGAGGAAGAGCATGCTCAACATCTAAAAGGAGTCATGGATACACTCCGTGCACATCAGTTGAAGGAAAAATTCTCCAAATGCCATTTCTGGAGGGAAGAAGTTAGGTTCCTTGGACACGTGTTGTCCAAAGAGGGGATAGTTGTAGACCCCGCGAAAGTAGTTGCTGTGCAAGATTGGAAGGTTCCTCGAAACGCAACCGAAGTCCGAAGCTTTCTCAGGCTAGCAGGCTTTTATCGAAAATTTATCAAAGATTTTGCAAAAATCTCAGCTCCACTGACAAGATTGATAAAGAAGAACCTAGCTTTCAATTGGGATTTGGATTGTGATATTGCTTTCCAATGTTTGAAAAGGGCTCTAACAACAGCCCAAGTTCTGACATTGCCTGATGGAAGCAAGATGTTTATAATATACACAGATGCTTGCGGAACGGGACTAGGCGCTGTTCTGATGCAAGAACGGAAGGTAGTGGTTATGGTGGAAGATAGTTGAAAGTACACGAGAAAAACTACCCAACCCACGACCTAGAGTTGGCAGCCATCGTTTTTGCGCTTAAGTCTTGGCGCCGTTATCTCCTAGGTGAGAAATTTGAACTATATACTGACCATAAATCGTTGAAATACCTTTTCTCATAGAAAGATCTCAATTTGAGGCAGCAAAGACGGATGGAGTTTCTTGCCTCGTTCGATTTTGAGATTTCCTACACTACTGGCAAAGGCAATGCAGTAGTAGATGCCTTAAGTAGAAAGAAGCTGGCCTTAAGCCCTCTCTTTATGGAAAGGCAAAGCTTGGATTTCATAGCAAGCTTTAACTTCAGACCGTTCTCTGACTTTGTACCTGGCTTGCTAGCAACATTAGAAGTGCGGCCAACTCTATCAGACTCAATCGGCGCCGCGCAAAGAGAAGACCCTCAGCTAGCCGATGTGATGGACAAGTTAATCAGGGGTGAGAATTCCAGTCACCTCAATAGATACTCCATTGATGCCAAGGGCTGGTTGAGACGAGATGGAAAACTATGTGTCCCACAAGTAAGGGATTTGGTAAAGGCGGTTCTAGAAGAGGCACACCATTCCAAGCTGACCATACACCCAGGCGGAGACAAAATGTATAAAGACATCAAGAGAGTTTTCTTTTGGAATGGCATGAAGTAAGATGTAGATAAATTTGTTACTAAGTGTTTAATATGCCAATAAGTCAAAGCGGGGCAGAAGAAGCCTGGTGGTCTTCTCCATCCTCTAGAGGTCCCATAGTGGAAATGGGATAGCATCTCGATGGACTTTATAGATGGGTTACCTAGGTCAAGAAGGGGCAATACCAGCATTTGGGTAATAGTGGACAGGCTCACAAAAAGCGCCCACTTTATACCTGTCAAGAGTAGAAGGACTGCCTCATCTCTAGCATCCATATATCTTAAAGAGATAGTTCGACTCCGTGGGATACCCTCCAGCATAGTGAGTGATCGAGACCCTATCTTCACGAGCGAGTTTTGGAAGAGTTTACAAGAGGTTGTAGGTACACAGTTATGCTTAAGCACGGCCTATCACCCTCAAACCGATGGCCAGACGGAAAGAGTCAACAGAATATTATAAGACCTCTTGAGATTATGCATTATTGACTTTGGAGTTACATGGGAGGATCATCTATCTTTGGTGGAATTCGATTACAACAATAGCTACCAAGCCACCATAGGCATGGCGCCTTTCTAAGCTTTATATGGAAGACCGTGCAGGTCACCAACTTGCTGGTGGAAGTCCACAGACAAGCTCATACTTAGACCAGACATGATTAGGGAAACTTTAGAGAAAGTAGACTTGATACAAAGAAGAATGAAGACTGCCCAAGATAGACAGAAGTCCTACGCAGACAAAAGAAGAACTAACCTGGAGTTCGAAGTTGGAGACAAGGTGTTCCTTAAAGTATCTCCTTTGAGGAATGTCATTCGCTTTGCATTCGTAGGAAAGTTAGCTTCTAGATTTGTAGGGCCGTTCCCTATCATCGAGAAGATTGGGAAGATGGCTTATAGGGTACAGCTCCCCGAAAGGTTGGTCGGGGTTCATAATGTCTTTCATGTCTCTCACCTGCGGAAATGCTTACACGAGTCTGCGGAAGTGGTAGAACCAAGGAGGCTAGAGGAAGTTGAAGTTGAATGAGAAGCAACTATGAGGAGAGTTCCAACCCGTATCTTGGGAACAAAAGTCAAAAAACTACGCAACCGTGAAGTTAAGCTCGTCAAAGTTCAATGGAGCGACACTGAGGAAGACGCGACTTAGGAAACTGAGGACATAATACGCGCAGCCTACCCTTTTCTTTTTTAGGGTACATCCTTAATCTCTTTTTCCTTAAGTTTATGCTCGTATCTATCTTTTTAGGTATATCTCCTCGATCCTATCCTTTATCCTTAGGTAGGAACCCATTTGGATGTAAACATGTAATTGAAACATGTTATGATTGATGGTTGCAAGTGGTTTTCTGTGGATGCATATGCACACACATTAGGTATTAGATCGGCTCAGTCACTTCCATATTGCATATGCATATATGTATTGGTATATGGATTGAAACTTGATGTGTTATCATATGGACGTTGCATTTGTATGAATGATTGTGCACTCATTTTGAGTAGGAAAAATTGCATTCATAATGGACTCATGGCACTGACATAATTTGCGTTAAGGAGGTCAACTGAATCAGTAGACCGCCTGATTTTGCATTAGATAAGGACATGTACACACACAATGCATATGATCATGAAGCATTAGAAATCTTTTAAGGACAATGGATGCCTGTGTTTTATGGTTGAGTAGATGGGTGATTAGATGGTAGGATATAAGTTCTTCTCGACTTGAAAATTTCGGCCCAGGACATGTTGTAAACAAAAGTCAAAAGTAGGCTGGGCGGGAAAATTCCCGCCCAGGACCCAGGTCGACCCTAGTGTCGACCTCCCCCCTACAGGTTGACCTGCCCCCCCCCCCCCCCGGGGAAGATTCGAAGGTGACGATTTTGTGACTCAGTGCTGAGTCACTAGGGCTGAGGTGTCACCCTATCTTGATTGAATGGCTGTGGTTAACTCTAGGATCATCCGACGGCTCAAATTGAATTGAAATTCTATATAAACTACCCAATGCTCAAACCTAAAAATCACACAAAAATAATCCTAGAACTATCATGATGTCAATAGAAAACTTGGAGTAGCCGTCACCAATTCAAAGACAAGAAATGAACCTGAATCAAAAATCAAATTAAAAGTAACCAAATTCAACGATCTACATCAAAGGCGAGCTTACCAATTTCAGAATTCAGATTTCAGAAAGCAAGAATTCCTTTTTAGTTTGTAAGTTGGTTATCACGCAGATTTAAACGTTCTTTCAAATGAATCATGACATGTTGTAATTTGAATATAGAATGATGCTTATGTATAAGATTTGATTCTCGTTTATCTTAAAAGTATCGTTGCAAATTAATCATGTCTATATGCTTGTGGTGATGAACATATTATATATTAATCATGTTTATATGCTTGTGGGGATGAACATATTGTATGTTATTGGAATCTATTATGATTGGGTAATGGATTTATTTTGCCAATTAAATGGTGAAACATGTCATGTTATAAATTGGTGGTTACTTGCAAGTTTATGATCTAAAACACATGCTTATATGCTAGATCAACACTCATGTATATTCATGTTAGGTTGAATCTATTTATGTTGAAAATTTTGGAATTGTAATCCTCTTATGTTTTAACACATAAGTATCATGCTAATTTGTGATTCGAATATGTTGATAATAGTTCTCTTATGTTTAACACACATAAGTTAATATGCTAAGTTGCGATTTAAAAATGATTATAGTAGCTTTCTTATGTTTTGACATACATAAGTTAATATGCTAAATTGTGGGTTGAAATTGTGATTATATGTTAAACCTCCATGCTAGACCTTGGTCAAGTTTACATGACAATTAGACCCAACTTAGTCACAAGTTCACCTTTACCCATTTAATTAAAGTTAATGATACTTCTATGCCAAGTTACACATGCCAAGTTGAAATGTATGCTATTTTATGTTTATTTCATGTCCCTTGTTTATTACCTTTTTTGTTTATGGGTTTGAGCTAATTTACTAGCCCAACATTGTATGTGATTCATGCGTACGTTCCATGGGGGTAGCGATGGGAAAATATGAAAATTCATGGCATGGATTTGTTCATAAAATGGTATATTTGATATACCATTTGTAGTGAGCATAATCAAAGGATAGTTATGGCATGATTAAATTTAATTTAATTTACAGAAAGAAATTAGACATATATAGAAAATGTGAATTTAGAAAAAGATGAATATGCCTAACCCGAGGTTAGACTGAGTTGTGGTGTAAATCTGACCGGAACCGACCGGCATATCCAGTGACCACAACAAGACCTGTCTAATGTGGGTGGTTAGTGCATCAAGCCCAAAAAGAACCCGAGGTTAGACTGAGTTGTGGTGTAAATCTGCCTGGAACCAACTGACAGATCCAGTGACCACAACAATACCTGTCTAATGTGAATGGTTGGGGCTTCAATAAATTAAAGCTAAGTCAGGAGTGGTAGGGTTAAGTCAGTTAGGAAAATACATTACCGATCCAACATGTTAACTAAACGAATGGGTGGGGTTAGATAAACTTGGACACTTAACCAAATAAACATGTTGATTAGAAAACCCTAGTAGCGGGGACCCATTTCAGCAGTAACCCACATAGATGTATCATGGTACCCTGAAACTAGGCAGGGTGGGGCACGATTACTGGGTTGATTATAAGCGGTCAAAAACGTCGGCGGTTGGTGGGCCAGTATGGGTTCCGATGGAGTAATGGCGTGCACGTACTCCGGAGTGGAATAATCAGGCACTGGGCATCAGTAGAATACACTGTGCATCTTGAATCGTGTCGGGTTGCCACCAGAGAGACTGATACACCCCATGGTGGGACCAACACAGGTATCTACAGTCAAGCAGGGCTGAATGACACAGGATATGAATGCATACGAGTAGGAGCCGATCATTAAGGGGATCGTTTGTTATGGACACGTAGGGCTGGTTGAACCAATGGTTAAGTGGTGCAGAGACTATAGTAATGGGTGCGATCAAATGTTCCTCTTATCTTATATTAGGGTATTGTCCTATGTTCTGTTATTACTGTCATGATCCCTTTCCTTGTTTAAATACTAGTAATCACCAAACTTACCAGACTTATTATCTGACCCATTTTCCTTCATCCTCTTTTCTTCCGTTCCCCTCCCCCCAGGTCCACAGGGAGGGAATACTGCAGCTTAGTCAGACTCTTTGCAAGCTTCAAGAAAGTAGAAGTATGATTTGGACTCTCTCTCACCTTGGCTATGGCTCTTGGACATTATCCTTGGGGATTTATGCAGTTTTATTTATGGTTTATGCTTCTTTATTAAATAATCAAGACAGAAATTATGTTGTAATGTTTTGGAAGTTATTTTGAGACAAATTGATGTAATGCTTTTGTATTAAACCACGTATGAAATAAATAATTGAATTTCGCTGCTTATATTTATCTGTCTTGTAAAGTTTTCTTTGTCTTGTACATATAACCCTCCACCAAAGTTAAGGCATTCCCTTTGTGAGTGACTTTAACGGAGGTGGGGTGTTTCAATATTACTTTTTTACAGTGAAACATCTTTCACAGATTAACAATGAAACAATTTCAGGTTAGCAGTGAAACAGCTTCAGATTAATAGTGACCCAGTTTATATTTACAGTGAAACAATCTCTAGTCAATAATTCCGTGTTTAAGTCTTTATGTGTTACAGAGTTTGTAACTATTACTATAAATTTATAGATTGTTATAAACTTTAGCAACATAAGTTTGGTTAAACAATTTAGTTCCAAAAAGCCTATATAAGTATATAAGTTAATACACATAATCAGTGGGTATATATAATATATATACTTATGACTGTGTATTCAAATGTAATTCAATAAATGAATTCAGTTTAAAACAATTCTAAACTACTAGATCCATATACATATAATAGGATCTAAACTTATATAGTATACATATATATAGGCAACCAAGTCCTTATTTTGTTCACTTGTATTTGTACAGATATTCAAACATGTATAAAATGAATACATGACAATGGAAGTATTAAAATGCAAGTCACATATGCTTCAAAACATATGTTAGAAACAGATGAGGGTTCTTGGGGCTATGTGATTCACTTTTAGAAAACAATCCAAATCTATCTACAATTAAAATAGTAAATTGTATTTACTAAAACCTTTAAACCATTTCTGGTTTTGTTCCCCAAAAACCTACAAACTCAACCAACAAATTTGATTCAATCATTTTAAAACAGAGTCCAATTGGATATAAAAGAACAGTATCATGTTTTACATTCATATGTGATATACAACAGCAACGAAATCATTACTATAGCAAAATTCGATAAATCAAATCTTATCAATATATTATAAACACACAGAATTAACTTATAACTCATATGCCCAATTTTGTTAGGATGGTATTTATCAATATTAACTAGAATTAATATAAAAAATTAACCATTCGATTCAATTATAAATTTTGGTATTAAAATTCAAAATTTTGTCCTATGAAACAATTTCACTTTATAATTTAATTTAAAATAAATTAAATTCATATGCCAGTGTTAATACCACTTGATTTTGGAATGAATCGAACATATACAAGAAAATCTAAAACTTAAGATACAGAATTTACAAGCCTTTGCTCCGATACCACTGTAGGGTTTCTAGGGTAAATCAACGCAGCGGATAAACACTAAAATAGAAACCCAAATCAATAGATCTATGTAAAACTCTGTAAATTAAGTATCATACTTGTTGCAATGATTCCATGAAAAATCCAGATTCAATCTGGAGAATCGAACGAACCAGTGTAGCATCGAACCGAAAAATAAGCAAGTTTTGAGCCTTTATCGGTATCCACAAGTGCGCCTCCAATCTCGATCGAATATGAATTGGAATGGAAATTGGTGCTAACCACCATTATTTAGAAATTTTGGAGATTAAGGATTCAGTGGTTTTTGATTTTGTATCTTATCTAAAAAATTAGGGTTAGCCGCCATATTGTAAAAGGAAATTGTGTCTTAACCCTAGGTTGATACAGTGTACCCTTTTATAAAATTGAAATCAACCATAAACAAGGAAACATTCCAAAACTCACTCCAACTTCAAATAAAATATCAACGTATTGATATTTTATTTGTCCAAAATAATTTCTCTTTCATAATGCTCTATATCGTGTGGCCCCAAAGGTTATTAAAACATTGGCAATGATTTTAAGTCATTTTTAAAACCATAAATAGTGACTGGCATCTAGCAATACGTCGCTGCAACCCAAGTTATAATAAGATCAATGATTCGAAACAACCTGTTCTATGACCAGTGTCTCAATGTAATATAATCCTTTTAACCAATATATCCAGGATTAAACTAGAGGCATGGATCGTATCATCCTTTTTATAATTTAATCCATTTTCTTAATCGATGAGCAAGCTGTTTAAAACAAATCAATATCTAAGCATGACCATGCATTTCACAGTCTCACTCAATCAAAAGGCTTATGGATATCACTATAATTATATTGCAGGGTTAAATTCCATCTAGATCATTTATAACTTCTATTTTATTCGAGAAGTATCCAGCAATCACCGTTATCGTTACTCTATTACGAATAACTTTAGATGATGTCAAAACACAAATATCCTCGAATAAAATTATAATGATTTCTGGTTTGGGGACCATTACATCACTGTCACTATGAGAATAACTCATGATACTGTTAACTATATTCCATGGAGTTATTTCATGGTGGGTCATCCCAATACGCTATTCTCCAATACATATTTATGACTTGACTTTAATATCACGTATATCAATGATCAATGAAATGTGATCATCAGTCAATCAACATAATAGTCTCAGCGCTTTATTGTTGTCCTATATATATGTACAATAAAATTCGATTAGGGACATTTAAGAATTATAACACTTATCACATTATATAATCTCAAATTCAAGTCTTACTCGAACTATATAATTCCGTATTATAATTCTAAGGACATCTATTATATTAGTATTATATTACGCAGTAAATATAATATAATAATATTTTATTCCAAATAAAATAATAACATCAACAGTGTTATCCAACTCATCAAATGAATTGCATCTAGGGCATAAACTCTAACACTATCTTCATAGCCAAACACCATGAGTTCCTAGTTGCTTTTAGATTTGAATATTTAAAAGTAAATATGACACGACTATGACTTGGATTTGTTCATATGCCTAGATTATATTAGATCCATTGTAAATTATGATTATATGACATTCTGAATTGGTTAGGATTGGGATCTAAATCTCTATCTAGTCGGATCTATTGTAACTTCTATGACATGTCATGATGTAAATCTAAAACCTTATTTGTGTAGATCTACTTTTAAACTATTGGATCTAAATTGTGTGGACATTTAAATTGTTAATCGGATCTAGTTTGTCATCTTGTGCCTATTATTCTAGATTTGAATTGTTAGCCATCTAAATGGTTAATTTAGATCTTATTATGCTCACTATGACATCATAGTTTTGTTAGAACTAGTAGTTGCTACAAGTTCATCAGATTTGTGCTCATATATTCACCTTATCAGCATGCTAGCTTATGTTCATGCCAAGTTATGTTAAAACATTCACTTGTGTCGTATTCCTATTATTTTTCCCTTTTATCGTTTGTAACTAGGCTATTATCTAGCCTAGGTATCCCGCCAATTTTGTGAGTGCGCTAGTTAGGAATGGGGGAAAAAGGTTAATATTGGCATAATTTGAATGTAAACATCACTGGACATCTATTTCAAATTATTGGTAAAATAGGCATTAACACCTATAAAGGTATAGGGTTAATTAATTGATTTATAATAAATGCCTAGTACTACAATTTTAAATTGTCACTACACTTATGGCACGAGGTTAGGTTGCATTAGTGGTGGAAGTCTACCCGGACCCGACCGACATACCCAGTAGCCACTAATGTTGAACCTAATGTGAGAGGCATAAGTGTGCAAATACGAGACAGGCTATGATACGAGGTTAGGACCAACTTGTGGAATAAGTCTGCTTGGACCCGACCGACATATCCAGCATCCACAAGTTGTAGGACTAATGTGGGTGGTTTAGCCCATTATAGACCATAAATGGACATGGTAAAGAATTCAAATACTTAACCTAGTTAAATCCATAGGGACTGTCTGTGAACTAAAAATTAGGGTTAAGTAAATGTGATTGAACAGGGGGTGGTTTAAGTAAATCTGAGGGGGTGGGTAATATTTATATATAGGCCTACAAACTTAACTTGACAAGGTTATGTAATTAAAGACACCTAGTGTTATACATAACCAGAGGAAATAATAAAGTTATGTAATTTAAGACACCTTTTAGGGTAAGCATAACTTGTAGAAATGACAGGGTTATACAATTAAAGACACCTTCAAGGTAAATATAACCTGTGGAAAACCTAGTGGAGGATACAAGACAAAGGGGAGAGCTTGTATCATATTGTGTGGGACCCGTTTCAATCAGTAACCCGGAGTGTGTATCAAGTAGAGAACTCCGAACTAGGTCAGAGAAGGGGAATGCTTACTGACTGATTGTAAGAGATCCAAACGTGGAGGCGGTGTTGGCAGTGCAAACCGACCGGGCCATGTGCGTGCATGAGCCAGGCCGAAGGGGATAAGATGACCGTGACACCTATAGATGCAGGGCTGTGCATATCAGCGAGGGGTTGCCACTTTAGGACGTGATATATCCTACTGTGGGGCCGGCACATAGTATCTACAGAGTAGGGAGCCGATCGATTAGGGTAGTAGTCAGGATACATTTGGACGTATGCCTAAGTCTACCACCTAGTGGAAGGGATCATCTCATTTTGGTTATACTAGTAATAGTGCAGAGTAATCATTAGAAGCGTATACACCTTATCCTGTCTACCTTTTCACACCTGCATTTTATGTAGTGATCTCTCTTATCCAGTTTATACGCCTGTCATGCTACTTTTATTTATTTACTTGCTAAAAGTAACTAGACTCGCCAGATATTATGTCTGACCCTTTTTGTTTTCTCTTCTTTCTTCCGTTTCCCTCCTAGGTTCTCAGGGCGGGAATACTCAGGCTTAGTCAGGATTCAGTTATAATCTTGCTAGGAGCTGCTTTCGAAGTATGGCTCAAGTTCTTATCTCTACTATGGCTTACCTATTTTTCTTGGGGAATTATGTTATGCTTTTTAAGTATTTATGTACTCTGATGATAAAAGACAGAAGTGATATTGTTGTAATGGTTTTTGTGACTTATGGCATTTTGGACCACGAAGTATGATTTGTGTTTGAAATAAAAATTTGAATTTCCGCTGCTATTTTATTTATATCTTTCTTGTAATATTCTCTGTTTTTTAACCTATAACGCTTCACGAAACTGAATGCATTCCCTTTGTGAGTGACATTAACGGACGTGGGGCGTCACACTTGGTATCAGAGCTGAAGGTTGCCAGATTAGATAAAAGATTTTGAAAATTATTTTCAAAAAGTATTTAAAACAGTTTTAAAAAGAAAAAGTATGTTTTGAAAAACATTCCCCAAAGAGCCATATGTAATATCCTTCGGTCCTTTGTCTAATTCTCTTCCTTTTTCTTTTCAGCATGTCCGGGGAACAAAACATTCCTAATATCCCAGAGGGCGTTACGATACCCAGATGGTTCCGTAG
The DNA here is from genome assembly GCA_030737875.1 of Allium sativum. Lineage (NCBI taxonomy): Eukaryota > Viridiplantae > Streptophyta > Magnoliopsida > Asparagales > Amaryllidaceae > Allium > Allium sativum. The sequence goes on from CM060912.1 coordinate 313,039,470, forward strand.
GTATCTGGAGGCCACGACACTTGTCGAAGGCCAAGGAAACGTTCCTCCCCTAGCTGGACCAGTCGTTCCTCCTCCTCCCCCTCCAAGAGCAGATAACTTCGCTAAGATCTGCAAAGACTTCCGTGCTATGAGAGGGAAGCCATTCCATGCGAATGAGACATTCGTAGAAGCGCAGAATTGGCTCAAGGAGACCGAAGACTTGTTTGTAATCTTTGAAGTAGAGGATAGAAGGAAGATTCAGTTAGCTGCTTGGCTACTGAAAGACGAAGCTTCATTTTGGTGGAAAGTCACCTAAGCTGGACGTCCGGTGGAAACTTAGGAAGATTTTGGACAGAGGTTCGAAATGAAATTTTTTCCTAAGCCGATAAAAGCATGCAGATGGAGAGGTTCTTGGCAAGGAAGCTTGACAATGAAAGAGTATGTGAATAAATTCAACCAGCTAGCAAGGTTCGGGTTAAAGCTGGTGGATACGCCACACTAAAAGGCTTTGCGGTTTGCTAAAGGGCCAAATGAATCCCTTCATGGGTTAGCCATGTCCCATATTCCAATGGGGGCCACTTTTGAAATGCTTGTTGATATGGCCCTAATGCATGAGGTAGACAAGGGAGGGAAGAAGGAAGTAAAGGCTGAGGAAACATCGCAAAATAAGAAGGTTTGGCCCAAGAGGGAGCACAACAACAGAAGAAAGGTAGGAAGAATGACAAGGCCAAGGACAAGAGGAAATGCCACAGTTGTGGGAAGGAAGGTCACTTGATCAAAGACTGTAAGAGAAGGAAGAACACTCGCTTTAATTATGGAGAGTTCATACACTTCGCTAGAGAGTTCCCGAAGAAACATGGATCGTAGGGACAAGGTCAAAAGGCAGGAACTTCTGGAGGGTAGGTGCATGCTCTCGCGATCAGTGCTCCTAATAGAGGTAGAAAAATTTCTATGGAAGGTTTAATTTCTCCATCAAACCATTAGAAGTCTTTTTGATTCTGGCGCTTCACATTCATTTATATTAAGTTCCGTGGTTGAATCTCTGCATTTAATTACTAGTATGGAAGTGGATCCCATAGTTGTTTCAAACCCCATTGGTGGTTCGGCTCAATTATCTATGATTTGTGGGGTTTGAAAATATCTATGTTAGGTGTCGAGTTTGAATGCAACACGTATGTGCTCGGGTTTATGGGCTATGGGTTGATTCTAGGAATGGATTGGCTTACCACATATGGTGCCATTCTGGATTGTGAGACGAGGGTCGTTAAACATCTGACTTGTCATGGGAGGACCCTGAAGATATCTTGTGACCCACAATGGTCGGTTATGCTTAGTTTCCTAGAGTCTCTGGATGCATCTATAGATAACTTGCAATTTGTTCTAGTAGTCCAAGATTATTATGATGTTTTCGAGGAGTTTCGAGGTTTACCTCTAAGGCGCGAGATCGACTTTCGTATATATCTGGTGGACAATGCAAAGCCATTTGCATTACCAGTGCATCATATGGCTCAGAGGGAAAGGAGGGAGCTGAGTAAGAAGGTAGGGGAGCTACTTGAGAAAGGATTTATCGGACGAAACATATCTGAATGGGGTGCTCCAATAAACTAAGGTGGATGATTTGCTTTGTTTGTGTGTTGACTATAGAGAATTGAATAAATTCACTAAGAAGAATAGGAACCCACTCCTGAGGATTGATGATTTATTTGATCAGCTTGTTGGTGCCTCAGTATTTTCCCAGTTAGCCATAGCCACGAGGTTTCATCAGTTGAGGGTAGATGATAATAGCATAGACAAGACTGCTTTTAGGACTCCAGATGGTTTCTTTGAATGGCTAGTTATGCCTTTTGGGATGATGAATGCACCCAGTTATTTTGCCGATCTAATGAGTAGGGTGTTTAGGGAGTTCCTAAATAAATTTGTCGTGGTCTTCGTTGACGATATTTTGGTCTTCTCCAAAAGCGAAGCAGAGCATGGCCAACATTTGGGAGAAGTTTTGGAAACTCTCCGTAAGCATCAACTTAAGGCAAAGTTCTCCAAACGCCGTTTTTGGAGAAAAGAGGTGAGATTCTTAAGGCATATGGTCTCCAAAGAAGGGATAGTTGTAGATCCCGCAAAGGTGGTTGCAGTGCGAGATTGGCAGGTTCCTAAAAATGCAACCGAGGTGAGAAGCTTTCTCGGGTTGGCACGTTATTATAGGAAGTTCATTAAGGACTTCGCAAAGATACCAGCCCAACTCACCAGGCTGACAAAGAAGAATTTGGCGTTTTCATAGGATATCGATTGTGATGTTGCTTTCCAACATTTGAAAAGGGCTTTGACAACAACCCCAATCTTGACCTTGCCTAATAGAAATAAAGTGTTCACAGTTTACACTGACGCATGTGTATTGGGCTTGGTGCGGTTTTGATGCAAGAAGGAAAGGTAATGTGTTATGGGGGTACGTAGATGAAACTCATGAGACGAACTACCCCTCCCATGATTTAGAGCTAGCTGCCATAGTATTCGCACTCAAAACGTGGCATCATTTTTTACTTGGAGAAAAGTTCGAGTTATATACCAACCACAAATCTCTTAAGAATATGTTTTCGCAGAAGGAACTTAATTTAAGGCAGCAGAGGTGGATGGAATTCCTAGCCTCATATGATTATGAAATTTCTTATACTCCTACAAGGATAATATGGTGGCCGACGCACTAAGTAGGCAGAGGATAGCCTTAAGTCCTTTGTTTGTGGAGATGAAGAGTTTAGAGTTCATCTCGGCTTTTGACTTTAGGCCCTCCATCGAGATTTTGCCTGATTTGTTTGCGCCATTGGAAATACGACCAACTCTTATGGATCAGATAGGAGCTTCACAGCAGAGTGACCCATGGATTTTAGACATCATGGATAAGCTCTGAAAAGGGGAGACTTCTAGTCACCTCAGTAGACATTCCCTAGATGAAAAAGGATGGTTGCAATGAGATGGAAGGCTTGTTGTTCCTCAAACTGGAAGCTTGATAAAGATAGTCCTAGAAGAATCCCACCATTCTAAGATGACTATTCATCCAGGAGGTGATAAGATGTACCGAGACATGAAGTAGGTTTTCTTTTGGGCTGGGATGAAGAAAGATGTGCAGAGTTTGTTTCTTGATGTTTGGTTTGCCAGCAAGTCAAAGCTGAGCAAAATAAGCCCGGTGGTCTACTTCATCCTTTAGAGGTTCCACAACGGAAGTGGGAGAGCGTCTCCATGGACTTCATAGATGGTTTGCCTAGGTCAAAGAAAGGCAATACCAATATTTGGGTTGTGGTGGACAGACTGACTAAGAGCGCTCATTTCATTCCAGTCAAGAGTAAGAGGACGACATCGTGGTTGGAAGCAATTTATGTTCGAGAGATAGTCCGTCTTCATGGAGTAGCTTCTATTATCGTAAGCGATCGTGTCCCCATCTTCACAGTGAATTTTGGAGGAGCTTGCAAGAAACATTAGGTACACATCTGTGTTTGAGCACCACTTATTATCCCAGACCGATGGCCAGACGTAGAGGGTAAACAAAATTCATGAAGATCTTTTGAGGATGTGTATCCTAAACTTTGGAGGGACTTCAGAAGAGCATCTTCCTTTAGTAGAATTTGCCTATAACAACACTTATCAAGCTAGCATCGGCATAGTACCCTTCGAAGCATTGTACAGACGACCCTGTAGATCACCAACTTATTGGTGGGAATCTACATAAAGATTTATTACTTGGACCTGATATGGTTAGAGAAACATCTGAGAAGATTGACCTTATTCGACAGTGGATGAAGACAACTCAAGATAGGTAGAAATCCTACACAGACAAGAGAAGGAATGACATCGAATTCGAAGTGGGAGACTTAGTTTTTATCAAAGTATCACCTCTGAGGAATGTTGTTCGCTTCAGATCGGTAGGGAAGTTAGTGCCTAAGTTTGTGGGACCATTTCCCATAACCGAGAGGATTAGCCAAATGGCATATAGAATAAAGCTTCTAGAAAATCTATTCGAAATTCATCATGTTTTCCACGTTTCTCATCTACGGAAGTGCTTGCATGACACTGCGTAAGTGGTTGAGCCAAGTATATTAGAGGAAGTAGAAGTGGAATGTGAGGCAATAGTTAGACGGATTCCTTTGCACATTCTTGGATCATAAGTCAAGAAGCTACGCAATAAAGAGATCAGGTTCATAAAGGTTCAATGGGGAGATAACCCAGAGGATGTGACTTGGCAGACCGAAGAGAAGATTCCTGCTTCGTACCCTTTCCTTTTCGAGGGTATGTTCTTAACTCCTTTTTCCAAAGTTTTACTTGTTCTTGTTTCTATCAATTGAATATATCCTATCCATAGTATTTTCGACCTTTAGGTAGGAATCCTATGGATGTAAACATGTGTTTGAGACATGTTATGTTTGATGGATGCAAGTGATGCAAATGTTTGCTAGTGGCTGCCTGTGGATGCATATACACACACATTAGGCACTATATCGGCTCAATCACTCTCATACTACATATGGATGTTTGTGCATTTTCCTTTCTTTAATGGATGAAAATGGATGTATCAACATATGGATGTTGCATTTGGATGGATGTTTGTTCACTCATATAGAACTTATATGGTATTATAGGATTATTTGCATACAAATTGGATTCATGGCACTAACATACATTGCATTAAGGAGGTCAACTGAATCAGTAGACCACCTAATTTTCGCATTAGTGTTGGGACATATACACACACCTTTGTATATGTTCAAATAAGCATTAGAAGTCTTTAAGGACAATGGGTGCTTGTGATTGGTGGATGAGCAGATGGATGATGGATGATATAATACATTCTTCTTAATTTGGAGATTTCGGGGATGAAATCCTTTGAGTAAGGGAGAATGTAACACCCCCGTATTTTAACTACACTAAAAAAGGAAAAATTAAATAATAATTAATTTAATATTCAGAATTAAGAGAAAAGGATTGTGCCATTGCGTCCGTCTCAAAATTCTGGTCAAGAAAGACATTTGGTTTGCGTAAAACGGACATCGTATGAAGAAGTTATAAGGGTTTTAAGTTTGTATACGAGCAAAAGATTATATATATACACATGAGTCAGAGATGAGTCAGAATCTTATCTAGAACCATTCGAATTTCGAAATTAAAATGGCAGCAGAATTCCCTCCCCAGGGGAGTCAACCCCTTACGGGGATGTCGTAACAACCCGAAATTTTGGAGCCAATTTTTTTTTTTTTTTTAGAAATTTTAATTGGATTTTTAATACTTAAAATGGTTTATTTTAAATAATAACAACTAAAAATTTATTTTAATCAAAGCTAAAAACGAATAAAATTAATGTAACTATACATGTAAAAATAAATAAAGAAGGAAAACTTTTCAATTTTTTTATTAGAATGTGTAATAAATAGAGGAAAGAGATAATTCATATAGAGACAGAAACCATTCGTCTCTTTCTCTTTAGTTAGATTAAGTGTAATATTAAATGACATTTACAACTTAATTGACACATACATTTATTGTCCAACTTTCCTTTTTCTAAATAAATATTTATTTGTAATTGTAAGTTTTTACATATATGCATATTGAAATGTTTCTCTAAATATAATAAGTCAATGAAGAAAAAGCAACCCAGGCATTAACGTATTTTAAGAAAAATAAAACAGGAAATTGTTTAAGGCTATCTTTTATAGCCTTTGCAAAAACGGCGGTCCATCTATTATATATACTAATATCAAGTATGGAAGGAAAACACTATTCTAGTATAAAATATTTGATTTCACATTGCTCCGATAGTCGAAGGCTGAATGATTACTGTAGTATTTAATAACAAATGTTTGTGGAGTAATGATTTAAACATGAATTGCAAATTGGCAATAACACATAAGTCCACTTTGATTAAGACAAAATTAACGTTAAAACTTGAAAGCAGACAATTAAATCTAGAAGGGTACATGCATGCTAATATACATGTATATATTTACTTCATATAAATATATAAACCTTAAATTTTAGAAGTAATGTTTGAATTTGAAAATAAATGTGCATCGTAAATGGAATTAAATCACACAGAAAAAGGGGGTTTAATTATGTTAGTCAAGTAACGTTCTAATTCAAAACAAATAAGTGTAAATATGTGTGGACATTTATTTCAAGAGTATGTGCACGCGTGTTAATTCCAGAAATAATCGCATTTGAAATTGAAATTTAATGTGTGTTAAGAATGGATTTTTTTTCTCAATAAAACTAAGAATAAATATTTTGAATAACGGCCACATGCATTAATCATGCATTCATTTCTTTTTCTCCATTCTATTAATTGTATTCACTTTGTTCTATTTTCATGCCTTTCCATTGTTCTCCTTTGTTCGCATCCTATTTCATTCACATATTTTCATTTCTCAAATTTCCATCTCCTTATTTCTCCTTTCCCCTCTTTCTCATGGCGGTGCTCAATGTTCGGCTGTCATCTCGTAGGGCGTGCAATTTCTAAACCTAGAAAAGGGCGGATGGAAGGATTCAAAGTCGACAACTTGGATTTTTGGGTTCCTGAAATTAACGATGAAGAGGGACCGACAATGTTTTGTGTAAACGTGATTAAAAGAGGTGACTAAAATAAATAATTAATTATATAATTTTTGTATTCAAAGTTTAAATTGGTGTATCTCATTCAAACGAAAACAGAACCAGATGATTTTTGAAGCGTTGAAATCGTGAACAAAAGATCTACTCCATGACACTGATCAGATTTGAAAACAGAGCGATCTACAATTTTGCAAAATTAAAATCATGGTGGGAATTCTTTTTATAATCAACATTTATTAATTATGATTTTTTGCTTTGACAATCCGCGGTTAAAATTAATTTGCGTTATTCATGATTTGATGTGGATTGACGAATTCTGTTATGCTGATCTGTTGATTGATTGAATTATTTTGTTTGAAATAAAATAGATAAACAAGTTTTACACCCTTTGTTGAAATAAAATTAGCATTTCTATTTGCTAAGTTAGATTAAGAAGGTAACAAACGAATTATCCTTTTATTTTTTATTAAATTGTTAACATATAAAATATTCTTTTATATGTTATTAGAATAAAAACATCATTATGTTTGAATTGACAAATTAGAATAAAAACATCGTTATGTTAGAATTGACAAATTAGAATAAAAACATCGTTATGTTATAATTGACAAATTAGAATAAAAACATTGTTTATGTTAGAATTGTCACATTGGATTAAAAACCATTTATGTTAGAATTGTCACACTGGATTAAAAACCATTTATGTTAGAATTGTCACATTGGATTAACGTACATCATTTTAGTTATAAAAAGTTATGTTAATATAAAAATAAACATTTTTGATAGGAAATGTTATGTTAGAAATATAAAATTTCATTTTATTCCATTAGAATTATTAGAAATATAAAATGTCCTTTTGTTCACTAGAATTGTTAGAAATATAAAAATATCATTTTGTTCCATTATAATTAGTAGAAATGTAAAAAGGTCATTTTGTAAATTAGAAAGGTGTGAAAAACAAAATATTCATTTTGGTAAACAGAGAAGTATGAAAAACAAAATAATCATTTTGTTAAATAGAAAAATGTTAAGACTGATGAAAATAACATTTTAGGTGTAAAGTGTTAAGATGGATGAAAATAACATTGTAGTTATAAGATGTTGAGATTTATGAAAATACTATTTTAGTTATAAAATGTTAAGATTGGTTAAAATACCATTTAGATATAAAATTTACTTTAATATTAGAATTCATAGAAAATTGTGAATATATAAAATTTACTTTTATATGTCATTAGAGTTCATAGAAAAACGTGAATATATAAAGTTGACTTTTACATGTAATTAGAATCTTTAGAAAAATGTAGACATATAAAATATTCTTTTATAGGTTATTAGAATACTTAGAGAAATGTGGACATATAGAATATTCTCTTATATATGTTATTAAAATACATAGGAAAATGTAAGGAAATAAATGTGTCATGTTAGTAGCGTATTTGTTTAACATTGAATTGATCATTTTTGAGGTAAAACTAGTTTACATTAAAAATGAATCATTTTATAATATGACATGTTAGTAGCGTATTTGTTTAACATTGAATTGATCATTTTTGATGTAAAACTAGTTTACATTAAAAATGAATCATTTTATAATATGACATGTTAGTAGCATCATTGCCTTGTTAGTATAAAAAGAACACATAGGAGAATGGTTATAGAAAAAGGTAAACAAATAAAATATTCTTTTATTTGTCATTAAGAGAACAGAAGAATGTTAGGCTAGCTAAAAATATCATTTTATTGAAATGGTCATATTTAACAAACTAAGAATTGTTAAATTATAATTGCCAGGTTTAACAAGTTAGAATTGTTAAATTATGTTAACGACAAAATTTACAATTTTTATCGTTTATATAGAAAGAATTAAAAATAATAATTGTCATTTAATTAGAAGTAGACAAAAACATTTATTTTTGTCTAAATTTAGAACGATTGAAATTTAAACATTCATTTTGTCATTAAATTAGAAGTACACAAAAATATTCATTTTTGTCCAATTTAAAAGAATGTAAACGAACATTCATTTTGTCAAGTTTAAAAGAATGAAACCAAATATACACATTTTTTATCATTAGAAAGGATTTAACCAAAATAGACATTTTTGGTTCATTATAAATGATTGAACAAAAAGATACCTTTTTGTTCATTGAAAAGAAGGAGACTTTTTGTTCACTTAAAAATGATTAAAAAGAGAGAGACATTCTTTTCCATTAAAAAGAATGAAACATTAGAAAAGAGTAGACAATAAAATTACATTTTTATTGTAATATGAAACATTAGAAAAGAGTAGATAATAAAAATTACATTTTTATTGTAATATGACCCATTAGAAAAGAGCAGACAATGAAAATTACATTTTTATTGTAATATGAAAAGAATATTTTTATTTACATTTTATATGTAAATAAAAACATGTATTAGAAAAGAACATTTTTATTTGTATTTCTCATGTAAGTCAAAACATGTATTAGAAAATAAAGTATATTTTATTTACATTTTACATGTAAATAAAAGACATGAACTAAAGGGGTAGATTTTATTCACATTCTAGATGTGAGTAAGGACATGAATTTATAAGGGATATTTTATTCACATTTTAGATGTGAATAAAAGACATGAAATTTAAAAGTACATTTTTATTTGCAAATTAGTTGCAAATGAAAACAAGAATATAAAAAGTACATTTTTATTTGCAACTTAGTTGCAAATAAAAACATGATTAGAAAAAGATCATTTTTATTTGCAACTTAGTTGCAAATAAAAACATGATTAGAAAAAGTACATTTTTATTTTTGATTTAGTTGTAAGTAAAAACATAAATTTAAAGTGACGCCTTTATCTACATTTTTAGATGTAAGTAAAAAGAATACATTTGAAGTTAAACTTTTTTTGTTTACATTTAGATGTAAATAAAAACAGAGAAATAAAAGCAATACTTATATCGTCATTCTAGATGTGATAAAAAGAGTAGAAATAAAGTGATATTCTTATCTCATTTTAGATGCGATAAAAAGAATAGATTATAATAGTTGAAATTGCCAAACAATTTATATTTATAATTATAATTATATATAAATATAAATTAAATTTAAATGAAACACGCGCGGTAGTTCGCGTTTTGAAATAGTATGTGAAGACCCGTAACTTCCCCGGTAAGGAAAGAGCGGATACTTTGAGAACAAGCCATATCGGAACGCAAACAAAAGAACATTTCATTACTTATTACAACAATTCCATCAGAATACAAGAATATACAGAGTATGAATTAATATTACACAGAAAATATCAGAGATTTAATATTACATTTAAATACATCGCAGCGAAAATAATACAAAACACAACTAGAAAAGATATACGGATACAGAGCTTTTCGGATATCGTTCCAGCTGTAAATCAGGATCCTATGAATATAAATCTGCAAAACCAAAACTACTAGCTGCCCGTGTGGAAAATAGGGGCACCCAGGTATTAGGTTAAAACAATAAACTCCAGGTCAGTCATGTGACTGGTGTGAGAACTAAAACAGTTATTAATCTTTGTTTTTAAAGTTAGGTAAATCAAGGGACCACGCCGTATAACACGGAACGGGTTTCCTCCCAAGAATACCAGTGAATAAAACAAACAGGGCAATGCTAAATAAAGAACAATGAAGCTATTATAAGACCCAGATCCCATCACACAATGAAACGCAAGACGGAGGACAGGGTTTTCCCTTATAATAGCCAAATATGCTTGATACGCGAAATTTGATCTTATATTATTACAATAAATGAAGAAAACAACTTCATATATAAATATATCAATCATAGAAGGCATGGGTACCATATATCATGTCGGCAATACTAGGCTCTACAATCAAAACCGCAAAATTTCATATTTGGAGATTGGATTTCCATCATGGTGGCTCCTGATTCGAAAGATCGATCGCGTAGTGCCATCTACAACGGCTTACGTCTCAGCTAGAGAAAACACCGTAATGCACATCCGCACTTTTGGGAAATCGAGTATCACTGCGGCTTACGTCCCGGCGAGAGAAAACACCGCTTACCCTATCCATCTGAGCACTAAGCTCAATCTCGATCGACCGAATCCACAACACCACGAAGGTGCCCATCCTGTAAAAAGCATACTGATCAAACCATCAGTTTACCACCATACCGGGGTGTGAGGCTCGCGAATCAACGCTATACACAAAGTCGTGCTATATTAAAGCTGCACTTTGATCATCATCCACCAAACTTTGCTTTTCAACAAAAGTCTGGATCACTGCATCTCAGCATGCCACACTATCAATCCATATCGTACCACTAATTTCTGCCAACATATAACCTCTGAGCTCGTACGTCTCAGAGAAGGGTGTTAAGCAAGAGAATAAATTCTCCACCGCCAAACAGATATATATTTAGCAGAGATCAACAAATACAATATAAAGGAATACAATGTCAGACACACCATCCATTTACAAGTCCGTTCTAGGTCTGAACGAAACCAGAGACACTTTCCTCGCATATCCGTCGATCTCCAAGTACGTCTGGACGGCTACTACTTTAGCCCCCTTCAAGGTAGCTACTCCCGTCGTGAGCATCAGTAGCACCCATCCATTCGATGTGAAGATCGTCGGTCTTGCACCGTCTTCAATCTCTTCGACTCGTCGTCAAATCAGTTATTCAGAATGGGTTATACCCGGACTTTCTGAATAACTCGCGTATCTTAATCAACAAGTTCTATAAAACACAATATACGCCTCATTCCAATTCAGAATATTCTTTTATTCAGATATTCACACTCCTAGGGAAAGGTTCCCATTAATTTTATCAAAGATAAATTCTTTTAAATTTATTCTTTAATCTTCATTTGGATATCATTTCAAACCATATTATGGTTTTCCAAACTAGTCGGGATTAGCGAACCACACCGAAGTAATTATTTATTTTATTTCCCAATCCCAACCTATTTATCCCATGGAGCAAAACCGTTATTACCCCATAACTAACACCACAGTGCTATCGGTAAAGTTAATTAATATTTCACGTTCAAATCTAATTAAAGATTTAACTATCGCTAGGAGTAAAACTGGATATACTCCCCTTCCGATCATTTCCCAATTTTGATAATTTAAATTATCAATCCACATTTCAATCTAATTAAAGAATCATTAAAATTCCTTTTACTGGGTTAAAGAACTAATGTCATTTAAAACACAGTCCACGATAAACCCAAATCATATTCTATTTCAATTCCAAGTAAATATATTAGAAATTCTGGTTATTTAAGACCCATTTCAAATTCAATTTATTTGTTTCAAAAATAAATTGATTTTTATTCTAGTTCAAAACTAGTTCCTTTCGATAAAAATCTATTTTTATCTTTTCAAATATGGAGTTTTTCATCCTAGTTTTTCCCAAATCATTTCTAACGATTTTACACAAATTATAGATATTTTTAATTATTTTATCAAGGTCCGTACAGTCGATTTCCACCTACGGCCATCGAACTGCACTTACAGTGACCTTTTCCAAATTTGATTTGGACATAATTCCAAACCCAACCGTTAGATTTCAAATTTCTAATATTAATTGGAAAGCTCTTTTCGATACGAACCCAACGGTTCCTGTTTTAGGAGAATCCGACGGTCGGATCTCCCGTAATGTCCGTTCGAAGTCAATGGTCGAAATTCGCGAACTGCCGCGGCGCAGCGCGTTCTATTCAGGCCATTATATTATATATATAATATATATTTCGTCGATTTCCTTTTAAAAACGGATTTTATAAATCGTTTTAAATTCGTTTTCAAAATGATTTCAACTTCATTTCAGATTCAAATCAAAATTGAATTTTTCCCAATATAAATTCATTTCAAATTGATTTCAATTCAAATTCGATTATATTCAATTTCAATTCGAATTCATTTCTATTCAATTTCAATTCGAATTCGTTTTATATTCAATTCAATTCAAATTCACTTTATATTCAATTCAATTCGAATTCACTTTATATTCAATTCGAATTCACTTTATATTCAATTCAATTCGATTTGTATATCTCTTCTATTCTATTCAATTTGTATATCTCTTTCATTCTATTCAATTTGTATATCTCTTTCATTCTATTCAATTTGTATATCTCTTTCTAAATATTCATTTTAAAAACGAATATAATCGATATCAATATCGTTCGTGTCAAAATAGCGCATCTCTAATCAACACGGCTTTATATTTTTCAATAACTTCGTTATTCTATCCAACAAATGAATATTTATTCTATTCAACACATGAATCTATATTTCTTTCACCAAATGACTAATCTCAACAAATGAGTATTGTCAACACGTTAATCTTTATTTTATAATTTTCTTTATTTTCCCAATTGGAATGAGGCCCAATCAATTACCATATAATGTTAATTATATAGATTCCATACAACACATGTATATAATAGCAACTATAAATAACCAACCATCATCCAAAGTGCACCACACATCTGCATAAGCATTAAATATATATAATTAACGCTTACACAGTCTGTCGACCAATCGATCGACATACAATTTATTAATTGAGATTAGTGTACTCCAAATATCATCCCAACACCCGTGTGGGGTTTCAAACAACCAAACACAGATTTTATTTGTGCAGTTGGGCGATGTGTAAAATTTATCGTCCTAATCAATATCAGTCAAATATGTGTATATAAACAAATCGTCTGATTTGTTTATAAATATTTTATTTTATATACACGTTAAAAATTATATTTTGAACTATAAAATATTTCCCACTATAAACTATTTTATTTCATTTCACATCACATAATCAATTCTATCAAATTTATCAGCCACACAAATAAATCAATCACCAAACAATCAACTAAACAAACAAGCCGTCCATGGTCTATGGACGACGGGTGTCGGGTGCTGCTAAGCACCGTCTGCATCCTAGTATATATTTTTAAACTAGAAATTTAAAATAAAGGTGAGGAGTTCTCACCAAAGCTATCCAAACTCCACGACACTTCTTATGTGGAAATCTTCGTCGTTCTTGCCCTTTTTGTCACTTTCGTTGCCCGTAGCCACTACATATATAAAAATCACATTTTTATATTGTTGCTATTACATAAAAAATCATATTTTTATTATCGCCACTATATAAAAATTATATTTTCATTTTCTCTATTATATAAAAATCCTATTTTTAATACTCTTCCTATATAAAAATAATATTTTTATATCTTCTACTATATAAAGATCATATTTTTTAATTTGCTATAAGTATAAAAATCATATTTTTATACCTTTAAAAATAATTTCAACTTGTTAAAAATGGTTTATTTCAACGATAAAAATCATTTCTTTTTACCTTTAAAAAATCAAATATTTTTCTCTAAGTAAAAAATCTAATTCTTTTGTTTATAAAAATCTAATCTTTACACGAATAAAAATCACTTCTTTCTATATGAAAATATAAATAAAAATCCCATTTTAATTCGCTATAAGAATAAATAAAAATCTTATTTTTTTATAGGTAGAAAAATCATGTCTTTCATAGTTTTAAAAATCATGTCTTTCATAGTTTTAAAAATCCTAATCAAACTAATTTTTAAAATTTTAAACCCTAATTACTTTAAAATAAATAAACAAACAAGTAGAGGAAAAGAAAAAAAAAATACAAAGGAGGACTTACAGCTGAAATCGAGAGGAGGGGGGATGGTCTGGGCGTCACCGAAGGGGGGGATGGTCTGCTGGTGGTCGCGAGTGAGAGGTGGCTGCAGCAGGGGGGGTGCGGCGGTCGTTGGGTCGGCGGCGTGGTGGTTGCGTCGAAATAGGAGAGAAGGGAGAGGGAGTAAGCGGAGGGGAAGGAGAAGGAGGAGAGGAGGACGGGAAGAGCGGCTGATGGGGCGGTGGTGGGCCCTCCGACGGTGGCGATGGCGGCAGGCGTCACCCCTACCGATCTGAGAAGGATCGTTTTTTTTTACTTTAAAGAGAGAGTAAAGGGCCATGGGCCTTTATATAAAAAAATATTTATTTAATTATTTAATTCCATAAAGTAACTTTTAATTTCGACCTCGAGACGAGACCCACCGCCTGTCGTCCCTAGCTAATTACCCCCATGCCGAACATAATGGGATATGTATCGTAAGCTGATTCGGTCATTACGACCAGTTTTCATCAAAATCAACATATAACTCTATATATTGAATTTGAAAGCGCATTTCAATTTACCTGGGCTACATACTAACTCTAAAAATTCCCGAAAAATATTTTCTAGCTTCGTATTGACGATACGGTCCTAACAAAACTAGTTTCGTCAAATTCTGAGGCCGTTTGAAGAATGGCCATTTTCCAGTCGATTAAAATCAACTAAAACTGATCAAACACGTTTTCCTTTGCCACGCTCACATATTGATTCGAAAAATTACGAAATTTGAAACCTAGCAAAAACTTGACATCACAGATCCAACAAAAGTGGTTTCGTCAAAAACCGAGGTCATTTGCAAAATGGCTATTTTCAGGGGCCGAAATCCCATAGCGACTATCCTGAAATTTCAAATGGACATATCTTTTGATTCCCGCTATGAAATTTTGATTTTTCGGATTCGTTGGAAAGATATTCTCAATTAGATTCAAATATTTTTGGTTTCACTAAAATCCGGATTATTTTGAACCCGGTACATTCATTCGAATTTTGAAATCGAATTATCGAACTACCGCGCCATTTTCAATTCCTTTTATAATTTAAAATAAATATTTATATTCTAACGACGATCTATATAAATATATACGTTTGAAATTATATTCAAAATAAATTTCTCGTTGATATTATTTAAAATAATCTATTTTAAATATTCAAATTCAGCTAAAATTGCCAAAATAAAAATTTTAAACTGGCCCAGAATTTCGGGTTGTTACAATCTTCCCCACTTAAAACTTTTCGTCCCCTAAAAGGAACGAAGCTGAAAGTTGTTTAACAATCAACTCAACTTTCTCTATTTTCATTACGGCTTAAGTTCTTCAACTTTTCAGTTTCTAAGAACTTTTCAAATTTTTCAAAAATTTGGCTAACACCCTAAATTTTCGAAAAATTTCTCCATAACCTCCCCTGCACCGGGAAAATCCTTAAATTGCCATATAGGCCCTCTGATCTCAAAAAGAAAAAGAAAAAGCCAAGCGGCTAGCCAATCGGCTCATAAAATCATCATCACCCAAACAAAACAGTAAATTATGGTAAACATGTACCTATTTGTCGGGCAAACAATTTTATTCTTCTGCTCTAGCCTCCTTGCTATGACCTGTTCAATGTAAGTACATGTATATGCAAACAAATGCGATAAATTTTCAATATAGTTCGATGTTTGGTGCTAAATTCAACTTGGTTCAACATTTTTCTTACCTTAGTTATATTATACAATACCAATACATTTTAAAACAAAAAGCATAATTACGTTCATACAAGCATCATACATACATACATATATCCAAAACGCTAGTTCATTACATTAAGACCCAGCTTTCTAGGAAGTCGTTCCTTCTTCTTGCATGATTTCCAAAGTTGATAGCTCCTTTCCCTTGGATTTCTTATCACCCTTCTTTAACGGGCAATCTCGGGCTAGATGCCCTACTTCTTTGCATCGAAAGCACTTCTTTTCCTTTCCTAAATTTGTGGGTTTCTTCTTTACCCTCGGACACTTATGTATGAAATGCCCCGTCTCTTTGCATTTGAAACACACTATGTCCATTCTCATCATTTTCTCCCTGCTTTTCTTTCTCTCAGGGCACCAAACGGCATAATGTCCTTCTTTTCTGCATATATGGCAATAAATACCCACGTACGTTCCTAAGTTCAACTCATGTTCTTTTTCTGCTTTCTGGTGAGCTCTCCTTGCTTGTTTCGGGGTCATCCAGAATTCAGTATGAGATAAGCCATAGTCGTCCATTTTCTATATAATTTTTTAGGATTTTTGCCAAGAGAGTTTGCATTATTTTTCACTTAACAATCATCTTGATTATACTTCATTTATCATTCCAGTATTTTTATTAGTTGAATCAATAATCAAACATCACAGCCATCAATCAATTTGTTGATTAGATTTCAAATATATACGATTTTTATATACTCAAAAATCAGATTTCAGTGTCAAGTCACCTACAGTAAATTTCAGTTAAGTTTTGTTCTCACACCAGTCAATTGGAAATTATATCGATATTCACTTTTGAGACTCGAACACAAACACTGATGATGTGATACCAATCATCAGTATCGTCTCCAGGTGACTAGAGTGTGATCCTATATCCATCTAGTATCTGAGGCTTCGAATATACGCCCCGTCAGGCCTATACTCAAAATCTCCCTATACTAGATTGCCCAAATTCAATATAAATAAATATTCAAATACGTATAAAACGATTTAAATTTCCAAAACAAAGTTATCTTCATTTTAAAAATATACTCTTCACACTCGTTCTAGGATACTACTGATCCCATCTCTAACGGGTCATCCTCATTGGATACTTCTAATCCAATATCTGATGAATTCTTTCGTATGGTTCTAATGTGTCTTGTTCTCGAACTCTGTAAACTAGAGCTCTGATACCAACTGTGAAGACCCGTAACTTCCCCGGTAAGGAAAGAGCGGATACTTTGAGAACAATCCATATCGGAACGCAAACAGAAGAACATTTCATTGCTTATTACAACAATTCCATCAGAATACAAGAATATACAGAGTATGAATTAATATTACACAGAAAATATCAGAGATTTAATATTACATTTAAATACATCGCAGCGGAAATAATAAAAACACAACTAGAAAAGATATACGGATACAGAACTTTCCGGATATCGTTCCAGCTGGAAATCAGGATCCTGTGAATATAATTCTGCAAAACCAAAACTACTAGCTGCCCGTGTGGAAAATAGGGGCACCCAGAGATTAGGTTAAAACAATAAACTCCAGGTCAGTCATGTGACTGGTGTGAGAACTAAAACAGTTATTAATCTTTGTTTTTAAAGTTAGGTAAATCAAGGGACCACGCCGTATAACACGGAACGGGTTTCCTCCCAAGAATACCAGTGCATAAAACAAACAGCGCAATGCTAAATAAAGAACAATGAAGCTATTATAAGACCCAGATCCCATCACACAATGCAACGCAAGCCGGAGGATAGGGTTTTCCCTTATAATAGCCAAATATGCTTGATACACGAAATTTAATCTTATATTATAACTATAAATGAAGAAAACAACTTCAAATATAAATATATCAATCATAGACGGCATGGGTACCATATATCATGTCGCCAATACTAGGCTCTACAATCAAAACCGCAAAATGTCATATTTGGAAATTGGATTTCCATCATGGTGGCTCCTGATTCGAAAGATCGGCCGCGTAGTGCTATCTACAACGGCTTACGTCTCAGCTAGAGAAAACACCGTAATGCACATCCGCACTTTTGGGAAATCGAGTATCACTGCGGCTTACGTCCCGGCGAGAGAAAACACCGCTTACCCTATCCCTCGTAGCACTAAGCTCAATCTCGGTCGACCGAATCCACGACACCACGAAGGTGCCCATCCTCTAAAAAGCATACTGATCAAGACATCAGTTTACCACCATACCGGGGTGTGAGGCTCGCGAATCAACACTATACACAAAGCCGTGCTATATTAAAGCTGCGCTTTGATCATCATCCACCAAACTTTGCTTTTCAACAAAAGTCTGGATCACTGCATCTCAGCATGCCACACTATCAATCCATATCGTACCACTGATTTCTGCCAATATATAACCTCTGAGCTCGTACGTCTCAGAGACGGGCGTTAAGCAAGAGAATAAATTCTCCGCCGCCAAACAGATATATATTTAGCAGAGATCAACAAAAACAATATAAAGGAATACAATGTCAGACACACCGTCCATTTACAAGTCCGTTCTAGGTCTGAACGAAACCGGAGGCACTTTCCTCGCATATCCGTCGATCTCCAAGTACGTCCAGACGGCTACTACTTTAGCCCCCTTCAAGGTAGCTACTCCCGTCGTGAGCATCAGTAGCACCCATCCATTCGATGTGAAGATCATCGGTCTTGCACCGTCTTCAATCTCTTCGACTCGTCGTCGAATCAGTTATTCAGAATGGGTTATACCCGGACTTTCTGAATAACTCGCGTATCTTAATCAACAAGTGCTAT
This sequence comes from Allium sativum, assembly GCA_030737875.1. Lineage (NCBI taxonomy): Eukaryota > Viridiplantae > Streptophyta > Magnoliopsida > Asparagales > Amaryllidaceae > Allium > Allium sativum. The sequence continues at coordinate 313,058,220 of CM060912.1, forward strand.
ATAACACAATATACGCCTCATTCCAATTCAGAATATTCTTTTATTCAGATATTCACACTCCTAGGGAAAGGTTCCTATTAATTTTATCAAAGATAAATTCTTTTAAATTTATTCTTTAATCTTCCTTTGGATATCATTTCAAACCATATTATGGTTTTCCAAACTAGTCGGGATTAGCGAACCACACCGAAGTAATTATTTATTTTATTTCCCAATCCCAACCTATTTATCCCATGGAGCAAAACTGTTATTACCCCATAACTAACACAACGGTGCTATCGGTAAAGTTAATTACCATTTCACGTTCAAATCTAATTAAAGATTTAACTATCGCTAGGAGTAAAACTGGAGATACTCCCCTTCCGATCATTTCCCAATTTTGATAATTTAAATTATCAATCCACATTTCAATCTAATTAAAGATTCATTAAAACTCCTTTTACTGGGTTAAAGAACTAATGTCATTTAAAACACAGTCCACGATAAACCCAAATCACATTCTATTTCAATTCCAAGTAAATATATTAGAAATTCTGGTTATTTAAAACCCATTTCAAATTCAATTTATTTGTTTCAAAAATAAATTGATTTTTATTCTAGTTCAAAACTAGTTCATTTCGATAAAAATCTATTTTTATCTTTTCTAATATAGAGTTTTTCATCCCATTTTTTCCAAATCATTTCTTACAATTTCACACAAATTATAGATATTTTTAATTATTTTATCAAGGCCCGTACAGTCAATTTCCACCTACGGCCATCGAACTGCACTTACAACGACCTTTTCCAAATTTGATTTGGACATAATTCCAAATCCAACCGTTAGATTTCAAATTTATAATATTTGTTGGAAAGCTCTTTTCGATACGAACCCAACGGTTCCGGTTTTAGGAGAATCCGACGGTCGGATCTCCCGTAATGTCCGTTCGAAGTCAATGGTCGAAATTCGCGAACTGCCGCGGCGCGGCGCGTTCTATTCAGGCCATTATATTATATATATAATATATATAATATATATTTCGTCGATTTCCTTTTAAAAACGAATTTTATAAATCGTTTTAAATTCGTTTTCAAAATGATTTCAACTTCATTTCAGATTCAAATCAAAATTGAATTTTTCCCAATATAAATTCATTTCAAATTGATTTCAATTCAAATTCGATTATATTCAATTTCAATTTGAATTCATTTCTATTCAATTTCAATTCGAATTCGTTTTATATTCAATTCAATTCGAATTCACTTTATATTCAATTCAATTCGAATTCACTTTATATTCAATTCGAATTCACTTTATATTCAATTCAATTCGATTTGTATATCTCTTCTATTCTATTCAATTTGTATATCTCTTTCATTCTAATCAATTTGTATATCTCTTTCATTCTATTCAATTTGTATATCTCTTTCTAAATATTCATTTTAAAAACGAATATAATCGATATCAATATCGTTCGCGTCAAAATAGCGCATCTCTAATCAACACGGCTTTATATTTTTCAATAACTTCGTTATTTTATCCAACAAATGAATATTTATTCTATTCAACACATGAATCTATATTTCTTTCACCACATGACTAATCTCAACAAATGAGTACTGTCAACACGTTAATCTTTATTTTATAATTTTCTTTATTTTCCCAATTGGAATGAGGCCCAATCAATTACCATATAATGTTAATTATATAGATTCCATACAACACATGTATATAATAGCAACGATAAATAATCAACCATGATCCAAAGTGCACCACACATCTGCATAAGCATTAAATATATATAATTAACGCTTACACAGTCTGTCGACCAATCGATAGACATACAATTTATTAATTGGGATTAGTGTACGCCAAATATCATCCCAACACCCGTGTGGGGTTTCAAACAATCAAACACAGATTTTATTTGTGCAGTTGGGCGATGTGTAAAATTTATCGTCCCAATCAATATCAGTCAAATATGTGTATATAAACAAATCGTCTGATTTGTTTATAAATAATTTATTTTATATACACGTTAAAAATTATATTTTTAACTATAAAGTATTTCCCACTATAAACTATTTTATTTCATTTCACATCACACAATCAATTCTATCAAATTTATCAGCCACACAAATAAATCAATCACCAAACAATCAACTAAACAAACAAGCCGTCCATGGTCTATGGACGACGGGTGTCGGGTGCTACTAAGCACCGTCTGCATCCTAGTATATATTTTTAAACTAGAAATTTAAAATAAAGGTGAGGAGTTCTCACCAAAGCTATCCAAACTCCACGATACTTCTTATGTGGAAATCTTCGTCGTTCTTGCCCTTTTTGTCACTTTAGTTGCCCGTAGCCACTACATATATAAAAATCACATTTTTATATTGTTGCTATTATATAAAAAATCATATTTTTATTATCGCCACTATATAAAAATTATATTTTCATTTTCTCTATTATATAAAAATCCTATTTTTAATACTCTTCCTTTATAAAAATAATATTTTTATATCTTCTACTATAAAGATCATATTTTTAATTTGCTATAAGTATAAAAATCATATTTTTATACCTTTAAAAATAATTTCAACTTGTTAAAAATGGTTTCTTTTAACGATAAAAATCATTTCTTTTTACCTTTAAAAAATCAAATCTTTTTCAAAGTAAAAAATCTAATTCTTTTGTTTATAAAAATCTAATCTTTACACGAATAAAAATCACTTCTTTCTATATGAAAATATAAATAAAAATCCAATTTTAATTCGCTATACGAATAAATAAAAATCTTATTTTTTATAGGTAGAAAAATCATGTCTTACTCGTTTTAAAAATCATGTCTTTCATAGTTTTAAAAATCATGTCGTTCATAGTTTTAAAAATCATGTCTTTCATAGTTTTAAAAATCATGTCTTTCATAGTTTTAAAAATCCTAATCAAACTGATTTTTAAAATTTTAAACCCTAATTACTTTAAAATAAATAAACAAACAAGTAGAGGAAAAGGAAAAAAATACAAAGGAGGACTTACAGCTGAAATCGAGAGGAGGGGGATGGTCTGGGCATCACCGAAGGGGGGATGGTCTGCTGGTGGTCGCAAGTGAGGTTTGGCTGCAGCAGGGGGTGCGGCGGTCGTTGGGTTGGCGGCATGGTGTTTGCGTCGAAATAGGAGATAAGAGAGAGGGAGTAAGCGGAGGGGAAGGCGAAGGAGGAGAGGAGGATGGGAAGAGCGGCTGATGGGGCAGCAGTGGGCCCTCCGACGGTGGCGGCAGGCGTCGCCCCTTCTGATCTGAGAAGGATCGTTTTTTTTGACTTTGAAGAGAGAGTAAAGGGCCAAGGGCCTTTATATAAAAATATATTTATTTAATTATTTAATTCCATAAAGTAACTTTTAATTTCGACCTCGAAACGAGACCCACTGCCTGTCGTCCTTAGCTAATTACCCCTATTTCGAACACAATGGGATATGTTTCGTAAGCTGATTCGGTCGTTACGATCAGTTTTCGTCAAAATCAACATATAACTCTATATATTGAATTTGAACGCTCATTTCAATTTACCGGGGCTACATACTAACTCTAAAAATTTCCGAAAAATATTTTCTAGCTTCGTATTGACGATACGGTCCTAACAAAACTAGTTTCGTCAAATTCTGAGGCCGTTTGAAGAATGGCCATTTTCCAGTCGATTAAAATCAACTAAAACTGGTCAAACGCGTTTTCCTTTGCCACGCTCACATATTGATTCGAAAAATTACGAAATTTGAAACCTAGCAATAACTTAACATCACGGATCCAACAAAAGTGGTTTCGTCGAAAACCGAGGTCATTAGCAAAATGGCTATTTTCAGGGGCCGAAATCCCATAGCGACTATCCTGAAATTTCAACTGGACATATCTTTTGATTCCCGCTATGAAATTTTGATTTTTCGGATTCGTTGGAAAGATATTTTCAATTAGATTCAAATATTTTTTGTTTCACTAAAATCCGGTTTATTTTGAACCCGGTACATTCATTCGAATTTTGAAATCGAATTATCGAACTACCGCGCCATTTTCAATTCCTTTTATAATTTAAAATAAATATTTATATTCTAACGACGATCTATATAAATATATACATTTGAAATTCTATTCAAAATAAATTTCTCGTCGATATTATTTAAAATAATCTATTTTAAATATTCAAATTCAGCTAAAATTGCCAAAATAAAAATTTTAAACTGGCCCAGAATTTCGGGTTGTTACATAGTAACTTTAAAGGATTATACCGAAAGATCCGACCGTCGGATTTTCCCAAAACTGGAACCGTTAGGACCGCTTTGGGAAGATCTTTCCAACGATATAAATTTTGTTAAAATCCAACGGTTAGATTTCGAGAAATATGTAAATCAAATTTGATTGAAAACAGCGTCAGGGCCGCCAACCGACCCGAAGCGTCGTTAAATAGATTAGCTATTTTTATATAAATAAAAATAGCGATAAATCATTATCAAGTACTGATAACGATATGAAATGATTTTAACAAATATATATATGCGAGAATCATTTGAAAGGTCCGAGTTTAATCTCATTTCAAATGATTATACGACGATTTAATTCGAAGAGTTGAAGACGGTGTTTGAAGACGGACGATCTTCACATCGAATGGATGTGTTGCTACTGAGGCCCATGATTGAAGTAGCTACCTTGAAGAGGAGTCAGGGGTAGCCGTCCGGACGTATTGTTGATTGTTCAGATATGCGAGGTATAAGGTGCCTCCGGTTTCGTTCAGAACCAGAACGGACTTGTAAATGGATGGTATGTCTCACGTTATATTCCTTTATGTTATATTCGTTGATCTCTACTAAATATATATCTATTTGTTGGTTAACACCCTTCTCGGAGACGTACGAGCTTAGAGGTTATATATTGGTATAAATCAATGGTATGGTATGGATTGACAATGTGGCATGCTAAGATGCATGGATCAATGTAAGGACCCGTAACTTCCCCGTAAAGGAAAGCACGAATACTTTGAGAACAACACACAAAAGGACGCAGACGGAAGAACATTTCATTGTTATTACAACAATTCCATCAGATACAAGAATATACAGAGTATAAATGAATAAATTACATTCGATAAATATCAGAGATTACAATAAATTACATAGCAGCGGAAAAATAATACAAAAGCACAACTAGAAGTGATACACGGATACAGAGCTTTCCGAGCATCGTTCCAGCTGTATATCAGGAACCTATGAATATAAATCTGCAAACCCAAAACTACTAGCTGCCCGTGCGGAAAATAGGGGCACCCAGAGTTTAGGTTAAAACAATAAACTCCAGGTCAGTCATGTGACTGGTGTGAGAACTAAAACAGTTATTAATATTGGTTTTAAAGTTAGGCAAATCAAGGGACCACGCCGTATAACACGGAACGGGTTTCCTCCCAAGAATACCAGTGCATAGAACAAACAGCGCAATGCTAAATAAAGAAAAATGAAGCTGTTATAAGACCCAGGTCCCATCACACAATGCAACGCAAGCCGGAGGATAGGGTTTTCCCTTATAACAGCCAAAGCATGCTTGATACGTTTAAATCACATTATTTGATACTATTATAAGTGTATAGTGTCAAAACAATTTCAATCATAAGTATCAATCATAGGCGGCATAGCTACCATCTACTATGTCGCCATACTAGGCTCTACAAATAAAACCGCAATACACGTATTGGAAATTGGATTTCGTCATGAGCCGAGGCAAGGGGCAAGCTCCTCTTCGCGTTCGAGACACTCTAGCAAATGCCTCAGGACCCCACTATGATCCTTTGGAACCTCCAAGGCCGGTCCTCTCTTACTTTTGAGGATTAGTTATTCCTGAACACACGTTTCCCGGTCCTTACAGACCTATATCCGAGGCGCCTTGTATCCAACAACCACACAGGTGAAAAGTATATAAATGTCAGGGCTGGTAGGTCACTGACACCACCCTAGCTAGAAAGAAACGTCGTGCACTCCTTGGGTCCGTATCCCGTTTTTGACTCATACCGAGGTGTGAGGCTCGCGAATTCACGTCATACACAAAGCTACGCCACACAGGCCGTGCTTTGATCATCAACCACAAGACTTTGCTTTTCAACAGAAGCCTTGATCAATTGCCACTTACGCGTGCCACATTGGCAATTCACTCCATGCGACTGATGTCCATCGATATACAACCTCTGAGCTCGTACGTCTCAGAGAAGGGCGTTAAGCAAGAGAATAAATTCTCCGCCGCCAAACATATGTATATTTAATAGAGATCAATCAACACAGAATAAAATCCAATGTCAGACACACAATCCATTTACAAGTTCGTTCTGGGTCTGAACGAAACCGGAGGCACTTTCCTCGCAGATCCATCCATCTCCAAGTACGTCTGGACGATCACCAACTGATTCCCTCATCTCGGGTGTACAGCCCAATCAAGATCATCAGTAATCACCCAAACGATGTGAAGACTTCCGGTCTTCAACCACCGTCTTCATCTTCGACATCTCGTCGAATCGGTTATTCAGAATGGGTATAAACCCGGCCTTTCTGAATAACCCACGTATATAATAAACGAATGTTACACAAACACAACAAACGCCTCATTCCAATTCAGAATATTCTTTTATTCATAAAATCACATTCTTAGGGAAATGTTCCCATTAATTTTATCCAAGATAAATTCTTCTAAATTTATTCTTTAATCCTCCTATGGATATCATTTCAAACTAGTCGGGATTAACGAACCACACCGAAGTAATTATTTATTTTATTTTCCAATCCCAACCTATATATCCCATGGAGCAAAACTGGTGATACTTCACATCTAACACCACGGTGTTATCGGTAAAATTAATTACCATTTCACGTTCAAATCTAATTAAAGATTTAACTATCGCTTTGGAGCAAAACTGGTGATACTCCACTCTCGATCACTTTTCGGATTTGATAATTTAATTTATCAATTCACATTTTAATCTAATTAAAGATTCACTAAAACTCCACTTAGTTTTAATCTTTTCAAAAATCGATATCTTGCCTTTAACTGGGTTAAAGAACCAATGTCGTCTAAAACACGACTCACGATAAACCCAAATCACATTTGATATTAAATACAAGGCTCTGAATAGAAAATATACCGGCTTATATTCAATATCAAATTCTAAAACCAACAAATATCGTATTGGAAATAACGATATAAAATATATCTTTCAAATTCCCATAACAATATCTGTATAGTCACAAAATTCAACATCGAAATATTCCGAAGATAATTTCGATTCAACTCCAGTCCAATTCACGTATTGGAAATATCGATTATTTTTAAAATCACTTTCAAATTCAATTTATTTATTTCAAAAATAAATTGATTTTAATTCTAGCTCAAAACTAGTTCATTTCGATAGAAATCTATTTTTATCCTTTCAAATGTGGAATTCTTCAGCTCAATTTTTCCCAAATCATACCTTATGATTTTACACAAATTATAGATATTTTTAATAATTTTATCAAGGCCCGTACAGTCGATTTCCATCAACGGCCATCGAACTGCACTTACAGCGACCTTTTCTGAAATTGATTTGGACATAATTCCAAATCCAACCGTTAGATTTCAAATTTCTAATATTCATTGGAAAGCTCCTTTCGATACGAACCCAACGGTTCCGGTTTTAAGAGAATCCGACGGTCGGATCTCCCGCAATGTCCGTTTGAAATAAATGGTCGAAATTCACGAACTACCGCGGCGCGGCGCGTTCTATTCAGGCCATAATATATAATATATATATATATATATATATATATATATATTATATATTTCGTCGATTTCCTTTTAAAACGTATTTTATAAATCGTTTTAAATTCGTTTCAAAAACAATTTCAACGTCATCATCAATTTCAAATCGATTGGATTTCAATTCAACTCGGATTCATTTCAATTTTATTTAATTCGAATTCAAATTCGTTTCAATTCAATTCAATTCAATTTCAAATTCGTTTTCTTTTCAAATTGATTTCAATTTAATTTCGATTCGAATTCAATTAAATTTCTGTTCGTTTTCAATTCAACTTGAATTTGTTTTATATTCAATTCCATTCGAAGTCCTTTTATATTCAATTCAAATTCGTTTTCTTTTCAATTCGAATTTGCTATAATATTCATTTAAATTTGAATAAAATCGATATAAATATCGTTCACGTCAAAATGGCGCAAAACTAATCAACACGGCTTTATATTTTCAAAACTTCTTTATTCTATCCAACAAATGAATATTTATCCCATTCAACACATGAATCTATATTTCTTTCAACACACGACTAATCTCAACACATGAGTACTGTCAACACATCACTATTTTTGTTATGTAAAATATTTTATAAAACTATGGTATCTATCGTTTGATTTTAATTAGACTCCACCGTAAAGTAGATTCTAATCGTAAATATGATAAAGATGTAATTTTTATTATTTAAAATATTTCACTCAACACATGAATAGTTTCAACACATGATCATCGTCAACACATGACTATTTTTATATTCAACACATGAATTTTCTTTTATAATATTCATTATTTTCCCGATTGGAATGAGGCCCAATCAATCACCATATAATGTTAATTATATGGATTCCATACAACACATGTATATAATAGCTTTGAAAAATAATCAACCATCAACCAAAGTGCACCACACAACTGCATAAGCATCAAATATAAATAATCGATGCTTACACAGACTGTCGACCAATCGATCGACAATAATTAAATAATTGGGATTAGTGTATGCCAAATATCATCCCAACACCCGTGTGGGGTTTCAAATCAACAAACACACATTTTTGTTTGTGCAGTTGGGCGATGTGTAAAATTTATCAACCCAATCAATGTCAGTCAAATCAGTGTAAATAAACAAATCGGCCGATTTGTTTATAAATATTTATTTAATCACTTTCACGTTAAAAATTATATTTTTAACGTCAAAAATATTTATTTCCACACTTGAATTTCTATTCAGTTCATTTACACAATAAAAATGATATTTTTATTTTTCTAACATATTTTAGAAAATTTCGGCGGCATAACGGCACGATACTAGAAACGGGACGAGGCCTAGCCTTATCCCCGGTCTAGTGAAGGCCCACGCCATTCACACATCAATCAAATCCATTCAATTCACCAACAATTCAATTCAAACCAAATAATCTAACCAACTACTCAACCAAACAATTTAACAAGCAAGCCATCCATGGTCTGTGGATGACGGGTGTCGGGTGCTACTAAACACCGTCTGCATCCTAGTATATATATGTAACTAGAAAATGAAATTTGAGTGAGAAGTTCTCACCGAAAGCTATCCAATACCACGACCCTTCATTTATAGAAATCTTCTTCATTCTCGCCTTTTTATCATCTTCGTTGCCCGTAGTCACTACATATATAAAAATCACACATTTTTATATTTTGATGTCTTTAAAATAAAAATCACATTTTTATTCACTTTCAATTTAAAAATCATATTTTTATAATCACTTCATATATTTAGAAATCGAATTTTTTTACTATGCTATTCAATATATAAAAATCAAAATTTTACTTTGGTGTCATATAGATAAAAATTCCATTTCAAAAATATTGATTTCGCCTTTATAAAAATAAAGTTTTTGCCTTTCATCACTATAAAAATTCCCTCTTTATTTCAACATATGTAAAATAAAAATCAGATTTTTATTTCGCTACATATACAAAGATGATATTTTTACATTCTATATCTCATAAAGATTATATTTTTACTACTTTAAAAATATATAAATCATATTTTTATAATCGCTATATAGTAAAGACTATATTTTTAATACTTTAAAAATATAAAAATCATATTTTTATTACTTTAAAAATATAAAGATCATACCTTTTACCAAATAAAAATCAAATCATGCCTTAAAATCAAACTTTTCTATACTTTCTTTTAAAAATCCTAATCTGAAAAATAAATAATAAAGTAAATAAAGTATATAAATAAAAAAAAATTAACATGAAAAACTTACAGTCAATTTGCCGAAGAAGGGGGGGTTTGCGGGTTCGGGTCTAGGGGCGGCAGGCGGGGTCAGGGAGGAGGAGAGCAGGAAGAAGAAGGAGGCGGGCGGAGCAGGGGTTTCGAAGGGGGAGGCGGCTTGCTGGCGCGATGGGGGGGGGGGGGGGGGGGTTTCGATGGAGGAGATGGAAACGGGGGAAGGGAAGAAGGAAGGAGGAAGAAGAGGAAGCAGCGGCGGCGGCAGCGTCGATGGGGGGGGGGGGGGGGGGCGCGATGTGGTGGCGGCGGCTCTCCCCCCCGTCGCCCTCTTCTTTCCATTTTTATTTTTTATTTTTTTTCTGTTGAATGAAAACGAGAAGGGGGGGTTTATATATTTTAAATTTTATTTAATTTAATTTTCAAAAAGTTGACTTTTACTTGCGACCTCGAAACGAGGCCCACCGCCTGTCGTCCATAGCGTTTCACCCCCATTCCGAACACAATGGGATATGTATCGCAAGCTGGTTCGATCGCTTTGATCAGTTTCCGTTGAATTTACATTTAAATCACTATATTGAATTTTAAACGTACATTTCAAATTACCGGGGTCACATACTAACTCTAAAAATTGCAGAAAAATATTTTCTAGCTTCGTATTGACGATACGGTCCTAACAAAACTAGTTTCGTCGAATTCTGAGACCGTTGGAAAAATGGCCAATTTCCAGTCGATTAAAATCAACTAAAACTGGTCAAACGCGTTTTCCTTTGCCACGCTCACATATTGATTCGAAAAATTATGAAATTTGGAATCTAGCAATAACTTTACATCACGGACCCAACCAAAGTGGTTTCGTCGAAATCCTGAGATCGTTTGCAAAATGTCCATTTTTAAGGTCCTGAATTCCATAGCGACTATTCAGAATTTTCAACTGGACATATCTTTTGATTCCCGCTATGAAATCTTGATTTGTCGGATTCATTGGAAAGATATCATCAATTAGATCCTAATGTTTTTGGTTTCACTAAAATCCGGATTGTTTTGCACCCGGTACATTCAATTGAAGTTTGAAATCGAATTATCGAACTATCGCGCCATTTTCAATTCTATTTATAATTATATATAAATATTTATATTCTAACGACGACGTATATAATATATACGTCTAATTATATTCAAAATAAATTTTCTCGTCGATATTATTTAAAAAAATCTATTTTAAATGTTCGAAATTCGCTAAAATTGCCAAAATAAAAATTTTAAACTGGCTCAGAATTTCCGGGTTATTACAATCTCTCCCACTTAAAACTTTTCGTCCTCGAAAAGGAACAAAGTCGAAAGTGGTTTGATTAATCAGCTCTACGTTCGATCTGGCTTGCATTCTCCAACTTTTCAGTTTCTGAGAATTTTCAAAATTTCAAAAATTTGGCTAACACCCTAAATTTTCGAAAAATTTCGCCATAACCTCCCCTGCACCGGGAGCATCGGGGAATTTCAAATAGCTTCCCCGGTCCTTCTAATCTCAAAAAGAAAAAGAAAAAGCCAAGCGGCTAGCCAATAGGCTCACAAAAATCATCATCACCCAAACAAAACAGGAAATTATGTAGTAAACATGTACCTATTTGTCGGGCAAACAAATTTTATTCTTCGGCTCTAGCCTCCTTGCTATGACCTGTTCAATGTAAGTATAGGTATATGCAAGCAAATGCGACCAATTTCAATACAATTCAATATTTGATTCAATTAGGCATAATGGTTCAAAATTAGCAAACAATTAAACAAACAACACAAACATCAATCAATTAGTGGATTAACGTTTCAAATTGATAATTTTGATATATATACAGAAAATCATGTTTTTGATGCCAATTCACAACACCTTCGAAACACGAACATAAATACTAATGATGTGGCCACATCATCAGAATTATCCCCGGGTGTCTAGAATGTGACTCTATATCTATCCAGTATATTAAAACTTCGAATATACGTTCATGACGCGTATATGCAAAATCTTTATATAGCGGATTGTCCATATTCAAAATAAATAAATAATCAAATACGTATAAAACGATTTAAATTTTTAAAACAAAATTGTTTTCATTTGAAAAATATACTCTTCACACTCGTTCTAGGATAATACTGATCCTATCTCTAACGAGTCATTCTAATTGGATATTACTAATCCAATATCTGATGAATTCTTTCGTATGGTTCTAATGTGCCTTGTTCTCGAGCTCTGTAAACCAAAGCTCTGATACCAACTGTAAGGACCCGTAACTTCCCCGTAAAGGAAAGCACGAATACTTTGAGAACAACACACAAAGGACGCAGACGGAAGAACATTTCATTGTTATTACAACAATTCCATCAGATACAAGAATATACATAGTATAAATGAATAAATTACATTCGATAAATATCAGAGATTACAATAAATTACATAGCAGCGGAAAAATAATACAAAAGCACAACTAGAAGTGATACACGGATACAGAGCTTTCCGAGCATCGTTCCAACTGTATATCAGGAACCTGTGAATATAAATCTGCAAACCCAAAACTACTAGCTGCCCGTGCGGAAAATAGGGGCACCCATAGTTTAGGTTAAAACAATAAACTCCAGGTCAGTCATGTGACTGGTGTGAGAACTAAAACAGTTATTAATATTGGCTTTAAAGTTAGGCAAATCAAGGGACCACGCCGTATAACACGGAACGAGTTTCCTCCCAAGAATACCAGTGCATAGAACAAACAGCGCAATGCTAAATAAAGAAAAATGAAGCTGTTATAAGACCCAGGTCCCATCACACAATGCAACGCAAGCCGGAGGATAGGGTTTTCCCTTATAACAGCCAAAGCATGCTTGATACGTTTAAATCACATTATTTGATACTATTATAAGTGTATAGTGTCAAAACAATTTCAATCATAAGTATCAATCATAGGCGGCATAGCTACCATCTACTATGTCGCCATACTAGGCTCTACAAATAAAACCGCAATACACGTATTGGAAATTGGATTCCGTCATGAGCCGAGGCAAGGGGCAAGCTCCTCTCCGCGTTCGAGACACTCTAGCAAATGCCTCAGGACCCCACTATGATCCTTTGGAACCTCCAAGGCCGGTCCTCTCTTACTTTTGAGGATTAGTTATTCCTGAACACACGTTTCCCGGTCCTTACAGACCTATATCCGAGGCGCCTCGTATCCAACAACCACACAGGTGAAAAGTATATAAATGTCAGGGCTGGTAGGTCACTGACACCACCCTAGCTAGAAAGAAACGTCGTGCACTCCTTGGGTCCGTATCCCGTTTTTGACTCATACCGAGGTGTGAGGCTCGCGAATTCACGTCATACACAAAGCTACGCCACACAGGCCGTGCTTTGATCATCAACCACAAGATTTTCTTTTCAACAGAAGCCTTGATCAATTGCCACTTACGCGTGCCACATTGGCAATTCACTCCATGCGACTGATGTCCATCGATATACAACCTCTGAGCTCGTACGTCTCAGAGAAGGGCGTTAAGCAAGAGAATAAATTCTCCGCCGCCAAACAGATGTATATTTAATAGAGATCAATCAACACAGAATAAAATCCAATGTCAGACACACAATCCATTTACAAGTTCGTTCTGGGTCTGAACGAAACCGGAGGCACTTTCCTCGCATATCCATCCATCTCCAAGTACGTCTGGACGATCACCAACTGATTCCCTCATCTCGGGTGTACAGCCCAATCAAGATCATCAGTAATCACCCAAACGATGTGAAGACTTCCGGTCTTCAACCACCGTCTTCATCTTCGACATCTCGTCGAATCGGTTATTCAGAATGGGTATAAACCCGGCCTTTCTGAATAACCCACGTATATAATAAACGAATGTTACACAAACACAACAAACGCCTCATTCCAATTCAGAATATTCTTTTATTCACAAAATCACATTCTTAGGGAAATGTTCCCATTAATTTTATCCAAGATAAATTCTTCTAAATTTATTCTTTAATCCTCCTATGGATATCATTTCAAACTAGTCGGGATTAACGAACCACACCGAAGTAATTATTTATTTTATTTCCCAATCCCAACCTATATATCCTATGGAGCAAAACTGGTGATACTTCACATCTAACACCACGGTGTTATCGGTAAAATTAATTACCATTTCACGTTCAAATCTAATTAAAGATTTAACTATCGCTTTGGAGCAAAACTGGTGATACTCCACTCTCGATCACTTTTCGGATTTGATAATTTAATTTATCAATTCACATTTTAATCTAATTAAAGATTCACTAAAACTCCACTTAGTTTTAATCTTTTCAAAAATCGATATCTTGCCTTTAACTGGGTTAAAGAACCAATGTCATCTAAAACACGACTCACGATAAACCCAAATCACATTTGATATTAAATACAAGGCTCTGAATAGAAAATATACCGGCTTATATTCAATATCAAATTCTGAAACCAACAAATATCGTATTGGAAATAACGATATAAAATATATCTTTCAAATTCCCATAACAATATCTGTATAGTCACGAAATTCAACATCGAAATATTCCGAAGATAATTTCGATTCAACTCCAGTCCAATTCACGTATTGGAAATATCGATTATTTTTAAAATCACTTTCAAATTCAATTTATTTATTTCAAAAATAAATTGATTTTAATTCTAGCTCAAAACTAGTTCATTTCGATAGAAATCTATTTTTATCCTTTCAAATGTGGAATTCTTCAGCTCAATTTTTCCCAAATCATACCTTATGATTTTACACAAATTATAGATATTTTTAATAATTTTATCAAGGCCCGTACAGTCGATTTCCATCAACGGCCATCGAACTGCACTTACAGCGACCTTTTCTGAAATTGATTTGGACATAATTCCAAATCCAACCGTTAGATTTCAAATTTCTAATATTCATTGGAAAGCTCCTTTCGATACGAACCCAACGGTTCCAGTTTTAGGAGAATCCGACGGTCGGATCTCCCGTAATGTCCGTTTGAAATAAATGGTCGAAATTCACGAACTGCCGCGGCGCGGCGCGTTCTATTCAGGCCATTATATATATAATACATATATTATATATATTTCGTCGATTTCCTTTTAAAACGTATTTTATAAATCGTTTTAAATTCGTTTCAAAAACAATTTCAACGTCATCATCAATTTCAAATCGATTGGATTTCAATTCAACTCGGATTCATTTCAATTTTATTTAATTCGAATTCAAATTCGTTTCAATTCAATTCAATTTCAAATTCGTTTTCTTTTCAAATTGATTTCAATTTAATTTCGATTCGAATTCAATTAAATTTCAGTTCGTTTTCAATTCAACTTGAATTTGTTTTATATTCAATTCCATTCGAAGTCCTTTTATATTCAATTCAAATTCGTTTTCTTTTCAATTCGAATTTGCTATAATATTCATTTCAATTTGAATAAAATCGATATAAATATCGTTCACATCAAAATGGCGCAAAACTAATCAACACGGCTTTATATTTTCAAAACTTCTTTATTCTATCCAACAAATGAATATTTATCCCATTCAACACATGAATCTATATTTCTTTCAACACACGACTAATCTCAACACATGAGTACTGTCAACACATCACTATTTTTGTTATGTAAAATATTTTATAAAACTATGGTATCTATCGTTTGATTTTAATTAGACTCCACCGTAAAGTAGATTCTAATCGTAAATATGATAAAGATGTAATTTTTATTATTTAAAATATTTCACTCAACACATGAATAGTTTCAACACATGATCATCGTCAACACATGACTATTTTTATATTCAACACATGAATTTTCTTTTATAATATTCATTATTTTCCCGATTGGAATGAGGCCCAATCAATCACCATATAATGTTAATTATATGGATTCCATACAACACATGTATATAATAGCTTTGAAAAATAATCAACCATCAACCAAAGTGCACCACACAACTGCATAAGCATCAAATATAAATAATCGACGCTTACACAGTCTGTCGACCAATCGATCGACAATAATTAAATAATTGGGATTAGTGTACGCCAAATATCATCCCAACACCCGTGTGGGGTTTCAAATCAACAAACACACATTTTTGTTTGTGCAGTTGGGCGATGTGTAAAATTTATCAACCCAATCAATGTCAGTCAAATCAGTGTAAATAAACAAAACGGCCGATTTGTTTATAAATATTTATTTAATCACTTTCACGTTAAAAATTATATTTTTAATGTCAAAAATATTTATTTCCACACTTGAATTTCTATTCAGTTCATTTACACAATAAAAATGATATTTTTATTTTTCTAACATATTTTAGAAAATTTCGGCGGCATAACGGCACGATACTAGAAACGGGACTAGGCCTAGCCTTATCCCCGGTCTAGTGAAGGCCCACGCCATTCACACATCAATCAAATCCATTCAATTCACCAATAATTCAATTCAAACCAAATAATCTAACCAACTACTCAACCAAACAATTTAACAAGTAAGCCATCCATGGTCTGTGGATGACGGGTGTCGGGTGCTACTAAACACCGTCTGCATCCTAGTATATATATGTAACTAGAAAATGAAATTTGAGTGAGAAGTTCTCACCGAAAGCTATCCAATACCACGACTCTTCATTTATAGAAATCTTCTTCATTCTCGCCTTTTTATCATCTTCGTTGCCCGTAGTCACTACATATATAAAAATCACACATTTTTATATTTTGATGTCTTTAAAATAAAAATCACATTTTTATTCACTTTCAATTTAATAATCATATTTTTATAATCACTTCATATATTTAGAAATCGAATTTTTTTACTATGCTATTCAATATATAAAAATCGAATTTTTACTTTGGTGTCATATAGATAAAAATTCCATTTCAAAAATATTGATTTCGCCTTTATAAAAATAAAGTTTTCGCCTTTCATCACTATAAAAATTCCCTATTTATTTCAACATATATAAAATAAAAATCAGATTTTTATTTCGCTACATATACAAAGATGATATTTTTACATTCTATATCTCATAAAGATTATATTTTTACTACTTTAAAAATATATAAATCATATTTTTATAATCGCTATATAGTAAAGACTATATTTTTAATACTTTAAAAATATAAAAATCATATTTTTATTACTTTAAAAATATAAAGATCATACCTTTTACCAAATAAAAATCAAATCATGCCTTAAAATCAAACTTTTCTATACTTTCTTTTAAAAATCCTAATCTGAAAAATAAATAATAAAGTAAATAAAGTATATAAATAAAAACAAAATTAACATGAAAAACTTACAGTCAATTTGCCGAAGAAGGGGGGGTTTTCGGGTTCGGGTCTAGGGGCGGCAGGCGGGGTCAGGGAGGAGGAGAGCAGGAAGAAGAAGGAGGCGGGCGGAGCAGGGGTTTCGAAGGGGGAGGCGGCTTGCTGGCGCGATGGGGGGGGGGGGGTGGGGGGTTTCGATGGAGGAGATGGAAACGGGGGAAGGGAAGAAGGAAGGAGGAAGAAGAGGAAGCAGCGGCGGCGGGGGGCGATGTGGTGGCGGCGGCTCTCCCCCCGTCGCCCTCTTCTTTCCATTTTTTTTATTTTTTTTCTGTTGAATGAAAACGAGAAGGGGGGGTTTATATATTTTAAATTTTATTTTATTTAATTTTCAAAAAGTTGACTTTTACTTGCGACCTCGAAACGAGGCCCACCGCCTGTCGTCCATAGCGTTTCACCCCCATTCCGAACACAATGGGATATGTATCGCAAGCTGGTTCGATCGCTTTGATCAGTTTCCGTTGAATTTACATTTAAATCACTATATTGAATTTTAAACGTACATTTCAAATTACCGGGGTCACATACTAACTCTAAAAATTGCAGAAAAATATTTTCTAGCTTCGTATTGACGATACGGTCCTAACAAAACTAGTTTCGTCGAATTCTGAGACCGTTGGAAAAATGGCCAATTTCCAGTCGATTAAAATCAACTAAAACTAGTCAAACGCGTTTTCCTTTGCCACGCTCACATATTGATTCGAAAAATTATGAAATTTGGAATCTAGCAATAACTTTACATCACGGACCCAACCAAAGTGGTTTCGTCGAAATCCTGAGATCGTTTGCCAAATGTCCATTTTTAAGGGCCTGAATTCCATAGCGACTATTCAGAATTTTCAACTGGACATATCTTTTGATTCCCGCTATGAAATCTTGATTTGTCGGATTCGTTGGAAAGATATCATCAATTAGATCCTAATGTTTTTGGTTTCACTAAAATCCGGATTGTTTTGCACCCGGTACATTCAATTGAAGTTTGAAATCGAATTATCGAACTACCGCGCCATTTTCAATTCTATTTATAATTATATATAAATATTTATATTCTAACGACGACGTATATAATATATACGTCGAATTATATTCAAAATAAATTTTCTCGTCGATATTATTTAAAATAATCTATTTTAAATGTTCGAAATTCGCTAAAATTGCCAAAATAAAAATTTTAAACTGGCTCAGAATTTCCGGGTTATTACAATCAAGGCTTTTGTTGAAAAGCAGGTGTAACAACCTGGAAAATGCGAGCCAATTTAAAATTTTTATTTTGGCAATTTTAGTGAATTTTGAATATTTAAAATGAATTATTTTAAATAATATCGACGAGAAATTTATTTTGAATAGAATTAGAACGTATATATTACATAGATCGTCGTTAGTATATAAAATATTTATTTATGTATATAAAAGGAATTGAAAATGGCGCTGTAGTTCGCTAATTCGATTTCAAAATTCAAATGAATGTACTGGGTGCAAAATAAACCGGATTTTAGCGAAACCAAAAATATTTGAATCTAATTGAGAATATCTTTCCAACGAATCCGGAAAATCGAAATTTCATAGCGGGGATCAAAAGATATGTCCAGTTGAAAATTCTGAATAGTCACTATGGAGTTCGGGCCCTTAAAAAGGGAAATTTTGCAAACGACCTCGGATTTCGATGAAACCACTTTTGTTGGATCCGCGATGTCAAATTATTGCTAGGTTTCAAATTTCGTAATTTTTCGAATCAATATGTGAGCGTGGCAAAGGAAAACGCGTTTGACCAGTTTCAGTTGATTTTAATCGACTGGAAAATGGCCATTTTTCAAACGGTCTCAGAATTTGATGAAATTAGTTTTGTTAGGACCGTATCGTCAATATGAAGCTAGAAAATATTTTTCGGGAATTTGTAGAGTTAATATGTGGCCCCGGTAAATTGAAATGCGCGTTCAAATTCAATATATAGAGTTATATGTTGATTTTGACGAAAACTGATCGAAATGATCGAATCAGCTTACACTACATATCCCATTGGGTTAGGAATGGGGGTATTACGCTAGGGACGACAGTCGGTGGGCTCAATTTCGAGTTCGAATTTTAAAGTTACTTTTTGATATTAAAATAAAATATATATATATATATATATAATATTAACCCCCTATACCTACCCTTCCTTCTCTCCTTGCTGGTCAACGCCATATTCATAAGAAAAAAAACCCATCGCAGGATTCCCGTCGCCCCTCCGATCCGCTCCACCGCCCCTCCCATCGCCGCCGAATCCGCCTCCGCCTCAGCCGATCGAGACCCCCTTCGATTCCCCCTCCTCCTCCCTGTCAAACACCCTCTCTCTCTCCCCCCCTCTCCATTTAAACGCCCTAGCCAGCACCCCACCATGAAGCAGCCACCGCCGCCGCCTCTGAAGGCCGCCAAGACCCAAGTGCGCCACCCGACTAGGCCTGCGCCGCCCCATTACCCTCAAGGACATCGGTGGACCTCCCCATTCGCAAAGAAAACGTAAGTTCTTCTGATTTTATTCTTATAAAAATATATGGATTTTATTCTTATAAAAAGATAAGAACTTTATTTATAAAAAGCTATGAATTTTATTTCTAAAAAGATATGAATTTTAATAGCGAGGAGTTTGGATTTTTAATAGCAAGATCAGATTTTTAATGTGGAAAAGCTTTGATATTTTAGTTATAAAAGCTTTGATTTTTTTTTTGTAAAACCTTTGATTATATTTGTATAAATTTTTGAAGTTAGATTATACAGGCTATATATGAAATAGCGAAGTTAAAGAATAGATTTTTAATCAATAAAAGATATGGTTTTTAAAATGTTAAAAATTTGATTTTTAAATAAACAAAGGTCGGATTTTTGTATAGAAAAAAATCGTATTTTTATGTGAATGTAGAAAGTAGGAAGATTAAAAATATGATTTTTATATTATAGAGATTAAAAATATAATCTTTATTCTATATGTATATATATAAATATAGTCTTTATTCTATATGTATATATATAAAAATATAATCTTTATTCTATATGTGATCAAAGAAGGGATTTTGTATAGTCAAAGAAGGATTTTGTATAGTCAAAGAAGGGATTTTGTATAGTCAAAGAAGGGATTTTTATATAGTCAAAGAAGGGATTTTTATATAGTCAAAGTTAGAATTTTTAAATAGAAAAGACGATATTTTTATTTAGGGAAAGTCGATATTTTTATTTATGTAAAGACTCGATTTTTAACTATATAAACATATAACTTTTAGAAGATAAAGATATTATTTTTATATATTCAAAGTAGCGTTGTAAAAATATAATCTTTATATTCAAAGTAGCGTTGTAAAAATATAATCTCTATAATAAAAATAGAGATATAAAAATATAATCTTTATTTTAAAAATAGCGTTGTAAAAATATAATTTTTATGCGTGAAGTGATGATATAAAAATGTGATTTTTATATATGTAGCGAGTACGGACGACGAAAGTGACAAAAGGCGAGCACAGCGAGATTTTCCTACATATGAAGTGTCGTGGCGTTTGGTTTAGCTTGGGTGAGAACTCATCACCTTTTATTTAATTTTCTAGTTAAAATATATACTAGGATGCAGACGGTGTTTAGTAGCACCCGACACCCGTCGTTTACAGACCATGGATGGCTTGTATGCTTGTTTGTTTGATTTTGCTTTGTAGTTGATTGTGTGATGTGATGTAAAATGAAAATAAATATTTATATAGTTAAAATATTTTATAGTTGGAAATAGAATTTTTAACGTGTATTTGAAATGAAATAAAAATAAACAAATCGAATGATTTGTTTATATATACACATTTGACTGATATTGATTGGGACGATAAATTTTACACATCGCCCAACTGCACAAATAAAATCTATGTTTGATTGTTTGAAAACCCCACACGGGTAATGGGGTGATATATGACATACACTAATCCCAATAATTAGTTGTATGTCGATCGATTGATTGACCGACTGTTATAAGCGTTAAATATTTATATTTGATGCTTATACAGTGTAACATGCACTTTGGATGATGGTTGATTATTTGTCGTTGTTGATATATACATTCGTTGTATGGAAGTCCATAGAAATAAAATAATGGTAATTGATTGGGCCTCATTCCAGTTTTGAAATAGAATATTTGAAATAAAATATTTGAAAAAAGAAATATTTGAAATAGAATATTTGAAAATAGAAATATTTGAAAATAGAAATATTTGAAATAGAATATTTGAAGATAGAAATATATGAAGCCGTGTTGATTAGATTGACGCCATTTTGACGCAAACGATATTTATATCGATTATATTCGTTTTATAATGAATATTGAAAAGTGATTTCAAAATCGAATATTTTGAAAATGAATTCGAATCGAATTGAATGGAAATCAATTTGAAATGAATTCGAATTGAAATTGAATAGAATTGAATTAGAATTGAAATTGAATTGAAATGAATTCAAATTGAAATTAAATAGAATTGAAATTAAATAGAAATGAATTCGAATTGAAATTGAATTGAATTGAAAACGAAATGAAATTGAATTAAAAATCGATTTAAATTGAAATCAATTTGAGATGAATTTAAAACGAATTAATATTGAAAAATTCAATCTTGATTTGAATTTGAAAATGAAGTTGAAATCGTTTCGAAAACGAATTTAAAACAATTTATAAAATATGTTTTAAAAGAAAATCGACGAAGTATATATTATATATATAATATAATGACCTGAATAGAACGCGCCGCGTTGCGGTAGTTCGTGAATTTCGACCATTGACTTCGAATGGATATTGCGGGAGATCCAACCGTCGGATTCTCCTAAAACCAGAACCGTTGGGTTCGTATCGAAAAGAGCTTTTTAGCGAATATTAGAAATTAGAAATCTAACGGTTGGATTTGGAATTACGTCCAAATCAAATTTGGGAAAGGTCGTTGTAAGTGCAGTTCGATGGCCGTTGATGGAAATCGACTGTACGGGCCTTGATAAAATTATTAAAAATATCAATAATTTGTGTAAAATCATAAGAAATGATTTGTGAAGAATTGGTATGAAACACTCCATATTTGAAAAGATAAAAATAGATTTTTATCGAAATGAACTAGTTTTGAACTAGAATTATAATTCATTTATTTTTGAAATAAATAAATTGAATTTGAAAAGGGTTTTAAAAGTAACTAGAATTTCCAATAATTGAATTGGAATGGATTTGAATCAAAATTGTCTTTGGAATATTTCGATGTTGGATTTCGTGATTATACAGATATTGTTATGGAAATTTGAAAGATATATTTTTATCATTATTTCCAATACGATATTTGTTGGTCGTAGAATTTGATATTGAATATAAGCCGATATATTTTCTATTCAGAGCCTTGTATTGAATATCAAATGTGATTTGGGTTTGTCATGAATGGTGTCTTCATTAACACTCTTCTTAAGCCCAGTTGAGAAAAAGGTTAAATCTTTTATTTAGATTTAATGAAGTGTACCAAATAAATGGTATTTAATTGGAATTGAATTGGTATTGATTTTTGGGTTTATCGTGAACAGTGTTTTAAATAACACTTGTTCTTTAACCCGATAATTAATGGAATGTGATTTTGGGTTGTCGTGAACGGTATCTTCAATAATACTGTTCTTAGACCCAACGAAGTTAAGAAAATCAGAAACTAACTGGAGATTAGTTAAGTTGAATAGTTTCTGGGGTATTGATCTGATGTTGGTTTCGGCCTTCGGGGTTAATACTTAGGGAATTGCTCACTTGCTAATTTACGGTTAGGGACTGATTAAAATGTGATGTGATTTTGGGGTTTATCGTGAACCATGTTTTAAATGACACTGATTCTTTGACCCAGTCAATGATTAAAACTAAGTGGAGTTTTAATGAATCTTTAATTAGATTGAAATGATCGAGAATGGAGTATCACCAGTTTTGCTCCAGGCGATAGTTAAATCTTTAATTAGATTTGAACGTGAAATGGTAATTGAATTTACCG
The DNA here is from genome assembly GCA_030737875.1 of Allium sativum. NCBI lineage: Eukaryota > Viridiplantae > Streptophyta > Magnoliopsida > Asparagales > Amaryllidaceae > Allium > Allium sativum. The sequence goes on from CM060912.1 coordinate 313,081,603, forward strand.
ATAACACCGTGGTGTTAGATAGGAAGTATTACTAGTTTTACTTCATGGGATGAATAGGTTGGGATTGGGAAATTAAAACAAATGATTACTTCGGTAAGGTCCGTTAATCCCGGCTAGTTTGGATAAACTATAATTTGGTTTGAATTGATATTCAAAAGGAGATTAAAGAATAAATTTAAAGAATTTATCTTTGATAAAATTAATGGGAACCTTTCCCTAAGAATGTGAAATTTAGAAACTAACTGTAAGTTAGTTAAGAAGAATGGTTTCCTGTGTATTGATCTGATGTTGGTTTTGGCCTTCGGGGTTTACATTTGGGGAATTGTTCTCTTACTAATTTACGGTTAGCGACTGATGAATTGGAATGAGGCGTATATTGTGTTTGTTTAACACTTGTTTATTATATACGCGAGTTATTCGGAAATACCGGGTTTATCCCATTCTGAATAACTAATACGACGATAAGTCGAAGATGAAGACGGTGGTTGAAGACCGGAGGTATTCACGTCGTTCGGATAATTACTGATGATCTTGATTGGGTCGTACACCCAAGAGGAGGGAATCAGTTGATGGTCGTCCAGACGTATTTGGAGATCGATAGGTATGCGGGGTACTAGGTGCCTTCGGTTTCGTTCAGACCTAGAACGGACTTGTAAATGGACTGTGTGTCTGACATTGGATTTCATTCTGTGTGACTGATATCGGTTGCATAGAGTGGTTTGCCTGTGTGGCATGCTAAGATGCAAATGATCAAGGCTTCTGTTGAAAAGCAGAGTCTTGTGGTTGATGATCAAAGCACGGCCTTTGTGGCATCGCTTTGTGTAGCGTTGATTCGCGAGCCTCACACCCTAGTGTGAACCAAAAACGGGAGACGGACCTCAGGGAGGACATGCGTTTTCTTCTAGCTAGAAGTGGCGTCAGTGGTTTTACACGCCCTGACGAGTTTGACTTATGTGGTTGTTGCTGTTGCGAGGCGCCTTGGATATATCGGTGACTTTGTGAAGCTGATGGAGTCATTCGTTGGCTCATTGACACCCCAAAGGATGGGGAAACGCAGTGTTCAGGAATTTTAATCCACATCGGTGGACCAGCCCTGTCGCTCCAAAGGTCACTCAAGCTCTGACCTAAGACACGGGCTAGAGCGTCTCGAATCGGTAGAGAACTGTCTTTTGCCTCGGTTCATAGATGAAAATCCAACTTCCAATACGTGACGTTTCGATTTTAGTTGTAATCCTATATATGGCGACATAGTGGGATGGGGCGCTTATGCCATCTATGATTGATACTTATGATTTGAAGCTGTTTTATACACTATGCACTTATAATAGTATCAAATGATTTGTTTTAAATGTATCAAGCATTCTTGGCTATTATAAGGTAAAAACCCTATCCTCCGGCTTGCGTTGTATTGTGTGATGGGACCTGGGTCTTATAATAGCTTCATTGTTCTTTATTTAGCATTGCGCTGTTGTTTTATGCACTGGTATTCATGGGAGGAAACCCGTTCCGTGTTATACGACATGGTCCCTTGATTTACCTAACTTTAAAATAAAGATTAATGACTGTTTTAGTTCTCACACCAGTCCCATTACTGACCTGGAGTTTATTGTTTTAACCTAAACTCTAGGTGCCCTTATTTTGACACGAGCAGCTAGTAGTTTTGGTTTTTGCAGATTTGTATTGACAGGATCCTGATTTACAGCTGAAACGATACTCGGAAAGCTCTGTATCCGTGTATTACTTCTAGTTGTGTATTGTATTATTTTTCCGCTGCGATGTATTTAAATGTAGTTTAAATCTCTGATATTTTCTATGTAATATTTATTCATACTCTGTATATTCTTGTATTCTGATGGAATTGTTGTAATATACAATGAAATGTTCTTCTGTCTGCGTTCTGATTCGTCTTGTTCTCAAAGTAATTCGTTCTTTCACTTCTCTTCGAAGACCGGGGAAGTTCGGGTCGCTTCAGCAGGCCCTTGTGGGATGATCAAAGCATAGCCTGTTTAGGCGTAGCTTTTTGTATAGTGTGACTTCGCGAGCCTCACACCCCGGTATGAGTCAGTGACCTACCATCCCTGACATTTTATTTACGTGGATGATGGATTATGAGGTACCTCAGATTTATAGGTTGTTAGTGGCCATATGGAGGTTCAAAGGAACTGGAAAACGTGTGTTCAGGCATAACTAATCCACTACCATTAGGTGGGGACCGGCCCTACCGCTCCAAGGGTTGCCGATAGGTGTGATCCTGAGGCATTTGCTAGAGTGTCTCGAATTGGAGAGGACGATCCCTAGCCTCGATATCATGATGGAAACCCAATTTCCAATACGAGACCATGCAGTTTTGATTGCAGAACTAGTATGGCGACATAGTAGGATGGGGTACTATGCCGTCTATGATTGATACATTATGATTGAAGTGTTTCTGAAACATATAAACACTAATAATAATATTAGATTCGTTTTTATCGTATCAAGCATTTTTGACCATTATAAGGTAAAACTCTATCCTCCGGTTTGCGTTGCATTGTGTGATGGGACTTGAGTCTTACAATGGTTTCATTTTTCTAAAAAGCATTGCGTTGTTTCACGATTTACTTTATTTTATGCACTGGCAATCCAATGGAGTAAACTCGTTCCGCGTTAGCGGCGTGGTCCTGTGATTTGCCTTATTATTAGATTAGTTAAGTTAAATTTCTCATACCAGTCCCATGACTGACCTGTAGTTTGTTTCACTTGCAAACTCAGGTGCCCTCTTTTCCACACGGGCAGTTGAGTAGTTTTTTTGTAGATATTTATCTCTTGAGCAGGATTCTGGATCGAAGCCTAAAGCTGTGTCCAGAGTATAGAAAGTCTTCCGCTGTGTATTGTATTAATTTATTGCAATAAGTCTTCTGCTGTATTTTATTTATCAATGTACTATGATATTCTATACTCTGAGGTAACATTATTATGATGTTTATAAAAGTTTATTGTTATTGTTCTGATGTATTGTATTCCCAAAATTAATGTATGAGGGTTTTGAACAATTTTGATCGATCTAGCGATCGATTAAGGTCGGGCAAAATGCGTGTCGTTACAGGTGTCGACCCCGGGGTCGACCCCCTAAGGAGGGGTCGACCTCCCTAGGGTTGAGGTGGCAGGTCAGATTTTGGGGTTGTCAGCTATATATACGGGTCCATTTCTCTTATTTTCTTCATTGAGAATCCATGGAGGCCAAATGCTGCCGGTGCTTGAACTGAACTGAATCATCTTATCTTCTACAACTATCAACTTTGCAAATCAATTAGAGATTCAAGCATAGATCTACAACCCAACAAGCTTCTTTTCTAAGTTCTATCTTCCTAGCCAAACACTGTGAGTTCCTAGTTGCTTTTAGATTTGAATATTTAAAAGTAAATATGACATGACTATGACTTGGATTTTTTCATATGCCTAGATTATATCAGATCCATTGTAAATTATGATTATATGACATTCTGAATTGGTTAGGATTGGGATCTAAATTTCTATCTAGTTGGATCTATTGTAACTTCTATGATATGTCATGATGTGAATCTAAAACCTTATTTGCGTAGATCTACTTTTAAACTATTGGATCTAAATTGCGTGTACATTTAAATTGTTAATCAGATCTAGTTTATCATCTTGTTCCTATTATGCTAGATTTGAATAGTTGGACATCTAAATGGTTAATTTAGGTCTTATTTTTCTCATTATGACATCATAGTTATGTTAGAACTAGTAATTGCTACAAGTCCATCAGATTTGTGCTCATATGTCCATTCTTATCACCATTCTAGTTTATGTTCATGCCAACTTATGTCAAAACATTCACTTTTGTCATATTCCTATTATTTTCCCCTTTTATCGTTTGTGGCTAGGCTATTATCTAGCCTAGGTAGCCGCCAATCTTGTGAGTGCGCTAGTTAGGGAACGGAGAAAAAAGGTTAACACTGGCATAATTTGAATGTAAACATCATTGGACATCTAATTCAAATTATTGGTAAAATGGGCATTAACACCTTATTGCATTAGTTGTGGATGTCTTCCCGGACCCGACCGACTTATCCAGCAGCCACTAATGTTGAACCTAATGTAAGAGGCCTAAGTATGCAAATACGAGACGGGCTATGACACGAGGTTAGGCCCAACTTGTGGAATAAGTCTGCCCGGACCCGACCAGCATATCCAGCATCCACAAGTTGTAGGTCTAATGTGGGAAGTCTAGCCCATTATAGACCATAAATGGACATGGTAAAGAATTCAAATACTTAACCTAGTTATATCCATAGTGATTGTATGTGAACTAAAAATTGGGGTTAAGTAAATGTGATTGAACAGGGGGTGGGTTAAGTAAATCTGAGGGGGTGGGTAATATTTATATATATAGGCCCACTAACTTAATTAACCCGATAAGGTTATGTAATTAAAGACACCTAGTGGTATACATAACTGGAGGAAATAATAAAGTTATGTAATTAAATGCACCTTTTACGTTAACCATAAGTTGTAGAAATGACAGTGTTATACAATTAAAGGCACCTTTAGGGTAAATATAACATGTGGAAAACCTAGTAAGAGATACAAGACAAAGGGGAGAGCTTGTATCATATTGTGTGGGACCCGTTTTAGTCAGTAACCGGAGTGTGTATCAAGTAGAGAACTCTGAACTAAGTCAGAGAAGGGGCACGCTTACTGATTGGTTGTAAGAGATCCAAACGTGGAGGCGGTGTTGGCGATGCAAACCGACCAAGCCATGTGCGTGCATGAGCCGGGTCGAAGGGGATAAGATGACCGTGACACCTGTAGATATGGGGCAGTGCATATCAGCGAGTGGTTTCCACTTTAGGACGTGATACATCCTAATGTGGGGCCGGCACAGAGTATCTACAGAGTAGGGAGCCAATCGATTAGGGTAGTAGTTAGGATACATTTCGATGTATGCCTAAGTCTACCACCTAGTGGAAGGGATCATCTCATTCTAGTTATACTAGTATAGTGCAGAGTAATCATTAAAAGCGTATACACCTTATCCTGTCTACCTTGTCACACCTGCCTTTATATAGTGATCTCTCTTATCCACTTTATATGCCTGTCATGATAATTTTATTTATTTACTTGCCAAAAGTAATTAGAATCGCAAGACTTTATGTCTGACCCTTTTTGTTTCTTCTTCTTTCTTCCGTTCCCCCAGGTTCTCGGGGCGCGAATAATCAGGCTTATTCAGGACTCAGTTATCATCTTGCTAGGAGTTGCTTACGAAGTATGGCTCAAGTTCTTATCTCTACTACGGCTTAGCTCTTTTTCTTGGAGAATTATGTTATGCTTTTTAAGTATTTATGTACTCTGATGATAAAAGACAATTGTAACGGTTTTTGTGACTTATGGCATTTTGGACCACGAAGTTTGAAATAAAAATTTGAATTTCCATTGCTATCTTATTTATATCAGTATTGTAATATTCTGTGTCTGTTTACCTATAACGCTTCACGAAACTTAATGCATTCCCTTTGTGAGTGACATTAACGGACATGGGGTGTCACACTTTTAGTAAAAGATAGATGCAATTATCTTTTTTAAATCTAAATTAAAATAAGATATTCTATGTAAAAAATAAACATGTTAAACTTTATCATTTAGTAAATGATAAAATAATATATTCTACGTAACTTGTCTTTTATCTTTTAGTAAAAGATAAATGCACTTATCTTTTTCCAAGCAAAAGAAATAGAAGCATCCACTCAAAATCGAGCACTAAAACAATTATTATAGAAATTAGACACAACCATAACAAACGAATCACACTTGTAAAAAAATGTAAACAAATAAATATCTATATAAAACTTATCTTAGTTAGAATCAAATAGCATAAAATACTACATAAGAAATCATTTTCTGTCCCACTCTTTGAAAAAAGATAAAATTAATTATCTTTTACAGATAAAACACACATAACCCATGACCATCCATTGCATTCATCACCTATACATAATACAAAATTTACTTAGTTGTACGTTTAAAAGTTAGACATGGAGGAAAATTTCCATATATGCATGTTAGAAAAACACTTCCATACCAAAACATAAAGATAAAATTATTTATCTTTTAGTTTAAAAGTTGAATTTATCATTTCAAATAGTTTACATGTTTTCACACAATATAATATACATACCATATGTTTTAATATTATTACGAGTAAGTGAATTTATCATATGCTGCAACCAAGAAACTCAAACAATCATATGATTTGGATATGCTTATTATTTTAAAAAGACAAATGCATTTATCTTTTTATAGAAATTATATGTTTTCATGTAATGTAATATACAAGTTTTATCATTTAGTAAAAGATAGCTACAAATACGGTGTTGATAATGTCATTCAGAAATTTTAGCAACAACTTTACCTGCATGAATGGAGTTCACATCTAATCAAACAAAATAAAAAGGCAGCTTAATATCAGTACTCAGTGAATACAAACAATTAATTAACAATTTCAATCAAAAATCATTAAATAAAAACCGGAAACTAAACCAACTGATAGACAACAAAATGTAATCAGCAAAGGAGTATTTACTTGTTCAGCATTCGGCAGATCCAAATCATTGCAAATCGTCAACATGGATTGTCTTTGTATCGATAGGCGAGTCGATATGATTTCTTCAACAAATAATCAAATTCGGCTACACTATTTTACATGATTTTGATTTTGTACACAAATCGGCTTTGAAAAACCTAATTTTTATTTTTGTTTGAAGCTTTGAATTTGAGTACCGAGAGTGATTTATCGGCCGATAGTGATTTGGGAAAATTTGGTCTGGAAAATAATTAATCGGAACATAAGTCCTTAAAATTAATTGGTTGAGGGAAGTAGTCCCTTATTGTAAAATGCCCCTATTTAAAAAGTAAATTTTGACATGACTATAACTTGGATCTATGCCTATGACTTTGTGAATCATATCAGATTAGCTATAACCTACTTGTTTAAGTAATTTTGACATGACTATTGAACTAGATCTGAACCTGTACCAATTTATCATGTCAGATCTGCCATCGTTTATAGGTCTAATTCACTATTTAGATCTCATCATGCCTGTTTAATATGTCCCTATTATGTTAGAATCAATTCTATTGTCACATGTTCATCAGATCTGTTCCTATATGCCTATCTTGTCATTATGCCACTAGATGTTTATGCCTATTTTTGCCATTATATGTCAAACTTATTAGTATGATCATTTCTGTCCTCTTCCCTTCATCTTTTTCCTTTTTTTTATAGCCAGGCTACCTTCGAGCCTGGGCATGCCGCTGAAATATGCGAACACGTTAAATTGGGAACGAGGGAAAAAACGTTAATTTGGGGCATAACTTGTATTGGGAAATTTGGGCATAATTTGAATGCAATATATGAACATGAATTTGGGGACATAAATCAACTTGTGATTAAAATTTTTAATTTAGGGCATATGGTTCATTATGAACATAACTTGGAAAAAGGGCATGAAAACCTATAACGACATAGGAATAATTGGTTATTAATTGAAACGCCCAGAATTACAGTACTTAGAAACTGTATTCGCGCTCGGGCACGAGGTTAGATTACACTTGTGATGGAAGAATGTCCGAAACAGACTGGCATGTCCAGCGACCACAAGCGGTGAATCTAATATGAGGGGTCTAAGTGCATAAACATGAGACGTGCTAAGACATGAGGTTAAGTCCGACTTATGGAAGAAGTCTGCCCAGAACCAACATCCACAAGTGGTAGGCTTAATGTGGAAGGTCTAACGGATTATAACCATAACTAAATATGGTAATGAACTGGAATGCTTAACCTAGTTGAATTCATAAGGGATTGTATGAACATAATAACTTGAGTAGGGGTTAATTAAAGTTGTATGAAACTGTGGGAGGGTTAAGTATATCTTGGGGTTGTGGGTAATATTTATATATAGGCCCGCAAACTTAACCTGTGGGGTTATGCAATCTTTTACCTTGGTATGGCATAACCTGGGGAAAACCTAGTGGGGATGCAAGCGTAGGGGGAAGCTTGTATCATCTTGTATGTGGGACCCATTTCAGTCAGTAACCCATATATAGGTATCAGACGAGTACTCCGAACTAGGTCAGAGTCGGGGCACGCTTGCTGGGCCGATTGTAAGTGATCCAAACTGAAGGAGCTGTGTGGGCGGCACATATTGATAGAGTCATGTGCGTGCATGGGTCCGGCAGAGGAAGTTAAGATGCCGTGACACCTGTAGACATGGTTGTGCACATCCTGAAAACGAAGGGTTGCCACTTTAAGGAGTGATACACCCTACTATGGGGCCAGCACAGGGTATCTACGGAGTAGGGAGCCGATCGATTAGTTTAGTAGTTAGGTTACATCTAGACTCTGGTATGTTTAGGAGCCCGTTAATACCCTTAGGGGTAACACCGATATGTTGGACTGTCTGTTGATTGTATGGGTGAAAACTTCTCACTGGAAGTACACCTAATTCTACCATCTTATACTTATTGGGGATCATCTTGTTAATAAGACACTAGAATTAGTGAAGAGAAAACATTAGAGAAGTGTAGTATACTCTATCATGTTATCCTATCTAACTTGTCATACATGCCTTCTATGATGCTATCTCTCTTATCCACTTTATATGCCTTTCATGATACTTTTACTCATTTATACGCTAAAGTAACTGGACTCGCCAGACTTTATGTCTGACCCATTTTGTTTTCTCTTCTTTCTCTTCCGTTTCCCCCTAGATTTTTAGGGTGGGAATACTCAAGCTTGACCAGGATTATGCTTTCATTCGGCTTGGAGCTTCTTAGATGTATTGCTCCAGCTCTTATCTTTTATCCTCTGACTATGTTTTTATTTGGGGAATTATGCTTCTTTTATTATTGTACTCTGATGTTATAAGTACAAGACATAAGTTTTAAGATGATGTACTGGGTTTATGTATTTTCATACTTATGATGTTTTGAACCACGATGTTATGTTTTCTGCATTAATAAAATTTTAAATTTCGCTGTTATTTTATATCTGTCTTGTAATGTTCTGTTTCTGTTTACTTATAACGCTTCACAAAACTTAATGCATTCTCTTAATGAGTGACATTAACGGACATGGGGTGTTACAACTAAGGCACTTTATAGCAACTTCAGGCTAGAAACAAGTTGTTTTCTGTTTTGTGTATTAACTTCGTTTTCTAAAACGATCGTTTTTTCATATTATACATGCGCTGTTAGGGGCTAGGGTGTCTATAACTCAATGTTAATGGATCTTAAGGCTATTCAAACACTAGAGAAGAGAAGTGTATTTTCTATATCTATTCAAATTCAAATCAAAAGAAATAAGTAATAATAATAAAATGCAGTAAAGTAAATAACACCAGGACTTTTATACCGGTTTGGATTAACTAATCCTACATCCAGTCCTGCACTTTACCATGCAGAATTTACTATAATTGCTTGCTTTCCACGGGTGGCAAGAACACCTTTACAATCTTGATTTCACGAGCTACAAGATACACGTTCTTCTTATCAACAACAACAAACAATGGCAAGTAGTTGTATCTTCAACACGAATTCTTGCAGATTTGGTACAACGATTCTATAGACCTCTAATGGTAATATATCTTTGAATTCTTTGAGAAAATAAGATAAAATCAGAGAGAGAATGATATGAATTCAAGTACAACTCTCTGATATTGCGTGGCTTACAAATAAATAAAGAATTGGAATGAAAGAGAGTGGATTTGCAAGAATAATACGAAAGTATTCAATAGATTTGTGTAGAGAATATATGGAGAAGTAGGAGAAAATGTGATAAGATGATGTTAAAATGCGTTACCAGGAGCCTTTAAATAGTACTTGAAAGGATGTGTCTTTTGGTGAAGGGATGAAGGCAAATAACTTCTCAATTTAAATTTGAAAATCTGAAAAGCCGTTATATGCCGACATACCAAAAGATGTATGTCGACATACCTAGTGTTGCAAGTGACACTTATAAGTGTCACAAATATTTAGCACTTTAGATTTTCTTATATTTTTGGATTTTGATGATTCGGTTGAGGTCAATTGATGCTTGTCTTCAAGTGTAATTTCCATGAGATATTTAATAAGAAATTCTAAGATTCAACCAACTACTCATCACTTCAAACGCCTCTGTTCTTTAGCATCCATCTTTAATAGGCTTTGGTCTTCAATTGCTTTGATTATCCTTCCTCTATAATTCTTCTTTTGTATTCTTGTTTATCTTTATAAATAATTTCATAATATATCTTATGTAACTGTACAACTTGATGATTTGTTAGGAATAATGTTTATGGTTGTTGTCATCAAAATCAATACCTAGGGAATTAACAGTCTCCCCTTTTTCAATGATGACAACCATATAAATATTTGAGAGATAAAATATAATACTTTTATATTTGACCCCCCTAACTCCGTGCACTCCCCTTATCATTTTGTCTAGTATATTTATACATTTCCCCCCTCCTTGTTATTAACCAAAAGGATAAAAATAATTATTTAGTTTACTTCTAGACAATATGTAGAGTTTGTATATGCATATAAATAAAACACAATTGGGGAAATCAAAACATGAAATAAACTAAATAATCAAATGAGTTTTAGAGTTACTGACTTTGTCGATGCCAATAACAAATCCTTTTCATATTTACCTAAGCTTCAATAGATTTCTTATCATATGTTTTGAGCATGGACTATTTGGTACGTGAAAAATTATAAAATATGTACACTGGTACGCTCTTTATTTCGGGGTCCATAGGGTTAAGTTTTGGGATGCCAAGCCCATGAAGAGTTTAAATGCCCTTTCAAAATATAATCATTACATAAATGAACCTTATTAATAAAATTATCAATATATTTTTCTTTTTCAGTATTATCCAACAATTTTGGAACCCATAAGTTAATGAACCTATTTAACTTTAATTTCCTAGGTTTTTGTTTGAACTTGGTGGCTTTAACAAACTGGATACATTAGGTACTATTTTTCTTTGATTTACCCTTAGAGGTGTAGCCAAGTCCATGCTTATTCCTAGTCTTTTTAGATACAAATAATGATTTCTCAAGATTATCCTTCCCTTTGTTAAATTTATCAATATCAGTTTTCATTTCATCAAAATCCTTGCTACGTTTAAGAATAACATTGTCTAGAAATGTTATTTTTTTTGTTCAGATTGGTGATCTATGACTTTATTGAAAGATTTTCTAATTTTAAGGACTCATTTTAACTTTTTAGTTTTTCAAAACCTCCAAGTGTTAATTCCTTTCCATTTTTATGAGCATTAAATCTTTCAATTTCATCTTCTAGACATTGTTTTTATTTACTCAACTTTTCATTAGATATTTTTAATCTATTTATTTCTTCCAAACTATTATTTTACTTTTTCTTAAGTATTTCATAATCCCAATGCATATCGTTTAAAAGTTTAGTAATTTCTTTATCAAAATCCCATACCTGGTCATCCATTTTCATGATGCATACATTGGACTTTTCCCTTTCTGAATCACTATCACTTAATGATGTATCTAAATCATCCCATGTTGCATTGATTGCTTGTTTCCTCTCCTTATTAAAAGTATTTGAAAAGTACTTTGGTTTTCTCAAGTTGGGACAGTCTCTTTTCAAATGACTAGGATTATCACATTTGAAACATTTAACAACATTTCCATTTATGGAATTATTATTGTCAGTTTTTTGAAGTTTCTTCGTTATCCAATACTTCAAGAATTTCTTGATCTTCTTGGTAATAAACTCGAGATCCTCATCAATAGCATCACCATTTGATTCATCATTATCGATCATAACATTAAGTGCCCGTGATTTCTTCTCATTTCCTTGATTCTCTTTTCTAACTTGCAATTTCACTTCATAGGACATTAGATTACCAAATAATTCTTCTATTGACATAGTACTAATATCATTGGCTTCTTCGATTTCCAAAGTCTTCTGATCCCATTCACTAGGAAGTGAATTCATGATTTTTCCGACTTGGTCTTCTTCAGTAATTTTCTTTTCTAGTGATATTAAGGCATGTACAATATCTTGAAATAAAGAATACATATCAGAAATACACTCATTTGGTTTCATTTGAAAAAGTTGAAATTAGTGAGTCAACATAGATATCTTTCTCTGTTTTACTTTATTGGTGCCCTCATGTGTGACTTTTAGTGTTCCAAATTTATATGCAGAATTACAAATAGACACTCAATTAAGTTCATTTCTATCTAAGGAGCAAAATAAAATGTTCATGTAAGTGTTTTTATCTTTTGGTTTAATGTCCATTTTAAATATTCAGTTTGAGGCTCAATATATTCTTCTTGGGAAATATTCCAAATATTTAAACCATTAGACTGCAAACAAAATTTCATCCTACAAGCCCAATAAGCATACTTACTGTCATCAAATAAAGGAGGTCTAACGGTAAATTGCCCTTCTATAAAAGAATTAATAAATGTGTTACTAGTGTTACTATCCATTTATAATTTTCAAAAAAACCAGATTATGATAACTTTGAAAACCTTGCTCTGATACCAATTGTTAGAGACTAGGGTATCTATAACCCAATGTTAATGGATCTTAAGGCTATTCAAACACTAGAGAAGAGAAGTGTATTTACTGTATCTATTCAAATTCAAACCGAAAGAAATAAGTAATAACAATAAAATGCTGTAAAGTAAATAACATCAGGACTTTTATACTGGTTCGGATTAACCGATCCAACATCCAATCCTGCACTTCACCATGCTTATTTTTTCTATAATCGCTTGCTTTCCGTGGGTGGCAAGAACACATTTACAATCTTGATTTCACGAGCAACAAGATACACCTTCTTCTTATCAACAACAAAAAACAATGGCAAGAAGTCGTATCTTCAATACAGATTCTAGCAGATTTGGTATAATGATCCTATAAACCTCCAATGGCAATATATCTTTGAATTCTTTGAGGAAATAGAATAAAATCACAGGGAGAATGACATGAATTCAAGTACAACTCTCTGATACTGTGTGGCTTGCAAATCAATGAACAACTGGAAGAGAGTAGATTTGCAAGAATAGTAGCATAGTATTCAATGGATTTGTGTAGAGAATATATAGAGAAGAAGGAGTAGAAGAAAATGTGAAAAGATGATGTTAAAATTCATTACTTGGAGCCTTTAAATAGTATTTGAAAGGTTGTGTCTTTTGGCGAAGGGATGGAGGGAAATAACTTCTCAATTTAAATTTGAAAATCTGAAAAGCCATTATATGTCGACATACCAAAAGATGTATGTCGACATATCAAGTGTTGCAAAAGACACTTATAAGTGTCACAAATATTCAACACTTCAAATTTTCTTATATTAGTAGATTTTGGTGATTCAGTTGAGGCCAATTGTTTATTGTTTTCTTTTACAATTTCCAGGGGATCTTTACCAAGATATTCTAAGGTTCAACAAACTCCTCATCACTTCAAACTCCTATGTTATTCAGCATTCATCTTTAATAGCTTTGGTCTCCAATTGCTTTGATTATCCTTCCTTTGTAATTCTTCTTTTGTATTCTTGTGTATCTTTATAAATATCTTCATAATATGTCTTATGTAACTGCTCATCTTGAGGATATGTTAGTAATAATGTTTATATGGTTGTTGTCATCAAAATCAATACCTAGGGTATTAACATGCATTGTTCGCAATTTTGCATGGATGAAAATTCAAAACTAAAACCGGTAAACCAAATACCACCTTAGCTTCTCCCTTTGTACATGTGCCTAGCTCTGCCTTGATTTCCCTTCATCTACTCTCCAAAATAGTTTTTCACTCTTTTTCTCCTTTTCACTACATATATATATATATATGTGTGTGTGTGTGTGTGTGTGTGTATATATATATATGCATGCGTGGTTTTTAGGTTTACAGACAAAAGAAAATGAAAGGAGTTAATTGGTGACTTATTTTGAAATTGAGCACATCAAATGCTGTTGAAACATGTAGATTTCAATTTTTCCTTATATTTGGATGATATCGAGTCTGTGAAGTGTAACTGGATGTTATAGATCTAATCTAGTTAATATAATAGCACTCAACGCTTGATCTTCCAATTTAATTAATTAGCGAGATTAATTTTTATTTAATGATGATAATATAGTTTACAGTATAACAATACAAGTTATATAAATATAATGAACAAGTGTAACATATTAGTGTATGCGTAGATGGATACCAGAATTTAAATCAATGAAGCACACATTCATCATTTGTACATGTTTTCACCATCTCAAAATAATTTAATATGGTATGTATGTGTGTATACATAGGGAAAGTCTATTTAGACATAAATTTTCGGAACAATTGGTTACACAATTGATCTCCACTATTGGATTGCCCCATGAATTCCACTCCTCCAAATAAGAACAAAAAGATCCAACAGTCAAGGCTTTGTGCCTCTATGTTGATGTCTAATTTTGTGTCCAAATAGCTATCCCCGTATTTATATATATATATATATATATATATATATATATCAAAAATAATTTGCATGTATTTATAATAATAATAAATTAAGTATCAAAACTAATTCCAACTAACTTAGTAAATTTGAATTGAAATTTTTATATTTAAATATGTTAATACTTCGGTTATAAATTGTAACAACCCGAAAATTTAAGAATAATTAATTAAGAAATTGGGTATTAAAAGTTAATGTTACGAAATATAACGTTACAATGTAATAAATAAAATCAATGGAAATGTTCATAATAACGTTATAAAATAATAAATGGAGCAATTAAGACAATATTATAACCGTAGTATTAAAAATCAATAAAAAGAATTAAACTAGAAATGTTGGCATGCACGTCTGAATTTGAAAAGGTAACGTGCATAATAAAACAACAATTAAGTCAGGTATTGATAGAATTTATTGGAAGTTAAATAAATTAAAGAAGAGGAATAAGTTATGAGTTAATAAAAAGATATTGCATGTTAATATACAAAATAGTTAAAAACAGAATTTTTACAGGTGTTCGAATTTGGCTACAGATTTTCCATTGTATAATCAAAATTTTCTAGTCAGTTTTCGTTTATAACTTATCAAAATCTATGCTAGTATGCAAAAGATATTATAGGAACAAGTAGAATTAATTAAAAAATATTATACACACACACACACATACAAATGCACGGGTCAACCCCTAGGTCGATCCTACAAGGGTCGGGTTGACTAGCAAAAGTGTGGGCGATTTTTTGTCTAGGTACGTTGCAGATACGAAGGATTTATTTTTTGGCCTAGTGGCCAATTCTAATGTGTTAAATAATAGATCTGATGGCCCAAATTCTAATGGTGACATGGCTGGCTTGGATTGAATCTAAAAATCCAACGGTCCGAGATTCCTGAACTACACTACAAATAGACCCCTAAAACTAATTGTTCACTCACAACACAATTAATTCACCTCTCTGGGTTCTCTCTTCTAAAATAGTCCTGACATAAATTTTTCTAGGGAATAGATTTATAATATAAAATACTTATAATTGACTCAGAAGGCGGCATATGCAGCAGTCATGAAGAAAGAGTTTAGGATCTCGAGTATAGTAATTATTCAAATTATAAGTAGTTTAAAAACTTTAGAGTTTTTAATAGTTTTATTTACTGCTTTACTCATATTTTTTCTGTAATAACCCGAATTCCGACGGATTGATATTTTTCTTTTCAAAATTCTAATCTATCGAAACTCGTGTTGGTTTGCTCTGATATCTTGCAGAAAAGACAGAGACATAAAATATGTCGGAGATCAGAAAATATCTCATAGCAAAATGGATAAAATATAATATAATCAAAGTATAGCCTTACCGTATTAATAATACTTCCTAACAGTATCCAAAACTATCCTGTCTCTGCCACAAATCTAACCCGCGAGTATGTTATGAGGAGGAAATTTTGTCCCAGAAATTTGACAGGGGTAAAAATCAATTAACCCCTCGCATAATATACATCCATCATGTGTGCATCCAATTTTTTCCAAACATTGTGCACTTGTGCAAAGTGAAATACAACATAATAAAACATGTATGCCTAAACGGTACCTTCTATGTGTATGCAAATTTTTCAAAAACCTTTTAAAATACGATGCTCACATCCTAAATAAACTTGTAGTTCTGCACAAGTGCAATATTTTGAAAATCAAATGCTTTTTTCATCCAAATTTTCCCACACTCTTACTGAGGAAGAGCATAGTTCATCCAATTTTTGCTTCCAAAAACCTACCAACCAACTTTTATTTTTCGAATTTCAGAAAAATCTAATTTTCTAAATTCAATTTTTTATGTTACAAAAAGGTGAAAATCGGAAAATTTCACATCTTTCGTTTTTCTTTTATGTACTTTTATTTTCAACCGTACTCGGATTTCATGTAACTATTCATAAAGATTCTCTATTTTCCTATCCAAGCACAACCCACATAAGAAAATTTTCTTTTGTTACTGATTTTCTTTTTCATCTTATCATGGAAATTTTTATCTTTATTCATTTCTTCTCATAATTTATCATGTTTGTTGCTTTACTGAATTTTCTATTTCCTTTTTAGTTGTACCATTTCTCTTTTTTAGCTTATTTAATCATCTGAACTAAGTTTAGTTTCTTCTAGTCTTTCAACTAAAACAGTAGAACAGACACCAACAGAAACCCTACACAGCTACTACTAAGGGCCAAGAATCTCGGGACTATGCCCCCTCAGACAGAAAAGTCCAAACCATGGGACCCACGACAGGTTTAGGTGTTACCCTAACTACCCAACACGAACCAAAAACGGAACGATCCCAACAGAAATGTAGTAATGGGTTTTACCCCTAACATGAAAATTAGCAACAGGATCTAAACACTTACTTGCCCTTTTACTATCTAGTGGTCACCACTAGTCCTAGCTGCGCCCTAACAATTATTTCAAGCAGCACCCAAGGCTTTTCAATACTTACACATTCTATGGGAACTTACCATTATTCCAAGATAATTCTCGCTATTTACTTCATAGCCTTAAAAATTTTCCCGTCTTCCCTAGGCTCTAATCCTTACCTACTCCATACTTTTAAAACACAGTTTGGCGTTTTCATTTAATTTTTCCTTCCAAAAATCAGAAGTGTCAAAATTTTATTTTCCTCATGAAAACTTACTTTTTCCAAACCATTAAACATGTCATCTTAAAAATAAACGTAATTTTTTTTCAAATCATAAAAACTGGAGTAGATATAGAAAACTATTTTCTCAATCAGGTTTATGACTTGTTCTTGCCTATAAGGTCGGTTCAGTTTCTTACTACAAGGTGCAACCATCCACTCTATTCTTAATTTCTACAACTTATTTTGTCCACCCAACAAAATTTTCTCTTTTAAATGATTTATCAAAAATGATTGTCAAAAGAATAGAGACTTCAAAACTTTCTTTATTAAAAATTCTTGTATGAAATATAACAAGAACTAGCGAGCTATACATGCTCTATAATATGCACCTTTTACTGAAAGAATATTACTTTTGACAAAGTTTTCGCAAGAAATCACTATTTACAAAATATACCCCATTTTACTTTAAAACTCAATATGTATACTTTACATATTTAAAACTATAACTTTTAAGATTAAAACTTGAAAACACCATAAACCATTTTCCCAAAATTTTACAATTTCAAGTTCTTAAAAGTTAACAATGGGGTTAGACTCAAAGCGGGTTTCCAATTTTTCTAGGCTTTCCTAAACATTCCCACAATGTCAATTCTCTCAACTATATACATTCCTAATCCGGTTTTCTCTTTTTAACCATTTTCAATTTATAAGGTTTTGCTACCAAGCCCACTAATCCGAAATACTAATATATGGGATCCTCCTTTCTCTATTTCAAAATATATTGTACACTTCCCACCCAAATTTCCAAAGGGTCTCAGATTTCCATATTCACTCCTTTATTGTTCAAAACAAACATCCCATTTCTCATCATATTATACTCTTTCTATTTAGTGGGTTTCTCTATGGATCTAGGTATATATATGATATTTATGTTTTTAAAAATACAAATACATTCACTCACCATCTGTACATGAATCCTAAACCTAAGCTCTGATACCATATGTAACAACCCGAATTCCGACGGACCGATATTTTTCAAAATTATAATCTATCGAAACTTGTGTTGGTGTGCTCTGGTATCCTGCAGAAAAGACAAAGACATAAAATTTGTCAGAGCTCAGAAAACATCTCATAGAGGAATGAATAAAATATAATACAATCCAAGTATAGCCTTACTGTATTAACCGCCTAACCAGTATTCAGAGCTATCCAGTCTCTGCCACAAATCTATCCTGCGAGTATGTTATGAGGAGGGGGTCATAACACAAGTTCTGGTGATTGGATTTAAACTATACACTTTGGATAATCCCATGTATATCGTTCAATCACATTTTCTTATTTATTAGGTTACTTGGGTTAACAACACTCAAAACTTACACACACGTCATACCCATTTACTTCCCAATGGATTAACCTAATACAGTATATATGTAACTACCCCTCAATATTGAGATACACCCCATGGTACCCCACTTGCACCGTCTCCACCGTAATGCCACAAAAATGAATGCAGTCCCTCATCCTACGCCGGAGTGACGTACGGATTTCTACATAACAATGTTACGTTCGACATATATCTGTCATCACTATGCTACGTAAGATTATGGACTGCCACCTTTGATCCAATCAGATTCCATACCAGAGTAATACCCTCAAGTCTGCGATACACCACCCAGATTCCCATGTACATATCATCAATCATATTTGATGCCTTAACCGCATATAATGTGCATCGACTTTTGTGGCAGGGCTATACAAGAAACACAGAACTCGGTCGGGAGCTTTCCTGTATCTGTACAGGCCCGCCTTTTAGAGCCTCAAAATACAGATATTCCTAGGTCTGTTTTTTATGGTGGCTATGGCCCCACCTCGTCCCCTCCCTCAACTAGTAAAGACTACAAGAGCTAAGCAACTTGCCCCTAACAAACAATCTAAACTTCCAGTTGGCATCTCTCAACCGCCGTACCTCGATAGTGAAAGGTGAAAGGTCTATTGGTTTTAGCTCTAGTCTTTTCGCATCTCACTGGCTGCCAATGACGGGTACCCGACGATCTACAATCCTTGTTGATCCTGACCTCTACCTCCTTGTTAAGGCTACCGCTGAATCAACCTAATGTCACCTCATCACATAATTCTGACTTCAAAACTACTTTTGCAGTCAAGGCCCACCCACCTGGTAGTTACGCGTGGACCCAACCTTTACGGGCACATCCTAAACATTTGTCACACACAAAGGACTACCAGGAGCACCTTACGTATCCTAGGAAGCCGCATGCTTCCCCTTCTAGTCCTTTGGAGCTATTAGAATAATCAGATGAACGTGTGCTCCACTCGTGCCTTATGACACCACGATGATCTACCCCGTTGGGTTATTCACCCTCAAACTTTCGGACTGGTCCAGGTGCCTCACTATAATATATTATTAGACCCTATGTCTAAACATTCTTTTATGCGCTTGCTTTACCTCATAAGGTTTCCATTTAACTTGGTTATTCCAATTCACAAGCAATTCAAACAATTCAAACAATTCAAACAATTTTAACACGTTTATTTTATAAACGTGACCAACAAGGTAAGTTACCTTTATTGGAACCAATCATTAAAAATAACAATTTGGTATTAATACTGAAATTAAACAACAGATTAATTTCATCATTTAAATCAACAAATAATTATAATATTAGCAAACAGTCAACCATAGCAAACAGAGCACACAAAATAAAAACCCAATTTTTATAAAATATAAATGGGAAAACTGATTGAGTTTAACTCACCTTGATTTGATTTGTTGCCTAAACAACTCGTTTCAGTTAAATTAACAATCGTTAAATTCAACTAAAAATATCCGTTGATTCAAACTTCGTCCAGTTCTATTCCATGACTTAGCGCTTGTCAACACGATTCCAACGGTACCTTGCTTGTCTGATTCTGATAACATATGGTTGGTTATAAATATTTTAGTATGCACTAATTTAAATTAAATATTTAACCTTAATAATATATTTATTTAACTTAATTACATTTTAAGTTATAAATGCTTGGCTGAAATGGTTTCCTCTTCAAATCCCGTATTCTCGTTCATGGCTTGATCCTGCTTCATATTCACACTGCCATCAAACCGTGATATAAGTTAATACTTATTTGATTATAAAAATTAGGCTTTAAAAATTAATCAAATCTTAAACTAATTACTTAGTTAATTATATGGTTAATCCGTCCATTTTCGTTTGAATAGACCAGGTCCGAAGGTTCACGAAGACTTTCTGCTTTGCATCAGTCCTGAACCCTGAAAATCCTCCTGTCATGTTTATAAATTCCATATGTCATGTGATATCGCATGGTGTCATAAGCTGATTATTATAACTAACTAATTTTATTTAAGTAAACCTAATTACTTCTAAACCGCTTGTTAAAGGCCAGGACTTCGTTTCAAAATTCAACCACCTGCTCACGGTTTGCTATTTCCAATTCCATCACCGTCCTACTACTTGATACTTCGTTCCCTTCTTCTGCGTGTACAAATTTAGATTAAACAAATAATCCTTAGTTTATAAAGTTTAATAACTAATAACTTAGATTAACATCTTAAACCAATTACTGCGTAAAAGGGTTAGCCGATCCTTATTTGTATTCCTTCTCATCATTGGTCAAGAGTGAAAAAAAACCACGCCCAATCTTCATTTAAACCAAATCGCACCACCGTAGGTTGCTCCATCTGCCAATCAACCACTCCCGATACACGCGCCTACGCCGGCTCTCCCTTCGCCATGAGTTTTGAATTGCCTAAAGCCTTCGTCCGCCAGTAAACACACTCCAAAGGTCGCGACTTCCAGTTAAGATTCCGATCAACCTGACAACAAAAAGCCCATCTACACCGCACCGATTTAAAGTTCTTGTTGAGTTCTTCACTTTTGCAACATACGAGTTTTCGATTTGGTGAAAAAGTTTGGAGAAAATAGAGAGGGTTGCGAAATTTGGTCTATTCATTGTTGAGAAAGTGGAGGCGGAATATAGAGGAGCGTTGACTACTCAAACAGTTTTGACTGAGACTTAAGGGTTTGGCTGTGAGAATATATATAGTGGGATGGAAAATGCTAATTTATTATAAAATGAAACTTACGGGTAAAGTAGTTGATTAAAACCCCTACAAACGATCTCTGTTTTCTGATAAAAAAGCTAATCTTAGTATTAAAAAATATTCTGGAGCCAATGGGACAAGTTTCGTCGAATTCCGACATCATTTGAAAATATTCCTTTATAAAACCAGAAATAAACATGCATTTAAATTTTCCACGATCACTAAATAAATCCAATCAACTTAAAACCTTGAAATCCTAAAATAATTAATTAATACGAACCCAATGGTACCAGTTTCGTCGCATTCTGAGATTGTTTACCGGTACGCTATTTTTTTAACGCACCGAAATGCCATTCTGGACACCAAATTAGCCGGTCTCCAAAAATAACAAACTATGTACATATCCTGACTTTAATCGACGATACGAACTCAACAGATTTGGTTCCGTGGCTTAATTTGACCGTTTGTTCAAGTTACACTCAAATATCCCTTTATTGAATTAAATACGCGTTATAGAAAATGAACGGGCATTTACGGCTACCGTGGTCACATACGACCTCGGTTTGTCAGGCCATTTAATACCGTACAATAATTTAATGTTACGGTCCCAATGAAACTGATTTCGTCAAAAACGAAGTCCGTTTGCAAAACGTCTATTTTAAAGGCCTATAATTTAATAACGATTTCCATAGCGACTATTTCAAATTTTTGATTTGACCATAACTTACAAACTATACTACGAAATCTGGATTTTTCTCTTTCATATGAAAATTATAATCACCACGCTTCCAACGTTTCTTGTTTCACAGAAATCCGACTTATATCGGATCCTGTATTCTCAGTTGAAGTTCAAAACCAAATATTACGAACGCCGCGTTAATTCGAGCTCGTTTTATATTATAAATAAAATTAACATTAAAACTTTGCTTTAATAACGAAGTCAATATTAAAATCTATTAATACTCAAAAACAGAAAAATAAAAAAAATAAAATATTTGGCTGCCAAAAATATGGGTCGTTACATTCTTCCCCCTTTAAAATAATTTCATCCTCGAAATTGCTAAGGTAAGAAAGAACGTTACAAGTCCATAAATTTTACAAAAATAATAAATTTAAAACTTTATTTTTATTTCCAAAACTAATCTAATTGGTTTAAAAACCAATTTATTCCAAATCAAAGAATTTTCCAAAAATCTTCAAAAATCTTCTAACACCTTAAATTTTGGAAAATTTTTGGTAGAGTCGCCTCTGTACGGAGGACATCTGCAATATCACAAGTTCAAGAAATATATATACATCGACCAACAGGGTCGGAAAAAGTCAAAAACCAAACTCAAAACCCAAATAAAACCCAAAATTTCATATTATGCATAGGCATACCTTTTTGCGAGCGTTATTATGCGATAAGAAATATTTTATATTCCAGTTTGCATATTTATTATGCAGCTCTATTCAAACTGAATTCAATTAACTCCATAGTTTTCTCTTGGATGGATTTTAAAGCCGAATTGGCACTTCTGCACCTGTTATCCACTCAAATAAATTTCATTAGTCCCCAAAACAACCTCAATTAGTCTCAAATATCCATATCATACGATCTAACCAGTTCCATACACAATCTAATCCACATGAGATTATAATTGTTTATAATCACTTCATTTATTTCTTTAATTATCCATTCAGGTTTATTTATTTCGATTATTTATTTAACTTATTTATTTCATGTTGGTTTTAAACCAAGTCTATCATTTTCAAATTTATATTCAAGCAATCAACTGCACAATCCAAACATATTATTCAAATCAACATTAACAAACCAATCGATTTCCCATATTATAATAAATTGCGAAAATCATTACTTTTATTATAAAATAAATTGGGCAAAAATAATTTTATATCAAATTACAAATACGTGCCCTCATATATATAACAAACTCAATCTAGGGTATTACTAACCCCATCTCTATCGAGTTACGCCACAGAGGCAAGGTTATCACTAAACCAATAGCTCTGATACCAAATGTAGTGACCCAAAATTTCCGGTACCTTTTAAGCTGACCAAACCACACCAGTCCAACCCAAAGTGCATGGAAAATGGATTACTAGAAGAGAGAAGTTAGAGGGTGAGATAAGAAAGAAAGAAATATTAGAACAGCAGAAGAAGAATAAACAACACAACATAGAGTCTCACATTGCAGCGGAACAAAATATAATACAGAAATAAATCTTTATTGAGAGCTTTAAAAATACTTACAATATCAGAGTACATCACACAACAGGGAAGTTATAATAACCTGTTCCCATATACAACACACAACGGAGTAGTAGCAATATAATACCATACGTCTGAACATCTCCAGCTCGTCTCTGGACATCACAGCATTCGATAACCTGAACCTGTACATCCCGGGCTAATCCGAGCATTTACAAAACACCGGGTCAGTCTGGTAAACCAGAGTGAGAAAAAATCGCACAGTATTAAGGGTATCACACAACTTGATTTTTAAGTTAAAATCCTTTCGAAAGAAAAGGATAATCGTAAGACCAAATCCTCACATAAATACGGATGGTTTTTACCTTACGATAACCCACAACATTTTTGAATCAATATCATTTCTAATATTATAATAGTGTCTAAATACAAGTAAATATCAATCTAGTAGAACGCTTGCATCTCACGCTCCACATATATAGTATACAATCAAAACCGCGGGCACTTATTGGAGATTGGATTCCGACTATGACAAGGTATGGGACCACCTGCCGATAGTGTTTCTCCAGAGGCAAATGCACTGGGTTCAACAAGAACGTCTTGCAACCCGGCCCTCACATGACCGGCCACTCATTTCGCTTGAGTGTATCGAATGTATATCACCAACGGTTGGGTGCGACCCACCGCTTCCTGAAAAGGGACAACATCAAAATAGATTAAAGAAGGAAAAAGATTTTCTCTAGATAGGTGATTATGCACCCTGATGGGAGCGACCCACATAGCCATGCTGCCTGCCCGATTTTGTCATTTCCCGATTGATGAGGCTTGAGGTTTGAATTCCTTTTTGGAACATCTGGTCATTTTTCACATTAAATGTCACATCGTCAAATCCGTAAGATATCACTAATTGACATCCACAAAAATACTCTAGCAGTTAAGCTAAGAGAACGACCATTCTCCGCCAACCACTATAGCACATTGGAAGAAATCAACATACGTAATCCCTATGGAAATACTTTGTCAGACATCCGTCCATACAAGTCATCCAGGAACGAGATGAACCGAAGGTACTCTCCTACTGCTTCCAATATAGGAATCAACCCATGGATTAGTAGCTAGAAGTCCTTCCAACCCGTAGATTTTAACCACGACAGAACTACAGTTTATCTCTGGTTGCAATCTCAGAGATTATTAGTGGTTCTTTCGTTTATGAAGATCCACGGTCTTCAGTGCTCCCTCTCGACCACCTCTTGATATCTTCACGTATTTGTTGGTCGGAATTGTTTTCGAATATAAATTCGATCCCGGTCTTTCCGTACCAACAATCGTATTGGACAGATTTGATAGTCGGTGATTTAACTATCAAAATATATAGTGATTCAATCATGACAATCCAATGAGTTCACTGGTTCAGTATTCAGCATCACTTGGTCTTTTAAATAAAACAAACTGATTCACTTATGTTTAATTAAACTTCTAACTCTTTTAATATTTAAAAATACGATATTTGAATTCTTACTTAATATACTAATGTTCCCAAAAACCATTTCATATTAATACTTAGTGAAATAACTTACGATCATATTAAATTTCCACTTAATTCTCCTTTCAAAACATTTGTTACATTATCCTTTATTATTTAAACTTGGGAAATCCACTTAACCTATATTTCGTAATCAACGTTAAGTAATATCTTTTATTCCATTCTTGAAACAATAACAAATATTTATTTGTATAAAATAAAAACTCAAACTTACATTTCCTTCTTACTAATTTCCTTTACTTCGTATATTCTCCAAATTTTCACCAAACATCGCATTATTATTTCTGTAATGGAAATAATAAATTATCACTAACCTCTTTTACGATTACCAACTAATATCATCTTCAGATAATCCTGATGTTGTTCAAGTTGGTGTATTTTAATTACCTCTCAGACCTTGATCAACAACGTTCTTATCCTCAGATAAATATAAGTTGTAATCAACCCAATATACTATTCCAGTCTCAAAACAAATTCCATTATAAATGGGATTTGGTTATACAATCCTACGACCCACTTCTTTACCCAAATTTACTTTTACCAATATCCTTTCAAAACTATTCAACCATTTCCCACTTTGGAAATCTTATTTAAAATTTCCCCTTTCTACTTGATCTCATTTTCAAGTATCGTTAATGTAAAATTAACGCCTTAACACTTTAAACCTCATTTACATAACCTTGGTTTATTATAAACCTTTTATCTTAATTTCCTTTGACTTAATTCAAATAATTAAGTAACATTTATTTCAAGCTGTTGTATTCTCTTGAAATTCTCTTTATAAATTCGTTTTGAAAATTTTGGGTTTTAAATATAAAAGCCATTCATAAACCCCTTTTCCTATTCAACTAAATTTCATCTCAACCTCGATTACTTTCATTAATTCAGTAAAAAACTAATTTCCCAAATTACTATTAATCAGGATAATATTTTACTTTAATCATTAACTACTGTAACGTAGTTAATTACTTTATTAACTAAAATAAATAGTAAATTCTTTTTTTTAAACTTATTAAGATTAAAACCATATTCATTAACTATTCTATTAGATTAATTCTAAACAAACTAATTAAATAATTAGTTCCAATTTAAAAGGGGTCGATTTAGTACACTCAAAACACAGTTATTTCATTAACTGATTCCAATTCATTTTTCCTTTAAATTAATTACTAATATAATTAATTTGAATGATTCAACTTAATTGTTTCTTAACAAAACAATTATCCAAATTTAATTCTTTAGATTAATTTCTATTCACTTATTTACAAATCCGATTAACATCAGATATTTCCATATAAAACCAATTAATTATAAATTTAAATAATAAATATTTATTTTTCTTTTAAACAAACCTTTTATTCAAAATAATATATTTCCAACTCTATATCCAGTAATAAAATAAATTTCATACTTCGGTTCTATCGATTTACCTGACGGTAAATCAATATAACAAAAAACATTTTATCCTTAAGCCATTTACTACCGATCACTCAACCAATATTTCCCATTGGTTAAAACAAAACACAGGTTAAATTTCCAATCAATGATCAATAATCAAATCCCTCACCCCAACAGGACAGTTCATATGTTGATAATATGAAATAAATAAATAATATATTGAGAAATCCCGTTGGATCCCTCCAACCTGTTCTTCCCTATATTCAAAACGGTTATCACAGACCAGATCATTCAGTTTCATTCAACTGATAACAACAAATAACGAACATTAATATCAACCAATTCACAAGCAATTCAAACAATTTTAACACGTTTATTTTATAAACGTGACCAACAAGGTAAGTTACCTTTATTGGAACCAATCGTTAAAAATAACGATTTGGTATTAATACTAAAATTAAACAATGGATAAATTTCATCATTTAAATCAACAAATAATTATAATACTAGCAAACAGTCAACCATAGCAAACAGAGCACACAAAATAAAAACCCAATTTAAATAAAATATAAATGGGAAAACTGAGTGAGTTTAACTCACCTTGATTGGATTTGCTGCGTAAACAACTCGTTTCAGTTAAATTAACAATCGTTAAATTTAACTAAAAATATCTGTTGATTCAAACTCCGTCCAGTTCTGTTCCAAGACTTAGTGCTTGTCAACGCGATTTCAACGGTACCTTGCTTGTCTGATTCTGATAACATATGGTTGGTTATAAATATTTTAGTATGCACTAATTTAAATTAAATATTTAACCTTAATAATATATTTATTTAACTTAATTACATTTTAAGTTATAAATGCTCGGCTGAAATGGTTTCCTCTTCAAATCCCGTATTCTCGTTCACGGCTTGATCCTGCTTCATATTCACGCTGGCATCAAACCATGATATAAGTTAATACTTATTTGATTATAAAAATTAGGCTTTAAAAATTAATCAAATCTTAAACTAATTACTTATTTATTTATATGGTTAAGCCATCCATTTTCGTTTGAATAAACCAGGTCTGAATGTTCATGAAGACTTTCTGCTTTGCATCAGTCCTGAACCCTGAAAATCCTCCTGTCATGTTTATAAATACCATATGTCATGTGATATCGCATGGTGTTTTAAGATGATTATTATAACTAAATAATTTTATTTAAGTAAACCTAATTACTTCTAAACCGCTTGTTAAAGGCCAAGACTTCGTTTCAAAATTCAACCACCTGCTCATGGCTTGCTGTCTCCAATTCCATTACCTTCCTGCTACTTGATACTTCGTTCCCTTCTTCTACATGTACAAATTTAGATTAAACAATTAATCCTTAGTTTATAAAGTTTAATAACTAATAACTTAGATTAACATCTTAAACCAATTACTGTATAAAAGGGTCAGCCGATCCTTATTTGTATTCCTTCTCGTCATTGTTCAGGAGTGAAAAAAAACCCACGTCCAATCTTCATTTAAACCAAATCGCACCACCGTAGGTTGCACCATCTACCGATCAACCACTCCCGATACACACGACTATGTCGGCTCTCCCCTTGCCATGAGTTTCGAATTGCCTCAAGCCTTCGTCCGCCAGTAAACCCACTCCAAAGGTCGCGACTTCCAGTCAAGATTCCGATTAGCCTGACAACAAAAAGCCCATCATCACCGCATCGATTTAGAGTTCTTGCTGAGTTCTTCATTTTTGCAACATACGAGTTTTTGATTTGGTGAAAAAGTTTGGAGAAAATAGAGGAGGGGATTGCGAAATTTGGTCTGTTCATTTTTGAGAAAGTGGAGGGGGAATATAGAGGAGCGTTGACCACTCAAACAGTTTTGACCGAGACTTAAGGGTTTGGCTATGAGAATATATATAGTGGGATGGAAAATGTTAATTTATTATAAAATGAAACTTACGGGTAAAGAAGTTTGATTAAAACCCCTACAAACGATCTCTGTTTTCTGATAAAAAAGCTAATCTTAGTATTAAAAAATATTCTGGAGCCAATGGGACAAGTTTCGTCGAAGTCCGACATCATTTGAAAATATTCCTTTATAAAACCAGAAATAAACATGCATTTAAATTTTCCACGATCACTAAATAAATCCAATCAACTTAAAACCATGAAATCCTAAAATAATTAATTAATACGAACCCAATGGTACCAGTTTCGTCGCATTCTGAGATTGTTTACCGGTACGCTATTTTTTTAACGCACCGAAATGCCATTCTGGACACCAAATTAGCCGGTCTCCAAAAATAACAAACTATGTACATATCCTGACTTTAATCGACGATACGAACTCAACAGATTTGGTTCCGTGGCTTAATTTGACCGTTAGTTCAAGTTACACTCAAATATCCCTTTATTGAATTAAATACGCGTTATAGAAAATGAACGGGCATTTACGGCTACCGTGGTCACATACGACCTCGGTTTGTCAGGCCATTTAATACCGTACAATAATTTAATGTTACGGTCCCAATGAAACTGATTTCGTCGAAAACGAAGTCCGTTTGCAAAACGTCTATTTTAAAGGCCTATAATTTAATAACGATTTCCATAGCGACTATTTCAAATTTTTGATTTGACCATAACTTACAAACTATACTACGAAATCTGGATTTTTCTCTTTCATATGAAAATTATAATCACCACGCTTCCAACGTTTCTTGTTTCACAGTAATCCAACTTATATCGGATCCTGTATTCTCAGTTGAAGTTCAAAACCAAATATTACGAACTACTGCGCTAATTCGAGCTCATTTTATATTATAAATAAAATTAATGTTAAAACTTTGTTTTAATAACGAATTCAATATTAAAATCTGTTAATATTCAAAAATAAAATATTTAAAGTAATAAAATAAATAAAATATTTGGCTGCCAAAAATACGGGCCGTTACACATATTTTGACAAATTTATATTTCAACATATTAATTTTCCAACATATTAATATCTTATCATATTAATATTCCAACATGTCATATTCATCACTTTAATCTTTTTAGCATATGTTAAACATTTCAACATATCATATTTCAATATGTCACATATAACATTTCAATGTTCTTTTAATTATTCTAGCAAATTCCGATTGTATAATAACGGGGAATGTTAAACGATAATATATCATTACCAAAAATGATATACCTTAAATCCATTCACAACATTTGCTTTCCAAATCCTGGATCTGGTCCCGATCTAGCATTCCATGGTTTTTCCTTAATTGGATTCAGAACCTAGCAACCATGGATTCATAACTTTTACTAAAAGAAAAAGGGAAGAAAGAGGAAGAAAATTGAATAGACCAGATCTAGAAAATTACCTCTCTTCGAATATGATTCTGAACACCTTCTAATTAATATTCATTCTTTTCCTCCAGATCTTAATTCAGAATTTTCCTAAACTAATTATCTTATTTTTCTAAAGAGATTTGAGGAGGAGAAAGAATGGCAAAGCTTATATTTTGTCTCAGAGGATGTGAGATTTAGGCTAGACTTTGTTAGTCTATTTATAGGTGTTCGGGATCTTATCATACACGCAGTGCTGAGTCAGGATTGAACCCAATTGGGAAAACAGTCCAGATAGGCTAATGAATCTGCCCAGATCTGGGGGGTGTCGACCCCGTTGTCGACCCTAGTGTCGACACCCCTACAGAGTTGTCGACCCTCTGAGTCCCACGAGCTGTTTTGGTGTAGAAATTTAATTTTTGAATGTTTGAATTTCTGGAATTTATTTATCTGCTATATTCACATGTAATCTTCTTATGCATATACAAATATTCTAATGACCATTTTACGCATATATATACGCATAACTTTTGTTTCATTTTCAAAATTCAAATGTTGTTGCACCGTTATTTGATCATACCATATTTCTCTGATTTCAGTCTTATCGTGTATATATTTATATTCCTACACATATATGCGCGTATATTCCCATATACATATATACATATATTTTCTTTACTTCCTTATATGTATATTTTTCCTTATATGTGCGTTTATACATATTTTCTATTATGAACAGTGTTATTTTAGTCGGGTCCTTAAAACAAAAATATGACGGCGGTGGGGATCAAACTATGTACCTCTTGTATGCAAGTCACATATTCTAACCAACTTGGCTACTAAGGCTATTGTTAACAAGGCTTAGAACAATGGTAGTTATTGATTTCTTCTTACTTCTCTATTTCATGTTTGCTACAATATTTTATTTAACCCATTGCATGAATCTTTTTCTTTTATTTCTCTTTTATTATTAATGCATAATCAGTGCATGTAACACATTTACACTACATGCAACCAATATTTTCTTTCTTTTGATGTATGCATTACATTTTTATTTGCATTAATCTTTATTTCATTCTTCATATATACATTTATATCTATGCATATATATACACATATGCATTATTTAATTATTAAATTTTCATAAAATGCGGGGTGTTACATTTTCTACAGTAGTTTTTAGTAGCCCTTTTCTGTAAGTAGTTTACTGTCATTTTTACAGTTTCTTTTATTTATTTAAGTTCTATAAGTACTTCTTGTTTTCTTACAAGTTTCTTCCTATAAGTTTATTTTTCCAGTTTTTTCCTTAATAATTATTTCTATCAGTCATTTCAGTTTTTCCATGATTATTTACATTATTTTTACAAACACCGTTTTTAATTCTTTTTTTTGGTAGAATAGAATAATGAAATGAAACTTTGTAAATATGGATTGAATAAGAAGGAACTAAATTTACAGTAATTACATGTAGAAATTGCAGATTTTCAAAAAAAATGGCTAAATTAAGTAGGGTTATAGAAATTTACAATGAATTATGACCAGTATCGTAATTCATAAAAAATAAAAAAAGTAAGCAGGTTATTATTATAATAAAAAACAAAAACTCATAATAAAGGCTCGGGAAGGTAAGAGGCTGAGATGCACTGAAACACCCCACCTCCGTTATGGTCACTCCCAAAGGGAATGCCCTAATTTTGGTGGAGGTTTATAAGTATAAGTCACAGATATACAAGACAGATATAATAACACATATTTTTGAACAGCGGAAAACAACAACATCTTTTATTTCATCAAAATACGTGTTACACAAACCATGCCATAATTGTCTTACAATACTTCCAAAATCATAACTGTCTTGATTACATTATTTAAAGAAGCATAAAGAAAACATGAATAAACTGCAAAAGTCCCATAATTGTTGTCCCAAACCATAGTCCAAAACGGAAAAGATCCAAGCAATACATTCTTTCTCTTCAAGATGGATGTGAAATCTGGTCAAGCTGCGGTGTTCCCTCCCTGTGGACCTGGGGGGGGGGGGGGGGGGACGAAAGAAAAGAAGGCGAAAGAAAAGTAGAGTCAGACATAAAGCCTGAGTAAGTCTAGGACTATTCAGTCTATGAATAAAGAACTGGGTATGATAAGTATAAACTAGAAATGGGAAAGCACCATAAACTTAGTTAAGTTGTCTAGGGTCGAATATACTATCGTACCCCATATTAATCTCTGTACCCATATAAACTAGTTCCCAACAGGCACCCCATAATCAGGGTGAAGTGATCCATTTCTGATGATCGGCTCCTACTCGTATAGTTACATGTGTCTTACGGCCCCCATTGTTGTAGTTACCTATGCTGGTCCCACCATGGGGTGTATCAAGTCCCATGGTGGCGGCCCGACACAATCCTAGAATGCACAGGTATGCTACTGGTGCCCAGTGCCTTATTTTTCTGCGCCGGAGTGTGTGCACGCCCGCACCCCGTTAGAACCTACACTGCTGCACCACCGCCGTCGATTTGACCTCTTACAGTCAGCCCAGTAATCGTGCCCCACCCTGCCTAGTTTCAGGGTATCATGATACCTTGTAGGGTTACTGCTGAAAAGGGTCCCCCGCTACTAGGTTTTTCTATTTCTAGCCAACATGCTAAGTTGGTTAAGTGTTTTATAAACCTAACCCCCAATCAGTCTGTTTAGTTTAGCATGTTCCATTTTGATTAAGTCTTAATTCACTTAATCCTATCAATCCTGACTCAGCCTTAATTGTCTTATTAAAGCCTTAAGCTCTCACATTAGACTGGTATTGTTGTTGCTGCCTGTTGCCGGTTGGGTCCGGGCAGTCTTACGCCACAACTCAGTCTAACCTCGGGTCCTTATTGGGCTCTGTGTTTAACCACCTACATTGGATAGGTATTGTTGTGACTACTGGACAGCCGGGCGGTTCCGGGCAGGTTTACATCACAACTCAATCCAACCTCGGGTTAAACACATCATATTTTCTACATTTACATACTTTGTCTCTTTTCTTTTTATATGTAAATATTTGCGACCCATTATTCAAATTCATCTTTATTGATTAAGATTTATTTATGCCACTTAATTGTTTTTCAAGGTTGTTGGCAGCGTCAAACATGCCAACACATATGTTCTATATTTTAGCCCAAACGTCATTACCCCCGTTTTATACGTTCGTTCCAATGTAAGGTGTGTTGGGTTTAACACTTAAACCCAATTTAGCCATATGAAAAGGGGAGGCTTATAACATGGTGTTTATAAGGTAAAATAAAAAGGGGAGTGTGAACGCATGAACTTGCAACATAACGATTCAATTAACATAAGGTAGGCACATGTGAACTTGCAATTGTAACAACATATAATATAAGCAATACTTAAACATGAATCATTCTATTCACATAATCATGGTATAAACAAAACATGAATCATTCTATTCATGTAGTCATGGCATAAATAATACTTAAACATGAACCATTCTAATCATATAATTATGGCATAATCATAATTGAACATGAGTCCTTCTATTCATATAGTCATGGCATAAACATAATTGAACATGAATCCTATTATTCATATAATCATGGTTTTTACCCTATCTATGTAACTTGTAAGTGGGATGTAATTCTAGTGTAATTCTAATGTAACTTATGTGTCAAATATATTATCATATGATTATGATAACAACATAAGCCTAAAAACATGTTTCCAACTAGGCATAATAACAAACATAGTTTAGTCATGTTCATAAAAATAATACAAGCTTACAAAGACGCTTGCTTTTGTCACTATCACAAAATCATGATTTTTATACTTGAACTATGATGCCAATTCCAACATAACCTTCATATGAATCATAATACTTAAGTGGATCAAATTACACTAAAGATGACCATAGAATTATACATCATGTTGGCATAACAATAAATCACAGACTTGCATGAATCTCAAACAAACTATTACAACATATATTTGTTATTTTCAACATGAATCAAACAAACTATTAAAATGTACGTTGAAATCAATTTTGAACGTTATATTAATTTATATTTTAATTTTGATAAAAACTGATCGAAACAGCCGAATTGGTTTACGAAACATATCCCATTGTGTTCGGAATAGGGGTAATTAGCTAGGGACGATATTCGGTGGGTTTGGTTTGAAGTTGAAATGAAAAAGTAACTTTTTTGAACATAAAATAATATAATTATGTATTTATATATATATTCTCCTAGCCCCTTCCTTTTCTTCTAAGTCAACGCCTTCAAACCAAAATAAAAATATAAAAAAAAGGGGAGAATCACAATTCCCCCTAAAGCACCCGTCGCCCTCACCGCCGCGTCACGCGAAGCCGCCACCGCGCTTCCCTATTGACCACCCCTCCCTCTCTCCTCTCTCCACTTCCAGTTGAAGACCACCACACCCATTAAACCCATCGCGCGTCCCCCCTCGCAGCCACACCCTGACCTTGCCGCATGCCTGAACCGCCGCCAACCCTCACCACCTCCGCCTCCTCAATCGACTGCCACCTCCCTGAACCGCCGCCAACCCTCACCACCTCCGCCTCCTCAATCGACTGCCACCTCCCTGAACCACCTCAGACCTCGGCTCCACCCCTCCCCTTTCCTTCACTGTAAGCTTTTTTATTTATTTACTTTAATTTATTTTGAATAATCAGCTTTATATATATATATATATATATATATATATATATATATATAGTGTAACATCCCAGATTTTTCTGCCATTTAAATTTGAATATTTAAGTCTGTTTATATATTATATTGGGGATATAATGGATTTTTAATCGAATTTATTTAAATTAGAGTTCGAATATATATATATATATTTATACATTAATTAAAACGAGCTCGAAACGACGCGGTAGTTCGTAATATTGAGTTCGGATTGAATATACAGGATCCAGTATAAGTCGGATTTCTGTGAAACGAGAAACATTGGAACCGTGTTGATGATAATTTTCATATAAAAGAGAAAAATTCAGATTTCGTATTATGGTTTTTATTTATGATCAAACCAAATTTTTAAATAATCGCTATTAAACGATAACGTTTATTAAATAAAATATCAACGGTTTTTATATACATTCGGATATTGTTAAACCAAATGTATGAAATATCGAGTTTGAAATCCATTTGTCTTATTTTAAGTTACATGACATTCCATTTGGGTATAATTGATAATACCGATTTATTTTATTCAATTCAACTATTTTGGAATTTATATAAAAAAATATATTTGTATAAGGCTTAAAACTAGCCATTCCACAAAACAGTCATGAATTTCAATAAAACAAATACTAATGCCATGCCTTGTTGGTACATGTACAAATTTGTGCACTTCTGATATACAATGCCAACAGTAGCAAACTCATGATATACAAATTTGTGCCAACAGTAGAGATTCATGATCAATACAAGAAACAATATATATATATATATATATGTAAAAATATCTGTACACATGCAAATCTAAAAGAATAAAATAGAATTCATTTTTAAATTTCAATACATTAAGGTACAAACCAATACAAGATTTCAAAATCTTTAGATGGAATAAATAATCCCATAGCCTGAACCTAATCTATGTACAGTCCATATGGATGTGTACAACCTTACATTCCAACCATACTGAGAGCACCAAAAGGTCCACATCTATGTCCAGACCACAAACCTCCAAGATATCCATCACGAGTACAATCAAAAGCTTAAAAAAAATCAAGAACGGGAAAAGAATATAGAAACTGAACATGTGCACATGCATTGATCATAAATAGGCTCACCAAAACAAATATATATATTGTTGTCTGTACAATGCAAAACCAAGAAATGATAATTCATCCAAACTTTGATTTCTGCACAAAAAAATAAAGAACAACTATTAAAATAGCATAAGGTATGGACATGAACAGCTAAGACATACATATCAAATCTATAAGACCAAATCAAACAACCATACATGTACGCAACTAAAATCAGCTAGAAACAGGTTTGTATATCAATCTTGAATAGCTAAAAAAATTGAAAGGGGACAACTAATGAACAGCTAGAAGCAGTGCTAGAATAGCTAAGAAAATTTGATATGTATATATATATATATTATTTTTTTTGCATAAAAATTGTACAGTCAAATCAAATAGCTAATATACAGAAAATACATTTCAAATTGCACTGTTTTCTCACAATAAAATCCGAACAGAAAATCCACAATATAGTTGAAATAACTTTGATGGAATTTACAGCTCATAGCTTCACAACTCTATATGACCTACACGCATGTACAGTTAAATCAATAGTGCTGTAAACACTATACAAATTCAACCAAATCTCTGCTAAACATCACTCAGTGTCAACACTTAAATCACTGGTGAAATCATCTGAAAAGAAGAGAAGCATATGGCCTAAAACCTAATAGCCAAACCTACCTAGGACTCTGATGGAATCTTATCTGACCCCAAATCATACTATAAATAGACATATAGTGCAAAGGGATTTCATCAATTCCAGAGCAACATGAACAATACAGTAAGAAAAAAAATGTGCGAACCGCTTATAGGATCCAAACAAAATCTATACCAGTAAACAAAATAATCAGATTAATTACTTATCTGATTTGTGATGGATTCCGTGAGACGTTGCTCGAAACCAAAGATTTAGGGTTCGGAGGATTGAGGGATCGAAGCTTCAATTTGGAGTAAGGGTAGAAGCTCTATCAATTATGGTGGTGTAGGGTTGCTCGATGAAGTCAGGGTGGTGCTCCGTCGCTGGATGGACGGGATTGGGGTTTGGCAAAGTGGGACCGAGACTGAAGTATAGACGCCTGTGGTTCTTTGGGGGGGCAACGTCGATGGGTTATAGTCAGTGGCGGCGGCGTTTTCAAGGAGAAGAAGCGTTCGATTTCATTGAAGAAAGGAGGGAGGTAAACAATCTGATTTCGGCCATGGGAAAAATGTTTTGAGGCGGCGATGATTTTTTTTTGTGTGGAGTGGGGAATACGTTTAGGAGGGTTTGAAGCTTTTGATGGTGGGAACGGGTAGGGTTGGGCCGATTATCAAAAGGTAAAAGCCCATTAAACAAAATTATAAACCCACGTTTAAAATTTAACTAGTTTAAATATATTTTTATGTGATTTCTCGCGTGTACCTTATCAGATTTAAGCAAGGTCTGTCTCGTTGGGACCGTAGAAATGAGGTCTTCGAGATGGAGCAGGGTTAGTTAGGATCTGATGCAGTTGGAAATCTTAGTCAAATTAAACAACAGTTTAATTGGATTAAAACAGACTGTTTATCGACGAATTCAAACCCAAGGTGAGTTAAACTCACTCAGTTCTCCCCATTTATATTTTATATAAATTGGGTTTTTATTTTATGTGCTCTGTTTGCTGATGGTTGACTGTTTGCTAGTTGTATAATTATTGGTTGATTGAACTGATGAAATTAAACTGTCGTTTAATTTCAGTAAAATACCAAATCGTTATTTTTAACGATTGGACCCAATGAAGGTCACTTACCTTATTGGTCACGTTTATAAAATAAACGTGTTTAATGGTTTGAATTGTTTAAACTAATTGGATTGTTTTGTTTATTGGTTGATGTTAAATTATCGTTATTTATTTTTATCATATATGAACTGATCCAATGGGGTGATTGATTTGAGTATTGGTTGTTGATGGAAATTTCAACATCTGTGTAGTTTAAACCAATGGGCGGTATTGGTTGAGTATTTGGCAACATATGGCCTATAAACTCAATCCAACCTCGGGTTAAACACATCGTATTTTCTACATTTACATACTTTGTCTCTTTTCTTTTTATATGTAAATATTTGCGGCCCATTATTCAAATTCATCTTTATTGATTAAGATTTATTTATGCCACTTAATTGTTTTTCAAGGTTGTTGGCATGCGTCAAACATGCCAACACATATGTTCTATATTTTAGCCCAAACGTCATTACCCCCGTTTTATACGTTCGTTCCAATGTAAGGTGTGTTGGGTTTAACACTTAAACCCAATTTAGCCATATGAAAAGGGAAGGCTTATAACATGGTGTTTATAAGGTAACATAAAAAGGGGAGTGTGAACGCATGAACTTGCAACATAACGATTCAATTAACATAAGGTAGGCACATGTGAACTTGCAATTGTAACAACATATAATATAAGCAATACTTAAACATGAATCATTCTATTCACATAATCATGGTATAAACAAAACATGAATCATTCTATTCATGTAGTCATGGCATAAATAATACTTAAACATGAACCATTCTAATCATATAATTATGGCATAATCATAATTGAACATGAGTCCTTCTATTCATATAGTCATGGCATAAACATAATTGAACATGAATCATATTATTCATATAATCATGGTTTTTACCCTTTCTATGTAACTTGTAAGTGGGATGTAATTCTAGTGTAATTCTAATGTAACTTATGTGTCAAATATATTATCATATGATTATGATAACAACATAAGCCTAAAAACATGTTTCCAACTAGGCATAATAACAAACATAGTTTAGTCATGTTCATAAAATTAATACAAGCTTACAAAGACGCTTGCTTTTGTCACTATCACAAAATCATGATTTTTATACTTGAACTATGATGCCAATTCCAACATAACCTTCATATGAATCATAATACTTAAGTGGATCAAATTACACTAAAAATGACCATAGAATTATACATCATGTTGGCATAACAATAAATCACAGACTTGCATGAATCTCAAACAAACTATTACAACATATAATTGTTATTTTCAACATGAATCATATACTTGCAATTATCAAATGGGTGTTGTAAATAACTACCACAAACATGTAGTTTTCAATATGAATCATATGCTTGCATGAATCCCAATTAAAATCCCACAACATGTGGTTGTCAACATAAACCATATACTTGTATGAATCCAATCGTACACCATAGCATTGCCAAATCGTTTAGAATCAAAATAACATACAAATATAAGTTATTATCGCCACAAATTCCATTTCGTTGTTAACTTCCAACGCAAATCGCGTACTTGCAAATATCCAATCGTATACCATAATATTCCCAAATCGTTTAGTATCAAAGCAACATACAAATATAGATTATTATCGCCACAATTCCATTTCTTACTTTACACAAATCAACACAATTATTTAATTCACATCGGAATAGCACTCTACTTACAACGTATGACGAATCTTCAATTCAGGAATTTGAATTCTGAATTTGGAGATGCTATCCTTTGTTGTAGGCGTTGTTTTGATTGATTTGACGTTGCTTTAAGCTTTGAATTATCTCCTAATTGTCTCTCTATTTCTGACGGCTATCCTTAGTCTCTCCTCAGCAACATGACAGTCTCATCTCCATTTTAGTTTGTGTGAATTAGGGTTAGTCTTAGGTCCTTTTTATAGAGTTTTTGAGTTGATTTAGATCGTCGATGAAGCTTGGTTTAATAATAGCCGTTCGTTCAAAGGAGAGGCCAATCAGGAGCTGACACCTAGCCCTAGTGACAAGGCAAGGCTCAGAAAATCGACCAAACACAGACTAGGCCAGCCGGGGTGGGCTGGGTACGACCTGGCTCAGGGGCCAGGTCGACTCCCCAGTCGACCCCCAAGTCGACTCTAGAGTCGACCTGCCTGGGGAGGTCGACACCTAGGTCGACTCCCAGGTCGACCTGGCCTGGCAGGTCGACCCTAGGGTCGACCCCCAGGTCGACCTGGTGGGTTTGGGCGGGAATTTTCCCGCCTACTCTGATTGGGCTGAAATTCAAATCTGTTTTCGAAATTTGAATTTCCTAAAACTTCATCAGGCCATAATTTGGTCATACGGGCTCCGTTTTTCAAAAACTCAGACTCTATTTCGCGTATTTTTCCGAGACGAACGCAATGGCATATCCCGTTTCCCTTAATACTTTGATTTGAAATTTATTATACTTTAATTCGTGAATTTCACTGTTATAAAATACACGGGGTGTTACATGCACACCACAAGTAAGGGGAAATTTGAAGAGGGAGAAAATAATTGAGTTGATCAAAAGAGAAGCTAGACTGGTAGCGTATGCAGGAAAAGTTGTGAAATAGGTTAGGTTGAAAATAAGGTTTGAGATCGGGAGGCGAATAAAACCACAATAGCGAAAACTGGTAGAGGGAAGGTCGGATTAGAGGAGGAAGAGGAAAGGAGGCAAAATGAAGAAGGCGTGGAAGATTTACGAGAAGGAGAAGAAGGATGGAAAAGGCATTTTACTAGTCACCATTAAAGGTGCAAACCCTTATCCTAGTAGATCTCATGTATATGTTAAAACATATTTAAATTATTTTAAATTAATACTATTTTAAATTGGATTATTTTCCCTAAACTAATTTCTCTTTTACTATTTATCTTTATAACTATATATATTTGACAACTATTTTATATATTTTATTTAACTATTATAAAAATGCTATTTTAATTGATATTTTATAAATTAAATTTAACTATTACATATTTTATAGCAATTTTAATCAAATTATTTTATATCAGATTTAGGGTATTGTTATTTGCACCCTAAATTTGATTAAGAGATGACTCGTTTTTTATTTTTTTTAAAATTTACTAGGTGGAGGACATTAGAATGTAACCCCCTTTAAAACTAAATTATTATATGACCAAACTACCCTTAAAGCATTGCTATTGACAATCCAAAAATGGTTAGGGGGGCACATATGAAATTCAGCAAGGCTTTGCTGCATTTTTTCACGGAATTCGGTGGGGTATGGTTGAATTCACCCTTAAATTTGTCAAAGGGCCGTCGAAAATGTAAAACGGTGGGTGTATACCAAATTTAGTTTTCGACCGTGTCCCTCCTTAATCATTTTGGGAGTGTCATTAACAATCCCCTAGAAAAAAGCGATTCGAAGAACTAAAATAGGGCTATTTTCATATACTAATTTTTATGTTTAGTATGCCCCCATAAAAATTGTAAATATGACTGAAGTGCCCTTAAAATTGATCATCTCTTAATCACATATGGAGTGTGAATAACAATGCCCAAAATTTAACTAATATATATATAGTTTATAAATATTTTATTTAAACAATGTTGTATTAAATTTAACTATTTTGAAATAAAAGTATGGTTCCCAATCCGAGCAATTAAGTCTCAATTATTTGAATATAAAGATTACTTTGAATAATGATATTATAATGTTGAAATCTCGAATCGAAATGCAAGTTTTGAAACCGAATCAAATTTTTAATTGATTTGAGTATATGATAATGAAAATCAATAACTGAGGTAAATTGATTTATGACTTATTTAAACTTAAATGACTACAGTGTGAAATAATCATTTGGTCATTAAAGAGAATGGGCTGGAAAGTGACATACTCTCAGCCGATACGGGAACCATTTTAACAATTGTGCACGTGGCGTGAGACGACCCAAAATCTAGGCCGGCCTAAACCGAACGTGAAGGCAGATTGCTTTAAGAACATGACTCATAAGAATATAAAACAAGAGATTTGTTCATTGCTATTACAACAATTTACATCAGAGTACAAGAGGCAGTGTACAAATAAATAATATACAGCGAAAAAGTAAAATATCAGAGATTTTATTACATTGCAGTGGAAATATCATACATAAATATAATGTGCAGCGGAAAACATCAACTACCACAACTGAAAGAAATTCACGAATACAAAGCTTCTCGAATATAGCTCCAACCGTAATCCATGATCATGTGAAAAGAAATATATGCGAAAACCAAAACTATTAGGTGCTCGTGTGGAAAATATAGGCACCTAGAGTTTAAGTGGGAAACAATAAAGTCTGAGTTAGTCATGGGACAGGTATGAGAACTAAAATAGTTATTAACTTTATTTTAATATTGGGTAAATCAAGGGACCACGCCGTATAATACAGAACGGGTTTTCTCCCAGGAATACCAAAAAACAGACAATGCAATGCTAAAAAGGAAAAAAGAAGCCATTATAAGACTCAGGTCCCATCACATAATGCAACCCAAACCAGAGGATAAAGTTTTACCTTATAATAGCCAAATATGCTTGATACATGAAATTTATCTTTTATTATTATTAGTGCATAGTGCAAAAAGCAACTTCGAATATAAATGTATCAATCATAGACGACATAGATACCATAATATTATGTCGCTATATAGGTTTTCAACTAAAACCATAAAATCGCTTATTGAAAATTGGGTTTCTATCTATGAACCGAGGCAAGGGATCTTCCTCATCCAACTTCGAGACACTTTAGTATATGTCCCAGGGAACACAACATGTATCCCTTGTAGTAGCAGGGCCAGTCAGTCGTTGTTGATTGGCAATTCCATAAATAGTATGTCCGCCAATCCTATCGGACCTGTCACCAAGTCAGTATGTCCACCATCTTGGTCACTATGTTAACCATCAAGGGCCTTGTGCATCCAAATATAATCCGAGGTACCTCGCTATCCATCATCCAACATTCACATAAGTAAAATGTCTGGGTTTCATGCCATGACATCACCCATAACTAGAAACCAACGTAAGTCCATTTCCCAGCGGTCCTCATCCCGTTTTTTTGTTCATATCGGGGTGTAAATCTCACGAATTAAAGCTACATAAATGTAACATCCCGGAATTTTGAAACCAATTTAAAATTTTTATTTTAGAAATTTTAATGGATTTTAAATAATTAAAATAATTTATTTTAAATAATAACAAATAAAATTTATTTTAATCAAAATTTAATTATAAAAGGAGTTTGAAATGGCGCGGTAGTTCGAAAATTTGATTTCTAGTTTCAATTTAATATACAGAATTCAATATAAATCAGAATTTGATGAAATTAATTTTGTTAGGACTGTATCATCAAAACATGGCTAGAAATAATTTTTTTGTAATTTTTAAAGCCAGTATATGGCCCCGGTAAATTCAAGTGTACGACCAAATTAAATAATTAAATGATTTATATTTTAAATTAAAAAAAAGTGGGTTGAGACGATCAAACGGGCTGACGAGACCTAGTCATTGGGTCCGGGATAGGGGTATTTGGCTAGAGGCAACCTTTGTTGGGCTGGATTTGGAGCTATTAAAAGTTAACGGGTTTTTTCGTAAATAAATGAATTTAATAATGTTTTATTTATAAATACCCTTTCATAACCTAACCCTAATTCATAATTAATCAGTCGCCGCCTCTTTTCATATCGATGGCCGAAATGTTCTCTCGTTCTTCCCTCTTTTTCTTTTAATCTCCTCAACAAATTCGAGTGCTTCCAAAGGCTAAAAGGAAGAGCTCCTCACGTTCTACAATGTCAACGGATGAGATTTGATTTCATGAAGTATTTCTCTCGGAGTTGAGGCCTGAAGTCGTCCGGTTTGGGCGCGAGTTCCCACGCACTGGTGGCGCCGAGTTCCGATCTGGTCAAGGCACGAGGAGAGGGTGTTGGGGGCTACAAAGTGGCGGAGTTGGATCGGTTGCAG
The DNA here is from genome assembly GCA_030737875.1 of Allium sativum. Taxonomy (NCBI): domain Eukaryota; kingdom Viridiplantae; phylum Streptophyta; class Magnoliopsida; order Asparagales; family Amaryllidaceae; genus Allium; species Allium sativum. The sequence goes on from CM060912.1 coordinate 313,124,797, forward strand.
GTGGCCTGAACGGGGGTGCGACGCTGTGGTTCTTCTGCGAAGTATGGGTTTGGGTATCTCGTTTTCAACAGGAACAATTTGAACAAGGAGGGCAATGATGTAAATAATTATTTTAATTAATTTCATTTATGTACGTAATATTTAAACATTCGTAACTCCTTCGTATGAAATCGAAATTTAGAAATTTCGGATCCGTTGGAATCGCAGAAACGAGATCTATAAAATAGAACCAACTAGAGCTTAAATGGAGCATGCTGGAAATTCAGATAAAACCCAATGTGAGATTTCTTATTTAAATAATTAAAAATAAATTAATTATTATGGTGCTTTAGAAATTCTTGCATGTACGTGATTTGATTTAAATTGCTTGGTGCTGTTTATTGATCTGTTGATTTGATGGAATAATTTTGTTGAATTAGACTCGACAAAATAAAATGTCGATTTTGTTGAATTAGAATTGACAAAATATAATTGTCATTTGTGTTAAATTAGAATTGACAAAATATAATTGTCATTTGTGTTAAATTAGAATTGACCAAAAATTGACATTTGTGTTAATAGATTAGTCAAACAAAAATTCTCATTTTTGTTTATTAAATTTGTGACACCAAAATTGACATTTGTGTTAATAGGAGATTAGTCAAACAAAAATTCTCATTTTTGTTTATTAAATTTGTGACACCAAAAATTGACATTTGTGTTAATAGGAAATTAGTCAAACAAAAATTCTCATTTTTGTTTATTAAATTTGTGACACCAAAAATTGACATTCGTGTTAATAGGAAATTAATTAAACAAAATTTTTTATTTTTGTGTATTAAATTTGTGACACCAAAAATTGACATTTGTGATTAACCGGAAATTAGTCAAAAAAAATTCTCATTTTTGTTATTAGATTTGTGACACCAAAATTTGACATTTGTGTTAGTTAGGACATAGCTACACAAAATTTATCATTGTGTCAAATTAATATAGTTGGATTAAAATGTTCATTTTTATCAAAGTACATTTTCTTTGTAATATAAAAAAATACATTTTCTATGTAATATAGAAAAGATTACATTTTCTTTGTAACATAAAAAGAATACATTTTCTATGTAATATAGAAAAGATTACATTTACTTTTTAACATAAAAAGAATACATTTTCTATGTAATATAGAAAAGATTACATTCTCTTTTTAATATAAAAAGAATACATTTTCTATGTAATATAGAGAAGATTACATTTTCTTTGTAACATAAAAAGAATACATTTTCTATGCAATATAGAAAAGATTGCATTTTCTTTGTAACATAAAAAGAATACATTTTCTATGCAATATAGAAAAGATTACATTTTCTTTGTAATATAAAAAGAACACATTTTCTATGTAATATAGAAAAGATTACATTTTCTTTGTAACATAAAAAGAACACATTTTCTATGTAATATAGAAAAGATTACATTTTCTTTGTAACATAAAAAGAATACATTTTCTATGTAATATAGAAATGATTACATTTTCTTTGTAAAAGAATACATTTTCTATGTAATATAGAAAAGATTACATTTTCTTTGTAATATAAAAAGAATACATTTCCTATGTAATATAGAAAAGATTTCATTCTTCTTTGTAATATAAAAAGAATACATTTTCTATGTAATATAGAAAAGATTTCATTCTTCTTTGTAATATAAAAAGAATACATTTCCTATATAATATAGAAAAGATTTCATTTTTCTTTGTAATATAAAAAGAATACATCTTCTATGTAATATAGAAAAGATTTCATTTTTCTTTGTAATATAAGAATCATTTCTATTTGCAAAACATACATTATAATTTATATGCAAATATAAGAATCATTTCTGTTTACAAAACATACATTAGAATTTATATGCAATATAAGAATCATTTTTTATTTGCAAAACATACATTAGAATTTGTATGGAAATTAAAGAATCATTTTCATGGTTAAAACATACATTAGAATTTGTACGTAAACCAAAGGATCATTTTCATGGTCAAAACATACATTAGAATTTGTATGTAAATTAGAGTGATATTTTATTGTTAAATTATACAATAGAATTTGTATGCAAATCAAAGTTACATTTGTATTGTCAAATTATACATTAGGATTTGCGTACAAAGTAAAGAGGTGTAATAACTTGGAAAATCCGAACCAATTTAAAAATTTTATTTTGGCAATTTTATTGAATTTTGAATATTTCAAATGAATTATTTTAAATAATAATGACGAGAAATTTAATTTGAATAAAATTAGAACGTATATATTTATTTGAATCGACGTTAGAACATAAATATTTTATTTTAATTATAAAAGGAATTGAAAATGGCGCGGTAGTTCGAAAATTCGATTTCAAATTTCAAATGAATGTACAAGATTCAAAATAAACCGGATTTTAGCGAAACCAAAAATATTTGAATCTATTTGAGAATATCTTTCCAACGAATCTGAAAAATCAAAATTTCATAGCGGGAATAAAAAGTTATGCCCAGTTGAAAATTCAGAATAATCGTTATGGAAAATTTAGCCCTTAAAAATGGAAATTTTGCAAACGATTTCCATTTTCGATGAAACCAATTTTGTTGGATCTGGGATGTCAAGTTATTGATAGGTTCCAAAATTCACAAATATTGAAATCAATGTGTGGGCGTGGCAAAGGAAAACGTTTTTTTTTCAGTTTTAGTCAATTTGGATAGACCAGAAAATGACCATTTTTCAAACGGTCTTCAAATTTGATGAAATTAGTTTTTTTAGGACCGTATCGTCAATACTAAGCTAGAAATAATTTTTCGGGAATTTTCAGAGTCAATATGTGGCCCCGGTAAATTAAAATGTACGTTGAAATCAATTTTGAACGTTATATTAATTTATATTTTAATTTTGATAAAAACTGATCGAAACAGCCGAATTGGTTTACGAAACATATCCCATTGTGTTCGGAATAGGGGTAATTAGCTAGGAACGATAGTCGGTGGGTTTGGTTTGAAGTTAAAATGAAAAAGTAACTTTTTTGAACTTAAAATAATATAATTATGTATTTATATATATATTCTCCTAGCCCCTTCCTTTTCTTCTAAGTCAACGCCTTCAAACCAAAATAAAAATATAAAAAAAAGGGGAGAATCACAATTCCCCCTAAAGCACCCGTCGCCCTCACCGCCGCGTCACGCGAAGCCGCCACCGCGCTTCCCTATTGACCACCCCTCCCTCTCTCCTCTCTCCACTTCCAGTTGAAGACCACCACACCCATTAAACCCATCGCGCGTCCCCCCTCGCAGCCACACCCTGACCTTGCCGCATGCCTGAACCGCCGCCAACCCTCACCACCTCCGCCTCCTCAATCGACTGCCACCTCCCTGAACCGCCGCCAACCCTCACCACCTCCGCCTCCTCAATCGACTGCCACCTCCCTGAACCACCTCAGACCTCGGCTCCACCCCTCCCCTTTCCTTCACTGTAAGCTTTTTTATTTATTTACTTTAATTTATTTTGAATAATCAGCTTTTTATATATATATATATATATATATATATATATATATAGTGTAACATCCCAGATTTTTCTGCCATTTAAATTTGAATATTTAAGTCTGTTTATATATTATATTGGGGATATAATGGATTTTTAATCGAATTTATTTAAATTAGAGTTCGAATATATATATATATATATATATATATATATATATATATACATTAATTAAAACGAGCTCGAAACGACGCGGTAGTTCGTAATATTGAGTTCGGATTGAATATACAGGATCCAGTATAAGTCGGATTTCTGTGAAACGAGAAACATTGGAACCGTGTTGATGATAATTTTCATATAAAAGAGAAAAATTCAGATTTCGTATTATGGTTTTTATTTATGATCAAACCAAATTTTTAAATAATCGCTATTAAACGATAACGTTTATTAAATAAAATATCAACGGTTTTTATATACATTCGGATATTGTTAAACCAAATGTATGAAATATCGAGTTTGAAATCCATTTGTCTTATTTTAAGTTACATGACATTCCATTTGGGTATAATTGATAATACCGATTTATTTTATTCAATTCAACTATTTTGGAATTTATATAAAAAAATATATTTGTATAAGGCTTAAAACTAGCCATTCCACAAAACAGTCATGAATTTCAATAAAACAAATACTAATGCCATGCCTTGTTGGTACATGTACAAATTTGTGCACTTCTGATATACAATGCCAACAGTAGCAAACTCATGATATACAAATTTGTGCCAACAGTAGAGATTCATGATCAATACAAGAAACAATATATATATATATATATATATATATATGTAAATATATCTGTACACATGCAAATCTAAAAGAATAAAATAGAATTCATTTTTAAATTTCAATACATTAAGGTACAAACCAATACAAGATTTCAAAATCTTTAGATGGAATAAATAATCCCATAGCCTGAACCTAATCTATGTACAGTCCATATGGATGTGTACAACCTTACATTCCAACCATACTGAGAGCACCAAAAGGTCCACATCTATGTCCAGACCACAAACCTCTAAGATATCCATCGCGAGTACAATCAAAAGCTTAAAAAAAATCAAGAACGGGAAAAGAATATAGAAACTGAACATGTGCACATGCACTGATCATAAATAGGCTCACCAAAACAAATATATATATTGTTGTCTGTACAATGCAAAACCAAGAAATGATAATTCATCCAAAATTTGATTTCTGCACAAAAAAATAAAGAACAACTATTAAAATAGCATAAGGTATGGACATGAACAGCTAAGACATACATATCAAATCTATAAGACCAAATCAAACAACCATACATGTACGCAACTAAAATCAGCTAGAAACAGGTTTGTATATCAATCTTGAATAGCTAAAAAAATTGAAAGGGGACAACTAATGAACAGCTAGAAGCAGTGCTAGAATAGCTAAGAAAATTTGATATGTATATATATATATATTATTTTTTTTGCATAAAAATTGTACAGTCAAATCAAATAGCTAATATACAGAAAATACATTTCAAATTGCACTGTTTTCTCACAATAAAATCCGAACAGAAAATCCACAATACAGTTGAAATAACTTTGATGGAATTTACAGCTCATAGCTTCACAACTCTATATGACCTACACGCATGTACAGTTAAATCAATAGTGCTGTAAACACTATACAAATTCAACCAAATCTCTGCTAAACATCACTCAGCGTCAATACTTAAATCACTTGTGAAATCATCTGAAAAGAAGAGAAGCATATGGCCTAAAACCTAATAGCCAAACCTACCTAGGACTCTGATGGAATCTTATCTGACCCCAAATCATACTATAAATAGACATATAGTGCAAAGGGATTTCATCAATTCCAGAGCAACATGAACAATACAGTAAGAAAAAAAATGTGCGAACCACTTATAGGATCCAAACAAAATCTATACCAGTAAACAAAATAATCAGATTAATTACTTATCTGATTTGTGATGGATTCCGTGAGACGTTGCTCGAAACCAAAGATTTAGGGTTCGGAGGATTGAGGGATCGAAGCTTCAATTTGGAGTAAGGGTAGAAGCTCTATCAATTATGGAGGCGTAGGGTTGCTCGATGAAGTCAGGGTGGTGCTCCGTCGCTGGATGGACGGGATTGGGGTTTGGCAAAGTGGGACCGAGACTGAAGTATAGACGCCTGCGGTTCTTTGGGGGGGCAACGTCGATGGGTTATAGTCAGTGGCGGCGGCGTTTTCAAGGAGAAGAAGCGTTCGATTTCATTGAAGAAAGGAGGGAGGTAAACAATCTGATTTCGGCCATGGGAAAAATGTTTTGAGGCGGCGATGATTTTTTTTTGTGTGGAGTGGGGAATACGTTTAGGAGGGTTTGAAGCTTTTGATGGTGGGAACAGGTAGGGTTGGGCCGATTATCAAAAGGTAAAAGCCCATTAAACAAAATTATAAACCCACGTTTAAAATTTAACTAGTTTAAATATATTTTTATGTGATTTCTCGCGTGTACCTTATCAGATTTAAGCAAGGTCTGTCTCGTTGGGACCGTAGAAACGAGGTCTTCGAGATGGAGCAGGGTTAGTTAGGATCTGATGCAGTTGGAAATCTTATTCAAATTAAACAACAGTTTAATTGGATTAAAACAGACTGTTTATCGACGAATTCAAACCCAAGGTGAGTTAAACTCACTCAGTTCTCCCCATTTATATTTTATATAAATTGGGTTTTTATTTTATGTGCTCTGCTTGCTGATGGTTGACTGTTTGCTAGTTGTATAATTATTGGTTGATTGAACTGATGAAATTAAACTGTCGTTTAATTTCAGTAAAATACCAAATCGTTATTTTTAACGATTGGACCCAATGAAGGTCACTTACCTTATTGGTCACGTTTATAAAATAAACGTGTTTAATGGTTTTAATTGTTTAAACTAATTGGATTGTTTTGTTTATTGGTTGATGTTAAATTATCGTTATTTATTTTTATCATATATGAACTGATCCAATGGGGTGATTGATTTGAGTATTGGTTGTTGATGGAAATTTCAACATCTGTGTAGTTTAAACCAATGGGCGGTATTGGTTGAGTATTTGGCAACATATGGCCTATAAAATCAACCAGTTTATAAATATTGATTTTCCGTCAGGCAAATCGACAGAGATGAAGTTATAAAATTTATTTTATAACTGGAGATAGATTTTTAAATATATTATTTTAAGGGGATAAATAAATACTTTATTTATTTATGACTTTGGTTTTATAAAGTAAATTTTGATGTTAATCAGATTTTTACGTACGAGAATGAGAAATAAATCTAAAGGTATTGTTTTAATTTTAATAAGATTTTAAAAGGGAAAATTAATAAAGGAATTAACTATGAAGGTAGTTAACGACCAAAGTAAATTATTATTTTAATAATTTAGAGAAATACCATTTAATTGAGATTCATTTAAAATGTAATCGAAATTGAAGTGGAATCCAATTGAATGGTGAAAGGGAATGTAATGACCTGCATTCTATGCATCGAAGGATCGTAGAATATTTGTTTCTTCCACATACGAAGTCGTATGGTCATGTAACTTTGGGGGATGACTATTGAGGTTGTTTCCCATGTTCATGATTTTTCCCGATTTTTAAATGGTCGTTTTTCCCCTGCTGGTCTTGTTTTAGCCATAACTTTTGATTGGAAATGTGATGACCCCAAACTTCCACGGAATGAAAGTAAGGAATAATCATTTGGAATACAACATAAATACAATAATACATATCACAGATACAAAATAGCATAGGAAATTCATAGAGTAACAACATCATAGCAGCGGAAATATAATGTCATCAATCACAGAGAATCCCCAGTCACAGAATTCTACATTATTACATCAACTTCGTAGAAAAGAAATAAGTTCCAACTCCAACTTAAACAACGTGGAATAAACCAAGTTTATTACTTGAAATAAAAAGAAAGAGAAAAATGCAAAAGCAGCGAATGATAAGTCTTCAAACTCCTAGTCATCACCTCTCCACAAGCAAATCCAAGAGAAATAATAAGCAGCTCCAAAGGAAAGGCTCCAAGCGAAAGATAAACCTGTTTACTTGGCTGCCCGTGTAGAAAGGAGGTCACCCGAGTTTGCAAAAAGGTGGAAACAAACAACGGGTCAGTCTTTGGGACTGGTGTGAGAATTCTTATCTAATTAATCACTATAAATAGGGCAAATCCAAAGACCATGCCATTAATGCGGAACGGGTTTACTCTAATGGATTGTCGTGCATAAAAGTGTCAGAATAAATGATAAGTAAATCGTGCAACAACGTTATGCTTTTTAGAAAAATGGAATCACCATAAGACCCAGGTCCCATCACACAATGCAACACAAACCAGAGGATAGGGTTTTACCTTATAGTGATTAAACATGCTAAATACGGCAAATACGAGTGTAATATTACTATTAGTATATATTAAAACATTTCAAAGTAAATGTAGAAATCCTAGGAAGAATAGTATCCCATACTACTATGCATCCATACTAGTAATACAATCAAATTCGTAGGGTTGTATTTGGATTTTGGTTTCCATCACGAGTCAAGGCTAGGGAGGAGCTCCTACTGATTCGAGACACTCTAGCTAATGTCTCAGGATCCCCTGCAGTGAACCCTTGGAAAGCTGCAGGGCCGGTCCGCCATACGAGTTGCGGATTAGTTATTCCTGAACACACGTTTCCCAGTCCTATAGGACCTAACATCCGAGGCGCCTCATTCCATCATCCACATAAGTAAAATGTTGGGCCGTGTTAAAACCCAATCACCACTTCTAGCTAGAAAGAAACGTGCTGCTCTCCCTGCGTTCCCTTCTCTCGTTTTAGACTCCGCCGGTGTGTGAGGCTCGCGATGTCACGTTGTACACAAAGCTATGCCTAAACAGGCTATGCTTTAATCGTCCCACAAGGCCTGCTTCTCAACAAAACCTTGATCATATGCACCTTAGCATGCCACTTCACCACTCCATATCGTACTGCTAACTCTTTGCCGAAATATATGAATGGGTGTTAAGCAAGAGAATAAATTCCCCGCCACCAAACATGCATACCTTCGACAAAAGATCAATAACATGATATTTGATAGAGTATGATGTCAGACACACAATCCATTTAGTAGCTTATGCTCTGGGTCTGAGCGAAAGCCAAACCCGTGAAATCAACACGTACGTTTGGCAATGACCAAGACCTTTGAATTGGGAGCAAATCAAATCAAGGCCTCGATCGTTGTCCATCCGAGGGAAGATTTACTGTCTTCATTCACTATCTTTATACTTCAATTAACGTCGTTTGATTATTTAGAATGAGAGAACTCGAACTTTCCAAATAATCCTCGTATATATATATATATATATATTTAAAATCCTTCTTATACATTAATAGTTATTTTTATTAACGATTCGTTCCTATATTAATTATTTAAAATAATTAAATTATAATATAACGATGCCTTAAGTCAATGGGTGACTATGGCGCTGCATTCAAACAATTTTGATTTTTACATTTCTCAGAATCTAACCGTTGGATCTTAACGTAATATATATCGTTGGAAAGATTTTTCCAAGACGATTCTAATGGTTTCAGTTTCAAGAAAATCCGACAGTCGGATCTTCTTGTATGGTCATTTAAAAGTACGATTTCAAAACGCGAACTACCACGCCCTATTCGTTTAATTTTAATTATATTTATATATATAATCATTGAATCGTAATAACGTCGTTTTATTAAAACAACGCTCTACACAACTACCGACACTCACCAAATTTTTAATTCATTTGAGAATGAAAATACTATTACCGCATCCTGACTTCATTCTTTTACTTACATGGAAAATGTAAATTTTGATACACTTAAAATCCTACCATTAAATTACATATTAAAAATATAACTTTTAATTACAATGCAACACTACGTCTAATTCACATTGTAAAAATATGATTTTAGTTACAATGCAACCACTACATCTAATTCACATTGTAAAAATATAATTTTTAATTATAATGCAAACAGTACATCTAATTTACATTGTAAAAATATGATTTTTAATTACAATGCAAACACTACATCTAATTTACACTGTAAAAATATGATTTTTAATTACAATGCAAACACTACATCTAATTTACATTGTAAAAATATGATTTTAGTTACAATGCAAACACTACATCTAATTTACATTGTAAAAATATGATTTTTAATTACAATGCAAACACGACATCTAATTTACATTGTAAAAATATGATTTTAGTTACAATGCAAACACTACATCTAATTTACATTGTAAAAATATGATTTTTAATTACAATGCAAACACTACATCTAATTTACATTGTAAAAATATGATTTTTAATTACAATGCGAACACTACATCTAATTTACATTGTAAAAATATGATTTTAGTTATAATGCAAACACTACATCTAATTTACATTGTAAAAATATGATTTTTAATTACAATGCAAACACTACATCTAATTTACATTGTAAAAATATGATTTTTAATTACAAAGCAAACACTACATCTAATTTACATTGTAAAAATATGATTTTTTAATTACAATGCAAACACTACATCTAATTTACATTGTAAAAATATGATTTTAGTTACAATGAAAAATGTAATTTTTAACATACAATATCATTCACTTTATAATTAAATATAAAAATGTAAATTTTGACATACGATGAAATTTCTATTTACTTACATTGATAAAAATGTATACTTTTCATACGGTGAAATTCCTTATTATAATTACATCTAAAAATGCCATTTATATTTTAACGTTCATCTTTACATTAAAATAATATATAAAAATGTCATCTTTATTTCATCGTTCATCTTTACATTAAAATAACATATAAAAATGTCATCTTTATTTCATCGTTCAATTTCAATGCATTGACATAACGGTTCAATTTCAACATCATATCATAACACCATGTATCAGGTTCGGATTTGTGTGATAACATTCATGTGATGAATACATATAGATTTACAATTATCTTACATAGCAACATAGCAATATCATCAATCATATCTAAACAAAATAGATCTGAAGATTAACCATGGGATTACAATGTAACAACAAAGTAATTATTTAATTAATTAATTTTGAATGAGGAAATTTCCCATCTAACACTTAAAATTCCAGATCTAATATCATAACATCGCAACAATTCAGATCTGCAACTTATATTAACATCCATCATCGATCCATTTATTTTTGATTTTCCACTTCTCATACGCAAGAATAACATTCAAATTAATTAAATTTATTTAAAAATAAATTCTCACCTTGATTAAAGCGAATAGAAAAATCCAAAAATTCAGAAAATGGTCGCACTTGATTTCAGCAATCTCTATTTGCTGTCACGGTCTCGCACAATCTGAAATTTTTCAGTTTGGGTTTTGTATGTGTTAATTATCAAAATTTGAACAAAATTAACTTTTAACAACTGCTGTTGTAACGCTTAAAAGCATGGCAAAATCTGAACTAAATTTCATACCTTATAATTTCAGTTTTGTTCAAAACTTCAATTCAGAAAATCGGATGCTGTAGTTGATGGTTTGAGGAGCGGTTTGCGGGAGGTGGAGCAGCTACGAGAGGCGCACGTGCGTCTGAAAAAGGGGGAGGGGGTGCGCACGCACCTGGCGGCTGTTGGAGGACCCGAACGGCGGCGGGTTCGGCGAGGCGGTGCGGGCGAACGGGGGCACGAGGGAGGTTGGTTCTTGTCGGAGAGGAAAGAGAAGAGAAGGATCTTCGAAAAACTCTACTACAGGGCGGTCTAATTCTCTACGGATTGATGGGAAAATGGAGAGGAAGGTTTTGAAAAGGGGCGGCTATGGGTTATTCGCATCTGGGAAGAAGACGACGTATAGAGCCGTATATATACTAGTATTGCCACGTATTTTCTAATTTATTTATTTATTTAATTAATCCCGAAATTAGGGTTTTTTCGTACGAACTCCAATTCGCGCTCAACGACAATCGAACAATAGGTTTTGACGTCTTCTGAACGCAATGGCGCTATTGCCGAAGTCCAATTCTGAAGTTAAAAGCATGTTTCTTTTATTTTCAAATTAATTCTCTAATATTAAATTCGAACGTACTTGTTAATTTTACCGGGGCCACATACTAACTCAGAAAAATCCCGAAAAATTATTTTTGGCTTTCTTATGACGATACGGTCCTAACAAAATTTATTTCGTCAAATTCTGAGACTGTTTGAAAAATGGCTATTTTTCAGTCAATTAATTTTGACCGAAATTGACAAAACACAGTTTCCTTTGCCACGCTCACATACTAGCTTCAAAAATCATGAAATTTGAAACATAGCAATAATTTTACATTCCAGATCCAACAAAAGTGGTTTTGTCGAATTCCGAGGTCGTATGCAAAATGTCAATTTTCAAGGCGATATATTTTCTATAGCGACCTTTCTGAAAATTCATTTGGCCATAACTTTTGATTTCCGCTATGAAATTTCGATTTTTTAGATTCTTTAGAAAGATATCCATTATCAGATTTAGATATTTTTCGTTTCATCAAAATCCGGTTTATTCTGAATCCTGTGTAGTTAGTCAAAGTTCAAGTTTGACTTTTCAAACTACCATCCTATTTCTAATTCTCTTTGTAATTTATTTGAATATATTTGCATTAACTTTGCTCAAAATAAATTTCCATTCATTTTTTATTTGAAATAATTTATTTTAAATATTTAAACACCCCTAAAATCTCCAAAATGAAAATTTTAAATTGGCCCCAAATTCCGGGTTGTTATAGTCTCCCCCGCTTAAGAACTTTTCGTCCTCGAAAAGGAAAAGAGAAGAGTAGAAGGGTAGGAACCACATAAAGAATATTTTTAACAGAAATAGTACCACCTAAAACATCAGGCTTACCTGCTCCTTCGGAAGAAGTAGGAGCGGAAGAAGATGGTGCACTTGCCCCTTCATACACATGTGCTACCTGCGCTCCTTTCAACAACGGACAGTTTGGCTTGATGTGACCCTTCTTGTGGCAATTGTAACATTCCTTGGTGTCGTCGCTTCGGGCCTTCTTAGGATTCCTGCAGTCCTTGCTGTAGTGCCCAAATTTTTGGCAGTTGTAGCATTGCACCTTTGACTTATCGTGCCCCTTAGCAGCTCCAGAATTGTTTCCCTCAGTCTTCTTCTCTGTTTGCTTCCTCTTGTTGTTGGCCAAGCTCCTTTCCCTGTCTTGTTGAGAATTCTTCCTATCATTTTCCTCATAACGACAAGCAAACTCCACCAGCCTATTGAAAGAGAGGTCGATGTGGGCAGTGGCTCTATCAATATACTTCTTCGCAAGCCCATTTATGAATCTCTTGTTCTTCTGAAAGTCATCTTGGACCAATTCAGGGGCATAGCGGGAAAGGTCTTCAAATCTTCGTACATATTCTGAAATGGTCTTGTTGCCTTGCTTCAGATTGGCGAACTCATCATGTAGTTTCTCTACCTCCTGCCTTGGAATATATTTGTCATTGAAAAGCTCCTTAAACCTCGTCCAAGTCATATTGTCTGCAATCCCTCCAACCGTGACGGTGTCCCACCAGTTTTGAGCTTCCTCCTGTAACAACCATGAAGCCACTAATCTTTTCCTATGATCCTCCAGCTCTAATCCTCCAAAAATCTTTTCACAGTTCCTCAGCCAAGCTTGAGCTTGTGTTACAGTCTCAGTACCCTTGAATGGCACTCCTCCCAGGTTCTTGTATTTCTTTGCCAACTTATCTAAATCAAAAGGCTGCGGTGGTGGTGCTTGCTGAACAGTAGCCTCCTCGGTTCCAGCAGCATTCTGCCTCCTTGCTCTAGCTCTAGCGGCTCTAGCGGCAGCGGTGCTCATTTCTAGTTAGTTCGGTACGATCAAGGAAAGAGTCAGAACAACTATAATGGTGATTTGAGGAGTTGATCAAGATAAAAGAACGGATAAAAGATAATGATAGAATGACTAACTATTATGTATTCACATGAAATGTTCGCCACAGAATATTGGGATTCTATGTAAACGAATTATCATAAATATGTTATATCCCAAAGCTAAGTTTAACCAAAGCTCTGATACCAACTGTGATGACCCCAAACTTCCACGGAATGAAAGCAAGGAATAATCATTTGGAATACAACATAAATACAATAATACATATCACAGATACAAAATAGCATAGGAAATTCATAGAGTAACAACATCATAGCAGCGGAAATATAATGTCATCAATCACAGAAAATCCCCAGTCACAGAATTCTACATTATTACATCAAGTTCGCAGAAAAGAAATAAGTTCCAACTCCAACTTAAACAACGTGGAATAAACCAAGTTTAATACTTGAAATAAAAAGAAAGAGAAAAATGCAAAAGAAGTGAATGATAAGTCTTCAAACTCCTAGTCATCACCTCTCCATAAGCAAATCCAAGAGAAATAATAAGCAGCTCCAAAGGAAAGGCTCCAAGCGAAAGATAAACCTGTTTACTTGGCTGCCCGTGTAGAAAGGAAGGCACCCGAGTTTGCAAAAAGGTGGAAACAAACAACGGGTTAGTCGTAGGACTGGTGTGAGAATTCTTATCTAATTAATCACTATAAATAGGGCAAATCCAAAGACCACGCCGCTAATGCGGAACGGGTTTACTCTAATGGATCGCCGTGCATAAAAGTGTTAGAATAAATGATAAGTAAATCGTACAACAACGTTATGCTTTTTAGAAAAATGGAATCACCATAAGACCCAGGTTCCATCACACAATGCAACACAAACCAGAGGATAGGGTTTTACCTTATTGTAGCGACCCGTATTCTATACATCATAGGATTGTAGAATATTTATTTCTTTCCCATGTGAAGTCGTATGGTCATGTAACCTTAAGGGATGGCTATTAGGGTCATTTTCAATGTTCATGATTTTTGCCGGTTTTTAAATGACCATTTTGCCCCTAGCCAGTACTGTTTTGGCCATAACTTTTGATAGGGAAGGAATTTTGACCTGAAACCACTTCCATTAGATTCGTTTGATGGATTCTCTTTCCGTAGAGTGGTCATAATAGCCAAACGGACTTACCGTTTGGGAGATATGGCTGAAACAAGGTTTGGAGGGTGAAAAACTGCATAATTGGGCTAAACCGGGTAGTTAGCAATTGGGCCCATAAGGGGATTTCGGGATTGGGGTTGTATAAGGGCTGATTAGGGTTAGAAAACATCCTTTTAGTCATTTTTCCAGCCACCATTTCATTTCATAGAACCCTATTAATGGCCTCCACCCTCTAAATCACTCCAAACCACTCCAAACTTGAAGAAAAGGGATTAGCAACGACAAATCAAGGCAAATCAACACCAAATCGGGATTAGAGCTGCTACAACACCTTGTTATCTTCACCAAATCTGAGATTTATTTCGGATTTTGCTTTATTTGTGGCTAAGGTGAGTGATTAGCTTGCTTTTTGCACTAATTATGGTTATTCGGGGTGATTAGTGTTAATTAGCGTTTTTAAACGAAAATAAATTCTGGAAAAATGTTTATAAATTCACAAATAATGTTTTAGACCCCTGATATGAGTTTGGGTTAATTTGGTTAAGATTTGCTAATCATGTCATTAGTTATGCTCACACATTCTTAAGGGAAAAACATGGGGTTTTGGGCATGTTTGATCCATTTTATCATGTCATATTGTTGTTTTGGTGTTTGAGGTCACTTGTATGTGTTGCTATGACCCTTTGGTATGCTTTGTGATTGGTTTCAATAGTTAGAATGGTCGAAAACGCCGTCGAGAGGCGTATAAACACTTGCAGGAATCGGTGCAGGAAATCGGATCGGATCGCCCCCTACCCGATCCGAACCGCCCATTTCCCCTCACCACGAACCGAACCGATTGTTATAGCGAGGCAAGCTGCGCCACGAGCTGAAGGATCCGAACCGATCCGAGAAGTCGCGATTCAAGACTTGGTGATTGAAGACTCCGACCCGACCCGCCTGGAGTGATAACGACACGATCCGATCTGATCACCTTGAGGACAACGAATCAAAGACTTGGAGGAGGGCGAGGCGCTTGGAACTATGACCAGGAGGCGTGACCCGAGCCGTTGCGTGGTGGAGAACCCGATCCGATCCAGGCGAGACTGGAAGCCACGAACCGATCCAGTGTACCATGGAGAACCCGATCCGATCCGGATGGGACTGGAGGCCACGAATCTATGGTGTACTCCGATCCGATCCGAGGTGGTAGTCACGAACCGAGACGATGAAGGCCACGATCCCAATGATGATGAAAGGGATCCGAACCGATCCAATGGAGGTCCATAACCCGAAATGCAAAGGTAGTTCAAGTGGAAGTTCGAGCTCAGGATCCAGACGGGAACCAATGAGTTCACTTCGTGATTGGGCTTTGCTGCGGGACGTGTGCTAAGGAGTTGTCGATGTCTATGACTTGGGATCACTAGGTGTTGGAGGTAGAGAGACAAACTCGGGCTTTGGATATGGTGCGACTAGGGAGCTACCTACCAATGGAGTGGGATCATGGATACGTTGGGCGTGGTCCCATAGGTTTGGCGTTGGTGGTAGTAGGAATGGACATAGTCGTACAAAGTCGAGTTCTGTCGTTTTAGTGAAGTGCTCTAGTGATCGAAGAAGTGGATGTCGTATGCTTTACGCACTGAGTGAGAGATGTGAGGATAGTTGCTATGCTTGATTGTTTGACATACACATCCCCACCCCCGTATATTCACACACCAATTGTTAGTGACATCTTAGAGTATTGTACCGTGTAGTACTAACTCTTTGATTGCAGGTCCAGGTTCAGGTATGACTTAGTATACCTGTTATTATTCTGTTTATGCTTGCTACCACTCATACCAGACTGATGTCTGACCCAGAGTTTTATGTTTCTTCTTATTACTCTGGGTGCTCACACGAGCAGACTAGAGACAGGGATAGCTGGTAGTGCGTCTGGTAGATGGACTGAAGACGAGCAGGAGGCTCCACGTATGATATATAGTTATTCTCCCTGTGTCGTGATCGGTATCTACTTTGGGCATTAGTAGCATACCTATTTTGCTTATCTTTGAGACAGTATTTTGAAGTTGTAATAAGCTGTATTTGATATTTCCGCTACTCTGATGATGTTAGTTCAAGTTTTCAGCTTATGCACTGTCTCATCTGTTTTATGTCAAATATATGTTGGCTATTATATTTTATTCCATGCGCTGTGAGACATATTACAGGTTCTTTATTTGGTTCCTCTTCTTTCTTTCTCTTCTTTGGCGACCGTCCCATGCCAATTGGACATGTGTACAGCGCACAATTGGAGTAAACGTCGGTTGGTGCGGGGCGGGCCGTCACACTTGGTATCAGAGCTCTAGGTTGCGTAATTCACCTAGGGAAAGACACTAGGGAGAGATAGTACGTATATGAGAGCGCGTATTTGTGATTATTTTGGTTTTCAAAAGCTATATCTATATATAGTATTAGTATGTTTAAGAGTGAAGTCGCATTGCACTGCACTGGCACCACTATGGAGATGGTTAATCGTTTTCTCTTTAACAGATTTGACGATGAGCCGAGGAAGAGGTGCTGGTAGAGGGGCCAATAATGGGAATCCCCCTGACATGAGGGCTATGTTTACCAACCTCATGAGAGAGATGCTTGTGGATATTCAGAGGGAGGCTCCTAATGTTGCCAATGCTGGAGGTGCAGCGGTGCAAGCGCCTAGGGTCGATTTCGCCAAGCTGAGCAAGGATTACACTAATCTTGGTGGAAAGCCGTTTCACGGAACAGAGTCGGCCACGGATGTTCAGGATTGGTTGGATAGTTGTGATCGGATCTTCGACGACTTGGGTATCGAGGATGCGATGAAGAGAAGGCTAGCGTCTCGTCAGCTGCAAGGACGAGCGATGAATTGGTGGAATGCTATTAGGGCAGCCACACCAGAAGATCAAGTTACTTGGGATCAGTTTAAAGCTCGCTTTAGCGACAAGTATATCCCAGCTGCCCAGAAATCGGAATTGTTTAGGAAGTTCTTGGAGCTTAAGCAGAATGGAAGGGCAGTATCGGATTATGTTGCTGAGTTCGACACTTTGTCGAAGTATGGGTTATCTCTAATCGATACTCCCGAAAAGAAAAATGAGAGGTTCATCACTGGCTTGGATGAATACTTAGGGGAGAGGCTGATTAATCACATCGATGAGACGTTTGAGTCGATCGTGGGAAAAGCTTTGAGGTCAGAAAGTCTTTACCCTAAGCCGAAGACTGGGGTTGTTGCTGCATCTGCTGAAGAGCCAAAGCCGCAAGCAAGCGGTGGAGGCAAGAATAACTCTCAGAATAAGAGGAAGCAGAACCAAGCTAAGGATGGCCAGAAGAAAAGCAGGAAGGAAGTCGAGTGCTTCAAATGTGGAAAGAAGGGCCATTATGCAAGGGAATGTAGGGCCAAGACAGTGGGAAAGAAGTGCTTTAACTGTGGCCAAGAGGGACATTTTAAGGATAAGTGCCCGCAACCTCTGAAGGAGAATCAGATTGTGAAAGCATATGCCATCAATGCTGTTCCTTCTTCGTCGAATGCCCCAACTGCGGCGGAGAAAGGAAAGGGAGTCGTCATTCAAGGTATGCTTTCCATTTATGATCTTCCTGTTAGAGTTTTGTTCGATACCGGGGCTTCCCATTCCTTCATATCTAGTGACCTGGTAGATAGGTTGGGATTGGAACCCGAGTTAGTCGATAGACCATTAGCTGTGACGAACCCGATTGGTGGTTCAACAAACCTCAGTATGATCTGTCGTAATGTGGTCTTATCGAGTCATGGATGTATGTTTGTTTGTGATTGCTTTGTTTTGGGCTTTACTGGGTATGGCATCATTTTGGGAGTCGATTGGCTCCAAAGATACGGGGTGGTGGTAGACTGTGAGGGCTTTTTGGTGACAGTTAGGGCGGATGATGGGCGGAGGGTAGTGTTTGGTAATCTACCCTGTGATGGGGTAATGGCTAGTTTTGTAAATTCCCTCGACATCCCGCATGATGAGTTATCAGGTTTGCCCGTAGTTGGCCAGTACCCGGACATCTTCGAGGAAGTGACCGGACTTCCACCACACCGAGAGATTGAGTTTCGTATTGATTTAGTGAAAGATGCCAGACCTATAGTGATGCCACTTCGTCGTATGGCACCACGAGAACAGCGAGAGCTCGAGGTGCAAGTTAGCGATCTTATGAAGAAGGGATTTATTAGAAGAAGTGTTTCCGAGTGGGGAGCACCAGTTGTGTTTGCTACTAAGGCAGATGGTTCCCTTCGATTGTGTGTGGACTATCGCGAGTTAAATAAGGTGACGAGGAAGAATAAGTATCCTCTACCACGGATAGATGATTTGTTTGATCAACTGGAAGGAGCGAGAGTGTTCTCCCAGTTGGACCTCGCGACAGGATTTCATCAGCTCCGTGTAGCAGCTGATAGTATAGCTAAAACGGCATTTAGGACGCCGTCTGGGTTCTATGAGTGGTTGGTCATGCCATTCGGGTTGACCAATGCACCAGCATACTTCGTGGATCTTATGAATAGAGTATTCAGAGACCAATTGAATAAGTTTGTTCTTGTGTTCGTAGACGATATCCTTGTTTACTCGAGGACAGAAGAGGAACACAAGGAGCATTTGAGAATTGTATTAGAGGTGTTGAGAAGGCACCAACTGAAAGCGAAATTTTCTAAGTGTCACTTCTGGAGGAGAGAAGTGAGATTCTTGGGCCATGTTGTTTCAGAGAATGGTATTTCCGTGGATCCCGCAAAGGTGGCTACGGTACAAGATTGGTCTACGCCCAAGAATGCAACAGACGTAAGAAGTTTCTTGGGGTTAGCTGGATATTATCGTAAGTTTATCAAAGACTTCTCCAAGACAGCGGCACCGTTGACTCAGTTGACTAAGAAGAATCAAGCCTTCGTTTGGGACGGAGGGTGTGAAAATGCATTCAAGAGTCTAAAGGAAAAGTTGACGCGTGCGCCAGTGTTGGTCATTCCTAAGGGAAATGAAGAGATGACGGTATACACGGACGCTTGTGGTACCGGACTGGGTGCGGTATTGATGCAAGGAGGTAGGGTTGTAGCTTATGCTAGTCGACAGCTAAAGCCGCATGAGAAGAAGTATCCTACCCATGATTTGGAATTGGCAGCGATTGTATTTGCACTGAAGATGTGGAGACATTACCTCTTGGGAGAAAGATTTGAGCTGTTTACCGATCATAAATCGTTAAAGTATCTCTTCTCTCAGAAAGATCTGAATCTCCGTCAGCAGAGATGGTTAGAGTTCTTGGCTTCGTATGATTTTGATATCGCGTATACACCTGGGAAGGGTAATGCGGTAGCCGATGCCTTGAGTAGGAGACATGCCAGCTTAGGGGCAATGTTTCTTGAATGGAAGCAGCTGGAGTATATCGCGGGGTTTGATTTCAGACCAAGGTGCGAATTGGATCCAATTATGCTATCTAGCTTGACGATCAGACCCACTTTAATTGAGAGGATTGGTTCCAGTCAAAGGAACGACCCTAATTTATTGGAAGTCATCTCCAAGTTGGAAATGAATGTCGATGGGGAGATGGACAAGTATGGGCTTGATCGAGATGGATGGCTTCGGAAGAATGGAAGACTAGTGGTGCCCAACGTGAATGGTTTGAGAGATGAAGTGCTTAGAGAATGTCATCACTCAAAACTGACTATACATCCCGGTGGTAATAAGATGTATCGAGACATGAGACAGACTTACTACTGGGAGGGGATGAAAAGAGACGTTGGGAAGTTTATATCCAAATGCATAAATTGCCAGCTAGTTAAAGCCGAGCAAAAGAAGCCTAGTGGGTTGTTGCAACCATTAGAAATTCCCGAATGGAAATGGGAACAAGTTTCGATGGATTTTATCGATGGTTTACCGAGGACTAGATCGGGACATGATAGCATTTGGGTAATTGTGGATCGACTGACCAAGAGTGCAAGATTTATACCAGTTAAGTCGAACAGAACTGCAGCTAAGTTAGCAGAACTATATATGAAGTGGGTAGTGAGATTTCATGGAGTACCCAAAGGCATTGTGAGTGACCGAGATCCGTTGTTTACTAGTGGATTTTGGAAGAGCTTACAAGGGGCTTTAGGATCAGAATTACATCTCAGTACCGCATATCATCCTCAGACCGACGGTCAGACGGAGAGGGTGAATCGGATATTGGAAGATCTCTTGAGGGCTTGTATATTGGATTTCGGTGGAGCATGGAATGACTATTTGCATCTAGTGGAGTTTGCATATAATAATAGCTACCAATCCAGTATCGGTATGGCTCCATATGAAGCTTTGTACGGAAGACCGTGCAACTCACCATCATGTTGGATAGAGACTGGCGAGAAGTTTGTGCTTGGACCAGATGTGGTGAGAGAAACTTCCGATAAGATCAAGATCATTCAGCAACGAATGAAAGCTGCTCAGGATAGGCAGAAAAGCTATGCTGATAAGAGAAGAAGAGACTTGAAATTCTCCGTTGGTGACTTGGTGTTTGTCAAGATCTCTCCGTTGAAAAGCGTGATACGATTTGGCAGGAGAGGCAAGTTGGCACCAAGATTTGTGGGTCCTTTCCAAGTTCTCGAGGAAGTTGGGAATTTGGCGTATAGAGTTGGCTTACCAGAGAAAATGGCAGGAGTTCACAATGTGTTTCATGTTTCCCAACTAAGGAAGTTCGTTCACGACTCAAATGTGATTATTTCACCTGATCAGTTAGAGGACTTCGAAGTAGAACCTGAGGCGGTTGAGAACCGCAAGCCGATTCGTATTGTGGGGCATGATACGAAGCAACTTCGAAGAAAGTCGGTGAAGCTAGTCAAAGTTCAGTGGGGCGAGGACGAAAATGATTGTGCATGGGAGACAGAGGAGAGCATTAGAAAGGCTTATCCAGAACTCTTTGCCTGGTAAGATTTACTTTGTGATTTAGTTATTCCGCATGCTAGGATAGACTTGTTTTGCTTGTTTAGCATGTTTGATGGTTGTTTTATGATTGATAGGCATGCGGGACCCTTGTGTGTGTTTTGATTAGGGAATTTCGGGGGCGAAATTTCTTAAGGGGGGAAGAGTGTAGCGACCCGTATTCTATACATCATAGGATTGTAGAATATTTATTTCTTTCCCATGTGAAGTCGTATGGTCATGTAACCTTAAGGGATGGCTATTAGGGTCATTTTCAATGTTCATGATTTTTGCCGGTTTTTAAATGACCATTTTGCCCCTAGCCAGTACTGTTTTGGCCATAACTTTTGATAGGGAAGGAATTTTGACCTGAAACCACTTCCATTAGATTCGTTTGATGGATTCTCTTTCCGTAGAGTGGTCATAATAGCCAAACGGACTTACCGTTTGGGAGATATGGCTGAAACAAGGTTTGGAGGGTGAAAAACTGCATAATTGGGCTAAACCGGGTAGTTAGCAATTGGGCCCATAAGGGGATTTCGGGATTGGGGTTGTATAAGGGCTGATTAGGGTTAGAAAACATCCTTTTAGTCATTTTTCCAGCCACCATTTCATTTCATAGAACCCTATTAATGGCCTCCACCCTCTAAATCACTCCAAACCACTCCAAACTTGAAGAAAAGGGATTAGCAACGACAAATCAAGGCAAATCAACACCAAATCGGGATTAGAGCTGCTACAACACCTTGTTATCTTCACCAAATCTGAGATTTATTTCGGATTTTGCTTTATTTGTGGCTAAGGTGAGTGATTAGCTTGCTTTTTGCACTAATTATGGTTATTCGGGGTGATTAGTGTTAATTAGCGTTTTTAAACGAAAATAAATTCTGGAAAAATGTTTATAAATTCACAAATAATGTTTTAGACCCCTGATATGAGTTTGGGTTAATTTGGTTAAGATTTGCTAATCATGTCATTAGTTATGCTCACACATGCTTAAGGGAAAAACATGGGGTTTTGGGCATGTTTGATCCATTTTATCATGTCATATTGTTGTTTTGGTGTTTGAGGTCACTTGTATGTGTTGCTATGACCCTTTGGTATGCTTTGTGATTGGTTTCAATAGTTAGAATGGTCGAAAACGCCGTCGAGAGGCGTATAAACACTTGCAGGAATCGGTGCAGGAAATCGGATCGGATCGCCCCCTACCCGATCCGAACCGCCCATTTCCCCTCACCACGAACCGAACCGATTGTTATAGCGAGGCAAGCTGCGCCACGAGCTGAAGGATCCGAACCGATCCGAGAAGTCGCGATTCAAGACTTGGTGATTGAAGACTCCGACCCGACCCGCCTGGAGTGATAACGACACGATCCGATCTGATCACCTTGAGGACAACGAATCAAAGACTTGGAGGAGGGCGAGGCGCTTGGAACTATGACCAGGAGGCGTGACCCGAGCCGTTGCGTGGTGGAGAACCCGATCCGATCCAGGCGAGACTGGAAGCCACGAACCGATCCAGTGTACCATGGAGAACCCGATCCGATCCGGATGGGACTGGAGGCCACGAATCTATGGTGTACTCCGATCCGATCCGAGGTGGTAGTCACGAACCGAGACGATGAAGGCCACGATCCCAATGATGATGAAAGGGATCCGAACCGATCCAATGGAGGTCCATAACCCGAAATGCAAAGGTAGTTCAAGTGGAAGTTCGAGCTCAGGATCCAGACGGGAACCAATGAGTTCACTTCGTGATTGGGCTTTGCTGCGGGACGTGTGCTAAGGAGTTGTCGATGTCTATGACTTGGGATCACTAGGTGTTGGAGGTAGAGAGACAAACTCGGGCTTTGGATATGGTGCGACTAGGGAGCTACCTACCAATGGAGTGGGATCATGGATACGTTGGGCGTGGTCCCATAGGTTTGGCGTTGGTGGTAGTAGGAATGGACATAGTCGTACAAAGTCGAGTTCTGTCGTTTTAGTGAAGTGCTCTAGTGATCGAAGAAGTGGATGTCGTATGCTTTACGCACTGAGTGAGAGATGTGAGGATAGTTGCTATGCTTGATTGTTTGACATACACATCCCCACCCCCGTATATTCACACACCAATTGTTAGTGACATCTTAGAGTATTGTACCGTGTAGTACTAACTCTTTGATTGCAGGTCCAGGTTCAGGTATGACTTAGTATACCTGTTATTATTCTGTTTATGCTTGCTACCACTCATACCAGACTGATGTCTGACCCAGAGTTTTATGTTTCTTCTTATTACTCTGGGTGCTCACACGAGCAGACTAGAGACAGGGATAGCTGGTAGTGCGTCTGGTAGATGGACTGAAGACGAGCAGGAGGCTCCACGTATGATATATAGTTATTCTCCCTGTGTCGTGATCGGTATCTACTTTGGGCATTAGTAGCATACCTATTTTGCTTATCTTTGAGACAGTATTTTGAAGTTGTAATAAGCTGTATTTGATATTTCCGCTACTCTGATGATGTTAGTTCAAGTTTTCAGCTTATGCACTGTCTCATCTGTTTTATGTCAAATATATGTTGGCTATTATATTTTATTCCATGCGCTGTGAGACATATTACAGGTTCTTTATTTGGTTCCTCTTCTTTCTTTCTCTTCTTTGGCGACCGTCCCATGCCAATTGGACATGTGTACAGCGCACAATTGGAGTAAACGTCGGTTGGTGCGGGGCGGGCCGTCACACTTATAGTGATTAAACATGCTAAATACGGCAAATACGAGTGTAATATTACTATTAGTATATATTAAAACATTTCAAAGTAAATGTAGAAATCCTAGGAAGAATAGTATCCCATACTACTATGCCTCCATACTAGTAATACAATCAAATTCGTAGGGTCGTATTTGGATTTTGGTTTCCATCATGAGTCAAGGCTAGGGAGGAGCTCCTACTGATTCGAGACACTCTAGCTAATGTCTCAGGATCCCCCACAGTGAACCCTTGGAAAGCTGCAGGGCCGGTCCGCCATATGAGTTGCGGATTAGTTATTCCTGAACACACGTTTCCCAGTCCTATTGGACCTAACATCCGAGGCGCCTCATTCCATCATCCACATAAGTAAAATGTTGGGTCGTGTTAAAACCCAATCACCACTTCTAGCTAGAAAGAAACGTGCTGCTCTCCCTGCGTTCCCTTCTCCCGTTTTAGACTCCGCCGGTGTGTGAGGCTCGCGAAGTCACGTTGTACACAAATCTATGCCTAAACAGGCTATGCTTTGATCGTCCCACAAGGCCTGCTTTTCAACAAAACCTTGATCATATGCACCTTAGCATGCCACATCATCACTCCATACCATACTACCAACTCTTTGCCGAAATATATGAATGGGTGTTAAGCAAGAGAATAAATTCCCCGCCACCAAACAGCCATACCTTCGACAAAAGATCAATAACATGATATTTGATAGAGTATGATGTCAGACACACAATCCATTTAGTAGCTTATGCTCTGGGTCTGAGCGAAAGCCAAACCCGTGAAATCAACACGTCCGTTTGGGCAATGACCAAGACCTTTGAATTGGGAGCAAATCAAATCAAGGCCTCGATCGTTGTCCATCCGAGGGAAGATTTACGGTCTTCATTCACTATCTTTATACTTCAATTAACGTCGTTTGATTATTTAGAATGAGAGAACACGGACTTTCAAAATAATCCTCGTATATATATATATATATATTTAAAATCCTTCTTATACATTAATAATTATTTTTATTAACGATTCGTCCCTATATTAATTATTTAAAATAATTAAATTATAATATAACGACGCCTTAAGTCCATGGGTGACTATGGCGCTGCATTCAAACAATTTTGATTTTTACATTTCTCAGAATCTAACCGTTGGATCTTAACGTAATATATATCGTTGGAAAGATTTTTCCAAGACGGTCCTAACGGTTTCAGTTTCAAGAAAATCCGACGGTCGGATCTTCTTGTATGGTCATTTAAAAGTACGATTTCAAAACGCGAACTACCACGCCCTATTCGTTTAATTTTAATTATATCTATATATATATAATCATTGAATCGTAAAAACGTCGTTTGATTAAAACAACACTCTACACAACTACCGACACTCACCAAATTTTTAATTCATTTGTGAATGAAAATACTATTACCGCATCCTGACTTCATTCTTTTACTTACATGGAAAATGTAAATTTTGATACACTTAAAATCCTACCTTTAAATTACATATTAAAAATATAACTTCTAATGACAATGCAAACTCTACTCTTAATTCACATTGTAAAAACATGATTTTTAATTACAATGCAACACTACGTCTAATTCACATTGTAAAAATATGATTTTAGTTACAATGCAACTACTACATCTAATTCACATTGTAAAAATATAATTTTTAATTAAAATGCAAACACTACATCTAATTTACATTGTAAAAATATGATTTTTAATTACAATGCAAACACTACATCTAATTTACATTGTAAAAATATGATTTTTAATTACAATGCAAATACTACATCTAATTTACATTGTAAAAATATGATTTTAGTTACAATGTAAACACTACATCTTATTTACATTGTAAAAATATGATTTTTAATTACAATGCAAACACTACATCTAATTTACATTATAAAAATATGATTTTAGTGACAATGCAAACACTACATCTAATTTACATTGTAAAAATATGATTTTTAATTACAATGCAAACACTACATCTAATTTACATTGTAAAAATATGATTTTTAATTACAATGCAAACACTACATCTAATTTACATTGTAAAAATATGATTTTAGTTACAATGCAAACACTACATCTAATTTACATTGTAAAAATATGATTTTTAATTACAATGCAAAACACTACATCTAATTTACATTGTAAAAATATGATTTTAGTTACAATGAAAAAATGTAATTTTTAACATACAATATCATTCACTTTATAATTTACATATAAAAATGTAAATTTTGACATACGATGAAATTTCTATTTACTTACATTAAAAAAAATGTATACTTTTCATACGGTGAAATTCCATATTATAATCACATCTAAAAATGCCATTTATATTTTAATGTTCATCTTTACATTGAAATAATATATAAAAATGTCATCTTTATTTCATCGTTCATCTTTACATTAAAATAACATATAAAAATGTCATCTTTATTTCATCGTTCAATTTCAATGCATTAACATAACGGTTCAATTTCAACATCATATCATAACACCAAGTATAAGGTTCGACTTTGTGTGATAACATTCATGTGATGAATACATATAGATTTACAATTATCTAACATAGCAACATAGCAATATCATCAATCATATCTAAACAAAATAGATCTGAAGATTAACCATGGGATTACAGCATAACAACAAAGTAATTATTTAATTAATTAATTTTGAATGAGGAAATTTCCCATCTAACACTTAAATTTCCAGATCTAATATCATAACATCGCAACAATTCAGATCTGCAACTTATATTAACATCCATCATCGATCCATTTAATTTTGATTTTCAACTTCTCATACGCAAGAATAACATTCAAATTAATTAAATTTATTTAAAAATAATTTCTCACCTTGATTAAAGCGAATAGAAAAATCCAAAAATTCAAAAAATGGTCGCACTTGATTTCAGCAATCTCTATTTGCTGTCACGGTCTCGCACAATCTGAAATTTTTCAGTTTGGGTTTCGTATGTATTAATTATCAAAATTTGAACAAAATTAACTTTTAACAACTACAGTTGTAACGCTTAAAAGCGTGGCAAAATCTGAACTAAATTTCATACCTTATAATTTCAATTTTGTTCAAAACTTCAATTCAGAAAATCGGAAGCTGTAGTTGATGGTTTGAGGAGCGGTTTGCGGGAGGTGGAGCGGCTACGAGAGGCGCACGTGCGCCTGAAAGGGGGGGGGGTGCGCACGCACTTGGCGGCGGCTGGAGGACCCTTACGGCGGCGGGTTCGGCGAGGCGGTGCGGGCGAACGGGGGTACGAGGGAGGTTGGTACTTGTCGGAGAGTAAAGAGAAGAGAAGGATCTTCGAAAAACTCAACTACGGGGTGGTCTAATTCTCTACGGATTGATGGAAAAATGGAGAGGAAGGTTTTGAAAAGGGGCAGCTATGGGTTATTCGCATCAGGGAAGAAGACGACGTATAGAGCCGTATATATACTAGTATTGCCACGTATTTTCTAATTTATTTATTTATTTAATTAATCCCGAAATTAGGGTTTTTTCGTACGAACTCCAATTCGCGCTCAACGACTGTCGAACAATAGGTTTTGACGTCTTCTGAACGCAATGGCGCTATTGCCGAAGTCCAATTCTGAAGTTAAAAGAATATTTCTTTTATTTTCAAATTAATTCTCTAATATTAAATTCGAACGTACTTGTTAATTTTACCGGGGCCACATACTAACTCAGAAAAATCCAGAAAAATTGTTTTTGGCTTTCTTATGATGATACGGTCCTAACAAAATTAATTTCGTCGAATTCTGAGACTGTTTGAAAAATGGCTATTTTTCAGTCAATTAATTTTGACCGAAATTGACAAAACCCAGTTTCCTTTGCCACGCTCACATACTAGCTTCAAAAATCATGAAATTTGAAACATATCAATAGTTTTACATTCCGGATCCAACAAAAGTGGTTTCGTCGAATTCCGAGGTCGTATGCAAAATGTCAATTTTCAAGGCGATATATTTTCTATAGCGACCTTTCTGAAAATTCATTTGGCCATAACTTTTGATTTCCGCTATGAAATTTCGATTTTTCAGATTCGTTAGAAAGATATCCATTCTCAGATTTAGATATTTTTCGTTTCATCAAAATCCGGTTTATTCTGAATCCTGTGTAGTTAGTCAAAGTTCAAGTTTGACTTTTCAAACTACCATCCTATTTCTAATTCTCTTTGTAATTATTTGAATATATTTGCATTAACTTTGCTCAAAATAAATTTTCATTCATTTTTTATTTGAAATAATTTATTTTAAATATTTAAACACCCCTAAAATCTCCAAAATGAAAATTTTAAATTGGCCCCAAATTCCGGGTTGTTGCAGGAAAGGAGTTTCCATTGGCTCCGAATGATGGATTACAATTCCGTAGAGTGGTAATATTAGCCAAACAGACTCACCGTTTGGGAGATATGGCTGAAATAGGTTTCAGGTAGCGAAAAACAGCTTAATTGGGCTTAACCGGGTGATTAACAACTAGGCCCAATGGGGGATTTCGGGATTAGGGTTATGAGGAGGCTGAAATCAGTTAGAGAACGATCTTATTTTCATTTTTCAGCCGCCACTTTCATTCTTGGAACCCTAACAATGGCCTCCAACACCCAAATCAACTTCTAATCACTTTCTAATCAAGTTTTGGCTTAATCAACATCAAATCAAAGAAGATCTTCACCAAATCAGTATTAGAGCTGCTGTTAGGCATCAGTATTAGCCCAAATCAGCGAGGTTTCAGTTCTGAAAATTTTATTTGTGGCCAAGGTGAGTGATTTGCATAGTTCCTCGTTAATTATGGTTAATTAAGGGTAATTAGTGATAATTAGCGAATTTATACATGTCAAAAATCTGGAAAAATATTGGTAAATTCTGAAATATTGTTTTATACCTCTGTTAGAAATTTGGGTTGATTTGGTTAAGTTGTGTTAATCCTATGATTAGTTTTGCATAAACATGCTTTAAGGAAAAATATGGGGTTTTGGCTATGTTTCATCCGTTTTAACCTATCAAATTGTTGTTTTGCTGTTTGTGAATGATTATACATGTTGCTATGACTGTATGGTATGCTTTTTGATTGTCTAGAAGTGTTAGAGTGGTCGAAAACGCCATCGAATGGCGTAGAACAGTCGTTGGAAGAGTTGCCGGAATTGTGCAGGGAACCGACCGGATCGCCCTACCCAACCCGACCCGATCGCGATGCCACTGCTCTCCATGATCCGAACCCCTCGCCTGAAGATGTGCCACGACCTGAATAATGGAGCACGTCCGAACCGCTCCGCGTCTCATGGCATCTCCGACCCGACCCGCATGGCCACCTCCGAACCGAACCGATGCATGGCGATTGGACTTGAAGAACCAGAAAAAATCCGCCAGGAGGTGATGACGACCGACTCGAACCACCACAAGATGAAGGTCATGAACTAAACTGGGGGAGTCATGATCCGACCCGTATGGATATTCCGATCCGAACCGAGGGGCTGATGACCACGACCTGAAACAAAGTGAAGTGAAGAAATGAAGACCGATCCGGAGAAGAAGGTGACGACCATAACCCGAGATGCAAAGGTAGTCCAAGTGGGAAGTTTGTACTCAGGATCCAGTTGGGAACCAACGAGTCAACTTCATGAGTTGGGCTTTGCTGCGGGACGCGTGCTAGGGGTTGTCGATGTCTATAACTTTGGATCACTATGTGTAGGGGGTACGTGAATGGATTCAGGGCCAAAGTGGTCTAGGTATGACTAAAGAGCTATAGACCAATAAAGTGGGGTGATTTGTAAAGGTTTGGTCATGACTCCGTGTGGTAAGCTTGGTAGTAGCAGTAGTTGTACAAGTTGAACTCCGTCACTACTTCAATGGGTCTAGTGATCGAAGCAGTAGATATCGTATGCTTTACACACTGAGTGAGAGATGTGAGGATGGTTGTTATGTTTGATTTGTTTTCCATCATTATGACATGCACACCCCACCCCCGTTATCATTACACCATGTAGTGCTAACTCTTTGGTTGCAGGTCCAGGTTCAGGTATGGTTTAGTATACCCTTTATTGTTCTATTTAGCTTCTTATCGCTCATACCAGACTTTTTGTCTGACCCAGAGTTTTATGTCTCTTCGTATTACTCTGGGTGCTCTCACGAGCAGACTAGAGACAGGTTAGCTGGGTATGCATGGGTAGCTGATCCGGAGACGAGCAGGAGGCTTCCACATATGATATATATAGTATTCTCCCTGTGTTGTTGAAGATCACTGCTCGGGCATTAGTAGTGCATCTTCTACTTTAGCTTTCTTTTGCTTTAGAGACAGTTTAAAATTGTAATAAGCTGTATTTAGACTTCCGCTACTCTAATATTGATGTTGGTTTTAGTTACCAGCTTATGCACTGTCTCGCCTGTTTTATGTCAAGTACATTATTATTATATTTTGTTCCATGCGCTGTGAGACATTCTACAGGTTTCAGATCAATTCATTCTCTTCTTTCCTTCCTTTGGCGACCATTCCGTGCTAGTTGGGCATGCATACAGCGCACTTCCGGAGGAAATGCCGGCTAGTGCGGGGCGGGCCGTCACACTTTGGTATCAAGGCTCTAGGTTGTGTAGTTAACATAGGGAAGTCACCAGGGAGAGATAGTATACGTATATGAGAGCGCATATTTGTGATTATTTTGGTTTTCAAAAGCTATATATATACTATTAGTATAGTTAAGGATGAAGTCGCACTGCACTAGCACCACTATGGAGATGGTTAATTGTTTTCTCTTTACAGATTGAACGATGAGCCGATACACAAGAGGTGCTGGTAGAGGAGCCAATAACGGGAATGCTGCTGACATTAGGACGATGTTTACTAATCTCATGAGAGAGATGCTTAAGGATGTGCAGAGGGCAGCTCCCAATAATGGTAATGGTGGTGGTCCAATAGTGCAGGCGCCTAGGGCCGATTTCGCCAAGCTAAATAAGGATTATACTAGTCTTGGCGGGAAGTCGTTCCATGGAACGGAGTCGGCTACGGATGTTCAGGATTGGTTGGATAGCTGCGAGCGTATCTTCGAGGACTTAGGTATCGAGGATGCGATGAAGAGAAGCCTACCATCCTGACAGCTGCAAGGACGGGCAATGAATTGGTGGAATGCTATAAAGGCAGCTACTCCCGAGGATCAGATTACTTGGGAGTAGTTTAAGGTTCGCTTTAGCGATAAGTTCATTCCAGCTGCTCAGAAGTCAGTGTTGTTTAAGAAATTTTTGGAGCTCAAGCAGAATGGCAGAGCTGTCTCGGAGTATATTGCCAAATTCGACACTTTATCGAAGTATGGGTTATCTCTTATTAATACTGCCAAGAAGAAGAACGAGAAGTTCATAACTGGCTTGGATCAGTACTTGGGGGAAAGGCTTATTAACCACATCGATGAGACGTTTGAATCGATTGTGGGGAAAGCATTGAGGTCCGAGAGTCTTTACCCTAAGCTGAAGACTGAGGTTGCATCTATAGAGGAGCCAAAGTCGCAAGCAAGTGGTGGAGGCAGGAGTGGTTCTCAGAATAAGAGGAAGCAGAACCAGAATAAGGATGGCCAGAAAAAAAAGAATAAGCAAGATGTTGAGTGCTTCAGCTGTGGTAAGAAGGGCCACTATGCCAACCAGCGGATAGGAAGTGCTTCAACTGTGGCCAAGTGGGACATCACAAGGACAAGTGTCCGCAACCCCCTAAACAAAGCAGGTGGTGAAAGAATATCCCCTTAATGCTATTCCTTCTTCATCGAATGCCCCAACTGCGGCGGAGAAAGGAAAGAACGTTGTTATTCAAGGTATGCTTTCTGTTTATGATGTTCCTGTTAGAGTTTTGTTTGATACCGAGGCTTCCATTTCTTTCATATCTAGTGACCTGGTAGATAGGTTGGGATTGGAGCCCAAGATTGTCGATAGACCTTTAGTAGTGACGAACCCGATTGGTGGTTCAACTAACCTTAGCATGATTTGTCGTAATGTGGTCTTATCGAGTCATGGATGCATGTTTGTTTGTGATTGCTTTGTTTTGGGCTTTACTGGGTTTGGCAATATTTTGGGAGTCGATTGGCTCCAAAGATACGGGGTGGTGGTAGACCGTGAGGGCTTTTTGGTAACAGCTAGAGCGGATGATGGGCGGAGGGTAGTGTTTGCTGGTCTACCCGGTGATTGGGTAATGGCTAGTTTTCTAAATTCCCTCGACATCCCGCATAGTGAGTTGTCAGGGTTGCTCGTGGTTGGCCAGTATCCGGACGTCTTCGAGGAAGTGATCGGGCTTCCACCACACCGAGAGATTGAGTTCCGTATTGATTTAGTGAAAGATGCCAGACCTATAGCGAAGCCACTTCGTCGTATGGCACCAAGGGAGCAGCGAGAGTGCAAGTCAGCGATCTTTTGAAGAAGGGATTTATCAGAAGGAGTGTTTCTGAATGGGGAGCACCAGTTGTGTTTGCTACCGCGAGTTGAATAAAGTGACGAGGAAGAATAAGTATCCTCTACCGCGGATAGATGATTTGTTTGATCAGTTGAGTGGCGCAAGGATATTCTCTCAGTTGGATCTCGCTACAAGTTTTCATCAGCTTAGAGTGGAAGCTGAGAGTATAGCTAAAATGGCATTTCGGACGTCGTCTGGATTTTATGAGTGGTTGGTCATGCCATTCGGGCTGACCAATGCCCCAGCATACTTTGTGGATCTTATGAATAGGGTATTCAGAGATCAGTTGAATAAGTTTGTCCTTGTGTTCGTGGGTGATATTCTGGTCTATTCGAGGACAGAGGAAGAACACAAGGAATATTTAAGAATGGTGATGGAGGTGTTGAGAAAACACTAATTGAAAGCAAAGTTTTCTAAGTGTTACTTCTGGAGGAGGGAAGTAAGATTCTTGGGCCACATTGTTTCAAAAAATGGTACTGCCATGGATCTTGCAAAGGTGGCTACGGTACAAGATTGGTCTACGCCCAAGAATGCAATGGACGTAAGAAGTTTCTTGGGGTTAGTTGGATATTATCGTAAGTTTATCCAGGACTTCTCCAAGATAGCAGCACCGTTGACTCAGTTGACCAAGAAGAATCAAGCTTTTGTCTAGGACGAAAGGTGCGAGAATGCATTCAAGAGTCTAAAGGAAAAATTGATGCACGCACCAGTGTTTGTCATTCCTAAGGGGAATGAAGAGATGATAGTATACACGGATGCATGTGGTACCGGACTAGGTGCTGTATTGAAGCAAGGAGGTAGGGTTGTAGCTTATGCAAGTCGGCAACTGAAACCGCATGAGAAAAGATACCCCGCCCATGATTTGGAATTGGCAGCGATCGTGTTTGCATTGAAAATATGGAGACATTATCTCTTAGGAGAAATATTCGATTTGTTTACCGATCATAAATCATTAAAGTATCTTTTCTCTCAGAAGGATCTAAATCTCCGACAGCAAAGGTGGTTAGAATTCTTAGCTTCCTATGATTTCGATATCGCATACACACCAGGAAAGGGCAATGCGGTAGCTGATGCATTGAGTAGGAGACATGCCAGTTTGGGGGCTATGTTTCTAGAATGGAAGCAACTGGAGTACATCGCTGGGTATGATTACAGACCAAAGTGCGAATTGGATTCAGAAATGTTAGCAAGTTTGACGATCAGACCCACTTTGATTGAGCGGATAACTTCCAGTCAGAGGAACGATTAAATCATTTCAAAGTTAAAGATGGGAATCGATGGAGATAGGAACAAGTATGGGCTTGATCGAGATGGATGGCTTAGAAAGAATGGAAGACTAGTTGTACCCAATGTCAACGGATTGAGAGATGAAGTGCTTAGAGAATGTCATCACTCAAAACTGACTATATACCCCGGTGTTAAGAAGATGTACGGAGACATGAAGTAGACCTATTACTGGGAAGTGATGAAAATAGACATTGGGAAATTTATATCCAAATGCATGAACTGCCAGCTAGTTAAAGCTGAGCAAAAGAAGCTTAGTGGTTTGCTACAACCATTAGAAATTCCAGAATGGAAATGGGAACAAGTGTCAATGGATTTCATTGATGGGTTACCAAGGACTAGATTGGGTCGTGACAGCATTTGGGTGATTGTGGACCGATTGACCAAAAGTGCAAGATTTATACCCGTCAAGTCGAATAGGACGGCAGCTAAGTTAGCTAAACTATATGTAAAGTGGGTAGTGAAATTTCATGGAATACCCAAAGGCATTGTGAGTGACCGAGATCCGTTGTTCACTAGTGGATTTTGGAAGAGCTTACAAGAGGCGTTAGGATCAGAGTTACATCTCAGTACCGCGTATCATCCTCAAACTGGCGGACAGACAGAGAGGGTGAATCGAGTGTTAGAAGACCTCTTGAGAGCTATTGTACTGGATTTTGGTGGATCATGGGATGACCATTTGCATCTAGTAGAGTTTGCATATAATAATAGCTATCAATCCAGTATCGGTATGGCTCCATTTGAAGCTTTGTACGGAAGACCGTGCAACTCACCGTCATGTTGGGTAGAAACTGGTGAGAAGTTTGTGCTTGGACCCAATGTGATAAGAGAAACTTCAGACAAGATTAAGGTTATCCAACAACGAATGAGGGCTGCCCAAGATAGGCAGAAGAGTTATGCTGATAAGAGGAGAAAAGAATTAAAGTTCTCCATTAGCGACTTGGTGTTTGTCAAGATTTCTCCGTTGAAGAGCGTGATACGATTTGGCAGGAGAGGCAAGTTACCACCAAGATTTGTTGGTCCATTCCCAGTTCTTGAGCAAATTGGGAATTTGGCATACATAGTTGAATTACCAGAGAAGATGGCAGGAGTTCACAACGTATTTCATGTTTCCCAGTTAAGGAAGTTCGTGCACGACCCAGATGTGACTATTTCACTTGATCAGTTGGACGATATCGAAGTTGAACCCGAGGCGGTTGGGAACCGCAAGTCTATGCGTATTGTTGGGAGCGATACGAAGCAACTTCGAAGGAAAGTGGTGAAGTTGGTCAAAGTTCAGTGGGGCGAGAATGAGAATGACTGTACTTGGGAGCCAGAGGAGAGCATCAGGGAGACATATCCAGAACTCTTCTCCTGGTAAGATTTTAACTTCAATTTAGTTTTCCGCATGCTAGGATAGGCTTGTTTTGTTTGTTTTGCATGTTTGATTGTTTTTGTGGCTTGTAGGCATGCAGGATGCTTTGTACGTTTTGGGTTAAGGAATTTCGGGGACGAAATTTCTTAAGGAGGGAGAGTGTAACGACCCGCATTCTACGCATCGAAGGATCATAGAATATTTATTTCTTTCACATACGAAGTCGTATGGTCATGTAACTTTGGGGGATGACTATTGAGGTCATTTCCCATGTTCATGATTTTTCCCAATTTTTAAATGACCGTTTTGCCCCTAGCTGATCTTGTTTTGGCCATAACTTTTGATTGGAAAGGAGTTTCCATTGGCTCCGGATGATGGTTTACAATTCCATAGAGTGGTCATATTAGCCAAACGAACTCACCGTTTGGGAGATATGGCTGAAACAAGTTTCAGGTAGCGAAAAACAGCTTAATGGGGCTTAACCGGGTGATTAACAACTAGGCCCAATGAGTGATTTCGGGATTAGGGTTATGAGGAGGCTGAAATCAGTTAGAGAACGATCTTATTTCCAATTTTCAGCCGCTACTTTCATTCTTGGAACCCTAACAATGGCCTCCAACACCTAAATCAACTTCTAATCACTTTCTAATCAAGTTTTGGCTTAATCAACATCAAATCAAAGAAGATCTTCACCAAATCAGTATTAGAGCTGCTGTTAGGCATCAGTATTCGCCCAAATCAGCGAGGTTTCAGTTCTAAAAATTTTATTTGTGGCCAAGGTCTGTGATTTGCATAGTTCCTCATTAATTATGGTTAATTAAGGGTAATTAGTGATAATTAGCGAATTTATACATGTTAAAAATCTGGAAAAATATTGATAAATTCTAAAATATTGTTTTATACCTTTGTTAGAAATTTGGGTTGATTTGGTTAAGTTTTGCTAATCCTATGATTAGTTTTGCTTAAACATGCTTTAGGGAAAAATATGGGGTTTTGGCTATGTTTGATCCATTTTAACCTATCAAATTATTGTTTTGCTATTTGTGAATGATTATACATGTTGCTATGACTGTATGGTATGCTTTGTGATTGTCTAGAAGTGTTAGAGTGGTCGAAAACGCCGTCGAATGGCGTAGAACAGTCGCAGGAAGAGTTGCAGGAATTGTGCAGGGAGCCGGATCGGATCGCCCTACCCAACCCCGACCCGATCGCGATGCCACTGCTCTCCACGATCCAAACCCCTCGCCTGAAGATGTGCCGCTACCTGAATAATGGAGCATGTCCGAACCGCTCCGCCTCTAGTGGCATCTCCGACCCGACCCGCATGGCCACCTTCGAACCAAACCGATGCATGGTGATTGGACTTGAAGAACCTGACCCGATCCGCCAGGAAGTGATGACGACCGATCTGAACCGCCTCTAGATGAAGGTCATGAACTGAACTGGGGGAGTCACGATCCGACCCGTATGGATATTCCGATCCGAACCGAGGGGATGATAACCACGACCTGAAACAAAGTGAAGTGAAGAAATGAAGACCGATCCGGAGAAGAAGGTGACGACCAGAACCCGAGATGCAAAGGTAGCCCAAGTGGGAAGTTTGTACTCAGGATCCAGTTGGGAACCAATGAGTCAACTTCAGGAGTTGGGCTTTGCTGCGGGACGCGTGCTAAGGGGTTGTCGATGTTTATAACTTTGGATCACTATGTGTAGGGAGTACGTGAACGGATTCAGGGCCACAATGGTCTAGGTATGACTAAAGAGCTATAGACCAATGAAGTGGAGTCATTTGTAAAGGGTTGGTCATGACTCCATGTGGTAAGCTTGGTAGTAGCAGGAGTTGTACAAGTTGAACTCTGTCACTACTTCAATGGGTCTAGTGATCGAAGCAGTAGATATCGTATGCTTTACGCACTGAGTGAGAGATGCGAGGATGGTTGTTATGTTTGATTTGTTTGCCATCATTATGACATGCACACCCCACCCCCGTTATCTTTACACCATCTGTTCAATGGCACCTTAGAGTATTGTACGGTATGTATTGCTAACTCTTTGGTTGCAGGTCCAGGTTTAGGTATGGTTTAGTATACCTGTTATTGTTCTGTTTAGCTGCTTATCGCTCATACCAGACTTTTGTCTGACCCAGAGTTTTATGTCTCTTCTTATTACTCTAGGTGCTCTCACGAGCAGACTAGAGACAGGTTAACTGGGTATGCACGGGTAGCTGATCCGGAGACGAGCAGGAGGCTTCCACGTATGATATATATAGTATTCTCCCTGTGTTGTTGAAGATCACTACTCGGGCATTAGTAGTGCATCTTCTACTTTAGCTTTCTTTTGCTTAAACGATAGTTTAAAATTGTAATAAGCTGTATTTAGACTTCCGCTACTCTGATGTTGAGTTTGGTTTTGGTTATCAGCTTATGCACTGTCTCGCCTGTTTTATGTCAAGTACATTATTATTATATTTTGTTCCATGCGCTGTGAGACATTCTATAAGTTTTCGATCAGTTCATTCTCTTCTTTCCTTCCTTTGGCGACCGTTCTGTGCTAGTTGGGAATGCATACAACGCACTTCCGGAGGAAATGCTAGCTAGTGCGGGGCGGGCCGTCACAGGGAATTACGAACGGGTTTTCTATTTAAAACCCAAGATTGTATAACAAGTTATAAAAAGGATTTTTTAAGAGAAGATGATAGCTTAAATGTAAATGTTACTTAATTATTTGAGTTAAGTAAAAAGAAATTTAGATCAAAAAGATTTAGAATAAACAAGGGTTATGAAAATGAGCTTTAATGTGTAAAAGTGTTAATTGTGCATTAAAGTTACTTAATAATGGATTAAGTAAAAAGGGAGGGGATTAAAATAAGATTTCAAAGCAGGAATTGTCGAATGTGTTTGAAAAGGGATTAGTAAAAGTGGATTTTGTAAAAGAAGTGGATCATGAGATTTTGTAACCAAATTCGAATTATAAAATGAGTTTAGTTAAAGAAGCAGAGTTAAAAGTGATGTTTTAGAAAGAAGATTTCTTAATTAGTGAATTAAGAACTAATGGTATATTCGAGAAAAAGATTTTCAAAAGGAAAGAAGGTTTATGAAACCGTACTTTTGAATAAAATAGTTAAATGGAATTCGCGTTGAGATTAGATGAGATATTGGTTTTATATTACAACTTGTATCTATCTTTAAATATGAACGTTGTTGATCAAGGTTTGAGAGGTAATTAAAATACCCCAACTTGAACGACTTCAGGATTATCTGAGGATGATATTGGTTGTAAGGCTAAAGAGGAAAGTGAAGATAGACAAACTGAATATGATATAAGATTTCCTAAGTATTAAAAAGAGAATTTGTTAAAGAAAATCTTATGTTAAATAAGAAAGCGAGAAAACAATATTTAAAATATCGAAAGATTTAAGAGTTTTAAATTTACATTTGGTTTAAATTAAAAGGCCAAGTGATGCCGAATACTGAACTGGTGAACTCACTGGATTGTCATGATTGAAACACTGTTTACTTTGATAGTTAAATCACCGACTATCAAATCTTTCCAATACGATTGTTGGTACGGAAAGACCGGAATCGAAATTATCTTCGGAAACCATTCCGACCAACAAATACGTGAAGATAACAAGAGAAGATCGAGATGGAGCATTGAAGATCGTGGGTTTTCGTAAATGGAAGAACTGCTGATAATCTCTGGTTTGCAGCCAGAGATGTACTGTGGTTCTGTCGTGGTAAGAATCTACGGGTTGCAAGGAATTCTCGCTACTGATCCATGGGGTGGTTCCTATATAGGATGCAGTAGGAGGGTACCTTCGCTTCATCCTTTTCCTGGATGACTTGTATGGACGGATGTCTGACAGAGTATTTCCAAAAGGATCGCGTACGTTGATTTCTTCAAACGTGCCATAGTTGGTTAGCTCCCAACTAGAGTATTTTTGTGGACGTCAATTAGCGATATCTAGTGGATTTGACGATGTGGCATTCAAAGTGAATGGCGATCAGATGTTTCAAAGTAAATTCTGGCCTCAAGCCTTACAACCGGTAATGACAAAAATCAGGCAGGTAGCATGGTTATGTGGGTCGCTCCCATTAGAGTGTATAATCATCTATCTAGAGAAATTCCTTCTGCTTCTTTTAATCTATTTCGATGCTGTCCCTTTTCGGGAAATGGTGGTTTGAGCCCAACCGTTGGTGATATACATTCGATACACTCAAGCGAAATGAGTGGTCGGTCATGTGAGGGTCGGGTTGCAAGACGTTCTTGTTGAAGCCAGTATATTCGCCTCTAGAGATACACCATCGGCAGGTGGTCCCATACCTTGTCAAGGTCGGAATCCAATCTCCAATAAGCGCCCGCGGTTTTGATTGTATACTATATATGTGGAGAGTGAGATGCAAGCGTTCCACTAGATTGTTATTGTAACAACCCGGAAAATCTGAACCAGTTATTTTTTTTAAATTGGCTATTTTAGTGAATTTTTAAATATTTAAAATAAATATTTTAAATAGTAACGACGAAAAGTATGTTTGAATCGATGTTTGTAAATAAATATAATCATTTTGAATTATAAACAAGGCCTAAAAAGGCGCGGCAATTTCAAAATTTCAATTCAAACTTTGACTGACTGTGCCGGGTGCAAAATAAAACGGATTTTAATGAAACCAAAAATATTTAAATCTGTTAGTGAATATCTTTCTAACGAATCTAAAAAATCGAATTTTCGTAGCGGGAGTCAAAAGTTATGGCCAAATGAATTTTCAGAAAGGTCGCTATAGAATTTATATAGCCCGTGAAAATAGACATTTTTCAAACGAGCTCGGAATTCGACGAAACCACTGGATCCGGGATACCAAATTATTGCTAGGTTTCAAATTTCATAATTTTTGAAGCTAATATGTAAGCGTGGTGAAGAAAAATGTGTTTTGGTCAATTACAGTTAAATTGGATCGACCGGAAAATGGCCATTTTTCAAACGGTCTCAGAATTCGACGAAACTAGTTTTGTTGGGACCGTATCGTGAAAACATAACTAGATTTATTTTTCGAGAATTTTTAGAATTAGTATGTGGCCCCGGCAAATTGAAATGTACGTTCAAATCAAATATTGAATGTTTTATATTTTAATTTGAAGAAAAACTGACTGAAACAGTCGAATGGGCCTACGAAACATATCCCATTGGGTTTGGAGTGGGGGTATTTAGCTAGGGATGACAGTCGTTGGGTTTGGATGGGAGTTAGTATGTGAGGAGAGGTATTTTAGAGATTTTAAAAATATTTAAAAAAATAAGCCAATCACGTTATTTCTCTCTCCCCGCAATTTCTCCCCCGAAACCTCCCAGTCAATGGCGGAAAAGGACCTCTCCTTCTCTCCTCGATCTCTCCTAATCCATTCAATAAAATCAGTAGCCCTAGTTGAAGTATTTGTAGATCCGAGTTCCCTCTTCAGATCCATATAGATTTTAGGGGCTGATGTTAAGTAGAGAGGTCGAATCACCTCCACGAAGTGCTGCTGTTCATCGTCAAAGTTCACCCTCCAGCTGAGTTCGAGCTTGACCTCGTAGGTAGCGCCAGTGCGCCTCTCGGTGTTCTGCAAGGTGGTGAATCCTAATCTTGACGAAGTACAACGGATTTGGTTCAAAATCAAGACCTAGTTTTGAAGATTTTTAGAGAGGTACGGCTGTATATTATTTCAACTATTCTATGGCACTTTAAAGCGCTACGGTTTTTGATTTCACTGTAAAAATCATATCTTTTTGCTATGTTGACGAAATTCAGTGAAACAAGAGACAGTGGACTCGTGAGGACGTCTTCTACATTTTAGAAGAGACCGTATATTTTTCTGAGCCTTTTGCTATTTTTGGAGGAGTGGAACCCAATGTGAGATTTCTAAATTATAAACGATATGGAAAACAATGATGTATAAATTATATAGTCGATGTACGAGTTATATAAGCGTTGTACACCTCATGTATAAGAGTTGTATAAGTTGTATGTTCGATGTATAAGTTACATATGCGTTGTAAAAATTATATATGCGATGAAATAAACTGAAATGATATTGAAGTGAAATCGAAATATAGTTATATATATATATACACACACACTCCACTCGTCCAAAGACCATGGACGATATATATTGGTTGTGATATTGTTTGGATTATTAGTTGATGTGAAATTTGGTGAATACCATGAATGGTTGATCTAATATGATTGATTGTGGTTGAAATCCCAATAGGATTAGTATATGGGAAAATTCGCCTCCGTGCGAACTAGATATTGAAAATCCCCATTGTAAAAAACCGCGAGGTTTTAAGGTAAAGCGAGGAGCCGTACTAGGGACGGTCCCAGTTTTAACTACCCTGCCGTTATGCTGCCGAAATTTTCAATAATATTCATGTGCTAGAATTATTTTCATGTGTTGAAATTATTTTCATGTGTTGAAACTATATTCATGTGTTGAATAGAAATTCATGTGTTGAATGAAGTTCATGTATTGAATAAATTATTTGAAAAATAAAAATCACATTTTTATTAGATACATAGCCTATATAAAATATTAGTATTTTAAATAAATTGTCTTAACACCAAAAATAACATTTTTACCTTATGTATAGACTATATAAAATAATCGTGTTTTGAAATAAATTATTTTACAATAAAAATTACATTTTTATTATATATATCAACTATAGAAAATATTCATGTGTTGAATAAAGGACTAGAACGATAAAAAATCATATTTTATCGTATGTGTGAAGTCGAAAATGTTCATGTGTTGAATATATAGATTGAAAAATAAAATCTACATTTTTATTGTGAATATGAAGTCTTAAAAATGGTGATATGTGGAATAAATATTTTTGATGATAAAAATTTCATTTTTATCAAATATATAAAGTGGATATAGTTTTGAAATCGAAGAAAGGATTATATTTATATATATATATATAATTATAATTAAAATAAATCGAATAACGAAGCTGCAGTTCGTGTTTTGAAACCGTGATTCCAAACGACTAGTGCGGGAGATCCAACCATCGGATTTTCCCGAAACCACAACCGTTGGGTTCGCTTTGGAAATATCTTTCCAACGACACCAACTTTGTAAAGATCCAACGGTTGGATTGTCTGGAATGTTTAATTAAAATCTGAAGAAAAATAGTGCCAAAATCGATTATATATATAAATATAATTAAATTAAATCGAATAACGACGCTGCAGTTCGTATTTTGAAATCGTAACTTCAAACGATTGTACCGGGAGATCCGACCGTCGGATTTTCCAAAAACTGAAACCTTCGGGTTCGTTTTGAAAAGATCTTTCTAATGATATAAAATTTTTGAAGGTCCAACAGTTAGATTTTCAGATATGTGTAAATCAAATCTGAAGAAAAACAGCGCCATGGCCGCGTTATGGCCTGAAGCGTCGTTTGAATGAATTGGCTATTTTTAAATAAATAAAAATAGCGATAAATCGTGATAAAATATTATAAACGATATGGAATGGAAATAAACTGAATTTGCTCGGTTTATGTGATGTTTGATGGTTGAATGTGTTTGGTGTGAAAATTGCATTAAAGAACAGAACTAGTGATATCGAATAATTTAACCATTGAAATGAATTGATTTGACATTCTAAATATATGTGAATTATTTGAAAAGGCCAAGTTGATTCTCATTTCAAATAATTGATCGACGAGTGAAAGTCGAAGGTATGAAGACGGTGCAAGACCGATGGTCTTCATGTCGAATGGAGGGGTGCTACTGATGCTCATGATAGGAGTAGCTACCTTGACGGGGCCGAATTAGTAGCCACCCGGACGTACTTGTTGAATGTACAGATATGCGAGGTATTTAGTGCCTCCTGTTTCGTTCAGACCCAGAAAGAACGTGTAAATGGACTGTGTGTCTGACATTGGATTTTGTTCTGTGCTGATTGATCTCTATTAAATATATATATCTGTTTGGCGGCGGAGAATTTATTCTCTTGCTTAACGCCCTTCTCTGAGACGTATGAGCTTAGAGGTTATATATCGATAGAAATCAGTCGCATGGAGTGAATTGCCTATGTGGCATGCCTAAGTGGCAGATGAACAAGGCTTCTATTGAAAAGCAAAGACTTGTGGTTGATGATCAAAGCACGGCCTGTGTGGCATAGCTTTGTGTATAACGTTGTTTCGCGAGCCTCACACCCCGGTATGAGCCAGAAACGGGAGTAGGACGTCAGGGAGGGCATGCGTTTCTTTCTAGCTAGTGTGGTGTCAATGACCTGCCGGCCCTGACATTTATATTATTTTCACCTGTGTGGTTGTTGCTGTTGCGAGGCGCCTCGGATATATCAGTCGATCCGGGACCGATGGAGTCATTGGGCTCATTTACGCCCCAAAGGGCGGGGAAACGCAGTGTTCAGGCATTTTAATCCACATCGGTGGACCGGCCCTGACGATCCAGGGGCCCACCTGTGTCTGGGTCCTGAGACATGGTAGGTTAGATTGTCTCGAAGCGGTGAGGACGATCCCTGGCCTCGGTTCATGATGGAAATCCAATTTCCAAATACGATACCGTGCGGTTTTGATTGTATATATATATGGCGACATGATATATGGTACCCATGCCGTCTATGATTGATAGGCATGATTGAAATTGTTTTCGAAACATACATACACTAGCAATAATATCAAATGATCTGTTTTGCTCGTATCAAGCATATTTTGGCCATTA
Organism: Allium sativum; assembly: GCA_030737875.1. NCBI lineage: Eukaryota > Viridiplantae > Streptophyta > Magnoliopsida > Asparagales > Amaryllidaceae > Allium > Allium sativum. The sequence goes on from CM060912.1 coordinate 313,168,811, forward strand.
TAAAGTAAAACTCTATCCTCCGGTTTGTGTTGCATTGTGTGATGGGAACTGAGTCTTATAATGGTTTCATTTTCATAAAAAGCATTGCGATGTTTAAAAGATTTATTTGTTTTAAAGCACTGGAAATCCAATGGAGCGAACCTATTCCGTGAAAGTGGCGTGGTCCTGTGATTGGCCATATTATAGAATGTGTTAAGTTGATTTCTCATACCAGTCCCATGACTGACTCATAGTTTGTTTCACTTGCAAACTCGGGTGCCCCTTTTTCTACATGGGCAACCTTGTATTCAGGTTTTAGCAGGCTCTTTCTGGATTGCTGGAGCTGAAGATGGATTCTATCATTTATCTCTTTTTATGCTGTTTAGCTCCTGTTGTACATATTATGTTTTCTTTTCCGCTGTAGACATTTTATGTATAGCTGAACTGTACTTTGTACTAAGTATGATCCTATATACTGTGTAACTCTGATGATTTTGTTTATCCAGTGTATTCTATTGTACATTATTTGGTGTATTTATTTATTTCTGTTCTGCTGTTATCTGCTTATTTGTTATATTCCAAAGATTACCTTTGCCACCGTCCTATGGGGTTTGGGGTCGTCACTAACGTGGTATCAGTGCTTTGGTTAAGCTTAGTTCTGGAATATAACATTTTAACGAACTCGTCAGAAATAGAACCAGTAGTGTTCTAGGTCGAATAGCTCATTACAGATAGGATCAGTAATGTCCTAGAATGAGTATAGCAGAATCAGAATAACTCGTTAGAGATGGGGTCAGAAATGCCCCAGAACGAGTTGAGAGTTATATGTTTATAAATAACGTATTTGTGATTATATATATAGTCTAGTTTTAGAAATATGATTTTTGAATATATAAAAGATATATATTTGAAAAGTTAAAAACAAATTGATTGTTGTTTGTGTTGTGTGAGTGTGAATTTGATTAATAAAATTATAAGAATGATAGCTAATTTAATCAATAAGAGAACGAATGGTAAATTTATTCGATTAAACAACACATTGAATTGATTATAGAATAGATAGAAATATATACATGTGCATTATATATGTTTGAACAGGTAAATGGATTAGCTGTTGAGTAAAGAATTTATTTGCGTGCCCAACAAATAGGTAAACCTTAATGAGTTGGATGCGCAATTTTATTTATTATATCAACTCCTATGAATGCCATTGGATGCGGAGTGCTGGTTGTTCTGTGTGTAATAATAATTGTCGCTATAGGATAGTAATAATTAATTTTGAACTACACTACATGGCATACTTCTTGAAGATAGCATACTTCATCATATACCACATAAGCATTTGGAGCTTGTGTGACGAGGTTGAAGATTTACCATACGAGCAAGATGCTTGTATGGAAATGATTATATTTCACATGTTGAACTGATGACTGATATGGACCATATAAAATATAACGGTAAATTGCCAGATTAATAAAAACCCCACACGGTTCTAGAGATGACAATAAACACGTCTCTCTGGTCATTAAGGCACAAAAACCATTTATAGGGTAACGAGAATTTATTCTCTGGAGTTATGATCTATACACACTCCCCTGTGGACACCGGAATATATCACTATGAATATGTGCGTGCTTATTAGGATTTATTGGGTACCTAATACAGCGCAATAAATTTCCAAACCCCTCCCCGTACAAAGGAGGTTATGACGAAATTTTTCGAAAATTTAGGGTGTCAACCAAATTTTTGAAGAATTTGAAAATTTTTAGAAACTGAAAAGTTGAAGAATGGAAGCCAGAAGGAAAGTAGAGTTGGTTAATCAAATCACTTTCGACTTTGTTCCTTTTCTGGGACGAAAAGTTTTAAGTGGGGGAGATTGTAACAACCCGGAAAATCTGAACCAGTTTAAAAATTTTAAATTGGCTATTTTAGTGAATTTTTAAATATTTAAAATAAATATTTTAAATAGTAATGACGAAAAGTATGTTTGAATCGATGTTTGAAAATAAATATAATCATTTTGAATTATAAACAAGGCCTAAAAAGGCGCGGCAGTTTCAAAATTTCAATTCAAACTTTGACTGACTGTACCGGGTGCAAAATAAAATGGATTTTAATGAAACCAAAAATATTTAAATCTGTTAGTGAATATCTTTCTAACGAATTTGAAAAGTCGAAGTTTCGTAGCGGGAGTCAAAAGTTATGGCCAAGTGAATTTTCAGAAAGGTCGCTATAGAATTTTTATAGCCTGTGAAAATAGACATTTCGCAAACGACCTCGGAATAAGACGAGACAACTTTTGTTGGATCCGAGATATCAAATTATTGCTTGGTTTCAAATTTCATAATTTTTGAAGCTAATATGTGAGCGTGGCGAAGAAAAATGTGTTTTGGTCAATTACAGTTAAATTGGATCGACCAGAAAATGGCCATTTTTCAAACGGTCTCAGAATTCGACGACAAACTAGTTTGTTGGGACCGTATCATCAAACATAGCTAGATTTTTTTTCGAGAATTTTTAGAATCAGTATGTGACCCCGGCAAATTGAAATGTACGTTCAAATCAAATATTGAATGTTTTATATTTTAATTTGAAGAAAAACTAACTGAAACAGTCGAATGGGCCTACGAAACATATCCTATTGGGTTCGGAGTGGGGTATTTAGCCAGGGACGACAGTCGTTGGGTTTGGATGGGAGTTAGTATGTGAGGAGGGGTATTTTAGAGATTTTATAAATATATATAAAAAAATAAATAAGCCAATCACGTTATTTCTCTCTCCCCGCTATTTCTCCCCCGAAACCTCCCAGTCAACGGCGGAAAAGGACCTCTCCTTCTCCCCTCGATCTCGCCTAATCCATTCAATAAAATCAGTAGCCCTAGTTGAAGTATTTGTAGATCCGAGTTCCCTCTTCAGATCCATATAGATTTTAGGGGCTATCGTTAAGTAGAGAGGTCGAATCACCTCCATGAAGTGCTGTCGTTCATCGTCGAAGTTCACCCTCCAGCCGAGTTTGAGCTTGACCTCGTAGGTAGCGCCAGGTGCACCTCTCGGACCTCTACAAGGTGTTGAATCCTGATCTTGACGAAGTACAACGGATTTGGTTCAAAATCAAGACCTAGTTTTGAAGATTTTAAGAGAGGTATGGCTGTATATTATTTTAACTATTCTATAGCACTTTAAAGCGCTACGATTTTGATTACACTGCAAAAATCATATCTTTTTGTTATGTTGACGAAATTCAGTGAAACAAGAGACAATGAACTCGTGAGGACATCTTCTACATTCTGAAGAGACCGTATATTTTTCTGAGCCTTCTGCTATTTTTGGAGGAGTGGAACCCAATGTGAGATTTCTAAATTATAAACGATATGGAAAACAACGATGTATAAATTATATAGTCGATGCACGAGTTATATAAGCGTTGTACACGTCATGTGTAAGCGTTGTATAAGTTGTATGTTCGATGTATAAGTTACATATGTGTTGTAAAAATTATATGTGCATTGAAATAAATTGAAATGATATTGAAGTGAAATCGAAATATAGTTATATAGGTGTGTGTGTATATATATATACATATATATATATATTCCCCTCATCCACAGACCATGGACAATATATATTGGTTGTGATATTGTTTGGATTATTGGTTGATGTGAAATTTGGTGAATACCATTAATGGTTGATTTGAAATGATTGATTATGGTTGAAATCCCAATAGGATTAGTATATGGGAAAATTCGCGTGCGTGCGAACTAGATATTGAAAATCCTCATTGTCAAAAACCGCGAGGTTTTAAGGTAGAGCGAGGAGCCGTACTAGGGATGGTCCCGGTTTTAACTACCCTTCCGTTATGCTGCCGAAATTTTCAATAATATTCATGTGCTAGAATTATTTTCATGTGTTGAAACTATATTCATGTGTTGAATAGAAATTCATGTGTTGAATGAAGTTCATGTGTTGAATAAATTATTTGAAAAATAAAAATCACATTTTTATTAGATATATAGCCTATATAAAATATTAATATATTAAATAAATTGTTTTAACACCAAAAATAACATTTTTACCTTTTGTATAGACTATATAAAATAATCGTGTTTTGAAATAAATTGTTTTACAATAAAAATTATATTTTTATTATATATCTCAACTATAAAAAATATGCATGTGGAGAATAAAGGACTAGAATGATAAAAATCATATTTTATCGTATGTGTGAAGTCGAAAACGTTTATGTGTTGAATATATAGATTGAACAATAAAATCTACATTTTTATTGTGAATATGAAATGTTAAAAATTGTGATGTGTAGAATAAATATTTTTGATGATAAAAATATCATTTTTATCAAATATATAAAGTGGATATAGTTTTGAAATCGAAGAAAGGATTATATATATATATAGTTAAAATAAATCGAATAACGAAGCTGCAGTTCGTGTTTTGAAACCGTGATTCCAAACGACTAGTGTGGGAGATCCGACCATCGGATTTTCCCGAAACCACAACCGTTGGGTTCGCCTTGGAAATATCTTTCAACGACACCAACTTTGTAAAGATCCAACGGTTGGATTGTCTGGAATGTTTAATTCAAATTTGAAGAAAAACAGCGCCAGAATCGATTATATATATATATATATATATATATATATATATATATATATATATATATAATTAAACTAAATCGAATAGCGACGGTGCAGTTCGTATTTTGAAATCGTAACTTCAAACGATTGTATCTGGAGATCCAACCGTCGGGTTTTCCCAAAACTGAAACCGTTGGGTTCGTTTTGAAAAGATCTTTCTAATGATATAAAATTTGTGAAGGTCCAACGGTTAGATTTTCAGATATGTGTAAATCAAATCTAAAGAAAAACAGCGCCACAGCCGCGTTATGGCCTGAAGCGTCGTTTGAATGAATTGGCTATTTTTAAATAAATAAAAATAGCAATAAATCGTGATAAAATATTATAAACGATATGGAATGGAAATAAACTGAATTTGCTCGGTTTATGTGATGTTTGATGGTTGAATGTGTTTGGTGTGAAAATTGCATTAAAGAACAGAACTAGTGATATCGAATAATTTAACCATTGAAATGAATTGATTTGAAATTCTAAATATACGTGAATTATTTGAAAAGGCCGAGTTGATTCTCATTTCAAATAATTGATCGACGAGTGAAAGTTGAAGGTATGAAGACGGTGCAAGATCGATGGTCTTCACGTCGAATGGAGGGGTGCTACTGATGCTCTTGATAGGAGTTGCTACCTTGACGGGGCTGAAGTAGTTGCCACCCAGACGTACTTATTGATTGTACGGATATGCGAGGTATTGAGTGCCTCCGGTTTCGTTCAGACCCAGAACAAAACGTGTAAATGGAATGTGTGTCTGACATTGGATTTTGTTATGTGCTGATTGATCTCTATTAAATATATATCCGTTTGGCGGCGGAGAATTTATTCTCTTGCTTAACGCCCTTCTCTGAGACGTATGAGCTCAGAGGTTATATATCGATAGAAATCAGTCGCATGGAGTGAATTGCCTATGTGGCATGCCTAAGTGGCAGATGAACAAGGCTTCTGTTGAAAAGCAAATTCTTGTGGTTGATGATCAAAGCACGGCCTGTGTGGCATAGATTTGTGTATAATGTTGTTTCGCGAGGCTCACACCCCGATTTGAGCCAGAAACGGGAGAAGGATGTCAGGGAGGGCATGCGTTTCTTTCTAGCTAGGGTGGTGTCAGTGACCTACCAGCACTGACATTTATATTATTTTCACCAGTGTAGTTGCTGTTGTTGCGAGGCACCTCAGATATATCGGTCGATCTGGGACCGATGGAGTCATTGGTCTCATTTACGCCCTAAAGGGCGGGGAAACGCAGTGTTCAGGCATTTTAATCCACATCGGTGGACCGGCCCTGACGATCCAGGGGCCCACCTGAATCTGGGTCCTAAGACTTGGTAGGCTAGGTTGTCTCGAAACGGTGAGGACGATCCCTGGCCTTGGTTCATAATGGAAATCCAATTTCCAAATACGATACCGTGCGGTTTTGATTGTATATATATATGGCGACATGATATATGGTACCCATGCCGTCTATGATTGATAGTTATGATTGAAATTGTTTTCGAAACATATATACACTAGCAATAATATCTAATGATTTGTTTTGCTCGTATCAAGAATATTTTGGCCATTATAAGGTAAAACTCTATCCTCCGGTTTGTGTTGCATTGTGTGATGGGGACTGAGTCTTATAATGGTTTCATTTTCATAAAAATCATTTCGATGTTTAAAAGATTTATTTGTTTTAATGCACTGGCAACCCGTTCTGCGAAAGTGGCGTGGTCTTATGATTGGCCATATTATAGAATGTGTTAAGTAGATTTCTCAAACCAGTCCCATGACTGACTCGTAGTTTGTTTCACTTGCAAAATCGGGTGCCCCTTATTCTACACGGGCAGCCTTGTATTCAGGTTTTAGCAGGCTCTTTCTGGATACCTGGAGCTGAAGATGGATTCTATCATTTATCTCTTTTTATGCTGTTCAACTCCTGTTGTACATATTATGTTTTCTTTTCCGCTGTAGACATTTTATGTATAGCTGAATTGTACTTTGTACTAAGTATGATCCTATATGCTGTGTAACTCTGATGATTTTTTTTATCCAGTGTATTCTATTGTACATTATCTAGTGTATTTATTTATTTATTTCTGTTATGCTGCTATCTGTTTATGTGTTATATTCCAAAGATTACCCTTGCCACCGTCCTATGGGGTTTGGGGTCATCACAGTTATTTACTTGTATTTAGATATTATTATAATATTAAAAAAGATATTGATTTCAAAAATGTTTTGGGTTATCGTAAGGTAAAAACCATCCGTGTTTATGTGTGGATTTGGTCTTACAATTATCCTTTTCTTTCAAAAATATTTTGACTTTAAAATCAAGTTGTGTGATACCCTTAAACTTAGTGAATTTATCTCACTCTGGTTCACCAGACTGACCGGTGTTTTGTAAATGCTCGGGTTAGCCCGGAGTGTACAAGTTCAGGTTATCGAGTGCTGTGAAGTGACAAGCTGGAAGAGTTCAGACATATGATATTATAAAGCTACTATTCCGCTATGTGTTGTATATGGGAGCAGGTTATTATAATTGTCCAGTTGTGTGCTGTACTCTGATATTGTATGTATTTTCAAAAGCTCTCGGTAAAGATTTATCTTTGTATTATATTTTGTTCCGCTGCGATGTGAGACTCTGTGACTCTGTGTTGTGTTGGTTCTTCTTCTTCTTTTATTCTAATATTTCTTTCTTTCTTATCTCACCCTCTAAATTCTTTCTAATAACGTTCCGGTGTTTTCGCCGTTTGAAAGGTCGACATGAGTTATGGTAAAGGTATTTATGTCGATTTTCAAGGCTGAAAATTCCTAGGTCGTTGCAGTGGTATCAGAGCTATTGGTTTAGTAATAACCTTGGCTCTGTGGTATAACTCGATAGAGACTGGGTTATAAATACCCTAGATCGAGATTGAGTGTATATATACGAGAGCGTATTTGTCAATTTTATATACAAATGTTTTGTATTGTGTTTACTGATCGGTTCAAGTGTTGAGAAGCATAAGACTAACAATGAATGCAGTATTGTTTTGCAAAGAGGGTAAATGGAATAATTTTGCCCAAATTATATTTTGTACAGAAAAGAAATAATTTTCTCAATTCATTGAGATATTGGTATATTTGATGTGTTTGTCGATTTGGATAAATTCAAATTTGATTAAGAATTTGAATTGAAACTTAATTTGGTTAATTGAAATTAAATTAAGAAACGACTTTGAAATTTAATAAATTTGATTTGGATTTGGAAACTGGATAAATTATAATAACTAGAAATAAATCGAATATTAACCAATTTGTGGTAAATATGTGAAACCAAAGTAAAATATTAAATTGAGCATAAATTTAATTATTTTGATTGAAATTGGTTGTGCATGGATGGTTGATTGGTATTGATTTGGTGTCAGATTGCTTGAATATAAATTCATCGATAGTTTAATAAAAAGTTGAATTATAATTAAATTCCAGTATAGTCAACTGGAGTGTAATCACATGGATTAAACTTGAATATTTCCGTCTTGTGTTGCAAATGAATACTTCATGCTTGATTTTGGGAATTGTTATGGTTATTAATTAACTAAATATTATTTAATTTCATATATCTGTTATTGATATGTGGATTGAGTAAACTACAGGTGCTAGATGGCTAAGTAAATTGATATTGATTGAGAAAATTGCATATACGTGGAGCAAGTAAGCTCAATAGCACTTGTAAAAAGGTACGCCTATGCGAAAATATAAAAATTTTGGATTTTTATTTTTGTTTTCCGACCGTGTGGGTCGATTCATATTGTAACAACCCGGAAAATCTGAACCAGTTTGAAAATTTTAATTTGGCTATTTTAGTGAATTTAAAATAAATATTTTAAATAATAATGATGAAAAGTAAGTTTGAATCGACGTTTGAAAATGAATATAATTATTTCTAATTATAAACAAGGCCTGAAATGGCGTGGTAGTTTCAAAAAGTGAATTCAAACTTTGACTGACTGTACCGGGTGCAAATTAAAACGGATTTTAGTGAAACCAAAGGTATTTAAATCTGTTATTGAATATCTTTCTAACGAATTTGAAAAATCGAAGTTTCACAGCGGGAAGCAAAAGTTATGACTAAATGAATTTTCAGAAAGGTCGCTATAGAGTTTATATAGCCCGTGAATATGGCCATTTTGCAAACGACCTCGGAATTCGACGAAACCTCTTTTGTTGGATCCGGGATGTCAAATTATTACTAGATTTAAAATTTCATAATTTTTGAAGCTAGTATGTGAGCGTGGAAAAGGAAAATGTGTTTGGTCGATTTCTATTAAATTGGATTGACCAGAAAAGGGCCATTTTTCAAACGGTCTCAGAATTCGACGAAACTAGTTTCGTTGGGACCGTATCGTCAAAACATAGCTACATTTATTTTTTGGTAATTTTTAGAATCAGTATGTGGCCCCGGTAAATTGAAATGTACGTTCAAATTAAATATTAAATGTTTTATATTTTAATTTGAAGGAAAACTGATTGAAACAATCGAATGGGCCTACGAAACATATCCCATTGTGTTCGGAATAGGAGTATTTAGCTAGGGATGACAGTCGTTGGGTTTGGATTGGAGTTCCTATGAGATAAGGTGTATTTTTGGATTTTTAAAATTTATAAATAATAAAAAAATCCTATTGGCCACATCATATTTCTCTCTCCCCGATAATCTGCAGAATATGGCGATAAACCCTTCAATCTTTCCCGTCCACTTTCCGACCAAACCACGAAGAATCAGTCCCTCTTCCAGTTGAAGATTTTGAAGAGCTCGAGACGAGCTTTAAATCCATACCAGGGTTCGATTTTTTCATTAAGTAAATCGCGAGAATCGCCTCCAGGAAGTCAGAGGTTTTAAACCGCCGCCGTCGTCCGCTCCGACCACCGAGTGGGCCCCTCCGCCGGGAGCAGGTGCGCTGCTCCTCCCCCTTCGACACTGCATTGCCCGATCCTCTTCAGGCTTCACGGATTTCATGTAAAATCGAAACCTAGTTTCGAACCTTTCAGCTGAGGTATGGCTGATTTAATTTTAAACTATATTATAGCACTTTAAAGCGCTATGGTTATTGATTTCACTATAAAAATCATATCTTTTTCGTTTCTTGACGAAATTCAGTGAAACAAGAGACAGTGGACTCGTGCGGACGTCTTCTACATTCTAGAAGAGACCGGATATTTTTCTGAGCCATCTGCTATTTTTGGTGGAGTAGAACCCAATATGAGATTTCTGAATTATAAACGATATGGAAAACAACAATGTATAAATTATATAGTCGATATATGAGTTATATAAGTGTTGTACACCTCATGTATAAGCGTTGTATAAGTTGTACGTTCGATGTATAAGTTATATATGCATTGTAAAAATTATATATGTGTTGAAATGGATGTTAAATATACTTATATAAATATATATATAATATATATACGCCCCTTGTCCACAAACCATGGACGATATTTATTGGTTGTGATTGGTGTGAAAATTGGTTGATAGCGAATGGTTGATTAGAATTGTTTGTGGTTGAAATTGATTGATTGTGGTTGAAAAATACCCGTTTGTGGTTGATAATTATTTGGTTGAAACCACATAGGATTAGTTTGCGGAAAAAAAAATATAAACATGCCGCCTACGTGCGAACTAGATACATGAAATCCCCATTGTCAAAAGCTGCGAGGCTTTAATGTAGAGCGAGGAGCCGTACTAGGGACGGCCCCGGTTTTAACTACCCTGCCGTTATGCTGCCGAAATTTTCAATAATATTCATGTGTTAGAATTATTTTTATGTGTTGAAACTATATTCGTGTGTCGAATAGAAAACATTCATGTGTTGAATAGAAATTCATGTGTTGAATGGTATTTATGTGTTTCGGCCTTCGGGGTTAATATTTGGGAAGTCATTCTCTTGCTAACTTACGGTTAGTGAATGATGAATTGGAATGAAGCGTATGTTGTGTTTGTGTAGCACTTTTTTATTATATACGCGAGTTTCTCAGAAAGACCAGGTTCATCCCATTCTGAATAACTGAATCGACGATAAGAAATCGAAGATGAAGACGGTGGTTGAAGACCGGAGATCTTCACCTCGGTTGGATGATAACTGATGTCCTGATTGGTAGGCATCCCGTAATATGGATAATGAGTGGTGATCATCCAGACGTATGTGGAGATCGATGGGTATGCGAGGTATATAGTGCCTCCGGTTTCGTTCAGACCCAGAACGGACTTGTAAATGGACTGTGTGTCTGACATTGGAATTCATTCTGTATGATTGATAGCCATCAGTTGCATGGTGTGAACTGCCTGTGTGGCATGCTGAGATGCAGTGATCAAGGCTTTTGTTGAAAAGCAGAGTCTTGTGGTTGATGATCAAAGCACCGCCTGTGTGGCATAACTTTGTGCATAACGTGAATTCGCGAGCCTCACACCCCGGTATGAACCAAAATGGGAGAGGACCTCAGGGAGGGCATGCGTTTCCTTCTAGCTAGAGGTGGTATCAGTGCTTAAAACCGGCTGACATTTATACTATTTTCACCTATGTGGTTGTTGCTGTTGCGAGGCGCCTCGGATATATCGGTGACTATGTGAAGCCGATGGAGTCATTCGTTGGCTCATTTACGCCCCAAAGGGCGAGGAAACGTAGTGTTTAGACATTTTAATCCACATCGGTGGACCGGCCCTGATGATCTAAGGGCTCACCTGTGTCTGGGTCCTGAGACATGGGCTAGATTGTCTCGAAGTCGGTAAGGACTATCTTTTGCCTAATTAGTTCATGACGGAAATCCAATTTCCAAATATGACATCGTGCGATTTTGACTGTGTATATATATATATATATATATATATATATATATATATATATATATATATATATATATATGGCAACATGATATATGGTACCCATGTCGTCTATGATTGATAGCTATGATTCGAAATTGTTTTTGAAACATATAAACACCAGTAATAATATCAAATTCTTTTGTTTTATTTGTATCAAGCATATTTTTGTCCATTATAAGGTAAAACTCTATCCTCCGGTTTGTGTTGCATTGTGTGATGCGAACTGAGTCTTATAATGGCTTCATTTTTATAAAAAGCATTGCGATGTTTAAAAGATATACTTGTTGTAAAGCACTGGCAATCCAATGGAGTAAACCCGTTCCACGAAAGTGGCATAGTCCTATGATTAGCCATATTATAAAAAGTGTTAACTAGATTTCTCATACCAGTCCCATGACTGACTCGTAGTTTGTTTCACTTGCAAACTCGGGTGCCCCTTTTTCTACATGGGAAGCCTTGTATTCAGGTTTTAGCATGCTTTTTCTGGATAGCTGGAGCTGAAGATGGATTCTATCATTTATCTCTTTTTATGTTGTTCAGCTCCTATTGTAAATATTATGTTTGTTTTCCGCTGTAGACATTTACGTATATTTGAACTGTATTTGTACAAAGTATGATCTTGTATACTGTGTAACTCTGATGATTATGTTTATCCAGTGTATTATTTGTACATTATCTGGTGTATTTATTTAATTCTGTTCTGCTATTATCTGTTTATGTGTTATATTCCAAAGATTACCCTTGCCACCGTCAGTACGGGGTTTGGGGAGGTCACACATATATTATTTGTTCCTACGATATCGCAGATGTCACTCCATACAGGGGAGACTCTGTCGAATTTTTCTAGGAATTTAATGTGTTAGAAAATTTTCGATATTTCTAAAAATATTTATTTACGATATTGAATTGATTTTTATTTTATACAAAATTGGATTTGGAAATTAATAGGTTTTTAACGTTCTTTCTTACCTTAGCAATTTCGAGGATGAAATTATTTTAAGGGGAGAAGAATGTAACGTCCTAGATTTTTCTACCATTTAAATTTGAATATTTAAGTCTGTTTATATATTATATTGGGGATATAATGTATTTTTAATCGAATTTATTTATTTAAATTAGAGTTCGAATATATGTAATTATAAATTAATTAAAACGAGCTCGAAACGACGCGGTAGTTCGTAATATTGTGTTCTGAACTTTAATTGAATATACAGGATCCAGTATAAGTCAGATTTCTGTGAAATGAGAAACGTTGGAACCGTGTTGATGATAATTTTCATATGAAAGAGAAAAAAAATCAGATTTCGTATTATAGTTTGTTAGTTATGATCAAACCAAATTTTTAAATAATCGCTATGGAAATCGCTATTAAACGATAACGTTTATTAAATACAATATCAATGGTTTTTATATACATTCGGATATTGTTAAACCAAATTTCTGAAATATCGAGTTTGAAATCCATTTGTCTTATTTGAAGTTATAAGACATTCCATTTGGGTATAATTGATAATACCAATTTATTTTATTCAATTCAACTATTTTGGAATTTATATATAAAAAAATATATTTGTATAAGGCTTAAAACTAGCCATTCCTCAAAACAGTCATGAATTTCAATAAAACAAATCCTAATGCCATGCCTTGTTGGTACATGTACAAATTTGTGCACATGTGATATACAATGCCAACAGTAGCGAACTCATGATATACAAATTTGTGCCAACAGTAGCGATTCATGATCAATACAAGAAACTATATATATATATATATATATATATATATATATATATATCTGTACACATGCGAATCTAAAAGAGTCAAAAAGAATTCATTTTTAAATTTCAATACAGTAAGGTACAAACCAATACAAGATTTCAAAATCTTTAGATGGAATAAATAATCCCATAGCCTGAACCTAATCTATGTACAGTCCATGTGGATGTGTAGAACCTTGCATTCCAACCATGCTGAGAGCACCAAAAGATCTTCATCTATGTCCAGACCACAAACCTACAAGATATCCATCACGAGTACAATCAGAAGCTTAAGAAAAATCAAGAACAGGAAAAGAATATAGAAACTGAACATGTGCACATGCACTGATCATGAATAGGCTCACCAAAACAAATATATGTATTGTTGTCTGTATAATGGAAAACCAAGAAATAATAATTCATCCAAACTTTGATTTCTGCACAAATAAATAAAGAACAACTATTAAAATAGCATAAGGTATGGACATGAACAACTAAGACATACATATCAAATCTATAAGATCAAATCAAACAACCATACATGTACGCAACTAAAATCAGCTAGAAACAGGTTTGTATATCAATCTTGAATAGCTAAAAAAATTGAAAGGGGACAGCTAATGAACAGCTAGAAGAAGGGCTAGAATAGCTAAGAAAATTTGATATGTATATATATATATATTTTTTACATTTCAAATTGCACTGTTTTCTCACAATAAAATCCGAACAAAAAATCCACAGTACAGTTGAAATAACTTTGATGGAATTTACAGCTCATAGCTTCACAACCCTATATGACCTACACGCATGTACAGTTAAATCAATAGTGCTGTAAACACTATACAAATTCAACCAAATATCTGCTAAACATCACTCAACATCAACACTTAAATCACTGGTGAAATCGTCTTAAAAGAAGAGAAGCATATGGCCTAAAACCTAATGGCCAAACCTACCTAGGAATCTGATGGACATGAATCTTATCTGACCCAAAATCATACTATAAATAGACGTATAGTGCAAAGGGATTTCATCAATTCCAGAGCAACATTAACAATACAGTAAGAAAAAAATGTGCGAACCACTTATAGGATCCAAACAAAATCTACACCAGTAAACAAAAGAATCAGATTAAATATTTATCTGATTTGTGATGGATTCTGTGAGACGTTGCTCGAAACCAAAGATTTAGGGTTCGGAGGATTGAGGGATCGAAGCTTCGATTTGGAGTAAGGGTAGAAGCTCTGTCAATTCTGGAGGCGTAGGGTTGCTCAATGAAGTCAGGGTGGTGCTCCGTCGCTGGATTGACGGGATTGGGGATTGGAGAAGTTGGACTGAGACTGAAGTATAGACGCCTGCAGTTCTTGGGGGGAGGGGGGGCAATGTCGACGGGTTATAGTCAGTGGCGGTGGCGTTTTCAAAGGAGAAGAAGCGTTCGATTTCATTGAAGAAAGGAGGAAGGTTAACAATCTGATTTCGGCCATGGGAAAAATGTTTTGAGGCGACGGTGATTTTTTTTTGTGTGGAGTGGGTAATACGTTCAGGAGGGTTTGAAGCTTTTGATGGTGGGAACGGGTAGGGTTGGGCTGATTATCAAAAGGTAAAAGCCCATTAAACAAAATTATAAAACCCATGTTTAAAATTTAATTAGTTTAAATTTTGTTTATGTGATTTCTTGCGCGTACCTTATCAGATTTAAGCAAGGTCTGTCTCGTTGGGACCGTAGAAACGAGGTCTTCGAGATGGAGCAGGGTTAGTTAGGATTGGATGCAGTTGGAAATCTTAGTCAAATTAAACAACAGTTTAATTGGATTAAAACAGACTGTTTATCGACGAATTCAAACCCAAGGTGAGTTAAACTCACTCAATTCTCCCCATTTATACTTTATATAAATTGGGTTTTTATTTTATGTGCTCTGCTTGCTGATGGTTGACTGTTTGCTAGTTATATAATTATTGGTTGATTGAACTAATGAAATTAAACTGTCATTTAATTTTAGTAAAATACCAAATCGTTATTTTTAACGATTGGACCCAATGAAGGTCACTTACCTTGTTGGTCACGTTTATAAAATAAACGTGTTTAATGTTTTGAATTGTTTAAACTGATTGGATTGTTTTGTTTATTGGTTGATGTTAAATGATCGTTATTTATTTTTATCATATATGAACTGATCCGATGGGGTGATTGATTTGAGTATTGGTTATTGACGAAAATTTCAACATCTGTGTAGTTTAAAAAAATGGGCAGTCTTGGTTGAGTATCTGGCAACGTATGGCCTATAAAATCAATCGGTTTATAAATATTGATTTACCATCAGGCAAATCGATAGAGATGAAGTTATAAAATTTATTTTATAACTGGAGATAGATTTTTAAATATATTATTTTAAGGGGATAAATAAATACTTTATTTATTTAAGACTTTTATAAAGTAAATTTGGATGTTAATCAGATTTTTATGTATGAGAATGAGAAATAAATCAAATGGTATTGTTTTAATTTTAATAAGATTTTAAAAGGGAAAATTAATAGAGGAATTAACTATGAAGGTAGTTAACGACCAAAGTAAATTATTATTTTAATAATTCAGAGAAATACCTTTTAATTGAGATTCATTTAAAAAGTACTCGAAATTGAAGTGGAATCCAATTGAATGGTGAAAGAGAATTACGAACGGGTTTTATATTTAAAACCCAAGTTTGTATAACAAGTTATAAAAAGGAATTTTTAAGTGAAGATGATAGCTTAAAAATAAATGTTACTTAATTATTTGAGTTAAGTAAAAAGAAATTTAGATCAAAAAGATTTAGAATAAATCAGGGTTATGAAAATGAGCTTTAATGTGTAAAAGTGTTAATTGTACATTAAAGTTACTTAATAATGGATTAAGTAAAAAAGGAGGGGATTAAAATAAGATTTCAAAGTAGGAATTTTCGAATGGGTTTGAAAAGGGATAAGTAAAAGTGGATTTGGTAAAAGAAGTGGATCATGAGATTTTTGTAACTAAATTCGAATTATAAAATGAGTTTGGTTAAAGAAGCAGAGTTAAAAGTGATGTTTTAGAAAGAAGATTTCTTAATTAGTAAATTAAGAGCTAATGGTATATCCGAGAAAAAGATTTTCAAAAGGAAAGAAGGTTTATGAAACTGTACTTTTGAATAAAATAGTTAAATGGAATTTGTGTTGAGATTAGATGAGATATTGGTTTTATATTCCAACTCGTTTCTATCTTTAAATATGAACGTTGTTGATCAAGGTCTGAGAGGTAATTAAAATACCCCAACTTGAACGACTTCAAATTATCTGAGGATGATATTGGTTGTAAGGGTAAAGAGGAAAGTGAAGATAGACAAACTGAATATGATATAAGATTTCCTAAGTATTAAAAAGAGAATTTGTTAAAGAAAAATCTTATGTTAAATAAGAAAGCGAGAAAACAATATCTAAAATATCGAAAGATTTAAGAGTTTTAAATTTAAATTTGGTTTAAATTAAAAGGCCAAGTGATGCCGAATACTGAACCGATGAACTCACTGGATTGTCATGATTGAAACATTGTTTACTTTGATAGTTAAATCACCGACCATCAAATCTGTCCAATATGATTGTTGGTACGGAAAGACCGGAATCAAATTTATATTCGAAAACCATTCCGACCAACAAATACGTGAAGATATCAAGAGAAGATAGAGATGGAGCATTGAAGACCGTGGGTTTTCATAAACGGGAGAACTTCTAATAATCTCTGGTCTGCAGCCAGAGATGTACTGTAGTTCTGTCGTGGTCAGAATCTACAGGTTGCAAGGACTTCTCGCTACTGATCCATGGGGTGGTTCCTATATAGGATGCAGTATGAGGGTACCTTCGGCTCATCCTTTTCCTGGATGACTTGTATGGACGGATGTTTGACAGAGTATTTCCAAAAGGATCGCGTATGTTGATTTCTTCAAACGTGCCATAGTTGGTTAGCTCCCAACTAGAGTATTATTGTGGACGTCAATTAGATATATCTAGTGGATTTGACGATGTGGCATTCAAAGTGAATGGCGATCAGATGTTTCAAAGTAAATTTTGTCCTCAAGCCTCACAACCAGTAAATGGAAAAAATCGGGCAGTCAACATGGCAATGTTGGTCGCTCCCATTAGGTTGTATAATCACCTATCTAGAGAAATTCCTTTTGCTTCTTTTATTCTATTTCGATTTTGTCCCTTTTCGGGAAACGGTGGTTTGAGCCCAACCGTTAGTGATATACATTCGATACACTCAAGCGAAATGAGTGGTCAATCATGTAAGGGCCGGGTTGCAAGACGTTCTTGTTGAACCCAGTATATTCGCCTCTAGAGATACACCATCGGTAGGTGGTCCCATACCTTGTCAAGGTCGGAATCCAATCTCCAATAAGCGCCCGTGGTTTTGACTGTATACTATATATATGGAGCGTGAGATGCAAGCGTTCCACTAGACTGTTATTTACTTATATTTAGACATTATTATAATATCAGAAAAGATATTGATTTCAAAAATGTTTTGGGTTATCGTATGGTAAAAACCGTCCGTGTTTATGTGTGGATTTGGTCTTATGATTATCCTTTTCTTTCGAAAAGATTTTGACTTTAAAATCAAGTTGTGTGATACCCTTAAACTTATTGAATTTATCTCACTCCCAGTGTTTTGTAAATGCTCGGGTTAGCCCGGAGTGTACAGGTTCAGGTTATTGAGTGCTGTGAAGTGACGAGCTGGAAGAGTTCAGACATATGATATTATATAGCTACTATTCCGCTGTGTGTTGTATATGGGAACATGTTATTATAACTGTCCAGCTATGTGCTGTACTCTGATATTGTAAGTATTTTCAAAAGCTCTCAGTAAATATTTATCTTTGTATTATATTTTGTTCCGCTGCGATGTGAGACTCTGTGACTCTGTGTTGTGTTGGTACTTCTTCTTCTTCTATTCTAATATTTCTTTCTTTCTTATCTCACTGGCTAAATTCTTTCTAATAACGTTCCGGTGTTTGAAAGGTTGGCATGAGTTATGGTAAAGGTATTTATGTCGATTTTCAGGGCCAAAAATTCCTGGGTCATTACATATAGCGAGGAGCAAACTGCGATTTTTATTATATATAAAGAGATTAGATTTTCCTAAGCATAAAGATAAGATTTATAAATAAACAAAGATTTGATTTTTATATGTAGGAAAGGATTTGATTTTTATAGTTTAAAAGTTTTGATTTTTAAATCGATAAAGATTAAATTTTTACTCTAATAAAAATATGATTTTTATATTATAGAGATAATAAAAATATGATTTTTATATTATAGAAATAATAAAAATATGATTTTTATATTAGAGAGATAATAAAAATATGATTTTTATTGTTTGAAAGGCGATGTAAAAATATAATTTTTATTATATATATATAAAGCACTATAAAAATTTAATTTTTCTAATGTGGTAGCGAAGTAAAAATAGATGTTTTACATAAGGAAAAGTACAGATTTTTATAGCGAAGAAAAATATAATTTTTTTATAGAAAGAAGCGTTGTAACAATATATGATTTTTATATATGAAGTGCCATTATAAAAATGTGATTTTTAAAATAAACATCATATTAAAAAATGTGATTTTTAATGTGAACAGCGGGAAAAGGTCGCATTGGAATTTCGGACAAATCTGAACCGTTCAGAAATAAAGAATGGAGGAGTGGAACCCAATGGTGATAACTTCTCACTTTTTATTTTCTAGTTAAATTATATACTAAGATGTAGACGGTGCTTAGCAGCACCCGACACCTGTTGTCCACAGACCATGGACAACTTGTTTGTTTGTTTGGTTATGTTATGAAAATTGATTGTGTGATGTGGAATGGAATAAAATATTTTATAGTTAAAAATATTTTATAGTTAAAAATATAATTTTTAATGTGTATATGAATAAAATAAATATCCATAAACAAATCGGACGATTTGTTTATGTACACACATTTGACTGATATTGATTGGGACGATAAATTTTACACATCGCTGAACTGCACAAATAAAATCTGTGTTTGATTGATTGAAACCCCACACGAGTATTGGGATGATATTGGACATACACTTATCCCAATATTTAGTTGTATGTCAATCGACTGGTTGACAGACTATTATAAGCATTGTATATTTTTATTTAATGCTTATACAGTGTAGAATGCACTCTGGATGATTATTTATCACTGTTGTTGTATACATGTATTGTATGAAATCCATATAATCGAATTATATGGTAATTGACTGTGTCTGATTCCCGTTCAGAAAGAATGAATATTTTAAAATAACGATTATTTTAAAATAACGAATATTTTCAAATAATATTCAGTAAAGAATCAAAATTTGGTTTTGATGTCCGATTTGGGATGGACAGGAAAATATTTAAATATATAAAGCCGTGTTGATCAGAATAACGCCATTTTGACGTAAACGATATTTATATCGATTTTATTCATTTTTTTATAACGAATATTGAAAAGAATTGATTTCAAAATCGAATGTTTTGAAAATATTATCATTTATATATTGATGATATGGAATATTCAATTTTGATTAAAAATTTAATATGAAGTTGAAATCATTTTGAAAACGAATTTAAAACGATTTATAAAATATGTTTTAAATGGAAATCGATGAAATATATATAATATATATATATATATATGTATATATATATATATATAATGGCCTGAATAGAACGCGCCGAACTGCGGTAGTTCGCGAATTTCGACCATTGACTTCAAACGGACATTACGGGAGATCCGACCGTCTGATTCTCCTAAAATTAGAACCATTGGGTTCGTATCGAAAAGATATTTTAAAGGAATATTAGAGATTTGAAATCTAATGGCGAATTGGGAATTATGTCCAAATCAAATTTGGAAAAGGTCGTTGTAAGTGCAATTCGATGGCCGTTTATGGAAATCGATTGTACTGGCCTTGATAAAATTATTAAAAATATCAATAATTTGTGTAAAATCATAAGAAATGATTTGGAAAGAATTAGGATGAAAAAAATCCATATTTAAAAAGATAAAAATATTTTTATCGAAATGAACTAGTTTTGAATTAGAATAATAAAACCAATATTTTTAGAATAAATAAATTGGATTTAAAATGGTTTTAAAAATAACCAGGATTTCCAATATATGAATTGGAATGGATTTGAATCGAAATTATGCTTGGAATATTTCGATATTGGATTTCGTTATTATACGGAGATTGCGGAGGAATATGGAAAATATATACTGTGACGGCCCGCCCTGCACCAGCCGGCATCTCCTCCGAAAGTGCGCTGTACACATATCCGACTAGCACGGAACTGTCGCCAAAGAAAGGAAAGAAGAGAGTGAACTAATCTAAAACCTGTAGAATGTCTCACAATGCATGGGATAAAATATAATAACAAAATACTTGACATAAAACAGGCGAGACAGTGCATAAGCTAAAAACTAAACATCATAGCAGCGGAAAATCCAAATACAGCTTATGTTCCACATCATTATTATTACAACTTTAAAACTGTCTCTAAAGTAAATGAAAGGAAGGGTGCACTACTAATACCCAAAGCAGTGACCAGCAGCGACATAGGGAGAATATATATATAATACATGGAAGCCTCCTGCTCGTCTCCGGTATAGCTACTCGTGCATCACCAGCTAACCTGTCTCTAGCCTGCTCGTGAGAGCACCCAGAGTAATAAGAAGAGACATAAAACTCTGGGTCAGACAAAAAGTCTGGTATAAGCGATAAGTAGCTAAACAGAACAATAACAGGTATACTAAACCATACCTGAACCTGGACCTACAACCAAAGAGTTAGCACTACATACCGTACAATACTCTAAGGTGCCACTGAAAAGATGGTGTAAAGATAACGGGTGGTGGGGGTGTGCATGTCATAATGATGGCAAACAAATCAAACATAGCAACCATTCTCACATCTCTCACTCAGTGCGTAAAGCATACGATGTCCACCATTGTCAATCACTAGACCCATCGAAGTAGTGACGGAGTTCGACTTATACAACTACTGCTACTACCAAGCTTACCCCATGGAGTCATGACCTAATCTTTACAAATGACCCCACTTCATTGGTCAATAGCTCTTTAGTCGTACCTAGGCCACTGTGGCCCTAAATTTGTTCACGTACCTCCACACATAGTGATCAAAGTTATAGACATCGACAACCCCTTAGCACACGTCCCGCAGAAAAGCCCAACTCATGAAGTTAACTCTTTGGTTCCCAACTGGATCCTGAGTACAAACTTCCCACTTGGACTACCTTTGCATCTCAGTTTTTTGGTCTTCACCTTCTTCTCGGGATCGATCTTCATTTCTTCACTTCACTTTGCTTCAAGTCGTGGTCCCCAGCTCCTCGGTTCTGATCGGAATACCCCATATGGGTCGGGTCGTGCTCCTCCAGCTCGTGACTCATCGTCAGGTCCTACTCGTGATGTAACGCCATTGGCTCGGAGTCCACTAAGCGGCTCGGATCGCATACTCCTCCCTAAGCAATCAGATCGGTTCGGAAGTGGTCTCCCTTCGAGGTACAAGAAGCTCAAGCCCTCCTCTCTGCTCTGGGTCGGATCGAGGAACCTCTGGAGGATCGGTTCGGGAGTGACCATTCGGGTCGGGTCGGGTTCCATCCCCACAAGCGGATCGGGTTGGAGAAGGTGTTGCGATCGGGTAAGACGATCCGATCCGGTCCAGGTATATTCCTGCACTTTGTCCAGCAAGCTGTTTATGCCATTCGATGGCGTTTTCAACCAATCTAACACTTCTAAACAATCACAAATCATACCATACAGTCATAGCAACATGTATAATCATCCACAAATGGCAAAACAACAATCTTAGCATGTAAAATGGATCAAACATACCCAAAACCCCATATTTTCCCTTAAGCATGTTTAGGCAAAACTAATGATATGATTAGTAAAACTTAACCAAATCAAACCAAATTTCTAACAGAGGTCTAAAACATTATTTTCGAATTTATAAATATTTTTC
Source organism: Allium sativum (assembly GCA_030737875.1). NCBI lineage: Eukaryota > Viridiplantae > Streptophyta > Magnoliopsida > Asparagales > Amaryllidaceae > Allium > Allium sativum. The sequence goes on from CM060912.1 coordinate 313,191,077, forward strand.
CAAAATTTTATCATGTTTAAATTCGCTAATTAACACTAATTACCCTTAATTAACCATAATCAGTGAGGAACTATGCAAATCACTCACCTTGGCCATAAATAAAATACCAAATCTGAAATGAATCTCTATTTGGTGCTGTTCCCAATACAACACAGGAGCTCTAATCTTGCTTTGGTGCTAATCCTCTTTAATTTGATGTTGCTAAGCTTAATCCTTGATTAGAAAGTGATTTGGAGATGTTTTAGAGGTTGGAGGCCATTATTAGGGTTCTTAGGAGGTAAATAGCGGCAAGAAAACTGAAATGAAATGGAAAACTAACTCATTTCAGCCTCCCCATAACCCTAATCCCGAAATGGGTTATGGGTCCATTTACTAATTACCTCATTTGGCCCGGTTAAGCAGTTTTTCACCATTTGAAACTTGTTTCATCCATATCTCTCAAACGGTGAGTCCGTTTGGCTAATGTGACCACTCTACGGAAAGGTAAACCATCATCTGAAGCCAATAGAAGTGGTTTCAGATCAAAATTCCTTTCCAATCAAAAGTTATGGCCAAAACAGTATCAGCTAGGGGCAAAACGGTCATTTAAAAATCGGCAAAAATCATGAACATGGGAAATGACCCCAATAGTCGTCTCCCAAAGTTACATGACCGTACGACTCCGTATGTGAAAGAAATAAATATTCTACAATCCTATGATGCGTAGAATGCGGGTCGTTACACTCTTCCCCCCTTAAGAAATTTCGTCCCCGAAATTCCTTAACCCAAAACATACAAAGGATCTCGCATGCCTACCAGCCACATACAACAATCAAACATGCAAAACAAATAAAACAAACCTATCCTAGCCTGTGGAAAGACTAAATCGAAACTGAAATCTTACCAGGCGAAGAGTTCTGGATACGTCTTCCTAATGCTCTCCTCTGTCTCCCAAGTACAATCATTTTCATTCTCGCCCCACTGAACTTTGACTAATTTCACCGTCTTCCTTCGAAGTTGCTTCGTATCGTTCCCAACAATACGCATAGGCTTGCGGTTCCCAACCGCCTCGGGTTCAACCTCGATATCATCCAACTTATCAGGTGAAATAGTCACATCTGGGTCATGTATGAACTTCCTTAACTGGGAAACATGAAATACGTTGTGAACTCCTGCCATCTTTTCCGGTAATTCAACTTTGTATGCCAAATTTCCAATTTGCTCACGAACTGGGAATGGACAAACAAATCTTGGTGCTAACTTGCCTCTCCTGCCAAATCGTATCATGCTCTTCAACGAAGAAATTTTGACAAACACCAAGTCGCAATGGAGAACTTTAATTCTCTTCTCCTCTTGTTAGCATAACTTTTCTTCCTATCTTGGGCAGCCTTCATTCGCTATTGGATAACCTTGATCTTGTCTGATGTTTCTTTTATTACTTCTGGTCCAAGCACATATTTCTCACCGGTCTCTAACCAACAAGACGGTGAGTTACATGGTCTTCCATACAAAGCTTCAAATGGAGCCATACCAATACTAGATTGATAACTATTATTATATGCAAACTCTACTGGATGCAAATGGTCATCCCATGATCCACCAAAATCCAATACACAGGCTCTCAAGAGGTTTTCTAATATACAATTCACCCTCTCTGTTTGACCGTGGTTTGAGGATGATACGCGGTACTGGGATGTAGTTCTGATCCTAACGCCTCTTGTAAGCTCTTCCAAAATCCACTAGTGAACAACGGATCTTGGTCACTCACAATGCCTTTGGGTATTCCATGAAATCTCACTACCCACTTTATATATAGTTCCACTAACTTAGCTGCCGTCCTATTTGACTTGACGGGTATAAACCTTGCACTCTTAGTCAATTGGTCCACAATCACCCAAATGTTATCATGGCCCGATCTAGTCCTTGGTAACACATCAATTAAATCCATTGACACTTGTTCCCATTTCCATTCTGGAATTTCTATTGGTTGCAACAAACCACTAGGCTTCTTTTGCTCAGCTTTAACTAGCGGGCAATTCATGCATTTGGATATAAATTTCCCAACGTCTCTTTTCATCCCTTCCCAGTAGTAGGTCCGCTTCATGTCTCAGTACATCTTGTTACCACCAGGGTGTATAATCAGTTTTGAGTGATGACATTCTCTAAGCACTTCATCTCTCAATCCATTGACATTGGGTATAACTAGTCTTCCATTCTTCCTAAGCCATCCATCTTGATCAAGCCCGTACTTGTTCATCTCTCCGTTGATTCCCATCTCTAACTTTGAGATGATTTCCAATAGGTTAGGATCGTCCCCCTGACTGGAACCAATCCGTTCAATCAAAGTGGGTCTGAACATTAAACTTGCTAACATTTCTGGATCGAACTCGCACTTTGGTCTGAAATCATACCCAGCGATGTACTCCAGTTGCTTCCATTCAAGAAACATAGCCCCTAAACTGGCATGTCTTCTACTCAATGCATCAGCCACCGCATTGTCCTTTCCTGGTGCATATGCGATGTCGAAATCGTAGGAAGCTAAGAATTCTAACCATCTTTGCTGCCGGAGATTTAGATCTTTCTGAGAGAAGAGATACTTTAACGATTTATGATCGGTAAACAACTCGAATCTTTCTCCCAAGAGATAATGTCTCCACATCTTCAGTGCAAACACGATCGCTGCTAATTCCAAATCATTGGTAGGGTATCTTTTCTTATGTGGTTTCAGTTGCCGACTTGCATAAGCTACAACCCTACCTCCTTGCATCAATACAACACCTAGTCTGGTACCACATGCATCCGTATATACCATCATCTCTTCATTTCCCTTAGGAATGACTAACACTGGTGCACATGTCAACTTTCCTTTAGGCTCTTGAATGCATTCTCTCAATTTCGTTCCCGATGAAAGCTTGATTCTTCTTGGTCAACTGAGTCAATGGTGCTGCTATCTTGGAAAAGTCTTGGATAAACTTACGATAATATCCAACAAATCCCAAGAAACTTCGTATGTCTGTTGCATTCTTGGGCGTAGACCAATCTTGTACCGTAGCCACCTTCGCAGTATCACAGACAATACCCTTCTCTAAAACAACATGGCCCAAGAATCTCACTTCCCTTCTCCAGAACTGACACTTAGAAAACTTCTCTTCCAATTGGTGTTTTCTCAACACCTCCATTACAATCCTCAAATGTTCCTTGTGTTCTTCCTCTGTCCTCAAGTAGACCAAAATATCATCCACGAACACAAGGACAAATTTATTCAACTGATCTCTGAATACTCTATTCATAAGATCCACAAAATATGTTGGCGCATTGGTAAATCCGAATGGCATGACCAACCACTCATAAAATCCAGACGACGTCCGAAATGTCGTTTTAGCTATACTCTTAGCTTCCACCCTAAGCTGGTGAAAACCTATCGCGAGATCCAACTAGGAAAATACTCTCGTGCCACTCAACTGATCAAACAAATCATCTATCCACGGTAGAGGATACTTATTCTTCCTCGTCACTTTATTCAATTCGCGGTAGTCCACACACAATTGAAGGGAACCATCCGCCTTAGTCGCAAACACAACTGGTGCTCCCCATTCAGAAACACTCCTTCTGATAAATCCCTTCTTCAAAAGATCGCTGACGTGCACCCCGAGCTCCCGCTGCTCCCTTGGTGCCATACGACGAAGTGGCATCACTATAGGTCTGGCATCCTTCACTAAATCAATACGGAACTCAATCTCTCGGTGTGGTGGAAGCCCGGTCACTTCCTCGAAGACGTCCGGATATTGGCCAACCACGGGCAAACCTAACAACTTACTATGCGGGATGTCGAGGGAATTTAGAAAACTAGCCATTACCCCATCACTAGGTAGACCACAAAACACTACCCTCTGCCCATCATCCGCTCTAGCTGTCACCAAAAAGCCCTCACAGTCTACCACCACCCCGTATCTTTGGAGCCAATCGACTCCCAAAATAATTCCAAACCCAGTAAAGCCCAAAACAAAGCAATCACAAACAAACACGCATCCATGACTCGATAAGACCACATTACGACAAATCATGTTAAGGTTAGTCGAACCACCAATCGGGTTCGTCACCACTAAAGGTATATCGACAATTTCGGGCTCCAATCCCAACCTATCTACCAGGTCACTAGATATGAAAGAACTGGAAGATCCAGTATCAAACGAAACTCTAACAGGAACATCACAAACAGAAAATATACCTTGAATAACGACATTCCTTCCCTTCTCCGCCGCAGCTGGGGCATTCGACGAAGAAGGAATAACATTAAGGGCATATGCTTTCACCATCTACTTTTCTTTTGGGGGTTGCAAACACTTGTGCTTGTGATGTCCCACTTGGCCACAGTTGAAGCACTTCCTATCTGTTGGCTTGGCCTGACAATTACTAGCATAATGGCCCTTCTTACCATATCTGAAGCACTCAACATCTTTCTTATTCTTTTTCTGGATATCCTTATTCTGATTCTGCTTCCTCTTATTCTAAGAACCATTCTTTCTTCCACCACTGGCTTGCGGCTTTGGCTCCTCTGCAGATGCAACCTCAGTCTTCGACTTAGGGTAAAGAATCTTTGACCTCAATGCTTTCCCCACAATCGATTCAAACGTCTCATCAATGTGGTTAATAACCCTTTCCCCCAAGTACCGATCCAAGCCAGTTATGAACTTCTCGTTTTTCTTCTTGGCAGTATCTATTAGGGATAACCCATATTTCGACAAAGTGTCAAATTCGGCAATATACTCCGAGATAGCTCTGCCATTCTGCTTGAGTTCTAAGAATTTCTTAAACAGCACTGACTTCTAAGCAGTTGGAATGAAGTTATCGCTAAAGCGAACCTTAAACTGATCCCAAGTAATCTGATCCTCTAGAGTAGCTGCCTTTATAGCATTCCACCAATTCATTGCCCGTCCTTGCAGCTGATGGGATGCTAGGCTTCTTTTCATCGCATCCTCGATACCCAAATCTTCGAAGATACACTCGCAGCTATCCAACCAATCTTGAACATTCGTAACCGACTCCGTTCCGTGGAACGGCTTCCCACCAAGACTAGCATAATCCTTGTTCAGCTTAGCAAAATCGGCCCTAGGCGCCTGCACTATTGGACCACCTCCATTACCAGCATTGGGAGCTGCCCCTTGGACATCTCTAAGCATCTCTCTCATGAGGCAAGTAAACATCATCCTCATGTCAGCAACATTCCCATCATTGGCTCCTCTACCGGTACCCCTTGCATATCGGCTCATCGTTCAATCTGTAAAGAGAAAACGATTAACCATCTCCATAGTGGTGCCAGTGCAGTGCGACTTCATCCTTAACTATACTAATAGTATATATATATAGCTTTTGAAAACCAAAATAATCACAAATACGCACTCTCATATACATATTATCTCTCCCGGGTGTACGCAACCTAGAGCTATGATACCAAGTGTGACGGCCCGCCCCGCACCAGCCGGCATCTCCTTCGAAAGTGCGTTGTACACATATCTGACTAGCACGGAACGGTCGCCCAAGAAAGGAAAGAAGAGAGTGAACTAATTGAAAACCTGTAGAATGTCTCACAGCGCATGGGATAAAATATAATAACAACATACTTGACATAAAACAGGCGAGACAATGCATAAGCTGAAAACTAAACATCATAGTAGCGGAAAATCCAAATACAGCTTATGTTCCACATTTACAACTATAAAACTGCCTCTAAAGTAAAATAAAGGAAGGGTGCACTACTAATTCCCAAAGCAGTGACCAGCAGCGACACAAGGAGAATATATATATATATATATATATATATATATATATATATATATATCATACGTGGAAGCCTCCTGCTCGTCTCCGGTACAGCTACTCGTGCATCACCAGCTAACCTATCTCTAGTCTGCTCGTGAGAGCACCCAGAGTAATAAGAAGAGACATAAAACTCTGGGTCAGACAAAAAGTCTGGTATGAGCGAAAAGTAGCTAAACAGAACAATAACAGGTATACTAAACCATACCTGAACCTAAATCTGCAACCAAAGAGTTAGCACTACATACCGTACAATACTCTAAAGTGCCACTAAAAAGATGGTGTAAAGATAGCGGGGGGTGGAGGTTTGCATGTCATAATGATGGCAAACGAATCAAACAAAGCAACCATTCTCACATCTCTCACTCAGTGTGTAAAGCATACAATGTCCACCACTGGCAATCACTAGACCCATCGAAGTAGTGACGGAGTTCAACTACTGCTACCACCAAGCTTACCCCATGGAGTCATGACCTAATCTTTACAAATGACCCCACTTCATTGGTCTATATCTCTTTAGTCGTACCTAGGCCATTGTGGCCCTGAATCTGTTCACGTAAACCCACACATAGTGATCCAAAATTATAGACATCGACAACCCCTTGGCAAACGTCCCGCAGCAAAGCCCAACTCATGAAGTTAACTCGTTTGTTCCCAACTGGATCCTGAGTACAAACTTCCCACTTGAACTACCTTTGCATCTCGGGTTTTTGGTCTTCACCTTCTTCTCCGGATCGGTCTTCATTTCTTCACGTCACTTTGCTTTAAGTCGTGGTCACCAGCTCCTCGGTTCAGATCGGAATACCCCATACGGGTCGGGTCGTGCTCCTCCAGCTCATGACTCATCGTCAGGTCCTACTCGTGATGTAATGCCATTGGCTCGGAGTCCACTAAGCGGCTCAGATCGCATACTCCTCCCTAAGCAATTGGATCGGTTCGGAAGTGGTCTCCCTTCGAGGTACAAGAAGCTCAAGCCCTCCTCTCTGCTCCGGGTCGGATCGAGGAACCTCTGGCGGATCGGTTCGGGAGTGACCATTCGGGTCGGGTCGGGTTCCATCACCACAAGCGGATCGGGTCGGAGAAGGTGTTGCGATCGGGTAAGACGATCCAACCCGGTCCGGGTATTTTCCTACACATTGTCCAACAAGCTGTTTACGCCATTCGACGACGTTTTCAACCAATCTAACACTTCTAGATAATCACAAATCATACCATATAGTCATAGCAACATGTATAATCATCCACAAACGGCAAAACAACAATCACAACTGTAAAATGGATCAAACATACCCAAAACCCCATATTTTCCCTTAAGCATGTTTAGGAAAAACTAATGATATGATTAGTAAAACTTAACCAAATCAAACCAAATTTCTAATAGAGGTCTAAAACATTATTTTCGAATTTATAAATATTTTTCCAAAATTTTATCATGTTTAAATTCGCTATTTAACACTAATTACCCTTAATTAACCATAATTAGTGAGGAACTATGCAAATCATTCACCTTGGCCACAAATAAAATATCAAATCTGAAATCAATCTCTGTTTGGCGCTGTTCCCAATATGACACAGCAGCTCTAACCTTGCTCTGGTGCTAATCCTCTTTAATTTGATGTTGCTGAGCTTAATCCTTGATTAGAAAGTGGTTTGGAGATGTTTTAGAGGTTGGAGGCCATTATTAGGGTTCTTAGGAGGTAAATGGCGGCTAGAAAATTGAAATGAAATGGAAATCTAACTCATTTCAGCCTCCCCATAACCCTAATCCCGAAACGGGTTATGGGCCCATTTACTAATCACCACATTTGGCCCGATTAAGCAGTTTTTCACCATCCAAAACTTGTTTCAGCCATATCATCCAAACGTTGAGTCCGTTTGGCTAATGTGACCACTCTATGGAAAGGTAAACCATCACTCGGAGCCAATGGAAGTGGTTTCAAGTCAAAAATCCTTTCCAATCAAAAGTTATGGCCAAAACAGTATCAGCTAGGGGCAAAACGGTCATTTAAAAATCGGCAAAAATCATGAATATGGGAAATGACCCCAATAGTCGTCTCCCAAAGTTACATGACCGTACGACTCTGTATGTGAAAGAAATAAATATTCTACGATCCTATGATGCGTAGAATGCGGGTCGATATATATATATATATATATATATATATATATATATATATATATATATATATATATATATATACATACATATACATATATATAGTTATTCCAATACGATATTTGTTGGTTTCAGAATTTGATATTGAATATAAGCCGATATATTTTCTATTCAGAGCCTTGTATTTAATACCAAATTGGATTTTGGGTTCGTCATGAGTGGTATCTTTAGCAATACTATTCTTGAACCGAATGGAGTTAAGAAAACTAGAAACTAACAGGAGATTAGTTAAGTTGAATGGTTTCATGGGTATTGATCTGATGTTGGTTTCGGCCTTCGGGGTTAATACTTAAGAGATTGTTCTCTTACTAATTTACGGTTAGAGGCTAATGTGAATTGGATTTATTGTGAACTGTGTTTTTAACGACATTCATTCTTTAACCCAATTTACAGTGAAATGTGATTTGGGATTTATAAATCTTTTTATTTAGATTTAACGGGAATTTTACAAGTTAATGTTTTCTAATTTAATATATTAAATTGGAATTGAATGGAATTCGATTTGATAATAATTGAAGTGAACTTCTATAGAGGAAGACTGTTAATACATATGGAATTTAAGAGGCGTTGCTATTATTCCATTTATATTATTGGTCGGATATGGAAATTGATATCGATTATATATTGATTTGTTTTTCCGTGAAGATTTCATAATTAATGGAATGTGATTTGGGTTGTCGTGAATGGTATCTTTAATAATACTATTCTTAGACCCAATTGAGTTAAGAAAATCAGAAACTAACTGGAGATTAGTTAAGTTGAATGGTTTCCTGGGTATTGATCTGATGTTGGTTTCGGCCTTCGGGATTAATACTTAGGGAACTATTCATTTGCTAATTTACGGTTAAAGGCTGATGGAATGGAATGTGATTTTGGGTTTATCGTGAACCGTGTTTTAAATGACATTGGTTCTTTAACCCAGTTAAAGACAGGATATGGTTTCCAAAGTTAAACAATCGTTAATATTGATTTTTGGGAAGGTTAAAACCAAGTGGAGTTTTAATGCATCTTTAATTAGATTGAAATGATATCCAAAGGCAGATTAAAGAATTTATCTTTTGATAAAATTAATGGGAGCCTTTCCCAAAGTATAAGAATATTTGAATAAAGGAATATTCTGGATTGGGAAAAGGCGTATGTTGTGTTTTTGTAGCACTTGTTTATTATATATGCGAGTTATTTGGAAAGACCGAGTTTATCCCATTCTGAATAACTGATTCGACGATATATCGAGGATGAAGACGATGGTCGAAGACTGGAGGTGTTCACATCGTTTGGATGATTACTGAGGTCTTGATTGCGCTGTACACCCAAAACAAGGTAATAAGTGGTGATCGTGCAGACGTACTTGGAGATCGACTGGATATGCGAGGACCTCTCCCCTGTATTGGACATATGGGGGAGGAATAGGGTGCCTTCGGTTTCGTTCAGACCCAGAACGAACTTATAAATGGATGTGTGTCTGACACCGGATTTCATTCTGTGTGATTGATATACATCGGTTGCATAGCGTGAATTGCCTGTGCGATGTAACATCCCGTATTTTTACGGGGTAATAATAAATTTATTTAGTGATATAAATAGTGGTTTATAGAAAATAATGGGTGTTTAATTAAATTATATAGATTATTTAATGAATATAAATAATAGAATAATATATTTAATTCAGGAACAATAAAAAATAGTGGAATTCACAATATTGTGTAATTTGGATTATTTAAAATAAATAATTCAGTTTAGAGTTGAATTATATTCAAGAATATATTATATAAACGAAGTTTGAATGTATATCTATATTATAATTAAAATTGAGCTTGAAATGGCATGGCTGTTCGTTAATTTGCGATTTGAACTTCCACTAAATATACAGAATCCGTTTTAAGCCGGATTTCTGTGAAACAAGAAACGTTAGGAGCTGATGAAGTATATCTTTCTAATGGAAGAGAAAATTCGGGATTTCATTGTGTAGATTTTGAGTTATGTCCATATCAAATTTTCGAAAAGTCGCTATGGAATTCCTTTATAATTTATAACGATTTATTTATATTATAAATGGATTTTTAATATATATTTAATACTGATTTAATCTGGATTTTAAATATCGAGCTACAAATCCAGATAGGAATATTTAAAGCTTTATGATATCGTTTGTGAATATATATGATAATATTTATTTATATATATTTAATTTAATTATTTTTAAATATATTTATATATTTAAATGGGTTATTTAGAGCTTTAAAAATAACCAGTTTTGCAAACGACTTCGGTTTTCGACGAAACTAATTTTGTTGGATCCGCAATAGTAAATTATTGTTAGATTTCAATTTCCATGATTTTTGGAGTCCGTATGTGGCCGTACGGGTTTTAATGTGAAAAACAGTCAGTATTTTGATGGTTAAAAACACGTATGTGAGCAAATGGAGTCGGAATTCAATGAAACCAGTTTCGTTGGGTCCGTAATGTCAAACTATAACTGCACATCCATTTTCATGATTTTTGGATATTGTATGTGATCATAGGAATTTTTAACAACATATACATATAGCGGTTGATTAAAATTCAATATAATATTCGAATAAAAATATATTTAAATTACCTATATATACCATCCTAACCCTCTAACCTAATACACTTCTCTAGTCAAGGAAACATTCCGTCTTCACTCTCTTTCTTCCAAACGTGGAAAAATCAACTTCTAAATTCTCTTTCGATTCACATAAATTTCTATAAATCATTATATGTATATGTATACGTATGAGATCCTCGTCACTTGCTCCGTCCGCTGGTAGGGGTTACATTCAGTTCAATCACTGTTTGGTCGAGGTCATATTTGTACGGTGATGCTAGGGTTCGAAGTTGTTGAAAATTGAGTCATTGATTAGGAAATATGAGTACGTATTGGTGTTTGTGGCGGAGAGTAGTAGTTGTTGTGATGATTTTGAGAGGTGTGGTACTGAAAAAGGGGTCGCGCCATCCCTGTAGTGGTGCGTGAGGACCTGGAGTCGCGACCGGGTTCTGAAGTGCGAGTGACTTAAAATTGGTAGGAGGAGTAGGCCACGAGGATGTGAGTGATGGTGACTTTGGTTTGTGGATTTGTGAAGTGTGCATGGAGCAATGGGGGTGAGAAGATCCACTAATGGCATCTGCTGGAGCCGCGATTTTTGGTTGGGGAAGAAGGCAGTAGGGGTTGGGTTTTTGATAGGGTAGATGGGCCGGTTATAAGAGGGGTGAGGCCCAATGTTTAATTCATTTAAGTTTTTAATTTATTTTAAATTGTGTTCAACTTGTAATAACGATAACTTGGTCATACAGGATCAGAATTTCGAACGGTTCGATCCGTTAGGATCGTATGGATGGACACTACATAATGGAACTGACTAGGAGTGGATAGGAGCTCGTTACAATTTATAGCGAAATAAATTATCCGTCTGGCGATGGTTATCGTTATTCAATGATGATCGTCCAAGGTGAGTAAAATTCAACAACTCTATCAGTTAATATTTTTATAACATATAATTAGAATTGATAAATGATGATGATTGTTGTGTGCTGACTATTTGATTGAATTGCTGAATGATTGTTTAAAATTTTATATAACGATATATATATATATAAATAAATCGTTAACTAAATATTGATTCTGTTTATTAGAATATTTCATACTTAAGTGATATCGATGTGAATTATATTGTGTAACATCTGTGGATGCAGGGAAACAAGTCGGAGGAATCCAACTGGATTCCTCAACATTTATTTTATTGTTTTTCATATATGATGATATATGATGTGATATATAATCTGTTGTTCATGATGTGTGTTAGAATGATATTGATCATTATTATTTGGTATTTTAAATACCATAAGGAATACTGGAATGTTAAAAAGGAAATTTTCAATGTTGTATTGAAAAAGAAATATATATAAAATCAAAGGATTTTATAGAAAGAGATATTTATAAAATCAAAGGATTTTATAAAAAGAAATATTTTTAAAATGAATAGAATTTTATAAAAAGGAATTATTTATATAATAAATAAGATTATATAAAAGGAAATATTTGTAAAACATTTACAAATAGAATTGAAAGGAAATATTTGTAAAACATTTACAAATAGAATTTAAAGGTAATATTTGTAAAACATTTACAAATAGAATTGAAAGGAAATATTTGTAAAACATTTACAAATAGAATATGAAAGGAAATATTGTAAAACATTTACAAATAGAATTGAAAGGGAATATTGTAAAATATTTACAAATAGTTGAAAGGAAATATTTGTAAAACATTTACAAATAGAATTGAAAGGAAATATTTGTAAAACATTTACAAATAGAATTGAAAGGAATTATTTGTAAAACATTTACAAATAGAATATGAAAGGAAATATTGTAAAACATTTACAAATAGAATATGAAAGGAAGTATTGTAAAACATTTACAATAGAATTGAAAGGGAATATTTATTTGTTAAATAAATGGAGTAAGATAAAAGGAATATTTATTTGTTAAATAAATGGAGTACGATAAAAGGGAATATTTATTTGTTAAATAAATGGAGTAAGATAAAAGGAATATTTATTTGTTAAATAAATGGAGTAAGATAAAAGGAATATTTATCTGTTAATAAATGGTGTAAGATAAAAGGAATATTTATTTGTTAAATAAATGGGGGTAAGATAAAAGAAATATATCGGGAAAATAAATAGAAAGATAAAAGGAAATAGAGTTAAAGGAGTTATTGAATATTAGTTATTCGAAAGAGAGTTATTCGAATATTAGTTATTCGAAAGAGAGTTAATCGAATATTGGTTATTCGAAAAGAGTTATCGAATATTGGTTATTCGTAAAGAGTTATCGAATATTTGTTATTCGAAGAGAGTTATCGAATATTGGTTATTCGAAAAGAGTTAATCGTATATTAGTTATTGAAGAGAGTTAATCGAATATTAATTATTCAAAGAGAGTTAATCGAATATTAGTTATTCGAATAGGAGTTAGTCGAATATTAGTTATTCAAAGAGAGCTAATCGAATATTGGTTATTTAAATAAAAGTTAGTCGAATACTAGTTAATCGAATAAGAGTTAATCGAATATAGTTTATTCGAATAGAGTTAAAGGAGTTAATCGAATATAGTTTATTCGAATAGAGTTAAAGGAGTTAATCGAATATAATTTATTCGAATAGAGTTAAAGGAGTTAATCGAATATAGTTTATTTGAATAGATTTAAAGGAGTTAATCGAATATAGTTTATTTGAATAGAGTTAAAGGTGTTAATCGATTATAGTTTATTTGAATAGAGTTAAAGGAGTTAATCGAATATGGTTTATTCGAATAGAGTTAAAGGAGTTAATCGAATATAGTTTATTCGAATAGAGTTAAAGGAGTTATCGAATATAGTTTATTCGAAAGGAGTTAAGTGATAAGAGTTAATGAATTAAAGTTAATCGAGTTAAAGTTAATGGAGTAAGGGTTAATTAATTTGAGTTAATCGAGTTATATTTTGGAGTTAGATATTTCAGTAGTAGGGATTGTAACACTATTGTTATAATCAAAATGTTTTTAATAAAGAAGTGGATTCGTAAATAGAAATCCAAGAGTTACGTATGGAAGTTTGTTAAAGATTTAAAAGGGTGAACTTTGCCTGTTTCGAGGTTAGAAATGTTGTTCAGTTAAGGTCTGAGAGGTAGTTATACCCCAACTTGATTGACTCCATTTTTAACTAAGGAATGGTTAAGGTTCGATAGTGAAGGTTGGTTAAGTGAAATTAGTTAATCAGTGTAATGTTTTGAGTTGGCATAGCGATGTTTTATTTAACACCTGTTTAAAGCCAATGAATGAGTTTTGGAAACGTTTTCCAAATATAACCAGAGATATTTTCTAATCATAGAAAATGAAATGTTTAATGATAAAGAATACTGGAATGACAGTGATACGTGAAAAAGAGATGGAAAGGTTTTCCAAAGATAATAACGTATATTTTCTAAAATTAGTAAATAAGGATTTGATGAATATATGGAAACGAGAAATAGGGAAAAAAATAAATGTTAAATGATGTTTGATCGATATAATTTTTATCTGGAAGTAATATCGTTGTTTGCACACGTGTTTTTCTTTGATTGTTAACTCACCGACTATCGAAGTTTTTGACCATTTTTTCCATCGTCAATATGGAGAGACCGGGATCAGATTCATGACCTGAAAACCACTCTGTATGGACGTTAGCGTTGCGATCAAATATGGTGAAGATAATTGAAGACAGAGTTTATGCAAGGGTCGTTCTATCAAATCCTAGGTAGAAAATGCCTAAGATGGATTTACAGAATAGTGCCTTCAGTTTGTCCTATCCTATGACGACCCCTATGGAAGAATGTCTGACAGAGTATATTTACTGGATCACGTAAGTTGATCTCTTCAAACGTATTTACGTTTAGTAGCGGAGGAATTCATTTCTCTTAGCTGTATACCCGTTGTATTTTTTGGGAAATCAATTTGTGATTTGGCGGGCATGAAGATGCGACGTTCAAAGTGAATAAATGTGTGATCTATCAGAGATAAGCGTGGCCTCTAGCCTCACAATCGGGAAATGACAAAAATCGGCCAGGAAGCATGGCTAAGTGGTTGGCTGCCAATTAGGGTGTATTATCACCTATCTAGAGATATTCATTTCATTCTTAAATCTATTCTATGCTGTCCCATTCGGGAAGCGGTTGCTGATCCCAATCGTTGTTAATATACATTCAATACACTCGAGCGAAATGAGTGGTCGGTCATGTGCGGTCGGGGTGCAAGATGTTCTTGTTGAACCCAGTGTATTCCTCTCTAGAGGTACACTATCAAAAGGTGGTTCTATACCTTGTCATAGTGGAAATCCATTATCCAATAAGTGCCCACGGTTTTGATTGTATACTATATATGTGGAACGTGAGATGAAAGCGTTTTGCAAGATGAGTATTATATTATGGTTGATAGACATTATTATAATATCAAAATGTTTTGATATAAAAGATCATTGTTTCTTTCAAAATGATTTGAAAGTTAAATCAAATTGATTTGGATTCTCATAAGGGAAAAACCTGTTCCATTATACGGTGTGGTCTTATGAGATATCGTTTATTTTATCAAACTACTTTAAATTGTTTTACTCACACCAGTCCCATGACTGACCCGGAGTTTATTTTGTTTTGTTTTACCCTAAACTCTTGGGTGCCCAATTTTGTACGGGCAGTCAAGTAGTCGGGATTTTACAGATATACTTGGAAAGCTGGAGTAGGAGGCTTCAACAGCGTTTATATAGCTATTGTTTATTTTCGCTGTGTTGTAAGTGTTGTACGTTGATAATGATACGTATATTCAAACATAATCTTTTATTCCAAATTTATGTTATATTTTATTTGTTCCGCTGTGAGATTCGTGTTTACTCTGATGTTGTGTCTTCTTTTTCTTCTTCTTCTATTCTAAGTTTCTATCTTATCTATTCTCACCCTCTAATTTCTTTCATGGATTATCCGGTATTTCCGATGCTTGGATAGTCGACATTGAGTTTATGTTGATAACCAGGATCGTGAAAACCCGGGTCGTTACTGTTGTATCAGAGCTAAAGGTTAAGTAATTACCTTGGCTCTATGGCGTGACTCGGTAGAGATAGGGTTAGCAATACCAAGATTGAGTTTGAGTGTATATATATGAGTGAACGTATTTGTTATTTGATATAAAAATGGTTTTATATTGTGGAGATTTATTGGTTGAGTTGTTTATGGGTTCTGATCGATCAATTTGATTCACTGTATCGGTAGGAGTTTCTAAATACTTGAATACGATGAACCGACACGGTATGTTTTGAAAAGTGGGTAAACTAAATAATTTTACCCAAATTATATTTTTGACATAAAGGATTTATATTGAAATGATTATAGTATATTGGATGTGTTGGTTGTAATTATAATCGAATAAGATTATAATTGGAATGGTTATGCAAGTAGCCAATCAGAATTCATATGAATATAATACATGAAATAAGGTGATGTAAATTTGAATTTAGAATCAGAATTGGAATTAAAAGTTGGAGAAGTGTTTGTAAATGGAATTGAATTAAATATATGAGAATTTTAAAATCCTGGGAGATTTTAAATTGTTTACAAAGCATTGTGAATGGTATTTTGAAATATATTTCAAATGGAAGTGTTTAGAAATGGTTTTAAAAGTGATATAGTATTGAACTCACTTCGATCGCTGGAAAATAGTTTTCGATGACGACAGCTGCATCATCGGTCTTCATTTTTGAGTTGCTAAGTGACGGATTACTACCAAAGATTTTGTTTTTGAATTGTTTTGTGAAAAGCAAGTTGTTTTGAATCTTGGAAAGGAATATTTGGTTTTAGAAAAACTAATCTGTTTGAAATTCCCTGGGGAAGATTATTTGAATTAAAAACAAATTAAATTAGAATTTATAAAAGCAAATAGAAATAGAAATTGAATTGAAACCAGTTAAGTGGCAAACGAATTGAGATAGAAAGTATCGAATTAGATTGGATTAAAGATAATCTGAAATGGAATTTGACTGGTAAGTTAAGAGTTGAAATTAAAAATGAGATCTGAGTTAAGAACATAATTTGGCTTGGGTATAACCGAATGATTGGGATGATATTGATATATGCTGAATTAGCAGCAGATGTAAAGGATATAATGATATGCCCAACAAAAAGGTACAAGTTTATATTATATATGGGTTTGAGATTTATGAGCCGAATTGGCAAGCCGCTTGGCTATTTGATTTTATTTTGGGTTGAAGAAGGCTTAGAGAGGCGAGTTGGAGTTTGAGCTATTGACTAGTACAAAGGAGGTGCAGGCGAATTTTTTTGAAAAGTTAAGGTGCTGGAAAATTTTCGTTGATATGAATTAATTAATATTTTAATAGAAGTTTATTTGTTCAGTTGAAATTGAAATTTAAAAAGTAAACAAATAATTTTTTAACCTAGTTAATAGGGTTAGTTTTCTACCTTAGCAATTTCGAGGACGAAATTATTTTAAGGGGGGAAGAATGTAATGTCCAATATTTTTATGGGGTAATAATAAATTTATTTAATTATATAAATAGTGGTTTAGAGAAAATAATGGGTGTTTAATTAAATTATATGGATTATTTAGTTAATATAAATAATAGAATAATATATTTAATTCAGAAATAATCAAAAACAGTGGAATTCACAATATTGTCTACTTTGGATTATTTAAAATATATAATTCAGTTTAGATTTGAATTATATTCACAAATATATTATATAAACGAAGTTTGAACGTATAATTATATTATAATTAAAATCGAGCTTGAAATGGCGTTGTAGTTCGTTAATTGGCGATTTGAACTTCAACTGAATATACAGAATCCGTTTTAAGCCGGATTTCTGTGAAACAAGAAAGTTAGGAGCTGAAGAAGTATATCTTTCTAATAGAAGAGAAAAATCGGGATTTCATTGTGTTGATTTTGAGTTACGTACAAATCAAATTTTCGAAAAGTCGCTATGGAATTCCTTTATAATTTATAACGATTTAGTTATATTATAAATGGATTTTTAGTATAAATTTAATACTGATTTAATCTGGATTTGAAATATTGAGCTATAAATCCAGATAGGAATATTTTAGAGTTGTATGATATCGTCTGTGAATATATATGATAATATTTATTTGTAAATATTTAATTTAATTATTTTTAAATATATTTATATATTTAAATTGGTTATTTAGAGCTTCAAAAATAACCAGTTTTGCAAACGACCTCCGTTTTCGACAAAACAAATTTTATTGGATTCGCAATAGTAAATTATTGTAAGATTTCAATTTCCATGATTTTTGGAGTCCGTATGTGGCCGTACGGATTTTTAATGTGAAAAACAGTCAGTATTTATGTGAGCAAACGGAGTCGGAATTCGACGAAACCAGTTTCATTGGGTCTGTAATGTCAAACTATAGCTGAACATCCATTTTCATGATTTTTGGTTATTGTATGTGATCATAGGAATTTTTAACAACATATACATATAGCGGTTGATTAAAATTCAATATAATATTCGAATAAAAATATATTTAAATTACCTATATATACCATCCTAAACCTCCAAACTAATACACTTCTCCGGTCAAGGAAACATTCCGCCGTCACTCTCTTTCTTCCAAACGTGGAAAAACCAACTTCCAAATTTTCTATCAATTCACATAAATTTCTATAAATCATTATATGTATACGTATGAGATCCTCGTCACTTGCTCCGTCTGCTAGTAGGGTTTTCATTCGGTTCGATCGCTGTTTGGTCAAGGTCATATTTGTACGGTGATGTTAGGGTTCGAAGTTGTTGGAAATTGAGTCATTGATTCGAAAATCTGAGTATGTATTGGTGTTTGTGGCAGAGAGTAGTAGTTGTTGTGATGATTTTGAGAAGTGCGGTGCTGAAAAAGGGGTCGTGCCATCCTTGTAGTGGTGCATGAGGACCCTGGAGTCGCGACCGAGTTCTGAAGTGCGAGTGACCTAAAATTGGTAGGAGGAGGAGTAGGCCGCGAGGATGTGAGTGATGGCGACTTTGGTTTGTGGATTTGTGAAATGTGCATGGAGCAATGGGAGTGAGAAAATCTGCTAATGGCATTTACTGGAGCCGCGATTTTTGGTGGGGGAAGAAGGCAGTAGCGGTTGGCTTTTTGATATGGTAGATGGGCTGGTTAGAAGAGGGGTGAAGCCCAATGTTTAATTCATTTGAGTTTTTAATTTAATTTAAATTGCGTTCAACTTGTAATAACGTTAACTTGGTCATACATGATCAGAATTTCGAATGGTTCGATCTGTTAGGATCGTATGGACGGACACTACATAATGGAACTGGCTAGGAGTGGATTAGAGCTAGTTACAATTTATAGCAAAATAAATTGTACGTCTGAATCAAGCGATGGTTATCGTTATTCAACGATGATCGTCCAAGGTGAGTAAAACTAACCAACTCTATCAATTTATATTTTTATAACGTATAATTAGAACTGATAAATAATGATGGTTGCTATGTGCTGACTGTTTGATTGAATTGCTGAATGATCGGTTAAAATTTTAGATAACGATATATATATATAAATCGTTAACTAAATATTGATGCTGATTATCAGAATATTTCATACAGAAGTGATATCGATGTGAATTATATTGTGTATCATCTGTGGATGCAGGGAAACAGGTCGGAGGAATCCGACTGGATTCCTCAACATTTATTTTATTGTTTTTCCTATATGACGATATATGATGTGATATATAATCTGTTGTTGATGATGTGTGTTAGAATGATATTGATCATTGTTATTTGGTATTTTAAATACCATAAGGAATACTGGAATGTTAAAAGGAAAATTTTCAATGTTGTATTGAAAAAGAAATATATATAAAATCAAAGGATTTTATAGAAAGAGATATTTATAAAATCAAAGGATTTTATAAAATAATTTAAATGAATAGAATTTTATAAAAGGAATTATTTATATAATAAATAATATTATATAAAAGGAAATATTTGTAAAACATTGACAAATAGAATAGAAAGGAAATATTTGTAAAACATTTACAAATAGAATTGAAAGGTAATATTTGTAAAATATTTACAAATAGATTTGAAAGGAAATATTTTTAAAACATTTACAAATAGAATTGAAAGGAAATATTTGTAAAACATTTACAAATAGAATATGAAAGGAAATATTGTAAAACATTTACAAATAGAATATGAAAGGAAATATTGTAAAACATTTACATATAGAATTGAAAGGAAATATTGTAACACATTTACAAACAGAATTGAAAGATAATATTCGTAAAACATTTACAAATATAATTGAAAGGAAATATTTGTAAAACATTTACAAATAGAATTGAAAGGAAATATTTGCAAAACATTTACAAATAGCATATGAAAGGAAATATTTTCAAACATTTACAAATAGAATATGAAAGGAAATATTGTAAACATTTACAATAGAATTGAAAGGGAATATTTATTTGTTAAATAAATGGAGTAAGATAAAAGGGAATATTTATTTGTTAAATAAATGGAGTAAGATAAAAGGAATATTTATTTGTTAATAAATAGGGTAAGGTAAAAGGAATATTTATTTGTTAAATAAGTGGAGTAAGATAAAAGGAATATATATTGGGAAAATAAATAGAAAGATAAAAGGAAATAGAGTTAAAGGAGTTATCGAATATTAGTTAGTCGAAAGAGAGTTAATCGAATATTAGTTATTCGAAAGAGAGTTAATCGAACATTGGTTATTCGAAAAGAGTTATCAAATATTGGTTATTCGAAAAGAGTTATCGAATATTGGTTATTCGAAGAGAGTTATCAAATATTGGTTATTCGAAGAGAGTTATCAAATATTGGTTATTCGAAGGGAGTTAATCGAATATTAGTTATTCGAAGAGAGTTAATCGAATATTAGCTATTCGAAGAGAGTTAATCAAATATTAGTTATTCGAATAAGAGTTAGTCGAATATTAGTTATTCAAAGAGAGCTAATCGAATATTAGTTATTTGAGTAAGAGTTAGTCGAATATTAGTTAATCGAATAAGAGTTAATCGAATATAGTTTATTCGAATGGAGTTAAAAGAGTTAATCGAATATAGTTTATTCGAAAAGAGTTAAAGTAGTTATTCGAATAGCGTTAAAAGAGTTAATCAAATATAGTTTATTCGAATAGAGTTAAAGGAGTTAATCGATTATAGTTTATTCGAATAGAGTTAGAGGAGTTAATCGAATTTAGTTTATTCGAATAGAGTTAAAGGAGTTAATTGAATATAGTTTATTCGAATAGAGTTAAAGGAGTTAATCAGATATAGTTTATTCGAATAGAGTTAAAGGAGTTAATCAAATATAGTTTATTCGAATAGAGTTAAAGGAGTTATCGAATATAGTTTATTCGAAAGGAGTTAATCGAATATAGTTTATTCAAAAGGCGTTAAGTGATAAGAGTTAATGAATTGAAGTTAATCGAGTTAAAGTTAATGGAGTTAGGGTTAATTGATTTGAGTTAATCGATTTATATTTTGGAGTTAGATATTTCAAAAGTAGGGATTATAACACTAATGTTATAATAAAAATGTTTTCAATAAAGAAGTGGATTCGTAAATAGAAATCCAAGAGTTACGTATGGAAGTTTGCTAAAGATTTAAAAGGGTGAACTTTGCTTGTTTCGAGGTTACAAATATTGTAACAACCCGGAAATGCGAGCCAGTTTAAAATTTTTATTTTGGCAATTTTAGCAAATTTAGAACATCTAAAATGAATTATTTTAAATAATATCGACGAGAAATTTATTTTGAATACATTTAGAACGTATATATTTATATACGTCGTCATTAGATTATAAATAATTATATATAATTATAAAAGGAATTGAAATTGGCACGGTAGTTCGATAATTCGATTTCAAACTTCAATTGAATGTACCGGGTGCAAAATAAACCGGATTTTAACGAAACCAAAAATAATAGGATCTAATTGGGAATACCTTTCCAACGAATCTGAAAAATCAAAATTTCGTAGCGGGAATCAAAAGATATGTCCAGTTGAAAATTCTGAATAGTCGCTATGGAATTCAGGCCCTTAAAAATGGGAATTTTGCAAATGACCTCGGATTTCGACGAAACCATTTTTGTTGGATCCGTGATGTCAAGTTATTGCTAGATTCCAAATTTCGTAATTTTCTGAATCAATATGTGAGCGTGGCAAAGGAAAACGCGTTTGACCAGTTTCAGTTGATTTTAATCGACTGGAAAATGGCCATTTTCCCAACGGTCTCAGAATTCGACAAAATTAGTTTTGTTAGGACTGTATCGCCGATACGAATCTAGAAATAATTTTTCTGGAATTTTTAGAGACTGTATGTGGCCCCGGTAAATTGAAATGTATGTCTAAAATTAAATATATAGATTTATATTTTAAATTCAACGGAAACTGATCGTAACGGTCAAATTGGCCTACGATACATATCCCATTGTGTTCGGAATAGGGGTAATTAGCTAGGGACGATAGTCGGTGGGTTCGATTTCGGGTTCGAAATAAAAAGTTGCTTTATAAAAATAAATAGCATTAAATAAATATATGGTCAACCCTTCTTTTTCTCCTTACCCAGTCAAACACCCCCCTCCCGTTCATTGCAGTTCAGATTGAATTAGGGAAAATAAAAAAACAAAAAAAAAACAAAGTGACGAGGCCGCCGTTCATCCCCCATCGCCTGACGTCGGAGCTCCGTTCAAGGCGCACTGCCACCGCCGCCCTCTTCCTCCACTCCGCCTCCTTCTTGAAGCCCTAGCCCCCTTCTTACCCAACCTGATTTCCGCCGCTCCCCACTCCCCCCCACTTTTCTGGCCAAAACCGTCGCAGCTGTCATCGAGAGCCATACGCTCGCCTGCGCCGACTCACCAGACTTCGACTTGACCACCCCGACTCCTTCCCTTCACGCCGCAGCCTACAATCAATCCCCCTCTTCTTGAAGCAACGAATACCCCCAAATCCTACTACAACCGTCAACAAACCACCGCGAAAATGACTGGAGCTCGCTGGAGTAACAAGCGAGGGCAAGGAGTCAAATCGAAGGGGTTCGGTGTTATTGAGTTCATTCATAACAGTGAAGAAGACGACGGTTGTAAGGTAATGAATTTAATTTAAATAAAATTAAAGTGTTAAATAGAAAATGTAATAACATAGAAAAGAGATGATTTTTTTATTATATTACATAATATAAAGACGCGATTTTTAATGATATAAAAATCTGATTTTTAGCGCTTTAAGATTATGGAAGCCTTAATTTTTAGTTATAAAAAATTTGATTTTTTAGTATGACAAGAATAAGATTTTTAAGTTAGTTAAAAATATGATTTTTAGCTATGTAAAAATAGGTTTTTTATCAAAGAAATAAAAATATTATTTTTTTTTAGATTTGAAAACGAATTTGAATTGAATTGAATAGAAAACGAATTTGAATTGAATTGAATAGAAAACGAATTTGAATTGAATTGAACAGAAAACGAATTTGAATTGAATTGAATAGAAAACGAATTCGAATTGAATAGAAAACGAATTTGAATTGAATTGAATAGAAAACGAATTCGAATTGAATTGAATAGAAAACGAATTCGAATTGAATTGAATAGAAAACGAATTCGAATTGAATTGGATAGAAAACGAATTCGAATTGAATTGAATAGAAAACGAATTCGAATTGAATTGAATAGAAAACGAATTTGAATTGAATTGAATAGAAAACGTATTCGAATTGAATTGAATAGAAAACGAATGCGAATTGAATTGAATAGAAGACGAATTCGAATTGAATTGAATAGAAAACGAATTCGAAATGAATAGAAAACGAATTCGAATTGAATTGAATAGAAAACGAATTCGAATTGAACAGAAAACGAATTCGAATTGAATTGAATAGAAAACAAATTCGAATTGAATTGAATAGAAAACGAATTCGAATTGAATTGAATAGAAAACGAATTCGAATTGAATTGAATAGAAAACGAATTCGAATTGAATTGAATAGAAAACGAATTCGAATTGAATTGAATTGAAAATGAATTCGAATTGAATTGAATAGAAAACGAATTTGAATTGAATTGAATAGAAAACGAATTCGAATTGAATTAAATAGAAATCGACGGAATATATATTATATATATAATATAATGGCCTGAATAGAACGCGCCGCGCTGCGGCAGTTCGCGAATTTCGACCATTGACTTCGAATATACATTACGGGGATCCGACCGTCGGATTCTCCTAAAACTGGAACCGTTGGGTTCGTATCGAAAAGAGCTTTCTAACGAATATTAGAAATTTGAAATCAAACGGTTGGATTTGGAGATGTGTCCAAATCAATTTCAGAAAAGGTCGTTGTAAGTGCAGTTCGATGGCCGTTGATGGAAATCGACTGTACGGACCTTGATAAAATTATTAAAAATATTAATAATTTGTGTAAAATTATAAGAAATAATTTGTGGAGAACTAGGGTGAAAAATTCCACATTTGTAAAGATAAAAATAGATTTCTATCGAAGTGAACTAGTTTTGAACTAAATTTAAAACCCAATTATTTTTAAATAAATAAATTGGATTTGAAAGGGGTTTTAAATAATCAGAATTTCTAATATATTTGATTAGAATTGAATTAGAATTGATTTGTGGGTATCGTGGACTGTGTTTTAAATGACATTAGTTCTTTAACCCAGTAAAGGGAGTTTTAATGAATCTGCAATTAGATTGAAATGTGATTTGAAAATTTAAATTATCAAATTTGGAAAATGAGCGAGAATGGAGTATCACCAGTTTTGCTCCAAGCGATAGTTAAATCTTTAATTAGATTTGAACGTGGAATGGTAATTAATTTTACTGATAACACTGTGGTGTAGATATGGAGTATTACCCGTTTCGCTTCATGGGACGAATAGGTTGGGATTGGGAAATAAAATAAATAATTATTTCGGTGTGGTTCGCTAATCTCGACTAGTTTGGAAAAACCATAATTTGGTTTGATATGACATCCAATGGAAGATTAAAGAATAAATTTAAAAGAATTTATCTTTGATAAAATTAATGGGAACCTTTCCCTAAAAATGTGAAATTTAGAAACTAGCTGTAGGTTAGCTAAGAAGAATGGTTTCCTGGTTATTGATCTGATGTTGGTTTCGGCCTTCGGGGTTAATATTTGGAGAATTGTTCTCTTGCTAATTTACGGTTAATGACCGATGAATTGGAATGAGGCGTATGTTGTGTTTGTGTAACATTTGTTTACTATATACGCGGTTTATTCAGAAAGGCTGGGTTTATACCCATTCTGAATAACCGATTCGACGATAAGTCAAAGATGAAGACGGTGGTTGAAGACCGGAAGTCTTCACATCGTTTGGGTGATTACTAATGATCTTGATTGGGCTGTACGCCCAAGATGAGGGAATCAGTTAGTGGTCGTCCAGACGTACTTGGAGATCGATGGATATGCAAGGAAAGTGCCTCCGGTTTCGTTCAGACCCAGAACGAATTTATAAATGGATTGTGTGTCTGACATTAGATTTTATTCTGTGTTGATTGAGTTTTGTTAAATATATATTTGTTTGGCGGCGGAGAATTTATTCTCTTGCTTAACGCCCTTCTCTTAGACGTACGAGCTTAGAGGTTATATATCGATAGATATCAATCGCATGGCATGAATTGCCTGTGTGGCATGCTGAGTTGCAAGGATCAAGGCTTCTGTTGAAAAGCAACGTCTTGTGGTTGATGATCAAGGCACGGCCTACGTGGCATAGCTTTGTGTATAACGTGAATTCGCGAGCCTCACACCTCGGTATGAGTCAAAAACGGGATGAGGACCCAAGGAGTGCACGACGTTTCTTTCTAGCTATGGGTGGTGTCAGTGACCTACCAGCCCGGACATTTATATACTTTTCACCTTTGTGGTTTGGATGCGAGGCGCCTCGATTATAGGTCCTATAGGGCCAGGAAACGTGTGTTCAGGAATAACTAATCCTCAAACGTAAGGGAGGACCGGTCTTGGAGGATCCCAGGGGTTACCCAGAGTGTGTAGTCCTGAGGCATTTGCTAGAGTGTCTCGAATCGGAGAGGAGCTTGCCCCTTGCCTCGACTCATGACGGAAATCCAATTTCCAATACGTGTATCTCAGATTTATTTGTAGAGCCTAGTATGGAGACATAGTAGCATGGGATACTATGCCGTCTATGATTGATATTTATGATTGAAATTGTTTTGACACTATACACTTATTATAGTATCAAATGATTTGTTTTGAATGTACCAAACATGTTTGGCTATTATATGGGAAAACCCTATCCTCCGGCTTGCGTTGCATTGTGTGATGGGACCTGGGTCTTATAATAGCTTCATTTTTCGAAAAAGCATTGCGTTGTTTATTCTATGCACTGGTATTCTTGGGAGGAAACCCGTTCTGTGTTATACAGCGTGGTCCCTTGAATTACTCTCTTTTAAAGTAAAGTTTTAAATACCTGCTTTAGTTCTCACACCAGTCACATGACTGACCTAGAGTTTAATGTTTTAACCTAAACTCTGGATGCCCCTATTTTCGACACGGGCAGCTAGTAGTTTTGGTTTTGCAGATTTATATTCACAGGATCCTGATTTACAATTAGAACAATACTCGGAAAGCTCTGTATCCGTGTATTACTTTCAGTTATTTTTTGTATTATTTTTCCGCTGCAGTACTGTATTTAAATCTCTGATATTCTTTGTTGTATAATATTTATTCATACTCTGTATATTCTTGTATCTGATGGTAATTGTTGTAATATACAATGAAATGTTCTTCTGTCTGCGTTCTGATTTGTCTTGTTCTCAAACGATCAGGGGTTTCGAACGGTCTTAGTCGGTTTAACGATCGATTCAGATCGAGCGAAATTCCTGGTCGTCACAAATATTTTTCAGTTAAGGTTTGAGAGGTAGTTATACCCCAACTTGATTGACTCCATTTTTAACTAAGGAATGGTTAAGGTTCGATAGTGAAGGTTGGTTAAGTGAAATTGGTTAATCAGTGTAATGTTTTGAGTTGGCATAGCGATGTTTTATTTAAACATCTGTTTAAATCCAATGAATGAGTTTTGGAAACATTTTCCCAATATAAACAGAAATATTTTCTAATCATAGAAAATGAAATGTTTGATGATAAAGAATACTGGAATGACAGTGATACGTGAAAAAGAGATGGAAATGTTTTCCAAAGTTAAAAACGTATATTTTCTAAAATTTGAAAATAAGGATTTGATGAATATATGGAAACGAGAAACGGGGAAATGAATAAATGTTAAATGATGTTTGATCGATATAATTTTTATCTGGAAATAATATCGTTGTTTGCACACATGTTTTTCTTTGATAGTTAACTCACTGACTATCGAAGTTTTTGCCCATTTTTTCGTCGTCAATACGGAGAGACCGGGATCAGATTCATGACCTGAAAATCACTCTGTATGGACGTTAGTGTTGCGATCAAATATGATGAAGATAATTGAAGACGGAGTTTATGCAAGGGTCGTTCTGTCAAATCCTGGGTAGAAATTGCCTTGGATTTATAGAATAGTGCCTTCGGTTTGTCCAGTCCTAGGATGACCCGTATGGAAGAATGTCTGACAGAGTATATTTAATGGATCGCGTAAGTTGATCTCTTCAAACGTATTTACGTTCGGTGGCGGAGGAATTCGTTTCTCTTAGCTGCATACCTGTTGTATTTTTGGGGAAATCAATTTGTGATTTGGCGGGTATGACGATGTGACACTCAAAGTGAATAAATGTATGATCTGTCAGAGATAAGCGTGGCCTCTAGCCTCACAACCGGGAAATGACAAAAATCGGGCAGGCAGCATGGCTAAGTGGTTGGCTGCCAATTAGGGTATATCATCACCTATCTAGAGATATTCATTTCATTCTTAAGTCTATTCGATGCTGTCCCATTCGGGAAGCGGTTGCTGATCCCAACCGTTGGTGATATACATTCGATACACTCAAGCGAAATGAGTGGTCAGTCATGTGTGGCCGGGTTGCAAGATGTTCTTGTTGAACCCAGTGTATTCCTCTCTAGAGGTACACTATCGGAAGGTGGTTCCATACCTTGTCATTGTGGTAATCCATTATCCAATAAGTACTCGCGGTTTTGATTGTATACTATATATGTGGAACGTAAGATGAAAGCGTTCTGCAAGATGATTATTATATTGTGGTTGATAGACATTATTATAATATCAAAACGTTTTGATATAAAATATCATTGTTTCTTTCTAAATGATTTGAAAGTTAAATCAAATTGATTTGGATTCTCATAAGGGAAAAACCCGTTCCGTTATACGGCGTGGTCTTATGATATATCGTTTATTTTATCAAACTGTTTTAAATTGTTTTATTTACACCAGTACCATGATTGACCCGGAGTTTATTTTGTTTTGTTTAACCCTAAACTTTTGGGTGCCCAATTTTGTACGGGCAGTCAAGTAGTCGGGATTTTACAGATATACTTGGAAAGATGGAGCAAGAGGCTTCAGCAGCGTTTATATAGCTATTGTTTATTTCCGCTGTGTTGTAAGTGTTGTACTTTGATAATGATATGTATATTCAAATACAATCTTTTATTTCAAAGTTATGTTATATTTTATTCGTTCCCCTGTGAGATTCGTGTTTACTCTGATGTTGTGTGTTCTTCTTCTTCTTCATCTATTCTAAGTTTCTATCTTATCTATTCTCACCCTCTAATTTCTTTCATGGACTATCCAGTATTTCTGTTGCTTGGATAGTCGACACTGAGTTTATGTTGATAACCAGGATCGCGAAAACCCGGGTCGTTACATGTGGCATGCTGAGATGCAAATGATCAAGGCTTCTGTTGAAAATAAGTGTCTTGTGGTTGATGATAAAAGAACGGCTTTAATATAGCATAGCTTTGTGTAGTGTTAATTCGCGAGCCTCACACCCCCGTGTGACCTAGAAACAGGAGAGGACCTCAAGGAGGGCATGCGTTTCCTTCTAGCTAGGAGTGGTGTCAGCGTTTTGCACGCCCTGGCATTTTACTTATGTAGATGATGGATAGGAGGCGCCTCAATTATATCGGTCGATCCAGGGCCGATGGAGTCATTTGGCTCATTTATGCCCCCATAGGGCGAGGAAATGTAGTGTTCAGGCATTTTAATCCACATCGAGTGGATCGGCCGTGACGATCCAAAGGCTTGACAGAGTACTTGCCTGAGAAATGAGCTAGATTGTGTCGAAGCGGCAAGGACGATCCCTTGCCTTTGTTCACAGATGGAAATCCAACTTCCAATATGTGACATTTGCGGTTTTGATTGTAGAGCCTGGTGTTGGCGACATGATATATAGTACCCATGCCATCTAGGATTGATACATTTATATTTGAAGTTGATTTAAACACTATGCACTTATAATAGTATCAAATGATTTGTTTTAACGTACCAAGCATGTTTGGCTATTATAAGGGAAAACCCTATCCCCCGGCTTGCGTTGCATTGTGTGATAGGACCTGGGTCTTATAATAGCTTCATTTTTCCAAAAAGCATTGCACTGTTTTGTTATGTGCACTGGTATTCTTGGGAGGAAACCCGTTCCGTGTCATACGGCGTGGTCCCTTGATATATCTGATTTTGAAGTAAAGTTTTAAATAACTGTTTTAGTTCTCACACCAGTCACATTACTGACCTGGAGTTTATTGTTTTGACCTAAACTCTGGGTGCCCCTATTTTCCGCACGGGCAGCTTGTAGTTTTGGTTTTGCAGATTTATATTCACAGGATCCTTGTTTACAGCTGGAATGATATTCGGAAAGCTCTGTATCCGTATATTCTTTTCAATTGTGTTTTGTATTATTTTTCCACTACATTGTAACTTGTAAATCTGTGATATTTAGTAAATGTGTAATATTTATTCATACTCTGTATATTCTTGTATTCTGATGAAATTGTTGTAATGAGCGATGAAATGTTTTTCTGTTTATGTTTTGATTCGTCTTGTCCTCAAAGTCATCCGTTCTTCCCTTCACGGGGAGGTTCGGGTCGTTTCAGTTTGGTATCAGAGCTTTGGTTTACAGAGCTCGAGAACAAGGCACATTAGAACCAAATGAAAGAATTCATCAGAGATTGGATTAGCAATATCCGATGGGAATGACTCGTTAGAGATGGGATTAGTAGTTTCCTGGAACAAGTGTGAAGAGTATTGTTTTTAAAATAAAAACGAAAGCAAATTTTGTTTCGAGAATTTAAATCGAATTATACGTATTTGAATATTTATTTTAAATTCATTTGGACAATCAAATATATAAAGATTTTGGATATACGCCTTGCAAACGTGTATTCGAAGCTTTAATATACTGGATAAATATAGAATCACACTCTAGTTGCCCGAAGATGAAACTATTGATGACTGTACAGCATCAGTCGTTTGTGTTCGAGTTTTGAAAGTGGGATTTCTATATGATTCTAATTGACTGGTGTGAGAACCAAAACTAGATAGGGCTTATTGTTGTGATTTGGCATCAAAAAAATCTTATTTTTAGACTATGTATCAAAGTTATGAACTTGAAAAGCTAATCAACTAATTGATTGATGGTTATGTTGTACGATTATTCCTTTAAACCGACATATGAATGAAAGGTAAATTCAGGCCCAGTTGAACTAAATATTTAACTGTATTGAAATTTTATCGCATTCGCATACATGTACATGTATATACAATGAACAGGTCATAGCAAGGAGGCTAGAGAAGAGGAATAAAATTGTATGCCCGGCAAATAGATACATGTTTATTGTATTTCTTGGGGTTTTTGGTGATTTTATGAGCCGATTGTCTAGCCTCTTGGTTGTTTCTTTTTCTTTTTAATTAGAGAGGTCTGTGTGGCAGTTAGGGGATTTTCCTGGTGCTCCCGTATAGGGGAGGTTATAGTGAAATTTCTCGAAAATTTAGGGTGTTAGCCTAATTTTTGAAGAATTGGAAAGTTCTTAGAAACTGAAAAGTTGAAGAACTTAAGCCATATTTAAAATAATGAAAGTTGAGTTGGTTTGTAAAACAACTTTCAGCTCCGTTCCTTTTCCAGGACGAAAAGATTTTAAGTGGGGGAGAGTGTAATAACCCGGAAAATCCGAATCAATTTAAAATTTTTGTTTTGACAATTTTATTGAATTTTGAATATTTAAAATGAATTATTTTAAATAATAACGACGAGAAATTTATTTTGAATAAAATTGGATTGTATATATTTATTTGAATCGACGTTAGAATATAAATATTTTATATTAATTATAAAAGGAATTGAAAATGGCGCGGTAGTTCGAAAATTCGATTTCAGATTTCAAATGAGTGTACAGGATTCAAAATAAAAAGGATTTTAGCGAAACCAAAAATATTTGAATTTATTTGGGAATATCTTTCCAACGAATCCGAAAAATCAAAATTTCATGGCAGGAATAAAAAGTTATGCCCAGTTGAAATTTCAGAATAGTCGCTATGGAAAATATAGCCCTTAAAAATGGAAATTTTGCAAACAACCTCCGCTTTCGACGAAACCACTTTTGTTGGATCCAGGATGTCAAGTTATTGCTGGGTTCCAAAATTCATAATTTTTGAAATCAATGTGTGGGCATGGCAAAGGAAAATGTGTTTTGTCAGTTTTAGTCAATTTGGATAGACCAGAAAATGATCGTTTTTCAAACGGTCTTCAAATTTGATGAAATTAGTTTTGTTAGGACCGTATCGTCAATACAAAGCTAGAAATAATTTTTCTGGAATTTTCAAAGTCAATATGTGGCCCCGGTAAATTAAAATGTACGTTGAAATCAATTTTAAACGTTATATTAATTTATATTTTAATTTTGATAGAAACTAATCGAAAGAGCCGAATTGGCTTACGAAACATATCCCATTGTGTTCGGAATAGGGGTAATTAGCTAGGGACGACAGTCAGTGGGTTCGGTTTGAAGTTGAAATGAAAAAGTAACTTTTTTTGAAATTGAAATAATATAATTATTTATTTATATATATTCTCCTAGCCCCTTCCTTTTCCTTCTGAGTCAACGCCTTCTGTAACACCCCACTCCCGCTATGATCACTCACTAAGGGAATGCCATAGCATCGGTGGAGTATTTTAGTGAATATAGAACAGAAAAATTACAACAAGACAGATATAAATAGTACTTGAAATTTTAAAACATCATCTCATAACAGCGGAAGTAAAACATGTCTGGTTACATCATAAAACCACAATAAAGGTCAAGTACAATATCCATCAAAATAAAGAAGTACATAATCCCACTCTCATACAATAGCCAAACAAAAGAAAAGATAACTGGATAACTGGAGCTTTACATCTATCCAAGCTCCTAAAGACTGGAACAGCAATCCGATCAAGCTCCACTACTGCTAGGATCCACCGTAGGACCTGAGGGTTGGGAAAAAGATAAAAACAACGGGGTCAGACATAAGTCTGAGCGAGTCCTATAACTTTAACAATACAATCGTTAAAGTAACCAGAGAAGACATAAACTGATATACGGTAACATATAGGGATGAATGGCTACCCTAAGCAGTCAACTAAACGAAGATAAAGGATAAAGACGCATCTACCCTCCCTAAGGTAAATTACTAAACTGCACCACACCAGTCGTTCCTAACTTAAAGGTTGATCCCACCCAAGGACTTATAAAATTTACTAATTAGTACCTGCGTACCCCTAGGTGACCAAGTAGGCGCCACGGGGCCCTACAATCCACTAGGTGTACACACCACTTCCCATTCGATCGGCTCCCTAACGTAGATACCCGTGCTGGCCCCACCGTGGGATGTATCATTCCCCAATGTGGCAACCTGATGAAACTAAAGGTGCACGGCTTATATCTACTCGATGCAACAACGGCTTACCTACCAGCCCGGGCCCACTCACGCATATGAAGCCCGTTGGACTTGCGTTGCCACCGCTAACCCGTTTGCCTCTTACAGTCAAGCCCAGTATGCGTGTCCCGTCCTCGACATGGGTCGAGCCCACAAAGATACGTATGGGTTACTGGTTGAAATGGGCCTCCACAAGCTACCCACCTAAGCTTGTCCCTTTTTCTAGTATATCCCACTTAACCCTTTAATCATGTTTTAATTACATGTTCCATTTTGGTTAAGTATTCTAATCGTATTTTCTATTGCCACCCAAGGCAACCACTAGATTTTCTCATGCCACCCGAGGCACCCACTTAACCCCTCATGTCCCTCTACATGCTAATGTGGTTAAGTGTTTCTTAATTAATTAATTAAGAACGTAACCTTTGTAAAGACCTCTCACATTAGACTGTCTTTTATGACCGCTGGTTAAGCCGGTTGGGTCCGGGCAGCCTTATGTCATAACAGAGTCTAACCTCGTGTCTTTACATTAATTACGTATTTAGTTTGTGCCTAAGACCTCTCACATTGGGCTAACATTTGTAGCAACTGGTTAAGCCGGTTGGGTCCGGGCAGTTTTACGCTACAACTGAGTCCAACCTCGTGTCTTAGTCAATTAATTACACCTAATTAATCACCCTCATAATTTTATATTAATTATCCCTAATTAATCAAGTTTTCTTAACATGGGTAGACCTAACTTAATAGGTAAATTCCCATGGGGTAGACCTAACTCAATAGGTAAATTCCCAACACATAGTATGGGTACACCTAACCAAATAGGCAAATTCCCATACTATGTTTATTTATTTTGTGTTATGCATAATTATATTAATTTCACACAATCTTATTAACTTATGCATTTAATTACCCCATCGTTCCCACGTAATTTCGTTCATGATATAACACATATAAAAGGTGTCAACTTGCATATGAATGAACATGTTTCAAAGGTGCCATCTTGCATATTAACAAACACATAACTTGCATATGAACTTGCATAACATGTCACATAACTTGCATATAATATGTCACATAACTTACATATTCATTTTGCATAACAAACTTGCATATTAGCTTATAGACTTGCATAATGTGTCATCATGAACTTGCATATTAATAAACATGTAACTTGCATATTTACATACATGTAACTTGCATATTAACAAACATGTAACTTGCATATAAAGAAACATGTAACTTGCATATTTACATACATGTAACTTGCATATTAACAAACATGTAACTTGCATATTAACAAACATGTAACTTGCATATTTACATACATGTAACTTGCATATTAACAAACATGTAACTTGCATATTTACATACATGTAACTTGCATATTAACAAACATGTAACTTGCATATTAACAAACATGTAACTTGCATATTTACATACATCATATTAAACTTGCATAAGCTTACATACTCAACATGCATAAACATAAGATTAATGCTAACATCATATCATATGATTCAAAGCTCATTAACCCACATACAAAACCATAAATCTCATCACATCTCATCTAATTAGTTTACCAAAAGATCATCAAAGTGATAGAAACTCACAACTAGCAACTTTGAACACCAAATGAAGAAGATTAAGATGCTAAGAAGGGATTAGAAGTTGATTAGAGAGTGATTAGTATGCAACCCTCTTCATAAAATTAGTGGAGGCCATGAGAGCTAGCATTTTGCCATAGTTTAGTCACTAGGTTTAATTATGAATGAATTAGGGTAGGTTAGGGTCTTATTTATAGATTAGGCAAGTGTTTTAGGCCATAGGATTAACCCTAGATTCAATCCAAGCCATCAAAGCATGTCTTGGGGAAGAAGTCAAGTGTAGGAACCATCTAGGGCCTTTAGATTAAAGATGGACCATGAGAACCATTCAAATGCAAAATCTGCACTTGAGCGAATCGGCCCACGGGTTGACAGCCAAACACCCTGGATTAACCCCTAGTCGACCCAGCGGGCTCGGGTCGACTTCAAAAATCGGCCGGTTCGGTTATTCCCCTCTCCCAATTCGCTGTTTTGAGCATTTTTGCATATTTATTTATTAAATTTTCAATTATATATATATATATATATATATATATCAATATATATATATATATATATATATATCTACACAACCCATTTCACTTAATTAAGTATACTTTAATTTGGGAATTTTCGTGAAACTTCGCGAGGCCATATCTTGGTCATACGGACTCCGATTTTCGAAAACTCGGACTCTATTTCGCGTATTTTTCCGAGACGAACACAATGGCATAGCCCGTTTCCCTTGATTCCCATTTTAGAATTAAATTCTGCCTCGATTTATGTTATTACAGGTTATTGAAAATACGGGTTGTTACATTCTCCCCTCCTTAAAGGATTTCGTCCCCGAAATCTTCAAGTTAGGAAGAACGTATCCTACCATCCAATCATCCATCTACTCAAAGCATCATCCACGAGCAATCATTGTCCTTACAAGATTCTAAATGCTGGATGGATATATGCAAAAGTGTGTGTATATGTACTTACCTAATGCGAAAATCAGGCGGTTACTGATACAGTAAACCTCCTTAATGCAAACCATGATAGTGCCATGCATCCAATATGTATGCGAAACCCTATTGACACATACAAATTTCTACATGCGTGCACAACCATACACAAAAATGCATCATCCATATGATAACACAGCCATGATACATCCATCAATCTAACTACCACATCCATTTATGCAATATGCAACATGAAGTGA
The DNA here is from genome assembly GCA_030737875.1 of Allium sativum. NCBI lineage: Eukaryota > Viridiplantae > Streptophyta > Magnoliopsida > Asparagales > Amaryllidaceae > Allium > Allium sativum. Next base: position 313,226,281 of record CM060912.1, read on the forward strand.
CTGAGCCGATCTAGTGCCTAATGTGTGTGTATATGCATCCACGAGCAACCACTAGCAAACAATTGCATCCATATGCATCCATCAACCATAACATGTTTCAAACACATGTTTCAACCATAGGTTTTACCCTATCTAAAGGTCATAGGTATTAGCGAGAGGATATACTAAAGATAAGATAAGTACTAGACAAGCAATAAAGGAGAAGTTAAAAGACATACTCTCAAAAAGAAATGGATACAAAGAACGCATCTTTGCTTCCGTCTCCCAAGTAGCATTGCTTTCGTCATCTCCCCATTGCACTTTAACTAGCTGAACTTCTCTGTTCCTCAACTTCCTAGTTTCTGACCCAAGGATGCGAGTAGGAGCTCATCGAATCGTCGCATCACGCTCTACCTCTACATCTCTAAGCAAGCTCGGCTCTACCACCTCCGCGGTCTCATGTAAGCACTTCCTCAAATGTGATACATGGAATACATCATGAACACCACTAAGTCTGTCGGGCAACTCCACCCTATATGCCATCCGTCCAATCCTTTCCTTAATAGGAAACGGCCCAACAAATCTCGGTGCTAACTTCCCTACGGACCCAAAGCGAACAACATTTCTCAATGGAGATACTTTGACAAAAACCATGTCCCCAACCTCAAACTCAAGATCCGTCCTTCTCCGATCCGCATAAGATTTCTGTCTATCTTGCGCTGCTTTCATCCTTTTTCGAATTAAATCAATCTTCTCTGAAGTCTCTCTAACCATATCCGGCCCAAGCAAGATCTTATCCGTAGATTCCCACCAACATGTAGGAGATCGACAAGGCCTTCCATAAAGAGCTTCGAAAGGAGCCATACCAATACTGGACTGAAAGCTGTTATTATATGCGAACTCCACCAAAGGAAGATGTTCTTCCCATGTACCTCCAAAATCCAAGATACAAAGCCTCAAAAGATCTTCTAAGATACGGTTCACCCTCTCAGTCTGACCGTCCGTCTGAGGATGATATGCGGTGCTCAAACACAACTGAGTCCCTACCGCCTCTTGCAAACTTCTCCAAAACTCACTAGTGAAAATAGGATCTCGATCACTCACAATGCTGGATGGTACGCCATGCAATCTAACAATCTCTCTAACATAGACTGAAGCAAGCCATGGAGCGGTCCTCTTACTCTTTACGGGTATAAAATGGGCACTCTTGGTAAGTCTGTCTACCACAACCCAAATTCCCGTATTGCCCTTCCTCGATCTCGGTAACCCGTCGATGAAATCCATCGAGACACTATCCCACTTCCACTGTGGAACTTCCAATGGGTGTAGCAACCCACCGGGTTTCCTTTGCTCCACTTTCACTTGTTGGCACACTAAGCATCTAGCCACATACTCGGCCACATCTTTCTTCATACCGGCCCAGAAGAAAACTCTCTTCATGTCTTGGTACATTTTGTCTCCACCGGGATGAATAGTCATTCTTGAACGATGTGCATCATCCAAAATAGCCTTCTTCAAACCCTCATCTTGCGGTACACAAAGTCTACCGTCTCTATGCAACCATCCCTTATCATCTATGGTGTATCTACCCAAATGGCTGGACGACTCCCCTCTTATAAGCTTCTCTACCAACACAACCAACTGTGGGTCGTCTCGCTGAGCCTCGCCAATCCGTCTCAAAAGAGTAGGTCTAACCTCCAAGGATGCCAACAAACCAGGTACAAAATCAACAGAAGGTCTGAAGTCAAACAAAGAAAGAAACTCCAAGCTTCGTCGTTCCACGAACAATGGACTCAAAGATAGCCTTTTTCTACTTAAGGCGTCTGCCACCACGTTACCCTTACCAGGGGTATACGCTATCTCGAAATCATAGGATGCTAAGAACTCCATCCACCTTTGCTGTCTTAAGTTTAAATCCTTCTGAGAGAATAAGTACTTCAATGATTTATGGTCGGTGAACAACTCGAATCTCTCACCAAGAAGATAATGGCGCCAAGACTTAAGTGCGAAAACAATCGCGGCCAACTCTAGATCATGGGTAGGGTAATTCTTCTCATGCACTCTCAATTGTCTCCCTCCATAGGCTATTACCCTTCCCTCCTGCATCAAGACTGCGCCTAATCCTGTTCCACAAGCATCGGTATAAACAACAAACGGCTTACTCCCATCTGGAAGCACTAAAACTGGAGCGGTGGTCAAAGCTCTCTTTAACCGTCGGAAAGCATCATCACAATCTACATCCCATGAGAAAACCAGATTCTTCTTCGTCAAGCGGGTTAATGGGGCTGATATCTTCGCGAAGTCTTTGATGAACTTCCTATAATATCCTGCCAACCCCAAGAAACTTCTTACCTCGGTAGCATTTCTAGGAACTTTGTAACAACCCGGAAAATCTGGGCCAGTTTAAAATTTTTATTTTTGGCAATTTTAGCGAATTTTGATTATTTAAAATGAATTATTTTAAATAATATCGACGAGAAATTTATTTTTAATATAATTCGAACGTATATATTATACGCGTCGTCGTTAGAATATAAATATTTATATATAATTATAAATAGAATTGAAAATGGCGCGGTAGTTCGAAAATTCGATTTCTAATTTCAAATGAATATACAGAATTCAATATAAGTCAGAATTGAACGAAACAAGAAATATTTGAATCTGTATAACTATATCTTTGTAACGAAGTTGACAAACTGAGATTTCATCTTAGAAATGATAAGATATGTCCAGTTTAAAATTAGAAATAGTCGCTGTGGAATTCATATATATTTTAATATAATATATAGCCCTTAAAAATAGCCATTTTGCAAACGACCTCGGATTTCGACGAAACCAGTTTTGTTGGGTCCGGGATGTAAAGTTATTGCTAGGTTTCAAGTTTCATAATTTTTCGAATCAATATGTGAGCGTGGCAAAAGAAAACGCGTTTGACCAGTTTCAGTTGATTTTAATCGACTGGAAATTGGCCATTTTTCAAACGGCCTCAGAATACGACGAAACTAGTTTTGTTAGGACCATATCGTCAATACGAAGCTAGAAAATATTTTTCTGGGATTTTTAGAGTTAGTATGTGACCCCGGTAATTTGAAATGTACGCTTAAAATTCAATATAGTGATTTAAATGTAAATTCAACGAAAACTGATCGAAACAGTCGAATCAGCTTGCGATACATATCCCATTGTGTTCGGAATGGGGGTAAAACGCTATGGGCGACAGGCGGTGGACCTCGCTCGGGGGTCGTACGTAAAAGTCAACTCTTTGCTAAATTAAATAATTAAATAAAAAAAAAAAAAAAAAAAAAACCCTCCTTTATCTCTGGCCCCCCCCCCATCGGATTTCACTTTACAGGATTTGAAAAAAAAGAAAAAAAAAAAAAAAAAAAAAAACCCTAGTTCGCGACGCCCGCCGACCCCCCCCTGAAGCGCCGCCGCCCCATCACCGCCCCTCCCTCGTACAACGAGCTCCACCGAAGCCCCCCCAGATCGAACGAGCCCCATCGAAGCCCCCGATCGCCGAGCCCCACCGAAGCCCCCCCAGTTCGCGACGCCCGCCGATTTCCCCCCCCCCCCCCCCTGAAGTGCCGCCGACGCCTTCTTTTCTCCCCCCCCCTCTTCGCAGAGCTGTAAGTGATTTTATCTTTCTTTTCTTTTATTTTTAAATTCAGTATACTGATGATTTTTAAATAAAGAGTAAAACTGATTTTAACAAATTTAAATAAAACTGAATTTTATTTTAATTAGTTAAACTGAATTTTTAATTAGTTAAACTGAATTTTTAATTAGTTAAACTGAATTTTTTATTAGCTTTAAAACTGATTTTTAATTAGCTGTAAAGAGTGATTTATACTTAGCTTAAAAAGCTTATCTTTTTATAAGTAAAAGGTTTATATTTTTATATGGCAAAAGCTTATATTTTTGTTTAAGAAAAAGGTTTGAACTTCAAAGACTATATTTTTTTATAAGGCGAAGACTAGATTTTTACATATTGAACTTCGAATAAAAATTCGATTTTTATATATTGAACTTTGAAATAAAAATTCGATTTTTATATATTGAACTTTGAAATAAAAATTCGATTTTTATTTATTGAACTTCGAACTAAAAATTCGATTTTTATTTATTGAACTTCGAACTAAAAATTCGATTTTTATTTATTGAACTTCGAACTAAAAATTCGATTTTTATTTATTGAACTTCGAACTAAAAATTCGATTTTTAAGTATTGAACTTTGAAATAAAAATTCGATTTTTAAGTATTGAACTTCGAAAGAAAAATTCGATTTTTATTTATTGAACTTCGAACTAAAAATTCGATTTTTAAGTATTGAACTTTGAAATAAAAATTCGATTTTTAAGTATTGAACTTCGAAAGAAAAATTCGATTTTTATTTATTGAACTTCGAACTAAAAATTCGATTTTTAAGTATTGAACTTTGAAATAAAAATTCGATTTTTAAGTATTGAACTTCGAAAGAAAAATTCGATTTTTATATATTGAACTTCGAAATAAAATGTGATTTTTATATATTGAATAACATAGTAAAAATTCGATTTTTATGAATATTGAATAGCGAAGTAAAAATGTGATTTTTACGTATGTAGTGAAAGCAGCAACGAAGGTGACAAAAAGGCGAAACGACGAAGACTTCTGCAAAAGAAGTGCCGTGGAGCTAGGATAGCTATAGGTGAGAATTTCTCACCTTTCAATTTATTTTTCTAGTTATATATATATATACTAGGATGCAGACGGTGCTTATTAGAAGCACCCGACACCCGTCCACATACCATGGACTTGTTTGTTTGGATTGTTTGGTGATTGATTGAGATATTGGTTTGAATGTGGTTTGTGGTGTGAAAAATCGAATCGATAAATTGGTTAGGATTAGACGTGCGCCGTTATGAGGCGAAGGAGTAAGACTAGGTTAGACTCTTACTCCAAATTTTGTGGTTTGCAAAATGAAATTGATTTGATTGATGAGTGAATGGCGTGGGCCTTCACTAGACCGGGGATAAGGCTAGGCCTCGTCCCGTTTCTAGTATCGTGCCGTTATGCCGCCGAAATTTTCTAAAATAAGTTAGAAAAATAAAAATATCGTTTTATTTAAAGAATGAACTTAATAGAAATTCATATGTTGGAATAAAATGTTTTATCGTTAAAAATATAATTTTTAACGTGAATGTGAATAAATAGAATATTCATTTACAAACCAGACGGTTTGTTTATGTACACCTATTTGAATGACGTTGATTGGGTCGATAAATTTTACACATCGCCTAACTGCACAAATAAAATATGTGTTTGATTGTTTGAAACCCCACACGGGTGTTAGGATGAAATTTGAAGTTCACTCATCCTGATTGATTAAATATGTCGATCGATTGATTGACAGGCTGTTATAAGCGTTAGATATCTATATTTGATGCTTATACAGTGTAGTGCACTTTGGTTGATGGTTGATTATTTTTCAATGCTATTATACATGTGTTGTATGAAAATCCAAATAATTAACTTTATATGGTAATTGTTTGGGCCTCATTCCAGTTTTAAAATAGAAATATTCGAAATGGAATATTTGAAAATATCAATATATGAAGCCGTGTTGATTAGATTGACGCCATTTTGACGTGAACGATATTTATATCGATTTTATTCATTTTAAAATGAATATTGAAAAGTGATTTCGAAATCGAATATTTTGAAATGAATTGAATTGAAAACGATTTCGAAATGAATTGAATTGAAAACGATTTCGAAATGAATTGAATTGAAAACGATTTCGAAATGAATTGAATTGAAAACGATTTCGAAATGAATTGAATTGAAAACGATTTCGAAATGAATTGAATTGAAAACGATTTCGAATTGAATTGAAAACAAATTAAAATGAATTCAAATTGAATTGAAATTTGAATTGAATAGAAATGAATTTTAAAACGAATTTATAAAGAAGAATTCAATTTTGATTTGAATTGAAAAGGAAGTTGAAATTGTTTTTGAAACGAATTCAAAACTATTTATATAATTCGTTTTAAATAGAAATCGATGAAATATATATTATATATATTATATATATAATATAATGGCCTGAATAGAACGCGCCGCGCCGCGGCAGTTCGCGAATTTCGACCATTTATTTAAAACGGACATTACGGGAGATCCGACCGTCGGATTCTCCTAAAACCGGAACCGTTGGGTTCGTATCGAAAAGAGCTTTCTAATGAATGTTAGAAATTTGAAATCTAACGGTTGGATTTGGAGATACGTCCAAATCAAATTCGAAAAAGGTCGCTGTAAGTGCAGTTCGATGGCCGTTGTAGGAAATCGACTGTACGGGCCTTGATAAAATTATTAAAAATAGTAATAATTTGTGTAAAATCATAAGAAATGATTTGTGAAAGTTTGGGATGAAAAACTCCATATTTGAAAAGATAAAAATAGATTTTTATCGAAATGAACTAGTTTTGAACTAGAATTATAATTCTATTTATTTTTAAATAAATAAATTGAATTTGAAATGGTTTTGAAAATAACCAAAATTTCCAATGATTGCATTGGAGTGGATTTGAATCGAAATTGTCTTCGGAATATTTCGATGTTGGAATTCGTGATTATACAGGTGTTGTTATGGAAATTTGAAAGATATATATTTATATCGTTATTTCCAATACGACATTTGTTAGTCGTAGAATTCGATATTGAATATAAGCCGATATATTTTCTATTCAGAGCCTTGTATTGAATATCGAATGTGATTTGGGTTTGTCGTGAATGGTGTCTTCACTAACACTGTTCTTGAACCCAGTTGAGAAAAGATTAAATCTTTTTATTTAGATTTAATGAAGTGTACCAATTAAATGATATTTAATTGGAATTGAATTGGTATTGATTTTTGGGTTTATCGTGAACAGTGTTTTAAATAACACTTGTTCTTTAACCCGATAATTAATCGAATGTGATTTGGGTTTGTCGTGAATGGTGTCTTCACTAACACTGTTCTTGAACCCAGTTGAGAAAAGATTAAATCTTTTTATTTAGATTTAATGAAGTGTACCAATTAAATAATATTTAATTGGAATTGAATGGATATTGATTTTTGGGTTTATCGTGAACAGTGTTTTAAATAACACTTGTTCTTTAACCCGATAATTAATGGGATGTGACTTTGGGTTTATCGTGAACCGTGTTTTAAGTGACACTGATTCTTTAACCCAGTCACAGATTAAAACTAAGTGGAGTTTTAATGAATCTTTAATTAGATTGAAAAGATCGAGAATGGAGTATCACCAGTTTTGCTCCAGGCGATAGTTAAATCTTTAATTAGATTTGAACGTGAAATTTAGAAACTAACTGTCGGTTAGCCAAGCAGAATGGTTTTCTGGATATTGATCTGATGTTGGTTTCGGCCTTCGGGGTTAATATTTGGGGAATTATTCTCTTGATTAATTTACGGTTAGTGACTAATGAATTGGAATGAGGCGTATGTTGTGTTTGTGTAACACTTATTTAAAATATACGCGAGTTATTCGGAAAGACCGGGTTCATCCCATTCTGAATAACTGATACGACGATAAGTCGAAGATGAAGACGATGGTCGAAGACCGGAGGTCTTCACGTCGTTTGGGTGATAACTGATGATCTTGATTGGGCTGTACACCCAAGAAGATGGAAACAGTTAGTGATCGTCCAGACGTACTTGGAGATCGATGGATATGCGGGGTACTAGGTGCCTCCGGTTTCGTTCAGACCCAGGACGGACTTGTAAATGGACTGTGTGTCTGACATCGGATTTCATTCTGTGTGACTGATATCGGTTGCATAGGATGGTTTGCCTGTGTGGCATGCTAAGATGCAAATGATCAAGGCTTCTGTTGAAAAGCAAAGTCTTGTGGTGATGATCAAAGCACGGCCTTTGTGGCGTAGCTTTGTGTAACGTTTACCTCGCGTGTTTCACACCAGGTATGAACCAAAAACGGGAGACGGACCTCAGGGAGGACTTGCGTTTCTTTCTAGCTAGAAGTGGCGTCAGTGGTTTTACACGCCCTGACGAGTTTGACTTATGTGGTTGTGGTTGTTGCGAGGCGCCTCGGTTATATCGGTTTCGGCCGAATGCATTCTGGTCGGCTGACGGACCAGACTTACACCCCATAGGGTGGGGAGACGTATTGTTCAGGCATAATAATCCACTCCGTGTGGACCGGCCCTGTCGCTCCATGGGGCAGTTGCGGCTGTTCCTGAGACACGGGCTAGAGCGTCTCGAATCGGTTGAGGACTATCTTTTGCCTCGGTTCATAGACGGAAATCCAATTTCCAAATACGTGACATTTGCGGTTTTAATTGTAATCCTATATATGGCGACATAGTGGGATGGGGCGCTTATGCCGCCTATGATTGATATTTATGATTTGAAGTGTTTTATACACTATGCACTTATAATAATATCAAATGATTTGTTTTAAAACGTATCAAGCATTCTTTGGCTGTTATAAGGGAAAACCCTATCCTCGACTGCGTTGCATTGTGTGATGGGACCTGGGTCTTATAACAGCTTCATTTTTCTTTATTTAGCATTGCGCTGTTGGTTTTATGCACTGGTATTCTTGGGAGGAAACCCGTTCCGTGTTATACGGCGTGGTCCCTTGATTTACCTAACTTTGAAAATAAAGATTAACTGTTTTAGTTCTCACACCAGTCACATGACTGACCTGGAGTTTATTGTTTTAACCTAAACTCTGGGTGCCCTTATTTTGACACGGGCAGCTAGTAGTTTCGGTTTTGCAGATTTTATTCACAGGATCCTGTTTCACAGCTGGAACGATATCCGGAAAGCTTTGTATCCGTATATCTCATTCTAAGTTGTGTATTGTATTATTTTCCGCTGCTATGTATTTAAATGTAATTTAAATCTCTGATATTTCTGTGTAATATTTATTCATACTCTGTATATTCTTGTAATCTGATGCACTGTTGTAATATATAGTGAAATGTTCTTCTGTATGCGTTCTGTTGTGGTTTGTTCTCGAACTATCCGTCGCTTTCCTTTACGGGGAAGTTACGGGTCTTTACAGTTGGTATCAGAGCTTTGGTTTACAAAGCTAGAGAACAAGACACATTAGAACCGTACGAAAGGATTCATCAGATATTGGATTAGTAATATCCAATGAGGATGACTCGTTAGAGATAGGATCAGTAGTATCCTAGAACGAGTGTGAAGAGCATATATTTCAAAAGAAAACAAAATTTTGTTTTGAAAATTTAAATCAATTATTCGTAGTTGATTATTTATTTATATTGATTTGGACAATCCAGTATATATAGATTTTGCGTATACGTCTGATCCGCGTATATTCAAAGTTTTAATATACCGGGTAGATGTAGAACCGCACTCTAGTAGCCCGACAATGTTCTGATGGTGGTTCGAAACATCATCAGCATTTATTTTCGAGTGACGAAGGTGTGATTTCTATATATTTCCATTAGGCTGGTGTGAGAACCAAAACTTATATATAGCTAGAATACATTGTTGTGATTTGGCATCAAAACATGATTTTTTGTATATATATCAAAGTTATGAATTTGAGACTCTAATTCACTAATTGATTGATGTTTGTGTTGTATGTTTATTTGTTTGATAATTTTTAGCCATTTAGCCTAATTAAATCAAATATTGAATTGTATTGAAATTTGGTCGCATTTGCTTGCATATGCATATATATCTTTGAACAGGTCATAGCAAGGAGGCTAGAGCAGAGAATAAAATTTGTTTGCCCGACAAATAGGTACATGTTTACTACATAATTTCCTGTTTTGTTTGGGTGATGATGATTTTGTGAGCCTATTGGCTAGCCGCTTGGCTTTTTCTTTTTCTTTTTGAGATCTGAAGGACCGGGGAAGCTATTTGAAATTCCCCGATGCTCCCGGTGCAGGGGAGGTTATGGCGAAATTTTTCGAAAATTTAGGGTGTTAGCCAAATTTTTGAGATTTTGAAAATTCTCAGAAACTGAAAAGTTGGAGAATGGAAGCCAGATCGAATGTAGAGCTGAATAATCAAACCACTTTCGACTTTGTTCCTTTTCGGGGACGAAAAGTTTTAAGTGGGGGAGATTGTAACAACCCGGAAAATCTGGGCCAGTTTAAAATTTTTATTTTTGGCAATTTTAGCGAATTTTGATTATTTAAAATGAATTATTTTAAATAATATCGACGAGAAATTTATTTTTAATATAATTCGAACGTATATATTATACGCGTCGTCGTTAGAATATAAATATTTATATATAATTATAAATAGAATTGAAAATGGCGCGGTAGTTCGAAAATTCGATTTCTAATTTCAAATGAATATACAGAATTCAATATAAGTCAGAATTGAACGAAACAAGAAATATTTGAATCTGTATAACTATATCTTTGTAACGAAGTTGACAAACTGAGATTTCATCTTAGAAATGATAAGATATGTCCAGTTTAAAATTAGAAATAGTCGCTGTGGAATTCATATATATTTTAATATAATATATAGCCCTTAAAAATAGCCATTTTGCAAACGACCTCGGATTTCGACGAAACCAGTTTTGTTGGGTCCGGGATGTAAAGTTATTGCTAGGTTTCAAGTTTCATAATTTTTCGAATCAATATGTGAGCGTGGCAAAAGAAAACGCGTTTGACCAGTTTCAGTTGATTTTAATCGACTGGAAATTGGCCATTTTTCAAACGGCCTCAGAATACGACGAAACTAGTTTTGTTAGGACCATATCGTCAATACGAAGCTAGAAAATATTTTTCTGGGATTTTTAGAGTTAGTATGTGACCCCGGTAATTTGAAATGTACGCTTAAAATTCAATATAGTGATTTAAATGTAAATTCAACGAAAACTGATCGAAACAGTCGAATCAGCTTGCGATACATATCCCATTGTGTTCGGAATGGGGGTAAAACGCTATGGGCGACAGGCGGTGGACCTCGCTCGGGGGTCGTACGTAAAAGTCAACTCTTTGCTAAATTAAATAATTAAATAAAAAAAAAAAAAAAAAAAAAAAAACCCTCCTTTATCTCTGGCCCCCCCCCCCATCGGATTTCACTTTACAGGATTTGAAAAAAAAGAAAAAAAAAAAAAAAAAAAAAACCCTAGTTCGCGACGCCCGCCGACCCCCCCTGAAGCGCCGCCGCCCCATCACCGCCCCTCCCTCGTACAACGAGCTCCACCGAAGCCCCCCCAGATCGAACGAGCCCCATCGAAGCCCCCGATCGCCGAGCCCCACCGAAGCCCCCCCAGTTCGCGACGCCCGCCGATTTCCCCCCCCCCCCCCTGAAGTGCCGCCGACGCCTTCTTTTCTCCCCCCCCCTCTTCGCAGAGCTGTAAGTGATTTTATCTTTCTTTTCTTTTATTTTTAAATTCAGTATACTGATGATTTTTAAATAAAGAGTAAAACTGATTTTAACAAATTTAAATAAAACTGAATTTTATTTTAATTAGTTAAACTGAATTTTTAATTAGTTAAACTGAATTTTTAATTAGTTAAACTGAATTTTTTATTAGCTTTAAAACTGATTTTTAATTAGCTGTAAAGAGTGATTTATACTTAGCTTAAAAAGCTTATCTTTTTATAAGTAAAAGGTTTATATTTTTATATGGCAAAAGCTTATATTTTTGTTTAAGAAAAAGGTTTGAACTTCAAAGACTATATTTTTTTATAAGGCGAAGACTAGATTTTTACATATTGAACTTCGAATAAAAATTCGATTTTTATATATTGAACTTTGAAATAAAAATTCGATTTTTATATATTGAACTTTGAAATAAAAATTCGATTTTTATTTATTGAACTTCGAACTAAAAATTCGATTTTTATTTATTGAACTTCGAACTAAAAATTCGATTTTTATTTATTGAACTTCGAACTAAAAATTCGATTTTTATTTATTGAACTTCGAACTAAAAATTCGATTTTTAAGTATTGAACTTTGAAATAAAAATTCGATTTTTAAGTATTGAACTTCGAAAGAAAAATTCGATTTTTATTTATTGAACTTCGAACTAAAAATTCGATTTTTAAGTATTGAACTTTGAAATAAAAATTCGATTTTTAAGTATTGAACTTCGAAAGAAAAATTCGATTTTTATTTATTGAACTTCGAACTAAAAATTCGATTTTTAAGTATTGAACTTTGAAATAAAAATTCGATTTTTAAGTATTGAACTTCGAAAGAAAAATTCGATTTTTATATATTGAACTTCGAAATAAAATGTGATTTTTATATATTGAATAACATAGTAAAAATTCGATTTTTATGAATATTGAATAGCGAAGTAAAAATGTGATTTTTACGTATGTAGTGAAAGCAGCAACGAAGGTGACAAAAAGGCGAAACGACGAAGACTTCTGCAAAAGAAGTGCCGTGGAGCTAGGATAGCTATAGGTGAGAATTTCTCACCTTTCAATTTATTTTTCTAGTTATATATATATATACTAGGATGCAGACGGTGCTTATTAGAAGCACCCGACACCCGTCCACATACCATGGACTTGTTTGTTTGGATTGTTTGGTGATTGATTGAGATATTGGTTTGAATGTGGTTTGTGGTGTGAAAAATCGAATCGATAAATTGGTTAGGATTAGACGTGCGCCGTTATGAGGCGAAGGAGTAAGACTAGGTTAGACTCTTACTCCAAATTTTGTGGTTTGCAAAATGAAATTGATTTGATTGATGAGTGAATGGCGTGGGCCTTCACTAGACCGGGGATAAGGCTAGGCCTCGTCCCGTTTCTAGTATCGTGCCGTTATGCCGCCGAAATTTTCTAAAATAAGTTAGAAAAATAAAAATATCGTTTTATTTAAAGAATGAACTTAATAGAAATTCATATGTTGGAATAAAATGTTTTATCGTTAAAAATATAATTTTTAACGTGAATGTGAATAAATAGAATATTCATTTACAAACCAGACGGTTTGTTTATGTACACCTATTTGAATGACGTTGATTGGGTCGATAAATTTTACACATCGCCTAACTGCACAAATAAAATATGTGTTTGATTGTTTGAAACCCCACACGGGTGTTAGGATGAAATTTGAAGTTCACTCATCCTGATTGATTAAATATGTCGATCGATTGATTGACAGGCTGTTATAAGCGTTAGATATCTATATTTGATGCTTATACAGTGTAGTGCACTTTGGTTGATGGTTGATTATTTTTCAATGCTATTATACATGTGTTGTATGAAAATCCAAATAATTAACTTTATATGGTAATTGTTTGGGCCTCATTCCAGTTTTAAAATAGAAATATTCGAAATGGAATATTTGAAAATATCAATATATGAAGCCGTGTTGATTAGATTGACGCCATTTTGACGTGAACGATATTTATATCGATTTTATTCATTTTAAAATGAATATTGAAAAGTGATTTCGAAATCGAATATTTTGAAATGAATTGAATTGAAAACGATTTCGAAATGAATTGAATTGAAAACGATTTCGAAATGAATTGAATTGAAAACGATTTCGAAATGAATTGAATTGAAAACGATTTCGAAATGAATTGAATTGAAAACGATTTCGAAATGAATTGAATTGAAAACGATTTCGAATTGAATTGAAAACAAATTAAAATGAATTCAAATTGAATTGAAATTTGAATTGAATAGAAATGAATTTTAAAACGAATTTATAAAGAAGAATTCAATTTTGATTTGAATTGAAAAGGAAGTTGAAATTGTTTTTGAAACGAATTCAAAACTATTTATATAATTCGTTTTAAATAGAAATCGATGAAATATATATTATATATATTATATATATAATATAATGGCCTGAATAGAACGCGCCGCGCCGCGGCAGTTCGCGAATTTCGACCATTTATTTAAAACGGACATTACGGGAGATCCGACCGTCGGATTCTCCTAAAACCGGAACCGTTGGGTTCGTATCGAAAAGAGCTTTCTAATGAATGTTAGAAATTTGAAATCTAACGGTTGGATTTGGAGATACGTCCAAATCAAATTCGAAAAAGGTCGCTGTAAGTGCAGTTCGATGGCCGTTGTAGGAAATCGACTGTACGGGCCTTGATAAAATTATTAAAAATAGTAATAATTTGTGTAAAATCATAAGAAATGATTTGTGAAAGTTTGGGATGAAAAACTCCATATTTGAAAAGATAAAAATAGATTTTTATCGAAATGAACTAGTTTTGAACTAGAATTATAATTCTATTTATTTTTAAATAAATAAATTGAATTTGAAATGGTTTTGAAAATAACCAAAATTTCCAATGATTGCATTGGAGTGGATTTGAATCGAAATTGTCTTCGGAATATTTCGATGTTGGAATTCGTGATTATACAGGTGTTGTTATGGAAATTTGAAAGATATATATTTATATCGTTATTTCCAATACGACATTTGTTAGTCGTAGAATTCGATATTGAATATAAGCCGATATATTTTCTATTCAGAGCCTTGTATTGAATATCGAATGTGATTTGGGTTTGTCGTGAATGGTGTCTTCACTAACACTGTTCTTGAACCCAGTTGAGAAAAGATTAAATCTTTTTATTTAGATTTAATGAAGTGTACCAATTAAATGATATTTAATTGGAATTGAATTGGTATTGATTTTTGGGTTTATCGTGAACAGTGTTTTAAATAACACTTGTTCTTTAACCCGATAATTAATCGAATGTGATTTGGGTTTGTCGTGAATGGTGTCTTCACTAACACTGTTCTTGAACCCAGTTGAGAAAAGATTAAATCTTTTTATTTAGATTTAATGAAGTGTACCAATTAAATAATATTTAATTGGAATTGAATGGATATTGATTTTTGGGTTTATCGTGAACAGTGTTTTAAATAACACTTGTTCTTTAACCCGATAATTAATGGGATGTGACTTTGGGTTTATCGTGAACCGTGTTTTAAGTGACACTGATTCTTTAACCCAGTCACAGATTAAAACTAAGTGGAGTTTTAATGAATCTTTAATTAGATTGAAAAGATCGAGAATGGAGTATCACCAGTTTTGCTCCAGGCGATAGTTAAATCTTTAATTAGATTTGAACGTGAAATTTAGAAACTAACTGTCGGTTAGCCAAGCAGAATGGTTTTCTGGATATTGATCTGATGTTGGTTTCGGCCTTCGGGGTTAATATTTGGGGAATTATTCTCTTGATTAATTTACGGTTAGTGACTAATGAATTGGAATGAGGCGTATGTTGTGTTTGTGTAACACTTATTTAAAATATACGCGAGTTATTCGGAAAGACCGGGTTCATCCCATTCTGAATAACTGATACGACGATAAGTCGAAGATGAAGACGATGGTCGAAGACCGGAGGTCTTCACGTCGTTTGGGTGATAACTGATGATCTTGATTGGGCTGTACACCCAAGAAGATGGAAACAGTTAGTGATCGTCCAGACGTACTTGGAGATCGATGGATATGCGGGGTACTAGGTGCCTCCGGTTTCGTTCAGACCCAGGACGGACTTGTAAATGGACTGTGTGTCTGACATCGGATTTCATTCTGTGTGACTGATATCGGTTGCATAGGATGGTTTGCCTGTGTGGCATGCTAAGATGCAAATGATCAAGGCTTCTGTTGAAAAGCAAAGTCTTGTGGTGATGATCAAAGCACGGCCTTTGTGGCGTAGCTTTGTGTAACGTTTACCTCGCGTGTTTCACACCAGGTATGAACCAAAAACGGGAGACGGACCTCAGGGAGGACTTGCGTTTCTTTCTAGCTAGAAGTGGCGTCAGTGGTTTTACACGCCCTGACGAGTTTGACTTATGTGGTTGTGGTTGTTGCGAGGCGCCTCGGTTATATCGGTTTCGGCCGAATGCATTCTGGTCGGCTGACGGACCAGACTTACACCCCATAGGGTGGGGAGACGTATTGTTCAGGCATAATAATCCACTCCGTGTGGACCGGCCCTGTCGCTCCATGGGGCAGTTGCGGCTGTTCCTGAGACACGGGCTAGAGCGTCTCGAATCGGTTGAGGACTATCTTTTGCCTCGGTTCATAGACGGAAATCCAATTTCCAAATACGTGACATTTGCGGTTTTAATTGTAATCCTATATATGGCGACATAGTGGGATGGGGCGCTTATGCCGCCTATGATTGATATTTATGATTTGAAGTGTTTTATACACTATGCACTTATAATAATATCAAATGATTTGTTTTAAAACGTATCAAGCATTCTTTGGCTGTTATAAGGGAAAACCCTATCCTCGACTGCGTTGCATTGTGTGATGGGACCTGGGTCTTATAACAGCTTCATTTTTCTTTATTTAGCATTGCGCTGTTGGTTTTATGCACTGGTATTCTTGGGAGGAAACCCGTTCCGTGTTATACGGCGTGGTCCCTTGATTTACCTAACTTTGAAAATAAAGATTAACTGTTTTAGTTCTCACACCAGTCACATGACTGACCTGGAGTTTATTGTTTTAACCTAAACTCTGGGTGCCCTTATTTTGACACGGGCAGCTAGTAGTTTCGGTTTTGCAGATTTTATTCACAGGATCCTGTTTCACAGCTGGAACGATATCCGGAAAGCTTTGTATCCGTATATCTCATTCTAAGTTGTGTATTGTATTATTTTCCGCTGCTATGTATTTAAATGTAATTTAAATCTCTGATATTTCTGTGTAATATTTATTCATACTCTGTATATTCTTGTAATCTGATGCACTGTTGTAATATATAGTGAAATGTTCTTCTGTATGCGTTCTGTTGTGGTTTGTTCTCGAACTATCCGTCGCTTTCCTTTACGGGGAAGTTACGGGTCTTTACAAACTTTCCAATCCTGGATAGATACTATCTTTGCGGGATCCACAGCTATCCCTTCCTTAGAGACCACATGCCCTAAGAATCGCACTTCTCTTCTCCAAAAATGGCATTTAGAGAATTTAGCTTTAAGACTATGCGCTCGAAGAGTCTCCAACACTTCCTTGAGATGTAAGGCATGCTCTTCTTCATTCTTGGAAAAGACCAAGATGTCATCCACAAAAACTACTACAAACTTATTCAGATACTCTCTGAACACTCTACTCATGAGATCAACAAAGTATGCGGGGGCGTTTGTCAACCCAAATGGCATCACTAGCCACTCATAAAAACCATCCGGAGTCCGGAAAGCAGTCTTCTCTATACTGTCCTCCGCCACTCTTAACTGATGAAACCCTGTAGCTAAGTCCATCTGCGAAAATACTGACGCGCCAACCAACTGATCAAAGAGATCATCTATCCTCGGTAATGGGTGTCTATTCTTCTTCGTGAGCTTATTAAGTTCCCTATAATCCACACAAAGTCTGAGGGACCCATCCGCCTTCGTGGCAAACACTACTGGAGCTCCCCACTCCGATATACTTCGCCTTATGAACCCCTTCTCAAGCAACTCCCCTACTTGCTTATGAAGTTCTCTTCTCTCACGAGGAGCCATGTGGCGTACTGGCAAAGACACTGGTTTGGCATTATCCACCAAATAAATTCGGAAATCTATCTCCCGCTTCGGAGGCAAACCCTTTACTTCTTCAAACACATCCGGATATTCCCGGACTACTCTGACAGAACACAAACTTTCGACCGAAGCATCGAGCGATTCAAGATAACTTAGCAAAACAGATTCCATGGGATTGCAAGAGATCTCGAGAGTGTTACCCAAGCGGGTCATGAGCCTGACAACTCTCCTTTCGCAATCAAGAACGGCACCATTACTGGATAACCAGTCCATGCCCAAGATCAACCCATAGCCCGTGAAGCCCAATACAAAAGCATCACATCTAAACTCAACGCTAAGTATAGAAATCTTCAAACCCAAACATATCATAGACAGATATATGGAGCCCCCAATTGGGTTTGAGACAACCAAGGGATCATCAACTAGACTGGTGTCTAAGTGCAGTGACTCAACTAACGATGATGAGATAAAAGAATGCGATGCGCCAGAGTCAAACAAAGTACGAACTGGATGATCAAACAGAAAAACCAGACTTTCAACGGAAATAGTTCTACCTCTCTGCTGAATCGGTGGAACTGAGAGAACCTGAACTTGCCCCCCTGACTGAGGTGGTGCTATAAGAGCTTGCACCTGGCCTCCTGAGGTAGACCCCGTCTTCTGCCCCTTCTTTGGGCAGTTTTTCACAAGATGCCCTGCTTCACCACAATGAAAGCAACCGGTCTTCTTCTTTTTGCGACAATCCTTACTGAGGTGTCCTGGTGTTCCACAATTGAAGCACTTCTTCTTCGTCTTCTTTTTGTCACCATTGCCTTTTCCGCCCTTGCCTTGTTGTTGCTGTTGCGGTTTCTTCTGATCCCCCTTTTTCTCTGGTGCCTTAGAATTCTTATCATCCTCATGCATAAGTGCCATGTAGACAAGCTTCTCAAAAGTGGCCCCCATAGGAATGTGAGTCATAGCTATTCCTTGCAATGGTTCGTTCAAGCCTCTAACGAACCTCAAAGCCTTCTTCTCCGGTGTATTCACCAACTCTATGCCAAACCTTGCTAATTGATTGAATTTGTTGACATATTCTTTCACCGTGAGATTCCCTTGCTTCAAATTCAAGAACTTCTCCATAAACAGATTCTCTTCCGCCCTTGAGAGAAACTTAGCCCCAAACCTTTGCTTAAAATCTGCCCAAGAGTCAACAGGGCGTTCTCCATTAGTGACCTCCCACCAGAATGAGGCCTCTCCCTTCATTAACCAAGCCGCCAACTTGACTTTCTTTCCCTCTTCCACTTCAAAGATATCTAGCAACTCTTCCACTTCCTTAAGCCAATCTCTAGCCTCTACGAAAGTCTCTGAACCAAGAAAAGGTTTTCCTCCTATAGCCTTGAACTCCTTGCAAACCTTAGCAAAATTATCCACTCTAGGCTGAGGAGGAGGAGCGGTTGTCTCTGGTGTAGTAGCATTGGCCGGACCCGCAGCCGCGGCCCTAGCCTCTTGCAACCTCCTATACCATAGTGGTATAACTAAACCCTCCGGGATGTTAAGATCTTCAGCCATGCTGAAACGAAAGAGGAAAGATTCAAAAAGGAGATTCCGAAAGATAAAGATATGGCTATTGGGGATTATGCTTTTCTTTTTCAAAAACTTTTTCTCTTAGAAGACATGCTTTTAAAAATACTTTCTTCGAAAATACTCTTAGAAAGTAGTTTTTCTCAAAAATTTTATCTGTTCTGGTAACCTTAAGCTCTGATACCACGTGTAACACCCCACTCCCGCTATGATCACTCACTAAGGGAATGCCATAGCATCGGTGGAGTATTTTAGTGAATATAGAACAGAAAAATTACAACAAGACAGATATAAATAGTACTTGAAATTTTAAAACATCATCTCATAACAGCGGAAGTAAAACATGTCTGGTTACATCATAAAACCACAATAAAGGTCAAGTACAATATCCATCAAAATAAAGAAGTACATAATCCCACTCTCATACAATAGCCAAACAAAAGAAAAGATAACTGGATAACTGGAGCTTTACATCTATCCAAGCTCCTAAAGACTGGAACAGCAATCCGATCAAGCTCCACTACTGCTAGGATCCACCGTAGGACCTGAGGGTTGGGAAAAAGATAAAAACAACGGGGTCAGACATAAGTCTGAGCGAGTCCTATAACTTTAACAATACAATCGTTAAAGTAACCAGAGAAGACATAAACTGATATACGGTAACATATAGGGATGAATGGCTACCCTAAGCAGTCAACTAAACGAAGATAAAGGATAAAGACGCATCTACCCTCCCTAAGGTAAATTACTAAACTGCACCACACCAGTCGTTCCTAACTTAAAGGTTGATCCCACCCAAGGACTTATAAAATTTACTAATTAGTACCTGCGTACCCCTAGGTGACCAAGTAGGCGCCACGGGGCCCTACAATCCACTAGGTGTACACACCACTTCCCATTCGATCGGCTCCCTAACGTAGATACCCGTGCTGGCCCCACCGTGGGATGTATCATTCCCCAATGTGGCAACCTGATGAAACTAAAGGTGCACGGCTTATATCTACTCGATGCAACAACGGCTTACCTACCAGCCCGGGCCCACTCACGCATATGAAGCCCGTTGGACTTGCGTTGCCACCGCTAACCCGTTTGCCTCTTACAGTCAAGCCCAGTATGCGTGTCCCGTCCTCGACATGGGTCGAGCCCACAAAGATACGTATGGGTTACTGGTTGAAATGGGCCTCCACAAGCTACCCACCTAAGCTTGTCCCTTTTTCTAGTATATCCCACTTAACCCTTTAATCATGTTTTAATTACATGTTCCATTTTGGTTAAGTATTCTAATCGTATTTTCTATTGCCACCCAAGGCAACCACTAGATTTTCTCATGCCACCCGAGGCACCCACTTAACCCCTCATGTCCCTCTACATGCTAATGTGGTTAAGTGTTTCTTAATTAATTAATTAAGAACGTAACCTTTGTAAAGACCTCTCACATTAGACTGTCTTTTATGACCGCTGGTTAAGCCGGTTGGGTCCGGGCAGCCTTATGTCATAACAGAGTCTAACCTCGTGTCTTTACATTAATTACGTATTTAGTTTGTGCCTAAGACCTCTCACATTGGGCTAACATTTGTAGCAACTGGTTAAGCCGGTTGGGTCCGGGCAGTTTTACGCTACAACTGAGTCCAACCTCGTGTCTTAGTCAATTAATTACACCTAATTAATCACCCTCATAATTTTATATTAATTATCCCTAATTAATCAAGTTTTCTTAACATGGGTAGACCTAACTTAATAGGTAAATTCCCATGGGGTAGACCTAACTCAATAGGTAAATTCCCAACACATAGTATGGGTACACCTAACCAAATAGGCAAATTCCCATACTATGTTTATTTATTTTGTGTTATGCATAATTATATTAATTTCACACAATCTTATTAACTTATGCATTTAATTACCCCATCGTTCCCACGTAATTTCGTTCATGATATAACACATATAAAAGGTGTCAACTTGCATATGAATGAACATGTTTCAAAGGTGCCATCTTGCATATTAACAAACACATAACTTGCATATGAACTTGCATAACATGTCACATAACTTGCATATAATATGTCACATAACTTACATATTCATTTTGCATAACAAACTTGCATATTAGCTTATAGACTTGCATAATGTGTCATCATGAACTTGCATATTAATAAACATGTAACTTGCATATTTACATACATGTAACTTGCATATTAACAAACATGTAACTTGCATATAAAGAAACATGTAACTTGCATATTTACATACATGTAACTTGCATATTAACAAACATGTAACTTGCATATTAACAAACATGTAACTTGCATATTTACATACATGTAACTTGCATATTAACAAACATGTAACTTGCATATTTACATACATGTAACTTGCATATTAACAAACATGTAACTTGCATATTAACAAACATGTAACTTGCATATTTACATACATCATATTAAACTTGCATAAGCTTACATACTCAACATGCATAAACATAAGATTAATGCTAACATCATATCATATGATTCAAAGCTCATTAACCCACATACAAAACCATAAATCTCATCACATCTCATCTAATTAGTTTACCAAAAGATCATCAAAGTGATAGAAACTCACAACTAGCAACTTTGAACACCAAATGAAGAAGATTAAGATGCTAAGAAGGGATTAGAAGTTGATTAGAGAGTGATTAGTATGCAACCCTCTTCATAAAATTAGTGGAGGCCATGAGAGCTAGCATTTTGCCATAGTTTAGTCACTAGGTTTAATTATGAATGAATTAGGGTAGGTTAGGGTCTTATTTATAGATTAGGCAAGTGTTTTAGGCCATAGGATTAACCCTAGATTCAATCCAAGCCATCAAAGCATGTCTTGGGGAAGAAGTCAAGTGTAGGAACCATCTAGGGCCTTTAGATTAAAGATGGACCATGAGAACCATTCAAATGCAAAATCTGCACTTGAGCGAATCGGCCCACGGGTTGACAGCCAAACACCCTGGATTAACCCCTAGTCGACCCAGCGGGCTTGGGTCGACTTCAAAAATCGGCCGGTTCGGTTATTCCCCTCTCCCAATTCGCTGTTTTGAGCATTTTTGCATATTTATTTATTAAATTTTCAATTATATATATATATATATATATATCAATATATATATATATATATATATATATATATATATCTACACAACCCATTTCACTTAATTAAGTATACTTTAATTTGGGAATTTTCGTGAAACTTCGCGAGGCCATATCTTGGTCATACGGACTCCGATTTTCGAAAACTCGGACTCTATTTCGCGTATTTTTCCGAGACGAACACAATGGCATAGCCCGTTTCCCTTGATTCCCATTTTAGAATTAAATTCTGCCTCGATTTATGTTATTACAGGTTATTGAAAATACGGGTTGTTACACCTTCAAATCAAAATAAAAAAATATACAAAAAGGGGAGAATTGCGATTTCCCCTAAAGCACCCATCGCCCTCGCCGCCGCATCAGGCGAAGCCGCCACCGCGCTTCCCCATTGACCACCCCCTCCCTCTGTCCTCTCTCCACTTCCAGTTGAAGACCACCGCACCCATTAAACCCATCGAGCATCCCCCTCCCCCCGCAGCCACACCTTGACCTCGCAGCACGCCTGAACCGCCGCCAGCCCTCACCACCTCCGCCTCCTCAGTCGACTGCCACCTCCCTGAACCACCTCAGACCTCGGCTCTGCCCCTCCCCTTTGCTTCACCGCAAGCTTTTTTCTTTATTTACTTTAATTTATTTTGAATAATCAGCTTTAGATATGAATATATATATATATATATATATATATATATATAGCAAGGAGTAAACTGCGATTTTTATTATATATAAAGAGACTAGATTTTCCTAAGCATAAAGATAAGATTTGTAAATAAACAAAGATTCGATTTTTAAATGTACGAAAGGATTTAATTTTTATATTTTAAAAGTTTTGATTTTTAAATCGATAATGATTAGATTTTTAGTTTAATAAAAATATGATTTTTATATTATAGAGATAATAAAAATATGATTTTTATATTATAGAAATAATAAAAATATGATTTTTATATTAGAGAGATAATAAAAATATGATTTTTATTGTTTGAAAGGCGATGTAAAAATATAATTTTTATCATATATATATATATATATATATATATAAAGCACTATAAAAATTTAATTTTTCTAATGTGGTAGCGAAGTAAAAATAGAATTTTTACATAAGGAAAAGTACAAATTTTTATAGCGAAGAAAAATATAATTTTTATATAGAAAGAAGCGTTGTAACAATATATGCTTTTTATATATGAAGTGCCATTATAAAAATGTGATTTTTAAAATAAACATCATATTAAAAATGTGATTTTTAATGCGAACAGCGGGAAAAGGTCGCATTGGAATTTCGGACAAATCTGAACCGTTCAGAAATAAAGAATGGAGGAGT